>OX465288.1:76748775-78192288 GCA_949987695.1 Merzomyia westermanni
CTTATGTATAAAAGTATAAGTTGACAAAATTCAATTCTATGAAATATATATGTACATTTGTGGAGGTCCCAAAGACCCAAAGATTTGGGGTCTTCACAAAAATTGTAGTTGAATTGAAACGTTACATCATATTGTTCTTGTAACCGAAGTATACTATCGGGTATTTGTTATAACTACAATACTCAGAAAATATAGTTGCTTATATTTGAATTCATCCTTTTACTACGCATGTTGATTGTTGTAACTTATTTTGTTGAGTAAGGTAAAAGTTTTCCCTTCGTACAACACTTAGTTGCTACATTGATAACGGTGGATTTTATAGCAAATTCCAATTTCACCACCTAATTGTCGTACTAAAATTGTTGTTGTAATATCTCCAATCCAATTTAGCTTACTGACCTTTGTTCGAACTGACGCTTATCATGATTATAATGATTAAAGTTTAGCAAATGGTAGAAGATGACGTTACAGTTGAAAGATCAAATGACGATACAGCTTTTAAATAGCAAAAATCACACGATTCTTTTTGTTTTGATATCATGCAAAATATTCACATTCATATATTTCGTATGTGAAATTGTATAAGTATTTATTGCATTAATTTATTTGCTTATAGATGATTCTGCTTATTTTAATCTTCGTTGTGTAATCTCTTTCTTGATTTGCTGATCTTTGTTATAAATTTTTGTAGATTAATTAATTAGGCATGACCGCCAATTTGTAGAACTAATTTTACTAAAAATACTTGTTATTTGTTCTAAGAATATATTCAGAATAATCTTATTTTCAAATGGAAACTTCAAAAGTTACAAATCAAAACACGTATGTTTATAAGAAACAAAAACATAACCAGTTATTAAAACAAAGTTTACAAAATCCGGGCCCGGTACCAAAAAAGATTACAGGCCCCTATACTAAAATGAACATATACATTTAAGCGTACATATGCATACCTACGTATTATACATATTCAATGAATATATATTTATGAACTTTATCTATACGTTTATTCAGATCAACATATAAGTAAATATGTTTACGTATAAATATACATATTCTTCATAAAGTATTAATATCGAAATAAACGAAGTAGGCATGGATGAAAAAATTCATTGCTTATGTGCTGTTCATGCTGAGCCTGCATTTTGCATTTACCTCTCATTTTAGCATTTAGCCCAAATGCAGCATTTATTTTCGCATTTTCCATAAAAATGTTGACACCTAAATCCAATTTTTTTTTGCGTTATCATTATAAATGCTAAAATCAACCCTGCAACCTTAAAAGAAAATCGCGATTCGAATTCAAAAGAGTGCAATATTTTCTTTACATTCTCTCATTCTCTTTCATACGTAAACATTCAGCAAATTTATACTGATTTTCAATTTGTAATTTTGCGCGCGTGTTGTGTGATATTGTTACAATAAAACCATCTACAGGTTAATCTGATGTTTGCGAATGGAATTAATCGAAAGAACACGTGTTGCAAAATTTTCATAACCTCAAAAAATTGTTGAAAACAAAAAACATATGACTCGAACTTGCTAAATGTGCGTCTATGAAATGCGCCGCCATGAACGCTTTTTCGAAACCAATGTCCGAAAATGCAAAATGCTGCATTTTAACTTCAGCCTGAACAGCACGTCGCGGTTCCGATATCATATATTTACACGACATATATTGGATTTTGATTAGAACATTTTGTTGTTTGTATTCTTGAGGAATTTGCAGGTGATGAACTTTTATCAACCTGTGTATCAGGTTCGACAGTTTCTGATTTTTGAAGGGTTTCTATATCGTTCAATATTTCTGTCGTGTTTTCGTCCAGTCACGGAATTTTTTTTTTGTCAGCATCAGAACCTGCAAGCGAACGACGGATATATAGCATTTTGTCGTGATTATAACAAGATCAAAAATGTGTTACGAAACCATGGTTTGAATATAGTTTATATAGTGTTTTAAACTACTATGGAAAACCGGTTCGTATTCAAAGAAATAGTGAATTAAACTAGGTTGTGATACATCATTTGAATAAGTGCATCTTTGCCTACAAAACTAATGACTTAATAGTATCGGAAATTCGAAAAAATGCCAAAGCTGATTTGACACACTCACGCGGCTAAGTTGACATTTTGTTCTGAAGCTCGCTTGTCCTAACAAAAGATAAAATTTACTTGTGGCTTATGTAGAGTTACATCATTGCATAATTTCTACGTGTAATTGTGACACGCAATAACTTGAAACTACTATTACATGATCTAGAAACGATAAACCATACAATAATCTAACTTCAATAACCAAAATTAGTCAATTATCTAAGTTGAACAAACTCATGAGATATATTTTTCCAAATCTTGTGATTTCATAATTCCTCAAAAGCTATGTATGACATACAATTTTTAACTCCAAGAAGTATTCTGACTGACATCAAATTCGAAAGTTTCAACTTCATACTCGAATCTAACTAGTGAATATGGAGTGATACCTGTGTTGACATTAAATATATACATTTAATATACTTAATCGATTAAAAATTTAAGCTATCTTGATTTAAACCTAAATAACTGGATTACAAAAGTATAATAAGGCATCATATACTTCTCTCTTCTTCAAATGATCATCTAACCGCCTGGGCGATTTTGACCGTCCAAAGCCAGTCGTTTCTTCGTTGCGCCAACTGGCGCCAATTGGAAACACCGCGGGATCGCAAATCGGTCTCCACTTGGTCCTTCCATCGGAGTGGTGGTCTCCCTCTTCCTCTGCTTCCACCGGCGGGTGCCGATAAGAACACCTTCTGGGCTGGAACATCTTCGCTCATTCGCACAACGTGGCCTACCCAGCGAAGCCGCTGTGTTTTAATTCGCTGAACTATGTCAGCGTCTGCGTAAAGTTCATACAGCGCATCATTAAATCCTCTTCGGAACTCACCGCCGCCAACGCGTAGAGGTCCACAAATATTTCGAAGAACCTTTCTCTCGAATACTCCCAGAGCCGCCCCCTTAGATGTTATTAGTGTCCACGCTTCTGTACAATATAGCAGGACGGGTGCGATGAGTGACTTATAGAGTGTTACTTTCGTTAGTCGAGAGAGGACTTTACTTTTAAATTGCCTACTCAGTCCGAGGTAGCATTTGTTTGCAAGAGTAATTCTTCGCCGGATTTCTAGGCTAACATTATTGTTGATGTTATTGATGGTTCCCAGGTAAACGAAGTCCTTTGCTATTTCGAAATTATTGCTGCCAACAGTGGCGTGGTTGCCAAGACGCAAATGCGCTGACTCTTTGTTTTATGACAACATGTACTTCGTTTTGCTCTTGTTCACCACCAATCCCATTTTTTCCGCTTATTTTTCTAATTTGGAGTTAACAAAAGTTACGGCGCGGTTGTTAAGACCAATGATATCAATATCGTCAGCATACGCCAACACTTGCACGCTTTTATAAAATATTGTTCCAGCGCGGTTAGGTTCTGCAGCTTGTATTATTTTCTCCAGCATCAAATTAAAGGGGGTCACCCTGTCTGAAACCTCGTTTAGTTTAGAACTGCGCGGAGAGGGCCTTCCCAATTCTGACCGAGCTGGTGGTGTTGCTCAAGGTCATTCTGCATAGCCGTATAAGTTTCGCGGGGAAACCAAATTCAGACACAGCGGTATATAGGCAGCTCCTTTTCGTGCTATCGAAAGCGGCTTTAAAATTAAGAAAGAGATGATATATATCGATTCTTTTCTCACGGGTTTTTTCCAAGGTTTGTCGTATTGCAAAAATCTGGTCGATGGTAGATTTACCAAGTCTGAAGCCACACGGCCGCCGTGGTGTGAAGGTAGTGTTGCCGGCCTACCACACCGATGGTCCATGGTTCGAGCCCTGGTGCAGGTAACATCAAAAGTGATTTGAAAAAAGTTTTTCAAAACGGGGTCGCCCCTCGACAGTGGTTTGGCAAACTCTCCGAGTGTATTTCTGCCATGACAGGCTTCTCAGCAAAAAATTCGTCTCCTTTGTAGATGCCGTTCGGAGTCGGCAAAAAACTGTAGGTCCCACCAATTTGTAGGGAAAATTCAAATCGGCACACCACAAATTGGAAGAGAAGCTTGGCGCAAAAATCTCTTAGGAGGTTTATGATGATATACCTGTTGTATATCGCGCCATAGAGAGAGAGAGAAGCCACACTGATAAGGTCTGTCCACATCAGGGTTCAGTCTTTCCCACAATACGCTTGATAGGACCTTATATGCGATATTCAAAAGGCTGGTTCTGCGATAGTTGGCGCAGTTTGCAGGATCGGCCTTCTTGTAGATTGGGCAGAGAACACTTAAATTCCAATCTTCAGGCATGCATTCATCCGACCATATTCTGCATAGAAGCTGATGCATACGCCTTATCAGCTCCTCGCCTCCGTGTTTGAATAGCTCAGCATGCAAACCATCCCTGCCAGCTGCTTTATTGTTTTTCAATCGGGAAATTGCTATTCGCACCTCATTATAGTCGGATTGTGCAACATCAATTCCATCATCTTCGATTGTGGGCTCGGGTTCGGTATCTTCTCTGGTTTCTTGCTCAGTTTCTCCGCTTAAAAGGGCAGAGAAGTGATCCATCCATATTTTGAGTGCTCCCTGCACATCGGCCACCAGGTTGCCGTTCTCATCCTTACAGGAGTTTCCCCGGGTTTAAGACCTTCAGTCATTCGCCGAATTTTGTGATAGAATTTTCGGGCGATTGTATCTTTTTGACGTCCAGTTTTCCCTGCGTTTTTTGTTGCACCTGTTTTGTCGTACAGAAGCTGGTACGAATCTTGGCTGCTACTGGGAAGTGATCAGAGTGGATTTAGGTCCTCGTATTGTGCGAACATCTAAAACGCTGGAAGCATGCCGTCCGTTTATCACAACGTGGTCGATCTGGCAGCGTGTTTTCCCATCGGGGGACAGCCATGTAGCCTGATGGATCCTCTTGTGCATAAACCTAGTGCTGGATATGACCATGTTTCGAGCACCGGCGAAGTCGATCAGCCTGAATCCATTTGGCGAAGTCTGATCGTGGAGACTGAACTTCCCGACAGTGGGGCCGAATACACCCTCCTTACCCACCCTGACGGTAAAATCGCCAAGCACGACTTTGCTATCATGACGGGGGCAGCGCTCGTGTGCTTCTTCCAGGCGCTCCTATAATGTATCCTTTTCCAAATCGGTGAAAAATTTTACTTTTCGGCGGATTGCGAAGGGACGCTCGTTCACGGGTGTGAACGACAGTACTCAGTTACGAGTCTCTTTCCCACCACAAATCCCACGCCAAATCTGAGCTTGTCTACATACCCACTCCAGCAGATGTTGCAAAGTGTTTTGATCGTGTTTCCTCGTCCCGTCCATCGCATCTCTTGTATGGCGGTGATGTCAGCTTTTGCATTTCTCAACCAGCCGGGCAGCGGCACCTTCCCCATTAAGGGACCGGACGTTCCAGGTGCATGCCTTTATCTCGTTTTCGGGTGTTGTCATCTATAAAAGAGGTTCCCATATCCGAGGATTTGTTGGATTTCATTGGAACGTTGTTTTATATGGTGGGTCCCAAAACCAACATTCAACCCGAAACCGCATGCAAAAGAATCGCTCTGGCCATTCCCAGGTAAATGGATACTTTCCCCACTTGCGTGGACTTCTACACACGATCCCACCTCCAACTCATATACTTACTTGTTGGAATATCTGGAATATTACAGTCAGTTGAGTTTTTAGGTCCAAAATCGTATCAGAATAGTGTTCTCTGTTTTTTAGCACTCTCTCTCTCTTTTTTTATGCGCTCTGCGCTTTTTTTCCTCTTTAGACTTCCAGGTGTGTTTTAGAACGTGTAAACCGTATAAAAAATACACTATATAACTTAAATGGGTGCAAAATTAAAAAAAATGCACTTCTGAAAAATTTATTAAACGGTGAATTTCATTTATTAAGTAGACCGGCGAAGGCCGTTGCTTTCTCGGGTCTCTTATTTATCAAAACGGACTTGTGTACTTTATGATATTCTAAATAAAGTTGTTTCCCTGGTCGAATCGCACTTCGCATATTTTATTGTAAACAGATGTAATTAAGTCAAAACTTTAATTTTTGGAGATTTTATTATGTCACAAAATAATAAATTAATAATATATAGAATACTTTAAGGGGCAAAAATGGCTGGAATAGCTGACTTTGAATCTTATTTTTATAGTAAAACTTGTTTGCCTTTTCCACATATCTAATCTATATTGCTAGCAAGCTAGCCGCCGGCCTTTTACACGATATGTTTTTTTCACATGGCCTGCCACTTTTTCTACACTCACGTAATGTCGTATGACTTTCAATACTTCCAACGGTTCAATTGATCGCTTCTTTTTACACAATAAACAACTAAATCTAAAAATATGAGCACATATGATTCTTATTGTGTGTCAGACAAAAATAGAAACGTTTCTATTTCGTATGTGCATTTTTCTGTTTTGTATAAAAGGAAAATTTAAGTTGCGTTTACACGTTATGTTGGTTTTCATACGTTAAATGTGGCATATACTCGTACACATGACAAAAACATATCGTGTAAAATGCCTTTTAGCTATGAAATGTACTGAAAAGTCAAATCGTTACAGGAGCGGTTCAAGCTTATATAAATACTCAAAAATTTTATGAAAGACCTCTATTTTACTTTATCGAAATTTAGCACTGTAGACCACCAATTTATATCGCTTTGACAATATTGAAGAAAATAATAGTAATTTGGCGAATATACCTCCTCGGAAATTAAAGGTGTGTTTCTCTTTTTTTCCAATCTAAGGTTTGGCCGTATTTGTTGTTTCTATTTTATTTTGTTTTGTTGTTTTTCCGACAGGGTGAATGATTGATGTATATTGGAACGATTTTTCGTCATCCCTTGTCAAATTTGGTTTTGAGACAAACCGGTTTCGGCGTTGTGCCATCATCAGTGTCGATTTTCGTTCTGATCTGTTGTGGTCGTTTGTCTTGTATTTATAGTAGGTAGCAGGTAACGTCAGCCTGGGTGTCTGTTTGTGTACGTGTGTGCATGTGTTGTGTGTGTACATTCAGAAACGGGGGTGGTTTTGCATCGATTGGTTTTTTGTGTGGTTGACTGAGACAGGTAAAAGTTGGTAATTTTTGTTGTTTGACCTTTTTTGCTTGTTTGTTGTTTTTGATCTTTTGCTGTTTTGTGCTTATTTGTCGGTGCGTGTGTGTTTGCGGTACCTGAGTGGTTGCTTTGTTTTTTGTAAACCAATTTTAAAGATTCGAATATTGTGTCGGAAACAGTGTTTGTCTGTTCGTTTATTATTCTACCGTCGAATGTTTTTTGTTTGTAGATTTCCATGTTTTCGAGTACGTTCAGACGTCGGCCTTTTGCTTGTACATGTAGGACCTTGACTGTTTTTTTGATGTTTCCGGGGGGGCATTTATTCACCGCCATGTGATTCGCAAAGTTGGACTGTGGTATGATGGTTGGATTCCGTATCTTTTTGTTGTAATCTCTAATGTGTTCTCTGAACCTCGTTCTTACTTGTCGTCCGATTTGTCCTATGTAACTGTGCTGGCATTCACAAGTGAGCTTGTATACACCATGGCTGCTAAACGGATCTTCTGAGTTAGTTTTTTGTTTCTAATTCTTTTCTAACAATTTTAGGGACCTACGTGTTTTCACTAAGAACGGATGCTGCTCACACAGATGAAATTTCGATAGAATATCTCCATGGTAGAAATACGCTGGGAGAGCGGCGACCCCGCTTTGAAAAGCCTTAGTACCGCAATTGCACCTAGAATCTTTAGACACTGCATGGATAAATGGCAATAGAAATTTGTATTACAGAAACCACCACAATAATCAGTGGCAATAAGAACTAATATCGAAGTGGATGAAAAATGGAATAATGGTTCCCACGGTTACTTACAATTCTCCAGTATCAGCCCATGGTCGGGAATATTTGTCAGCTTGCCCCGTCCACAACTTAAACATTTTTTGGCATCTGTTCTCCACCCTTAGATATGGTCACGCATCATTCAACTAGTATCTGATTCTAGGCTTGCGTTATTTTAAATTTATACATATGTACTAAAAAGTTATAATTTTGTATCTTATTCAAAAATATTTTTCAATTAAAGTAAAATACGCTCATGAATTTTTCCATACGAAACATGTCATTTTGGTTCGTTCGTTTCCTATATATCTGTACTCTAATGTTGGCGAGTGTACTTAGTATTTTCTAGCAAATATAGAAGTATTACATATATGGCGTTTCCCTTAATATAACGTGCGAGTTGTTTACTCTCAAACTTCAGGCTATACACTTTATAATTCCACTTTTGTATTTTTTTAAAAAGCACTTGTTTGCTTTATTTTATTTAAAATACCTTTTTTATTCACTTTTTATTCCATTTTTGTCCTTGTCGAATCGCACTTGCCCACTCTTAAACTTCGTGGAATATACTAAAATAAAATCAGCTAAACACTCTTCCTTGGTGGAACAGCAAACGAATTCATCTTTATGAAGCAATAAAGAAAAATTTTAGCTTCGCAAGCCTCTTTTCTTTCGACGTATGGCTGTTTACATATATTCATACATGCATACACTTATCGCTGACTAAGAATTTGCATCATACCGAATTGTTCTGCAACAGAAAACGAATTCAAGTTTATGCTACAAAGCCGACGCCGAAAACCAACAATCGCTTATGCGGGGTGCAGACACGTTAACAGATTTATAAAATTTGATTAAATTAAACCTATTGCAATGTGTATGGCGCTGTTCATAAACAGATTGAATGTTTTAAAAATTTTTCGATATTCTTGCAATATGTTGCACGTGTGTGGGGAAGTTGTCGCTGCGGCAAATGACTTTAACTATTAAAGCGTTCAGCGAATTCATGCATTTATACATTTCGTAAACTGCAGGTTGAATAGCTCGACTGTATTGACCGGCCGACGAGAAGCGATAATAAACCGATGCAAAGTGTGTAGCGAAACAGAGTAAACTATGTTGTTTAAATCTGTTTATGCGTTGTACCCCGGTGTGTCAAAACTTCGTTAGCAACACACATAGTATATGTGGCTTGTTGATGCTATCTAAGAAGGGTGATTAAATATGTGGTTTGTTTATTTTCGGTAAGCAAAAACGCTTGGATGACATTTTGAAATTCCCGGTCCCCCTCCAAAAGCCCAGGCTCGGGGGGTAATACCAGCTCAAAAAATTAACGTACGGTATTTTTTTTTTATTAATTAGTGCTACTTCAGACTGAGTAAACAATTGAGAATTAAAGTACTCTCTTGAAGAACGCACAATACAATCTATAAGTCACTTATCGTATCCGTCTTGGTTTATTGTGCAGAAGCTTGACACATCTGATCAGGCGGCTCTGGGAATACTCGAGAGAAAGGTTCTTCGAAAGAATTACGGACCCTTACGCGCCAGTTGACATAAAGAAGAAACCACTGGCGAGCTATGTTGGAGGGCCAAAATCGTTAAGGAGGTTAAACGCAAACATTATTAGAAATTTGTATAAGTTATGAAATGACGTGTTGCGAGCAGTTCTGAAGTGCAGTTTTTGGCGGAAGATTATGTAGCTTTAAGAACCTTCTCCATAAATTGGTTTCAGCCACTATATTTTGGCTTTGAACAAGTGGTTCATAAATTCAGAAAGCTTAAATAAATTTGTGCAATTTTCTCCACTGTGGTTTGTTGAAAAACCTTTGAACCTCTGAAGATCGTTTTATGTTAAGTAAATCGAGTATATATTTCCATTATTATATGATCAACAAATGGATAGAAATAAACATCTAAGTTGCACGCTTGGAGATTTTTACTAGATTTGTATCGGCTCTTTTTGATTTCAATATCCATGTCGTTTGCATCCTTTTCACAAGTTCTGAACAATTTTTCAAAGTAATGTTCGTCGGAATAAAAACGTCGTAGCTCCGCTACTAAGTCATTTGCGAAATCCACTACAAGCGCTAAATCTATCTTTATTTGTTGGAATTTATTATACAAAGGTAGAACACACCGTTTTTAAGTAAGGGATTTATAGTTTTGTGTTAACAAAAATGCTAAAAGATTGCGTTTATTATTAAAAAAAACTGTTTTTAATGTTGACCTCAGAAGTTTGTAATACTAAGCAATAGAGATATTGAAACTTTATAAATTTTGCATCTTCCGCATAACAAAACTGACGCCATAAATTTATCAGTAAATGCCCATAATTGGCACTATTTTTTGCCAACTTCACTCTGGCACTTTATTATAAAAACGGAAATTTGATAGGTCATATAACTGCATATCTAAATTTGTTTTAAAACTTCGGATTAAAGTGTGAATTTTTGATGAAACTTGGTTAAATTTTCCTAGGTTTTGTATAAAAAGTTTGAAATATGTTCATGCATGTTTTTTATTAGATAATGGTCTATACTTTTATACAAAACGTGTAAAAAATTCCCGTCGCTATTTATTTTTTAACTATTGTGTGCTCTGATTAAATTAATGAGCCTAGTATTTTCAGAACGTCCGAATCCGCATTTTTAAAGACATGAGAGATAAGGGAGTAGAGTTTTAGCTCAGCCATTTCAGTGCGGGAAAATAACGATACTATTTGGCTCTGTTACTTTGTTACTACCATAATCAATGTGTACGCATACCTCGAAACCGGTTTTATCGTCGTGAAAGCCTAGTGAATATCGTAGAAAGTCTGAATAGACGCGTATATGTATATAGGCTTAGTATTCGAACGCTTAATCCACTGACCGATAATTTTATATATTCAAAAAATGTACTTTGGCATTAGTCTAAACTGAGAAAATTATAAATCAGAAGCATTAAATGGTATTGTATTAAATAAGAAGCAAAAAAAAAAATATTAGTTCATTAGGGAAGGGGAGGTCTATCAGATTTTTGATTGTTCTATATGCCTCATATCGTGCTCTTGCATTATTGCGGATTTTGTGGTGTAGCGAATTTAGACTTTTTTGTTTCACATTTGTTATTTAAAAAATATGCTTTTAAGAAAGTTTGTTTTACACAGATGTTAAAAAATAAAAAATTCTTATTATTGGAATTCAAACTGATTTGAAAACATTACAAGTTTTTCTAATAAAATTAACATTTTCAAAATACTTTTTAATATTTAATTTATGTTCTAAAATTGACGATTTGTCTAAATTATTCAATGAGTCTGCACTCACTTACGTTAAAACGCTTAAATTCCATGGTCTCTCCACTGAGAATATTGACAATCCAGATTCTGGAACGAAACTATTTTAATAACAATAACCTCATACAATCATCTAAAGCAGTATCAACAACAAAGACAATCAACTATCGTGGCGAGCTGTATCTGTTATTTTCTTTTATGTATTTATAAATATATGTTCATACATATGCATTGGAAAGGTTAGCCTTAAGAAATTAAGGTAATAATTTAACTTAAACTCCTTTTTTCAAAATGATTACACGCTCTCCAATACGCGATTGTTCTGTTGATCCATCGACATTGATCGATCTTTGTAATCCATTATCCATCAGCACATTTTAGTGAATAATTGGGAAAGTGTGGTTTATTTTAAATAAATAGTAGAATGCACATTAGTTTTGACGAGAATGTTGGTTCCAAAACAAATGTGTCCGGAAGGCTGGGCCACTAGGTGTAACCTGACTCTTCATTTCACTTAGTTCCGCTACACTTTCCGCTATAGGATTTAGTGACTGATCCTGCTACGGTTGTTAGCTAGCTTTCTTTTCAGGTTTGCCTACAAGACAAATTTTTCAATTATTATTGCACTTTCACTACATTGGTCTACTTTCATGGCTACTACTTACTCGTTCCCACTCCTGCGCAGTTCTTGTTGGTGGTCCTAAGCTACTGAGCTGTACTTCAAATCCTTCCCACGTCCCTTCCTTTTATTTTTCGTGCATGCAAATTGCGGTTTGCCTCGTCCAGTATCGGGATGCTTCTCCATTAATTTCACAAGTTTTTCCATTTTTCTTGATATAATCTGAAAAACAACTTAAACAATATTCTGAGACAACTGCTAGTAAGGAGTTGTTTGTTGCTGCGAACCGAACTGGCACAGGGTTGTAAATGATAATACCACAAAACAAGTTTTTATACTATACAACTTCAACTAACATTCTTTTGACAGGTTGGGTTGTACACGATAATACCAAATTGCAAAATTTCAACAAAGGTAGGGTTGAGTTGTAAACCGTAATAGGGGCTTAAATGATCAACTTTTAAGTTCTGATCTTTTAAGAAATTATGGTTAAGAAAACTAAAGGAATAAATCTTGCCCTCACTATCTGTACTAATTCGGACATAAATAGTTTAATTGAACTTGCTGATGATATGTGGGAGGTTATGAGCAGAGATGAAGTTTGTGCTGCAGCAGTTAATAAGTCAGAGTCGCATTTGGAAAGAGCAGTTGATAGTCTTGTTAAATTCTGAATTTGGTTTCCAAGCAAAACTTTTACGTTTGTGCAAAATGACGTTAGGCAACACTACCAGCTCAGTCAGAATCGGGAAGGACCTCTCCGACCCGTTCGAAACTAAACGAGGTTTCAGACAGGGTGACCCCCGATCGTGCGATTTCTTTAATTTGATGCTGGAGCAAATAATGTAAGCCCCAGAACTACACCGCTCAGGAACCATCTATTACAAGAGTGTGCAATTGCTGGCGTATGCCGATGACATTGACATCATTGGCTCAAATAACCGCGCCGTAAGTTCTGCCTACTCCAAATTGGAGAAAGGGAAAAAAGTGGGTTTGGAGGTGAACGAGGGCAAAACGAAGTACCTTCTGTCATCATGCAAAGAGTCGGGGCATTCGAACCTTGGCACCCACGCCACTGTTGGCCGCTTTAAGTTTGAAATAGTAAAGGACTTCGTTTACTTGGGAACCAGCATTAACAACAACAATAATGCCAGCTTAGAGATCCAGCGAAGAATTACCCTTGCCAATAAATGTTGCTTTGGACTGAGTTGGCAATTGAGCGGCAAAGTCCTCTCCCGACGAACAAAAACCATGCTATACAAGTTGACAAATAATACCCGTCCTGCAATATGGAGCAGCAGATGAGTCGGCTCTTTGAGTATTCGAGAGAAAGGTTCTTCGAAGGATTAATGGGCCCCTACGTCATACCGACGGCGTTTACCGAAAAAGATTTAATAATGAGTTGTATGAGCTCCACGCCGACATCGACATTGTCCAACGATACAAAACCCAGCGGCTACGTTGGCTTGGCCATGTAATGCGAATGGAGGAAGATGATCCGGGCCGGAAGGTATTCTTGTCGGAACCCACCTACGGAAGCAGAGGAAGAGGGAGGCCCCCACTCCGTTGGAAAGACCAAGTGGAGAACGATGTGCGATCCTTTGGTGTTTCTAATTGGCATCAACTGGCAAAGGATAGTCAGGTGGCGCGCTTTGTTGGAAGGTCAAATTGACCTATATATGTATGTATGTACTCGAAAAGCCAAAAGTTAGTGATATGAGATGAATAGTTGTGACTAGGTACTAAACTAAGTTGTGTAATCCAAAAAAACATTGTGTACATAAGAGCATGTACTGATATGAAATCATAACTCGAAGTAGAGCATTTACTCTCACTATTTCAAAGTCCTTTCTTCCAACCCTTAACACAAGACGTCATGTAGGCCAGGGGGGGAATAGGAAGTTTTTTAGTTTTTTTTGTCCTCTAACTTGAGCTGTCATACGTCATGTACCCGCTCTTAACCTTTTTCCATGAAATGTCATTTCTAAACAATTTTTGATTCGTATAAACAAATTTGACTTTTAGTAAATTAATAGGGTAGGTGCATGTACGTGTGTCTTGCTGGATCAACTCTTATCATGTTTATTTTCAGTATAACCCGCAAGCTTGATCAATCCGGGTTCGAGTCGACACTCGCTTACATGTATGCTCTCCTGTCTATTTTAAATGGCCAAATCTGTGGGTATGTATACATCTAATATATTCGCCTTTTATGTATATGTACATATATGTACTTGTAAGTGGTATCAATATGCAATCAGCATAAGTATATAGACTTAAGTAAATAAGTAGTGCCATAAGGGGATAAATAAAGGGTGCGAGCGTCCAAACCCTGATGGGAAAGTGAAAGCAGTCAGGTATGAATTTTTTTGGTATGGTGCGGTTGATATGTCTCGGGGGTTAAAGATCCACCCCACAGTCCGGCGAGCTAGTTCGCTCTGCCTTCCTATGTGCCCGCATGTAACATCCTGCAACTTGAGTGCAACAACGCACGTAACTCGCTTTTCATCCTTCCTATCCCCCATTCAACCCGTTGGTCAGGTGGTTCGAGATCCTAAGCGGCTAAGCAGCTAACTTCTGAGTTTGATTGCCAAACTGAAACTCCACATAAAAAGTAACCGAATTGCCGAAATGAAATGAAAAAAAAACTTATTGAAAAAGAAAAAAGATTTAAAAACAAGATGCCTAGGAAAAGAAATAACTTCGAATATTTTTTGTTATTCAAATATGATTGCAGAAAAAAAGAAAAAAAAAATACGTTACTGTATCTGATTGGTGGTGCTGAATCTATGCTGCGGATGTTCAAGGTCAAAGTCTAGAAAATTAAGGTGATTACCTCCGGCTGCGGTTGTCGCGCTTTTCCCCTTGATACATCTACCCAACATAGCGTCAGCCAATCTTCCGTGGATGAGACACCCCTTACTCCTATTATGGCGTCTGACTTCAAACTTCATTTACCTATACTTAAGGGTTGGAGAGCAACTTCGTTCTGGATACTGTCACATGCTAAACTCTTACCTATCCAGTCTGAGCCCCGACATGCCAAATGTCTGCCCGGCATGCGTCGTGTCTTTCCATGATACTAACCATATATTCTTTTGCTCAACTGAGCCTACTCTTTTAACAGCAATTTCACTATGATCCAACCCTATTGAAGCCGCGAGGTTTCTGGGACTCCCTTTAGAAGAGCTTGATGACAATGTTAGGTAAGGGAGGTGACGACTAGGCAGGCAAACTATCGCTACAACAACAACAACGGGTCCCAGCGACGTTGCCATCATGACGGTCTCTGTCCAAAGTCCCTAGAAGAATATTATCAATGAAAAATAGAACACTAATTGTAAAATAAATTCGGATAACAAGAAAAGTAGTAAATAAGAAAACAATTATATCGTTGTGTTGTTATGCGTACTAGTTCATTTAACTCAATCATCTGTTTTCTTCTCTTGATATTCTTCCTAACAGAATTATATTAGACCTCGGTTGTAACTTCCAATATACCCTAAGTAAATTGCATGGTACTAGTTGATCTCTACTTCACCGTCTTCAACCTCCAAACTCAATAAGAAATTGCTCAATCATTTTATTACCAATCACATGATTAAGGTCGGCAAAAAATCCTCATACTGAACCCGCCCAGAGGGTGCCGACTGGTAATGGATACCACAGTTGTCTGTTCAGATTGGTACCTCAGTACCTCTCTGTGCGGATGGTATCCAGCTGAGGTCAGGAGTCACAGCTGCACGTCTTAGCTCTTCAATAGCCCTGGCGTGTGGAAACGGTTCTTGACTATGGTAGTGAGGTAAAAAATGGTGACTGATTTAGGACTTTCTCGGACGATGTTTGGATTTAGTTTGCTTTGGGCTGGCAGGTGCGGTATTCTGCCACCTCAGTAGGTTGGGGTGAAACCCAACTGAAATGGCTGGTGGGCTAATATCGCAGCTGCCCACGTCCCGTTAAAACCTTGGCAGGCCTCAGGGTACGTTCCAGGCCCGTCGCCATTTAGTTGGTGGTGTAGGTGCGGTTGAGGATCTCCCGTTTTTGCGCTCGGTCTGGCTCTGAACGCATGTCTCATAAGGGCATGCGTCAACCCTCGCGTGGCCTCCCTGCTCGCATAGATAACCACGGGACCATTATTGGGCGACTACACATTCGGGTCTGGATAGCGGCCCTGAGTGGGGACGTTTATTAGCATGGACAAAAATAACAACAACAAGGAAGAAAAGGAGGGGGAGAAAAACGGGAGGAAGACGGACGAGGACAACGGGGACAGGAAACCGGCCAGCAACGAGGCTCGCTCTTGCGTATCGCTTGGGAGTGGCTCGGCTGCTGACCGGCTTACAAGTACGGGACAGGGTCGCAGACCTGACAGGGTGCTCGTGTCTCCGAATCGGAGGCAGAGGACTCACTTTGAGGGGATGCGACCAGACATAGCTGGAGGCCTGAAATCAGGCCGCAGAGACACCCAAGCGCGACGTGACAACAGGGCGAAAAGGACGGACAAGCTTCGAAACCTAGAAGCAACTTCCCCCTTAGGGTGCAGCGGGGCTGGCGCTCTTGCGAGTGCGGGTTCCGCTGGCAATAAAGGAGTGTCGAAATCGACATCCGCGACTGGACATTGCTCCAGTGCACAATTAGGTGCTCAGCTGCAGAGGGTTCACTTGGTGAGCAACCTGGACAATACGGCTAGCACCAGCAGAGGATTGTCCCCCAGCATTCCTGTAAACACAGCGAAGCGGAGGCGGTCTGGAAGAAGCAAGCGAGCGACTCCACGAAGGAAAGCCATCTGCGATCAGCGCTTGGCTGTCAAAATCCTGGAACGCTACAGCGGTCAGGAAGGTTCTCAGCTTTCTGAGAAGCATTCCCGTACGCTGGAGTGGGCCAGGAATGTCATGAGCAGCGCTGACCAGACTCCGGCACCTAAGAAGGGAAGTGAGTCGGTCCCGCTTGGTGACGACGCTCAGCCGAAGAGGCCGAGTAATGGAGAGCACAGGGTCCGGGGTGGTGAAGCTGTGCAGCGTACGTTTAGTGAAGTCGCTAGACGTGCCGGCTCCATCACCCTGGGGGTAGTCGACAGAAGCAGGGAAGACGGGGCCATCTCCAGGGAAGAGTGGAGCTGGGTGGTCAACGCCTTTTCTGCGGTCTACTTGACTGCCGCTAGTAGGTATCCGGGGCCACAGCCATCCATAGAACATATGGGATGGTACCATGGCTTCAGGCTGGTGGAGTGCGCTGACGAGCGGTCAGCGAGCTTCTTTAGGTGCCTTGTCTCGCTGGTTGGGGAGTTGTGGCGGGGGGCTAGACTCGAGGCCGTGGATAGGAGGGATCTCCCTCTTCGACCAAGGGCTCGGGTGTGGCTACCTGCCGAACCGTCCCAGCCAGAGAGAATTCTGGAGCAGTTGCGGTACTGCAACCAGAACCTTCCGACCCACAACTGGAGGGTTCTTAGGGCTGAGGAACCCGAGGGGCCCCGACGGCAAGTGCTGTTGCTGCTTAATGCAGAGTCCGTGGGTCCTATCTCTGAGTCGAGGGGTGTTATCTCCTATGGTATCGAGCGGGTGACTCTTAGGATCTACAGCGCCGATGCCAGGGGGGATGACGCTTCGCCTCCGGTTGTGGTGCGGGGGGGAGGAGAGCCTGAGGAGGCCTCGACGGCCGCAAACACGGTGCCCATGCCTGCAAGGTCGGACAGCATTGGCTCTGCGGGCATCCCGTCTGTGGCGGGATCTGTCTGTAGTGTTGGACTGCTGTTCGACAGGGTGGAGGAGGAGAGGCTTTTAGCTTCGGAGGGGGAGGCCGCTGAGGTGGAGGAGATGGATTTGTCTGATCATGATCATCAGACAAATTAATCTCCAACACTCTAAGACGGCCTCCGCCAGCCTCCTACTCTGCCTGGAGCAAGGCGGGGTGGACGTTGTCCTTATCCAAGAGCCGTGGCTAAGCAGTAGCGGCAAAATATGTGGATTGAGGACTGGCAATTTCAACTTATTTGTGCACGGAACGGCAGGTAGGCCAAGATCATGTGTACTGGTCAAGAAGGATATTAAAGCCTTTCTTCTTTCCAATTTCAGTGACGATGACGTAACGGCTGTGTGTTTGGAGGAAGGTATTAAGGGATCGTGGCTGGTCTCGGCCTATATGGCCCATGATGATACTTATGGGCCGCCTCCTGAAATACTATGCAAGATTACCGCTGAGGCAAAGCGAAGAGGCGTAGGGCTCATTGTCGGAGCAGATGCGAACTCGCATCATTCACTGTGGGGAAGTTCGGATACGAATGCAAGAGGTGAGTCACTATTTGCTTTTATTCTAAATGAAGGGCTATGTATTTGTAACAGGGGTAATGACCCCACTTTTGTAACCTCAGTTAGAGAGGAGGTCCTGGACCTCACTCTTGTTTCAGAAGACCTGTTTCCCCTTATATCCGACTGGCGTGTTCTTCCGGAACACTCCTTCTCGGATCATAGGTATATTCAGTTCTCTCTTGTTAAATCTAGACCCAGTAAAACCATGTTTAGAAATCCTAGGCGTACTAACTGGGTCCGGTACTGTAGCAAGCTGGATGAGTTTCTCCCAAGAGCACCCATATCGGACTCAGAACTATCTGAGACCGCTATTGATGCTCTGGTGGAGAGATTCACCCTTGCTTGTAATAAAGCGTATAAAATCGCATGCCCACTGAAAACCGTAAGTGGAAAGCGTAAACCACCTTGGTGGACTAAGGAAGTAGACGACCTTAGGGCTTCCAGTAGGCGCCTGTTCAACAGGGCCAGGAAGAGTAAACTACCTTCTGACTGGGAGCTCTACAAAGTTGGGTTGGGTATTTACAAATCTGCGATCAGGAGAGCCAAACGAGACTCCTGGAAGACCTTCTGCGAAAGCGTGGAAGGCTGTAATGAGTCTGCGAGATTCCGGAAGATTCTTTCCGGGAATCCTGCTCCCTTGGGTTACTTGAGGAATGTAGATGGCAGCTGGGCTATGAGTAGCGAGGAATCCCTCAAACTTCTCATGGATGCTCACTTCCCTGACGTCCCGGTTTCACAGGACCGCGATGCCCCATCGCCCACTAGTGTGAGCGGGGGGGCTCGGCCAGCCATCTGCCTGGATGAAAGCCAGCTTGTATGGGCTATTAATTCTTTTAAGCCGTACAAGTCACCCGGGCCTGATGGCATAACTCCTGTGCAACTACAGAGATCGCTGGGGATTTCTTGTAGCTGGCTGGCTCCCATCTATGCCAACTGCTTGAGGTTGGCCTATATCCCCGCCTCTTGGAATATGGTCAAGGTTACCTTTATTCCAAAGGCGGGGAGGTGCTCTCACGTATCTCCCAAGGACTTCAGGCCAATCAGTCTCTCCTCGTTCCTTTTAAAAACGTTGGAGCGGCTGATTGACCTGTATATACGCAGCAGGGTCCCTAGGGAGCGTTTTTCGGCTTCGCAACATGCTTACTGCAAAGGCAGATCAACTGAAACGGCGCTTCACTCCGTTGTAAAACTAATAGAGGGGTCTTTCCAGCACAAAGAATTCGTGCTGGGGGCCTTTCTGGATATCGAAGGAGCGTTCAATAATGTTTTGCCTTCTGCCATCGTACGGGGCTTAGCAAGCCTAGGAGTTGAACCAAGCTTGATAGAATTTATCAGCAGATTACTCTGTGGCAGGATTGTCAGGGCGGAGTGGGGAGGTGCTGGGGCTCAGAGAGGGGTGAGAAGGGGCACGCCGCAAGGAGGTGTTCTTTCTCCACTTCTCTGGGTCATTGTAGTCAACGGCTTGCTCCAGGACCTCGAGCGTAGGGGCTGTCAAGTGATAGCCTATGCGGACGACCTGGCAATCCTCGTCAGGGGAAAGTTTCTTAGTACCGTAAGGGATGTTCTGCAAGGGTATCTGGGTATTGTAACAGAGTGGTCCGAATCTTGTGGACTGGCTGTTAACCCAGGTAAAACGGAACTAGTCCTCTTCACGAGAAGATATAAGATTGATGATTTTGTACTACCCTCTATTGGGGGTGTACCGCTGGTGCTTTCTGAAAAGGTTAAGTACCTAGGTGTTATTCTGGACAGGAAGCTGTCCTGGAAGCTGAATGTAGAGGATAGAGCTAGGAAAGCTTCGGTCGCTCTGTATTGCTGCAGAGGGGCCATCGGCAAACGATGGGGTCTCTCTCCTAGGGTGGTTTATTGGTTATATGAGATGGTAGTGAAACCTATCCTATTTTATGGGGTATTGGTCTGGTGGGGCGCACTAGACACGGCTTCCACCACGAAGAAGATGGTCACGGTGCAGCGAACGGCCATGGTTGGGATCAGTGGGGCCATGCGCACCACTCCTACCCTGGCATTGAACGTTATGCTCAATCTGCACCCAGTTGACCTTGTAGGAAAAATAGGCGCAGCTCGGGCTGCAATTAGGCTCCGAGACGCTGGTTATAGGCTTGTTCAGTATGGCCATTCCAATATACTATCGGGCTTTGATTTTATTCCCAATAGAACAGATTACTGTGCGCCGACCTTTTCTCCGGCGAAGGGGTTTTCGACTTACATTCCCGCAAGGGATGAGTGGACAGGCGGAGAACCTATCTGGGGGGAGGCCTTGGCGAACCTGTTTACGGACGGGTCAAAGCTGGATGGATGTGTTGGGGGGGGTGTATACTGTCAGGAACTCGGGATTAGCACGAAATTTAGGCTACCTGATCATTGTAGCGTTTTCCAAGCGGAGGTTGCCGCCATTAAGGATGCGGTAGATGGGATGCTGTCGAGCGCATTCACTGTCAAGGAGTTCAACATCTACTCCGACAGTCAAGCGGCAATTAGGGCGCTGAGTGCAGGCAACGTTCGATCGAGGACAGTGAGCGACTGTCTGGAATCGCTTGCGGTTGCGTCCAACTACTTCAAAATAAAAATCATTTGGGTGCCTGGCCACTGTGACATTCCCGGCAATTGCCATGCGGATCTCTTGGCCAGAGCTGGCACGCGTGACACAGATGTGGCTGACTCCAGTACACTGGGTATTCCCCTTACCACCTGTAGTTTGCTTCTGGGCAGGTGGGCCTCGGAACAGTTAAGCAAACGCTGGGCGGACACCACCTCATGTCAGGTGTCGAAGTCCTTCTGGCCAGTAGTTGACTCCGGGCGGTCAGTGGAATTACTCAGGTTCCCCAAGTTACATCTTTCCATGGTGATAGGGGTGTTGACAGGGCACTGTCCGATGGGGGTCCATGCGGTGCGGTTAAATATTCTTGAAGACCCGAGCTGCGTAAGCTGCATGGAGGACGACGAGGTGGAATCATCAAGTCATTTCATGCTCAGTTGTCCAGCGTTTGCTAGGACTAGGCGCAGGTATCTCGGTTCGGATGTTCTTAGGTCTCCGGAAGACGTGTCGAAAATCGATGTGTCCCAAATCAGGAGTTTTATTGTCGCTACGCAGCGATTTGCCAAGTGATCCTAAGTTAGTGTCACCGTTCAGAATGTGGTATCACAACGGACCTTCAAAGTGTCCAAGTGAGCGGCCCACCTAGTGGGCTGCTACCACCTAACCTAACCTAACCTAACATGATTAGTATTTCTTGAATTATGCGTAAAAGTACATAATGACATAATATGGCTGATGAATTTTGCTACATTAAGAAACTCAAATAATTTTTTTTTCAGTGTATGGAATTCATTTTTCTTTTATTCATGTTAAAGCTCATTAAATTTTATTAAATATAGCTTAATTAGTTTTAAAAATAATGGAATTTAAATGCCCCCCCTGCTCGTCGATGCATGTGCGGCATCTTACCAAAAAGTTGTTCATTACTGCTTGGAGAGTTGAGACAGGAATAGCCGCAATTGTTTCTCGAATGGATTGCCTTAGTTCATTCAAATTTGTTGGTTTTGCTTTGAAGACTCCCTGTTTGCAATAACCCCACAAGAAAAAGTCAGGTGCAGTAAGGTCAGGCGACCTGGGTGGCCAACGGAATGTGGAGTTTCTGGATATCAGCTTATTGGGAAATTTTCGTCGCAATTCTGTCATAACAGGTTGGGCTATATGAGGAGCTGCACCATCTTGCTGAAACCACACAGAGTTGAAAGAAATTCTCATTCGGCGTAATTCTGGATAGAAAAACTCTCTCAACATGGTCAAGTAACGGTCTCCAGTAACCGTAACGGTGCGACCGTTTTCTTCGGAGAAGTAGGGCCCGACAATGCAGCGTGATGAAACTGCACACCACACTGTGACACGAAGTGGATGCAATTCCGTCTCATGGAGTATCTGTGGGTTGGAAGCACTCCATATTCGACAATTTTGTTTGTTTATGTTGCCGTTTAAATCGAAATGGGCCTCGTCAGACATGAAAAGACAGTTTCCATCCTCTTCCACCATTTGAAGCATCTTCTGGCAAAATTCCAAGCGAATCGGCAAGTCTGCAGCGTTCAGTTTGTTGGCCATTTGAATTTTATATGGGAATAAGTCCAAATCTTTGTGCATAATTGACTGTAATGACTGTCTGCTTACACCCATTTGAGCAGATAAGCTTCTTGTCGAAACACGTGGATTGTTTTGTATGGCAGCAGCTACAGCAGCGATTGTTTCCTCCGTTCGAACTGAAGGGTTTCGATGGTAAGGTCTTCTGTTGACTGTCCCATGCTCGGCAAAATTGTTTACAAGTCTTATTATGGTCCATCTGCTCGGAGGATTGCCGCCAAACGTGCGCCTATACTCTCTTTGAACCGAAACTACGGACTCCAGTGCGTGATAGCGGCGGACAATCCAAATTCTTGTTTCAGTGTCCCAGTTATCCATTTTTGTTAAACGTAAAAGTCAATCTGCAAAATAAAAAAAAAATTAACCAGATTCATTAAATAGAAAAAAAGTTATTTAATTTTTTTTTGGTAGCGGCTTTCATTAGCCACCCTGTACTTGTAAGTGGTATCAATATGCAATCAGCATAAGTATATAGACTTAAGTAAATAAGTAGTGCCATAAGGGGATAAATAAAGGGTGCGAACGTCCAAACCCTGATGGGAAAGTGAAAGCAGTCAGGTATGAATTTTTTTTGTATGGTGCGGTTGATATGTCTCGGGGGTTAAAGATCCACCCCACAGTCCGGCGAGCTAGTTCGCTCTGCCTTCCTATGTGCCCGCATGTAACATCCTGCAACTTGAGTGCAACAACGCTCGTAACTCGCTTTTCATCCTCCCTATCCCCCATTCAACCCGTTGGTCAGGTGGTTCGAGATCCTAAGCGGCTAAGCAGCTAACTTCTGAGTTTGATTGCCAAACTGAAACTCCACATAAAAAGTAACCGAATTGCCGAAATGAAATGAAAAAAAAACTTATTGAAATAGAAAAAAGATTTAAAAACAAGATGCCTAGGAAAAGAAATAACTTCGAATATTTTTTGTTATTCAAATATGATTGCAGAAAAAAAGAAAAAAAAATACGTTACTGTATCTGATTGGTGGTGCTGAATCTATGCTGCGGATGTTCAAGGTCAAAGTCTAGAAAATTAAGGTGATTACCTCCGGCTGCGGTTGTCGCGCTTTTCCCCTTGATACATCTACCCAACATAGCGTCAGCCAATCATCCGTGCATGAGACACCCGTTACTCCTATTATGGCGTCTGACTTCAAACTTCACTTACCTATACTTAAGGGTTGGAGAGCAACTTCGTTCTGGATACTGTCACATGCTAAACTCTTACCTATCCAGTCCGAGCCCCGACATGCCAAATGTCTGCCCGGCATGCGGCGTGTCTCTCCATGATACTAACCATATATTCTTTGCTCAACTGAGCCTACTCTTTTAACAGCAATTTCACTATGATCCAACCCTATTGAAGCCACGAGGTTTCTGGGACTCCCTTTAGAAGAGCTTGATGACAATGTTAGGTAAGGGAGGTGACGACTAGGCAGGCAAACTATCGCTACAACAACAACAACGGGTCCCAGCGACGTTGCCATCATGACGGTCTCTGTCCAAAGTCCCTAGAAGAATATTATCAATGAAAAATAGAACACTAATTGTAAAATAAATTCGGATAACAAGAAAAGTAGTAAATAAGAAAACAATTATATCGTTGTGTTGTTATGCATACTAGTTCATTTAACTCAATCATCTGTTTTTTTCTCTTGATATTTTTCCTAACAGAATTATATTAGACCTCGGTTGTAACTTCCAATATACCCTAAGTAAATTGCATGGTACTAGTTGATCTCTACTTCACCGTCTTCAACCTCCAAACTCAATAAGAAATTGCTCAATCATTTTATTACCAATCACATGATTAGTATTTCTTGAATTATGCGTAAAAGTACATAATGACATAATATTTAAAAAATTTGGTTTTTAGTGGAAACCAATATAAGTATTTCTAATAATGTAATTGATCTCCATAATATCCATCCAATTACTGTTTACATTTGAAATAATGTATGCATATCTATATTTTTTTCAGAAATTTGGTCATGAATTATCAGTAGTCATTTCCGTTGTCCTGCGAAGAAAATTTAATGTTATTTAGTCACAATATGTTTTACAGTTAACTTACTCTTAGCACATCTTTTGCCGGAGTTCGAAATCTCAGCTCCTTTTCGCAGAAATCATGCTCTCTATTTTGTTTTGGTCTCTGATTGTAATCAAATTTGTGCCGACTAACCAGGTCATTGTTCTCCCTAACTTCAACATCAATTCTGCCATTCCTTGGGCACTGTGTGACATCTGAAACAGAACTCAACTTATGGCTTTCGTTGCGCCGGTGATCGTTAAAGCTGTTACGGAAGCTTTCCCGATATGAGTTTTTTCGCTCATGAAAACTGGAACTACCTCCAGTGAAATATTTTTGGGATCCGCCTATTCCTCTAGTATCCCTATCTCTTTCTCTGTCGTCGATTTGACGGTTATAATTCCTGCTTACAGGTGATGTCATTGTTAAATTATCATACGTAGATGGCTTTCTTGAAACCTCTTCCTCTTGTTTTTTTTCGTAATGATAAAAATCGTCGAATATAGACGTAGAGTGCTTATAACAGTGTAGTATTTGAAGAACCTCAATACCTTTTGAGTTGGGGACCTCTTGAGTGTCCCGTGAGTTTGTAACAGATTTATTGTCATTATTTTCTAAACGAATGTGTCTTAATTTGGTGTTTGGAACATCCTTAACATAAATCCACTTTACTTTAAATTTTCCTTTCCACTTATCCTGGGACCACACACTGGATGTAGAGTTGTAGTCTACGGCGGTCATCATTTGAGCCATGCCACAAAAATGCCCAGAACCATTTACAGAAAAGAAGAGCAAGATTTGTCCACCTTCCTTCTGGCGTTCCTTAAAAGCATCGTCTAGTCGCTTGTTTCCATGGTCTGTTGAGCACCAAATTTCATATTTTATACTCCGATGAATATCATCTTCCGAATATGATTTAATAACGAAAAACCTGTGAAACAAAATTTTACAAAATATAATATGTATTTTGAAAATTTAACGAGATACCTTGCTGAAGTTGCAATGTTCAAATCGATTTCTAAGGGATTGTAATTATTTTTGTCATGTAATTTTTCTAGCACAGCGCTCGATGCTTCAGTTGCCAGATTTTCTACTTTAGAAGTTTGTTCCAAGCTGGGTTCTCGGATGACATGGCTTATAAGATCTGCGGATTCCGTATGCGTATACATATTTTTACGACTTTGATATTCAGAGTTTACTATATTATTTTCGGAGCGCCGAATGTGGCCTGAATAGGAGTCTCCAAGGTCTCGACTGTGGTTATGAGGTGGAAGGGACCAATTTTTACGCAAATTATCAACAGGCGAAGCTCGTGGACGTCCATAGTTATTATTATTGCTATTATTTTCTTCACGAGAATGTTGATTTTTTTTCTGACTTCTATCTATTTGTAATTCTACATCGTATTCGTTTCCTCTTCCAACTGAATAGTTTGAGTGAATTTCTGTAGATGATTTGTCAGTCGAAGATGGAAGTGATGGTACAGGAGGAGGATTATTGTTGGGCGATTCCCATGCATTCACATCAAGGTTGTGCTTGCCTGGTACCATAGGTGGGGGGGGCATACCCGGTCCTTTCTTTTTATGGTTTAATGTTGAAAAATTAGTCTAGGACAGTTTATTAGTTAATTATTGATACATATTAATTTGTTTACTTAATAATACCCGGGAAGCCAGTTTTGCTGGTTGGGAAGCAATTGAAGCCCAAGTTGTTTTTTTAGGTGGAGCGGATTGAGATGTTGTAATCATTTTCTTCTCATCCGATAATACATTCATGATTGCTTTGCTTTCAGTTTTACCCGGTACGTATATATTTTCCATCCTGGTAGACTTTAATAAAAAATACATATAATTATTGAAATAGGTATGTAGTACGTAAAGAAATAAAATTGTTGTTTACTCTATTGTTATTATTTGAAGGATTGTCAATTAAAGGTTTTCCTTTTTTTTGTGGTCCCCACGTATTGGACTGGAATTCATCTCTTTTTGAATTGCTAAATGCTGATTGTTTCCCATGTTTTTTAGTCAAGTCTGAAAATAGAAATCATTTGTTATTTACTTCTGCAATCCTATTTTTTTGTGTGTGGTAGTCTTGAAGGGAAACTCCGGGACCTCCAAATAAACTGACGCATATACACAACACATTGCGTGCGTTTGGTGTGGGCTTTCTCACTACAGAACTGTGCTTTGTTTGCTGTGTCCTGGAACAGACCTACTAGGAATACTCCTTGTGGACTGCAAGGAAGTAATTACAAATATAAAGAAAACCCGCCAGCTGCGGGTTAGGGATTTAGAACATGCCCGAGGTAGGCATACCTGTAGTAAGAAGGACCAGTAACTTTTTTTTTAGAAAAAATTGTAAATCGAGTTGATAGATAGATATTTAATAAAATAAAATGTAAATTGTACGCAAAATATGATAACGATGTGTTTCAAAATGATTTAGAAACATGCAAGAAAAAATATTCAACAAATTGTTCCCAAGGAAGCAAATATAGAAGTGAAACGGAGAAGAGAATCTTACTATAACAATTTAAATGGAAATATTTGGTTGGTCTAGATGGTAAAAGCTTACTCTTTTCAAAACTGATGCTACCTTATACGCTTCGTAATTAGGTGTTACCTGTCAAACAGTTCCTCAAATCATGTACTTTGACTCAGAATCTACGAATAAATCAATTAGGCTGCGATATTTTTATACTGTACACGAAAGTTTCATCATATCTTCATATATACCTAGTAGGTATTACCTAACCTACATTTAATATACTTATTTAGAATTGTTAACTATAGAAAAACTTGTCTCTGTTACATCTAGAAAAAGTAACATTATGATTTCTAAATTTGGTACACTAATAGAGTGGAGACTATTCACTTTGTTAGTGCTGTCGGAATATGGAACTCGTTGCCAATATCAATTCAATTAATAAAATCGGATGCTTCGAGACGGCAATTGAACATCATTTGAGACAAGCTATCCCCACAAGGCCCACTACCATGTTAAGCGCGAAACCACAAAAGCGCCTACTCCCTTTTCAACAGCCTCACCGTCCAAGCAAGATGCAAAGGAATTTCCATACAAATATATGGTCATAAGATATGAAGAATTACTCAGAAGAGCCGGATCCGGATCAGTTCTATCCAAACAGCTACTATAACGATAATTACGCAATAACTTCTGAGGGAAAAGTCAACTTAATTAGCAATGAATAATTTGATTAATTTTTTAGACTAACTAGGATGGCAGTTGCCTTACTATGAACTTGCAACACAGCGCGGGCAGGTAAATTTTGTCGGGTTAAAGTTTTCACATATTTCTGCAGAGAAACAGCTAAGGATAAACAGTATTATTTCAAGGTGTCCAAATTTGTGAAAGGCGAAGTCAGTACTATTAATTGTTCCAAACCGTATCCCCCAGGGCATTGAAAGAAGAAATTTAGAAACAGGTAGAAACTCCCTGACAATGGTTCACCCGGATGGACCCGGAAGGCAGATGCATTCGGCGAAAAAAATATCGTTTTTAGAATTCTAGGGGCGCCAACATGAAAGATCAGTTAAATAAATGTGCACTCGCCAAACAAGAGGTAGAGTCCTTAGCACATGTTGGCACAGTTCAGAAGGCATAAGAACCAACCCTAAAAAGGTGGAGGCTGTTCCAAAATTCTAAAACATCCGCAATCTGACAGAATTAAGGTCCATTTTATGTATGTCAGGTTATTATAGGAGATTCATTCCATCCACTATTCGGGAATAGCTAAGCCTGCTTAGAGGAGATGCGTAACATTCTAAAAAGCAGTTCTCGGAAATTTGAGGTTGAACTGAATGACGAAGCAATGGAAGCATTTAATAAGATTGAGGCTACTTTATTATCAAAGGACCCTATTATCCTAGCCAGGTTTTGAAAACGACTATGAACTCACGACTTTACTATAGAAGCAGTACTATCCCAGGGCAGTCGCCCTAAAACCTTTATATCCAGGGCACTTAGGCCCGTTTTTTAGTCGTTGGTTAAGCTCAGGTTGAACTAAGCTTGCTTAGACTCAGATGAAAATAAAACTTTAGTTAAATTGTAAATTGGTTTTTCAGTGAGCGTTGAGGGCCGCTGTTATGACTGCCTTTCTTGGTAGGCAACAATGGTTTTTCTTCACCTAGCTAAGATAACAGCTGACATGTTTGGTACCTTAGCGACTTAAACTGAAGCGCCGTGATGTACCCGGGCACGCTCGCATTCCGTTCGTCTCGCCGGATAGGGGTGGGTTTATTTGGTGATCACCCCCCATACAACTCAACCAAGTAGCTAGCTGTCCACTTCAAGACCCCCATCTCCATGCGATTTGCCTCTGAATTCTTGAAGCCGGCATATTCGCCGTCCACCCTGATCCATATAACGTCACTATTCCCACGCCATCATCGCCACATCTTACTTAGCCACCGCCGGAGCCGCCTGGAGTGGCCCCTACCCCACCTAAAATATTTTAATGATACCGCTTTAAGGATATATATATTGTGACGAATTCGATGATTCCTTGATTATCAATCCAGGGTTCGATCACTATAAAGTCAAATAAACACACGCACAGATATTGTAACTAATAGCTAGTTTTATTTACTAGTAATAAACGCAATACAAATTTAAGAGTTTGGTAACTTCGCAGTGCCGTGCTTGGTCACTGCCCTATATAGTCCGACAGGGTTCTACCCCACGCACCTAGAAGTTTCTTGGTTGTTCCCTCTTCGTGTTCTGGAAGGGTCGGTGTTATTTATTGGCATCTCCTCCTGGCATCGTATTTGCAAACACTCGCGCCATCTCTCTTCCTCTTCCTAGTTACACGCTTGCACGCTTAAGAGTAGCCATCGTTATCTCTGTTGTGTTTAACTAGTGGTGGGAGTGTTATTAAGTTTGGGAAAGTCTTAGATTTAGTGTATGTTAATGATATAAACCAATTTTCTGTAAATCGTTGTGATCCGTTGGTTTTACCAGAAGACCTTTACCACCCTTCTATGGAAATAGTCTACGAAACCATAAGTAATGGCCAAGGCACTCAATGCTACTCATGTAGTAGCTTTGATTTTAACTTTTCCAAAGCAAACTACAAGAAATTAATTAAAGAACTGTCTAAATTAACTTGGCCTGAATTTGGTTGTGATATGGATCTAAACGTCTCACATTTCAATCAAACTATTTACTGCCTATTTGAGAAGTTTATTCCTAAACGTAAAGTAACTTATGATCATCCTACGCAAGCTTGGTTTACTAGAGAGCGTAAGGCTCTTAAAAATAGGAAAACGCGATCATTTAATTTATATAAGAAATCCGGATTAAATAAACATTACCTACTGTATTCCATTCTACGTCAGAAGTACATAGATTTAAATAAAAAGTGCTATAAAGCTTATATCTCTAAAACCAAGAGACATTATTCTCAATCCAAAGTCATTTTATGGTTTCGTAAATTCTAAACGTAAAGTATCAGGGTTTCCCTCAGCCATGAAATATCAAGACATTATATCTAACGATAATCAATATATCGCACATTTTTTTGCTCAATTTTTCACTTCTAACTATTCTGCTGTCACCAATTCAAACTTTCAAAACTATCCCTATAAGCTACACGGGACAAATTCAATTAATTCACCAATTATATGCGCCAAAGATGTTCTAATTTATCTTAAAAGCTTAAAAGAATCTTTTAAATATGGTCCTGATAGGATTCCTACATGTTTCTTGAAAAAGTGTGGTGTTTTTCCAACTGCGTGGAAAGAATCGTTTCTTCTACCGCTGCATAAAAGCGGGAGTAGGTCTTCTATAGAGAACTATCGTGGCATCGCAAAGCTTTCTGCCATCCCAAAATTGTTTGAAGCTATTGTTACAAATCAACTTACGGGTCCGCTCTCTACTTTGATAGCTGACTGCCAACACGGGTTCAGTAAGGGAAAGTCCACAGTTACGAATTTACTTGAGTTTACCAGTCATGTCTCAAATGGCTTTAGAAAAAATCTGCAAACCGACGTTATTTATACGGATTTTAGCAAAGCTTTTGACAAAGTGTGTCACTCATTACTTATTCATAAACTCGATCAGTTGGGCTTCCAGCCGGGTCTCAATCGCTGGACCTCTTCTTACCTTAGTGACAGGACACAAAGAGTAATGTTTAAAAATTTAGTATCCGATGTCATTTATGTCTCTTCGGGGGTTCCTCAAGGAAGCCATCTTGGCCCGATTCTGTTCTTGTTGTTTATAAATGATATTTCTACAATAATAAAATTTTCAAAAATGTTAATGTATGCCGACGACGTAAAGCTTTTCATGTCATTCGCGTCATTTGAAGATAGAAATAAGCTACAATCAGATCTAGATACACTTGTTACTTGGTGCGATTTAAATTATATGCCACTTAACCTTAAAAAATGTAAACACATGGGGTTTTCGCGTGGAATTTCTCAGCCCGCTTCCTATACAATTAAAAATTATAGTCTTGAGCAAGTGTATGATTTTGTTGACCTGGGGGTTGCTATGGACTATAAACTCAGTTTCAACCGCCATATTAACACAAGAAGCAATAAGGCTAGAGGTGTCCTAGCATCGTTAAACGATGGTCTAAAGAATTTAGCGACCCTTATGAACCTAAAGCCCTCTTCACTACATTAGTCAGACCGATACTTGAATATGGTTCTATAATTTGGAACCCGCGTTACCAGGTTCATGTAGATCGCCTTGAATCAGTTCAAAAACAATTTTTACTATTTAGAGATTTTCATTGGGATCCCTTGCACAATCTGCCACCCTATAAGAATCGTTTAAAACTCATTAATCTGCATACACTTTCTAGTCGGAGGGAAATGCTTGGAATTATTTTTATGATTAAATTGCTAAATGGTTCACTATCCAGCCCATTTATTCTAAGTGAAGTGAACTTCAATGTACCGTCTCGTCCTTCAAGGCATTTTAAACCTCTAGTCTTAAAACAGTGCCGAACCAATTTTCAGTTAAATGAGCCTTTTCGCTGTTTGTGTCAAGATTATAACTCTCTTTCTGGTAGATTTGATATTTCAGACTCGCTTTTCAGCATAAAAAAATCAATTCTTTCTATCCTAAATTCATAGCTACTAATTGTTTCTTATTCTTTGACTTCTATATTAACTTCTAACAATAATTTTATTCTGTTAACTAGTTATTTCTTAATGCATAATCTATCCTATATCTACTTTACTTAGCTGATGAGGTTTTCTCTGTAGCTGAGCAGTTTTAGATCTCGACGATTAACAAACCAAAGCCTTTCAACGACTCGGCACGAACGAATAATCCATCCGCGCATTATGCGGATGCGCCCCTCGCACCGGTCGGGCGGCATATGGTGGGTAATCCGTTGGGAATTATTATTATTATTATTATTATTAAGTTAGGGATGGTATATGTTTGAGAATAATCGCTACAATATATTTATTTTCCACATTAGTTTTTATGCTCTTAAAGTAGTTATAAATCATATTATTCTTAATAGCTTTATAAGTTCTCATCACAACTTAATATCAAAGAAACTGCAGAACTTTCCGTTTAGGGTCCTTATATTTTGCCTAAAACTGTTCTAATCAGAGACAATAAATAACTGTTATTTGAAATTTCTGTATCAAAACCGTTGCTCGAATTCTTAAATTTATTCAAAACGTTGCTTTATAAGAGTTATTTGTCAACGTTTATTTTATTTTTTTTAGGGATAACAGTTTTTTGTCAACGTTTATATTAATTGTTGGGTATACGAGTTATTTGTCAACGTTTATTTTATTTTTTGGAAATAATAGTTATTTGTCAACGTTTATTTTTTACGTTGGTGGATAACTGTTATGGATGAGAAATATTTTTTTTCGTTGGTTAAAAAAATTTGAGTTTGAAAAAAATTGTATTTCCTTCATAATAGTTTCGAGATGATAAATAGTAGTATTCACACACACTCGGCGTTGCATTCGCTCTTAGCGTGGCCCTGTAATTGCCGCCCTTTGCGTTGCAACGCGGCACTCTTCATCATCGTGCCAGTTTTTTCTTCGAAATCGCCAGTATCCAATAACGTCTTCTCATGTGGTACGGAGTGCTTTCGAGATATGATCTCACTAAATAAAAGTTAAGTAAAGATTTTCCGGATAACACACTCGGAGAGTTTGCCAAACCACTGCCGAGGGACGACCACGTTCTTGAAAGAAAAAAAACATTTCAAATCAGCAACACTACCGCCACACCACGTCAGCCGCCGCTATATGCTCCCACTGCTCATTCATATTTTACTGCACTTATTTTGTCGTACATAGATGGCTACTAATCTTGGTTGTTAGTTCTTTGTATTGCATTCGAACAACTAAAACTTTGACGCATCTATCACAACGTGGTAGATATGGCTATGTGTTTTACGATAGAGGGACAGACATGCAGCCTGCAATTTTTACAGCAGATTCTTGGGTTTCCTAAGTACAGCATAAGTTGTATATAGTTTTGGAAAAGGAAATATTTTTCATCGATAACAGTTATCCACCAACGTAAAAAATAAACGTTGACAAATAAATATTATTTCCAAAAATAAAACAAACGTTGACAAATAACTCTTATCCCCAAAAATTAAAATAAACGTTGACAAATAACTCTTATCCCAAAAAAATAAAATAAACGTTGACGCGCAACTCTTGTTTGAAAAATAAATTTTTTTCTTCGTCGAATAATTGTTATGAAGCAACGTTTATTCGATATAACTATAATTGTTATGTCACTGGTTCTAACTGAATTTTCATTTCGGTTGTTTTATAATTGCTTAAATGGAAATTATGTGCTCCTGATACATTATATTGAATATTTGAAATAAATCAAAACATGCGTACATGTTTTTACAGTAGAAATTTGCCGGGAAAAATCATCAGCCCTAGTAGAAATGCTTCTTGGTCCGGTCGAAATAGAGACGTTACTCTTTTCAGCCGCATTGAGGCGATAGCCCTACAGTTCCCACTATACTATACCCTGCCTTTTCCCGTCCGCAGTCTTAAACTCCTCGTCGATCGATATCACATTTGATCCCCCAAACCGGATCCACCCAGGCAGCTGTCGACTTTGTCTCTAATTATTCGTGGGTCCAGAAGAGTGGTTCTTTCGTGTATTAGGCCGGCCACTACTCCGTTTGTGTCTTTCGAACGATTCTACCTTGGCAGTCTTTTCCACTTCGACTCCAAGTACTCTAGATGCTTTTCATCCCGTCTTCACTCTACCTTGAAGTCAGCGAGCGTCTCTATGCGACAGCCGAATATGAGGTGCATAAAACCCACCAAACGACTCTCTTATCTATTGCATCCTTTAGTAAAGAATGAAAATTAGCACATAAGTCCTCTGATGAGATCTCATGCCTTTTTTGAAAGGTCTCAATCCTGAACAGGAAACGTTTGATGGGAATAGAATAACTGCTACCATCATTCTACAACCGTCAGTCTTAATATTAAATTTAGTTTGATTTTGTTTCTGTCTAAAAGGGTAGACCCAGCTCAGCTCGCTGCATTGGGATGGGTTTATTTTGTGATCATTACCGCACAAATAATAGAAAAAATCGTAGCTTTTTGTAGACGGCCTACCGAACATTTTCCCCGCCCATTCCCCGCCGCAGAGTTACGTAAGCTGGACCAAGTTGAAAATACCTTTATAAAAACACTTTGTTTTATGTATAAAATGAATTTCATTTCATTTATTTGAGTCTATGGTTACAATAAACCTTACAGACTAGATTACAATTTTGAACTTAAACCTAATAAAAAATAGCATATATAAATTAAAAACTAAAGATAGTGAGATACGACCTTTGACACAAATAAAGATCTAGGCATCGCGAAATCGAGATCAATAATAGAGAATATTTTATTGTACTCAGTTAAGGCCCTGTTCGAAGGGGCAAAATTATAATAATTACATATTTGCATATTTACATGAAAGGGTAAACTAGACCTTAAGTCTCTGCCAGGGACATTGAAGTCTATGAACCCAAGGAGATCCGGGGAATCAATGGAACCGCTAATTATATCATAAACAAACATAAGGGATTGGATAGACTTTCTACTAGAAAGTGATTTAACGTCTATAAGAATGCACCGATCCCGATATGACGAAATAGGTTCACTAAAATTAAGTGACCGTAGAGCAAAACTTATAAAACACCTCTGAACTCTTTCAACTCTTAACGAGTGCAATATTGGATTCCAGATTACAGACGCATACTCCACTTTAGACCGCACAAAGGCATTATAGAGCAATTTCCTAGTGTAGGGATCCTAGAAATCTTTAGCATAACGCTTTACAAAGGCCAAGTTAGAACAAGCCTTTGGAATAATGTGGTTGACATGGTTAACAAAGGTATAACCTAAATCAAAAAGCACACCCAGATCAATGAATTCAGTAACTGCATTAAGCTCAACATTTAAAACAGAATAATTGGAGGGAAACCGAATTATAGACTTGGACAACGTCATATGGAAACATTTATTGATATTTAAAGCTAATTTCTTTTTTAAACTCCACTCAACAAGGTTATTTATGTTGCTTTGAAGCGCCAAAACATCCGAAGCACAGAAGATTGCACTAAAAAGCTTCAGATCGTCAGCATATAGAAGATATTTTGAATGACTAAAACAGTCACCAATATCATTTATAAATAAAACAAACAATATAGGACCAAGAATACTACCCTGCGGCACACCGGAGGTGGATATGATTTAGCATTTTCCACTTCTACAAAGGAAGGCTTTTGCAAAATCCGTATAGATTGTATCGACTTGATAACCCTTTTTGAAAGCTGAGACACAGCACTCAGAAAATATTCCCAAATTAGTAACTGTTGAGCGTCCAGAAACAAAACCATGTTGGTGTGGACTCAAAATTCTTTTGATAGAGAAGCACAACTTTACTTTAACTACTTTTTCAATTAATTTAGAGCAAGTGGTTAGCTTGGAAATTGGTCTATAATTTTTTATTTCGTTTTTATTTCCGGATTTGACAATAGGTGTGATAGAGGCCACTCTCCATCTATCAATAAAAATGCCGCTAGAAAGAGAGAGATTGATGATATATGTTAAAGGCACAGAGAGAGACCAGCTGCATTTCTTAAGAAAGAAAGAGTGCAGCCCATCTAAATCACTTTTAAAAGATGTTTTCAAGGCAAGAATGCCATTGAAAATGTCGGTTTCAGTAACTATAATCGCACCAAAGTCCACAGATACGTTACATAAAGAAAGATTACTGCCAACATCATCACATACGAAATTCGATTTGAAAAAATCAGCGAAAAGATTAACTGACTCCACCAAACATGTAGAGGACTTCTCATTAAAATTTAAAGATGTGGGAATATTTGAGCAACCTTTTTTGAGCGAATAAAATTCCAGAACGATTTGGGATTTGACTTTATATCAGATTCGTACCGCTTAATATAATTATTGTATAAGGTTTTGTCTAGTTCATTAAACTGATGCATGAAATTTAAATATTTTTCTTTATAAGCGATAATATTAGTAGCTTTAAATAAATTAAAATATTTATTTCGTTTATTTTTTAACGACTTAAGTTCTCTTGTGTACCAAGGCAACTTATGTATACGTGGCGGAATTAGCGAAACATTACTGTGCATTATTTCGAGAGTTCTCTCTAAAAACACTTCGAAGCACTGCGAGACATTTTTAGAAAGAAAAAGCAGGTTGCAATCTATCTCGGATATAATTGAGTTCAATAGGTCAAAATTGGCATTTCGATAGTCGAAGGACCGAGTAACATCCTTGGAGCTAGATACATAATCTACAAATTTGAGTGATAATTGCAAAGGTACATGATGCATATCTGATTTACTGATGGGAAAAAAGCACTCATCTAACTGAAATAACAAATTTTCACCAATAAAAATAAGATCAAGGATATTACCTAGCCTATTGAAAAAATTATTAATTTGTGTGAGGTTAATACTAAACATACTGTCCAAGAAGTTGAGATATTTTGGTAATACACTTTGAGGTTCTGATTATCAGGATTCAAAGCATCACTTTGCGAAGCAACACAACTATTGTTATGTATCAGTCTTCTCTTTGGGAAGAAAACGAAAGGGCCGCACATTGATGCCTGCAGGCCATAAAGTAGGATCAAGCAGTTTCTTGTAAAACACTGAGGTAATGCTGAGTTTAAAATTTAACTTTTTCAAGCTATCAAGGGATACATCTTTCTTGACCAGCTTATGACATGAAAAGCACTCAGCCGGTATTCCAGACTGTTTAGCAATACATGAAAATATATTAGCTTCCGTAACATTCGGTTTAAAAGATGAAATATGCAGCCACTTTTTGTATACATTAGTATCAAGTTCAGTTGACATACCCTGACCAACCACTGCATTCTTAATTTTAGGCACCTTCTTATTACGCACATGCCATTATTATCAGTGTTTTTGGTTATTTCTGTGGGTGTACCAGCAGAGCCAATGTGTTCATGAGGAGAAACACAGGATAGAAACGAAACAGAAAAATTCTCTGTCGACGCAGAAACAACAGCATTGGCAGCAGTAGCATTGTTAGGCATAGCAGCAGCATTTGACTCAACACAAGCATTGGGCAATGACTCCGACGGCAATTCGTTAATTGAAAGAATATTTAAAAAAAAAAAAACCCTTAAATAGTGAAACAATTCGAGTGTAAAAGGTAAGAATAAAAATGTTTAAAGATTTTATCATCGCAATACAAATAATGAGATTGATGATACGTTTGACTATATTTAGAGGGGTAGGTTTGTGGAAAACTTTTATTACTTATCCAAATCCGTTCCAAAACCGATTTAGTTCGAAAAGAGATTAGGGCCAGCTAGTTTATTTAATAATATCTATGATTTACAAAAAACTTACAGACTAAATTCCATATGGGTACATGCGTATACGGATAGTACTAAACAATTCAGCTTTAAACAGATAATATCATATTTTTAAAGCAAGGTCGAGACATAGAAAAATCAATGCAATGATTGGAATTAATTGAGTTGATTACAATTAGAGCGCGCGTGATTGGTCCATTCAGCGCATAATATTAATCATATATAACTATACGTGGCGGCTCATGAAAGTTCAATGATTCGAGAAGCATTAGACAATCGATAATGCCATTAACAATATCAAAAAATTAATATAATAGAAGAAATAACCATTCTACTCCTGGAAATATCTGAAGGTAGTGGCAGAATTTGATATCGGATAAGCAGTACTTCATAAATATTTTTTGAACACGTTCAATCCTTTTATTGTGAACCTCATAATAGGAACACCAGATTATAGAGCCATATTCAAGCCTTGATCTTACAAACGCATTATACTCGTACAATAGCTTTTTAGTATATTCCCTAAGCTCTAAGCCATTTATTGCAATAAATGCCAATAAAGAATATGCTTTGGGGATTATAAAATTTAGGTGTTCATGTAAATTATGAATCAAATATCTATATACGAGGTGTGTTCAAAAAGTATCGCGAATTTTGAATTTTCGCTGGTTACGTATATTCGAATTTCGAATTTTTTGTGGCGTTATGTTGGTACTCATGTCTCTCACTTATGCCGACAAGCTCGGCCATTTTGAATGTTCAGTTAATTGTTGACAGCTGCTTTGCTTGCACGTGTTTTGGATCGTCTTCGATTTTTACCTATTTTTTTACCAAAATTGCTCAATTGTGACCAAAAACAGCATCGCATGAACATTGCTAATGAGATGTTAAACTCTGTCCGCGACGACCCAAATTTGCTCCAGAGGGTCATAACTGGTGACGAATCGTGGGTTTATGGTTATGACGTGGAAACCAAAGCTCAATCATCTCAATGGAAGCTGCCGCACGAACCAAGACCGAAAAAAGCGCGCCAAGTTCGGTCGAATGTGAAAGTTTTGCTGACAGTTTTCTTCGATTGCAGGGGCGTGGTGCATCATGAGTTCTTGCCACAGGGAAGAACGGTCAATAAGGAATATTACCTGCAAGTTATGCGCAATTTGCGCTAAGCAATCCGCCAGAAACGCCCGGATTTGTGGAAGAACAAAAATTGGCTTTTGCACCACGATAACGCCCCTGCTCACGCATCGTTGCTTGTGCCCGACTTTTTGGCCAAAAACAACACACTAATGATGCCGCAGCCACCGTATTCCCCAGATCTGGCCCCCTGTGACTTTTTCTTGTTCCCTAAACTGAAGAGGCCCATGAAAGGACGACGTTACGCTTCTCTTGACGAGATAAAGACGGCATCGAAGGAGGAGCTGAACAAGATACAAAAAAATGATTTTTTGAAGTGCTTCGAAGATTGGAAAAACCGTTACCACAAGTGTATAATATCTCATGGGGATTACTTTGAAGGGGACAAAATAGATATTCATGAATAAATAAATAATTTTTGAAAAAACACAAAATTCGCGATACTTTTCGAACACACCTCGTATATAAAAGAAAGTGACGTTAGTTCCAACGCTCATAACTCAAGAACGCCTGCACCGATTTGGATGATTGACACTAATTTAGATTGTTCTCTGACCAGAATAGGAGAATACCCAATAAAATTTCCGAAAAATGTCTGAAAAAAAAAAATTGTTTCCCCATACATTTTGTATGTTGCGAATTTTTATAATTTTTTTTTTTGTTAGAAAAGCTCAATCACGGATCGATCGATGGTGAAGTGGAATTGTGAGTGAAATAGTTACATCTATAGGGATAGGGATAGGAAAAGCCAATATTTTCTAGATCCATTCAGGTAAATATCTGGGCAGGACTAAGTCTGCCCGTCCCTCTAGTAATACCTAAGACCCGAATTTTAATAACCTTAACCAAAGGCCGCTGTGGTGTGGCGGTAGTACTGCTGGTCACACTGAAGGTCCAAGGTTCGAGCTCTCGTACAGGTCATATCAAAATTGGGTTGAAAAAGTTTTTTCAAAAAATGGGGTCGTCCCTCGGCAATGGTTTGGCAAACTCTCTGAGTGTATTTCTGCCAAGGAAATCTTCTCAGCAAAAATTCATCTGCTTTGCGGATACCGTTTGGAATCGGCAAAAAATTGTAGGCTCCGCCAATTTATAGGAAAAATTAGAACAAGAACACCACAAATTGGTACAGAAGCTCGGCCGTAATCTCATCAGGAGGTATATAAAACGCCAATTATTTATTTAACCAAAGTAATATCTGACGTGGTACGTCGAAATCAAATTTTTACTTCACTTGGAATATGTAACACTATAACACTTATTGACATTGAGAGCGAGCATATTCCTACAGCAGCAGAGCATCATACTAATTTTTTATTTTGAAAAAGATTTTTAAGTTATCAGCAAACATAAGATAACCCCACAGTCACTTAGGGTGCTGATTTCACATTATCAATAACGACCAAATTTATTCTATAAGATAAGTATGAACTTATCCATTGTACGAATGTGAAATAAAAACTCCACTTGTATAACTTAGCCAATAATACTCAATGAGGTACTCTATCAAAGGCTTTCGATAAGTCCTTATAGATGCAGTCTACTTGGCAGCCATCTGTGGACGATGAAATGCAGTAATTGGAAAATACTGAAAGATTAGAAATCGGTGAACTTCCTGGAACAAAACCATGCTGATATGGGCAGATATATCGCTTAATCGAGGACGCTAACTTGACCATCACCGTTTTCTTAAAAAGTTTCGATATAACAGGAAGTTTTGAAATTGGCCGATAGATAAATTTGAAACATTACTCTTATTTTTATGATTAAATTGCTAAATGGTTCACTATCCAGCCCATTTCTTCTAAGTGAAGTGAACTTCAATGTACCGTCTCGTCCTTCAAGGCATTTTAAACCTCTAGTCTTAAAACAGTGCCGAACCAATTTTCAGTTAAATGAGCCTTTTCGCTGCTTGTGTCAAGATTATAACTCTCTTTCTGGTAGATTTGATATTTCAGACTCGCTTTTCAGCATAAAAAAATCAATTCTTTCTATCCTAAATTCATAGCTACTAATTGTTTCTTATTCTTTGACTTCTATATTAACTTCTAACAATAATTTTATTCTGTTAACTAGTTATTTCTTAATGTATAATCTATCCTATATCTACTTTACTTAGCTGATGAGGTTTTCTCTGTAGCTGAGCAGTTTTAGATCTCGACGATTAACAAACCAAAGCCTTTCAACGACTCGGCACGAACGAATAATCCGCGCGTTATGCGGATGCGCCCCTCGCGCCGGTCGGGCGGGATATGGTGGGTAATCCGTTGGGAATTATTATTATTATTATTATTATTACCACTCTTATGACTTGGTAAAAAAAAGTTACAGACTGTAAGGATGAATTAAATATATATGCACAAAGGTTCCGAAACGAAATCCATACATTGTTTTAGAAAGAAAGACGAGATTTGTTGATAGTCGCATTGCTTTGAACTCTTGATATACTGAATATTTAAAATAATATCATCAATATCTAGAACTAATGAGCAGAAGTTAAGACAAGATGTTATGTTATTTAACATACCACTATTATCATTCCATGCGTCATCAGTATCGAAATTTGCTTTAAAGAATTCAGCGAACAAATTTGCAGAATCATAAGATGATTTGGAAATCCTCCCTTGGTAAGACACATACGGCGGAATTGGCGCAGATGGCTGCTTTGAACGGAAGAGGTCGGAAACGATTTTGGATTCGACATGATATTGTTTTCGAAATTGTGAATTGACTGATTATATAAAAATTTCTCAATTACTCATTTGAGTTCTCAAAATATTCTTGCTTGTGCTAAGGGACACCCGATTCCTTAAACAGTTGTTGATATTTATTACGCAATTTTTGTGTACCAGGGCAACTTATACACCCTTGCTGGGAATCGAGGAATATTATTCACCGATATTTCCGATATATTGCTTTTTAATAACTGGAAACATTCCGCAAGATTGCGGCCATCAAAAAGAAGTTGCCAATCGACATAGGAACCTAAAATTTTTTATCAAGCCGAAATCACACCGATTATAATTGAAACCAGTCTCAATACTACTATGTACAATATTTGCAAGCTCTACCTCCAATATTAAAGGTACAGGGTGCTTACCGTATTAGATAATAAGCAGCAAGACCGAAACAAATTACAATTTATGTCATTTATGATTTATTTACATACATACATATTAGACCCCTGCATGAATTGATTCAAACTTTGAGCTTAATAGAATACAGTAGATTTGAATATTCAATTTAAAATACAAAACACTCAGTTTTCAGAATCTTTATATAATGAATATTCACAGAGTTTAAAGTTTTCAATATTCAAATAAAAGAATCTGAATAAATGAATGAAAAAATATATATTCATGTGACGGGTGGCAATCCTTAGCAAACGAGGGTCTACGTGATGACAGAACAACCGAGCAGTGAGAAACCAGTCGTTAGGCTGCGAAGTCGTGCCATCATCAATTTTTCACTAAAAACCATTTTTACATACTTTCTAATGTATGTGTAAAATACCTTCAAATTCAGCAAATGAATTGCTATTTAAACAATATAATTAACTAAATAAAACATCTTTATTAATGTTAAAACCTACTAAAATTTTTACATGGGGGCTCAACCTATGAACGATTAAATTCTTTTAACAAGAAATCAGCACAAGAATGTTCGAGAATGCCGGTACGTAGATCGAACAAAAAGAAGAAAAAGCAGCAGTTAATCAGTTGGAAGCAGAAGTTCAGTCGGAAGAAGCAGAAGTTGAAAAAAGCAGTTGGAAGTCGAAACAAATAGGAGAACATATGTTGGAAGGGGAAGAAAAAGACAATCAAACGTCAGGGGGAAAAAATTACGCAGAGTCAGAACCAAGTGTTTCCAACAACTCTGCTAATTCTTTTGGAATGCTCGTATTGCTAAAAGTTTTAGAATCCAATAAAAGTGTATCAGTAGAACACTTCAAAATTTCAACGAAAATGAAGAGGCCTACGAGTTAACAGCGAAACAGAAATACGCAAATGCCCGAAATAAAATGAAAGGAACAGCCAAACTGTTCCTAGAAACAGTCAGCGTGTCAAATTACGAATCGTTATGTGAAGCACTAATCGAAGAGAGCGCAGCAGTTCATCAAAAACTTAGGCAGAGGCAGAAGAAAAACGAAGAGAACTTTCACGAATACGTTCTGCAAATGCGGAAGCTGGCAGCATTAGGCTCCGTAGAAGACGAGGCAATTATTCGATACATCGTTGATGGTATTAAGGTACGTGACGATTTGAAATATCCATTGTACAGCGCTAAAACCTTCAAAGAGTTACGAGATCGTTTTGAAACTATACAGCAAATGAGTAGCAAGCAAAGTAGCAACACACAACAAAAGCAAAGCTACGCGAAGCCAACGCAAAAATACAGAGACGGCATTGTTTCAACTGTGGGTCGACTTCACATGTACGGTCACAATGCGAAACAGACCCGAAATGTTTCAAGTGCAATGGCAGTGGGCACATTGCAAAGAATTGTCAACGGCCGAACCAAAAGCAAACTGTCGGTATAGTAACGAACGAGAAACGAAACAAAAGAATGATATAACAAATATTTTTCGTGTCTAATTGACACTGGCGCAGACGTCTCGCTAATGCAGCAAACAGTATATGAAAACAATTTTGGTAATTGCAAACTGAGGAAGAGTTGTGCGAAATTGTATGGTTTGGGCACTCGAAGTAGAAATTAGTGCTGATAACATAAAAGCTCAGCACACATTTCTTATTATATCTGACAACAAAATAAACTGCGAGTTGATTATAGGCTATGATTTCATTCGGCAATTCCAATTGGAATTCAATGCAAATGGTTATTTTTTTTCTAATAAGATTCATCAAAACAAAGAAGAAACATTTAATTGTGTTTACAATGCTGTAGAATCGATGCACGAAATTGATGTAGCAAGTAAGTGTAATGAAGTTAGTTAAGGAATACAATCCAGTAGTTAACTTGGGTGAACACCCTATTCAGATGAAAATAGTACCGAAGGGAAACCTTAGTTTCCATGAAAGTCCAACCCGATTATCTGCAGCAGAACGTGCTGTAGTTAAGAATCAAATAGATGAATGGTTAGTGCAGGGAATTGTACGTGAATCAACGGCAAATATAGCTAGTAAAGTTGTGCTAGCAAAAAAGAAAGACGGTAGTTACCGTGTTTGCATTGATTACAGAAGATTAAATTCTGCTGTGTTGAAAGATCGTTTTCCCGTACCAGTCATTGACGAGGTTTTAGAGAAACTGCAGGCGGCAAGATTTTTTTAGGTCATGGACCTGCAAAATGGGTTTTTTCACGTTCCGATAGAAGAACGTAGCCGAAAATATACGACCTTTATTACAAAAGAGGGATTGTATGAACTTACGAAAGCTCCATTTGGATTCTGTAACTCACCTGCGGTATTTGTGCGCTACATAATGTACATTTTTCAGAAGCTTATAAACGACGGCATAATGGAGCTATATGTCGATGACATAATAATTTTCGGTCAGACCAGCCATGAGTGCCTTAAAAATGTGCAAACAGTATTGCAAACAGCGGAAGATTATGGCTTACAAATTAAGTGGAGTAAGTGCAAATTTTTGAAAGAGAAAATCTAATTTTTAGGGCATGAAATTAAAAATGGTGACATATGGCCAGGAAAAAATAAAATTAAAGCTGTAAAAAACTTTCCTGTGATAAAAAATGTCAGGAGAATTCAAACCTTCTTAGGCTTAACTGGCTATTTTCGAAAATTTATTAAAAATTATGCTATTATTTTTAGGCCTCTAACACAGTTGTTAAAAAAGATGCGGTATTTGAAATAAAGGCAGCAGAACAGCAGGCAGTATCCGATTTGAAGACAGCGCTCACCCAAGAGCCCGTTTTAAAAATTTTCAAACAAAATGAAAGAACTCAAATTAAATGTCGATGCGTCTAAGTACGGCTTCAGGGCAACACTTCTCCAGCAGCATGAAGGTAAGTGGCACCCCCTGTGAAGAGAAACTTCGCAGCTACTTTCTGGAAGTAAAGGCCGCATACTTAGCAACAAAACGTCTCCGTCATTACCTGATGGGTATGAAATTTGATTTAATCACAGACTGTTCAGCTTTTACGCAGACAGCTTCTAAAAAAGAGGTGCCTAGAGAAGTAGTTCAATGGCTCATGTATTTACAAGATTTTAATTTCAAAATCGAGCATCGCTCAGCGGAAAGAATGAAGCACGTAGACAGTTTAATCCGCTATCCGATTATGATAGTTGAGTCGTATCTAAAATCACAGATTAGTAAAGCACAACAAGAGGATGAATATTTAAAGGCGATAACAGCGGTTCTCGAAATCAAGCCATATGCTAACTTTGTTTTGAAAAATGGAGTTCTATTTAAACAAATCAATGGTCAAGAGTTGTTAGTCGTTCCGCGAAGCATGGAGAAAGATATAATTAGAAATATTCACTATTTTGGCCACATTGGCACAAAAAAACTATTCGCAACATATATCTACTTGCGTGGAGTGCATAGTACACAACAGGAAGATGAAAAAGCAAGAGGAGTTCTTGCATTATATAGACAAAGGGGACTCGCCACTTTCTACTATTCACATTGACCATTTGGGTATTTTAAATTCAACGTCGAAGAACTATAAATATATTTTTGCTATTGTTGACGGGTTTTCCAAATTTGTTTGGCTGTTTGCAACCAAAACAACGGACTCACAAGAGGTTAAGCATTTGAGTGCATGGGTGACAATATTTGGAAATCCCCAACGAATTGTAAGTGATAAGGGCGCAGCGTTTGTATCTAATCTTTTTAAAGACTTTTGCAACGTGAATCAAATTGAGCATATTACAACAACAACTGGCGTTTCGAGAGGCAATGGCCAAATTGAGCGTGTAAATAGTCATAATTTCCATGTTGACGTAACTATCAGCCAACGATTCAGCTAAGCTATAAATGCGCACGTACACTCCTCAACAAAATTCACACCATATGAGATTATGTTCGGAGTCAAAATGAAAAGCGAGATGTCTTCTGAAATAAAAAAACTACTCGATTGGTTGCATTTCAAGATGATCGAAATAAACTTAGAGAGGAAGTTAGGAACAATATCCAAAAGGCGCAAGAAGCGTATAAAAGAAACTTCGACAAAAAGTGTAAAAGTAGCCACGGTTATCAAAGAGCAGATTTGGTAGCGATAAAAGTAACGCCGTTTTCAAAAAATAAGCTGGCAAGTTCATTGGACCTTACAGCGTAGTCGGCGACAAAGGAAATGGGCGACACATTGTTGAGAAAGCAGCTGATTTCATGGGGCCACGTTGTTCTTCCACCAGCGCTGACAATATGAAGCTTTGGGCGCATTTCGCAGTAGATGACGATGTGTCATCTGGGACAGATGACGAACAGGATGACCGAATGTGACGGGTGGCAACCTTTAGAAAACGAGGGTCTACGTGATGACAAAAGAGCCGAGCAGTGAGAAACCAGTCGCTAAGCTGCGAAGTCGTGCCATCATAAATTTTTCACTAAAAACCATTAAAATACCTTCAAATTCAGCAAATGAATTGCTATTTAAACATTCTAATTCAAATCCCACGGACGCGTTGTACAGCTTACAATGTTGTGGATAGTTTTAATAAATATTAAAAAAATGCAAAGTGTAAGTATTACTATTCTTTTGGAATGCAATCAGTTTATTTATTTAATAATAACGTTTATTTGTAATTATAGAATTTCAGTTTTGAAATCAAGGAAAAGCTTCGTGATTCCCAATCCTAAATATAAGGAGGGGGCGTAGCAAAGTGTGGGATACATTTAGCATTGTTAAAGATATCTCTGGCCAAGAAGTACCCGGAATCTTTGCCTGTAGTAAATGCTACTCCATCTTCCAGCTTACCGCAAGCACTTCCAGCCTTCTAAAGTATAGATGCTACATTATTACGGGATGCGAAAAATAACATCCAAATAGAAGTGAGTGATCAGGCAAAGCAAGAGGGTACTAATCTCTGTTTAGTATTAATTATTATTATTATTAATCTATATTAACTATTCCTACTAACCCACACAATGTAAATAAAATAATGAAATGTATATATGCATTTTTTTGTTTTTGTGTTTCAATCACAAAAAAAAAACCGCAAGAGGAAGACAGTCTCATTTTCATATTTATATATGAGACACCTATGCACCGTTTATTTCAGAAATCTAACATTTATTTTTAAAAACTTTCCCAGAAATGCTTGTTGGGATATCTGCCTAGATTCATAACAAAAAGGTGTGTCATATTTATTCAATTTGTTTTCACATTTTTGAATACATAAACTTCGGCAATCATATCAGACATATATTTATTCAAATTTAGAAAAAATCTGAGCCAATCTGATTCATTCAAATTCAATATGAATGATTCGTTTGCCATTTTGAATGGATTTATGCAGGGGCTAACACAAATCGACTGGGTTCCGACTCAACCACTTAAGTCCGATTTCTTTGAATTTTCGTTTCGCATACCAAACGTAGCATAAACATGTCTTACAAATAGTAAAAAATCAGAAACCCTTGATTTCGGCAAATCTTGGAAAAAAAGCTATAGATTTTGTGAACGCAGCAACTTCGTAAAGAACTTGCACTCCTACAATTGGGTACTAGTACACACGGTATTTTATTTTGGTCATATAACGGTGGTTTGTAACGGTACAAAATAATGGAAATAGATATAGAGTTCCATATATCAAAGTTCTTAGAATGAACAGAGGAATCCATTAAGACATGTCCGTCCGTCCCTCCGTGGACACGATAACTTGAGTAAAAATTTAGATGTTTGAATAAAATTTGGCACACAGGTTGCTTCCTGGCCAATGTAAGTTGCCATTTTAAATTGGCGAAATCGAACAATAACCCCGCCACTTTTTTCGATATCGAAATGTTCGAAAAACTTTTAAAGTAAGATAATTCAAAAATAAAAGCAGCTACAATAATGAAATTTGGTAGAGTTATTAAGTTAGTTGTCCTACTAACGCTTTTAAAAAATTTTTGGAAAAGGGGCTTGGCACATATGAGTGAACAAATTTTCAAACTTCGACCGTTAATAACTATAGAACCGTTTATGCTAGAATAGCGAAATTGGGTAGGAGGTATACTTTGGTTGTGGTACATACACCCCAGTAAGCGAAATCGATTTTCGATTTCATAAAAGTTATCTAAAAAGGAGGTAGAAATACTGAACTGCCCATATCTCATTGACTGATACAGGTAGAATGATATAGTTTGGATGTTAAATAAATTTTTATATTCTTTTGACGATTTTTGCAAAATTTTGGAAAGTGGGCGTGGCACCGGGTCTTTAAGAGTCAAACAATTTTCAAATTCGGCTGTTAATAACTTCATAACCGAAAAGGTAGAAATACGAAACTTGACGCGCGGTTTACTATGTACATGTAGAGTACGCCCACTGGGAATAAGCAAAAATCGGGACGACCACGCCCGCTTTTATACTAACGTTTTTTAAGAGGTGGGTAGGTAAACAGAACATGCCATATCTCCTTCACTGACGCAGATAGAGTGCTAGAATTTGGTAATTACAATCACCTGATAATCTTATTAATAATTTTTTTGAATTTTGGGAAATGAGCGCGGCACCGCCCACATATAAACGAACGTTTAGTATCGCTCACTTTTCCAAGGTTTTATTTTTGATATATAGGAAACGTTTATGTAAAATATCATTAGCTGGAATCACACGACTTTCAACTTTATATAGCTTCGCACCCAGAGGCCCCCTAAACCCACTGTGAAAGAATCATAAATATCTACCGCCCACTTTTCTCAAATTGTGTAAATGTTGATCAATGAACACATATATCCAAATATAATTAATTAGACCAAATATGTTCAGAGTTATGAGGAATAGTAATTTAGTACAGCAAGGGGCGTGGCACCACCCACTTTTACAAAATTTTATATAGCCTATTCTGTAACCAGTGAACCCAAGAATCGACTGTGAATTTCATAATAATCTGTTGCGTACTTTGGACGTCAGACACACATTCATTTTTATTAGATTGCCCACATGGTAGTCGAATAAGTTTAAAACCTCTATAGGTCATAACTCCACAACAATTTACCAATTTACCACGACCGCTTTTACGCAGCTGGGTATTTACTTGTTACTTACTTGTTATTTCTAAGATTGCCCACATAGTAGTAGAATAAGTTTAAAACCTCTATAGGTCATAACTCCAGAACAATTTACCACGACCGCTTTTACACAGCTGGGTATTTAATGTTCGGTTCCCGAACTTAGACTTCCTTACTTGTTTTTATTTCATACTAGAGGGCCCGGCAGACTTTGTCCTGCCCAGAAGTTACCTGCATGGATCTAGAAATATTGCTTATCCCTATCCCTATACAACTTCCAATTTTATACACCTTTTAAACTTTCTCTTGACTTCCACAAATAATTCAAGACCAAAATTAGCCAAATCGGTGTAGCCGTGCCGGAGTTTTAGCGAGGTTACCGAACAGCAACTAATTTTTTTATATAAAGATTAGTCTTGATTGCGTTTGAGTATACAAAGTAGATCAAAAATGAACTCTAAAAAAGAAACTTGTAAAAACTCCATTAATCAAATAAGAGTTCTCAAGTCAGCCATGAACCGTGCAAGAGATTTATTAAATTTAAACTCTCGAATTATTTACTATACAGTAATTTTTACTTGCATTTTAGGAAGTAAAGGCACTAAGCAGAGAGAAGTGGAAAATGATTGCAATAGCTTTCATTTAGACAGAATTTCTGCGAGATATCTCAAAAACTGAGGGAATAGTTTGCGTTCAAATAAACGGACGGACATGGCTAAATCGACTAAACTCATCGCCCTGATCATTTTAGTATACTAGTTAACACAACAGCTTACCCTAACCCGTGATAGTTGACCATCACCTACCCCTTGGCAATGAGAGATTTTGTTAAAACCGAAAAAAGCAAACTATTAAACGATGAAATCATTAGGCCATCCCGCTCACATTACAACTCCCCCGTGTGGGTTGTACCCAAAAAACTAGACGCATCAGGACGAAAGAAATACAGGCTTGTTGTAGATTACAGGAAATTAAATACATTGACAATAGAAGAAATATACTCCATTCCAGAGATCACGGATGTTATCTCTCAGCTGGGAAATAACAATTACTTTTCTGTCCTGGTCCTGAGAAGCAGCTTCCACTAGATTCCCTTGAAGGAAGCCGACATTGAGAAGACGATCTTTTCGGTCAACAATGGCAAATATGAATTTACCCGGTTTCCTTCGGACTGAAGAACTCCCCAGCAATCTTTCAAAGAGCGGTAGATGACATATTGAAAGACCATATGAGAAGGTCCATAACAAAACGCAATAATTCCACCAAAACAATTTTTTGGATAAACGAAAAAAACTAATTTAAGTCAATAGGATATATATCGTTTTTTAAAACTGTTGTTGTAGTTTAATAGTTATCTAAAAACAATACAAATCATAAAAAAAATTTTTATCTGGCAATTAGTTTTTAAGTTATTTGGATTAAAAAAATGGAAATGTTGCGTTTTGGTCCGTCCAATAGTATTTATTTCATTTTGTTCTGAACATGTATGGAAATGTTGCGTTTTGATGACCCAAAGTTTTCTCAAAATATTTAGCATAAAAAGAATTGGCAAATGTGTTTACAATATTAAATGCAAAGTAGTTATTCACAAAGGTAGTTTAATCAAAGAATATTTCTAACAACCATAAAAATAAAATTAATTTAATTGGATTGATATGGAAATGTTTCATTTTGGTCTGAACTAATATATTTGGGGTTGAATAACAGTAAAATTATTGACCTTTGGTATGTTTTATAGCAATGGTTACATAGGTTTTAATGCGTAGAATTGGATTTAGTTAAAAAACCAAAATATTTGAAAAGTGGAATTATTGCGTTGTTTTTGAATATTTCAGCATCTTCAGGGGCGACTCTTTTATTTTTAACAAAAAGAAGAATTACAAACAATATTACACTATGAAACATTAAAATTGACGACAATAATTTTGGACGATACTCACATAAATATTAGATTACATACAAAATCTATACATTAATTATCAGTAGCACCTTGTGTGGTAGTCTTGTCATTACTAAATGCGTTTACTTGATAAGCATGGAATGTAGGCGGAAGCAATGTAGTCCGTGTCTTCTTTTTTGTTAACTGCTTTATTTTTATTCAGTGCTATTCTTCTGCTTTTTTACGTCTGCTGGGTGTTCGGCAATACGACTTCCTACGTTCCCACAACAGCCGGAATGACCCGGGTTTTTTCACCCGGCCAAGGGCTGTTATTTCAGTGTAACCCTGTCCAATCTGTTCCGTCCCACCCTTAAATTGTCATCCTCGGAGCAAACCCTGGCAGCTGGGCTGCTCCATTGTCTCTTGTTACGGGCTGGGGTCGAACCCGATCCTGGACCAAGAGACTGGATCTGCTGCGTTTGCTGGAAGAAAATTTATATTAAACGGTCGTATTCGGTACAATGCGCCAAGTGTAAGAGATGGTTGCATAAATCTGGATGTTCAGGGCTTAACCCTGCCATCCACAGACCCCGTACTTTTGAGGCACCTTGCTGTACACGTCCAAGGACGTCCCGCGGTAGTCGCCGCTCTGGCAATTCTTTACCGCTTCTACCTACTTCCAATAGTCACAATAGTGGCTCAGTCTATACGACTGGCACCGCTGCCATTCCCGTCTCACCCACTCCCGACTGTCGCTCACGCACACCAGCGTCTACATCTTACACGGCCGCTCAACACTCCTATCCCCTCCGGAATAGGCCAGATATGAGCATCGCCGAGCGTCAGTCCCCTCTGTCTCTGCCCCTAATGCCCCCCCCCCCTGCTTCCAGCCTGCACGTGGGTCAGGAACACAACCTCCTAGTACCTTTCACTACGTGCACCGTTTGTAGGCAAAGATTATATACGCCTGCGAAATCAGTCAAGTGCAACCATTGCCTTGGCCTGTGTCACACCCTTATGTGATCTGGGCTCGCAAACGGTAACCTGTGGACGGATTCGTTCATAGCCCCCTGTTGCAGTACACAGCCGCCTTTCACGCCAGACAACATCGGCCATGGCGCTGTCAACTCTAGAATGCGACATAGTTTAGGCCTTGGCCTACCTCCACCTAGGCAAACGCATCCGTCCCTCACGCCTAGTATGTCCCCCGTCTCCCCTCCTAAACACTTCAAAATTTTGCAGCTGAACTGTAACGGATTAGCTGGAAAGATCGCGGAGAAAACTGACTTTATGAAGACGCACAACATCAAAATCGCCGCGATACAAGAGACAAAATTGAACACGAGATCGGACTTACGAACTTGTAATGGGTATAATGTACATCGAAAAGACCGTCCCAGCGGTCTTGGGGGTGGCCTTGCGTTCATTACACATCACTCTGTACAATATAATCTTTTTTCCCCTGACGTCGACCCCAGGGACTCTACCTTAGAATGCCAAGGCATAGCAGTCCGGTCAGACGCCGACCTACAAATCATAAACATCTATATCCCTCCTGTCACGTGTTGTCCTAGAGATTATCATCCCGACATTAGTGCGTTGCTAAGGGGCGATAACCATCTAATCCTAGGCGACTTCAACGCCCATTACGATCTCTGCCACTCCAACTTGCCAGCAGACAGCAGAGTACACGCAATTGCAGACCAAATAGATAACTCAGCCTTCTGTACAGTCAATGGAGATGCCCCCACCAGGGTGGCAGATAACTGTCACAGTTCGCCAGACATCTCCATAACGAGCGCGGGCCTTATTAACTTTGCCATCTGGCGACCGATGCTTACATTAGCTTCAAACCACCTACCCATCTTACTCTCTGTTGAACGACCGACCGACTTCATAACGACTGATAAAATAACATACATCAACTTCACCAAAGCGGACTGGGACTGCTTTACTGAATTTACAGAGCGCTCCTTCGCTGCCTTACCCACTCCTACGGACGTACCCAAAGGCGGAAGAGAGTTTCGCAAGATCATTGATTCAGCCTCATGCCGCTTCATTCCTGCTGGCAGAATACCAGAAATTCGTCCGAATTTCCCGGCAGAAGCTGCGGCGATGGCAAGAGAACGTGACCAAGTGAGACTCATCAATCCCGCAGATCCCAGAATAAAAGATCTCAATGCGGAAATTCGTAGGATTGTCAACGAACACAAGCTGACCAAGTGGAAACAACACCTTGAGACATGCAACCTCTCCGGCGGAGTCGGCAAATTATGGTCGACTGTCAAGGCCCTATCCAATCCGACCAAACACAAAGACAAGGTCGCCATTGCTTTCGGCGACAGTGTCAAATCGGACGCCAGGAAATGCGCGAGCTCCTTTTGCCGGCTGTTTATAATGCATCCACCTGCGGATAGGACTAAGAGAAGAGCCTTCCGACGTGCGCGCAACCACAAACACTCTACTGCGCCCATTGCCGTCTCAGTCGCAGAGGTTAAGGAAGCCATAATGAAGGCCAAACCCTCAAAATCCATCGGACCCGACGGAATCGCCATGAAGATGATCAAACACCTTGGCCACGAAGGACAGAGTTATTTAGCGGTTCTCTTTAATCTCTCTCTAACTACCTTCGTTATACCTGAGATATGGAAACAAGCGATTGTAGTTCCCCTACTAAAAGCAGGGAAGCCGGCGAACCTAGGAGAGTCCTACCGCCCGATATCCCTCCTTTCGCCGGTAGCGAAACTACTAGAGTCCATTCTGCTTCCTTACTTCGTAAGAAATCTAAAATTGGCCGATCATCAACATGGTTTCCGCAAAAATCACAGCACGACATCCGCTTTGATCGCCATTACAACGCAGATTAACAACGGTTTGAATCAACATCCATCAAACCATAGGACGGTTCTCGTGGCACTTGACCTGTCAAATGTATTTGACACGGTCAATCACGCCACTCTCCTCCGAGATCTGGACGAGACACCGCTCCCTGCCGGCCTTAAGAGGTGGACCGCTAATTACCTCAATGGTCGACAGGCAACAGTCAAATTTAGGAACAAGAAATCTAGACCACGAAGAATAAAACAAGGGGTGCCGCAAGGTGGTGTTCTCTCTCCCCTTTTGTTTAATTTCTATATTTCGAGACTTCCCCCCCACTAGAGGGAGTCTCCATTGTTTCCTACGCTGACGACTGCACGATAATGGCCTCGGGCAAAGGTCCCTCCATTGATGAACTCTGTATTAGAATCAACAGTTACCTCCGTGGCCTTTCCAGCTTCTTCACCGAGCGTAATCTGACCCTCTCTCTCTCTATGGCGCGATATACAACAGGTATATCATCATAAACCTCCTAAGAGATTTTTGCGCCAAGCTTCTCTTCCAATTTGTGGTGTGCCGATTTGAATTTTCCCTACAAATTGGTGGGACCTACAGTTTTTTGCCGACTCCGAACGGCATCTACAAAGGAGACGGCGGCCGCCGTGGTGTGAAGGTAGTGTTGCCGGCCTACCACACCGAAGGTCCATGGTTCGAGCCCTGGTACAGGTAACATCAAAAGTGATTTGAAAAAAGTTTTTCAAAACGGGGTCGCCCCTCGGCAGTGGTTTGGCAAACTCTCCGAGTGTATTTCTGCCATGACAGGCTTCTCAGCAAAAATTCGTCTCCTTTGTAATCTGACCCTATCTCCGACTAAATCGACGGCGACCCTGTTTACTACATGGAATGCGCAGATGGGGCAAGAGTTAAATGTCCACGTAGACGGAGTACCTCTACCTACTGTCAACCACCCAAAAATCTTGGGTGTGACATTTGACAATGGCCTCACCTTCGCTGGTCATGCCACCGCAATAGCCCCAAAGGTACAGAGCCGCAATAAGATCCTCAAGTCACTGGGCGGCAGTACTTGGGGAAAAGACAAAGAAACATTGCTTGCTACATATAAGGCTATTGGCCGGCCGGCTATTGACTATGCTGCGCCTATATGGTCGCCCAATCTTTCTGACACCAACTGGAGGAAATTGCAAGTCTGCCAAACCACCGTCATCAGAACTGCTACGGGATGCCTGCTTATGTCATCTGAGTCTCACCTCCATCAAGAGGCAAAATTGCTGAATGTTCAAGAACACGCGGAACTCTTGAGTAGACAGTTCCTTCTGAACTGTCATAAACCTAGTCATCCAAATCGACATCTATTGGATGTAGCCCCGCCCCCCAGAGACATAAGGAGACATCTCCGTAAGCATTACGATGAGATCCGGCATCATATTTCTTTGCCGTTTGATCTGCGGAACCATAGACGGGCTCTAAATGACCTCCACACCGAGTCGGTAGATAGATCTCTCAGATCTCGGCCTGTGAATCCCGTTACTAATACTCAACCACCGGAATTGGCTGAAGAGGAGCGTGTACTTCCGAGGGAGACTAGAGTCATACTAGCACAACCTCGCTCTGGATATTGTAATTGGTTAAACTCTTACTTATCCAGACTGAACCCCAACATACCAAATACATGCCCTGCATGTGGTATGACCCCTCATGATACCATACATCTCTTCTCCTGTTCAGTTGAACCCACTCTTCTAACACCTACATCACTGTGGTCCAACCCTGTGGAAACTGCGCGTTTCCTCGGACTTCCGTTAGAAGAGCCTGATGACAATTTAGAGTGATCGAGCCCATTGGGCAGGGCGAAGCACTGTTAACAACAACAACAGTTCCTAACGCCCTCTTTGTTGTTCCTAGCCAACAAATACACTATTAAATAACGAAAGAATTGATCGTAATAGAAACGAAAATTAGGTATGTCTGCATAATAGTTTTCGGCAAAGACAAACAAAATCACCTTCAAATTTCGAAAAAATATTCCTAGGAAAAGCAAGCATAAGGTCCAGCTGGACAAATGTGAGTTTTTCAGGGAAGAAGTCGAGTTTCAAGACTTCATAGTCTCCCCCACAGGAATAAGAACCAATCCTATGAAAGTAAAGGCAATTCAGGAATTCCCTTGCCCAAAACCGTTGAAGGACTTAAGATATTTCCTTGGCCTATCTGGCTATTATCGACGCTTCATCAGAGATTACGCTAAATTAGCGAAACCTCTAACTTCGCTTTTAAGAGGGGAAGATGGACATGTGGCCAAAAATTCCTCAAGCAAAAAGCAAATTACGTTCGGTAATAACGCCATGACTGCCTTCAATAAAATCAAATCAGATCTGACATCTCAAGAAGTAATACTATCATATCCCAATTTCAAGGAAGAGTTTCACCTCACCACAGACGCCACGAACCAAGCTCTATCCGCTGTCCTTGAACAATCAGGCAAACCCATAAAATGTATATCCCGATCACTTAACAAAACAGAGGAAAGCGATGCCGCAAACAAAAAAGAAAGGCTGGCAATAATCTTGGCTGCCATTACCTTACGAAATTACTTATATGGATCCGCTAAAGTCGTAATCTTCACAGATCACCATCCGCTCACCTTTGCACTAAGTAATAAAAATCATAATGGAAAAATTAAAAGGTGGAACAGCATCCTCGAAGGGTACAACTACGAAATGACATATAAGCCCGACAGGACAAACGTCGTCGCAGAAGCTCTATCCAGACCGCCACAAACTGACATTAATACCTTTAAAACTACAGACCATAGGAACAAAACACCTTTTTATCTCTGCGGACGAAGATATCTATTCATTCCAGGTACCTTTTCCAAGTTTCCACAGGCACACTATTACAAAACAAAATTATTCCGACCAGGACATCATAGATATTTTTTAACGGTACCTCGACCCAGCGCTCCGATTTATTCATGTAATCGAGTTAGAAAAATACAAACGGTTTTTGACAGACACATGAAGAGATGACCAACCAAAACTCTAACGATCAAACGATCACTTTCTTTATCCCATTCTAAAACTCGAAACCATTCAAACCTTTTAAATTCTAAACGCATTAAAACCATCCAACGCCAATAAAAGAAAAACGATCAATTGATATATTGGGAACGGCCTGGAAATATATTGCCGGATCTCACGACCTCGAAGACCTAAATATAATAGCTAATAACTTGAATAATTTAAATGAAAATAATAATAATCAAATAGTAGTTAACAAACTATTCGAGAAGAGAATAAATAATATAACCCAAATAGGAAATAAAATGTTAAATACGATAAGAAAAGGTGAAGATACTGTAACGGAAATTATAATAAATTTGCAAAATAGATTTAGGCTAATTAAGGAAGAGCTAGTAAATATAAGATATGCCATTCAATGGGGAAAAGAAAATGTTTTGAATTCAGTAATATTAAGCAAAGAAGAAACGGAATTGTCAATTAATATACTAAAAGAAGGAAAAATACCTTTTAAAAGTGCCGAAAAAGCACCGGAACGGAACTCTATTAATATTTTACAATGGAACAATTAAAATTAACAGTCAAATATTCAGTAACCTTGAAGCAAGGCCAAGGAATATAAGCCATCCCCGCAATATTACGGCCAACTCCATTGGAAAAAGACCACATTGAATTACTTTCTTTAGAGGCTTTGAAAGATCTGCACATCAAAAATACACGTCAGATTCATTTCATCAAAAGGGCTACACTCTCGGTTGGAATCATAACAACGGGAGCAATTTTAATAGTAATAATAATTCTCTTTTTCCTAAGAAAAGAAGAAATAATAAAGCCAGCACATGCAAGCATGAGCCAGGTAGATAACCTGCCAAACATAACCAGTCAGAAATATCGATTTCTGCAAAATCAATAACTGCCCTGTGGCGAACGGTAGGTTTAGCTTTAAGTTAAGTGCAACATTATAATCAGTCTTAAATTTGATATGATAAAATAAAGAACGGACATAGTGCGGGACAATATATTTTTTTAGAATAAATATAGAAGAAGTTTTTAACTTACTTATTGGTGGGCCTATCTCTTCGTCTTCTCATACTTACAAACATCGGATCAAAGTTTACCATTTCATTTTCATGAAAGGTATCAAAAGCAAGAGAAAAAGGAAAATGGTATTATAGTTTGGAAGGAATTACTGGACAAAAGTAGATATTCGAAAGAAAATTGATGATTATGCAAATATAAGAATGTTGATGAGAACACTTTCAATAAACACTTAAGGTTAAAAGAACGAGTACGAAAAAGAAGGACGAAAAGAGGAGATTAATTGTTTTACACCGTATATCCAAGCTGTACAAATGGTCCTCTTTGTTGTTGCTGATGATTGATATCAATTCACAATTTTTAACTTGAAAGATTCAAAAGTAATTTATTATGTATGGCACGAGGACGGGGCTGCAATCGGCGTCCATATTTTTAAGTCATGTTTATTATACTTTTTAGTAACTGAAGTATAAGATAAAATTATTCCTATGTCTCTTCAGCGATCGCACAAAATCAGTGCACAAAATAGAAACGTAACTTTAAAAAATGCATTCATATACTTTACAAAAAGGTATAATATTAAAATATACCAACAGTGTTTGCCAGTTCAATTCAAAACGAATGCGATTCCCTTCATGCTAATATTAAAAAAAAGAGGTGTGGTTTGTTCCAGCCGATTTGGAAGGCTCATAGGAAAGATAAGATTTGTGCATGAAACCTGTGGAATTTTATATAAACTTGATTATGACGCTGCGTATAATTAAAAAATCGATTGAAATCTGAAAAGGTACTACCCGAAATAAAGGGCCTTTATAAAGAGGCTGTAAAGTTACAGTTAAAAAATTTCAAGATTTACAGAGTTTAAAAGTCTTCATTCCTTCTGACTACCAGGTTTCTTGTGATCAATTGAGGTACGAAGATGTATGAGATTACATAAGCATACAATATAAATATTTTCACTTGACAATACATATATCGAAAGCCTACTACCTCTTTATATAATTATTATTCCGCATTTTAAGTTGTCGTTACATAACTAAAAAATCGTATATCTGATTCCAACACATCAAGCCCTAACATCCACTTTAGTGTAACCAAAAAAATTAAATTTTTAAGATTTTTTAGTTTACATATATAAAAAATTGTACCCCAAAATGTTACTTACAATATAGTTCCGTTAGCTTTACTTTGGTAATGGTACATATGACTTCTCTATCGACCAGTTTTTACAATATGCTAAATCTTAAAAAAAAACCCGTGAGAAAAGAATCATCACATATCATCTCTTTGTTGATTTTAAAGCCGCTTTCGACAGCAACAAAATGGAGCTGCCTATATGTCTGAATTTGGTTCCCCCGCAAAACTTATACGGGTGTGCAAAATTATCTTGAGCAACACCACCAGCTAGGTCAGAATTGGAAGGGACCCCTCCGAGGCGTTCGAAGCTAAACGGGGTTTCAGACAGGGTGACCCCCTATCGTGCGATTTCTTTAATATGATGCTGAAGAAAATAATACAAGCTGCAGAACTTAACCGCGCTGAAACAATATTTTATAAAAGCGTGCAGGTTGGCGTATGCTGACGATATTGATAGCTTTGGCCTTAACAACCGCGCCGTAACTTCTGCTAACTCCAAATTACAAAAAAAAGCGGAAAAAATGGGCTTGGTGGTGAACGAGAGCAAAACGAAGTACATGTTGTCATCAAACAAAGAGTCAGCACATTTGCGTCTTGGCAACAACGCCACTGTTGGCAGCAAAAATTTCGAAGAAGTAAAGGACTTCGTTTACCTGGGAAGCAGCATTAACACCTAGAAATCCGGCGAAGAATTACTCTTGCAAACAAAAGCTACTTCGGACCTAGTAGGCAACTGAAAAGTAAAGTCCTCTCTCGACGATCGAAAATAACACTCTACAAGTCACTCATCGCACCCGTTCTGCTATATGGTGCACACTAACAACATCTGATGAGGCGGTCTGGGAGTATTCGAGAGAAAGGTTCTTCGAAAGATTTGGGGACCTCTACGCTTTGGCGACGGCGAGTACCGAAAAAAATTTAATGATGAGCTGTATGTGATTTACGCAGACGCCGACATAGTTCATCGAATTAAAACACAGCGGCTTCGCTGGCTAGGCACGTTGTACGAATGAGCGAAGATGCTCCAGCCCAGAAGGTATTCTTATCGGCACCCGCCTCCGACCAAGTGGAGACTGATTTGCGATCTGTTTGTCTGTGGTGGGATTCAGTTTTCCCACAATACGCTTGATAGAACCTTATATACGACATTAAGGAGGCTGATCCAGCGATAGTTGGTGCAGATTGTAGGATCCCGTTTCTTGTGGATTGGGCAGAGAACACTTAGATTCCAATCTTCAGGCATGCATTCATCCAACCATATTCTGCAACAAAGCTGATGCATGCGCCTTACCAGCTCCTCGCCTCGGTGTTTGAATAGCTCAGCAGGCAAACCATCAGTGCCAGCTGCTTTATTGTTTTTCAATCGGGATATTGCTATTCGCACCTCATTATAGTCGGGTTGTGGAACGTCAATTCCATCATCTTCGATTGTGGGCTCGGGTTCGGCATCTTCTCTGGTTTCTTGCTCCGTTTCTCCCTTTAAAAGGGCAGAGAAGTGATCCCTCCATATTCTGAGTGCTCTCTGAACATCGGCCACCAGGCCGCCGTGCTCATTCTTACAGGAGTTTGCTCGGGTTTAAAACCTTCTGTCATTCGCCGAATTTTTTGATAGAATTTTCGGGCATTATTCCCGTTGGCCAGCATCTCAAGCTCCTTTATTGCACGCTTTTCTGCCTCTCTTTTTTTCGCCCGGAAAAGCCGCCTCGCTTCCCTCTTCAACTCGCGGTAGTGTTCACACACACTCCTCGTTGCATTCGATCTCAGCGTTGCCTTGTAGGCTTCGTCCTTTCTTTTCGTTGCAGCGCGGCACTCTTCATCATCATACCAGTTGTTTCTTCGCGTTCGCGGTACGGAGTGCTCCTGAGATATGATCCCACTGCTCATGCATTCCACTAGGTTGAATTGTGCTCTCGGAGAGCAGGTGTGAGAGGCGATCTGCGAAATAATTGGCGGTCTGTTGCGATTGCAGCTTTTCGACGTCCAGCTTTCCTTGCGTTTTTTGTTGCACCTGTTTTGTCGTACAGAGGCGGGTACGAATCTTGGCTGCTACTAGGTAGTGATCAGAGTCGATGTTAGGTCCTCTTATTGTAAGAACATCTATAACGCTGGAAGCATGCCGTCCGTCTATCACAACGTGGTCGATCTAGTTGCGTGTTTTTCGATCGGGGGACAGCCATGTAGCCTGATGGATCTTCTTGTGCATAAACCTAGTGCTGGATATGACCATGTTTCGGGCACCGGCGAAGTCGATCAGCCTGAATCCATTTGGCGAAGTCTGATCGTGGAGACTGAACTTCCCCACAGTGGGGCCAAATACACCCTCCTTACCCACCTTGGCGTTAAAGTCGCCAAGCACGACTTTGATATCATGACGGGGGCAGCGCTCGTATGCTTCTTCCAGGCGCTCGTACAATGCATCCTTTTCCACGTTGTCCTTCTCTTCCGTCGGTGCATGAGCGCAAATAAACGATATGGTGAAAAATCGTACTTTTATGCGGATTGCAGCGAGACGCTCGTTCACGGGTGTGAACGACAGTACTCGGTGACGGAGTCTCTCTCCCACCACAAATCCCACGCCGAATCTGCGCTTGTCTTCATGCCCACTCCAGTAGATGTTGCAAGATGTTTTGATCGTGTTTCCTCGCCCCGTCCATCGCATCTCTTGTAAGGCGGTGATGTCAGCTTTTGCTTTCCTCAGGACCTCAACCAGCCGGGCAGCGGCACCTTCCCCATTAAGGGACCGGACATTCCAGGTACATGCCCTTATCTCATAATCCTTATTTCGTTTGTGTGTGTTGTCATCTAAAAAAGGGGGTCTCATATCCGAGGCTTTGTTGTTGAATTTGATTGGAACGTTGTTTTATGTGGTGGGTCCCAAACCCAACGCACAACCCGTTTCACGGGAGGTTGAATTCTATTACACGTTTGTATAGCGAGCCGCTTGATCCAAGACAGACGCCCGCTTGCAGCCGCACCACATGGTGATCAGACGCTGCTGTTTGATCCCCCAGCAAGCCCTTAAACCGATTATGTCGGAGTGGCCTTACCAGGTTGTCGCCTTCTCACGTTTAGCTCACCACCAAACGGGTGTTCGGTGGTTACCCAGAGGATACTTGGGCGCAAAGCCCGGAAGTAGTGAGCTGCTTGAACCGCATGCAAAAGAATCGATCTGGTCATTCCCAGGTGAATGGCGATCAGAAACTTTCCCCACTTGCGTGGACTTCTGCACACGGCCCCATCCTCTTTCTCTCTTACTTAAAACAAAAAATTTTAAATTCTAATTTTAATCTATCTTTAAACAATTTTAAATAATCTAAAGTTGTTGTATTTTCTTAAAAATGCCGTGTACCTGTGGACATAAGGTTGATCGGCTTTCGCATGCTAAAGTTCAGTGTGGTAAGTGCAATGATTTCTTTCATATGCATTGCGTTGGTATTGTGCCCGCTGACGTCGAGTTTTTGGCTACCGCGAACAAGAAGTTTTTTTTGTAAAACCTGCACTGCTGTTTGTCGGAAGTCTATTTGCTCTTCGCAACACAAGTTTGGTCCTGTGCACTTAGCTTCGGATACGTCAACATCACTGAACTCTGTCAATATTGACATTGCTCTCCCACAGCAAACCTAAGGCTTCGAATTTGACCAATGACAGCATAATCAAAACAAACAACAACGGCATCAGCAATAACGATTATATCAACCCCAGCCACATCAATAAAAGTGATCAAGTAAGTCTAACATCATTAGCCAACACACTTGCTGCTCATCCTCATGAGAATAAGAGCATAAACACTCAAATCACTGCTCTAAAATTTGATAACAATAACCTGCTTAAAAAATGGAAAACATGCTAGAATGTTTTTGCTTATTACAACAGAGTATTGCAGATAAAGATGACGATCGCTGCGCTGACCAGTGAGCTCAAATAACTTCAAGCTTTGTTTGTTGGTTTTCTGACTGAAGCAAATTTAAAAACCACCCCGAACGAAACCCGGATTGCTGCGTGCAGTCCTACTGCGCCGTCGTCGCCGTCCTCTTTTTCGGTTATTGCTAATATCACTTCTATAGCATCTAATGCCAATTGTTCTCTCACATTTGCTAACAACAGCGTTATGGTGTCAGTACCTGCTTCATCTACTCTTCCTACACTTCCGTCTACTTCTGATAACTCTGCTGGCGTTCCACTCCCTATCGCTTCTTTATCTTGATCTTTGATTCTGATCTCAACAATTTGATACTATTGAAGAGGTAAACAGTGAAAATTCGCATTTCACTGATACAAGCAAAAACTCTGCTGGTGAGCTAAATAATGTTTTCAACTCTAAAAATCGAGTGGTTGGTCGGAATGCATCAAGAGTTAGAAGTCCCCGTAACAGAAAATGGATACATCTATCTTCATTTAAAGTATCAGTAACAGAAGATAAGATTATTAGTTATTCTTTCATGTTACAAATTAGTAAAGAAGGACACCCCGCTCAAAAGTCTGCGGAAGATTAATTTTCAATTTGGCGTCTCTCCGGATTTAGACGGTCAGCTTCTAGATCCCAATCTATGGTCAGCTGGAATAAATGTCCAGCCATTTCGTAATGCTCCAAGGATCCCACGGGAATGAAGTAAGTAACAGTAAAGTTAATGCTCCAAGTTTTACTAATTCTAATACTGAAAATCTTGAAAATCTAAAAATTTATTACCAAAATATTTATGGAATGCACACTAAGGCTAAAGAAGTTTTTTTATTTACGTCTCGTTCCGAGTTCGATATTTTTGTGCTGGTTGAAACGTGGTTAACTAGTGACTTTTTTGACGCGGACTTTTTCGACCAGAATATTTTCCAAATATATCGCAAAGATAGAGATGTGTTTAAAACAGGTTTTAGCAGCGGTGGTGGTGTCCTAATTGCGGTAAAACGTGTGTCGAGATCGTCATTGTTTGCACTTAAAAACGCGGACTCTTTTATAGACAATTTTGTATCCGTATTTTCGGTACTTTTGGTAGTTTGTTTATTTGCGTATCTTATATTCCGCAAAACAGTTCTGATTACCTGTATGCACTCCATATCAATAATTTCTTAGACATTTATGAAAATCATGAAAATTACCATTTCTGCATACTTGGTGATTTTAATTTGAACAAGATTGTTTGGTCTGACCTGCTTGGGAATGGTGTCCTAACTGCGCCTAATGCAAGTCTTTCAGACGAGATCCAGTTTTTGGATAGTCTTTCCAGCATGAATCTTGCTCAAATTAATCCTATTCCTAATATGCTAGGTAAATTCCTTGATCTTCTTTTCATTGATGTGAACTTGATCTTTCAGCTACAAGAATGTAATTTCCCTATCAGCAAGGCGGACATGTGCTTTGTCGCTTCATTTTCGAAGTCTTAAACTATAATCTAACTTTGATCCCTGCTCGGAGACATTAGTTGCCTTGGTATACAAGAGGGCTTAAAAGACTGAAGAATAGAAGCAACAAATATTGTAAACTTTTCAAGTCTACTAATGATAATAGCTTCAGAGAAAAGTACATTAGTCTTAGCAATGAATTCAATGAGCTTGATAAAACACTCTACAATAAGTATATTTTTCGCTGTGAAAATGAGTTGAAGTCGAATCCCAAAGCTTTCTGGGAGCACATTCGGTCCAAACAAAGGGTGTTCGAATATTCCTAGTTGTATGACTCTAAATCGTGTTTCGTCTTCTTGCATGTCCGACACTGTAAACCTCTTTGCAGACATTTTCCAGTCCAACTTTGTCATCAATGTTGGTGCGAACACTTATAGTTCATATTGTGATGATGTTGATCCACATTGCCTAGATTTTGGTGCATTGTCTGTCTCTGAGGTAGACATTCAGATTGGTATATCTGGCCTAAAACTGTCATATAAAAATTATCTTGACGGTCTCTCCTCTTTTTTCCTTAAGAAATGCAGTTTATCACTAGCTATCCGTTAATCTCACATAATTAACCTTTCCCTCTCCTCTGGTATTTTCATTGACAAATTCATTGACATTGCACCCATCTCTGAGTACTGTATATCGGCATTTAAGAGTGGATATCAGGTGGATACTATTTACACCGATTTCTCTAAAGCCTTTGGTTTCCATTCGGTGTTTCTTCTGTGGCTGCGTTCTTATCTCTCGAGCAGGCAAACTTTTGTAGAAATATCAGGTACTGAGTCTTACGCTTTTGTGGCCTTTCCGGAGTCCCTCAAGGTAGTATTCTGAGCCCGCTTCTTTTTATTCTCTTTATTAACGATATTCGGACATGTTTTCACCATTCAAGGTTTCTACTTTTTGCTGATGACTTGAAACTGTTTAGTAAAGTTACTTTCGGGTCTGACGTACTTCGGCTACAACATGAATTGACCAATCTTAACGAATGGAGTGGTAGAAACAAGTTGTTGCTCAACATCAATAAATGTTTTCATATGACCCTGTCTAGAATCGGGAGTCGTATCAGTTCAGGTTATTCGATCCTAAACAGACAACTGTCTTCAGTCGAAGCGTTTTCTGATCTAGATGTTTTTTTTACTCTAGTTTTACCTTCACATACACGTAAGAATTTTTTTTTTGTATGTGTAATTATACAATATATGTATAACTATACAATAAAAAAAAATAATTCTGACGTGTATGTAAAAGTAAAACCAGAGTAAAAAAAACACCTAGATATATGTATACAATATATGTATAATTATACAATAAAAAAAAAATTCTGACGTGTACATGAAAATCGCCGATCCACGTGTATTTTTATATTTTCTCCCCTCTCCAAAAAAGTATATTTGGTCCATAGGACAGAACTAAAGCTCGTTTTTGTAACGCAGTGTAATAATAATAATAATTCGTCGAACTATGTCGATGTTTGCATACCGCTCTTCATTAAAACTTTTTGGATGTTTCCAACGTGTAGAGGTCCATACATCTTTCGAAACATTTCTCTCCAATACTCCCAGAACCCTATCCACAGAGGTTTTCAGCATCCAGCTTTCTGCACTATGCAGCAGGAAAGAGCAATTAGCACCATGCATTCATCCTACCATATTCTGTATAGAAGCATGCGTTTTATCAGCTTCCCGTCGCCGTGCTTAAATAGCTCTTCAGGCAATCCATCAGCACCCCCTCCTTTTACATATGTGAGGACAAATAATTTTAAATAACTAAAAAAAAGTGCAGAAAACCAACTTTTGTTAAAGAAAATTTTTGACGTAAGCGCCAATAATTATGCTTATATAACATACATAAAATGAAATTGATTGCATTATATATGTAGGTTGGGCTAAAGTAAACCTAAGTACCTAATTTTATGGCAATACATAAACTGAATGCGAAATAATTTAAAAAAGAACCTTCCCCTGTAAAATTTTCTTTTTGGCTCTTGCCTCTTTTTTGGGCACAAAAATTGATATTACGAGTTGTTTACTGGAAGCCTTCATTATATGTATAACTAGAAGACCGTCATTCGCTGCGTCCCAGAACTTACAATATTCGTAGACTGAGCCCGATATTAATCATCGTACCTCTGAAACATGTTGAGACATGGAACTTATTTACATCGCTTATCGCAGCATTATATTAACACCTTTCGTTTTATACATATATTGTACCAACACATTTTGGGTCACCTTGGTCCACATATTGGTTTTTATCTCCGAAATCTGGTAGGATTATCGAGATAAGAGATATCTTAAATTTTAAGTTAGACGTATAGTAATGCAGTGGTTAAAGCTCCATTCAACTCCATTCAGCAGTTTTTGAGTGACTGGCGACCAAACATACAGACAGACAGACAAACAAAAATTCAAAACTGTTGGTTGGAATTCTATTGGCTTAATAACGATTCCTGCTATAAATTTTTCTATATAATCTGCAATGTGCAGACGTCGACCTGTTACAATTTTATTATATGTAGAGATAATATGAAATGTTTTTGGATTTTAAATTGCACCAAGCATAAAAAAGTTGTTCGCAACACTGCCGTAGTATGTAGTCATTAATGGCATTCTAATTTAAATTGTAAAAAATGCGAACCTTTTCGAACCATTAAGATACATAATATATTTGACTGCGTATGTAAATATATGAATCTAGCTTTGTGGAAAGGCGAGTTAACGTCAAAACTTTTATATTTTCCATACATTTAATTTTTCGATTTGATATAATTTTTTCGTTAAAGACTTTATGAAAAATTTAATTATACACAAAAACCTCATGTAATAAGCTTTACAATCAGAATGCATCATCTTGTTTTTTTATTATTAACTAGAATTTTTTATATGTCTTTAAGTTTACTAACTGCCAATTTCAGCTTACTGTGTGGCGGCGCGCAAGCTGCAAATACTGTCGTGGACGGGCACTAAGTACGAGGTATGTTCAAAAAGTATCACGAATTTTGTGTTTTTTCAAAAATTATTTATTTATTCATGAATATCTATTTTGTCCCCTTCGAAGTAATCCCCATGAGATATTATACACTTGTGCCAACGGTTTTTCCAATCTTCGAAGCACTTTAAAAAATCATTTTTTTGTATCTTGTTCAGCTCCCCCTTCGATGCCGTCTTTATCTCATCAAGAGAAGCGTAACGTCGTCCTTTCATGGGCCTCTTCAGTTTAGGGAACAAGAAAGTCACAGGGGGCCAGATCTGGGGAATACGGTGGCTGCGGCATCATTAGTGTGTTGTTTTTGGCCAAAAAGTCGCGCACAAGCAACGATGCGTGAGCAGGGGCGTTATCGTGGTGCAAAAGCCAATTTTTGTTCTTCCACAAATCCGGGCGTTTCTGGCGGATTGCTTAGCGCAAATTGCGCATAACTTGCAGGTAATATTCCTTATTGACCGTTCTTCCCTGTGGCAAGAACTCATGATGCACCACGCCTCTGCAATCGAAGAAAACTGTCAGCAAAACTTTCACATTCGACCGAACTTGGCGCGCTTTTTTCGGTCTTGGTTCGTGCGGCAGCTTCCATTGAGATGATTGAGCTTTGGTTTCTACGTCATAACCATAAACCCACGATTCGTCACCAGTTATGACCCTCTGGAGCAAATTTGGGTCGTCGCGGACAGAGTTTAACATCTCATTAGCAATGTTCATGCGATGCTGTTTTTGGTCACAATTGAGCAATTTTGGTACGAATTTCGCGTAAAAATCGAAGACGATCCAAAACACGTGCAAGCAAAGCAGCTGTCAACAATTAACTGAACATTCAAAATGGCCGAGCTTGTCGGCATAAGTGAGAAACATGAGTACCAACATAACGCCACAAAAAATTCGAAGTTCGAATATACGAGGTGTGTTCAAAAAGTATCGCGAATTTTGAATTTTCGCTGGTTACGTATATTCGAATTTCGAATTTTTTGTGGCGTTATGTTGGTACTCATGTCTCTGCTTATGCCGACAAGCTCGGCCATTTTGAATGTTCAGTTAATTGTTGACAGCTGCTTTGCTTGCACGTGTATTGGATCGTCTTCGATTTTTACATATTCAAAAAAATGGATCAAAGAACCTGTATCAAATTTTGTGTGAAAAACGAAATTAAGTGCGCGGATGCATTCCGAATGTTGACTGTGGCATACGGACAAGCTACCTCGGACCGAAGCAACGTTTATCGGTGGTACAAAATGTTCTCAGAAGGCCGAGAAGATGTGAACGACGAAGAGCGTGCCGGACGCCCGAGCACTTCAACAACAGACGAAAAAATTAATGAAGTGGAGAAAATGGTATTGGCCAATCGTCGAATCACCGTTAGAGAAGTTGCTGAGGACCTTACCATATCGATTGGCTCGTGCCATTAGATTTTTATAAATGATTTGGGCATGAGACGGGTCGCCGCGAAATTCGTACCAAAATTGCTCAATTGTGACCAAAAACAGCATCGCATGAACATTGCTAATGAGATGTTAAACTCTGTCCGCGACGACCCAAATTTGCTCCAGAGGGTCATAACTGGTGACGAATCGTGGGTTTATGGTTATGACGTGGAAACCAAAGCTCAATCATCTCAATGGCATCGAAGGAGGAGCTGAACAAGATACAAAAAAATGATTTTTTGAAGTGCTTCGAAGATTGGAAAAACCGTTGGCACAAGTGTATAATATGGGGATTACTTTGAAGGGGACAAAATAGATATTCATGAATAAATAAATAATTTTTGAAAAAACACAAAATTCGCGATACTTTTTGAACACACCTCGTACGTAACCAGCGAAAATTCAAAATTCGCGATACTTTTTGAACACACCTCGTATGTCTATGATTCTTTTTTTATATTGTCACTGTTATATCTATTTCTTCTTTCCCTGCATCTTTACTCAAACTATCAGTGAAATGCCTACTTAGTTTTCATTAGTTGAATACTCGATGGTTCATATGGAAATTGGGAGTTGGAAGAACTAAACGATATAAATAAAAATGTTCCACAAATAGTATAATTACACTGTGGAACATTAGACTAGCAGAGCACGAGGCTGATGTTAGGAAACAAAAACACAGCACAGCACTATCGCAGCATGCAATAACAAACAACCACACAGCTGATCTTGCCAACACAAGAATACTAGATAAGGAACGAAGAGAAAAGACGAGATACACTCTGGAGAGCCTACGTATAATGCAGAAAAGGGAATACACGATAAACAAGAAAGAAGACACCGATGAAATAGGCGCGACTTATTTGTTATGTTTATAGTGTAGTTTAGTATGACAAGTACCACTAATGATAGTATCAACATTTTATGTTCTTTTTGTAAAATTTAATGTAACAATATTATCGTTTTGTGTGTTTAACGTAAATAATTAATGTAAAAATCTACCAATTTCAGTGTAAGTTAGATATAAATGTTTAATGTGTGTTTAAACTTTGTGTATCTATATGTAACACCTTCTAATGTTGTTTTTGTATTTTTGTTCTTTTTATGGTTTTTTAAAATAACCTCCTCAGTCCCGAGACCAAAATAAAGGAAAAACTAAATAAAATTCATTGTTTTCGTGTTATATTCTTCTCAAATAACTATAAAATTCATTTTGGTGCAGCCGGCTGGACATTCGGACCATACACCAACGAAAAAGCAAATAATTTTTAAATTAAAAGTACATCAAATATTCAGTTAGTTTAAATAAGTGGTTAACTTGTTACCAATTTCTTACGAATGAAATGGCATAAAACAGTGTCTATCGCTGGCAATGCATAGAAACACATTACAAAAAACGCATTTAAATCTGCTTTTTTGTTTGCATCCTTCTTTTCGGCATCTCATAAATTTGTTTTTATCCTGAACACCTCAGTCCTTCGCACATCTTTTGGGGGTAGTGGCTGTATGGCCCTAGCTCTTTTTTCGGGGACACCGTCTTCGATATCTGTGTCGCATAGCTTTCTTTTACCTGCACATGTGGAAAGACATTCACCTACGTACAATGTGGCGCAAAAGTAAGCTTCCGATGTTCAGCATATCGGTTGTGGCACGTGCAGTGTGTACTGTTGCACCGTCTTGTTGGAACCACATGTTTTTCAATCCCAATTCATCAAGTTGCGGCAAAAAGAACTCGTTGATCATTGCTCTGTAGCGCTCACCATTCACAGTAATCGTTTGGCCCCGACCGATTATTGGTCAAATAAATAGTCAGCAATATTCCGCGTTCTGGAGCAGTGTAGCGTAACATTGTTTATTAACGTGTATTTCGCATGTGTTTACTACACAAATGTCAAAACAGAACTGACTTTAGGGGCCAATCGCCAAATTTATAGCATTTTCTGATAGGAGGATAACTTTTGCGCAGTAACCGTTTTTCCCGACCGATTATTGGTCAAATAAATAGTCAGCAATATTCCGCGTTCTGGAGCAGTGTAGCGTAACATTGTTTATTAACGTGTATTTCGCATGTGTTTACTATACAAATGTCAAAACAGAACTGACTTTAGGGGCCAATCGCAAAATTAATAGCATTTTCTGATAGGAGGATTACTTTTGCGCCACCTTGTACATCTTAAAATCTAGAAGGTCCATCAGCTCAGAGACCTTTGCACCACATGAAAGCTTGTCTTTCTTATAAACAACCCAGGAATTACACAGTGCACCTGTTCGCAAGTTCAACCCCTCCCATTGACTTGTTGTAACTTGCAATTGTGTTCGGCCAATTGACATTTATGTATTGTTTGGCTTTCTTATCCCATCGACGAACAGGTATAATTGGCCTTGTTCCAGCCGACGTGGTTGCCATAAGAACCGAACGGCTGTCCATCCATTTAACAACCGCTAGTTTCTCATCTTCTCTCACAAACTCATTGAAGGTCTTTGTCGGTTGAAAGTTTTGTTCGCAGCTCTTTGGGGATTCGGTTCAACTGAATGGTGCCTGTAGCATATATTCCATTTTCCAGCAAAAAGTCTAGCAATTTTACCGATGTAAAATGTCGGTCAATAAATATTTCGCTACCATTCCTAATATTTTCTGCAAATCTTTGAACTACTGTTCCGCCAATACCCAAATCGTGGTTAGATTTGTTATTGGCCCAAGTTTTTGCTCCCTGGTAAATGAAAAAGTCCAGTACTAAACCATCTGGACTAGCGAGAACAAAATTTTTTAATCCAACTGGACAGGGCTTTTCCTTTTACATATTGTTTCAATTGTGTGGTGCCGGAGAATGGAATCATTTGTTCATCGATGCTCAGTTTCGCTGGCTTTGGTAGCGATTGACATTTATTCAAAACGGCTTTTACAATTGGTTCAACCTTCCACAATTTATTGTTATCCTTTTCTTCTGGAGTAGCTCTTAAGTTGTCGACAAAATGCATATAATTTCTCAATTTAAAAAACCTGTCCCTTGGTATCTGTGTAATGGACGGAACTTTAAATGCAGGTCTATAATACACCCTTACTCGCGGAAGTTTCATGCAACCAGAAATTATGTGGGCCCCAGATAATTTCTTGTACTCATTGTAGTTTGAATTCAAATTTTGGTCGTTTTGTAGAGCATACATATTACTCTGGTGTGAAATTTCGCGCCAAAAATCGTCGACAAAATACTTAGAGAAATATTGGAACGGCGTCCACTCAAATCTATCATCTGCGTTCCATTCCTCATCTTCAGCAAGAGTATTAACTTCACCGAATTCCTTGGCTAGCCATTTATGCGGTTTTTTATTTTGACGAGCTGAGGGCTCTTCCTCGGCATCAATCAATTCTTGTTCAGCGGTATTATCTTCTCCATTGTAGTCGGAATCCGAATCAATTGAAGAACACTCATCCGAACAGTTAGGAACGACTTCCAAGTCTTCATCGTCCGACAAACCTTCAAAATCACTGTCCATGTCCAGCACCTCTTCTTCCGTAAAACGTTTTTTCGACATAGTTGTTACCAAGTGTGCAGGCCACTGGACATTGCAGAAACAGTATTCTTATACCAATGCTAATCAACTTATTCAAAAGATTTTGCACTTACCTTTTGTAACTAGTATTTATCAACTGTATTCAATAAAATATTCAACTTTATTTGAAGAACTATAGCAAAAATATTGACTTCAAAGTTTATTTACAAAGAACACTTGGTTTTTTTCAAGCAACTCTTAACTTATTCGATTGAATTGCAGCAGTATTGCCAGGCAATAAAAAAATCATTTAGTTGTATACTTAAGATGTCCAACTAGCTGTATAGTTGGATCGAACTCAAATAAATTAAAGAATTTTTATTTTATGGTCATTTAAAAAGTGTCCAGCGGGCTGCACGCGAGGGCCGAGGAGGATAAACTAACAGTTACGCTCCTGAAGATGCTAAGAAAATCTTAGCGAAACGTTGAGCTGTAAGGTGGCCAGCTTATTATATATACAAAAATTTGAACAAATTCAGGTTAGCAACAGTTAGGTCGATTCTGAGAGTGAGGGGTGAAAATAGAGGCTAAATTAGAAGACCCGTATCGCGGCGTTTGTTTATGTTAGTTCGAATTTTTTTTTAATCGACCTTCGAACTTTGCAGTCAAATGCCGATTTTCAGCATACTGCTTGTTTGGTTTTTGGCTATAACTCGTCGACTAATTGATATTTTATCAATCTGTTAAAGCCAAATTATTGCTGGAGACCTGTGCAACAATTAAAATTAAAAAAAAAATTGATTTATAAAATTTTTGTAGTGCTTATGAAGCAAAATGTTGGACATTTTTTTTAATACTTTTTGAACATATTTTCCACAAAACTAAGTCTTTCTTCTTTCTGTTTGATCTATAATATGCTTCTCAATTTTTTCAGTGTTGGTTTTAAAGAAACATTGAAATAAATAAAAATGAAAAAAATATAATTTTAAAATGTTAGTTATGAAAAGTTTTAAGTAAAAAAATTAAATTAATGATTTGGCCAGTTGCCGTTTAGCAGGCGGCTGTGGATCAACATCACTGCTCTCTCTAATATGTTGGTCATCGTCATCATCATCAGAAAGGTCCAACTGATATTCTGGAATTTCATCTTTGTCATCCCCTTCTTCCTCTTTTTCCTCGTCTTCCTCTTCTTCGAAGGTGTTTTTATACCACAAACAAATTTCAGCGAGTTTTGCATCTGGAGATTTCTTTCCTCTGTACCTGAAACGAACATATGTAGTTTCCAATCGTTAACATGTTTAAATTGTGCACTCTGACAAAGATATTAGAAAAATCTAGTTACCTTATTTCAAATGGAAGCGCAGTTTGGTGATAACGTTCGCCTTGCTCATCAGATTCAGTTGGCACTGTTGAGCGAGTTGATCAAGATGCTGATGCAAGAGATGAATTTTGTACGATATATTAAACCCAATTTCATCGAAAGCTGCCAACATGTTTGCAACAGATTCCCTGTAGTTGTCTTTGCGTTCTTTACCCGAAAGTCCTTTAATGGCTGCTTTCAAGCCATGCATTTAATTCTCGGTTTGTCAGAACTTGGTCAAAATTTTGACGACTCATTAGTTTCCGTATGTCGGGACCATTAACAACCCCTTCCTGAATTTTGGCGTTACTTAGTCTTGGGAAAATGTCTTTTAAGCGGTTGAATACTGCTGGTCTTTTTGCGATGCATTTGAAAAAATTTTCAACAATGCCAAGTTTAATGTGGAGCAACGGCAACAAAATTTTCATTTCAGGAACAAGACTTTCGTGTAGCCTATTGTCTTTAGGCCATTTTCGTCCCATGCAACTATTCCAGTTATGCTGTTTGTACTGGTTTCTTCCTCTAATACCTTCTCCGTATCGTGAATCCCAATCGCACAAAAAACACGGATATTTTGGGCGGCCAGATGCTGTTAAGCCTGTGATCAATGAAACTATTTTGAGGTCGCAGCAAATGCGCCACTGGTGTTCGTTATATTTGACTACTTCCAGAATGTGTTTAAAATTATCGAAATTTTCACTAGTGTCAGTGCTATACGCAATTGGAACAGAAGGCAATCTATTCGTCTTGTGCAAAAGCACAACTTTAAAGCTGATTAGTGAACTATCGATGAATAAACGCCAATCATCGTTAGGTCATCATAGGTTAACCCTATCGTCTCCATTAACTTTTCGATATAGTTGCAATAAGCAAAATTTTTTGCATCATTCACATTGAATAACTTTTCTAACTCTTTTTGGCGTTTTCGATATGCTGTTACTTTGGTACCTCCGCCAGCAAATTATTTCCTTTCAAAAATGAAGCCAGTTCTTCTGATTTCTTCTGAGTCAAACACAAAATTGCAACAATTGCATCCAATTGCTTTTGTGTGACTAGGATTGGGTCCTTTGATGTTTCATAGGACGTACCTTCACCAGGGTCGTATTCTGACGGCGGTTGTAGTACTGATATCTGTTTGAAGATCAATACTTCGGTATGTTGGTACTGGAACGAATTCTAAGTGCTTGGTACTGCTACATAAGTTTTATTCTTTGCTTTCCGTCTATTCAAAGTTTTATGGTAGTTGATACATCCATAGCAATTTTCTTGTTGATGCGGGCTGTTGTCTAACCTCATCATTGGTATACCAAAAGGCATAGCTTTCTTCTTTTCACTTTTCCATTGCATAACACTTTAATAGCAATTAAAGCTAACTTTTTTAGGGGAATAGTTTACGTCCGTGATAAACTCTTGCGAGAAATATTGTTTATAGGCTTCCAGAAAACAATCACTCGCATTGCCACATTTTTCATCGCTTGCTATGAAACGCCCACAAACATTACAAAAATGGTCCATTTTACATTTTGGTTCCGACATTTTTAATACAATATATATTATACAATTTTGTTTTTGTTATTTTTATGAAACCGATGCACCTAACTTAAATCACAAAATGAAATAAGTTCCAAAAAAATTAATAGCGAATTTTATCACGACCGAGCGAACATTAAAAGCCTTCGGCTGAGTTTTGAGTCTTATCTGAATTTTTATTTTTGATATTATTTCGCTTGTACGAAATAAAAAATCTCGCTACCTGTGCGATGGTTGGAAACAAAAAAGAGGAAGACGAGGAAAAAGAGGAAGAAGGGGAAGAAATTTATTACATTTGACTTCAAAGTTCGAAGGTCGATTAAAAAAAGTTCGAACTAACATAAACAAACGCCGCGATACGGGTCTTCTAATTTAGCCTCTATTTTCACCCCTTACTCTCAAAATCGACCTAACTTTTGCTAACCTGAATTTGTTCCACAGTGTTATTGTACTCATGTTAATTTTAATGATAATCCTATTGATTTTGTTCGTGTTGATGAATGTGATGTCGTGCAAGCCATACTTTATGTCTAAAACTATGAAATTTGACAGAATATGTAAAATCAACAGATTTTAGAATTTTTGTCTATCTGTCTGGATGTTTTATTTGATTTATTTATTTATTTAACCAATATTTGTACCACTAAGAACTTTAAGCGGTCTTTTATAAGTACATCAACTCGTATTAAAATCTTATACTGATGTTTAACGTTTACAAATATGAACGTATAAGTATATAATTTTAGGTATGTATTTAATTAAATTACATTCACAATTATGACATAAATCGTTACATTAGTAGAAAAGAAAACCAATAAAATAAGATTTATTTGTATTCAATACTAGTAAACCCCGTTCGCTTCGCTGCGTCTCAGAACTAATAATAGACTGAGTTCGGTTTTAATCATTATATCCCATACCAGATATTATATGGAACTTAATTACATCGCATATGCAGTACTTATTATACCTTTCTTTTGATACACATATTGTACTAACATATTTTTGGTCACCTTGGTGCACATATCGGTCGATATCTCCTAAACTGGTCGAGCTATCGGAACAAATAACATCTTAAATTTTAAGTTAAACATCTAGTAATACAACACTATCCATTCAATTCCATTCAGCAGTTTTTGAGTGAAGCGCGACCAAACATACATACAGACAAAAATTATAAAAACAGTTGATTTCGCTTCTATTGTCTTAATAATGATCCCTGCTATCGATTTTTTTTTAAATTGTATTATATGTGGAGATATGGACGAGATATCCACACTGCTAAAGTAGTTAAGTAAAACACTTGAAGTTGCTCCTATTTAGTTAAAGTTTAACTGACTCGGGAATCGAATTCCGAAGTCTAACAACGCTAATAAAAAACATTCGGCTAGAAGTTAGATACCTAAATTAAGGAACAATCAATCTTTTATTTCTCTGCTACCTGGTTAGCTCTCTCTCTCTATGGCGCGATATACAACAGGTATATCATCATAAACCTCCTAAGAGATTTTTACGCCAAGCTTCTCTTCCAATTTGTGGTGTGCCGATTTGAATTTTCCCTACAAATTGGTGGGACCTACAGTTTTTTGCCGACTCCGAACGGCATCTACAAAGGAGACGAATTTTTGCTGAGAAGCCTGTCATGGCAGAAATACACTCGGAGAGTTTGCCAAACCACTGCCGAGGGGCGACCCCGTTTTGAAAAACTTTTTTTTCAAATCACTTTTGATGTTACCTGTACCAGGGCTCGAACCATAGACCTACGGTGTGGTAGGCCAGCAACACTACCGCCACACCACGGCGGCCGCCTGGTTAGCTAAAGCTTGCAAATACCTTGGAACTTTCCACTCTAACAGTTTATATATATACATACATGCATTTCCGCGCAGCTAAGTAATTCAAGAATTTTTTCACTCCATACACGTACCTGGTTACATTATTAAAAGCTACACTAATTTTATTGGCCTCCCCTGAGTAAATTTTACTATAAACTAACTCAGAATATGTAAAATGGGGTAATATTAGCTGTATTGCAAGTTTTCGACGTGTTTTCTGTGGAGTGAATGCTGAAGAGACTCGCAAGGTGCGCAGTATACCATATACATTATTGACCACTTTATTTATATGTTCGAAACAAGTTAATTTGTTGTTTAATATAAATCCCATGTTCTTACCCTGCAGTCAACTGCCAAACTGGTTAGTAAACATTCTAGTTCAAGACCTAGAATTTCGTGGGCTTATTCATACCAGTTTGAGCGACTGCAACGTTTCCGCTATCATAAGCAGCAACAAGCCTCTAAAATTGTCGATACATGCATACACGATCGAAAAAGAAAACAATTCAGTGACCGGGTCGCAATCGTTCAGTAATCAACGCCGTCCTACATTTGAATTTTCTATTTAACTAATATTCTGAGTTTTTAAATATTCATTTAATTAAATTAAAAATAAAACTTTCTTGTTAATAATTGTTGTGATAGTAAAATCCTAATCATTTTGAGAATTTCGTAGTTTAAATAGTACATTTGGGTTGCAGATCATGTACGTACGTGCATGTCAACAAAATCACCCTTATTTTTGCAACGTCGCTACTATGTATAATAACGGCGCAGCAGCGAAGCAACAACGAATAAGAAATGTTCAAATGAAACCACGAAGAAAAGGGAAAACGAAACGATCATTTGTCAAATCAATTGTGTAAGTAAATATCATTTCTTTTTGGAATAATTTAAGTAATCTTTTTCCAATAAAAAATGTTTTCAAAAAATTCACAAAAGAAATATTGAATGGTTGTTGTGATTGTGAAATGCATTCTTCATAGACAAAATAACAATGAATCTCTAACGGTATCTTATAAAAGCATCAACAACGAAATTGGCGAGCAGAGGCACATACAATAACAAGGTGGCTTAAAATAGCACTTTTTAGAAAACTTAGTTACTAAGAACTTGCACATTATGTACTAGAATTTCATAAGCGATTTATCTGCATCGTTATTTGCAAGGAACTCCAAAACTTTAAATTTTTACCATAAAATGCTAATCTTCTTTGAATTTCCTTAATTTTATGTAAAGATATTTCTACACGTATGGATTAGATTTTATCTGAGATTAATATTTAAATTTTAAAATTTTCCATTAAAAATCAATTATAAAATTCATTCAAAAAGAACTATTATTAAAAAAGAAGAAAATTACTTTTTAGAAATGTTTTCCAAGGGTAAAATTGCTATTAATAGCGACTATATTTTTATTGAAATTGGTTTCATTTGATTATTATAGTGGTAGATATATTTTTATATCTGATGACTGAATTTTCAATAAAGTGGTTTGTAATGTAATTTTGCAATTTTCGTGTTTTTTTAACTAAACATGAACTAACCTACTATGAAGTGGTACAGTAACTGTTCTGTTTTGACATTTGTGTAGTAAACACATGCGAAATACACGTTAATAAACAATGTTACGCTACACTGCTCCAGAACGCGGAATATTGCTGACTATTTATTTGACAAATAATCGGTCGGTGAAAAACGGTTACTGCGCAAAAGTAATCCTCCTATCTGAAAATGCTATAAATTTTGCGATTGGCCCCTAAAGTCAGTTCTGTTTTGACATTTGTGTAGTAAACACATGCGAAATACACGTTAATAAACAATGTTACACTGCTCCAGAACGCGGAATATTGCTGACTATTTATTTGACCAATAATCGGTCGGGGCCAAACGGTTCCTGTTAATGGTGAGCGCTACGGAGCAATGATCAACGAGTTCTTTTTGCTGCAACTTGATGAATTTGGATTGGAAAACATGTGGTTCCAACAAGACGGTGCAACAGCACACACTGCACGTGCCACAACCGATATGCTGAACATCGGAAGCTTACTTTTGCGCCACCTTGTAGTAGGACATCGCCGTGTTAAAAATACCATTTGCTAATAAGGAAAAATTACAAAACTCGAACTAGTTGAGTCGGTTTGGCAAACTAGTATTTGCCTAGTATAAAACTAGTATAATTGACTGCACGGTAACTTTATCTGTAGTTTTATGTGATTGTGAGCCGATCAATAACATTGGCATGCTTCTAGTGTGAAATTCGTGTTTATGTATTAACGTATGACTTTGTAACATTTAAACATAAGCCGTTTTTTTGTGCCCAGCACAGAATAGAACTCAGATCACAATACACTTTAAAACACAAGTCTTCGATGAGTCCAATACGGTTAGAGAGGTATAACTGGATGTCATCACCATATCCGTGAACATTGACTTATTGGCACACGGAAAACACATCATTGATAAACATACTGAACAGGAGAGGACCAAGGACAGATCCTTGGGAGACACCTGATTTAATAGTTTTGAACTGCGATTAAGATTTCTCAACTCTGACTCTCTGTACCCTACCCTAAAGGTAGCTAGTTAGCACTTTTACGGCGATATCAGCAAAGGCAAACAAATTCCGAAACTTCCAGCACAGTAGATCGTGGTTGACCAAGTCAAATGCCTAACAAACAAAGAATTGTTAAGTCCTCATTAATTAAGGCAATGATGGGTAAGGGAGGTGATATTTAGGCAGGTTAATTTATCACTACAATAACAAGGCCTTACCATCAAAAGGTATTCTAATATCATCAATGATTTTAATCATGGCAGTGGCGCAACTATGCTTTGGTCTAAATCCAGACTGCAACGGAGACAGCAAGTCCTTTTCTTGAATAAAGCGCGAGATTTGCACAGCCATTATTGATTCACACATTTTTGAGAACAATGGTACGATGCTAATAGGTATGTAGTCAGAAGGATCAGTAGAGAGAGGTTTCTTTGGCAAAGGCACAACTATTGATAGTTTCCAGGCAGTAGGTAAATATCCACTTGTAAAGCAGTGGTTAATAATGTGGGTCAGAGGGTTTACTATAAAGGAAGTGCAATTTTAACAAACTTTAACCAAATTCCATCATAATCAACTGAGTTAGACTTTATAGCCGTAATATACCTTGCCACATCACTCTCGCTAACTGCTTCAAACTCAAAAGTTTCAGGAATGGCTGCAGAAACCATAGGCAGTTTCTCAGTTGAGACCGAGCCAGAAATGTTGCTCAAACTAATAAAAAAAACATTTTATATAACAGGGTCAATATTGCATTGCCCTCTATTTTCCCCATGAACTCGAAAAGTTTTCAGGTTACGCCACAGCTCTTTAGATGGAAGAGGGGTTCAGCTTATTGTAGAAAAACTTCCTTTTAGCCTGCCTAATTACGGAAGTCGCTTCGTTGCGAGCAGCTTTGTAAATGAGCCACGTAATATCGGTTTGCGACCTTCTCAATTTGGCAAGCAGCTTGTTGCGCTTTTTTATTGCTAAAATTATATTTCTGCAGAACCAAGGAAAAGATTTATTTGTAACATGGGCAGTACGTGTAGGGACATGGTTATCAAATAAAAGACTTTAATTACTGTTGAGGTGTTCAAGTTTCTTATCTACAGTATCTAAATACCAGCAGTCATTCCAAGGTATACGGGAGCAATCACTGAAAAACGTATTTGTGTTAAGGAACGGAAGTCACGATATACGAAAGTCTCTGGTTCAGAACGATTAAATACGACATCGACAATACAAAAAATTAAATCATGGTCTGATATAAAACACAGTTGGTAAAATTTGAGTAAATAAGTCAAGTCGGAAATTATAAAATAATCTAATAAACTGGGACTGGAATTATTGTCATACCTAGTAGGCATTATCTCGTTTACTACTGCGAAACCTGCTGTTGAAACTTGATCACGTAGTTTATTGCAATAAGAATAATTTGAAAATAAATTAACATTAATGTCACCACTAATAACATAACACACATAATCAATTAGAAACACGGAAACCGCAGCAAAAAAATAATCTAACAGATAACATTTATGTGGATTGTAGAAACATGAAATTAGAACCTTGGTTATACCATCAGAGACCTCAGCAATAATAAATTCGACATCAGTGTCTGCGGACATAGCAAGAGGCTTTATTTAGGCTAAGAGATTTCTTGCATTTAAAGCATTAGGTATGCCACTTATAATTAAATCTATCGCAACAGCATCATTTTCGCATTTAACAGCATCTTCCTTTAGAGCAATTACCTCAGCTTTCAGACTAGCGATCTCCTCATAAGCAGATTCAACAAGCCGCCAACCTCACATTTAGGAAATTTGACACTATTCTTTAATGTGAGCAGCACAGCTGAGATCTTATTAATTTCAAGCATCAGCCTCTCTTCACTGCTCTTAATATTAGCGCTCAGTTGTTCAATCATGCTTTCTTTATTTCTTTTCCACTCTCGTTTCCAGCTGCTTTAGCAAGTGTGCAGTTATCGTGATCCCAGCATCTCTGCTTCTGTTAGGGAGAGGGGTACTACGACAAACTAATTTTATTACTTAAAAGCAAACGAAAAGATGACAAAACCAGCAGTCATTCGTAATTCGATAAGTATGTTTGGGCGCATCACTCAAAAATGGCTGAATTGAATTGAACCGTTGTGTTACTAGACGTCTAACTTAAAATTTACGATATCCCTTATTTCGATTACTCGACCCGCGATGTAATTAAGTTCCCTATCTTATCTGGCATGGTCTATTATGAGTTCTGAAACGCAGCAAAGCATTGCCACAACAGCCGGTTTTATGGTACCGCAAGGATACGCTCAGGACTGTTATTTCAGTGTAACCCTGTATAATATGTCACGTCCCACCCTGAAATTGTCATCCTCGGAGCAACAAGAGACTGCATTTGCTGCCTTTGCTAGAAAAAAATTTATGTGAAACGGTCGCATTCTGCGCCCTGTGTCACGTGCTTTTGCTTCACAAATGCGGATGCTTAGGGCTTAACCCTACCATTCACAGACCCCGTACTTTCTTCAGTACATTTGAGGCACATTGGTATTTACGACTTAGGGCGTCATGCGGTACGGGTCGCTGAAGCGCACACCCACCACCACTTCCATCCTAAACAATAGTAGCCCCGTCTCCACGACTAGTAGCACTGCTGCAATACCCGATGCACCCACTGCAAGTTATTCAGGACCACCATTTCCTTGTGTCTTTGTTGTCTTTCGCAACGTACAATGTTTGTCGGCAAATATTAAATAAGCCTGCGGCATCGGTCAAGTGCAACAATTGACCTGTGTCACGTTCTTATGTGCTCTGGGTTCGGGAACAGAAACCTCTGGACGGATACATTCATAGCGCGGTAATGGGGGTAATCTCGCGTACATAACACACCCCACTATGATATAATCTGCAAGTTATTAACATCTACATACCACCTGTTACTAGTTGCCCGAGTACGTTGCTAAGAGGTGATAACAGTTTAATCCTTGACGACCTCGACGCACAGCATGATCTCTGGCACTCAAACTTGTTAGCAAATAGCAGAGGGCACACACTTGCAGAACAAATCGATGACCTTCACAGTGAACGGAGACGAAAGGAAATTTCCATCGTAAGCGCAGGGCCCTTCAACCGCTTCAACTGGCGACCTATACTTCTACCATCTACCAATAATTCCCTCAACCGAACGGCCTACTGACTTCCTTACATCCGAAAGCAGTATGTTTATTAATGTTGGCAAAGCACACTGAGACCATTTAACGGAGTATGCAGAGCGTTCCTTCGCTGCCTTACCCACACAAAGGTGAACGGGAGTTTCGCGGCTATAGTAAGAGAACGTGACCGAGTACGACTCATCAATCCCGCAGATCCCCGAATAAAAGATCTCAACGTTTTAATCCGACGGACAATCAACGAACACAAACTGACTAAGTGAAAACAACATCTTGGGACATGCCACCTCTCCGGCGGAGTCGGCAAAGTATGGTCAACAGTCAAAGCCCTATCAAGTCCGACCAAACACAACGCCAACGAATTTTGTAGACAATTTATATTGCATCCACAAGCCATCCGTCGGGAGCATAAACACAAGCACAACACAGCGCCAATTGCCGTCACCGTTGCCGAGGTAGGGACATGTACATGGTACATGTCGCCGTTACCATTAGAACACGACAGAGTTTTCATAACAATACTCAGTTTCTTTTTCGCTCTTTTAGAGGAAACTGTGTAATAGCACTCAACAAAATCAAGCAATAATAAAACTGGTTAATTTTTCAAAAAGAGCCAATGTGTGCCAATAAGTTATCTGTGCTATAAGAATAATTTACTTAAATGCGCTTCCCATACAGTTCCTTTAAATTTTTTCTTTCCTTCAAATCTTAAGTTAAAAAAAAGTTTATTCAATTAATAAGGAAACCCTAACCACCAAAGTCAATAAACTTCATGGAGGCAATGATGTTCTTCTCGAGCAGATTAGAAGGATGGAAATACACCTAAGTGGTATGGAGAGTAACGCTGTACCCAGGGAGGTTAGGTCAGGGGGGGATCAAGGCGAAGAGCTCAGTTCTAGAGAAAAATATAGTTAGAATTGAGGAAAGGTTAGGCAGCGTAGAAAACTCTTGCATTAGGGCGCTGGCTGAAGGTGTGCCCCCAGTGATACGAACACTGCTTTCTGAACAGGATCTGAGGAACATTGGTAGGCTGCTTGACTGTGTGAAGGAATTTGCAGGTATTTGAGAGATTTCCACAGACCACCACAACTACAACGCAAAGTTGAAGAGGTAAAATACTAGAATAGAAGAGTATAACCACGAATTGATTTACACGCCTGGTAAATCAAATGTTGTGGCAGACGCTATCTCCAGAATTCCACGCCAAGCAAATCAGCTAACAGCACCTTTGGAACCTAATGAATCACCAGCTGAAGCTCTAAGTGAAGAGGGGACAGTTCACAGTGCTGATCCACACGCTTCGCACCTTATTCCACATGTAAAAAGCCCTATAAACGTTTTTAAAAATCAAATAATTTTTACGGACGGAAGTGCAATGGTTTGCGTGGAAAATTCACACCCAGGTTTCACTACGCACAAAGTCAGGTTAGCTACCATCAGAAAATCCAACTTCACTGACGCTTTAAAAGAACGTCTAAAGCCATCACTTATGAATGGGATAAAAATGAAAGAAAAAGATTTTCGCCTTTTGCAGGACGTATATTTAGAGCATTTTCTTTTGTACAAGATCAGCATAACGCAAAGGGTGGTCGAAGATGTCGCCAATGAAGATAGGATTTGTAGAATAATAGAAGATGATCATAGGAGCAACAAAAACCTTGCAACAAAAACCTTTACCTGTTATCGGAAATGGCAGTCCCTTGCCGGATATGAACCCGGTACGCTCCGGTACTCCCTTGTGGTAATAACCGAATGTCATGGTAGCGATTTGGTATGGCCAGTGTAACCTTCTACGTTATGTTACCCTTCCTTCCGTAAGGAAGAAGATGGGTAATGAGAGGTGAGAGCCATCATATCCGTAGGACAACCATCGAGTTACACGTCATTACCGTTGTGCATGTTAGTCGCCTCTTACGACCGGTATACCTACCACGTGCATATTCTAACCTCCTAACCCGCAGGGGGAGGAGAGATCATAGAAACTCGATGGAAAATAGAGAACAATAACAAAATAAAATGTTGAGTCGAATAAGGAAATTCACATCAATTTGCGAAAGTGCCTCATAAACAAATATGATAGGCATCCTCCAGTACCGCCTATAAAGGACACTCAAGTGCCGAAATTCGCTTGCGATAGTTTATGTGAGATGATTGTAACCGACAATGAGAAGGGATTTATGACTCCTTTGGTTCGCATTTTCAGGTCGAGAAATTCCACTCTTCTGTAATTGAAATCTACCGATGCCTTCGCAAGGAGATCAACAACGTTCACATTGCAGTGGATGGTTACAATTCGACAAAACACTCCGTAACAAAAAGAAAACCTAGCGATATATTTTTAAACAGAACTGACAAAATAAACCACCTGACCGATTTCAAAAGAAATTAGGGAACGAATTAGGAAGAATCAAGAACTTAAAAATCTTCGGATAAATAATAAACGAAAAGGACCAAAGAAATTTAAGGCAGGGGACACTTTTTACATTAGAGACAAGCAGATAAAAGCGAAGCAGAAACCTCTCTACAAAAAAAGAGATTGTCGGGAAAAATAACAGAGTTACTGTGGTAACGGACACTGGTAGGAAAGTTCATAACGCGCAAGTTAAAACTGCTTACAAGTAAAAAAAAAAAAGAAAAAAAAGGAAAAAAAAAATTTTTAACAAAAAAGGCAACACGGGAAGGCAACAGAAATATATTTTAAATTCAATCAATAGATATAGCACAGAGGAAACAAGGAACAGCAACTGCCAAACTAAACGGAAAACTCCTCAGGTAGGGCAAAATAATAATGGAAGATTTAACTATATCATAAGTCACTGGCACATTATAACATAATTTGTTTTAAATTGTTGTGCTAGGACTTTACGAAATATATCGCAAAAATAACCAATACAGAAGGAGGCAATCATAGTCCACCGCACACACGATAAAAGAGGAAAAATAAACCCACTACAACTACAAAAAATACGACTTTAGCCCACACAACAAACACTAACCACATGCAAAAAAAAAGAAACAAACGAAGAACAATAAAAATAAATACCGAAAAAGAAATAAAAATTTGTATACTCTAATATCATTCCGAGTACGGTAGTAGCAATTTAGTATATACACAACAAAAAGGAAAAATCTTATGATAAAATAGCTCCTAAAAGTTAAGTAAATAAATAATAATAACAATACATTATTTCTCTACTTTAAAATTGTTTTCCTAATAAATTTTTTTTTGATAAATTTAACAATCTGTTCCGATATATACCACTAAATAAATAAAATGCAAAAATACTATTAATTTTAAAATTTTCCCTGCTTGCAAGTAAAATTTACAAGTTCATACTTAGCAAAACAAAAGGATAATCGACATATTAATTTTTGTTTAACAATTAACAATAATATCTTTATTAAATTTTAATAAAAAGTTACAGTCATCAGAAAAGAACTTGTTCTTGCTTGTTTCTCTCTATCTCTATCTCTATGGCGCGATATACAACAGGTATATCATCATAAACCTCCTAAGAGATTTTTGCGCCAAGCTTCTCTTCCAATTTGTGGCGTGCCGATTTGAATTTTCCCTACAAATTGGTGGGACCTACAGTTTTTTGCCGACTCCGAACGGCATCTACAAAGGAGACGAATTTTTGCTGAGAAGCCTGTCATGGCAGAAATACACTCGGAGAGTTTGCCAAACCACTGCCGAGGGGCGACCCCGTTTTGAAAAACTTTTTTCAAATCACTTTTGATGTTACCTGTACCAGGGCTCGAACCATGGACCTTCGGTGTGGTAGGCCGGCAACACTACCTTCACACCACGGCGGCCGCCGCTTGTTCGTGTCTAATAAATTCTGACTCAAACTCGGGAAGAAGTTTCCAAGGAAAAATATAAGAATGTCAATGTAAAAACGAACTGCAAAAGTCTCATTCCGAAATTGTGATGCCAGACGTAGCAGCAGTGTGCTAAGTTCCCCCAATACTAATCTAAGTACCCCTTACTTTGTTTTTTCTAACTATGACGAGAATCACCTTACTTTTTATAACTGGCGTTTGCGGCCTAAATATCTACAACTACGACTCCCCGATGTTTACAATTAAACATGGTCGTGGCTGGATCCTGAACGGACACTTCAGCTTAGTCCATTAGGTCGACCTTAGATATTTCAATAAGGCATTGGAAAAATTTTGCGAATCAATACGCCAGTGCGTATTGTATTGGAAATCCACCTAAACCAAACTCAACTTTGGCTCGACAAGCAAGCAAAGAAGAACATGCTCTATCGACTGGATTGGCTTTGCATGGAAGTGGATCGCTGGGTCTCCAGATGCAGCAGATGGGGATTATATCCATGAATGACATTGTAGTTAATAACAACCACAATACCGCGTCAATGAGACCCGAGAATGTTACCCGAGACGCGAACGAGAAAGCTAACGAAATGCTGCTACACAACAACGTTATAAGTAAAAACGTTAACGAAGATAGCTTGGAGTTCCTGGACTAAGGTAAAGTCCTAATTCAGAAGGAACAGGTATCAGAGATAGTGCAGGCCTCTCAAGTGGCATAGTCCGGAATCATTAATACAAACCTGCTTAATCGCGATGAAATCCAAAAGTTAATAGCGGAAGAAGATTCGTTACCATCTCAGAACACTATCGAAGCCAAAGAGTACGGATCGGCTTCCGTGTATTCGAACGGTAGTATCCTTTTGTACATATTATCAATGCCAAAAGTCAAACATGATGGCTATCGTCTACTAATAACACGCGCCGCTGTTATAAAAGGACGCCACGTTGACCTTAGTTACAAGAAAATGATTGTAAATGAAGAATAGACGTTTGGAGTAATCTGGTCTAGTAAATGTCATAAACGAGGTCCTGAAACTTAATCTGGACTACATCCATAAGAATAATTTACTTAAATGCGCTTCCCATACAGTTCCTTTAAATTTTTTCTTTCCTTCAAATCTTAAGTTAAAAAAAAGTTTATTCAATTAATAAGGAAACCCTAACCACCAAAGTCAATAAACTTCATGGAGGCAATGATGTTCTTCTCGAGCAGATTAGAAGGATGGAAATACACCTAAGTGGTATGGAGAGTAACGCTGTACCCAGGGAGGTTAGGTCAGGGGGGGATCAAGGCGAAGAGCTCAGTTCTAGAGAAAAATATAGTTAGAATTGAGGAAAGGTTAGGCAGCGTAGAAAACTCTTGCATTAGGGCGCTGGCTGAAGGTGTGCCCCCAGTGATACGAACACTGCTTTCTGAACAGGATCTGAGGAACATTGGTAGGCTGCTTGACTGTGTGAAGGAATTTGCAGGTATTTGAGAGATTTCCACAGACCACCACAACTACAACGCAAAGTTGAAGAGGTAAAAACTAGAATAGAAGAGTATAACCACGAATTGATTTACACGCCTGGTAAATCAAATGTTGTGGCAGACGCTATCTCCAGAATTCCACGCCAAGCAAATCAGCTAACAGCACCTTTGGAACCTAATGAATCACCAGCTGAAGCTCTAAGTGAAGAGGGGACAGCTCACAGTGCTGATCCACACGCTTCGCACCTTATTCCACATGTAAAAAGCCCTATAAACGTTTTTAAAAATCAAATAATTTTTACGGACGGAAGTGCAATGGTTTGCGTGGAAAATTCACACCCAGGTTTCACTACGCACAAAGTCAGGTTAGCTACCATCAGAAAATCCAACTTCACTGACGCTTTAAAAGAACGTCTAAAGCCATCACTTATGAATGGGATAAAAATGAAAGAAAAAGATTTTCGCCTTTTGCAGGAAGTATATTTAGAGCATTTTATTTTGTACAAGATCAGCATAACGCAAAGGGTGGTCGAAGATGTCGCCAATGAAGATAGGATTTGTAGAATAATAGAAGATGATCATAGGAGCAACAAAAACCTTAAGCAACAAAAACCTTTACCTGTTATCGGAAATGGCAGTCCCTTGCCGGATATGAAACCGGTACGCTCCGGTACTCCCTTGTGGTAATGCCCGAATGTCATGGTAGCGATTTGGTATGGCCAGTGTAACCTTCTACGTTATGTTACCCTTCCTTCCGGAAGGAAGAAGATGGGTAATGAGAGGTGAGAGCCATCATATCCGTAGGACAACCATCGAGTTACACGTCATTACCGTTGTGCATGTTAGTCGCCTCTTACGACCGGTATACCTACCACGTGCATATTCTAACCTCCTAACCCGCAGGGGGAGGAGAGATCATAGAAACTCGATGGAAAATAGAGAACAATAACAAAATAAAATGTTGAGTCGAATAAGGAAATTCACATCAATTTGCGAAAGTGCCTCATAAACAAATATGATAGGCATCCTCCAGTACCGCCTATAAAGGACACTCAAGTGCCGAAATTCGCTTGCGATAGTTCATGTGAGATGATTGTAACCGACAATGAGAAGGGATTTATGACTCCTTTGGTTCGCATTTTCAGGTCGAGAAATTCCACTCTTCTGTAATTGAAATCTACCGATGCCTTCGCAAGGAGATCAACAACGTTCACATTGCAGTGGATGGTTACAATTCGACAAAACACTCCGTAACAAAAAGAAAACCTAGCGATATATTTTTAAACAGAACTGACAAAATAAACCACCTGACCGATTTCAAAAGAAATTAGGGAACGAATTAGGAAGAATCAAGAACTTAAAAATCTTCGGATAAATAATAAACGAAAAGGACCAAAGAAATTTAAGGCAGGGGACACTTTTTACATTAGAGATAAGCAGATAAAAGCGAAGCAGAAACCTCTCTACAAAAAAAGAGATTGTCGGGAAAAATAACAGGGTTACTGTGGTAACGGACACTGGTAGGAAAGTTCATAACGCGCAAGTTAAAACTGCTTACAAGTAAAAAAAAAAAAAGAAAAAAAAGGAAAAAAAAAATTTTTAACAAAAAAGGCAACACGGGAAGGCAACAGAAATATATTTTAAATTCAATCAATAGATATAGCACAGAGGAAACAAGGAACAGCAACTGCCAAACTAAACGGAAAACTCCTTAGGTAGGGCAAAATAATAATGGAAGATTTAACTATATCATAAGTCACTGGCACATTATAACATAATTTGTTTTAAATTGTTGTGCTAGGACTTTACGAAATATATCGCAAAAATAACCAATACAGAAGGAGGCAATCATAGTCCACCGCACACACGATAAAAGAGGAAAAATAAACCCACTACAACTACAAAAAAGACGACTTTAGCCCACACAACAAACACTAACCACATGCAAAAAAAAAAGAAACAAACGAAGAACAATAAAAATAAATACCGAAAAAGAAATAAAAATTTGTATACTCTAATATCATTCCGAGTACGGTAGTAGCAATTTAGTATATACACAACAAAAAGGAAAAATCTTATGATAAAATAGCTCCTAAAAGTTAAGTAAATAAATAATAATAACAATACATTATTTCTCTACTTTAAAATTGTTTTCCTAATAAATTTTTTTTTGATAAATTTAACAATCTGTTCCGATATATACTATTAAATAAATAAAATGCAAAAATACTAATAATTTTAAAATTTTCCCTGCTTGCAAGTAAAATTTACAAGTTCATACTTAGCAAAACAAAAGGATAATCGACATATTAATTTTTGTTTAACAATTAACAATAATATCTTTATTAAATTTTAATAAAAGTTACAGTCATCAGAAAAGAACTTGTTCTTGCTTGTTTCTCTCTATCTCTATCTCTATGGCGCGATATACAACAGGTATATCATCATAAACCTCCTAAGAGATTTTTGCGCCAAGCTTCTCTTCCAATTTGTGGCGTGCCGATTTGAATTTTCCCTACAAATTGGTGGGACCTACAGTTTTTTGCCGACTCCGAACGGCATCTACAAAGGAGACGAATTTTTGCTGAGAAGCCTGTCATGGCAGAAATACACTCGGAGAGTTTGCCAAACCACTGCCGAGGGGCGACCCCGTTTTGAAAAACTTTTTTCAAATCACTTTTGATGTTACCTGTACCAGGGCTCGAACCATGGACCTTCGGTGTGGTAGGCCGGCAACACTACCTTCACACCACGGCGGCCACCGCTTGTTCGTGTCTAGTAAATTCTGACTCAAACTCGGGAAGAATTTTCCAAGGAAAAATATAAGAATGTCAATGTAAAAACGAACTGCAAAAGTCTCATTCCGAAATTGTGATGCCAGACGTAGCAGCAGTGTGCGAAGTTCCCCCAATACTAATCTAAGTACCCCTTACTTTGTTTTTTCTAACTATGACGAGAATCACCTTACTTTTTATAACTGGCGTTTGCGGCCTAAATATCTACAACTACGACTCCCCGATGTTTACAATTAAACATGGTCGTGGCTGGATCCTGAACGGACACTTCAGCTTAGTCCATTAGGTCGACCTTAGATATTTCAATAAGGCATTGGAAAAATTTTGCGAATCAATACGCCAGTGCGTATTGTATTGGAAATCCACCTAAACCAAACTCAACTTTGGCTCGACAAGCAAGCAAAGAAGAACATGCTCTATCGACTGGATTGGCTTTGCATGGAAGTGGATCGCTGGGTCTCCAGATGCAGCAGATGGGGATTATATCCTTCGAACCATGAATGACATTGTAGTTAATAACAACCACAATACCGCGTCAATGAGAAGCTGTTCACTGTTACCCGAGACGCGAACGAGAAAGCTAACGAAATGCTGCTACACAACAACGTTATAAGTAAAAACGTTAACGAAGATAGCTTGGAGTTCCTGGACTAAGGTAAAGTCCTAATTCAGAAGGAACAGGTATCAGAGATAGTGCAGGCCTCTCAAGTGGCATAGTCCGGAATCATTAATACAAACCTGCTTAATCGCGATGAAATCCAAAAGTAAATAGCGGAAGAAGATTCGTTACCATCTCAGAACACTATCGAAGCCAAAGAGTACGGATCGGCTTCCGTGTATTCGAACGGTAGTATCCTTTTGTACATATTATCAATGCCAAAAGTCAAACAAGATGGCTATCGTCTACTAATAACACGCGCCGCTGTTATAAAAGGACGCCACGTTGACCTTAGTTACAAGAAAATGATTGTAAATGAAGAATAGACGTTTGGAGTAATCTGGTCTAGTAAATGTCATAAACGAGGTCCTGAAACTTAATCTGGACTACATCCACGAGCTAATCCTAGAAAATATTCATCACCTATATCAACTAGGCCAAAATTCTCAATTCGCGGTAATTTTTGATGTTATTTCCTTAGCAATTCTGGCAATCGCATGCTACATTATATGGAAGAAACTCACAATTAATTTTCCAAACAACGAAGCAAGAAAAGTCACCGACCCACACGAAGGATAATCGTTATTCGGTTCGAAAATCGAAATGCGGTTCATCAGCGGGACGCAGATGTTTCAAACTACTTAGAGGCTAAGTGTTAGCTTTAAGCAAGTTTTGTAATTCAGTCATGTTGGGAACATCGAATGGTAAATATACTTAAAAACTTAATTCTTGTCTTTGATTCTTTCTCAGCAGAATTTCTTGGGGGAGCGGGGCGGTCCCCAAACTTTAACTTTTCGGCGAGCACGCCCGTGTTTAACTTGACCAGTGTTATCAAAAGAAATGTTGGTTTGGTGAGCTCTGTTTGTGACTGTAGTCGGTAAAACTGATAAAAATTGAATACATACTTACTTTTTTAATGCCAATTATAGTTTTCGAGATAGGGGGGCCAAAACAAAAGAGGTTCAGGCATGTATTGTCCCATAACTTTTTTTTGCGTATCCTATCAACACAATTTTTATGTCACAATGGCAGCCAATATGGTTCAATTCCCATTGGTCATTCAACCAAATTAAAGGAAGAATATCAAAATATTGCACTTGTTCCAGAAAAATCAAATACAGTCGAACTTCTATAACTCGAAATTTGCATAACTCGAACGGAAACGGTTAGCAGTAGCATTAAATGCCGCTGGGCAGTGGATATAAATCAATTTTTTTTTTTAATTTTAATTGTTGCACAGGTCTCTAGTAATAATTTGGCTTTAACAGATTGAAAAATTTCAATTAGCCAACGAGTTATAGCCAAAAAACCATACAAACAATATGCTGAAAATCGGCTCTTGACTGCAAAGTTCGAAGGCCTCTATTTTCACCCCTCACTCTCAGAATCGACCTAACTTTTGCTAACCTGAATTTGTTCCACAGTGTAATGCTAGTATTCGAATAATACTATTCGAATAAAAGTATAAATTATTCGAATTATTTATAGCCTTCGAATAAATGGATTTTTTATTCGAATAATTTTTATTCGAATAGTCCCATGCCTGTTGTTGTTGTTGTTAACAGTGCTTCGCCCTGCCCAATGGGCTCGATCACTCTAAGTTGTCATCAGGCTCTTCTAACGGAAGTCCGAGGAAACGCGCAGTTTCCACAGGGTTGGACCAGAGTGATGTGGGTTCAACTGAACAGGAAAAGAGATGTATGGTATCATGAGGGGTCATACCACATACAGGGCATGTATTTGGTATGTTGGGGTTCAGTCTGGATAAGTAAGAGTTTAACCTATTACAATATCCAGAGCGAAGTTGTGCTAGTATGACTCTAGTCTCCCTCGGAAGTACACGCTCCTCTTCAGCCAATTCAGGTGGTTGAGTATTAATAACGGGATTCACAGTCACATGTCAAATGTCACACCCAAGATTTTTGGGTGGTTGACAGTGGGTAAAGGTACTCCATCTACGTGGACATTTAACTCTTGTAAACAGGGTCGCCGTAGATTTAGTCGGAGACAGGGTCAGATTACGCTCGGTGAAGAAGCTGGAAAGCTCATGGAGGTAACTGTTGATTCTAATACAGAGTTCATCAATGGAGGGACCCTTGCCCGAGGCCATTATCGTGCAGTCGTCAGCGTAGGAAACAACGGAGACTCCCTCTGGTGGGGGGGGGGGAAGTCTCGAAATATAGAAATTAAACAAGAGGGGAGAGAGAACACCACCTTGCGGCACCCCTTGTTTTATTCTTCGTGGTCTAGATTTCTTGTTCCTAAATTTGACTGTTGCCTGTCGACCATTGAGGTAATTAGCGGTCCACCTCTTAAGGCCGGCAGGGAGCGGTGTCTCATCCAGATCTCGGAGGAGAGTGGCGTGATTGACCGTGTCAAATGCATTTGACAGATCAAGTGCCACGAGAACCGTCCTATGGTTTGGTGGATGTTGATTCAAACCGTTGTTAATCTGCGTTGTAATGGCGTTCAAAGCGGATGTCGTGCTGTGATTTTTGCGAAAACCATGTTGATGATCGGCCAATTTTAGATTTGTAACGAAGTAAGGAAGCAGAATGGACTCTAGCAATTTCGCTACCGGCGAAAGGAGGGATATCGGACGATAAGACTCTCCTAGGTTCGCCGGCTTCCCTGGTTTTAATAGGGGAACTACAATCGCTTGTTTCCATATCTCAGGTATAACGAAGGTAGTTAGAGAGAGATTGAAGAGAGCCGCTAAATAATTCTGTCCTTCATGGCCAAGGTGTTTGATCATCTTCATGGCAATTCCGTCGGGTCCGATGGATTTTGAGGGTTTGGCCTTCATTATGGCTTCCTTAACCTCTGCGACTGAGACGGCAATGGGCGCAGTAGAGTGTTTGTGTTTGCGCGCACGTCGGAAGGCTCTTCTCTTAGTCCTATCCGCAGGTGGATGCATTATAAACAGCCGGCAAAAGGAGCTCGCGCATTTCCTGGCGTCCGATTTGACACTGTCTCCGAAAGCAATGGCGACCTTGTCTTTGTGTTTGGTCGGATTGGATAGGGCCTTGACAGTCGATCCTAATTTGCCGACTCCGCCGGAGAGGTTGCATGTCTCAAGGTGTTGTTTCCACTTGGTCAGCATGTGTTCGTTGACAATCCTACGGATTTCCGCATTGAGATCTTTTATTCTGGGATCTGCGGGATTGATAAGTCTCACTTGGTCACGTTCTCTTGCCATCGCCGCAGCTTCTGCCGGGAAATTCGGACGAATTTCTGGTATTCTGCCAGCAGGAATAAAGCGGCATGAGGCTGAATCGATGATCTTGCGAAACTCTCTTTCGCCTTTGCGTACGTCCGTTGGAGTGGGTAAGGCAGCGAAGGAGCGCTCTGTATATTCGGTAAAGCGGTCCCAGTCCACTTTGGTGAAGTTGATGTGTTATTTTATCAGTCGTTATGAAGTCGGTCGGTCGTTCAACAGAGAGTAAGATGGGTAGGTGGTCTGAAGCTAATGTAAGCATCGGTCGCCAGATGACAAAGTTAATAAGGCCCGCGCTCGTTATGGAGATGTCTGGCGAACTGTGACAGTTACCTGCCACCCTGGTGGGGGCATCTCCATTGACTGTACAGAATGCTGAGTTATCTATTTGGTCTGCAATTGCGTGTCCTCTACTGTCTGCTGGCAAGTTGGAGTGCCAGAGATCGTGATGTGCGTTGAAGTCGCCTAGGATTAGACGGTTATCGCCCCTTAGCAACGCACTAATGTCGGGATGATAATCTCTAGGACAACACGTGACAGGAGGAATATAGATGTTTATGATTTGCAGGTCGGCGTCTCCTGACCGGATTGCTATGCCTTGGCATTCTAAGGTAGAGTCCCTAGGGTCGACGTCAGGGGAAAATAGATTGTATTGTACAGAGTGATGTGTAATGAACGCAAGGCCACCCCCAAGACTGCTGGGACGGTCTTTACGATGTACATTATACCCATCACAAGTTCGTAAGTCCGATCTCGTGTTCAGTTTTGTCTCTTGTATCGCGGCGATTTTGATGTTGTGCGTCTTCATAAAGTCAGTTATCTCCGCGATCTTTCCAGCTAATCCGTTACAGTTCAGCTGCAGGATTTTGAAGTGTGTAGGAGGGGAGACGGGGGACATACTAGGCGTGAGGGACGGATGCGTTTGCCTAGGTGGAGGTAGGCTAAGGCCTAAACTATGTCGCAGTCTAGAGTTGACAGCGCCATAGCCGATGTTGTCTGGCGCGGGACGTCCTAGGACGTGTACAGCAAGGTGCCTCAAAAGTACTAAAGAAAGTACGGGGTCTGTGGATGGCAGGGTTAAGCCCTGAACATCCAGATTTATGTAACCATCTCTTACACTTGGCGCATTGTACCGAATACGACCGTTTAATATAAATTTTCTTCCAGCAAACGCAGCAGATCCAGTCTCTTGGTCCAGGGTTGGGTTCGACCCCAGCCCGTAACAAGAGACAATGGAGCAACCCAGCTGCAAGGGTTTGCTCCGAGGATGACAATTTAAGGGTGGGACGGGACAGATTGGACAGGGTTACACTGAAATAACAGCCCTTGGCCGGGTGAGAAAACCCGGGTCATTCCGGTGCGATAGAACCGGCTGTTGTGGGAATGTAGTCCCATCCCTCCTTCCCATAGATTATAAAGCGAAGTCCAAGGCTTGGGTGACAGGACAATTTTTTGAAGAACGGGTTCTCAAATTGGATAAGCATTTTCTAAGTGCTGACCGAAAAACTTTACTGTTTATCGATAAAAGTCCAGCCCATCCTAGGGAAGTCCAAAACAAACTAAAACGCTATTGAATTGGCATTTTTTCCACTCAATATGACTGCTAAGTTGCAACCCCTTGATCGGTTAGCTTGGGATTTGACGTCAGTAATTAAACAATACAGAACTGCTTCAAAAAAGCTGGATTTAACATTCCGAATGGGAGGAAGAAGACGATATACCCCTAATATCTTGGAATGAGATGGATGAAAATAATCACGAAGCGTGACTAAAAGCAAACAAAAGAATATGCAATACCACTCTTCAGAACTTTACTGAAGTAGATAGCGAACTTTGCAGAACTGGCTTCCCTACAGACGATGATATTGTTTAGTTTTACTGCCCTGAATTGGAAGATGCAAACTTAGCAGAGAGAAATATACTATTTATCACCCTTCCAGAATTGATATAGAAAATTCTTTTCGAACATTGCATTTATATTTGCAAACAAATGACACTACTACGGAAGCGCACTATAAGGCTTTGAGCACATTGGCGTCCTTTTTTGCTGAAAAAAAAAAAAACAAAACAAAAAACCGTAAATTTTCACGAATTTGCGAATATTTCACTTCGTTGTAACTTTCTCTTATAGTTTTCTGTAAAGCCTTGGTTTCCTCGAAAGCGGTGCCGTTACATAGCGCTCGTAACAATGAGGTCAAGGTTGTTGTCAAAAATACCGCACGTGTAAACTAAAGAGACGGTGAAGTCCACCGTAACGTAATATAGCGGCAAGCATGTTATATTTCAGCCGCCATGACGGTAACAATTCGTTCTTCAACGTTTTTTCTCGCCGTCCTCGTCATAACGGTGAGAATTCAATCAAGTACTTTAAGTCTTTTTACAAAAAAAGAAAACAACACATACATTTCTGTTGATTTCGAAATAAATTTTATAAAAACTTTAAAAAAAAAAATATTAAAACACAATCAAAACTGTGAAAATAGACCTTATACAATCGGCTGAGTTAACAACAAAGCGGTGCCGCTAATGACGGTAACCACAGCGTTGGTTATTTAACGGTCGTGATATTTTGGCAACGCTATCCGAGCAAACCAAAGCTTAAGACTATGTATTTAAAATAAAAAAATACCATTCATTATTTGAAAACTTCATAAATACATGTGTGCAATTTACTTTTTTACTAAAAACGAAAAAATTCTATAACTCGAATTCTCCGTACGTCGAACTTTTTTTGGGATGATAGCGATTCGAGTTATGGAAGTTTTACTGTATAATGAACACAAATGGAACATTTGTGTAGATCTAAAGATGGTTTACTTCTTATCAGGACAACAAAGTGGATACACCAAATACCCATGTTTTTACAATCTGTGGGATAGTCGTGCCAAGCATCAACACTGGACTATCCTGTACGTGAGATGTTGGAAGTGGGAAAGCAGAATGTGATAAACCCACCTTTAGTTACAAGAGATTCAATTATTTTGCCACCCTTGCACATTAAACTGGGTCTAATGAAACAATTTGTGAAGGCGTTAAATGAAAATGGACAATGTTTTCTTTACATAACGAGAAAATTTCTTAGGCTAAGCATAGAAAAAATAAAAGCGGGTATTTTTGATGGCCCACAGATAAGAATGGTGATAAAAGATCAATAACTTTGCGTAAAATAGCTTTACATCATTTATATTTCAGTTTTAAAGTTTCCGTGAACAAAAAAATCCAAAAACTTAAAATGTTCGAAAATGGGCGCGGCCCCGCCCTTTTTATAGTGGACTATTCCACAAAACTTTTTATGCCATAACTCCGCCAAAAATTGATTTGTGGAAACGAAATTTGGTGATCATGTTTTCTATATAAAGGTAACTGTTTGCTGTAAAATTGGCCGAAATCGGTTAATGTCCACGCCCACTTTTTTAACATAGTTCTGAAAATTTTTTTTGTAAAATTTAAAGAGCGATATTTCTACAACTAAGCAAGTTATATCAATTAGATTTTGCACACTTAATAAGCTTTTTAAGAAAAACTCGGCCGCAAAAAAAGTTTTTCAATTTCGAAGTAGGCGTGGCGTCGCCCACTTTTCAGCATAAAATTTCTGCTATTTTCAAAGGCAATCGCTTATAATTCAATATTGATATTTCAATCAAAATTGGTCAGCTGCTTCTCAGGCACGTAGTTAATAGCCCACTGCAATAGCGAAGTTATATACGAGGTGTGTTCAAAAAGTATCGCGAATTTTGTGTTTTTTCAAAAATTATTTATTTATTCATGAATATCTATTTTGTCCCCTTCAAAGTAATCCCCATGAGATATTATACACTTGTGCCAATGGTTTTTCCAATCTTCGAAGCACTTCAAAAAATAATTTTTTTGTATCTTGTTCAGCTCCTCCTTCTATGCCGTCTTTATCTCGTCAAGAGAAGCGTAACGTCGTCCTTTCATGGGCCTCTTCAGTTTAGGGAACAAGAAAAGTCACAGGGGGCCAGATCTGGGGAATACGGTGGCTGCGGCATCATTAGTGTGTTGTTTTTGGCCAAAAAGTCGCGCACAAGCAACGATGCGTGAGCAGGGGCGTTATCGTGGTGCAAAAGCCAATTTTTGTTCTTCCACAAATCCGGGCGTTTCTGGCGGATTGCTTCGCGCAAATTGCGCATAACTTGCAGGTAATATTCCTTATTCACCGTTCTTCCCTGTGGCAAGAACTCATGATGCACCACGCCACTGCAATCGAAGAAAACTGTCAGCAAAACTTTTACATTCGACCGAACTTGGCGCGCTTTTTTCGGTCTTGGTTCGTGCGGCAGCTTCCATTGATATGATTGAGCTTTGGTTTCTACGTCGTAACCATAAACCCACGATTCGTCACCAGTTATGACCCTCTGGAGCAAATTTGGGTCGTCGCGGACAGAGTTTAACATCTCATTAGCAATGTTCATGCGATGCTGTTTTTGGTCACAATTGAGCAATTTTGGTAAAAAAATAGGTAAAAATCGAAGACGATCCAAAACACGTGCAAGCAAAGCAGCTGTCAACAATTAACTGAACATTCAAAATGGCCGAGCTTGTCGGCATAAGCATAACATGAGTACCAACATAACGCCACAAAAAATTCGAAATTCGAATATACGTAACCAGCGAAAATTCAAAATTCGCGATACTTTTTGAACACACCTCGTATCTTTTTCGATTTTCATACCTTTCATAAACATTAAATGTATGTAAGTATGAGAACAAGAAGAGAAAAGTTCACTAAAATGATCAGCACGATGAGCGGAGTCGATTTAGCCATGCCCGTCTCTCCGTCCGTCTGTCTCTCCGTCTGTCTATTTGAACGCAAACTAGTCTCTCAGTTTTACAAAGAATGCTGAAATTCGTGGTTTGCTTTGGCCGTTTTATAATATACTAGCAAACCCGATAGACGTTGTTTTGACGTTTTGATATATAGAACACATCTATATATAAAATTTCAATCACTTGAACCAAATAAACTCCTATCTATACCGAACTGCAGCTTTATATGACCTGGGGGATTTTCCAAAAGCTATATACAGACTGTGTCGTGCCCAGCGAACTCCTGAACTTATCGTGAAAGTTCAAGAGCAAAACAAAACACAAAATAGGTGGGCGTGGCACCGCCCACTTTTGAAAAATGATGTAGATATTGACTAACTGACACATATATCCAAATTTCATTAATTTAGACCAAAAAAGTTCGGAATTATGAAACTTTATATAGGCTGGGGGCGTGGCTGCGCCTACTTTTCCAATACTATATATTCTCTATGCTGTACCCAGTGAACCCAAGTATATATTGTGAAAATTTCATAAAGATCGGTTGAGTTCTTTGGCGCCTATAAAATACACCCTTTTTTTATATCTATTTTGGTTACGGACACAAGGTATATTACTTCATTCGGCATAAACGATTCGAGATATATATTTATTAATGTATATCAAAACTTTGATGTATATTGGAACGATTTTTCGTCATCCCTTGTCAAATTTGGTTTTGAGACAAACCGGTTTCGGCGTTGTGCCATCATCAGTGTCGATTTTCGTTCTGATCTGTTGTGGTCGTTTGTCTTGTATTTATAGTAGGTAGCAGGTAACGTCAGCATGGGTATCTGTTTGTGTACGTGTGTGCATGTGTTGTGTGTGTACATTCAGAAACGGGGGTGGTTTGCATCGATCGGTTTTTTTGTGGTTGACTGAGGCAGGTAAAAGTTGGTGATTTTTGTTGTTTGACCTTTTTTGCTTGTTTGTTGTTTTTGATCTTTTGCTGTTTTGTGCTTATTTGTCGGTGCGTGTGTGTTTGTTGTACCTGAGTGGTTGCTTTGTTTTTTGTAAATCAAAACCTTCAGGATGAAAAGTAAAATATCCGTGCAAGTAGTTAATACCCCACTGCAAAAGCGAAGTTGTATATCTTTTTTGATATTCATTCCTTTCATGAACATGAAATGTTTGTACGTATACTGAAATGATCAGGAGGATGAGGTAAGTCGATGTAGCCATCCGTCTTTCGATACGTCTGTCTGTCTGTTCGTCGGTCTATTTGAACGCAAATATGAACTGAAAGTATTAAAATAGACCTGCGTAAATTGGGATGACATAATAGATCACTACTAGGTATATAATGTTCGGTTTCACCCGAACTTAGACTTTCTTACTTGTTATTATTATTATTATTCTTTATTCACTCTATGATAACAATATCTTACAGACTAGGGATATAAAACAAGTTGAATTAGGAGTTAAACTTAACAAAGTAAAGATTTTCTGATCGTACTGGTGCAATTCCTTCGATTCTTATATGCATTTTTGCTATACTTACAGCCGAAAGACATATGCACGGATGTGTATATGGAAAAACAAAAGTAAGACGCGTAACAAACGAAGTATTATTCCCTGCATAACAGATATTAGGCTAGGCTTGGGATTCGAAATATAAAAACTTCTTCCAACTGAGCCTCGCATAATAAAACCGCCGTGGTACGAGTATAGAGGTAGTGTATTGGGCTACCCCTGCAAAAAATCGTGCACTAATCTCTAAAGAGAGTTGTCCGCGATTCATCCCTTTCGTCTACAGTGGGCTATAATTGATCTCAACTCGTCCCATATGGGCATAGTTGGGATAATTCAGTTTTAATTTGTGTAACATACTAATAGGAGTTGAAAGCAAACTTGTCCAACTGTACCCGTAAAGGAACAAAGGGGATGTGTCCGACACTACCGGTTTGGCCATAAAGGGTACAATTGGTCTCTTCATACGACATGCTTAAACAGAAGGGATCAGTTCAACCCATACAAAGGGATCAAAACTGGCATTGGTCGCATGCTCTTTTGCGACGCCGGTAGGCTTTATATCCTTTTGTTGGAGAAGGGGTCTGATGAGAAGCTGGGCACTTCGAAACATGTCATCCCATACCATCGCTTTGCATAACGTTGTAATTTTTCCTCTAATACCAATTAACAAACAAACATAAAAATTCGAGCTTTGCTCCAACAACAATCACCATAACTATAATTGTTACAGGTACAGTGCGGGTGCATAACAAATAACACGGAAGTGTTGATATGCAAAAAAGCCCTTCTGTATCTAAAACTGTTCTATGAACGCGCCTAAAAATATTCCACTTTCCTTGAGTTGACATATAAAATATATGTACCAAAGAATGTATAAAAGGAATAAACAAATGGCACATTAGAGGAAAAATGCATCGTGACGCTACAGGGAATCATAGCTTAGTTGTTAGAGTACTCTAACAGCGGCTTTGGTGCAGACACTTGGGTTCGTATCTCAGTGTCCGAGAAGGGGTCTGATGAGAAGCTGGGCACTTCGAAACATGTCATCCCATACCATCGCTGTGCATAACGTTGTAATTTTTCCTCTAATAACAATTAACAAACAAACATAAAAATTCGAGCTTTGCTCCAACAACAATCACCATAACTATAATTGTTACAGGTACAGTGCGGGTGCATAACAAATAACACGGAAGTGTTGATATGCAAAAAAGCCCTTCTGTATCTAAAACTGTTCTATAAACGCGCCTAAAAATATTCCACTTTCCTTGAGTTGACATATAAAATATATGTACCAAAGAATGTATAAAAGGAATAAGCAAATGGCACATTAGAGGAAAAATGCATCGTGACGCTACAGGGCATCATAGCTTAGTTGTTAGAGTACTCTAACAGCGGCTTTGGTGCAGACACTTGGGTTCGTATCTCAGTGTCCGAGAAGGGGTCTGATGAGAAGCTGGGCACTTCGAAACATGTCATCCCATACCATCGCTGTGCATAACGTTGTAATTTTTCCTCTAATACAAATTAACAAACAAACATAAAAAATCGAGCTTTGCTCCAACAACAATCACCAATTTTTTTTACTTTGCTTATTTTTAGCTGCTGAAATATTTTTGAACTATAAATGTAGGCTACAAGCAAATTTTCGAATCTGAGAAAAAACTGATTTCTAGTTAAGCTAAAAATTTCAAACTTTTGCTATTTTGCAGCCAGCAATTCAAACTGAAAAACAGTGATGATTTTCTTTTTCATTTTTTGGTCACTGATTCCCCTTTTTCTGCCCGAACCTTGCTTACGGGTAACAGCCAATTTGTCCTTAAAGTTTTTTAACACCCTCGAAACAGTTTTCAGGATTACTTTAAGTTCACGAGTAATTTTTTTTTGAAAGTCCACTAAGGGTGGTCTTGAAAACTTTTAACAATAGTTTTTCGTACTTCCAATTCGCTTGCAATTTTTATATCAACTACAGCATTTAGCGAAAATATTTTCAAACAGTATTTTTCTGACATTTATTTCTAATCATACTACGAAAAAAATATTAAAATCAAATAATTAAGAAAAAACTTGTTGAATAAAATAAAGGTGACATTTTTTTCAAACGCACTCCTTATAATGTGGAATGACAATCAAGATTTAAAAATTAATACGAGTATTATGTCATTATGTATGATAAATTTATAGCCAAGAATTGTAGAGAATAAACTTGTGGTTGTATAACTATAACCATAGAATGCATCTGATATAATTAACCGTATTGAAAATAACTACGGGTCATAGTCAAGATAATCATCGCCATTTTTGACACATTGTTAAATGAAATAACCGTCACAAACGCTTTTCCGAACATTAAAATCGCCTCTAGTTTAGTTAAAAATTTTAACCATAACCATAGGAGCTAACCATAACCGTAGAAAGTAAGCCGTTTATTGCAGATTAAAGGAACATACATTTTTTGCCACTGCTATTTTTTCCTTTCGGTGCACTTATTTTTGGCCAGCTTTAGTTTCCATTTTTTATTGATTTGTATTCAATTATCACTGTTCATATTTAGTTATTACAGCACCAATAGATTAAAGCACGGTTATAGCTTTGGATTTATGGCATGGTGTCTATAGTTATGGCACCATTAATTGATTGTAGCACGGTTATAGAATTGAATTTATGGTATGTCAACGAAAAATGATTGAAATCTAAATTTGAAGTACTGCCCGTTGTTAAAGTCATGCCATCCTTGGTGGTTCGCATTTTTTTTGAAAAATAAACTTAACATTTTGTAACTTTAAAAATCTGTTAGTCAATAATTGAATAGAGATTCATACGTGATGATCGTTTTGTTTAACAAGAACTTGAAAGTGTGTTACCTCGAGCAGTTAAAATAAAACAATTAAACTAAATAAAAATAAAAAAATGTTAATCAGGGCACAAGCAAAGTTATTTCTTCTTGGCTATGATGAAAGCCAAGTCGTCAGTGCCAAGTTGCCATCCAACGGCCAAGCTTTGGGTATGCTATTTTATAACCTTCGTAAAGTGAAATTAGGCCTTCGCGGCGCTTTTGGGATACAGCACGAATATCAACAAGGAATGTGGACAAAAGTATTATAAAAATAGAAAGCATGTATCAGGAATGGAGGAAATTGCAGAAGAACTCTAATCGTAGGACACCAATGCAGGAAAAGCGGGAGCAAAACTTGTTTACCAAATTTGACAACCTTTTTGACATTACCCATTCTGATGCCCTACAACTAATGAAGATAGAGGAAGATAAATTATTTCTTTTAAACCAAAGGAAGGAGGGTAAACGCGGTTCAATGACTGGTACAGATCGCCTTTTGCTTGAAAAAGAAAATTGGAAACTCTATCGAGAAGCTTTTGAAATACGTAAATGCGATGAGCATGTTGAAAATCCCGAGTACGTATTTTCTGAAGATGAAGATAGTGAAAATGAACAAGATGTAGATGTATATTTATCTAAAGATTTTGACGATTTTACAGGTCCAAGTAATCCTAAGAACTTGTCACAGTTTTAGATAAATGCCCAATAAGTATTCCGGATGCAGCAGTGCGAATACTAATAGCAACTGCTCAAGCTCTGAATCATGACGTTAATTATATCGTCGTAAACGTATCCTCTCTTCTGCGTTGTCGTTCACGATTTCGAGTTGAACCCGCCCAAAACATTTGTCGCTCCTTCAAACACCAACTAAAACCTGCAGTGACAGTTCATTGGGATGGTAAAATTTTACCATGTTCGGTGAACTCAGAGCGCGTTGATCGACTACCGGTTGTGGCACTGTGTCGAATATTCTCAAGCATGTACCATCCCTAACTCAATAACACTCCCACCACTAGTTAAACACAACAGAGATAACGATGGCTACGCTTATACAAGGCAAAGAGAAGATGTCGGACTATATAAGACTGTAACCAAGCAAGGCATTATGATCAGTTTATTTTCAAGTGTTGTTCAGTGAACTACTGTGAAGTTACCAAACTCTTCAATTTATTTTATTTATTATTACTAGTAAATAAAACTAGCTATTTGTTTATTTGACTTTAAAGTGATCGAGCTCAGGATTATTAATCGAGGAATCATCGAAATCGTCACAGTATCATTCAATGGTACTGAGCAATTGCTTGGAATCTCAGCTATTTCTGCAGGCACGGGTAATCAACAAGCGTCAGCCATATACAACTTCTCAACGAATGGGATCTTCTTGAAAAGTGGAGGCACTCTGTTGCCATACCACAGAGTCCAATCTCTGACGCTTCCAAGGGTCGTGTGTAATTTTAGAGCAAAAACTTAAAAGAGTTCTCTTATATTTACACTGTCGACATCACATTCTCGAGATAATTTTATAGAGTATTTTTGAACAAAAAATGCAATTGTCTTCTCGTCCTGGTGTTCAAATATTCCATAGATTTAAACAGAGTTGACAGAAAATAAAGCAAATGAATTTCAAATGTGGTGTTGAGGATAGATAGGTAAAAGAGACACTTGTGGACGCATCAGAAATAATAAAATTCGCTTCACAGAATCTCATACAAAATCAACCACGCGAGGATCATAGCTTTACTTGGTGCTACGGCACCTGGAGAATTTCATCATGCCAGATGGATTGCTAAAGCTATTTCAATTTATTTTAAATTTACAGTCTATATGCCGATAAAAGTATTGCAGACTCTATATCACCAAAAAAGAATAATTTCTTTAAAAGATTTTTTTAAAAGGTTTTTTAGAGAAAAATCCTGAAGAATGGAAAGATGACTCCTCCTACAATACTGGAGCGAATATAGTTAATAAAATGAATGTTGTTAATGATTCGGCAGAAAGGGCACTTAAGCTTATGGAAGATTTTAATCACGTTTTGTCAAAAAATGAGGAAAAAAAGCAATTATTGTTCAAGCTGTAGCTGATTATATAAAACTTTGCACCGATGCAAAAATGGATACTTTTGAATTAAATATATTAATGTACTCGTATAATAATAAGTACACCGAAACAATCAGGGGGGTTTGACTTAGAATGGTGGGGCCGTGTGTAGAAGTCCACGCAAGTGGGAAAAGTTTCTGATCGCCATTCACCTGGGAATGGCCAGAGCGATTCTTTTCCATGAGGTTCAAGCAGCTCACTACTTTCGGGCGCTTGCGTCCAAGTATCCTCTGGGTAACCACCGAACACCCGTTTGGTGGTGAGCTAAACGTGAGAAGGCGACAACCTGGTAAAGCCACTCCGACATAATCGGTTTAAGGGCTTGCTGAGGGGATTGAAACACGGGTTTTCACCATATCGTTTATCTGCGCTCATGTACCGACGGAAAAGAAGGACGATTTGGAAAAGAATGCATTCTACGAGCGGCTGGAAGAAGCACACGAGTGCTGCCCCCGTCATGATATCAAAGTCGCGCTTGGCAACTTAACGTAAGGAGGGTGTATTCGGCCCCCCTGTCGGGAGGTTCAGTCTCCACGATCAGACTTCGCCAAATGGATACAGGCTGATCGACTTCGCCGGTGCCCGAAACATGGGCATATTCAGCAATAGGTTTATGCACAAGAAGATCCATCAGGCTACATGGCTGTCCCCCGATCGAAAAACACGCAACCAGATCGACCACGCTGTGATAGACGCACGGCATGCTTCCAGCGTTTTACATGTTCGCGAGTCCTAACATCGACTCTGATCACTACCTAGTAGCAGCCAAGATTCGTACCCGCCTCTGTACGACAAAACAGGTGCAACAAAAAACGCCCGAAAAGCTGCAATCGCAACAGACGGCCAATTATTTCGCAGATCGCCTCTTACATCTGCTCTTCGAGAGCACAATTTAACCTAGTGGAATGCATGAGCAGTGGGATCATATCTCAGGATCATATCCGTACCGCAGCCGAAGAAGTAATTGGAGCAGCCGAAGAAACAACTGGTATGATGATGAAGGGTGCCGCGCTGCAACGAAGAGAAAGGACGAAACCTACAAGGCAACGCTGAGATCGAATGCAACGAGTGTGTGTGAACACTTCCGCGAGTTGCAGAGGGAAGCGGGGCGGCTTTTCCGGGCGAAAAAAGAGAAGCAGAAAAGCGTCAAATCAAGGAGCTTGAGATGCCGGCCAACGGGAATAACGCCCGAAAATTCTACCAAAAATTCGGCGAATGACGGAAGGTTTTAAACCCGGGGCAAACTCCTTTAAGAATGAGAACGGCGACCTGTTGGCCGATGTTCAGAAAGTATTCAGAATATGGAGAGATCACTTATCTGAAAGCAGAGAAGATGCCGAACCTGAGCCCACAATCGAAGATGATGGAATTGAAGTTCCACAACCGACTATAATGAGGTGCGAATAGCAATATCCCGATTGAAAAACAATAAAGCAGCTGACGCTGATGGTTTGCCTGCTGAACACGGAGGCGAGGAGCTGGTAAGGCGCATGCATCAGCTTCTATGCAGAATATGGTTGGATGAATGTATGCCTGAAGATTGGAATCTAAGTGTTCTCTGCCTAATCCACAAGAAGGGCGATCCTGCAAACTGCGCCAACCATCGCGGAATCGGCCTTTTGAATATCGCATCAAGCGTATTGTGAGAAATACTGAAGACGTGAACAGACTGATTGGACCTTATCAGTGTGGCTTCAGACCTGGTAAATCTACTATCGACCAGATTTATACAACATGCCAAATCTTGGAAAAAACCCGTGAGAAAAGAATCGACACACATCATCTCTTTGTTGATTTTAAAGCCGCTTTCGATAGCAAGAAAAGGAGCTGCCTATATGCCGATATGTCTGAATTTGGTTCCCCCGCAAAACTTATACGGGTGTGCAAAATTATCTTGAGCAACACCACCAGCTAGGTCAGAACTGGGAAGGACCTCTCCGAGCCGTTCGAAACTAAACGAGGTTTCAGACAGGCTGACCCCCTATCGTGCGATTTCTTTAATTTGATGCTGGAGAAAATAATACAAGATGCAGAACTTAACCGCGCTGGAACAATATTTTATAAAAGCATGCACTGGTTGGCGTATGCTGACGATATTGATAGCTTTGGCCTTAACAACCGCGCCGTAACTTCTGCTAACTCCAAATTACAAAAAGAAGCGGAAAAAAGGGCTTGGTGGTGAACGAGAGCAAAACGAAGTACATGTTGTCATCAAACAGTCAGCGTATTTGCGTCTTGGCAACTACGCCAAGCAAAGGACTTCGTTTGCCTGGGAACCAGCATTAACACCAACAATAATGTTAGCCTAGAAATCCGGCGAAGAATTACTCTTGCAAACAAAAGCTACCTCGGACTGAGTAGGCAATTGAAAAGTAAAGTCCTCTCTCGACGAACGAAAATAACACTCTATAAGTCATCGCACCCGTCCTGCTATATGGTACAGAAGCGTGGACACTAACAACATCTGATGGGGCGGCTCTGGGAGTATTCGAAAGAAAGGCTCTTCGAAAGATTTGTGGACCTCTACGCTTTGGCGACGGTCAAAATCGCCCAGGTGGTTAAATGACCATTTAAAGAAGAAGAAGATTTATAACTTTCCAATATATGACTCGATATATGTACGTCTATCTATCTGTCTGTTTGAACGCAAACTAGTCCCCCCCTTTTAAAGATATCTGGATGAAATTTGGCATTTGCTATTATATAAAATATTAGTCAGTTGTCCGAACCAACAAGATCGGACCAGTATAACATATAGCCCCTATACAACCGATTGTTCCGATAAAAGGGGTGGAAAATTTTACCCTCGTCTTCTCAGATTCCTATATCTCTATTTTTTGCATATCACTATGATTAATATTTTTAGGGGGAGTGATGCCCCGTAGGTCAAAGTAAAACAATTAGATTCACCCTAATGTATATAAATATGTATGTACAGTTTTTTTTGTATTTTTAGACTACTTTGACATTGCTGATACTTTTTGATTAAATTTATTTGAATTTACTGATATAAATTACTAAATATGCTTTTAGTAAAAATTAAATAATACAATTTTCGACTTTTCCGCATTTTTGAATAAACTAAACAACGTGGTCAACTTGTATCACTAAATTTCATAAATCTTTGATAAAATTTTTTACTTTTTCCCTTTTATAGATGAACTAAAAACACAATAGAAATACATAAACTTAAACTTTTATATGAACATGTATTTAAGTAATAAATATTTCGTTATTGCTTTTTTGTACCAACAATTTTCGTTGATTTTACGGCCTGTACATTTTCAAGTATTCATGAAACTAGTTCAAGGCCAAGAATAATAATTTTTCACTTTTTAATTTTTATGAAAATTATGATTGTTTTTCATTTTTTAATTAATTTTATACGCTGTAAATTTAAATTTATATTTATTTATTTAGAACAGAAGGGCGTATTGTAAGACTTATGTCTTTTAAAATACATCAGCTTAATGGAAATTGAACAAATTTAAACCTTAAATCTATACAAATTAAATGAATCTTAAAGCTAATATTATAACCAGTAAGCCAGATGTTACGTGTTCTTAAATACAATTGTGTTTTTTAACTTTCAACTAGGTAGAGGAACAAGTTACAGTATAGAAAAGGACAGACAAAAGAAGAAAATCAACCAGATAAATCGCAATCATGATCACCCTGTAGAACTAAAGTAATTGTGAATTACCCTTTTGTAGTTGCACTTACTCAAAACAGCTTTGACATGTTCTGGAATGGAATTCCAGAGCCTCACTGCATTTACAAAGAACAATCTTGATGAGGACAAATAGGAGTATTTAGGAATGATCAGGCTATGCTGTCTTTTAGACGTTGTTGGTTTTAGTTTCTCGTAAAGGTACCCTGGAGTTTTGTATTCAAGAAGTTTGTAAATAAATATGCAATTTCTTGCCCCCAGGTAATCAAAAATGGTGCATCCCAAAATTTTAGTTTTCCAAGCGGAGATATGGTCATATCTCTTTATACCATAAACGTAACGCGTAACGTTATTGAAAGCAACATCGATTTTGTGGGAAGATATAGAATCCAGTTTGCTATATACAAGCTCAGAGTACGTAATATGGGGCAAGATAAGTTCGATAGCTAATTTCTTTCTCGTCTCTAACGGCGTAAATGAAAATGACATACGCAATCTTCGAAGAATAATATACACATTACTAACTAGTTTATTAATGTGGTCAGAGCAACTCAACGAGGAATTCACAATAAATTTCAAGTTTCGTACCTTCTCAGTAAATGTTAAAGCGCTGTTACCAATACACAATTTTGGAATGTCTTCCACGTAAACCACACTATTACTTATCGGCAACACATACTACTTAGAAGCATTTAGACAAAGGAAATTATCAGAGGCCCATTGTGAAATCGCAGAAAGATCACAGTTAATTTTGTAACACAGATCCTCCACAAGACCAACACGACTAGACAGATATAGCTGAAGGTCATCAGCATAAGCGTGGGCATTAACGTACTGACAGACAGAGAATACATCATTAACAAAAAGACTAAACAAAAGCGGACCAAGAACAGATCCCTGGGGCACACCAGTGGTAACTATACTAGGCATAGATGATTCATTATTGCAGATCACCTTTTGAGTTCTTCCAGCAAGGTAGCTTGCCATAAGTTTAAGAGAGTTGTCTGAAAACCCAAAAACGTATTTCAGTTTTTTACAAAGGAGGTCATGATTTACCAAATCAAAAGCCTTAGAAAAGTCAAGAAGGCAAAGAAGAGTGAGATGTCCATTAGCGAACGGTGTCCTTATGTCACCCATTACTTTCATCATAGCTGTTGAGCAGGTGTGCTTAGGTTTAAAACCTGATTGTAAGGGAGATAGCAAATTATTCCTTTTAATGAAAGTAGAAATTTGCGTTGCCATTAGGGACTCACATATTTTCGAAAAGGCTGGCGAAATACTGATTGGTCTATAATCACAGGGATTGGTGGCCTTATTCTTTTTCTGTACTGGTATAATGACAGCCTTTTTCCACTCCGTAGGAAAATATGCAGTTGTAAAGCAGTGATTTATAACATGAGTAAGAGTTCCTAATACAAAAGGCAACACTAGTTTCACAAACCTAAGGGATATCCCATCATTGCCTATTGCGTTTGATTTGATCGTGCTTAGTGATTTCAGAACGTCAGACTCAGTTACTCCCTCAAATTGAAATTTTTCAGTTGGACTGCGATTATCGACAAATTCTAGATTTGGGGGCCTGTGCATATTTCTGCTAGCACTTGTGAAATAGTCATTGAGAATATCTGGAGAAATTTTGCACACATCTTCAACTTTTCCATGCACATTCAGCTTTTTCAGATTTTTCCAAGAGGTCTTTTGCTGGCAGGGATGCATTCAGTTTGGCCTCACAGTACCATCGCTTCGAGTTTCTTATTATGGTAGTTGCTTTGTTTCTTGCAACTTTATACTGTAGCCAAGCGAACGCAGTTCTTATTCTTCTCCATCTGGCATAAAGTTTGTTACGAGTTTTAATAGCTGACCTCACTTTATTGCTATACCATGGACAAGATGTGTTCAGGGACTTGACAGTGCGAAGAGGAACATGTTCATTGTATAATTTAATCAACGTTTTATTCAAAAAATCGAGTTTTTGGTCGACACTCTCAAAAAACCAACATTCAGCCCAGTTAACATTCAAGGCACTACAATGCAGATCACTAACGTTTACAGACTTCAAATCACGATACACAACAGTACTACTATTAGGTGGACAATTGAACGACACATCTAGTGAACAAAATACTAGGTCATGATCCGATATAAAGAACATTTGGTCAAATTTTACGACATGATCGGAGCCAGATGTAATAATGAGATCTAATAGGCTAGGACTAGAGTTGTTGGCATATCTTGTTGGTACGAATTTGTTAATCACAGTAAGTCCTGCAGCATGTACATGGTAAAGTAGTTTAATTGCATAGGAATCGTTCACAAGAAGGTTCACATTAAAATCACCACATATAACATAGCGCTCATATTCAATCAAATACACAGATAACTCAACAAAAAACGAATCCAACATACAACATTTATTAGGATTATATACACAGGATGATGTTATCGGAAACTTCTACAATAAGAAATTCAGTGTCAGATTCATTTGATACTGCTAAAGTTTTTATTGTCAGAGTAGACCTGCAATAAATTGCAACACCCCCTCCTTTTTTGCATCTGCGGTCATGCCGAATCATATTAAAGCCAGGAATACTACATTGAACATCAGAAATCAACAAAAAAATTTTGTACAAAAAAGCAATAACAAAAACCGAGAGTACGCGGTAAGGCAGTTCTGCTGATGATGATAAAACAGATTCTGCAAAAGAATCTATCATGATCACACTACTAACTGTCAGATGGCGAAAGTGGTTCATGTATATGGTAAAGAAGAATAGAATTAGGAGTTTAGATGACATCAAAACCAGCGTATTGTTAGCTTAATGGTTAGCAATGCGTGCCAAAATTTCTCTGATGAAGAAGCCTAGCAGCTTCCGAAATGGATATATAAGAAAAGCTATGGCGGTTGTGTTTAAAAAATGTTTCCTACTCTATTCAATTAAATAACTTTTAATAATTAATTAAAAAACAGAGTTGGGAAAAACTGAAATTTTTAAGTAAATTATTAAACAACAATTCAAAATTAAATATTTTTCCAGTGTAAAATCAAATGAATAGATCACATTATAACCAAAATACTTGCTGATTTTTAATTGTTAACAAAACTTGCTTACGTAAATAGTTTAATATGCAATTTTTTCAATTAAGCGGTGCGTCCGTGAATACTTTAATATGCAATTTTTTCAATAAAGCGGATACAAGCAAATTTTGGATTTTTTTACATAAAGCGGTGTGTCCGTAATAAAACGATGGCGAGATTTTTATACAATAGCACTGCTTTTTCATTGATTTAGTGCTACTACAAGTTTTCCATCTTCAGCTCTATAAATTTAACTTAAATATTTTTCTTGTTGATTGATATTAGAGAAAAATTAAAACGATATGCACAGCGATGGTATGGGATGACATGTTTCGAAGTGCCCAACTTCTCATCAGACCCCTTCTCGGACACTGGGATACGAGCCCAAGTGTCTGCACCAAAGCCGCTGTTAGAGTACTCTAACAACTAAGCTATGATGCCCTGTAGCGTCACGATGCATTTTTCCTCTAATGTGCCATTTGCTTTTTTCCTTTTATACATTCTTTGGTACATATATTTTATATGTCAACTCAAGGAAAGTGGAATATTTTTAGGCGTGTTCAACAGCTTAGATACAGAAGGGCTTTTTTACATATCAACACTTCCGTGTTATTTGTTATGCACCCGCACTGTACCTGTATCCTGTTTTCCTTTAGTACTCGAAATCAGACCTGTTAGATTTGATTAGTAATAAATAATCAATTGATTAGACGGCCTTTTCAATTGGTAATGATTATTTTAACTGTTTTCAAGAAAGGGCAATTATTAATTGATTACGATTAGAAAAAATCAAATCATGATTTTTTACGATTATTGCTTTGATTACTTTGGATTTTTGTTCAGTATTGTTGTAGCACATGAATATACACATGCACATATGTATAGAAGATGCATAAAATTTCTTCGTACAAATGCACGTACATATTCATATAAGTACAGCACATATTAAGGATGTAGTGCGTAGTGGCCACAGTGGTATAATACGATGTAGCCTAAAAGGGTGACAGCCACTTTTGCACGTTGGTCTATAACGTTTGGAAAGGTATAACAAGGAAAATATTACACCTTGTTAATGGTATACTGTATGCAAATTCTTGTTGTTGTTATAACAGTTCTTTGCCCTTCCTAACGGTCACGACCACTTTGAGAATCGCCAAGGAAACGCGCAGTTTCAACAGAGTTGGACCAGAGTGATATTGGTGTTAGAAGAGTAGGTTCCATTAACAGGAAAAGGAGATGTTCAGTATCATGAGGCGATATAACACATGCAGGGCACGTATTTGGTATGGTGGGATTCAATCTGAATAAGTAAGAGTTTAGCCTTTACAATATCCAGAACGAAGTTGTGCTAGCATGACTCTAGTCTCCCTCGGAAGAACAATCACCTTATCAGCTATTTCAGGTGGTTGGATGTCAATTACGGGGTTCACAGGCCCAGATCTCAGGGAGGTTCATCCATTAGATGACAGTTTGGATGACTAGGTTTGTGGCAGTTCAGTAAAAACTGTCTGTTCAACAGTTCCGCATGCTCGCGAACATTCAGCATTTTAGTGAGACTGGGATGACATAAGCAGACATCCCGTGGCAGTTCTAATGGCAGTGTTTTGGCATATTTGCAACTTCCGTTTGTTGTTGTTGTTTTTAGCGACAAAAACACTCCCCAAAGGTTTTGGGCAGCGACGTAATCAATAACCGGCCGGCTAATAGCTTTATATGTAGCTAGCAATGTTTCTTTATCGTTTCCCCAAGTACTGCAGGCCATAGACTTGAGGATCTTGTTGCGGCTCTGTAGCTTTGAGGCTATTGCGTTGGCATGACTAGCGAAGGTGAGGTTGTTATCGTAAGTCATACTAAGGATTTTAGGGTGATTGACAGTAGGTAGAGGTACTCCATCTATGTGGACGCTTAACTCTTGTCCCATCTGCGAATTCCATGTCATAAAAAGAGTTGCCGTTGATTGGAGGAAGTCTCGAAATATAGAAATTAAACAAAAGGGCGGATTGGACACAACCCTGCGGCGTTCCTTGTTTGATTCTTCGTGGTCTAGATTTTTTGTTCCTAAATTTGATTGACTCCTGCCGTTGAGGTGTCTCTACCAGGCCTCTTGGCGTGGTTGATCGTGTCGAAAGCTTTAGAAAGTGCAAGTGCCACGAGCACCGTCCTATGGTTTGGGAGATGTGGACGCTGTGTGAATTCCGGAAACCATGTTGGTGTATAGGCAAGCGCAGGTTTGCAGTGTACTACAGGAGCAGAATAACTTTGAAACCGTCGACAGGAGCGATACCCAAGGATATCCTTAGTTCTCCGGCTTCCCTGGTTTTATTAGGGGGACCACAATCGCTTGTTTCCAAATTCCTGGAATGACGAAAGTCGTTAGCGAGAGGTTAAAGACAGCCGCCAAATAACTCTGTCCCTCGTGGCCTAAGTGTTTCAACATCTTCATGGCAATACTGTCGGGTCCGATTGATCTTGAGGGCTTGGCCTTCATTATGGCTTCATTGGGCGCTATGTTGTGTTTGTGTTTATGCGCCTGACGGATGACTCGTCTCTTGGGCCTGTCAGCAGGCGGATGCATTATATACTGCCTGCAGAAAGAGCTCGCTCATCGCCTGGGCTCCGATTTGACGCTGTCGCCAAATGTAATGGCGACCTTGCCATTGTGTTTGGTCGGATGAAGCATCCGGAGGCTGAATCGCTAACCTTGCAAAACTCTTGTTCACCTTGGTGCAAGTCCCAGTCAGCTTTGCTAAAGTTGATGAAAGTACGTCGTTCTGAGGTTATGAAGTCCGTCTGTCGCTCGATTGAGAGTATAATTGGCAGGTAGTCAGACGGAGTTTATGAGACGTGCGCTCACGATTGCGATGTCTGGCGAGCTACGGCAGATACCTGCCACTCTGGTGGGGGCGTCTCCGTTCACTGTACAGAATGCCGAGGCATACGAGGTGTGTTCAAAAAGTATCGCGAATTTTGAATTTTCGCTGGTTACGTATATTCGAATTTTTTGTGGCGTTATGTTGGTACTCATGTCTCTCACTTATGCCGACAAGCTCGGCCATTTTGAATGTTCAGTTAATTGTTGACAGCTGCTTTGCTTGCACGTGTTTTGGATCGTCTTCGATTTTTACGCGAAATTCGTACCAAAATTGCTCAATTGTGACCAAAAACAGCATCGCATGAACATTGCTAATGAGATGTTAAACTCTGTCCGCGACGACCCAAATTTGCTCCAGAGGGTCATAACTGGTGACGAATCGTGGGTTTATGGTTATGACGTGGAAACCAAAGCTCAATCATCTCAATGGAAGCTGCCGCACGAATCAAGACCGAAAAAAGCGCGCCAAGTTCGGTCGAATGTGAAAGTTTTGCTGACAGTTTTCTTCGATTGCAGGGGCGTGGTGCATCATGAGTTCTTGCCACAGGGAAGAACGGTCAATAAGGAATATTACCTGCAAGTTATGCGCAATTTGCGCGAAGCAATCCGCCAGAAACGCCCGGATTTGTGGAAGAACAAAAATTGCCTTTTGCACCACGATAACGCCCCCGCTCACGCATCGTTGCTTGTGCGCGACTTTTTGGCCAAAAACAACACACTAATGATGCCGCAGCCACCGTATTCCCCAGATCTGGCCCCCTGTGACTTTTTCTTGTTCCCTAAACTGAAGAGGCCCATGAAAGGACGACGTTACGCTTCTCTTGACGAGATAAAGACGGCATCGAAGGAGGAGCTGAACAAGATACAAAAAAATTATTTTTTGAAGTGCTTCGAAAATTGGAAAAACCGTTGGCACAAGTGTATAATATCTCATGGGGATTACTTTGAAGGGGACAAAATAGATATTCATGAATAGATAAATAATTTTTGCAAAAACACAAAATTCGCGATACTTTTTGAATACACCTCTTATATTTGCTCTACTGTCAGATTCGAGTGCAGGAGATCGTGGTGTGCGTTGAAGTCGCTCATCACAAGTTCGTAAGTCAGTTTGGTTTCTTGAATCGCAGCGATTTTGATGTTGTTTAGCTTCATAAATTCAGTTATCTTCACGATCTTGCCAGCTCCGGAGGCGAAGTAGGGGTCATACTAGGTGTGAGGGACGGATGCGTCTGCCTAGGTGGTGGCCGGGACAGAAGGGACTGACGCTCAGTAGTGCTTGTTGACCTATTCCGGAGGGAATTAGGAGTGATGAGCGGCTGTTGAGCGTGGGCGGCAGTCGGAAGTAGGTGAGGCGGGCATTGCAGCAGTGCTGCTAGTCGTGGTCCCTTGAGGGTAGTAGGGGCGGTGGGGGTGCGCTAGAGCGACATGTACCTCGGCACGCTCTAAGGCTTGAAGAACATGGTGCCTCGAAGGTACTAAAGAAAGTACGGGGTCTGTGGATGGCAGGGTTAAGCCCTGAGCATCCAGATTTGTGAAGCCATCTCTTACACGTGACGCATTGAATAAAATGCTACCGTTTAGGAAAAATTTTCTTCCAGCAGACGCAGCAGATTCAATCTCTTGGTCCGAGGTTCGGTTCGATACCTGCCCGTCAGCAGAGAAAATGGAGCAACCCCACTGCAAGGGTTTGGTCCGAGTATGACAATTTGAGGGTGTGGCATGACAGATTAGACAGGGTTACACTGAAATAACATCCATTGGCCGGGTAAAAAAAAACCAGGGTCATTCCGGTGCGATGGAACCGGCTGTTGTGGGAATGTTATCTATTATCTCAACAGTCACCTTGACCAGTTTCCAGATAATCGAAGTTCCTATAGCGAAGAACAAGGGGAACGGTTTTACCAGGACCTAAAACCACGGAAGAGAGGTACCAAGGCCGATGGGATTAGCATATGATGGCTGACTACTGCTGGGGGATGCAACGTGATTGTCCTGCTGCACCTAATTCAAGAAAAGCATGTAAAAGAAAGTTTTTGTGTACATAAGAAGTTAATAAATGTTGTTTTTGGTGTGAATAAAATATCTTAGGATATATACAATATATCTATACAATATATATATGTCGTTGAAAACAGAATTAACAGGAGATTGCGGGACCAAAATCACTGTTGACCAGCGTAATCTTGAAAAAGTGAGAACGCTAATTACTCTTTACAAAATAATATATACACAGGAATCTCTTGACACTTATAGACGGCTTCTTTTTCTTCAGTCATCAAGGTTAGTGCTTCTCACACACATCAAATATGGTGGTGTCTGAGCGACAATTCTTAATTTTTTCGATCCGTTTTTTTATAATGACTGATATGCTTATTGAAACTTTAATGTGACTATATTTCCTTTATTTCCTATTTCTTTAACGATCCAAATAACCCTATACGACCATCCTATCTGTCTTATCATCTTCCCTTCTTCTGCCCTTCCATTCTATGGGCCTTTGATTAAGTTCGGTTTCTAATATTGTGATTTCTTTATTTAATTTTAATGTTAACACTAGTTTTAATTTAATTTAAATTTATATTTCTACTTTGCTTTTATATTTTTAACTAGTGAACCCGGGCCCGCTTCGCTGTCTCAGAGCTAATAATAGACTGAGTCCGATTTTAATCATTATATCTCCTATACCAGATAACATCTAAGCCATATAAAAATGCACAGCGTGAATTTTTTGTCAAAAATGTCTCATGCCAATAGGAATTGAATTCTGTACGTTTCAAGAAAATTCAAAACTTTAGTGCGACGGAAAACGATGTGCGTTTATATATGGTTGTGTTGAAAGTTATGGAACTTAGTAACATCGCTTCTTAGAGCACTCATTTCATTATCACCTTTCGTTTGATACCCATATTGTACTAACACATTTTGGACATCGAAATGTTACAATTTAATTTTATGTAGAGATTTCATACTATTCCTGGCTGGCACCGTAATAATAATTTTGTCAAATTGTTGCGCCAGGAAAATCTTATAAATAACAAGTAAGGAAGTTTAAGTTCGGGTGGAACCAAACATTAAATACCCAGCTGTGTAAAAGCGGTCGTGGTAAATTGGTAAATTGTTGTGAAGTTATGACCTAAAGAGGTTTTAAACTTTTTCTACTACCATATGGGCTATCTTATAAATAAAAAACGAATGTGTGTCTGGCGTTCAAAGTACTCAACCGATCTTTATGAAGTAGATTCTTGAAATCATGGTTACAGCATAGGCTATATTAATTTTTGGAAAAGTGTGCGGTTCCACGCCCCCATGCTGTATAAAATTACAATTTCTCATAACACAGAACGTATTTGGTCCAAATTAATGATATTGGGTTGTATGTGTCCTTTAATCAATATTTACATAATTTTAGAAAATTGGACGGTGGATATCTATGATACTTTCACAGTGGGTTCAGGGGGCCTCTGTGTGCTATATAAAGTTGGAATTTAGCATAACTGCGAATTTATTTAATTCCAGATAATATTTTATCTAAACGTGTCCTATATATCAAAAAAACAACTTTGGAAAAAGTGCGCGCTACTAAATGTTCATTTATCTGTGGGCGGTGCTACAAGTAGATAGTATACCTCGTATAAAGTTTCGTGAAACACGGTTCTGTAGTTAATAGCTCAAACTTGACATTTTGTTTAAAATCAGATCATCAGGTTATTGTAACTACGAAATTCCAGCATTATATCTGCATCGGTGAAGGTAAGAGGCATGTTCACTTTTAGTCCACCGATTTTGCTTATGGGTATACTCTACATGTCCGTAGTAAACCTTGTGTCAAGTTTCGTAATTCTATCTTACATGGTTAAGAAGTTATTAACAGTCGAATTTGAAAACTGCTTGACTCTTAAGTGGGCGGTGCCACGCCAACTTTCCAAAATTTTTCAAAAATCGTATAAAGAGAAGGAAAATTTATGTAACTGCCAAATTATATCATTCTACCTGTATCAGTCAATGAGAATGGGCAAATCAGTATTTCTACCTCCTTTTTAGATAACTTTCATGAAAGCTAAAAGCGATTTCGCTTACTTGGGTGTATGTACCACAACAATAGTATACCTCCTACCAAATTTCGTTATTCTAGCATAAACGGTTCTGTAGTTATTAACAGTCGAAGTTTGAAGTTTCACTCATATGTGGGCGGTGCCAAGCCCCTTTTCCAAAAATTTTGTCACATTGTCTCCATAGGACGATCAACTAAATAAATCTACCAAACTTCATTATTGTAGCTGCTTTTATTACTGAACTATCTCATTTTAAACGTTTTTCGTATTAGTAAAAAAGGACGTGGTTATGGTTCGATTTCGCCCATTTTAAATAGCAACCTACCTTGGCCAGAACGCAACCTGTGTGCCAAATTTCATTCAAATATCTAAATTTTTACTCAAGTTGTCGTGTCCAGACGGACGGACGGACATGTCTTATTGTTCTCTCTGTTCATTCTAAGAACTTTGATATATGGAACTCTATATCTATCTCCATTATTTTGTACCGTTACAAACCACCGTTATATGACCAAAACTAAAATACCCCGTGTACTAGTACACGCGGGGTATAAAAATGAGCGTGTGTCTGTGTGTCTATTATAGGCGTCCAAAGTACTCGACTTATCTTTATGAAATTTTCAGTTTATTCCTGGGTTCACCGGTTACAGCATAGGGTGAATATAATTTTGGAAAAGTGGGCGGTGCCACGCCCCAGGCTATATTAAATTTAAATTCGTTATAACTCTAAACCATGATACAAGCAAATTAATGTATTTCCACTTTGACATAAACTGTCATTTGCTCCTTTTGTCAGTTGTTCAACAAGAGTTGCCACCGCAGAAATAATTTTTTTCGGTAATTTTTGTTATATTTAAGGGGATGTTTTGAATATAAGAAAAGAATATGGGTTGTAAAATAAAAATACAAAGCGGATGCATGCAACTGCTTTAAGATTTGTAAATGGTACAAATTATATAGCTCTGCTTCCAAGTCAACATATATATTTGTATATCGTTAAAACTTAAAGAAAACATTTTCAGCGGGTTTTAATGCAGAGACAACGCTTTTCATGTTTTTTCAACGCGATTTCTAGCTTTATTTTCATGGTTCATTAGAAACTAAAGTGTAGCTAATGTGGAGTCCACGTTAGCCTCGGTGCACAAAATATTTGGATTTCGCCCTAAATACAAAAACAAATTAGCTAAACGAGTTGAGTAAAGTAAATTTATTTCCTATAAGACCTTTCGATGAACGTTGATATTGAATCCTTTTAGAAAAGATTTTGGAAGAAATTATTTTTAGCTCTCTCAATCCTAACAACGATATCAGAAGTATTTGAAAAGGCGGTCAAAAATAGAATCGCAGTTTTTCTAGGCAATTCAAGCTTTTTCAGTGCCATGCAGTTTGGATTTCGTTGCGGTCTGTCAACAGAGATCGCTCTAATGGATTTTTGCACAAACGTATTCAGAGCTTTACACGGAAAAAGAAACTGTACCGGCCTCTTTGTCGATATAACAAAAGCTTTTGATATGGTCGATAGAGATATACTTTTGGATAAAATATTTTATTCATAAGTGGTTTAAATCCTATCTTTCAAACAGAACACAAAAGGTAAAAGTAGAAACTAGCTATAGTAGCTCTCACTTCGATAAAGTGGGAGTACCCCAAGGCTCTGTTCTTGGTCCAATATTATTCTTTATCTATATGAATGAAATATTTTCCCTGCCACTCAAAGCCGAAACCACTGCTTTTGCAGATAATTTGGCCATTGCGTACAGCACAACGAGTTACTTTGAATTAATATGTAACATTAACTTTGATTTGCACTTGCTCAGAGCTTGGTTAACTTTACTACTTGTCAGTAATAAAGCAGAGCTTATGCACTTGAGCCATGTTGCCAAAGAATTACTAGAACTAAGAAGCCGGTGCATCAACAACAAACTCAAATTTAATAACTACTACTCTTTTATTCGTTTTTAAATTAAAAAAATTTTATTCCAGAAAAATTTATAGGATTATTATTAAGGCAATAGAAGCCAAATCAACAGTTTTTAGAATTTTTGTCTGCCCGTATGTTTGGTCGCGAATCACTCAAAAAATGCTGGATGGAGTTGAATTACTAGACATTTAACTTAAAACTTAAGATATCCCTTATTTCGATAACTCTACCAGTTTCGGAGATATCCACCAAAATGTGAACCAAGGTGACCCAAAATATGTTAGTACAATATGGATATCAAAGGAAAGGTGCTAATGAGTGATGTGATTAAGGTCCATATCGACCCCTTTGCACGAAATTATTGTAACGAACAGTTTTTCGAAATTTACTTTTTGATGCAAATTTGTTCTGAATCCATCAGCGTATCACCTGGTAAAATATTATAGTTGAACTTCGTCTGGTTATGCCAAAAGTTAGATTCTCTTTTTGAAACCTAGTAGTGCTACGCACACAAGGTATATTAACTTTAGTCGCCTAACGGCATAAACGGATCGAGATAGATATTGAATTATGTATATTAAAATGTTCAGGACGAAAAGAGAAATTGATTAAGCCATGTCCCCCCGTCCGCCTGTGAATAGGATAACCTGAGTAAACTTTGACATCAATCGAACACTGTTCAAGATATCGAAACGAAATTCAGCACGCAGAATTCCAGGTGTGCAAGGAATGTTCGAGGAAAAAATGGGCGAAATCGGTTAAGGTCCACGCCCACTTTTATATGAAAGATTTTGAAGAGGATCGTAGATATATTAAATAGGCAATGACTTTGCGTAAAATAGCTTTACATCATTTATATTTCAGTTTTAAAGTTTCCGTAAACTAAGAAATAGGAAAAATAAAAATTTTCGAAAATGGGCGTAGCCCCGCCCCTTTTATAGTGCATTATTCCACAAAACTTTTTATGCCATAACTCCGCCAAAAATTGATTTGTCGTAACGAAATTTGGTGATAATGTTCAATATATAAAGGTAACTGTTTGTTGTAAAAATGGGCGAAATCGGTTAATGTCCACACCCAGTTTTTTAACATAGTTCCAAAAAATTTGTTTTGTAAAATTTAAAAAGCGATATTTCTACAACTAAGCAAGTTATATCAATCAGATTTTGCACCCATAATAAGCTTTTTAAGAAAAACTCGACCTTAAACAAATTTTGTCAATTTTGAAGAAGTAGGCGTGGCGCCGCCCACTTTTCAGTATAAAATTTCTGCTACTTTCAAAGGCAATCGCTTATAATTCAATCTTGATATTTTAATGAAAATTGGCCAGCTGCTTCTCAGTAGTATGTATTATATTCTTGCCAAAAACTAGCCAAATCGGAAAACACTGCAATAGCGAAGTTATATATCTTTTTTGATTTTCATGTCTTTCATAAACATTAAATGTATGTAAGTATGAGAAGAGAAAAGTTCACTTAAATGATCAGCACGATGAGCGGAGTCGATTTAGCCATGTCCGTCGTTCCGTCCGTCCGTCTATTTGAACGCAAACTAGTCTCTCAGTTTTACAAAATAATGCTGAAATTCGTTTGCTTTCGCCGTTTTATAATATACTAGCAAACCCGGTAGACGTTGTTTTGACGTTTTGATACATAGAACACATCTATATATAAAATGTCATTAACTTGAACCAAATAAACTCCTAGCTATACTGAACTACAGCTTTATATAGCCTGGGGAATTTTCCAAAAGCTATATACAGACTGTGTCGTGCCCAGTGAACTCCTGAACTTATCGTGAAAGTTCAAGAGCAAAAACAAAACAGGAAATATGTGGGCGTGCCACAGCCCACTTTTCCAAAATTATGTAGATATTGACACATATATCCAAATATCATTAATTTAGACCAAAAAAGTTCGGAGTTGACGAATTGAAACTTTATATAGCCTGGGGGCGTGGCTCCGCCCACTTTTCCAAAACTGTATATTGTCTACGCTGTACCCAGTGAACCCAAATATATATGGTGAAAATTTCATAAAGATCGATTGAGTACTTTGGCGCCTATAAAGAACACCCTTTTTTTATATCTATTTTTGTTACGCACACAAGGTATATTACTTCATTCGGCATAAACGAAATTCGATATATATTTATTAATGCATAATAAAACGTTCAGGATGAAAAGTAAAATATCCGGGCAAGTAGTTAATACCCCACTACAAAAGCGAAGTTACATACCTTTCTTGATTTTCATACCTTTCATGAATATGAGATGTTTGTACGTATGCGAAGAAAAAGAGATAGTCCCATCAAAAAGTATACTGAAATGATCAGGAGGATGAGCTGAGTCGATGTAGCTATGCCCGTCTCTCGATACGTCTATCTGTCTGTCTATTTGAACGCAAATACGAACTGAAAGTATTAAAATAGACCTGCTTAAATTGGGACGCCATAATGGATTACTACTAGGTATATAATGTTCGGTTCCACCCGAACTTAGACTTCCTTACTTGTTTATATCTATTTTTGTTACGCACACAAGGTATATTACCTCATTCGGCATAAACGAATCGAGATATATATTTATTAATGCATATAAAAAGGTTCAGGATGAAAAGTAAGATATCCGGGCAAGTAGTTAATACCCCACTGCAAAAGCGAAATTGTATACCCTTTCTGATTTTCATGCCTTTAATAAACATGAAATGTTTGTACGTATGAAAAGAAAAAGAGATAGTCCCATCAAAAAGTATACTGATATGATTAGGAGGATGAGCTGAGTCGATGTAGCCCTGTCCGTCTCTCGATACGTCTATCTGTCTGTCCGTCTGTCTATTTGAACGCAAGTACGAACTGAAAGTATTAAAATAGACCTGCGTAAATTGGGATGTCACAATATATCACTACTAGGTATATAATGTTCGGTTCCACCCGAATTTAGACTTCCTTACTTGTTATCGTTAGGGACAATCCACTTTTTTCTTGAGCACGAAATTATCGTACAGCGCATATAAAAATATTTGGAATATGGGTAGTAAGGGGCGTCCATAAATTACGTGAGCCCCTGGGGGGCCGTCGGTTAGACTTAGTGAGATTTGGTTAGCCCTTTCCCCCAGTAAGTGAGATTTACGCTAAACATGTTCGATCGATGCAAGGATACTCGTGTACAGTTTCGATTGAAATAATCGAACACATGCCATCCGCGGTTCCGGTAGTACAAGAGGACTGTGTTTGGAAATGTATACCCTCCACTCAAAAGACAAATGGATTCACCACACGCGTTAGTTGAATCCTGGCGGGAGATTCTCGTTCATCACAAATTGGTTTCGTATCGGAATTCGTTCATAATTTTTGAAGTTGACGTGAGATTTTCGACTACACCCCCGGTTTAAGTCAGGTTTTGTGAGATTTTGTTGGAGGTCTCCCCCCCCCATTTTAAGCTCATGTAATTCATGGATGTCTCCTAATTTGATGTTTTATTTCTTGCTCAACTTTTAAATAGAATGTGAAGGGGATTGCTAACTTAACGTTACCACCGCTACAAGATTATATATGTAAATATTATCTTATAACTTTAAATGAGCTTTTCATGTACGTATATTTGTATATTAGTTTATTTATATACAATTTTATGAAATTCGTTAAACAGATAGAATGCTTAATTCCACGACATTCTTGCCAGGTGCTGTCACTCAGGATATTTTGACAAGGTTGTCACCTTTTTAGAAATAAAAAAAATTAGATATGCCAATATGGGTATCAAATGAAGCTTACTGGTACTAGTAGTTTATAGAAGTTAGATAATGCCTATGTAAAATATTACAAGCCATGCTTGCATATTTATCACTCGAGTGTTTTCGGATCGATCCCTCAGGCGTAAACGGGGTGGATGCTCAGGTTCAATTTTTTAAGTAAATGTTGTTTTATTCAGTATTGCTACAAACGAAGAAGGGCCACTTAAAAAAAAAATCTAGGCACAGCAAATGCTTACCATCTTATGCCAACCTTCTTCCCAAATTTGTTATGTGCTTCACTTCATTTTTATAACAAACTAGCGGGAGCTCAATTTTTTACGTTGATACCGACCGGCAAGTGCTAAAGCAGATAATTTTTAGTGAGAAGCTTCTGAAATCTTTGACTCATTTGTGAAATACTGCAAACTAACTATAAAAATACTTATTTATTAGGAAAAAGCTTTTTGAACAAGCTTGAGACCTGTACCTACTTAATTACTGTATTATATAAAAAACAACATAATATGCTATTTAATTCCTGTTTTGCAAATTCGGCCTATGCTGGATATACAAAAATAATTCAGAATTTTTTTTAAAACTTTTAAACTTATAGGAGCAACAGAAAGAGCTTACTGGAAAACAAAATCTAAATATAAGTTTATTGTAATAATCGTGCTATTAGTTAATAAATCTGTAAATTAGGCTTAAGAAATCTTCGCATGGCTTCATTCTAAAAAAAAATTTTACTCAGTGGAACTTAACTATAGGTATTTTTCTTGTAATAAATAACATTACCATTTAATACTCTCCGCGGGTTAGGGGGTTAAAATATACCCGAGGTAGGCATACCGGTCGTAAGAAGCGACTAATATGCACAAAGGTAATGACGTGCAACTCGATGGTTGATCTACGGATACGATGCCTCTCACCTCTCATTACCCATCTTATCCTTCCTTACGGAAGGAGGGGTGACATGATCTAGAAGGTTCCACTGGTCATAAATCGCTACCACGACAGGCGGGCAGTACCGCAAGGGAGGACTGGAGCGTACCGGGTTCATATCCGGCAAATGACTGTCACTTCCGACGACAAACCTTCGGCGAGTGTTTTTGTCGCTAAAAGCAACAACAAACCACATTAACATTTAGTCAATAAAACCAAACTGCAATAAAGTCTAAAAACCCCTTTATTAATTTTCTAAATTATTTTCAAATTGAAACAGAACTTATGGCCGGACCAAGTACAAAACTTTACAACTATTGCTACGCACCGAAATTTCACCGTCCAACGGCAGTAATTTCTCGTATGAGCATAAACTGGACATATAAGAACTTGCCCCTTGTCCTTTGGTGCGAAAAAGTTATGGTCGATGGTGGACTCTCTGTCGGTAGGTTTCTGGGAATGTTGTCGAAAGTGACAGTCTTTTTGTCGGATATGAACCCGGTACGGTCCGGTGCTCCCTTGTGGTAATGCCCGAATGTCGTGGTAGCGATTTATGGCCAGTGTAACCTTCTACGTTATGTTACCCCTCCTTCCGTAAGGAAGGAGAAGATGGGTAATGAGAGGTGAGAGGCATCATATCCGTAGGACAACCATCGAGTTACACGTCATTACCTTTGTGCATATTAGTCGCCTCTTATGACCGGTTTGCCTACCTCGGGCATATTCTAAACCCCTAATCCCTTCTTTTGTATGCATGTATCTGTATTAATTCTGAAAGCATACAAAAATACCAGTGCGTACACATGATTTATAGGTACAAAATCACTTATTCAGCATGGATTAAATAGCATGAGTTCATACATCAATAATATTTTTATATATGCAGTGCCGGACATAAGTATTGGCACATCGTTTCCTGCGACTTTCACAAATTTTGGCTTTAATAAAATTATTTTAACAAAGACTATATAAAAGTATGTGTCAATGTCAAATACTAGAACTATAAATTTTGTAAATTTTAGTATAATAAAATGTTAAACTTAAGGTCGTTACACATTCTGCTGATTTTTGTTTTTTTTTTTTGGGACTTCTGTATTTACTTCCATACAAGTTTATGAACGCAATTTCTTTTATGTGAATGAAAACACTTAAGCTCGTCGGAAAACAAATTTTCCAAAAATCATATCTTGGAATTTTCGTGAATTTCCCGTACATTTTTAAAACCAAAAATCTTTAGTCCTTGCAGTTGACATTGACACATACTTGAATATAAAATAATTTTAACAAGGCCAACATTTGTGAAAATCTCAGAAAACAACTGTGCCAATATTTATGTCCGGGACTGTATGTATGTATATCTAACAGGAGCAAAATAAAGACAAACCAAACAAAAAGAACCATCGAAGTAAGAACAAAAGGGCCAATTAACCCTTCACATATCTTAGGCACTTTGTTCCATCTTACCCATGCCATGGTAAGTCTTATTGGGTTCCAAACGGTTGGACGTACATATGTTGAATTGCCTATATATTAGTTGGGTCGGTGGTTTAAAGTTGAGCCATCGTCCTCCAATTTGTTACAGTCACGGACAAAAAAATGTTAAAGGTTTGTCCAGGGAATCTTTCCCAACATGGATAATTTCCTCAGACGTTAGCATTTTTTATCATACATTTTAATAAATTTTTAGAGACAATAAAGAAAAAGCAACGAGCATTCAACTATGTACGTAGAAAACATTAAGTAAGGTGTATTTTTTGGAATTACATGACTTTAATGCCACACATAACTCGATCAGCACTCATACTTTTTCTGTGAACAAATATGTGTTAAACTTGAAAGTTACGCATTTTGTATACTTTTTGATTCATATAGAATGCATGCTCCGTGCATGCATGCAACTGATTTCAACTCGAAGTATTTTGTTTTTAATGACTATTTCTACATAACTTCATAAAAGTAAACGAATTTTTCAAGATATCTGCTATTGTCAAGAACTGTCACCAAAAAGAAAACAATCTTGTGTAACTATTCATTGCAAACATATTAAAAAAAATTTTTCAAGTTGTGTGAAATAAGTTGTATTCAAAAATTGAGATCATATAAAACAAAAACTTTTTGTGTGCATATACTCGCACATAGTCTCTTATGCTCATGATTGTACGATTTTGGCAACGCACGCTTCCATCGATGAGCTGTGCTCAAGAATTAACTCCCATCTTCCTTTCTTATCCGGTTTCTTCGCCGGGAGAAACCTAGCATTGCCACCGACTACACATTCCAAAATCTTAGGAGTGACATTTGACAAGATGCTCACTTTTGTTGCTCGCACAGCCGCGTTCGACAACAAAATACAAGGATGCAACAAAATCCCCAAGCCTCTGGCTGAAAGTACTTTGGTAAAAGATAAACGTTGCTGGCAATGTACAAGGCAGTGTGCCAGCCGTACTGTGGTACGCTTCGCCAATATGGTCGCCGGGGCTATCGAACACAAACTGGCTCTTAACAACATCCCCACAGAATCGCTAAACTCCTTTGTCAGCTCTCGCCCCAGTGAATGCCGTCATTCGGGCACAAGATCCACTTATTCTCTATGAGGAATGCTAAGTCCCGAGAGAGACAAGAGTCACTACTGCAACAGATGAAACTCTTACCTATCCAGGCTGAACCCTGACATGCCGAATGTTTATCCGGCATGTGGTGTGCCTTCCCTAGACACCAACCATCTGTTCATCTGCGCAACAGAGCAGACTCTTTTAACACCAATCTCTCTCTAGTCCAACATTATTCAAGCCGCTAGGTTCCTGGGGCTTCCGTTAGAAGATTTTGATCACAATGTGCGGTACATATCCGACTGCCGCGGGAACGATTTGGTATGACCAGTGCCACCTTCTAGGTCATGTCACCCCTCCTTCCATGAGGGAAGAGAAGATGGGTAATGACAGGTGAGATTAAAGAGTTCGCCTTCCATGAGCGACGAAACGACGCTTAGTTCATTGGCCTGATCCTTATGTATTACGTCATTTCATGTATAAATTATCGTATTGCCCTCTGTTCAAGACATTGTACACTGACTTTATCCAATATTCACTTTCCTGTGCCTGTGGTAACCGCTGGATCATACTATTCACTAGAATAAGGCCTGATACCCTACTTAAGGCGCCTGATCTTTGTTCCATCGCGTAGTCGAAGTCTTATAAGGGCATCGCACACCGTGAAACTATTACCGGCAAGGCTTGCTTATCCATGGTCATAACGAACGCGTAGCAGTCGGTAACAATCTTGCAGTGCCTCCCCATCAGATACGCTCCACATACATCAAGCTCTTACGGGGTAACTTTACTCCTTTTAAAGAAGAGCTGCACCATAACTTGCATCCGTGCATTATAACTTCAATTCATGCTTTAGTTGTTGGAATGCCCCAACTGGTCATCTCTCAGTACAAGGTTTGGTTGAAGTGGCTGCCGCAGTTGCACACTTAGGCAAGTATCAGAAGGCCCGTTGTGATTTCATGTAAAGACACCTTTACTCCTCCTCTTCGAAGCATTTTGAAGACCTGATGAAGGTCATCATCTGTAGGTCAACTATCGAGATATTCCATTACCTTGGAGATATTCAAACCCCTAACTAGAAGGGGTTCGTTAGCTTGTCGGTAGGTGCATTCGTTAGCATTAGCCTGCACGTGGCAAAGGGTATACCTAAGCGCTCCTTGGAAGAAGATGCTTGGTCGTGCCCTGCTTAGCAAGTTCATCCGCCCTACAGTTTCCCCCAATGTCGCTGTGTTCCGGGACCCAGATCGGCGACAGTTTAGTGTGTTATATCAGGGTCGGATTAGTGAGAGCCAAGGGATTTCGTGCTGGCTTGGCTATCAATAAAAGTAAAGATTTCCTAGCGGATAGTGTATTTTCCTATCCAAACCGTGGCTTCCATGATTGCTGAAACCTCAGCCTGGAAGACACTGCAATGATCAAAAAGTCTGAAAGAGAGTTCTAAGTCGCGGCCCCTTGAAATGGCCCGCCCGTAAACCTCCTATTCAATTTAGAGCTATCGGTGTATATGGATATGCTGCCTTCTGCACTGTAGCACCGATCCGACTACCCCCAGCCACCCCAACTGGGGATATTTTCCTTGAAGTTACTATCCGTAACTGTAGTGCTCGCGCAGCGTTGCTAATTGTTTGCAGAGTGTTAATCAGTTCTGCAGAAATAATCCCGTCTCGTCCGGCAGCCTTAAAAGGTTTGAACCTTTTACCTTCCAGTTAAACAGCTGTTGCGCTATTCATGTTTCCCGGAAAGTTTGAATCTAGAAGCAATTCCCCTTCTGAACTGGTCAGGTCGCTGCAAACAGCTCATGACCTTTTGCGATTTCGAGAGTACGCATCTTAGTCTTGTTTTGCCGTTGTTTTTGTTGTTTTATCAATGTTTCGCCCTGCCTAGTCGTTACTTTCCTCTCCTATCATTGTCATCAAAATCTTCTAACGGAAGTCCCACGAACATCGCATCTTCAATAGGGTTGGACCGGAGTGAGATTGGTGTTAGAAGAGTAGCCTCAGTTGCGCAGATGAAAAGATGGTTAGTGTCATTTGGAGACACACAGCATGGTGTGTCGTCGACACTTTCGACTCCAGTGCAGACATTTCTACACGAAGTCCTCTTCTCCTGTCTCTGGGCTGTCTTATAGGCCCTTAGTTTGTCTTTGTAATCAAGGCACTGAAGCTTACTGTCGAGGCTTTTGGCTCTATTGACTGTTTTCTACAGGATTTGCGAAGTGAGTCCAAGTCCTGGAACCACTATTGATACTTGCGCTTACCGCGTAGTTTTGCTACTGGGCAGGCCTGTTTTAAAGCATTTGAGAAGGTCGGCACCAGTTCTTCCACCGACGGAGGCATTGTGAGGGTAGATCCGGCAGACTCCTAACGTACAATTCAAATACAAAGTCTAAAACTACTTCAATGGTCTGGCAGTGAGTACATCAAGTACACGTAATTTCCTTATTAACCCATAAACGTTTAAAAGGAAATCAAATAGTGACTCACACCGATCATTGATATCGGAACTCCACCATTGGACGTGATGTGCATTTGCGTCCGTTATAAGTAAGTAGACCAAGCTGCAGTCGGGAAACCATCTCTTTCACCTTATCTTGCGGTGGAGGCTTAGACCTTAGTCCCAAGTCCGAAAATCCGTGACTTGTTCACTCAGGGTTTTTGGATGAGGACCACATCAACGTCGCCCTTAGAAGGGCGTCTAGTTAGAGCCCGACGCTGTCTTAGATTTGTGTAGGTTTATCTGAAACATCCTCAATGTAATGTCTCTGTGCCAACTTCGCCTCTTTTCTGAGAAGGTGGAAAAGCGGTTTACCTATCACTGCATAACCGTCAACGAGCTTCCGGAAATCGTTGTAACACTTTACGATTAAGAATCGGGGAAATTCTTAATGGCACTAGTTTTAGTTTCCGACGGCTTTGCCGAGCTGGCCGCAATAACCTAGCCCAGAAAATGTACCCGTTTAGTACAGACACTTATTTCGTCCAGTACGTAAGTCCTTAGATGCTGCTACCGCCGAGCGAGAGCAAGCCTCGACAGGAACATGGAAAAATTCGTTGTTCAAATCTAACGTGATGAACACCCCCCTGTTGTAATCGCTCGGATTTTTTCGTAGATCCTAATTTGATCTTTAAGTTCGCTAATTTGCCTGGTATAGGTTGGCCTTGTTTCGAGTCCGGAATGCCCTCTAAAAATAGTCTACCAAACTGGAACCGTCCAAGTATATTGAAGTCCTTCAATGCTTTGTTGCGCTGAAGCTCTGTCGGCGCGCACTTTGTCGGTTGCTAGTGCTTATAAATTTAACCGCTGCTTAGTCGTTTCGCTGCCGGCAGATTAAATGTTTGTCCGGTATGCAGTGTGTAAACTAGCTGGCCAAGGTTTCGCGAATAAATACTATTCGAATAAACGAATAGAAATATTCGTTTCAAAAAATTCGAATAGTATTTATTCGAATAATTTATCAGTTTATTCGAATAGTGGTATTCGAATACCTATTGTTCGAATAGTTGTCATTTATTCGAGTAACACTATTCGAATAAAAGTAAAAATTTTTCAAATTTTTTAAAGCCTTCGAATAAATGGATTTTTTATTCGAATAGTCCCATGACTAATGACCACCTTTGCCATTCCAGAAAAATGGAGACAGGCAAACGTGGTGCCACTACTAAAGCCTGGCAAGCCGGCCAACGACCGATATCGCTCCTCTCGCCAGTAGTGAAGGCCTTGGAGACAGTCTTGCTCCCTTACTATACCGCTAACCTGCGACTAGCCGTTCGCCTTCGATACGGTCAACCATGCGCAACTCATTAACGACCTGGAAGACACATCTCTTCCCCCCTGTCTAAGGCGTTGTACCGCCAATTATCTGAGTGGTCGGCAATCATCGGTTGAATTCAGAGGCGAATGATCAAAACCACGTATAATCAAACAAGGGGGCCACATGGTGGTGTACTATCCCCGCTTTTCTTTTATTACTACATATCGAGGCTCCCCTCCCCAACAGAGGGTGTCTCGATCGCCGATGACTGCACGATTCTGGCGACGGGCCCCTCCGTAGATGAGCTGTGCTCAAGAACAAACTCTTACCTCCCGTCCTTGTTCGATTTTTTCGCTGGACGAAATCTGACATTGTCACCGACCAAGTCCTCAGCCACCTTGTTTACGACGTGGACAACGCAGGTGAACATGAAATTAGTTGTCTACGTCGACGGCATCAAGCTTCCGACTGTTTGATAACATGTTCAACTACGGTGCTCATGTAGCCGTGATTGCCACCAAAGTACAAAGCCGCAACAAAATCCTCAAGTCACTAGCTGGCAGCACTTGGGGAAAAGATGAAGAAATGTTACTGGCAACGTACAAGGCAATTGGAAAGCCGATTCTGAGCTACGCGACGCCTATATGGTCGCCGGGGCTAGCAAACATACTGGAGGTGGTTGCCGGTCTGCCAAAACACCGTACTCAGACCCTGCGGGTTAGGGGTTTAGAATATGCCCGAGGTAGGCATACCGGTCGTAAGAGGCGACTAATATGCACAAAGGTAATAACGTGCAACTCGATGGTTGATCTACGAATATGATGCCTCTCATTACCCATCTTATCCTTCCTTACGGAAGGAGGGGTGACATGTCCTAGAACGTTTCTTCTTCTTCTTTAAATGGTCATCTAACCGCCTGGGCGATTTTGACCGTCCAACATAGCTCGCCAGTCGTTTCTTCGTTGCGCCAACTGGCGCCAATTGGAAACACCGCGGGATCGCAAATCGGTCTCCACTTGGTCCTTCGATCGGAGTGGTGGTCTCCCTCTTCCTCTGCTTCCACCGGCGGGTGCCGATAAGAATACCTTCTGGGCTGGAGCATCTTCGCTCATTCGCACTACGTGGTCTAGCCAACGAAGCCGCTGTGTTTTAATTCGCTGAACTACGTCGGCGTCTGCGTAAAGTTCATACAGCTCATCATTAAATCTTCTTCGGTACTCGCCGTCGCCAACGCGTAGAGGTCCACAAATCTTTCGAAGAACCTTTCTCTCGAATATTCCCAGAGCCGCCTCATCAGATGTTGTTAGTGTCCACGCTTCTGCACCATATAGCAGGACGGGTGCGATGAGTGACTTGTAGAGTGTTATTTTCGATCGTCGAGAGAGGACTCTACTTTTCAATTGCCTACTCAGTCCGAAGTAGCATTTGTTTGCAAGAGTGATTCTTCGTCGGATTTCTAGGCTAACATTATTGTTGGTGTTAATGCTTGTTCCCAGGTAAACGAAGTCCTTTACTATTTCGAAATTATTGCTGCCAACAGTGGCTTGGTTGCCAAGGCGCGAATGCGCTGACTCTTTGCATGATGACAAAAGGTACTTCGTTTTGCCCTCGTTCACCACCAATCCCATTTTCTCCGCTTCTTTTTCTAATTTGGAGTAAGCAGAAGTTACGGCTCGGTCGTTAAGGCCAATGATATCAATATCGTCAGTATATGCCAACAGTTGCACGCCTAGAAGGTTTCACTGGACATAAATCGCTACCACGACAGTCGGGCGGTACCGAAAGGGAGTACCGGAGCGTACCGGGTTCAAATCCGGCCAAGGACTGTTAATTCGACAACATTCCCCAAAACCTTCGGGGAGTGTTTTTGTCGTTACCACAACAACAACATGAGATCCGGCATCATATTTTCTCGCCGTTCGATCCAAAGGTGCATCGGCGGGCTCCACACTGAGTCGGTAAACTCCTTTGTCGGCTCTTGTCCGGTGAACGCGGTCCTAGAGGCACAAGTTCCACCTGTTTCTGAAGAGGAACGCAAACTGCCTAGGGAGACAATGGTCATGCTGGCCCAACTTCGTTCTGGATACTGTAACAGGTTAAATCCTTACCTATCCAGAATCAACCCTGACATGCCAAATGTCTGCGCGGCATGCGGAGTGTCTCCCCATGACACTAACCATCTGTTCATCTGCTCCACTGAGCTTTGGTCCAACTCTGTTGAAGTCGCGAGGTTTCTGGGGGCTCCCGTTAGAAGAGATTGATGACAATGTTAGGTAAGGGAGGTGCAATTTTAGGCAGGTTAAATTGTCGCTACAACAACAACATAACTATTCCAAAAATTTTCTGTGTATATAATACCAGCAGACCTGGCAGACGTTGTCCTGCCCAAAAATTTGCTTGGATGCATATATCAATTCTTATATTTGTTTAGTCTTTAACCATGTTGAGCTAATACAAAATCTACTACCCATATCGTACAAACACCTTCCAGGGCGACACCTGGTCCACATTTTTACCGATATCTTGAAATTTTCATTGCGTAAACCATGCGGTGCGCACATAGAATATGTATTCCAAGTTTCAATAAAATAAGTCAACTTTTGGCTTCAAACCGCAAACAAAAAATGGTAAATGGAGTATAAAAGATAGTTACGTTATTAACTACGCTTACAACTTAAGAACTCCTCGACCGATTTCAATGATTCGAAACAAGTAGAAAACGCACATTACATTTTGTATGAAGCGATCTAACATGCCATCTTGATGTTGATGATGTTTATGTTCACGCTGAGTTGCAAAAACGTTTTTTTTTGTGCAATTTTTTGCGACAGTTGTTTTTACACAAAATTTGTATGACAGTTGTTTTTGTACCAATTGTCCTCGACCGATTTCAGTGATTGGAAACAAGTAGGAAACGCACATTACATTTTGTATGAAGCGATCTAACATGCCATCTTGATGTTGATGATGTTTATGTTCACGTTGAGTTGCAAAAACGTTTTTTTTGTGCAATTTTTTGCGACAGTTGTTTTTACACAAAATTTGTATGACAGTTGTTTTTGTACCAATTTTTTATTTTTGTTAAATATCAAAACGAACATCTTAATCTGTACATAGTACTGCCATAAGTTATGTTACAAAATTTTCAAAGCAGCAGGTTTTGACACTTTAAATTGTATGCCTACCATATTCCAAATTTTAATAAAATGTTGTATGCCAATATATATACAGTCGAACTTCTCTATAACGAACTCCTATATAACGAAGTGTTCTCTATTGCGAAGCAATTATAAGAACACTGTGTTTTGGGTCTACTTTGTATGTATTGTAATCTCCATATAACGAATAACGAATTTCCCTATAGCGAATATTTCCTTATAACGAAGCATTTTTGCGACCGTAACTTAAAGATTGAAGCGTTTTCAATCTCCATATAACGATCATTCATAAGTTGAAAGTTTCCGTACCTATTTGGAAATGAAAACCAACGTACCAAATACTGTGTTTACTTTCTAAATGTATAACTGAATTAAAAAATGTTAAAAGTAACAAAATTGTTTTCCTTTTCTATATAGCGAATTTTCTTTATAGCGAAGTAAATATCCAGTCCCTTGGAATTCGTTATAGAAAAGTTCGACTGTATTCATATATATAATAAATATATTGTTTGGTTTGAAATTTCGTCTAATCATGATAAAGTGGGGTGGCTGCCAAAGAAAATCGAATTACGGTAAGTCGTCGTTCTGGCCCTTCGGAATAGGCCAGATATGAGCATCGCCGAGCGTCAGTCCCCTCTTTCTCTGCCCGCCCCCCCCCCCCCCCCCTGCTTCCAGCCTGCACGTAAACCAGGACCACCACCTCCTCGTACCTTTCACTACGTGCACAGTTTGTCGGCAAAAATTATATACGCCTGCGACATCGGTCAAGTGCAACAATTGCCTTGGCCTGTTGCAGTACACAGCCGCCTTCCACGCCAGACAACAACGGCCATGGCGCTGTTAACTCTAGACTGCGACATAGTTTAGGCCTTAGCCTACCTCCACCTAGGCAAGCGCATCCGTCCCTCGCGCCTAGCATGTCCCCCGTCTTCCCTCCTACACGCTTCGAAATTTTACAGCTGAACTGTAACGGATTAGCTGGAAAGATCGCGGAGATAACTGACTTTATGAAGTCGCCCAACATCAAAATCGCCGCAATACAAGAGACAAAACTGAACACAAGATCGGACTTACGAACTTGTGATGGGTATAATGTACATCGAAAAGAACGTCCCAGCGGTCATGGGGGTGGCCTTGCGTGTATTACACATCACTCTGTACAATATAATCTAGTTTCCCCTGACGTCGACCCCAGGGACTCTACCTTAGAATGCCAATGCATAGTAGTCCGGTCACTTGACGTCGACCTGCAAATCATAAACATCTACATTCCCCTGCCACGTGTTGTCCTAGAGATTATCATCCCGACATTAGTGCGTTGCTAAGGGGCGATAACCGCCTAATCCTAGGCGACTTCAACGCACATCACGACCTCTGGCACTCCAACTTGCCAGCAGACAGCAAAGGACACGCAATTGCAGACCAAATAGACAACTCAGCATTCTGTACAGTCAATGGAGATGCCCCCACCAGGGTGGCAGGTAACTGCCACAGTTCGCCAGACATCTCCATAACGAGCGCGCCCCTAATTAACTTTGTCAACTGGCGACCGATGCTTACATTAGCTTCAGACCACCTACCCATCATACTTTCCGTTGAACGACCGACCGACTTTATAACGACTTATAAACTAACATACATCAGCTTCACCAAAGCGGACTGGGACCGCTTTACCGAATATACAGAGCGCTCCTTCGCTGCCTTACCCACTCCTACAGACGTACGCAAAGGTGAAAGAGAATTTCGCAAGGTCTTTGATTCTGCCTCAGGCCGCTTTATTCCTGCTGGCAGAATAACAGAAATTCGTCCGAATTTTCCTGCAGAAGTTGCGGCGATGGCAAGAGAACGTGACCAAGTGAGACTCATCAATCCCGCAGATCCCAGAATCAAAGATCTCAATGCGGAAATTCGTAGGATAGTCAACGAACACAAACTGACCAAGTAGACACAACACCTCGAGGCATGCAACCTCTCTTATGGTCGACTGTCAAGGCCCTATCCAATGCGACCAAATACAATGACAAGGTCGCCATTGCATTCGGCGACAGTGTCAAATCGGACGCCAGGAAATGCGCGAGCGTCTTTTGCCAACACAAACACTCCACTGCGCCTATTGCCTTCTCAGTCGCAGAGGTCAAGGAAGCCATAATGAAGGCCAAACCTTTTTTTTTTTTTTTTTTCTCGAAATATAGAAATTAAACAAGAGGGGAGAGAGATCACCACCTTGCGGCACCCCTTGTTTTATTCTTCGTGGTCTAGATTTCTTGTTCCTAAATTTGACTGTTGCCTGTCGACCATTGAGGTAATTAGCGGTCCACCTCTTAAGGCCGGCAGGGAGCGGTGTCTCATCCAGATCTCGGAGGAGAGTGGCGTGATTGACCGTGTCAAATGCATTTGACAGATCAAGTGCCACGAGAACCGTCCTATGGTTTGGTGGATTTTGATTCAAACCGTTGTTAATCTGCGTTGTAATGGCGTTCAAAGCGGATGTTCTATATTTCGAGACTTCCCCCCCCACCAGAGGGAGTCTCCATTGTTTCCTACGCTGACGACTGCACGATAATGGCCTCGGGCAAGGGTCCCTCCATTGGTGAACTCTGTATTAGAATCAACAGTTACCTCCATGACCTTTCCAGCTTCTTCACCGAGCGTAATCTGACCCTGTCTCCGACTAAATCTACGGCGACCCTGTTTACTACATGGAATGCGCAGATGGGGCAAGAGTTAAATGTCCACGTACATGGAGTACCTCTACCTACTGTCAATCGTACAGAGCCGCAATAAGATCCTCAAGTCACTGGCCGGCAGTACTTGGGAAAAAGACAAAGAAACATTGCTTGCTACATATAAGGCTATTGGCCGGCCGGTTATTGACTATGCTGCGCCTATATGGTTGCCCAACCTTTCTGACACCAACTGGAGGAAATTGCAAGTCTGCCAAAACACCGCCATCAGAACTGCTACGGGATGCCTGCTTATGTCATCTGAGTCTCACCTCCATCAAGAGGCAAAATTGCTCAAGGTTCAAGAGCACGCGGAACTCTTGAGTAGACAGTTCCTTCTGAACTGTCATAAACCTAGTCATCCAAACCGACATCCTTTGGATGTAGCACCGCCCCCCAGAGACATAAGGAGACATCTCCGTAAGCATTACGATGAGATCCGGCATCATATCTCTTTGCCGTTTGATCTGCGGAACCATAGACGGGCTCTAAATGACCTCCACACTGAGTCGGTAGACAGATCCCTCAGATCTCGGCCTGTGAATCCCGTTATTAATACTCAACCACCTGAATTGGCTGAAGAGGAGCGTGTACTTCCGAGGGAGACTAGAGTCATACTAGCACAACTTCGCTCTGGATATTGTAATAGGTTAAACTCTTACTTATCCAGACTGAACCCCAACATACCAAATACATGCCCTGCATGTGGTATGACCCCTCATGATACCATACATCTCTTTTCCTGTTAAGTTGAACCCACTCTTCTAGCACCCATATCACTCTGCTCCAACCCTGTGGAAACTGCGCGTTTCCTCGGACTTCCGTTAGAAGAGCCTGATGACAATTTAGAGTGATCGAGCCCATTGGGCAGGGCGAAGCACTGTTAACAACAACAACAACAACAAGGCCAAACCTTCAAAATCCATCGGACCCGATGGAATCGCCATGAAGATGATCAAGCACCTAGGCCACGAGGGACAGAGTTATTTAGCGGCTCTTTTCAATCTCTCTCTAACTGCTTTCGTCATACCTGAGATATGGAAACAGGCGATTGTAGTTCCCCTACTAAAACAAGGGAATCCGGCGAACCAAGGAGATTCTTATCGTCCAATATCCCTCTACTAGTAGAGACCATTCTGCTCCCTTACGTTATTGCAAATCTGAAATTGGCCGATCACCAGCATGGTTTACGCAAATCTCACAGCACTACATCCGCTTTGAATGTCGTTTCAACGCAGATAAACTATGCTTTGAATCAACACCCACCAAACCATAGGACGGTTCTCGTGGCACTTGACCTATCAAATGCATTTGATATGGTCAACCACGCCACACTCTTTCGAGACCTGGAAGAGACACCGCTCCCTGCCGGCCTTAAAAGGTGGACCGCTAATTACCTCAATCGTCGACAGGCATCAGTCAAATTCAGGAACATGAAATCTAGGCCACGAAGAATAAAACAAGGGGTGCCGCAAGGTGGTGTTCTCTCTCCCCTTTCGTTTAATTTCTATATTATGAGACCCCCCCAGAGGAAGTCTCCATTGTTTCCTACGCTGACGACTGCACGATAATGGCCTCGGGCAAGGATCCCTCCATTGACGAACTCTGTACTAGAATTAACAGTTACCTCCGTGACCTTTCCAGCTTCTGCACAGAGGGAAATCTGACCCTATCTCCGACTAAATCGACGGCGACCCTGTTTACGACATGGAATGCACAGATGGGGCAAGAGTTAAATGTCCGCGTAGACGGAGTACCTCTACCTACTGTCAACCACCCGAAAATCTTGGGTGTGACATTCGACAACGGCCTCACCTTGTTGTTGTTGTGGCGACTACTTAACCTGCCCAAAGTGTCACCCCTCATCCAACACTGTCATCAGGCTCTTCTAACGGAAGTCCAAGAAACCTCGCGGCTTTGATAGGGGTGGACCAGAGTGAAATTGGTGTTAGAAGAGTAGGCTCAATTGAGCAGGTGAACAGATGGTGAGTATCGTGGGGAGACACGCCGCATGCCGGGCAGACATTTGGCATGTCAGGGTTCAGTCTGGATAGGTAAGAGTTTAGTCTGTTACAATATCCAGAACGAAGTTGAGCCAGCGTGACTCTTGTCTCCCTAGGCAGTTCGTGTTCCTCGTCGGCAACAGGTGGAGCTTGTGCCTGTAGGACTGCATTCACTGGACGAGACCTTACAAAGGAGTTTACCGACTCCGTGCGGATGAGGTTGAGGGCCCGCCGGTGCACCATTGGATCAAACGGCGAGGAAATATAGTGCCGGATCTCGTCATAGTGCTTACGGAGGTGACTCCTTATTCTCCTGGGAGGCGGATTTTCGCAGAGCAGGTTCCTGCTCGGATGCTGCGGTTTATAGCAGTTGAACAGGAATTGTCTGGTCAACATCTCGCAGTGCTCTTTAACATCAAGCATTTTTGCCTCACTATGAAGATGGTGCTCAGGAGACATAAGGAGGCACGTTCTGAGTGCGGTGTTTTGGCAAGCCTGCAACCTCCTCCAATGTGTGTCTGCTAACCCCGGTCTTATGTAGTTTCTTAGAGGGGAGCTATGTGGTATCTCTACTTCTTATGTAGTATTCCACTTGTTTTAATATTTTTTATCTAAGAATGCTTTGTAAAATATTTTAATGTCATTGCATTGAAAAAACTTTTGTACTCTTCGTAATTTTTGCTTGTTAAATAAAAAATATTTTTTTAAATAATTAACGGTGGTCCCGATGAAGGTTTTGCAACAGTGAAGGGCACAAATACAGTTTCGGATCTTTCATCACAAGCCAAACTCCTGGAGAGTCAATTAAGATTCACCCAAATTCTGCAATGCATCACGCTCTTATTTTTATTGGCACTCTCTGTAGCAGTTATTTATTTATTGAAAACGGCATTGAATAGCATTTTGGGTGAATGCAATTACATTAAAATATTTTACAAAGCATTCTTAGATAAAAAATATTAAAACAAGTGGAATACTACATAAGAAGTAGAGATACCACACCCGGCGACCATATTGGCGTCGCGTAGCTCAGAACCGGCTGGCCGATTGCCTTGTACGTTGCCAGTAACGTTTCTTTACCTTTTCCCCCAAGTACTGCCAGCTAGTGACTTGAGGATTTTGTTACGGCTTTGTACTTTGGTGGTACATGAGCACCGTATTTGAACATGTTATCAAACGTGACCCCTAAGATTTTGGGGTGCGTGACAGTCGGAAGCTTAATGCCGTCGACGTAGGCGTCTAATTCCATGTTCGCCTGCGCTGTCCACGTCGTGAATAAGGTGGGCGAGGATTTGGTCGGCGACAATGTCAGATTTCGTGCAGCGAAAAAACCGGATAGGGATGGAAGGTAGGAATTAATTCTTGAGCAGAGCTCGTCTACGGAGGGGCCAGTCGCTAGGATCGTGCAGTCATCGGCGTAGGAGACGCCTTCTGGTGGGGATGGGAGCCTCGATATGCGATAATTAAACAAAAGCGGGGATAGGACACCACCCTGTGGCACCCCTTGCTTAATTATACGTGGTATTGATCTTTCGCCTCTAAATTCAACCGATGACTGCCGACCACTCATATAGTTGGCGGTCCAACGCTTTAGACAGGGGGGAAGATTTGAAACCTCCAGGTCGTTAATGAGTTGTGCATGATTGACAGTGTCGAAAGCTTTCGACAGATCAAGCGCAACTAGCACGGTCCTGTCATTTGGACGAGATTAGTTGAGACCGACACCTATCTGTGTGGTGATGGCGTTTAGCACGGAATCCATGCTGATGTTCGGCTAATCGCAAGTTAGCGGTATAATAAGGGAGCAAGACCGTCTCCAGGGTCTTCACTACTGGCGAGAGGAGTGATATCGGTCGATAGGACTCCCCCTCGTTAGCCGGCTTGCCGGGCTTTAGTAGTGGCACCACCTTTGCCTGTTTCCATCTTTCTGGAATGACAAAGGTGGTCATAGACAGATTGAAGACAGTTGTCAGGTACCTTACTCCCTCTTCTCCGAGATGTTTTAGCATCAGCATGGATATACCGTCTGGGCCAATAGATTTGGAGTTCTTGGACCCCCGTATGGCCTCCCGAACCTCTGTGGTGGTGATGGCAATGGGCGCTTGGCTGTTTTTACGTTTGTGCGCTTTCCTAATGGCACGCCTGATTTCCTTGTCAACCGGAGGATGCAGTACAAATTGCCGGGAGAAAGCGCTCGCGTATCTCTTTGGTTTCGACTGTACCTTATCACCGAAGGTGATGGATATTTTGTCGTTAGGTTTGGTCGGATTTGACAAGGATTTAACAGTGGACCATAATTTGCCAACACCAGCAGAGAGGTTACAGGACCTTAGGTGCTCCTCCCATTTGGCGCGTTTGTGTTGATCAACCAGCCGTCTGATTTCCGCATTGAGATCTTGAATTTGAGGATCCGTAGGGTCCAAGCGTCGCACTTGGTCACGTTCATTAGCCAGGGCCGCTGCCTCTGCGGGGATATACGGACGTATCTCCTTAATTCTACCTGACGGAATGTATTGATTGGAGGATGAAGCTATGACCATGCGAAACGCTTTTTCCCCTTCTCGTACATCAGACGGGATGGGAAGAGCAGCGAAGGTGCTCTCAGTGAAGTTAAGAAAACCTTTACTGAAATTAGTGAAAGTGCGATTCTCAGAAGTAACAAAGTCATTGGGGCGATCGATTGAGAGGACTATCGGTAAATGATCCGATGCAAGAGTGAGCATTGGTCGCCATTCAACGCAGTTTATTAGACCCGCACTGACAATTGTGAGGTCTGGCGAACTAGAACAATTCACGGGAACTCTCGTGGGGGCATCCCCGTTTATAGTGCAAAACGTCGAATCGTAGTTGTTGTTGTTGTGGTAACGACAAAAACACTCCCCGAAGGTTTAAGGGAGTGTTGTCGAATTAACAGTCCTTGGCCGGATTTGAACCCGGTACTCTCCGGTACTCCCTTGCGGTACTGCCCGACTGTCGTGGTAGCGATTTATGACCAGTGAAACCTTCTAGGTCATGTCACCCCTCCTTCCGTAAGTAAGGAAAATATGGGTAATGAGAGGTGAGAGGCATCATATCCGTAGATCAACCATCGAGTTGCACGTCATTACCTTTGCGCATATTAGTCGCCTCTTACGACCGGTATGCCTACCTCGGGCATATTCTAAACCCCTAACCCGCAAGGGTGAGTGACACCTTCTAGGTCATGTCACCCCTCCTTCCGTAAGGAAGGATAAGATGGGTAATGAGAGGTGAGAGGCATCATATCAGTAGATCAACCATCGAGTTGCACGTCCCCGCAGGGACGAACGTCGAATCGTCTATTTGTTCAGCCAGTTCCTGTCCCCTACCATCAACCTGTAGGCTTGAGTGCCACGGATCGTGGTGTGCGTTAAGTCTCCGAGGATTACACGATTATCGCCTCTGAGTAACGCACTGATGTCAGGGTGGTAATCCCTGCGACAGCAGGTGGCAGGAGGTATATAAATGTTAATGATTTCTAGGTCGACGTCGCCTGTCCGGACAACCGTACCTTGACGTTCCAGGAGGTTGTCTCTCGGGTCGACGTCAGGCTCAAATAGACGATATTGCACTGATTGGTGAGTAATGAAGGCGAGTCCGCCCCCAAGAGTCCTCTCTCTCGGTCACGCCGGTGGATGTTGTAGCCTGCACAAGCTCGAAGATTTGATCGGGCGTTTAACTTTGTTTCCTGAATGGCGGCGATCTTGATGCTCTGCCGCTTCATGAAACTCACTATTTCACTTACTTTGCCGGTTAGACCGTTGCAGTTCAGGTGTAGGACACGAAAGTGCGAAGGGGGAGAAATATTCACACTGGGAGTCAAGGACTGGTGCGTATGCCTCGGTGGAAGTAGGCTGAGTCGCGCACTGCGTCGCACTCTAGAAGACGAGGGATCCGAGGCACCGGAAGGTGGCGAATCGGTCGTGGTTGTAGGTTGCGTAGCTCGACAACATGGCGCAACGTACGTATCAGTCCATAAGTTCCTGTTACCAAGTTGAGAACATTAAGCAGGTGACATAGGCAAAGGCACGAGTTGCATTTGACTGATGTCGCAGGTGTATATGGTCTCAACCGACAAACAGTGCACATGGTGTAAGGGGCCAGGAGCTGGTGGCTTGGCTTACATTTCTGCTAGTGCTGTTAGAAGAAGGAGAGGTTGTAAGTGGGAGGGGGTGGGCTGTCGCTCTGCATAACATCTAAAAGAGAAGTGCTACGTAGAAAGTAGCTGTGAGCTGCTGTTGGCGCCGGTGGGCGTGAGCGGCAGCGGGAGTTACACACTACGGTGAGACAAGCACTCTCCAAGATCCAGCGTATGGCATGCGTCTGCATCACAGGGGCAATGCGCACTTGCCCCACCGCTGCGCTGGAGGTTATTCTCGATCTACCCCCCCTACACTTAGCGATAGAACAGGCGGCCAAAAGAACCCTCCTTAACATTGCTAAAGAGGGTTCGGGCAGAGGAAAAGTAATGTCAACCAACAATATGGTAAAGTTAAAAGAAACTATCCCAATTTCTCAATTACCGAGGGACGACATTCTCAGGCAAATAATCTTTGAAAGGAGATTTAGAGTTGAACTGGGAACCAAGACAACCTGGGAACAATCCAGAGTAGACACCATACACCGCTCCCACACAATCGTGTGGTACACGGATGGCTCGAGGACCCCAGAGGGAATCGGAGCCGGAATATTCGGCCCAAGAGCGCGGATATCAGCGCCTCTGGGGACATACCCGAGCATCTTCCAAGCGGAAGCATACGCCATACACCACTGTGCAGAGTTAAACCTGCAGCGTGGATATAGAAATGAGCGCATCGCTATACTTAGCGACAGCCAAGCTGCACTCAAGGCAATCTCATCGTATGAGGTAAAATCAGCGCTTATCCGCGAGTGCATTGAGAAGCTAAATGACCTAGGAACCAACAACAGGGTGCTTCTAGCATGGGTTCCAGGTCATACAGGAATCGAGGGTAACGAGCAGGCTGATAGCCTAGCACGACACGCAGCAAGCACAAGCCCTATCGGGCCTGAGCCAATGTTGCCAGTGGGTCCTCAAACGCTTAAAGAATGCTTGAGGAAAGACGAAAAAAAGGAACGAGAGGAATACTGGCGCAATGCGTCGGGCTTGCGGCAGTCAAAGTTGCTCTTGGGGGGTTATAACACCTCTCGCCATAGAGCAATAATAAGCCTCTCCAAAGCTAATTTAAGAATTCTAACTGCTATTCTTACAGATCATTGCAGACTCAACAGCCACCTACACAAAATGGGAATAAGGGCGAATGACAACTGCCGGTTCTGTCATACGACGTCGGAGACTGCAGAGCACATCCTTATGGCATGCGACGCAATAGCCAGGAAAAGAGCACAAGTCCTGGGATCACCATGGCCAGAGCAGACGGAATTACAAGCCCTCAGGCCAACTGAAATCCTCACCTTTTTGAGGGAAGTTGGCTTGGAAGAGGTGTTGTAATTAGATGAGGGCACAATAGACCACCTGGTCGCAGTGCTATCCTCAAGAATATCTATCTACACACTACTTGCTGGGCATTATTAGTGCTGTTAGCCGTTGAGACTGTTTCTGAAGATTGTGGCGGTACGACGCTGGATCGTCGTTGGCCACGAGACGCCCTAGGGCGTGAACAGCAAGGGGCCACAAAAGTTTTGAAGAAACTAGGGGGCCTGTGTGTGGAGGGATTTAGCCCGGAGCACCTAGTTTTGTGCAACCATCTTTTACAAGAATTACATTGGATAGAGTGTGAACGTTTACCGTAAATCTTCTTCCAGCAGACGCAGCAGATCCATTCTTCTGGACCCGTGTCGGATTCGACCCCAGCCCGGAGTGTTTTGAGCAGCCCTGCTGCAAGGAGCTGCTCAGAGGATGACAGTGGTAGGGGAAAAGGTAACAGGTTAGACAGGGTAGTGTCGAAATAACAGCTCTTGGTCGGATAGAAAAATCCGAGTCATTTCGGTGCGATAGAACCGGCTGTTGTGGGAATGACGGCCTCACCTTCGCTGGTCATGCCACCGCAATAGCTTCAAAGGTACAGAGCCGCAATAAGATCCTCAAGTCACTGGCCGGCAGTACTTGGGGAAAAGACAAAGAAAATTGCTTGCTACATATAAGGCTATTGGCCGACCGGTTATTGACTACGCTGCGCCCATATGGTCGCCCAATCTTGCTGACACCAATTGGAGGAAATTGCAAGTCTGCCAAAACACCGCCATCAGAACAGCTACGGGATGTCTGCTTATGACATCTGAGTCTCACCTCCATCAAGAGCAAAAATTGCTCAATGTTCAAGAGCACGCGGAACTCTTGAGTAGACAGTTCCTTCTGAACTGTCATAAACCCAGTCCTCCAAATCGACATCTATTGGATGTAGGCCCGCCCCCCAGAGACATCTTCGTAAGCATTACGATGAGATCCGGCACCACATCTCTTTGCCGTTTGATTTGCGGAAGCACAGACGGGCTCTAAATGACCTGCACACCGAGTCGGTAGACAGATCCCTCAGATCTCGGCCTGTGAATCCCGTTATCAGTATTCAGCCACCTGAATTGGCTGAAAGGGAGCGTTTACTTCCGAGGGAGACTAGAGTCATGCTAGCACAACTTCATTCTGGATATCGTAATAGGTTAAACTTTTACTTATCCATACTGAACCCCAACATAACAAACACATGCCCTGCATGTGGTATGTCCCCTCATGATACCAAACATCTCTTCTCCTGTTCAGGCGAACCTACTCTGCTAACACCTATGTACATCACTCTGGTCCAACCCTGTGGAAACTGCGCGTTTCCTGGGACTTCCGTTAGAAGAGCCTGATGACAATTTATAGCACTGTTAACAACAACAACAAAAACGGTAAGTGCTTTACATAAGGCGTATTTTCTAGTGCGGTTTTCTGACAGACCTGCAACTTCCTTTAATTTGTGTTCGATAGTCAGGGTGATCATACTGCCAGCTCAGAATCGGCTGGCCAATTGCCTTGTACGTTGCCAACAACGTTTCTTTACCTTTTTGTCAAACTGCTGCCAGCCAGTGACATGAGAGTTTGGTTGCGGCTATGGTATCAAACGCCACCCCAAGATTTTGGGAAGCTTGATGCCGCCGACGTAGACACCCTCCCCTGCGGGTTAGGGGCTTAGAATATGCCCGAGGTAGGCATACCGGTCGTAAGAGGGAATAAAATGATCTAGGTTCCACTGGTCTCACCAAATCGCTCCCTCTAGAGTCGGGCAGGGTTGCAAACAACAAACAAGCCGTAACAAAATCCTCAAGTCACTAGCTGGCAGTACTTGGGGGAAAGACAAAGAAACGTTACTGGCAACGTACAAGGCAATCGGACAGCCGGTTCTGAGCTACGCGACGCCAATATGGTCGCCGGGGTTAGCAGACACACATTGGGGGAGGTTGCCTGCCAAAACACCGCACTCAGAACTGCCACGGGGTGCCTCCTTATGTCTCCTGAGCACCATCTTCATAATGAGGCAGAAATGCTCGATGTCAAAGAGCACTGCGAGATGTTGACCAGACAATTCCTGTTCAACTGCCATAAACTGCAGCACCCGAACAGGAACCTGCTCAACGAAAATCCGCCTCCCAGGAGAATAAGGAGTCACCTCCGTAAGCACTATGATGAGAACCGGCACCACATTTTCTCGCCGTTTGATCCAAAGGTGCACCGGCGGGCCCTCAACCTCATCCACACGGAGTCGGTGAACTCCTTTGTCAGGTCACGTCCAGTGAATGCAGTCCTACAGGCACAAGCCCCACCTGTTGCCGACGAGGAACGCGAACTGCCCAGGGAGACAAGAGTCACGCTGGCTCAACTTCGTTCTGGATACTGTAACAGACTAAACTCTTACCTATCCAGACTGAACCCTGACATGCCAAATGTCTGCCCGGCATGCGGCGTGTCTCCCCACGATACTAACCATCTGTTCATCTGCTCAACTGAGCCCACTCTTCTAACACCAATTTCACTCTGGTCCACCCCTGTTGAGGCCGCGAGGTTTCTTGGACTTCCGTTAGAAGAGCCTGATGACAGTGTTGGATGGGGGGTGACATCCTAGGCAGGTTAAGTAGTCGCTACAACAAAAACAACAACAGTCATGGTAACGCATAAATGTCGGGGCGATCAGGTGACAGGGGATGTGTAAATATTAATGATCCTAAGATCCACATCGGCTGACCGGACAACCATATTCTGACGTTCTAAGTTATTGTCCCTGGGGCGACGTCAGGCTCAAAAAGACGATACTGCACAATTTAATGGGTAATGAACGCTAGTCCACCCCCAAGTCCTCTCGCACGATCGCGACGATGGATATTGTAGCCGTCACAGGTCCGAAGATTTGATACTATGCCGTTTCATTAAGTTATCTATTTCTAAGGCCGTTGCAGTTAAGCTGCATTACGTGGAAGTGCACCCACTTGTTGTTGTTACTGTTGTAGCGACCTGCAAAAATATCACCCCCCTTGCCCAACATTGCCATCAAGCTCTTCTAACGGGAGTCTCAGAAACCTCGCGGCTTCAAGAAGGTTGGACAAAAGTGATATTGCTGTTAGAATAGTAGGCTTAGTTGAGCAAATGGTGTCATGGGGAGACATGCCGCATGCCGGGCAGAAATATGGCATATCCGGGTTCAGTCTGGATAGGTAAGAGTTCCTCTTCGGCAACAGGTGGTTCTATCGTACCGCAATGACTCGGGTTGTCCTTTACCGGATATGCACACGGTATGATCCGGTAGCAGCACCTCGCGCCACTAACCCAACAGGTTTCTGTTTGCGAGCCCAAAACACATAAGAACGTGACACAGCCAAAGCAATATTTGCGTCTGACCGATGCCGAAGGCACGTAGTGAAATAAACGAGGAGCTGGTGGTCCTAAGGTGATGGCAGGAAGAGGGGGTCATTGCTCGTATCTGACCTGTTAAGGGAATATACTATTGAACGGGCATGTCAATGGAGCAACGCTGCTGGTCGTGAAGACGGTGCTACTATTGTATGAAGGCGCCACTGAGGGTGAAAAACAGGGGACCACGAATGTACTAAAGAAAGTACGGGGTCTGTGGATTTCAATGTTAAGACCTGAACATCCGGATTTGTGTAGCCATCTCTTACACAGGACGAATTGAAAAGAATACGACCGTTTAACATAACATAGAACCGGTTGCCGTAAGAATGCTGGTACCTGCTCGACGGGCAGACTCTGCTAACCAAAAACGGTGAAACGGCCAGGTCCCTAGGACTACCATTAGTACCATCTTTTCCAGAAGAACCGTCTTTGGTATTTGGTAAGTTTAGGAGAAAACTGCTAAAACGTGTCCAAAAATATCGGGAGATGTATACACGTTTTAAACTCTGTATCAATAATCTAAAAGTGGAAAATAATTATTTTGTTTCGATGGAAAGTTATTGGGGAAAAAACCAAAAAATTACCCGGCTCCGATCCTGAATGATATTTATGTGCGGAACACCTCTATAGGAAGGCGGCCTTCGGTCGCGCTTCAAAAAAATTACCACAGTATTTCTGCACAGAATATACTTTTGCACTTTTTGGAGCATCCTATATATTTTTCTGTCATTTTCATGTGGTTGTTGTAAACACATATGTAAGGTGTTTCAAAAGGTGCGTTTTGCGCAAAAATACTGGGGACCGCTTAGATGGTGTTGGAACGGCTGAGGGTGTTTTTTGAAACGCGGCCGAAGGCCGCTGTAGTGTTTTTATAGATATATTAATCTATGTGTATATATATATATGTAGGATCGGGTGGCAGCACCAACTGGCGGCAACCCCGATACCTACAAACCTACAACCCTAACTTCACGAACGCCTTCTAAAATGATGGCTGACTTAAACTAACGGCTAATAAAAAAAAGCAAGTCTATCGTCCACCGTCGCCGAGTGAAGTCACGCTTATATAAAAGCGATGTGAAACGTTGGATATGAAAATCCTAAAAACTATTGTGAAATCGTTGTGACAAAACTGTAAACAAGCGATTAAGCTTTAAGCTAAATGTGAACACTTGTATTTAATGTATCGACTACTTTAATAAATAATATTGAAACCCCGCAAGGGTAATAATGAAAACCATCATTTTACTCGAGTGTCTCGCAAGATTACCACAAATGGTGCCAGAATCGGGATCGTTACCGAAATAAAAACCCCTACAAGTAGTACATAGCTAAAAAAGCGGTGTAATTTTTGCAAAAGCTAAAAGTCACTATTTGAAAGAAGTATGCATAAAATGTGTACAGACGCATTGTAAGACGATTCGGTCTACGAATGCGATCAACTTTATATCAAAAAAAAGAAACTTCCAGTCGTTAAACTGAATATCGCTAAAAACTTAGCATAAAAGTAATTTAAAAAATTCTCGGTGACGGCTGTACTGTACCACGGAGATACAAGGCAGATCGTATGAATAATTAACCGCTACCTAAGCATTGACAGTACCGCTATAACGGGAAGCATATGAGGTGAGAGCAAAACCAAGAAGCCGTACCGGGTAACGAACAGGCCAGTTGACGAAGCGGTTAAGAATTACGGAGCAGCGCAGCAACCTTGCATAAGCAGCAGAACAGCCACCAGCAGAAGTAGATAGAACAAGGTATACGAGGTGTGTTCAAAAAGTATCGCGAATTTTGAATTTTCGCTGGTTACGTATATTCGAATTTCGAATTTTTTGTGGCGTTATGTTGGTACTCATGTCTCTCACTTATGCCGACAAGCTCGGCCATTTTGAATGTTCAGTTAATTGTTGACAGCTGCTTTGCTTGCACGTGTTTTGGATCGTCTTCGATTTTTACCGAAATTCGTACCAAAATTGCTCAATTGTGACCAAAAACAGCATCGCATGAACATTGCTAATGAGATGTTAAACTCTGTCCGCGACGACCCAAATTTGCTCCAGAGGGTCATAACTGGTGACGAATCGTGGGTTTATGGTTATGACGTGGAAACCAAAGCTCAATCATCTCAATGGAAGCTGCCGCACGAACCAAGACCGAAAAAAGCGCGCCAAGTTCGGTCGAATGTGAAAGTTTTGCTGACAGTTTTCTTCGATTGCAGGGGCGTGGTGCATCATGAGTTCTTGCCACAGGGAAGAACGATCAATAAGGAATATTACCTGCAAGTTATGCGCAATTTGCGCGAAGCAATCCGCCAGAAACGCCCGGATTTGTGAAAGAACAAAAATTGGCTTTTGCACCACGATAACGCCCCTGCTCACGCATCGTTGCTTGTGCGCGACTTTTTGGCCAAAAACAACACACTAATGATGCCGCAGCCATCGTATTCCCCAGATCTGGCCCCCTGTGACGTTTTCTTGTTCCCTAAACTGAAGAGGCCCATGAAAGGACGACGTTACGCTTCTCTTGACGAGATAAAGACGGCATCGAAGGAGGAGCTGAACAAGATACAAAAAAATGATTTTTTAAAGTGCTTCGAAGATTGGAAAAACCGTTGGCACAAGTGTATAATATCTCATGGGGATTACTTTGAAGGGGACAAAATAGATATTCATGAATAAATAAATAATTTTTGAAAAAACACAAAATTCGCGATACTTTTTGAACACACCTCGTACCAGGGTTACCGGCAGCGGAGGTGATGGCATTTATACATTCAGTTGAAGAAGGTATGTCCGTCTTGGTATGAAATTTAATTTATTTATATGTAAATGTTTATATGTAAGCTGTAATATTTGTTTTGATGATTATTTTGTTGAGAATCTGTGGCGAATTAACCCAGTAAGCGATAATCGACAAACTTAGTTAGCTAAACAAGAAAGATTTGTATTTCGATTCGATTTAAATACACAGGCCGATAGCCATATAAGCTAGTGTTTTTTTCAAAATTTATTATAAGGCGAAATAATTTGTAATTTTCATTTCGATATTGTAAACGGAAACGGTCGACGATGGACCGCACAGAAATTTTAGATTTGAATGTTGTTGGACTAAGGCAAAAGCTATTGGAGCTAGGTCTACCCACTACTGGTAGGAAAGTCACCCTGCAGGACCGATAACGCAGGTTCGTCCCCATTAAGGGAAATACCAAACAGTTTACCCAATCGTACTCCCTTCACCTTGCGGGATATAGAAGAGTCGTTAACACCTTTCAGCGGGTCGGGTTCGCCACAAATAGAAGAATGGTTGGAGGACTTCGAACTGCTAGTGCTGTGCAGTGGAACGAACTTCAAAAGTTTATCTACGCAAAGCAACTTTTAAAGGGGGCTGCGAAAATGTTTGTCCGTAGCCAGTGGGGTGTCACTAGTTGGAGTTCGTTGATGCAAGCACTTAAGTCCGAGTTTGGTACCAGGGTGTCATCGATAGAAGTTCATAGAGCCTTGACGAATAGGCATAAGCGTAGCAACGAAGATTATCGGGAATACCTATACACTCTGATGGAGATAGGCAAACCGATAAGGCTCGACGAGGCTAGTCTCATTGAATATTTTATCGAGGGCATCCCCGACTCCAAACAAAACAAGATTAATCTCTAGTTAGCGAAGTCCATTGCGGAGCTTAAAGAACAAATTTTAGTGTACGAAAAAGTTAGGTCGAGTCACCACCTGGCTACCACCTCGAACCCGAACCGACCACGAGTAGAAGATAAGACAATGGTCAACCATGGTGCGCGTAGAGAAGGGCAAAAGAGATGTTTCAAATGCAGTAGCGCCTCTCATCTAGCTAAGGATTGTAGAGAACCCTTCAAGTGTTTAAGATGCGAAAAACCTGGGCATCAATCCGTCGACTGTCCGAGCGCGCCAGCTGCAATCAAAATGGAAAGCCACAATGCAAACGCTTTGGGTGATGAAGGTAGTCGTAAACCTAGCAGGGCAGGTAGATGTGTCTTCGTAGATATGATCTGCGATCAGGTAACTTTTTCAGCGTTGATCGATACAGGGTGTGATCTCTGTTTGATGCGCTATGATACGCTGCTAAGGTTAGATGTAGATATTGAGTTAGACAAGGATAGACGCCGGCTAGTTGGTGTAGGAGAGGGCAGTCTAACCACATTGGGCAGTTTTGTTAAGCCAGTCACGGTTGATGGAATTGTTTTGGAAATTAGGTTCCATGTAACAAGAAAGTGCGATATGGAGTATGCAGCGGTGATCGGGAACGACATCCTGCAACAGGTAACCTTAGTTGTCAGCGAGGACCGCGTGGATTAAGGCGGTTGCGAAGGTACTTGAGAAGGGCGAATATGAGGACTTTTATATGAAACACGGGGTGCTGCATAAAGATCCCATCAAGGAGCTTATTGTTGTACCCACCGTGATGGAAGAAGAAATAATAAAAGTTGCTCATAACCAGGGTCTCTCTGCCAAAAAGACCCAGGAAGCCGTAGAAAAAACCTTTTATACCACGCAGTTATCAAAGAAAGCGTTGGGGATAGCGAAGAGTTGCGTCGAGTGCATCGTAGCAGAGGCTAAATTAGGGAAGAAGGAAAGGTTTTTAGCACCGATAGGGAAAGAAGATAAACCCCTGGGGACGTATCATATCGACCATCTTGGGCCTATGGAGTCGACGTCGAAGCACTATACGTATATTTTTGTTGTTATTGACGCCTTCTCTAAGTTTGTGTGGCTCCATGCGTCTAGAAACACTGCGGCTGAGGGAGTTATAAATCAGCTCAAATGGCAAGCGGCGACATTTGGTAACCCGAAACGGCGTTCACTTCGAATGCTTTCAGGGAATATTGTGAGCGTGAGGGGATACAGCACCTCGTGGAAACGGGCAGGTGGAGCAAATCCATAAAATTATCGTTCCTATGTTGAGCGTCATCCCTGAACTGCAGGACTTCCTAGAAGAGGATGCAATTAGAGATTTGAATAGTGAGCGAGAGGAAGGTAGCGCAGGAGAACATTGCCAAAATCCAACAAGAAAATCGCAGGTCGTTCGATAGGTCTCGCAGGGAGATAGTGAAGTACCAGGTAGATGAGCTCCTCGCCATCAAACGCACTCAATACGGTTCGGGGCTTAAGTTGAGAGGAAAGTTTCTAGGACCTTACAAAATTACTAGGGTTTTAGCTCGCGATAGATACGAAGTCCGCAAGGTAGGGGACCACGAGGGTCCGGGTAGTACCATAACGGTAGCAGAGTTCATGAAGAAATGGGGACCTACGACTGAGTCACCGAGTGCGTCATCATTCGAGCCTAATGATAAGTCAGGAGGGCCGAATGTGGGATCGGGTGGCAGCACCAACTAACGGCAACCCCGATAGTAGTCAAACCTACAACCCTAACTTACCGAACGCCTTCTAAAATGATGGCTGACTTAAACTAACGGCTAATAAAAAAAGGCAAGTCTATCGTCCACTGTCGCCGAGTAAAGTCACGCTTATATAAAAGCGATGTGAAACGTTGGATATGAAAATCCTAAAAACTATTGTGAAATCGTTGTGACAAAACTGTAAACAAGCGATTAAGCTTTAAGCTAAATGTGCACTTGTATTTAATGTATCGACTACCTTACGGAAGGAGGGGTGACATGACCTAGAAGGTTCCACTGGTCATAAATCGCTACCACGACAGTCGGGCAGTACCGCAAGGGAGAACCGGAGCGTACCGGATTCATATCCGGCCAAGGACTGTCAGTTCGACAGCACTCCCCAAAACCTTCAGGGAGTGTTTTTGTCGTTACAACAACAACAACAACAACAACTACTTTAATAAATAATATTGAAACCCCGCAAGGGTAATAATTAAAACCATCATTTTACTCGAGTGTCTCGGAAGATTACCACATATATATATGAATTGTAAACTTTGTTTTAAAAACTTGTTATGTTTTTTTGTTTTTTATAAACATGAATGTGTTGATTTGTAACTTTTGAGGTTTTCTATTTGAAAATAAAATTTTCATTCTAAATATATTCTTAGAACAAATAAGAAGTATTTTTTTAATAAATTTGTTCTACAAATTGGCGATCCTACCAGGTATAGTATACCAAAAATAACCAAGTCAATTTCTTTTTGAATAAATTCTTCTCCCACACTCCCGTTCAATGTAAATATGTAATAATATAAACACATAATCAAACGTAGCAATAATAATTCCAATTGAAGCGTTTATGCTTACGATGCGTTTTAATATACTTATTGAATATGTATATGTATGAGAGTATGATTGAATTTGAATGCACTTACTTATTTACATATACCTAGTACGTACGAATTAGAGTAAATATGTATTTTAGTAAATAAGAATATACATAAGCCGAAATTTGTATAAAAGATAAGAATATTATGATTGTTGTTGGAGCAAAGCTCGAATTTTTATGTTTTGTTTGTTAATTGATATTAGAGGAAAAAATTACAACGTTATGCGCAGCGATGGGATGACATGTTTCGAAGTGCCCAACTTCTCATCAGACCCCTTCTCGGACACTGAGATACGAACCCAAGTGTCTGCACCAAAGCCGCTGTTAGAGTACTCTAACAACTAAGCATGTTGTAATTTTTTCCTCTAATATCAATTAACAGATAAGAATATTATTAATAAAGAACTACAAAACTTCATACTCTAAAAAATTCTACGAAAAAAGTTGAAAACTTTGCTAAAATTTCTTGGAATTTTCGCGAATTTTGCGTACATTTTTAAAACAGAATTTATAGTTCTTGTATTAGACATTGACACATGCTTTTATATAGTCTTTGTTAAAATAGTTTTTTTATTAAGGCCAAAATTTGTGAAAATAGCCGAAAAAATAACTTTACTTTTTACTCCCAGCATTTCATAGTGTCGCCTATGGTAGCGACGTAAAAGTCAATGGCAAACTTATTCTTGAACCCAAACCTCTGTTTCGACACCAATTAGTCGGGTTGTACCCATCCAAAGACTGGTTGTTCTGTATAGACTTTCTTAATCCGCATCCGTGAGTGGGCGAAAAAAATCAAATTGTTAGGCTATTGTAACAACTTGATTAAAACTCCTCTCCTTTTTGTTGAATGCTTATGTACCATGCCTTGCGTTAGATGATACGTAGTACTCTACGGCACATGGAAAAACGGTATTCACTTACCAAAATTTATTGGATTTCTGGGTTTTTGACTATTCCAACTATTGCTTTTACTATCCTTTGCATTAAATGGAGGAAATTGAAACTGCATTGAACTTTGTTGAGGGCCTAAAATTTAGCGATAATAAATAGAAACGATAAATATTTTTTCTGGAACATACATGTATTTTCCTCAGTTGTGGGAGAAGACAAGTTTTCATATGATGCTTCGTCGACTTGCTGACTCCATGGTATATTATGGTCCTCTACAGATTTTGCTGGGAGAAACAGAACGATAAATATAGTTTTAGTTTAAATCCTTCCCAACACTCCTCAATCAAGATTTTTCAATTAATTAGATATGTAACTGTTACCTGTAAGTCCGGGTACTTTTATCTGTAGTAAAATAAAAATACATTTAATATTTTTATAAATACCAAAAACTTGAACTAATCAATACGAAAATACCTGTTCTGATACGTTCGATGACATCTGCCGTATATTTTATTTCAGAACTTTTCTACAAGAAATATAAACATTTACTGACCGTATACCTACTTTAACTTCGGTTACCTCTTAAAAATTTAAAAATATAAACAGGACACAAATATTAAAATACAAAACTTTGCACACAAAACTATTCAGTTGTAAAACGTATATTGGCTCTAATCCTTCTATTTGAGAGACTGAAAAGTGAAGAATAAATCACGCACACTAACAGCTAAGCAGAATCCTACTATAATATGTACGATTCGACGCAAAGGTATCGGGCATGTTTCATTACCATTTGTTTTTTTAATATATGAGCGCCTGCCACACGATCAATTTCATATATGAGTTTGCGAAGCTTATCAGCCAAATTGCCTTCCTCGGCTGGTGGGCTTCACGATTGATATATATTCGAACGTTTTCGTGGCCGTTTGCGATGTGGGCCCTTACTCTCTAGGGGAAAATTTTACCTAAATGCCCTACGACTAGAAAAAAATGACTTTTTCGGAGGGTTAGGGGGGTCAAACCCTTCACAAAACTGGTCTCTATTTGTCTAGGAAGTCATTGGTTTATTAATAATTTGTTATTAAAGTTGCAAAAATTCACTGAAAAAAATGCTTAAACTATGCGGTGTAAAACAAATATGAGCACACAAAACATATAAATATCATGAATACTTAGTATCTTAAACATATATTAGTGATTATGCGATTGAAAATATACGTTTTTTAATAAAATATACTCGAATTAGCATGTATTTACACAAATGTTAAAAAATGTTCTTTTTACTAGAGTTGAACAGAGATGTATTGTTAGATGTCTGAAATGATGCCACATGGTTATAAAAAAAATGGTCATAATTTTTCACATGAGAGTGCGGGATTTTATATAGCGTAAAATTTTTTATTTTTGTTATCAAAATCTCGCGATTTAATACAAAAAAATAAACTCTAATTATTTTTGATGTTATTGAAAATTGTATGCTAATTGCGCTACATAAAAATTTTAACATTTTTATACTACAATACCAAAAGATATTAAATTAGTCCAAAAATATCAGGAGAGGTATCAAACAATTCGATTTGACTTCGGTATCAACATTCCGAAAGCGGATTTTCAATTTTTTGTTGCAGTGAAAAGTTATTCGCGAAAAACCCAAAAATGACCCAGGTCCGATCCCAAATAGTTGGTTTGATCCAAGGTAAATATTTATGTGCGGCCTTCGGCCGCGCTTCAAAAAAATAACCCTTAGCCGGTCCAACACCGGCTACGCGGTCCACAGTATTTCTGCGTAGACCACACTTTTCGGTACATCATGATCTGTAATTACAACAACCTCATGAAAATGGCAGAAAATTTTCAACTTTGATTGCTAATATCTCTTCACTGAAACTGAAAAACTCGAAAATCCGCTTCCGAATTATTGTTACCGAGGTCAAAGCGCGTCTTTTGATACCTTTCCCGATAATTTCGGACGTGTTTTAGCAGTAGTCTTCTATTTATAATGTATAAGTCTGGCATCACGTTATCATATGTACATATTCATCGACTTTCACTTTCGGCTATCTTCAAAAGGAATGTAGGTGAAAAGCAAACAATATTAAATATGCAATTACTTTCTAAAATAAAGAAAACAAATCAATAAAATTTAATTAAAATCAATGCGAACGGTGTGAAGATTATATATGTGTGCAAATATAAGGGGTGAAATGCATTAATTGACCAAAGATTTGTGTTGTTATTGCATATACATATTTTAACAATTTCTGGAAATAATATATTTAAATAACTATTAAAATTAATAAATTCATTGAAAGGACCTCTTCATGAACATTTATGCCAAGTTTCATTGAATAATTCCCAGCGGTTTGCATGTAAAAGGCATACAAAATAAAACAGGGTATTTACATAAAGCCCACCCCACATTCGTTGTTCGAGTTCCATTCTGTTCCCTTCGGTTTTGATTTATCCCTCTTACGATTGTAGAAAATTTGGTTCTCACTATTTCGAAAACATATACCAAAATGGTCGCAAGTTAGAAAATTCTATTCGACAACAATTTAGTAAACGGAAATCCATAAAAAATCATTTTCTTATGACTATAATAATAAAGCAATTAAAAAGGTTAAAAAATTTCTTATAATTCAAAATTTGTATGGAAATGTCATAGTAAAAAGCTTTAAGAACAAATTTTATCTTTTATGAATATGGAGTCCTTTTTTTCATCAAGAAATCATTTTTACCGCAGAAAGTGTTAAGCAATGGCTTTTGACAAAAAATAATTGAAAAATTCTAGGTAAAAAATTGGAAATATTCAACAAAAAATAAATTTTATTTAATAAAATAAAAATGATAAAAATTACTTGTGCAAGCACTTACGTTCGAACCAGCGATCACAAGCGTGGTAGACGAGATTCTTATGTTGTTGTTGTTGTGGTAGCGACTATTTAACCTGCCTAAAGTATCACCTCTTTTATCCAACATTCTCATCAGGCTCTTCTAACGGTAGTCCTAAAAACCTCGGGGCATCAACAGGGGTGGACCAGAGTGAGATTGCTGTTAGAAGAGTAGGCTCGGTTGAGCAGATGAACAGATGGTTAGTATCGTGGGGAGACACGCCGCATGCTGGGAAGACATTTGGCATGTCAGGGTTCAGTCTGGATAGGTAAGCCTTTAGTCTGTTACAGTATCCAGAACGAAGTTGGGCCAGCATGACCCTTCTCTCGCTAGGCCGTTCGCGTTCCTCATCGGCAAAAGGCGGAGCTTAAGCCTTAGGACTGCATTCACAGAGCTGACAAAGGAGTTTCCCGACTTCGTGTGGATGAGAGTGAGGGCCCGCCGATGCACCTTTGTATCAAACAGCGAGAAAATGTGATGCCGGATCTCGTCATAGTGTGTGTAGGCTAGCCCCGCCGACCATATAAGAGTCGCGTAGCTCAGAACCGGCTGGCCGATTGCCTTGTACGTTGCCAGTAACGTTTTTTACCTTTTCCCCAAGTGCTGCCAGCTACTGACTTGAGGAGTTTGTTGCGGCTTTGTGCTTTGGTGGCTACATGAGCACCGTAGTTCAACATGTTATCAAACGTGACCAATTAGATTTTGGGGTGTGTGACAGTCGAAAGCTTATTGCCATCGACGTAGACGTCTAGGTCAAGCGATTCATTGGGACGATGTTGGTTGAGACCGACAACTATCTGAGTGGTGATAGCGTTAATCGCGGTGGTAGTGCTATGCAATTTACGGAATCCATGCTGATGTTCGGCTAGTCGCAAGTTAGCGGTGAAGTATGGGAGCAAGACCGTCTCCAAGGTCTTCACTATTGGCGAGAGGAGTGATATCGGTCGATAAGAATCCCGCTCGTTGGCCGGCTTGACGGGCTTTAGTAGTGGCACCACCTTTGCCTGTTTCCATTTTTCTGGAATGACAAAGGTAGTCATAGACAGATTGAAAATCTCTTCTCCGAGATGTTTTTAGATCAGCATGGATATACCGTCGGGGCCGAACGATTTAAAGCCTTTACACCCCCGTATGGCCTCCCGAACTTCTGTGGTGGGGATGGCAATAAGCGCTTGACCAGGCGCCTCGTCTAATTTCCTTGTCGACCGGAGGATGCAGTGCAAATTGCTGGCAAAAAGCGCTCGCTCATCTCTTCGGTTTCGACCGTACCTTATCACCAAAGGTGATGGATATTTTGTCGTTAGGTTTAGTCGGATTTGACAAGGATTTTACGGTGGACCATAGTTTGCCAACACCAGCAGAGAGGTTGCAGGACCTTAGGTGTTCCTCCCATTTAGCGCGTTTATGATGATCAACCAGTCGTCTGATTTCCGCCTTGAGATCTTGAATTTGGAGATACGTAGAGTCCAAGCGTCGCACATGGTCGCGCTCATTAGCCAGGGCCGCTGCCTTGATTCTACCTGACGGAATGTATTGATTAGAGCCTGAAGCTATGACCATGCGAAACGCTTTTTCCCCTTTTCGCACTTAAGACGCAGTTTATGATACCGGCGCTGACGATAGTAAAGTCTGGCGAACTAGAACCATTTACCGCGACTCTCTTGGGGGCATCCCCGTTCACTGTGCAAAACGTCGAGTCATCTATTTGTTCAGTCAGTTCCTGTCCCCTATCATCGACCTGTAGGCTCGAGTGCCACAGGTCGTGGTGTGCGGTGATCCCAGGATTACACGATTATCGCCTTTGAGTAACGCACTGATGTCAGGGTGGTAATCCCTCGGACAGCAGGTGGCAGGAGGTATATAAATGTTAATTATTTCAAGATCGACATCGCCTGACCGGACAATCATACCTCGACGTTCTAAGCTGTTGTCCCACGGGTCAACATCAGGCTCAAACAGACGATATTGCACATATTGATTAGTGATGAAGAAAAGTCCGCCCCCAAGTCCTCTCTCAAGGTCACACCGGTGGATGTTGTAGCCATCACAGGTCCGAAGATCTGACCGGGCGCCTAGCTTTGTTTCTTGATTAGCAGAAATCTTGATATTTTTCCGCTTCATGAAGTTCACTATCTCACTAACCTTGCCGGTTAAGACGTTGCAGTTCAACTGTAGGACACGAAAGTGCGAAGGGGGAGAAATAATCACACTGGGAGTCAAGGCCTGGTGCGTATGCCTCGGTGGAAGCAAGCTGGGTCGCGCACTGCGTTGCAATCTAGAAGACGAGGGATCCGGACCACCGGAAGGAGGCGAATCGGTCGAAGTCGTAGGTTGCGTAGCTCGACAACATGGCGCAACGTTTACGTATCAGTCCATAAGTTCCTGCTACCAAGTTGAGAACATAAAAGCAGGTGACATAGGCCAAGGCAAGAGTTGCATTTGACTGATGTCGCAGGTGTATATGGTCTCAACCGACAAACAGTGCACATGGTGTAAGGGGCCAGGAGCTGGTGGCTTTGGCTTACATTTCTGCTAGTGCTGTTAGAAGAAGGAGAGGTTGTAAGTGGGAGGGGGTGGGCTGTCGCTCTGCATAACATCTAAAAGAGAAGTGCTACGTAGAAATTAGCTGTGAGCTGCTGTTGGCGCCGGTGGGCGTGAGCGGCAGCGGGAGCTACACACTACTTGCTGGGTAGAAGTAGTGCTGTTAGTCGTGGAGACTGTGTCTGGAACTTGTGGCGGTGCGACACTGGATCGCCGTTGGCCACGGGACGCCCTAAGGCGTGAACAGCAAGGGGCCACACAAGTTTTGTAGAATCTAGGGGGCCTATGTGTGGAGGGATTTAGCCCGGAGCACCAAGATTTGTGCAACCATCTTTTCCATGTATTATATTGGACGGAGTGTGAACGTTTGACGTAAATCTTCTTCCAGCAAAAGCAGCAGATCCATTCTCTTGGTTCCGGGCTGGTGTTGAATCCAATCCTCTTTCATTTTCATCACCGGCAAGTGGATTATTCGCCGGCAAGTGATTACCGACAATATTTCTTCTAATGAAGCATCAAGTTATTATATTATCTACGCATCGTCAAGGAGCAAATATATGCCACCAACCATTGCACGGGAAGTATAATTTTTCCAGCAATTGAGTAAGTTACAATTATAATATCTTTATTTCGTCGGGCCACTTGCGGTGTACCCTTATCGAACCAACATCTTTAATTCAACATATACATACATCTCTATAGAGATAATCAAGAAGCTTTAATGAAGCCTATCATCTTAAGTTAATTTTCATCTTGCTTAATCAAAGCATACCTAAACCTTTAATAACATCAGTACATTAAATATAATTTTCATTCGCTTTTGTAAAGCATATTAAACTAGAAATTTTCAAGATCATTTTACAATCATCAACGTATATTGCAACATACGATCATTTCCTTCATTCATTAATTAATACAAATCAATATTGTTAGTGTTAAGTGTTCCTTTGTAAATAAAGTGAATAATCCACTTGTCGGGGATGAAAATGAAAGAGAAAGAATAAGAAAAAACACTTGCTTTTATGCAGTGACATCACTGGAAGGCAACTCCAGTGAATTTGTTGGAAGTGCTGGATGGCAACTCCAGTGCACTTTTTCGAAGTAACGCAGGGTTGTATATGATGTGGAAGTGTGGGAGGGTTGCATGAGCGTAAGTCCTTCGAATATCGGAAGTGAACGCAAGGTACTTATGATCCGTAATACGCTCCTCTACTTCCATTAGCACAATCTTAGTGCGTGATAAGGAGAACAGATAAGGCATTGATGCACATCCGGGTTGCGTGGAACTCTTTGCGGTCGCATGACATGTACCCCGGACGGCGGAGTTGAACGATGGTCGCGGCTTCTGTAAAGAGGATATTGTTATAGCCTTTTCTATTCGGCCTAAGCGCCATTCGTTTGGGGGAACTAACTCATTTTTTATGACGACAAAATCCCCTTCAGAAAGATTATGTTGTGGATACTTCCATTTGTACCTCTTGTGAAGTTTTTTAAGGTACTCATATTTCCATCTTTGGCTAAATGGATGATGCAATATTTTAAGCTTTTTCCAACGATTTTGTAATGAAACTTGTGTACTATGAATGTGAATACAGCTACATAGGACAAACAGGAAGAAAACTAAGTACAAGATTCCGAGAGCATATCAGGGACTACAACAAAAAAACACGAAAACCCACCATAATACCAGAATCTAATTTCGCGAACCACATGTTTGAGAACAACTGCACCCCAGCTAACATAAAAACAACGGCTCGAATACTTCACGTACAAGAAAAAGGCCGGCGGCTTAATGTACTTGAGAACATGGAGATATACAAGTTAAAAACATTTGACGGCAGGATCATAAACGAACAAACCAACACTATCTCTGACGAAATATTTGAACCCTTAAAACTAGTTTACAAAAAACAGCACAAGCTAGCAGGTACAGCAACCAAACACGTAATAATGAACAAGCAAAAACGAAATATGAACCAAACTGCAAAATAACCGATTTCTACCTACATCAACCTACCGCTTAGCTAACAAGCGGTATGTCTACATACCTACAAAAACAACCCTTGGGACAGATAACAATTCGGACGTATCAATACCGCGCACAGACACACGCATATTAACGTTACCTACCACGAACACATAGATTGACATTACCTGCCACAGCACCCACGGACTATAAAAACAACGCAGCGGATAGACACAGACCAGAACGAGACTAGGCATTGAAAATGGCAGAACGCCGAAACCGGTTTGTCACAAAACCAAACTTGACAAGGGATGACGGAAAATCGTTCCAACAAAAATCAGCTAATGAAAGGTTGTCTATTTGTGGTTCGGGCGCTGCCAGCAAAGGAGCTCCCCGTAGAAAATGTCCTGGAGTTAAGGCTACCAGCTCATCTGGATTCTCCTCGAAGGTAAAATGGTGGCTTCCAGCAATGCGTTTAAAATGTAATTTGAAGCTTTTGACCGCTGCCTCCCAAAGTCCACCCATGTGCGGGGCGTTGGGAGGTAGGAAATGCCATTCGAAGCCGTGAAGAGAATATTTTGAAGCTATCTCTTCAGATGATTCTTTAAGGAATTGTTTGAAATCCTTTTGAAATGCCCTATTGACGCCGACAAAGTTTTTGCCATTGTCGGAGAAGATACGTTTGGGTAGGCCACGTCTTCCCACGAAACGGGAAAAAGCGGCTTGAAAAGCTTTGGTGGAGAGATCCGAACATGGTTCCAGGTGGATAGCTTTGGTTGAAAGACATACGAAAACGCAAACGTAACCTTTGACTTTTGATGATTTGCGAAGAGGTGATGATTTAAGATCGAAGGGACCTGCAAAGTCTACTCCGGTAGAAGTAAATGGTAATGAGAACTTGCAACGTTCTGGTGGTAGGGTTGCCATGATTTGCGATCTGGTGTTTTTTTGAGATTGTGCATGTTTTACAGTTGCGTATGCAAACTTTGATTTTCGATTTTAATCGAGGAATGAAATATTCCTGCCTTACGGTCCTGATCATTAGCTGATGCTCAGCGTGTATCAATAAATTATGGAGGAATTGAAGAAAAAGGTAGCAAAACCTTGACGATTCAGGAAGGATTATTGGATGCTTCTCATTATATGAGAGATCAGAGTTGGCCAAACGGCCGTTTACTCTGAGAAGGCCCTTTGTATCGAGGAAGGGACTCAAAGACCGAAGTGGACTCTTTCTAGAAAACGATTCTTTGTTTGATAGTTTAAGATATTCATTAGGATAACGCCTTTTTTGAGCAAGTTTAATAAGGCGCGTTTTAACAAAGTGGATTTCTGCCTGAGTGATAACTAGCGATTGGTAATTGGTTAGCGGAGTGGACTGTATGGATTTGATTCGATTTTTGAAACGAAAAACGTGGGATATCACTCGCAGTGCTTTTGGCCAAGACGAAAAGGGGTCTAAGATGTCAGGTTCCGCTTCCAAAGTATGTAGAGCCTCGACTTTTCGTTCTTCTTGAAGAACAACATTTTTCTGACAAGAAATGGGCCATTGCTTCGGGGGTTTAGGAAGCAAGGACAATTGATGAATCGGACCATAAAAACGTTTCAAAATCTCCTAAAGGAAGTTGATGGGTTAGATTTTTGATGGATTTGGATAGTAGGACAGCACGACACAGTTCTAACCGTGGAAGGGTCACTGTTTGCAAAGGCGCTACCTTTGTTTTTGCAAAAAGAAGGTGTGACGATACTTTACTGCCCGATTGAGCGCGAAGATAAATCCGTGTACTTGGATCTTATGGTAAGGGGAAAACTAAGTCCACCGTGGTATTCGAATTGTTTCGATAGAACGAAGGTCAGTTACAAATTGAACCCATTTTTGAAGCGACAGTGGTTTAACGCATTCATCCCATTCAGTGCCTTCTGCTGCATTAATATCTTTCCCTGAATTAGAATAGGTGCTAGCCACCCTGCGGGGTCGAAAAGTTGCGAAATAGCTGACAAAATTTGCCTCTCTGTGGAATTGGTAGGTGGTGGGATTGGCTCAATTGCATACGAAAAGCAATCGTTTAATGCGTTCCAGCGAATACCGAGAGTTTTTGTCGAACTTGAGCAATCAAACTTCAAGAAATCAGAATCTAACAAATCTTCGGGTGGAATATGGCTAAGAAGTTCTGGGTGGTTCGCAGTAATTTTCTTAAGTGGAAACCCTGCGGAGATCAGACATTGGATTGTTTGGGTTTGTGCCTGGATGCAAGACGGAATGTCATGTCTCCCAGACACGATGTCGTCTACATAAGTTTCTTTGGTCAAGATTTTCTGGGCCAGAGGGTAGAAATCCTTCGAGTCATATGCCAACTGGTGTAATGTGCGAATGGCCAAGTATGGTGCACAGCTTACCCTGAAAGTTACCGTCTTCAGTGCATAATCTGTAAGTTTTACTGTCTGGTCCCTACGCAAGAGGATTCTTTGATATTGTTGATCGTCCTCATGCAAGAGAATTTGGCGATACATCTTCTGTATATCTCTGTTGAAGACGTACTTGTACAGACGCCAATTTAGAATAACGAACATAAGATCTGCTTGCAGAGTTGGGCCTATGTGGAGGACATCGATAAGAGATGTTCCAGATGAAGTTGGTTTTGAGGTATTAAATACCACTCGAAATTTGGTGGATGTACTATCTGGCTTAACCACGGAATGGTGTGGAAGGTAGTAGGAAAAATAGTTTCCATTATGGTGGATTTCTTCCGGAGGGATCGGTTTCATATGGTCAAGAGTCAAATATTTTTCTAGCACCCGATTGTATTCGATTTTGAGGGTTGGATTTTTACTAAGCGTATGTTCCATTCGAATCGCCTGCTTCATCGCTTGCGACCGGGATTGACCTAGGGTGAGGTGGGTGGGAAATTGAGATTTGAACGGTAGACGCACCACGTATCGTCCATCGCTTTGGGGCTGAGTCGTTTTCTGGTAGAAATCTTCGCAAGTGATTTCTTCAGCTGACAATGGATGCGATTCAGCCATTGCTTCTTGTTTCCGAAAGCGCTTTAGTTGGTCGTTAAGATCCTCATTTGAAATTTCAGTCGCATGTGTGTGGAAACCAGAACATTCCGTGGAGGATAATGGTCCACTTAAGTACCAGCCGAAAAAGGTGTTTTGCGCAAGAAGGCTACCAAGGACGTGATGTTTGACTCCTTGGAGAAAAATTTGTAGAATAAGGTCACTGCCTATAACTAGATCGATCTGACCAGGGGTGTAAAAGAATGGATCTGCAAGATCTAGGTTCTTAATTTCCGACAAATTTGGTTTTGGTATTGTAAACGACGGTAAAAAACTGGTAAGTTGCTTTAGGACGATGGCGCTTGTATGGATACGAGTATTGTGGCGTTTGGATACCAGTATCAGTTGGCAGACGCGGTTCACGTTTTCGACGAACTTTCCGCCCATTCCCGTAACTGAAAAGTTTTCTTTGTAGGTAGGAAGTTGTAGGCGATTTTGTATCTTCTCTGATACGAACGTTTTTTGTGAGCCTTGGTCAATTAAGGCTCGTAACGTGAAGGTGAAACTCATGTGTTCGATTTGCACTTGGGCTGTTGGAAGTAGCGTTTTCTCATGATTCGCCGAGAAGTTCGCTTGAATATTAGAACCAGAGTTCTTGGAAGATGATGGAGACTCTTCCCAATTGCCGTCGGTGAGGTCAAAGATGGGATGTCTGGATTGCTGGGAGGATTTCGTATGCATAAGCATTTTTGGAGGGTGTGGTAGAGGTAGTTCTACTGGATGCCTTTGATTCGGGCTTGTTTGTTGCTGGTAGATGTAACATGGTATGATGGTTTTTTTTGCAGTGCAGACATCGAAAGTTACTTGGGCAATTGGCGACAGAGTGATTGTATGCGAAGCAGTTGGTGCAATACCCGACTTGTTTCACAAACTTGGTACGTTCGGAGACACTAAGTTTCCGAAATTCGGGGCAGGATTTCAAGGTATGGTTGTTGTTGCATAATTTGCAGGTAAACGCAAGTTTTTCTTCTGAGTGATACGACTGTATCTTAGATGACGATTTTTGTGGAAGGGAGGTACGTGGCCTGCTGGTTTTGTACCCATGTAGTCGTTCGACCACTTTGTAACGACTAGTTGGAAACTGGGCCATTTGGGACCACTTTGTAAGTTCTTTCCTGGACTCTAGGGATTGTTCCCAGAGAGATAGGGATTCCTCAGGGAGCTTCGAGGAACACAGGTAAATAAGGATTGGGTCCCAATCCGAAACAGAAATTCCCTGAGATTTAAGGATTACGAGGGAATCATTGATGGTATTCTGAATCTTTTGAATGCCTTCGCTATTTTCCGAGGTGACTGGAGCGATATTGAAAATCGATTTCAGCTGTTTATCTATCAAGATTCTTTTATTTTCGAATCGAGCTCTTAGCGCTTCCCAAGCTGAAGGAAAATTCTCATCACACAAGGTATATTGTTTGACAATAGCACCTACTTTTCCTCGGGTCTTATTTCATTTGATTTCATATTTCGAAGGTGGTATAGCTTTTGAGCGGGAGTCAATTTTGGGTGGTTGAGGTAGACGGCCGTGAACATATCACGAAAGGAAGGCCACTCCTCATAGCTACCGTAAAATACCTCGGAATCGCAAGGAGGTACTTTAATGCAGGGTACAGAATTTCGGTTAAACGCGTGGGACTGACGGGAGGTACTGCTTGCTTCGGCTGAATTGGTTTGATGAAGTTTAAGATGGTCTAAAAGGTGTGATTTCCAGATATAGAAGGAGTCGGCGCAAAGTTGAAATTTATTATGGGCTTCTTCTTTGAAGTCCGCCGAAACTACAGCTTCTTCCGCAATACAAACTTTCTCATACGAAATTCTCAACATATCCCACCGGGAGTTGAGATCTTGCAGTTTCACATCTAATAAGGAGTCCGTTTGATCGTATGGAGCCTCCTTTTGAAAATTGGTACAAAACTTGACTACATTGTTCAAGTCGAATATAAACTTCGACATTATTGCAGTAGAAAGAGCGATAGTTGAAGCGCAAAAGAATAAAAATTCCGGAAGCTATTTGGTGCGAACAAATATATACTTGTGCACGACAAACAGTTACTTGATAAAAAGAGAACGATTTGGTAGTACTATGAGTTAAAACCCTGGTTAAACCACTAAAGACGCAAGATCAGTTAAACTGTTAAAGCTGCTACTGTAGACGTTCGCAAGACACTGATAAGAAGAAGAGATTCGCACGGACCCCCAAAAATATACGTGTGATGTTAAATATACGTATGATGGTAGATATAAACGTGTTTAAATGCAAATAAACATATGAATTCAGATATATAAAGTTTATATTAAACCTGCTTTATTAGCTGATTGGCCCAAAAAGCTTTGATTCCGCTGTACTATCGTATTGACGCAAGCAATTTTCTCATAAATTTAACAATTTTCCAAAGATTAGTTAATTGTAAAAATCCTCCAACGCAAACCAAAGTTGTTACGCAATTTTCCGTTTCGTAATTTAGCGCAAATTCATATACCGCAACGTTCATATGTCTGACCAAATGTATGTATGTATACACGAATTGGAACAAAATGCAAAGTGAAGAATCTTATACCAGAATGTGCAAAAGGTATTTAGTTTGATAATATGTTAATCCGTTAACGACAAATGTATAAAGAAAATTGTATTATTATATGCAAGTAGCTTTACAGGTGGGTATGCATAAATATGTATGTTACTATTTGTGTGCATCTGCACGAATTACTTTATGGCAAAACTGCCTAAGATGATATAAAGAAGACTGAAAGTTACGAGAGAATTTATTACTTAGTACTTTAAAAGATGGTTTAGATATTTTTAAAATATTGAACTTATTGATAAAAGGAACTATTTTCTATAATGCTACTGCAAATAGCGTGAGGGTTTTGTGTTGCAGTTTTGCAACAAGTGGGTATATATATGTATGTATACTGGTAAATTATGAAAATACACGAAAAATGGTACGGAGGAATGGGTGGAATTGAATCGCGCTATTTGAAAAATAGCGGGATCACAATGCATATATGTCTATATATATATATACACTTATATATATGTCCGTATATGCAAGTATAACGGAAGCCGTTATGTCTGACCGATATAAATGCCTTGATTGTAAAATAAAATTCAGCAACTTACGTGCGTATAACTGCTGTCCTCATATTTCTGCTTATTCGTAAATGTATGGTCCTATATTAAAATGCTGGCGTTCCAAAGGGGTGCTCCTTTTGCCGCTACTTTGCACACTTATTAATATAGTTATATTTTTGAGCACAACCTATTACTTTAGTAGTATTACCAATAGTTTTTTGTCGGGAGTTGGAAACTAACTAATTAACGTGTATATATATATCGTATATATGTGCGAATGGCCTTCTCAGAGTAAACGGCCGTTTGGCCAACTCCGATCTCTCATATAATGAGAAGCATCCAATAATCCTTCCTGAATCGTCAAGGTTTTGCTACCTTTTTCTTCAATTCCTCCATAATTTATTGATACACGCTGAGCATCAGCTAATGATCAGGACCGTAAGACAGGAATATTTCATTCCTCGATTAAAATCGGAAATTGCAATTTCTCATTCCATTTACTTTTACCGGACTAGACTTTGCAGGTCCCTTCGATCTTAAATCATCACCTCTTCGCAAATCATCAAAAGTCAAAGGTTACGTTTGCGTTTTCGTATGTTTTTCAACCAAAGCTATTCACCCGGAACCATGTTCGGATCTCTCCACCAAAGCTTTTCAAGCCGGTTTTTCCCGTTTCGTGGGAAGACATGGCCTACCCAAACGTATCTTCTCCGACAATGGCAAAAACTTTGTCGGCGTCAATAAGGCATTTCAAAAGGATTTCAAACAATTCCTTAAAGAATCATCTGAAGACATAGCTTCAAAATATTCTCTTCACGGCTTCGAATAGCATTTCATACCTCCCAACGCCCCGCACATGAATGGACTTTGGGAGGCAGCGGTCAAAAGCTTCAAACTACATTTCAAACGCATTGCTGGAAGCCACCATTTTACCTTCGAGGAACTTTCTACCTTGTTAACGCGCATAGAAGCATTGCTGAACTCCAGACCAATCTCACCTATGTCAGACAATCCAGATGAGCTGCTAGCCTTAACTCCAGGACATTTTCTACGGGGAGCTCCTTTGCTGGCAGCGCCCGAACCACAAATAGACAACCTTTCATTACAAAATCGTTGGAAAAAGCTTAAAATATTGCATCATCAATTTAGCCAAAGATGGAAAGATGAGTACCTTAAAAAACTTCACAAGAGGTACAAATGGAAGTATCCACAACATAATCTTTCTGAAGGGGATTTTGTCGTCATAAAAAATGAGTTAGTTCCCCCAAACGAATGGCGCTTAGGTCGAATAGAAAAGGGTATAACAATATCCTCTTTACAGAAGCCGCGACCATCGTTCAACTCCGCCGTCCGGGGTACATGTCATGCGACCGCAAAGAGTTCCACGCAACCCGGATGTGCATCAATGCCTTATCTGTTCTCGTTATCACGCACTAAGATTCTGCTAATGGGAGTAGAGGAGCGTAGAGTGAAGGTTCGATTTTTAGAATATTGCCCGAATTGTCTAGCCCGCACGCACAACCGGGTCAAATTTGTCATCAGTTGCATCACAAGCTTTTACACCGCCCATCATGTGACGATGAAGAGGATCCAGCTCCAACCACTCCACAGTCTACTCCACGAACAAATCAACGGTCTACTCCACGAGCTAATCCGCGGTCTACTCCACGTCCTACACCACAAACCACTTCAAGACCATCGGATGCCCGCTTGTGCAGCGAGTTAAATCAAGCCATTAAAGGGTTGCAAACTCTTCGCAATTTAATTGCACCATTGCAACGGCGGCGGCATGTTTAAGTGACTTGCGCTCACTTAAATTCCTTTAAGTATTACGGATCATAAGTACCTTGCGTTCACTTCCGATATTCGAAGGACTTACGCTCATGCAACCCTCCTACACTTCCACACCACATACATCCCTGCGTTACTTCGAAAGAGTGCACTGGAGTTGCCATCCAGCACTTCCAACAAACTCACTGGAGTTGCCTTCCAGTGATGTCACTGCATAAAAGCAAGTGTTTTTTCTTATTCTTTCTCTTTCATTTTCATCCCCGATAAGTGGATTATTCACTTTATTTACAAAGGAACGCTTAACACTAACAATATTGATTTGTATTAATTAATGAATGAAGGAAATGATCGTATGTAGCAATATACGTTGATGATTGTAAAATGATCTTGAAAATTTCTAGTTTAATATGCTTTACAAAAGCGAATAAAAATTATATTTAATGTACTGAAATAGATACAATGGAATTCAATGATTATGTTATTAAAGGTTTAGGTATGCTTTGATTAAGCAAGATAAAAATTAACTTAAGATGATAGACTTCATTAAAGCTTCATGATTATCTCTATAGAGATGTATATATATCTTGAATTAAAGATGTTGGTCCGATAAGGGTACACCGCAAGTGGCCCGACGAAATACAGATATTATAATTGTAACTTACTCAATTGCTGGAAAAATTATACTTCCCGTGCAATGGTTGGTGGTATATATTTGCTCCTTGCCGATGGGTAGATAATATAATAACTTGATGCTTTTATAAGAAATATTGTCGGTAATCACTTTTCGGCAAATAATCCACTTGTCGGTGATGAAAATGAAAGAAAAAAGCCGGAGCAGGAGAGTTTTGAGCAGCCCTGCTGCAAGGAGCTGACAATGTTAAGGCAGGATGACAATGTTAAGGGGAAAGGTGACAAGTTAGACAGGGTAATGTCGAAATAACAGCCCTTAGTCGGATATAACACCCCGAGTCCTTCCGTTACGATAGAAGCGGCTGTTGTGGAAACATAGATTCTTATCACCTGCGCTATTGCGACATGTAAGATTGCGCTGCCTAATACTGCACTTGAGATTTATGCAAAGTGTTTTTGGTATTTTGCTTTGAACTGGAAATTTGTGAAACAGTGATGCTTACTATTATGGAATATTTTCTAAAGTAAATTCTAACGAACATCAGAGTGCTTATGTGTATTATGTGCTGTTCATGCTGAGCCTGCATTTTGCATTTACCTCGCATTTTAGCATTTAGCCCAAAATGCAGTATTTATTTTCGCATTTACCACCATGCAAAAACGATCCACGTAATTTGACTAAAAAATCAGGAGGTATTAATACAATTTTTTTCGTTTCCTATTTATGTGGTTGTGCATACCGCTCCCACTTATTGGTTATGAGCATACCACTGCACTGCTCACACAAGTCATTTTGTTAGTCAAATGACGGTAACTTTTAAGGTCATTTGCCGTTTTACCACTAAAAAGACGGTCGTTTTACTTTAATTTTACCTGCAAATTTACTACACCTTTTCACTGTTGCCTCCTCATACAGTCCGGTTCACTTGATTAAAGGCAGCTATTTTTACGGAAAAAAAATCCTGATAAAAGCAAGTGCAATTGATCTAATAACCAGGACTTTTCTGCTAATACAAGACAAAAATGTGCTTTGTACAAAAACACGCAGCAATGGAAATATTATTCCAGGTAACGGTATTTCTTAGCAGCAAAACTTCGGCAGCTGTGATATTGTGCTTGATTTATTGGTTCATTAGATTAAAGGCACTAGCCAGATAATGGAAAAAAATAAATACAGCGAAAAATGTTCTATATTTTTACATTTATTATCTATAGATTAATGCTTTGTATTAAGGTATTTCTGTCTTCAAATTGTTGTCCATTCTGATAAATCTTGCGAGTAAGCCATCCCCATACATTTTCAATAATGTTAAGATCTGGAGAATACGGTGGCCATGATAAAACTTCCACGTTTTGCGACGCCATCCAGGCTTTGACCACTCTTGAAGTGTGAACAGGCGCATTATCTTGTTGGAAAATCCATTGAATAGGTCCAAAAGTTTCACGAATCTCCAAAAAAGCTGTTTCCAACATTGCTTTGTAGGTGATTGCCGTCATTCTGGAGTCTACAATTTTTAATTCGAACGCGCCATAGTACGATATTGCTCCCCATACCATAACACCACCTTCACGGCTGTGATGTCGGGTCAAGTACCTTTCCTCCTTTCTTAAATCATGAAAATAGAAGTTGTATCCGTCCGGCCCATCTAAATTAAATTTCTTTTCATCACTAAATACCACTTTTTTCCATTCACCGGGATCGTTATTTATGGCAGAACTCCATGCCATGTGACCCCTTGCAAATTCTAGGCGACGCTGCTTTCTTAATGCATTCAAAGGTGGTTTTTTTTGGAGTTTCTTAAGTTTCAGATGTGGAGCCTTTAAAATGGCTCTTCTAACAGTGGATTTGCTAGCTGTAACATTGACCATTTCTTTAATTTTTAAAGTAGAAAGAGCAGAATTGGATGCTTTTCTATGGATTTTGCGAGTTTCCTGCGTTGTCAACGCCATCGCGGTCTTGCCTTTATAATTTTTTCCATAAGAGTCACCTAGTTTTACGTAACAGTCAACCACGCCTGGACTTCGACCAATCTTTCTAGCTATTTGTCGGTGGGAAATCCCTTCTGCGATCATGATATCGATTTTTCCCTTTTCGCGATCTGTCAATCTTTTCTGCTTACCCATTATACTACAAAAAACAATTTTTCCACTGAACACAATGAATAATTAAAAAAATAATTTATTTCCACACCTTTATTGCGTAAATATTGTAAGCAAACTAAGTGCCTTTAATCTAATGAACCAATAAATTAAGCACAATATCACAGCTGCCGAAGTTTTTCTGCTAAGAAATACCGTTACCTGGAATAATATTTCCATTGTTGCCTGTTTTTGTACAAAGCACATTTTGTCTTGTATTAGCAGAAAACTCCTGGTTACTAGATCAACTGCACTTGCTTTTATCAGGTATTTTTTCCGTAAAAATAGCTGCCTTTAATCAAGTGAACCGGACTGTATGTAAATAAAACATGATAAATAAATAAAATTAATTTTTTATTTTATAATTCATACTTACAATAATTATACATACTACTTATGTACTATCCCACCAAGCAAAGTAAACTTAAAATAAATGTTTGAAAAGATTTCCGAAATAAATATTTAACCCAATTCTAAATAATCAGCGGAGTTTTCCACAATCTGAATTTATTTTTCACGGTGAAAAAATCCGCCAACTTTAAATAAACCGTGAGACCATTATTTGGCGGATCGGAATTTCTCACTTTCGAAATCAGCTGTTTTTGATTTATTTATATCAAATAATAAATTATTAACTTTTGAAAATAGCTGAATATTGTGAGTAAATAATAATTAAAAATGAATAGCTTAGCGCTAAATTTATTAGCCAATCAACTTGATGTGCTGGAGAAACATCTCTGCCCACGATGGGTGCAATTCCCAGCAACGCAAGAAGAAAAGAGGGAAACTGATTTTTTATAAAAAGCATAAAATACCAGGAGTTGTGGGATGTGTTGATGGGACTCATATGCGTATTAAAGCTCCACCAGAAAATAAGCACCTTTATTATACCGGAAAGGGCTATTTCAGTTTGAATGTAATGCTGGTAAAGAGTGGCAGGATTAATATATCTTATACATAAATTAATATCAGATATTACAGGTTTGCGCTCATGAATTGAATATACGCTGCGTTGATGCTTCTCAGCCGAGCGCTTGCCACGACTCCTTTGTTCCAAATGTCATCGATGTAAGAAAATACTTTGAAGAAATTTCAGGACAAACAAGGAAGTATTTGCTCTTAGGTAAAATAAACTCTTGAATTAATTTAGTCATCCTTTATTGAGGCTTATTTTGTAGCTGCGTATCAAAGCACGCCAGTCCTACTTTTTAGCGTGTGGGTCGATTCTCTTAGACTGGGTCTTCTCCTGGATTTGGCGTATCGTAGAGATCTGATACTGAAAAGGTCCAATCAGCTTGTTTACGATGGGCCTGAGTACCTTGCACAATACACTAGACAGCCCTTATAAGCGATAGTCCGTGTCCAAACAGAGATACTCGGAGTTGCTTTTATCGGCAACTTTCTTTTGATGTTGCTCAAGTGTTTCCCATGTTGTTCAAACACGGGAAGGAATTGCTTTGGTTGATTATGTTTTGTACTGAAAATCTTTTAATACATACATATGTACTAAGAATTTTTTTACTGTACGAATATTTTGAATGAAAAAATGTGTTTTAGATCAAATTAATATAATTGTATTATTTTCTTGGAAATAAACTTTGAAAATCTGTTGATACAATTCCTTTTATATCGTTTATTAATATGTGTGCATGCGAATGTAAAAAAATGTATGAAGGAAAATGTCAAAATTAATCTGCGGCCAACATAACATAATTGAGACGAACGGCAACACTTGACGCCAATTTGTATCTGTGTTTGAACACGGACACATTGACGATGGGAGGCTAAATAGTTTAAATAGTGGTATTTCAACTGATTCCAAACGGGTACGCGGTACGACTACGTTTATTGCATTTTATTTATTCCGACCCGTTTTTATACCTTTCATGAACATGAAATGGTATTATAACTTTGTTGATGTTTGTAAGTATGAGAAGAGGAAGAGATAGACCCACCAATAAGTCTACCGAAATGATCAGGGCGATGGGCTGAGTTGATTTAGTCATGTCCGTCTGTCCGTCCGTCCGTCCGTCTGTCTGTTTGAATGCAAACTATTCCCTCAGTTTTAGAGATAACTCGATGAAAATTGGGAAGAGGCGGCCATTTTGTAAAGCATTACTCATTTCTCGGAACCAGCATGATCGGACCAATACAACGCATAGCTCCCATACAATCGGTTGTTCCGATAAACGGGTTTTGCCGATAACTGTTGCAATTAAAAAGCTAGCAACGTCAAATTTATCAGTTTTAGTGCATATTGTATATGTGATGTGTGTAGTGAAAATCAGCCAGATCGGACCAACATAACATGTAGCTCTCATATAATCGATAGCTTAGATAAATGGGTTTTGGGCTTTAAATTTTGCAATCAAAAGGCCAGGAACGAAAAATTTTGCAGTTCGGCACAGTCGACGACAGCTCTTTCCTTACTTGTTTCATCCTGCTTTTAATTAAAAGGATAGTTAAGAAAACCGCCCTAAATCTTTTAAGTATCTAGGCATCTTATTTGCACTGTGTATAGACATATACATTTATTGAAATAATTATACAGGCGACGCTGGATACCCGTTAGAGCCGTGGCTTCTGACTTCATATAGGGCACCAGAAGAAGGGTAGGCAGAATTACGATTCAATGACATTCATGCGAAATGCCGAAATATAATTGAACGTACAATGGGGCTTTAAAGAACAGATGTAGATGTATTATTGGTGCAAGAGAACTGCATTACACACCTGAGAAAGCTACTAAAATTGTAAACGTTTGCCGTTGCTTACAAAATATTTGCATACATTTTAAAGTGGATATGCCAGAGGCTGATCTTGAAGTTTGCAATAATGATAATTCAGAACACAACATAGAAATTCCTAGGTCAATAAGAAACGGCATCCGTGATTCCATTGCTAACTAAATACCTGTGTTTATTAATAAGTTACTTTTTCATAACAGTAACTTTAAAGATTAAAGAATCGTATAAAAATGAATTTCGTTTAATTTGCAGCAATGTTTGGAAAATATTTAATTTTTCCATGCATGGTATGGAAGAAATTACTCAACTCCCTTAACGAAAAAAATTCTGAAAATTTAGGGAAATTTTTGAGCAAGTTCCAACTTGGATATCATTATCCTAATATTGATTGGGCTACAAAACTTAAAATTATGCCCAAGAAATTTACAATCTTAATGTAAATTTTTCAACCTTTGTGAAAACTTTGAAATTTCTCAGAATAATAAAAATTTGTGCTGTTTTTTAGTATGCAGTATCGTAACCATACTTAAGTTTTTAAAATAATCTTAAAATTAAAATATTTCTAAAACTGAATACGAGTATATTTTTTTCTTGAGTATGAGATACTTATGATAATTTTTGCAAAATAAATAAATAACTTGTACTTCAGTTTCTTTAAATAAAAAAATACACAGCCACATGTATGTACTTAAAAAATGGTATTATTGCTGACCAAGTAAGTCATGAATCTTAGTTGAACTCCATATTTTCTTCAAAGCGTTTATTTTTGATTTTCTTTCTCTTAATTTCTTCCATGATAGAGTTCTACCTTTTAATTTTTTGCAACTTTTCTTTTTGTATCAAGTTCGCTGCCTTCATAAGCAGTTCGCTTTCTTTATAATGAGTTTGATTTAGGTTATATATATTATAGCCTTTCATATATAAGAAAACATTATATATCCTCATTGTACTAAAAAATAAACCTGTACAACCTTATTGAAATTTCCTGTATACCAATGTGTTGCTCTTTCAGATCCAAAACTGCAGTTTTCATATGTGAGCGTATTTCGTTCTGAATTTTTATTTCCTCTTTCAAGGCTGCAGCTGCAATGCCTTTTGTGCCTTTTGGAAGAGGAGAGCATAGTTCAGTAGCGCTTTTAGTTTTTGAATGAGTATATGAGCTTGAGCTAGTCTCAGCAGTATCTTGCGCTTCCCGGGTGGCCTCCACCATTTCCACAAAACCGTCCTCATCGATGATGTCGGCTATCTCAACTTCCGCTATTTCAACTTCCGGCAAGAAAGAAGAATCTTTAATATTCTCTGTGGGAAGCGCACTGTTATCGATTTTCTGGAACCCCAACTTTTGTGAGGGAACACCTTCCACATACTTCTCCATCCCAATTTGTTAGTGTTATAACGGGCAAACCATATTCACATTCCCTCGTTATATGCCATTCGTATAGCTTTGAATATTTCTTTGTATATTCTTGTTATTCACTCGAATAAAGTGCATTAAATAGAACGGTCGTGTTTTCAATTGGTCTGACTGCTTTGACAAAGGTTGTGGGCCCAGACTCATAAAAAAACGTGATTCGAAAAGTTTAATGTAAAACATTAGTTACAAAAAATTCGGTCGATAAAGTTATTTAATATCGTGTATTTTTTTGGGTAACGAGTCGAAAAGAATTTTTCTATTTAAAATGAGCAACGGTTCCGTGTTAAATATAGAAAAATTAAATGGTGAAAACTACGAAAGTTGGTCTCTACAGATGAAAAGTCTTCTAATTACGATGGATTATTGGGAGACAGTAACAACTCCTTGTTCAGAAGGTGCAGGTGCCCTAGTGTGAAGTAAATGGATAACTAATGATCAAAAAGCATTGGCTACAATAACGTTGTGCGTTAAACCGTCGGAGCTCCTGCATGTTAGAAATTGCCAGCATGCGGCTGAAGCTTGGAATAAATTGCAAGAAGTGTACCGCGCAAAGACACCATCGAAAAAAGTTAGTTTATTCAAAAGCTTATTTCATTTTCAACACAAAAGCGATGAAAAAATGTCCGTTCAAATAAATAATTTTTGTAGTATAGCTGAAAATTTATGTGAAGTTGACATAGCTGTACCTGAAGAACTTCTATGCATTTGGTTGTTGTGCAGTTTACCAGACGAAATGGAAAGATTTGTTGTTGCAATGGAAAGTCGCGATAATTTGCCGACTTTGGAGCAATTGAAGGTTAAAAGCCTTGAAGAAGAGCAGCGTCGCAGAAGCAGGTACGACAATAGCGGAGCAGAAAAGGTGTTTGCAGCGAAAACTGGCAGAAAACAGACAGACAAAACTGAGCAGTGCTGTGGTGTGGGCGACAACAAAACAGCAGCAGGGGAAATAGAAGACGAAATATACAGTGCTATTCGTGTGGTAAACGTGGGCACGTTAGATCGGAATGCAATAATAGGGCACAGGCAAAAGTCATGAGTGCATATGAGAGTGTAATAAGTACCAACAAAACCCTTTGGATTTTGGATAGCGGTGCTTCTTCTCACCTATGCCGAGATGTCGAGTACTTTATTAAACTGGAAAGAAGTAAGCAAGCAATATTATTAGCTATTGGCGAGAGTATTTTAGTGCAAGGCGTAGGCGATGTGTTTGAAAAAACAGCACATATGCAAATTACACTTCGATATGTTCTCTTTGTTCCAGACTTACATTCTAATATTTTGTCGGTTAGCCAAATAATTACTTATGGGTATAAAGTTAATTTGGCAAAAGCACGGCTGTTGTGTATGATAACCGTGGCGAAAAGTGATTTGAAGCAAATATGGTGGCTGGCATATGAAAACAAAATATGACACGTGGAATGAACGTTAGTTTGTCAGATGAGTTGTCGTGTATCAATAAATAAAACATGATAGATAAATAAAATTAATTTTTTATTTTATAATTCACACTTACAATAATTATATTACTTATGTACTATCCCAACAAGCAAAGTAAACTTAAAATAAATGTTTGAAAAGATTTCCGAAATAAATATTTAGCCCAATTCTAAATAATCAGCGGAGTTTACCACAATCGGAATTTATTTTTCACGGTGAAAAAATCCGTCAACTTTAAATAAACCGTGAAACCATTATTTGGCGGATCGGAATTTCTCACTTTCGAAATCAGCTGTTTTTGATTTATTTACAAATAATAAATTATTGACTTTTGAAAATAGCTGAAAATTGTGAGTAAATAATAATTAAAAATGAATAGCTTAGCGCTAAATTTATAAGCCAATCAAATTGACGAACAAGAGAAGCGCTTGGTAAACTCGCAAAGGATAGTCAGGAGGAAACTTCGTAATGCAATGAATCCATTCGAGCTGCCTCAATCTTTGTAAGTGGAACCGTGTTAAAACTTCTATTTTATTTAATTGTTTCGATTATAGGTTTGATAAATATTACAGCATAAATAAACCTGCTTTTAACTACGTACTAGACGTCCTAACGAGCCACACTCGTTGATGCTTCTCATCCGAGCGCTTGCCACGACTCCTTTGTTTCGAATGTCATCGATGTAAGAAAATACTTTGAAGAAGAATTTTCAGGACAAACAAGGAAGTATTTGCTCTTAGGTAAAATAACCTCTTGAATTAATTTAGTCATCATTTATTGAGGCTTATTTTGTAGCGGCGTATCAAAGCACGTCAGTCCTACTTTTTAGCGTGTAGGTCGATTCTCTTAGACTGGGTCTTCTCCTGGATTTGGCGTATCGCAGAGATCTGATACTGATAAGGTCCAATCAGCTTGTTTACGATGGACCTGAGCGTTTTGCACAATACACTAGACAGTCTCTTATAAGCGATAGTCCGGGTCCAAACAGAGAACCTCGGAGTTGCTTTTATCGGCAACTCTCTTTTGGTGTTGCTCAAGTGTTTCCCATGTTGTTCAAACACGGGAAGGAATTGCTTTGGTTGATTATGTTTTGTACTGAAAATCTCTCAATACATACATATGTACTAAGAAATTTTTTACTGTACGAATATTTTGAATGAAAAAATGTGTTTTAGCTCAAATTAATATAATTGTATTATTTTCTTGGAAATAAACTTTGATAGTCTGTTGATACAATTACTTTTATGTCGTTTATTAATATGTGTGCATGTGAATGTAAAAAAATGTATTGTGGCGATTATTCTCAAGCATGTACCATCCCTAAGTAAATAACACTCCCACCACTAGTTAACACAACCGAGATAACGATGGCTACGCTTATGCATGCAAGCGTATAACTAGGAAGAGGAAGAGAGATGGCGCGAGTGTTTGCGAATACGATGCAAAGAGGAGATGCCAATAAATAACACCGACCCTTCCAGAACACGAAAAGCGAACAACCAAGAAAGTTCTCGGTGCGTAGGCAAGCACCCTGTTGGACTATATAAGGCGGTGACCAAGCAAGGCAGGGGATCAGTTTATTTTCAAGCGCTCAATAGTGAACTACTGTAAAGTTATCAAACTCTTAAAATTGTTTTGCGTTTATTACTAGTAAATAAAACTAGCTATTACTTACATTATCTGTGCGTGTGTTTATTCGACTTTATAGTGATCGAACCCAGGATTGATAATCAAGGAATCATCGAATTCGTCACAATTGGTGTCAGAAGCGGTATTGTTGAATAAATACCAGTGATTTCAAGGATAACAAGGACATGGCGAAGCTGAAGGAATTAAAGATTCAGCAACTCAAAAATGAGTTGGAACAACGCGGACTAAACACTACAGGCAATAAATCAGAGTTACAGTCACGATTGCGAGAGGCTATGGAAGCAGAAGGAATCAACGTTGATGATCATGTTTTTCATCTTGTGGAGGAGGCACCGACAAAAATGGAAGAAAAAAAGGAGTCTCCGAATCCAGGAGCAACTGTGGACACAAACATGATATTGGCTGTATTAACTCAGATGTCCACTAAAATGGAAGAACAAGAGACGCGTATTACATCTCGAATGGCATCTCAGCTCGAAGAACAGAAAACTTGCATGGCATCTCAGCTGGAAGAACAGAAAACTTGCATGGCATCTCAGCTGGAAGAACAGAAAACACACATTGCATGTCGAATGGAGGCCCAAGAGACTCGTATTATAGAAATGTCGTCTCAAATTTCGGCCAATATTTCATCACAGCTCTCCGCTCAACTGGAAGAACAAAAGGCGTATATGTCATCGCAGTTGGAAGCACAAGATGCAAAAATTGCACAATTTCAAGACAAAATAGAGACCGAGGTAGATGCGTTAAGGGGCCGTATCCAGGAGTTGCAACTGAACCGTCCATCTGCTTCAGCGAATACTCCCAAGGTAAAATCCCCGTCATTTGATGGTTCTGTTCCTTTCCAGGTATTTAAGCTACAGTTTGAGAAGACGTCAGCGGTGAATAATTGGGGCACTAAAGACAAAGTTGCTGCACTGTTCGTGGCATTGAAGGGTCCTGCAGCCGAAATCTTACAGACGATTCCAGACGGTGAACGCAATAATTATGAAGCATTGATGGGTGCAGTTGAGAGACGCTATGGTAGCGAACATCGAAAACAGATATACCAAATAGAGCTACAGAATCGCTGTCATAAGGCTAATGAGACATTGCAGGAATTTGCATCGGATATCGAGAGGTTGGCCCATCTAGCAAATGCGGACGCACCTGTAGAATATACGGAGAGGGTGAAAATCCAGTGCTTCATAAATGGAATACGCGATGTGGAGACGAAGCGGGCCACATATGCAAACCCCAAAAGGACATTCGCTGAAACGGTATCGCATGCTCTGACGCAGGAAACAGCCTCGCTTTTGAGTAAACCTACATACAAGGCTCATCGCGTAGAAGTGGACACTCCGGCTTGGGTAGACAAAATTTTGGAAGCGTTGAACGGAGTACAGAAAAAAAGTGATGGTGCCATTAAATGCTTTAAGTGCGGAAAACCAGGTCATATAGCACGTTATTGCGGCACTGGCTCCAGTAGCCCCAGCAATTCAGGTGGGCGAAAACGCAAAGCTGAAGGAGATGAGCAAACCTCCCAACAAAATCAGTCGTTAAACTAAATCGAGCCAGCCGAAAGGGGCGTGGACTGGCTCCCGCAAATGAATGCCCCGTAATCTCTGTCAGATCGGAAGGAAAGCTAGTAATGTTACTGTTGTTGCATATGTGGATGGAAAAGAGCACGTACTAACTGTGGATACAGGCGCATCGCATTCCATAATTCGATCTGATTTAGTCAACAAGGAGGTGAGACCATTGCATGGAGCAAAGTTACGTACGGCCACTGGTGAGGCCACCCATGTCCTAGGAGAAGTAACATGTGAAATCGCAATTGGGAACGTGGCCGTTCTACACAGTTTTATAGTAGCAGATATTGTTGACGAAATCATAGTTGGTGTGGACTTCTTAAGCGAGCAAGGCATCAAGATTGACATGGAAAACAGGATTATGAATTACCAGAACATGGATGTGCCATTAAATTTTGGTTACGAAAACAAATACGTTAGTAAGCGAGTGCTTGTGGAGGAGAGCCAACAAATTCCACCGAAGTCGGAAGCAATCATATGGGCAAAGATTGATGGAGATTATGGGACAAACAAGTTGTGGGTTGTCGAGGCAGCAAACAAATCAAGGACGAACATATTAGTAGGAAAAACCTTGGGCATGACAAAACAAGATGGACGTGTACCGGTAAGAGTACTTAATGAGTTCAAATCGCCGATTAAACTTTCTAAAGGAGCAATATTGCGACAATGCCAAGAGGTCGAGGTAGTTATCAATTGTGAGCAGCCTCAGGAAAATGATTCTACCATCAAGATTAATCTTTCAGATGATATCACGTCGTGGACGGCAGGCCTCGAAAAAGATCATCAGAAAAAGGCAAAGGAACTTCTATCAAAGTACTCGAGCATATTTGACAAGGATGGTTCTAAACCAGGTCGGACCAAAGTTGTGAAGCATCAAATTGATACTGGTGATGCAAGGCCCATCCGCCAAGTATTCCATTGGCCAAACGCCAAGTAGTAAGAGAAATTATACAGGAAATGAGTGACAGCGGCGTGATCGAACCATCAGCTAGTCCATGGAGCTCACCGGTAGTACTAGTGAAAAAGAAAGATGGACAAATGAGGTTCTGTGTGGATTACCGGAAATTGAACGACGTAACGAAAAAGGACAGTTATCCATTGCCAAGAATCGACGATACTCTGGACTCCTTATCTGGCACGAAATGGTTTTCCACACTGGACTTGAAAAGCGGCTACTGGCAAGTGGAGGTAAAGGATGAAGATAAAGAGAAGACGGCTTTCAGCGTTGGAGAAGGGCTTTGGCAATTTACGGTAATGCCCTTCGGGCTATGCAATGCTCCAGCTACTTTTGAGAGACTCATGGACCAGATACTAAAAGGATTGCACTGGCAAACATGTTTGGTGTACCTCGACGACATCATCGTGCTGGGAAAAAGCTTTGAGGAACACCTAAAGAACTTGGAGGAAGTTTTCCAAAGAATAGCTGGTGCTGGTCTGAAACTAAGTCCCAAGAAGTGTTCCTTGTTTAAAAAGGAAGTAAGTTATTTGGGTCACAAGGTAACTACGGAGGGAATCTGTACTGCTAAGGAAAAGATCGAAGCCGTGAAAGATTGGCCAAGACCGAGAAATTTGCATGAGTTACGGAGCTTCCTGGGGCTGTGCACGTATTATCGCTGATTTGTACCAAATTTTGCCAGCGTAGCTAGTAGTCTCCACGACCTTACAAGGAAGAATATGAGTTTTGAATGGAAGAAGGAACAGGAGGTGGCTTTTCAAACATTGAAGAAACGACTATGCACTGCCCCGATGTTAGCATATCCAATTCCAGGTTCAAAGTTTATTCTGGATACAGATGCGAGTGGTTATGCTATAGGAGGTGTTTTGTCCCAGATTGTTGATGGACAGGAGAAGGTAGTTGCATACTATAGCCGAACAATTGGGAAGCCTGAAAGGAACTATTGTGTAACCCGGAGAGAACTGTTGGCATTGGTAGAGTGCGTGAAGCATTTCCACAAGTATCTCTATGGGCAACGATTCCACGTCAGGACAGACCATGCAGCGTTGAAATGGCTCTTACAGTTCCGTAATCCGGAAGGTCAATTGGCACGGTGGATAGAGCGACTGCAAAATTATGACTTTTCCATAGAGCATCGCAAAGGTAGCACCCACGGAAATGCTGATGCAATGTCACGAAGACCATGTACCTTGGAATGCAAGCATTGTTCCAAAGCTGAGACCAAGGAAGACATTATAGATGTGCCGCTCATGACTATAACATCTTCGGACGAATGGGACATGGATCAATTAAGGAGGTTTCAGCACGAAGATTCAGATCTTACACTTGTAATGCAAGGAATCGAACGAAACGAGCGACCATCAAGAGAGGAGATGTCAGCAGAAAGTCCTGTTGCCAAGTCATATTGGGCACAGTGGAATAGTTTGCAATTAGAATCCGGTTGTTTGCATCGAATATGGGAGAGTGAGGATGGTCAATATGTTCGAAAGCTGATAGTCGTCCCAAGGAAGAAAATCCCTGGTGTACTCAATGAATTACATAACGGTCTAAGCGGAGGTCATCTTGGAGTCACCAAGACCTTGGAGAAAGTCAAGCAAAGATTCTATTGGGTTGGTTGCCGTCAATCGGTCGCGGAGTGGATTGCCAACTGTGAAGTATGCATCAAAGCTAAAGGACCGAAATCAAGGAGCCATGGCCCAATGAAACAGTATAACTCAGGTGCGCCATTTGAGAGGATAGCCATGGATGTAGCTGGTCCGTTTCCTACTAGCAAACTCGGAAACAAATATGTACTGGTGTTTATGGACTATTTCAGCAAATGGCCAGAAGTGTACCCTATTCCAAATCAAGAGGCAGAAACAATAGCAGAGGTGTTTACTAACAATTGGGTAGCTCGGTTTGGTGCACCTATGGAGATACATTCTGACCAAGGCAGAAATTTCGAATCAGCTGTGTTCCAGGAAATGTGCAAGACATTGGGCATTTGGAAAACTCGAACAACTGCACTACATCCTCAGTCAGATGGCATGGTGGAACGATTCAATAGAACCTTGGAAGAGCACCTGAGGAAAGTAGTGGATAAGTTCCAGAAGGATTGGGATACTCAAATCTCCTTATTCCTAATGGCATATCGCTCTGCAGTACATGAAACAACTGGTCAGACTCCTGCAAAGGTAATTTTCGGGAATGATCTTCGATTGCCAGCTGACTTGAAGTTTGGGATAAACGCTGATGCAGGAGTAAATGCTCGGAAAGCTACTAGCGTATTGGAAGAAGAAATGAGAGAAATACACGACCTTGTGAGACAACGGACTAAGATCATGAGCGATAAGATGAAGGCCAGGTACGACAAAGCAATAAATTCGGAAGGTTTTATAGAAGGAGAATTAGTGCTCCTATACAACCCACAGCGTAAGAAAGGTTTGTCCCCAAAACTACAATGTAACTGGGAAGGCCCATACAAAGTCATAAAACGGATCAACGATGTGGTATACCGCATACAAACTATGGGAAGGCCAAGGAATAAGATGAAGGTGGTCCATTTGGAAAGGCTAGCTGCGTTTGGTTCCGGCAATGTGTCTGATCGGGACGATCAGACTTAGGTGGAGGGCAGTGTGGCGATTATTCTCAAGCATGTACCATCCCTAAGTAAATAACACTCCCACCACTAGTTAACACAACCGAGATAACGATGGCTACGCTTATGCATGCAAGCGTATAACTAAGAAGAGGAAGAGAGATGGCGCGAGTGTTTGCGAATACGATGCAAAGAGGAGATGCCAATAAATAACACCGACCCTTCCAGAACACGAAAAGCGAACAACCAAGAAAGTTCTCGGTGCGTAGGCAAGCACCCTGTTGGACTATATAAGGCGGTGACCAAGCAAGGCAGGGGATCAGTTTATTTTCAAGCGCTCTATAGTGAACTACTGTAAAGTTATCAAACTCTTAAAATTGTTTTGCGTTTATTACTAGTAAATAAAACTAGCTATTACTTACATTATCTGTGCGTGTGTTTATTCGACTTTATAGTGATCGAACCCAGGATTGATAATCAAGGAATCATCGAATTCGTCACAGTATGAAGGAAAATGTCAAAATTAATCTGCGGCCAACATAACATAATGGAGACGAACGGCAACACTTGACGTCAATTTGTATCTGTGTTTGAACATGGACATATTGGCGATGGGAAGTCAAATAGTTTAAATAGTGGTATTGTAACTCATTCCAAACGGGTACGCGGTACGACTACGTTTCTTGCATTTTATTTATTACGACCCGCTTTTATACCTTTCATGAACATGAAATGCTATTATAACTTTGTTGATGTTTGTAAGCATGAGAAGAGGAAGAGATAGACCCACCAATAAGTCTACCGAAATGATCAGGGCGATGGGCTGAGTTGATTTAGTCATGTCCGTCTGTCCGTCCGTCCGTCCGTCCGTCTGTCTGTTTGAATGCAAACTATTCCCTCAGGTTTAGAGATAGCTCGATGAAATTTGGGAAGAGGCAGCCATTTTGTAAAGCATTACTATTTACTATTATTTTTTTTTTGTGTTATTTCACGCTCTAAGTTTTTTAGTTTTCCTATGCGTTATTAAAATGTATTAACCATGAAAACTTGTCTTAAATGTAGTGCACAGTGCTTGCAAGATGACCATGTTCAGTGTGGTTTATGCATGTCAAAAACTCATCTAAAATGTTCTAATATTTCGGAAATAGCAATTGATTTGTTGAATAGCAAAAGGAATATACTTTTTAGATGTTAAAATTGTGCCGTTCTCTTCTCTCGCTCAAAAATCGATAAAGCTCTCAAGAATATCAGTGCATTGCACAAATTCTTAAAATTGTTTAACTGCGGTGAGAGCCAATTTGAAACCAATAGTGTTACTCAAACTTAGAGACAATACTATTAAAACGCGCTCAAAAACCGCGAAGGCCGTTGAACCTGAAACAGTCACTAACCAACATCAGACAACAACAATGCATGCTGCTGAGGTGTGTAAACTTGGCGAGATTCTGTTATCGCCAAATCTAACAATCAAATTTCTAATATTATGCACTTAACCACCGACGCTATGCGCTCATCTACTTCTTCATCTACGAGTGATCTAAACTCTCATATCAACAATCAACCAACAATAATCACAGTGAGTGATACAAACTCGAATTTCAGCACTCAGAACACGAATGCATCGATCTCTTACGCTGCTGCTGCTGCTATTGCTAGCAATACTACTACAGCTGGCATCGTTTAAACCTTCAGTCACAGCTAATGATATAATTGACTACGCCTCCAAACATACTTCGATTTCACCAACAAACTTATTATGTACTGCTCTTGTGAAGAAAGGGACTGATATACGCTCTTTAAAAAGAGTAAATTTTAAGTTCGGAACATCTCCCTTGTATTATGATAAGCTCTTGAGCTGTAATATTTGGCCAGCTATCGTAACAGTGCAGCCGTTTAAACTTTTTCAAAAGCAGGGGCCTGCAGCATTAACAACATGACGTGTATTGCTGCACCTCTAAACTTCAGTGTATCAAAGAGTATTGATTATTCGCTTTATTATCACAATGCTGGTGGTATACGTACAAAATCCAGCCAAATACATCGGGATATTTCGATGCATGAGTATGACTTCATTGCGATTACTGAAACTTGGCTTAATTGTACCATATCATCCAGCGAATACTTCGATAATAATTACAATGTCCACCGGAAAGATCGAGATGTTACAGCTACTGGACATGAAATGGGTGGTGATGTTCTGCTTGCTGTAAGAGGGAACTTATGCAGTAATTTAGTTACCCTTGATTTAAGCGATGGCCTGCTGGATCAAATATGTGTTAGCGTTAAATTTTCTTGCAATAGATCATTATTTCTTGTTTCCTATATCCCTCCAGGCAGTGGTATAGAATTATATATAAAACATTTAGAAAATGCCATTTTAATTACAAACGCTCTGAGGACTTACGTTGAAGTTGTTTTCTTAGGCGACTTTAATCTGCCAAACATTTCTTGGGTGAATCATAAAAACAGCGTAATATCTCATAATCTGAGCTCAAATGTAGAAATTTATGTAGTAAGTACATTACTCTCTCATGGCTTTGTGCAGCACAACGGAGTTCAGAATGATAATCTGATGATGAATTAAAAGTAACATGTCATGAGTGTCTATCACCAATTTTGAATAATAGTATCCATCATAAGGGACTTTTACTCAATATAATGTTTTACAGTTTCGATAGAATAAAAGATGAACCTTCAATGCGACGTGATTATAGGAGCGCAGATTATTTATCGATTAACAATTTTTTACAATCCTCCGACTGGGAGTTTCTAAGTAGCTCTGACTGTCCTACTATCTGTTATGAAAGATTGTGTGCGATAATTTCACAAGCCATATGTGATTTTGTTCCTTTAAAAAGATGCACCGCTATAAATAAACCTCCATGGTTCAATTTGAAGCTTTCTAATTTAAGAAACAAAAAGAATAAAGCTTTTAAGAGGCTTCGAAAAAATGATTCTGAAGTTAATCGCATTGACTTGTATCGTTTAAGGAAAGATTATGATTATCTTCATAAGTCTTTATTTCGGCACTACATGTTTACGGTAGAAGAGAACTTAAAATCCAATCCTGGGAGTTTTTGGAGATTTATGGATTCAAGAAGGAAAACAAATGGTTTCCCAACCAACTTGGAATTTGAGGGTACTATCTCCGAAAATACTGTCGGCTCCTGTGACTTGTTTGCAAAATTCTTTCAGGGAGTTTATGAACATCATGGCTCTCTTACACCGCCCACCTTTCCGTCTTCGGCATTGCCGTTTATAACATCCTTCCGAATCACCGAAGAGGATGTACTTTTAGCTATTTCTTCGCTAAAGTCCAACTCTAAACCCGACTCCGAGGGGTTTTCACCAATATTTTTCAAGCATTGTCGATATACCTTAGCTCCTCCCTTATCCCAGATTTTCCAACATTAACAAAGGTACTTTTCTGGAACAGTGGAAATTGTGCTACATTGTTCCAATCTTCAAATCCGGCGATCGTAATAGTGTTTGCAATTACAGGCCTATTGTTATACAAGGTACGGTTGCTAAATTGTTCGATTTTATAATCCAAGCGAAGTTATTTGACCACGTTGGCAATGCAATTTCTCAATTTCAACACGGCTTCTTTCCTGGAAGATCAACCTGTTCAAATTTAGCTCCTTTAACGAACCAAATAGTGACTGCTTTCGTACAGCAGGCGCAACTAGATGTAATTTATACAGACTTCTCAAAAGCCTTTGATAAGGTTTGCCACTTCATACTTCTGCAGAAGTTGAGGAGTTACGGAGTTGACGGCGTTCTCATCGATTTCTTCGCCAGCTTCCTATCTGACAGAAAATTGTGTGTTAAGATGGGGAACACAACCTCTAGAGTATTTGTTAACGCTTGGTCTGGTATACCACAGGGAACCCACTGTGGTCCACTTTTATTTCTTTTATTCATAAACGATTTACCAAATTTCTTTAACTTCGCTAAGTGCCTAATGTTTGCGGATGACGTCAAACTTTTTTGTGATAGTCATAATCTGCAACTTGGCCTGAATTCACTCACTCAGTGGTGCACTTTCAATTGCCTCAAGTTAAACATTAATAAATGCTGTGTTGTCACCTTCTCTAAGCGACCTAGTAATATAGTGTATAATTATAACATTGATAACTTTGCCTTAACTAGATGCAATGAAATGAAAGATTTGGGAGTCATTTTTGATTCAAAACTGACCTTTAGCCAACATATAGATTTCATTGTATTCAAATCATTCACAATGGTCGGCTTCATAAGAAGAAACACAGTAGACTGCAGAGATCCGTCCACTCTTAAATCCCTTTACTTATCCCTGGTGAGAAGTCGTCTAGAGTATTGCTCCCTGATATGGAGCCCATACTATGAAGTGCACTCTTACAAAATTGAACGGGTCCAGAAGATTTTCACTAAAATCGCCCTAAAGAACTCACCTTGGCAGGGGAATCTTCCCTCTTATATCGGGAGACGAAAACTTCTGGGCTCTGCATGAAAGAAGAATCTACTCATCTATAATTTTTATTCATAATGTCATAAACAGCAACATCCAATGTACTGACTTATCCAATTTGATCAATTTATACGATCCGCCGCGAATCTTGAGAAATAATCGTTTACTGGTAGACACGGTACAATCCACTAATTACGCTATGAACGAGCCGATTGCTAGGAGCATTAGACTTTGTAATACCCATGCAAGCGTTATTGATTTTAATCTAAGTTTAAGTATGTTTAAATTAAATTTATATAGGATTTTCAATTGATTTACTTTTAAACGATGAATTATTGTTGTATATCTAGTCTGTAAGAATTAATTCTGTGGACTGAAATAAATAAAATAAATAAATGAATACAACGCATAGCTCCCAATCGGTTGTTCCGATAAACGGGTTCTGCCTATAACTGTTGCAATTAAAAATCTAGCAACGTCAAATTTATCAGTTTTAGTGCATATTGTATATGTGATGTGTGTAGTGAAAATCAGCCAGATCGGACCAACATAACATGTAGCTCCCATATAATCGATAGCTTAGATAAATGGGTTTTGGGCTATAAATTTTGCAATCAAAAAGCCAGGAACGCAAAATTTTGCAGTTCGGCATAGTCGACGACAGCCCTTTCCTTACTTGTTTCATCCGGGTTTTAATTAAAAGGATAGTTAAGAAAACCGCCGTTAATCTTTTAAGTATCTAGGCATCTTATTTGCACTGTGTATAGATATTATACATTTATTGAAATAATTATACAGGCGACGCTGGATACCCGATGGAGCCGTGGCTTCTGACTCCATATAGGACACCAGAAGAAGGGTAGGCAGAATTACGATTCAATGACATGCAATGGGGTTTTAAAGCAGAGCCGCCCAAATTAATGCGCAATTTTTCATGCCTATACTCGGAGTATAGGCAAGCAAATGCAGTCGAAACATGTACGCTATGACGCTAATTCTGCCAGCGTCAAAAAAAAAGATCGTCAAAAACGACTAAGCTTAGATTTCTGACTTCGGCACATGCGAAGCAATGCTTTTGCTATTCAGCAGTTGAGCAAAGAAGAACGTGCGCACATACATAGCAATATTATTTTTTGATATACACTTGCAAAAAAACATTCGAAATGTTCAATAAAGAATGGCTGTACAATTTCTTTTTCCTTGAAAATAGAGATGGCGAAGCGCAATGCGTTATTTGCTATAAAATAATGCAAACAAAACTGAAATTTAATTTAGAAAGACATTATATGAATTGTCACACTCGATTTCACCTTATTTCAGGTGACGAACGGACACGTATTCTGTATGAATTAAAAGTCCTGTTTTACTTAAAATTTTATTTTGATGATGTTTCCGTTGTTGATAATGTTGCTGTTGTTGATAATGTTGCTGTTGTTGATAATGTTGCTGTTGTTGATGATGATCATTATAATAAAACGGTTCAATTAAAAAAAGCTTCTTACATTGCAGCTATGTATTTAGCAAAAAAAGGGCGTCCATTTGATGATGGGGTCTTCTTTAAAGATATGGGCATTGAATTTTTTAGCTGTTTTGGCGAAACTGGGAAGGAGGTCTGTAAAATTCACTCCATTATCTCGCCAAACCATAACTCGGCGAACTGAAAAAATAAGTTCGTACATATTTGCCTGTACCCGAGAAAGACTCCAAAATTGCATTTATTTTTCTATTTCTTTAGATGAAACAACGGACATTAAAAACATAAGCCAACTAATTATTTGCGTCAAATCGGTAAACGAAAATTTAGAAATATTTGAAGAAATGCTTTCTCTTGTTCCCTTTCATAGTAATGTAACTGGAAAACTTATTTTCGATGCTGTTACAGAACATGTTCTTTCTATTGTTGATTCAAAGAAGCTGAATTCAGTCTGCACTGATGGTGCGGAAGGCATGGTTGGGCAAAATATTGGTCTAGTAGGATTTCTTCGAAAAAATAATATTAATGTTGCCACATTTCACTGCATTATACATCAGCAGGCTCTGTTTGCAAAACAATTAAATATGGTAAATGCAATGGAGACGGCTGTCAATATTATAAATAAAATTAGAGGGGGACACCAAGCCCTTCGTCATAGAAAATTTAAAAAGTTGTTGGAAGAATTGTCTGCAGGTTATGGTGATTTGCTAATGTACACAGAGGTTCGATGGCTAAGTCGTGGAAAATGCATAGAAAGACTCCTAAATTTAAAGGATGAAGTCAAGATTTTTCTTCAGGACGGCAATAACCCTGAGTTATTAGAATTGGGGAATAAAATGGGAGATAAAGATTTTTTATCAGATTTAGCCTTTCTTTGCGATGTAACGACAATTGTTAATGAGTTAAATCTCCATTTGCAAGGCAAAAATAAGAATATTTTTGACTTAATTGCATATGTTCGCCAATTTGAAAGGAAAATTAAAATAATAATAGAGCAATTAAAAAATGAAAATATGCTAAGCTTACCAAGAACCTGTGAGATAATAATGGATTATCAAAATCAAAAGAAACTACCTGAATATGTAGTAGTGTTAGAATCGATTTTAACAAATTTTAATACAAGGTTTCAAGATTTCAATAAAACTCAGGAACTCAAAATAATGCGCAATTTATTTACCAACGCATACAATCACACATTTGATATCTGCTAGCGTATGATTGTGTGCGCGCGTTTGCTTAGTACACTGGGTGAAATCGTGCTATTTGTTTATTTTGTTATTAAAAATTTAGAAAAAAATAAAAAATTATGGTTTTTGATTAAAAAAGGAATTAAGAACAACAATAATAACAACAAAAACAGCAAATACGTTTGTTAATTTTTTTTAACTTTCCATGATTTTTTTCATATCGACTTCAAGATCGTAAGTTTTGATTCTCATTAAGTCCTCTATATGCTTATTCGAAACTGAATTCCTGTATTTCGAGTGAAGATATTTAAGCGAAGAAAACGCAACTTCGCAATTATAAGTCGATCCAAACATTGAGTATAACTTGTCTACTTAATTTTTAATTTTTGGATACGACTGTGAATTAATTTTCCTCCAAAATTCCTTACCCGCGCCTAGAGGTAAGTTAGAATCATTTCGCATTCTAAGTATTTCTTCATGAAAATTATCATCTTGTTCTTTGATAATGCAATTTATAGGATCTTTATGGAGAGAAATGAGTTGCTGAATTTTATTGAAATCTTGAAACCTTGTATTAAAATTTGTTTAAATCGATTCTAACACTACTACATATTCAGGTAGTTTCTTTTGATTTTGATAATCCATTATTATCTCACAGGTTCTTGGTAAGCTTTGCATACAGGGTGGCTGATGAATTTTGCTACATTAAGAAACTCAAATAATTTTTTTTTCAGTGTATGGAATTCATTTTTCTTTTATTCATGTTAAAGCTCATTAAATTTTATTAAATATAGCTTAATTAGTTTTAAAAATAATGGAATTTAAATGCCCCCCCTGCTCGTCGATGCATGTGCGGCATCTTACCAAAAAGTTGTTCATTACTGCTTGGAGAGTTGAGACAGGAATAGCCGCAATTGTTTCTCGAATGGATTGCCTTAGTTCATTCAAATTTGTTGGTTTTGCTTTGAAGACTTCCTGTTTGCAATAACCCCACAAGAAAAAGTCAGGTGCAGTAAGGTCAGGCGACCTGGGTGGCCAACGGAATGTGGAGTTTCTGGATATCAGCTTATTGGGAAATTTTCGTCGCAATTCTGTCATAACAGGTTGGGCTATATGAGGAGCTGCACCATCTTGCTGAAACCACACAGAGTTGAAAGAAATTCTCATTCGGCGTAATTCTGGATAGAAAACCTCTCTCAACATGCTCAAGTAACTGTCTCCAGTAACCGTAACGGTGTGACCGTTTTCTTCGAAGAAGCAGGGCCCGACAATGCAGCGTGATGAAACTGCACATCACACTGTGACACGAAGTGGATGCAATTCCGTCTCATGGAGTATCTGTGGGTTGGAAGCACTCCATATTCGACAATTTTGTTTGTTTATGTTGCCGTTTAAATCGAAATGGGCCTCGTCAGACATGAAAAGACAGTTCAACATGTTTCCATCCTCTTCCACCATTTGAAGCATCTTTTGGCAAAATTACAAGCGAATCGGCAAGTCTGCAGCGTTCAGTTTGTTGGCCATTTGAATTTTATATGGGAATAAGTCCAAATCTTTGTGCATAATTGACTGTAATGACTGTCTGCTTACACCCATTTGAGCAGATAAGCTTCTTGTCGAAACACGTGGATTGTTTTGTATGGCAGCAGCTACAGCAGCGATTGTTTCCTCCGTTCGAACTGAAGGGTTTCGATGGTAAGGTCTTCTGTTGACTGTCCCATGCTCGGCAAAATTGTTTACAAGTCTTATTATGGTCCATCTGCTCGGAGGATTGCCGCCAAACGTGCGCCTATACTCTCTTTGAACCGAAACTACGGACTCCAGTGCGTGATAGCGGCGGACAATCCAAATTCTTGTTTCAGTGTCCCAGTTATCCATTTTTCTTAAATGTAAAAGTCAATCTGCAAAATAAAAAAAAATTAACCAGATTCATTAAATAGAAAAAAAGTTATTTAATTTTTTTTTGGTAGCGGCTTTCATTAGCCACCCTGTATTTTCATTTTTTAATTGCTCTATTATTATTTTAATTTTCCTTTCAAATTGGCGAACATATGCAATTAAGTCAAAAATATTCTTATTTTTGCCTTGCAAATGGAGATTTAACTCATTAACAATTGTCGTTACATCGCAAAGAAAGGCTAAATCTGATAAAAACTCTTTATCCCCCATTTTATTCCCCAATTCCAATAACTCAGGGTTATTGCCGTCCTGAAGAAAAATCTTGACTTCATCCTTTAAATTTAGGAGTCTTTCTATGCATTTTCCACGGCTTAGCCATCGAACCTCTGTGTACATTAGCAAATCGCCATAACCTGCAGACAATTCTTCCAACAATTTTTTAAATTTTCTATGACGAAGGGCTTGGTGTCCCCCTCTAATTTTATTTATAATATTGACAGCCGTCTCCATTGCATTTACCATATTTAATTGTTTTGCAAACAGAGCCTGCTGATGTATAATGCAGTGAAATGTGGCAACATTAATATTATTTTTTCGAAGAAATCCTACTAGACCAATATTTTGCCCAACCATGACTCCCGCACCATCAGTGCAGACTGAACTCAGCTTCTTTGAATCAACAATAGAAAGAACATGTTCTGTAACAGCATCGAAAATAAGTTTTCCAGTTACATTACCATGAAAGGGAACAAGAGAAAGCATTTCTTCAAATATTTCTAAATTTTCGTTTACCGATTTGACGCAAATAATTAGTTGGCTTATGTTTTTAATGTCCGTTGTTTCATCTAAAGAAATAGAAAAATAAATGCAATTTTGGAGTCTTTCTCGGGTACAGGCAAATATGTACGAACTTATTTTTTCAGTTCGCCGAGTTATGGTTTGGCGAGATAATGGAGTGAATTTTACAGACCTCCTTCCCAGTTTTGCCAAAACAGCTAAAAAATTCAATGCCCATATCTTTAAAGAAGACCCCATCATCAAATGGACGCCCTTTTTTTGCTAAATACATAGCTGCAATGTAAGAAACTTTTTTTAATTGAACCGTTTTATTATAATGATCATCATCAACAACAGCAACATTATCAACAACAGCAACATTATCAACAACAGCAACATTATCAACAACAGCAACATTATCAACAACGGAAACATCATCAAAATAAAATTTTAAGTAAAACAGGGCTTTTAATTCATACAGAATACGTGTCCGTTCGTCACCTGAAATAAGGTGAAATCGAGTGTGACAATTCATATAATGTCTTTCTAAATTAAATTTCAGTTTTTTATTTATTTATTTATTTATTTATTTCAGTCTTTAAATTCAAAAAATTCTTACAGACTATCATACTAAATTAGAAAAAGAAAGATCTTAAATGACTAATTAGGGTTGCATACGAAGAAGTGAGGTCAACACCTGAAGAACTGAAAAACAAATTAAGATCCGCACATGCCCTAGGGATAGGAGCATTTGCAGCATAGTTGGTCCTTGCAAAACCAATTTTAAAGGTCTCAAAATGCCGAAAATTTCTGCATGGGACATTGAGGTGAATTTTTGCCAGAAGTGATGGACAATCAACAGCTCTAGAAAGTAAGCCAATAACAAACGAGCACGATAAAATGGTTCGTCTATTTTCAAGCGTACTTAGTTCAATTAAAAGACATCGAGATTCATATGATGGTAAAGGATCAGAAAAATTCAAAGAACGGAGAGCAAAACGTAGGAAAACTTTCTGGACTCTCTCAATTCGTTTAGAGGGCCCAATTTGGTAGGGTCTCCAAATGGGAGCAGCATACTCCAATCTCGATCTGACAAAAGAACAATATAGAGACTTCAGGGTGTGAGGGTTAGTGAATGCAGAACAATTTCTGCGTATGAACGCCCACATCGCATAAGACCGAGCTACCACGTAGTTGACTTGGTTAGAGAAACTAAATTTAGAGTCGAAAAATACACCCAAGTCCTTGATTTCTTCAACGGATTCCAAGGCACAGCCGGCAATACTATACGAAGTACGTAGGGTATTCGCAGACTTCGAAAAAGTCACATGGAAACACTTTTTGATGTTCAGCGTTAGTCGATTTAAACAACACCAGTTTTCGAGGTTGAAAAGGTCTGATTTCAGCCGTTCGGAGTCATGTGAACTATTTATGACAGCGAATATTTTCAAATCATCAGCATATAACAAATATTCCGCAAAAGAGAAACATGAGCCAATATCGTTAATAAATAATATAAAAAATAAAGGCCCAAGAATACTTCCCTGCGGAACACCAGAGGATGCAATGAAGGACAGGGATGTGGCGTTGTCTACGTCAACAACGCAATGTCTGTTTGACAGATAGGACTCGATCCACAACAAAAATGTGGAATGAAAACCCAACGCCGCCAGCTTTGCCAGGAGTATCTGATGGGACACCTTGTCGAAGGCTTTCGAGAAATCTGTATAAATTGAGTCAACTTGCAGTCTATTCTGAAAAGCGGAAATGCAGTAATCGGAAAAGATAGATAAGTTACTGACAGTGGACCGTTTTGGGACGAATCCGTGCTGATTGTTCGAAATTAGGCCCTTTACTGCAAAGTATAATTTGTCATTGACTATAATCTCGAAAAGTTTGGATACAGATGAGAGCTTCGAAATCGGTCTATAATTACGAACATCATTTTTATTACCACTCTTGAATATCGGAGAAATTGAAGTTAGTTTCCAGTCATCCACAAATGTCCCAGTGGCCAGTGAGTTGTTGAATATAAATGTAAGAGGCTCAGCCAAAGACAAACAATTTTTTAGCAGTATGACCGAAAGACCATCTGTGTCCGTCTTGGATGAAGGCTTAAGCTTCCCTATACCGTTCTCGACATCCGCAACGGAAACACGCAGAGAGCCAAAATTGATCGCTGAGTTGCTCGTGGAAGGCAGACCAGTGTGTACACGAGTGTCTGGTTCAAAATTAGAGCAAAAAAAGTCGGCAAATAAATTCGCAGCATCTACTGCATTGTTTGCAGATGTGTCGTTGAAAAACACATTAGTAGGGACAGAAGAGCAGGCCCTTTTTGATTTTATGAAACGCCAAAACGCCTTTGAGTTCGAAATTATATTGTCCTCAAAGCTCACAATATAATTTCTGTACAAGAACTTATTCAAGCACTTGAATGCCTTTAAATCGTTTTGAAATTTAGAGTAGTGCGCCGAATCTCCAGTTCTTTTATACTGGTTTAATGATTTGTTTTTAACATTCCTCAGATGTTTTAGCCTCTTAGTATGCCAGGGCGTCTTATATGTTTTTTGTTTATAAATTGGGATATGCTTCAAGCACAACTCGAAAACCTGATTTTTAAAAATATGAAAACAAGATGTGACATCATTATCACGGAATGAATCACACCAATCAATGCTTAATAATAATTCATTAAAATGCGGCATATCGCAAGCACTATAGTTGAAATTCGTTTCAGGTTTATCGCTAATTTCAGCAAATTCATAAAACTCCAATTCAAGAAAAATAGAAACGTGATGTTTATCAGTCTGCAAGATTGGTGTAAAGCATTCAGACAATGTGTAGTGAATATTGTTTGAGATAAACACTAAATCTAAAATTCTCTTTAGCCTATTATAAAGCCCATTAATTTGCACTAAGTCAATACTTAAGAAGCTATCAATTAGATGAATTTCGGCTGAAGAGTTAACGTTAGAGGCCATAAAATAAGCCGTGTTTTCAATATGAGACCAATTTAAGTTACATAAGTTAAAATCTCCAAGGACACAAAGATGATTGTCACCCACAACATTCGATGCCAGTGAAAGAACATTGTCAGCATGTGCAATATATAAGGTATCTGTACTGTTCGGTGGAATATACGAGGCACACAAATACAAGATTCCAGAAGAACCATGAACACGTACGCATAGCTGATCAATGAGTGTATCAGGGTTAGCGAGTGCTACCACGGCCGCCTGGAATTTCCTCCGAACAGCAATAAGAATACCCCCTCCTCTCGAGCAACCTGTTTTAACAGGATCACGGTCCTTACGGAAAACGTCAAATAGATTTGGATCAAAAATTTCACTACTAAAAAATTTCTCGTTCAGCCAAGATTCAACAAAAACGAAAATATCGTAATCTAATGCAGAGCTGTACATAAACACTGCCGAACACTTAGTCCGAAGACCAGAAACATTTTGAAAATATATTTTTAGTCTATTAAAATTATATTGAAAGTTAGCTGCATCAGGAATCCCGTTTTGCACGCAAGGAACGAAAAGGCTGGACTTTGACGTTCGCCGGCCAGATTTCTGATTTTAAAATAGTGTCAGAAATCTCTTCAGGCACGCCAAGTTTAAAATTTACCCATTTTAAGGTAAGTGGCTCAACACCCTTTTTTATTAATTTAAAGCAGATCAGTTGGCTTTTATCAATAGAAGCGTATTCAGCAAGGTAATTCAGAATATGTTCTTCAGTAACAGTATTCGAAAATGAAGAGATATGCAACCATATGATGCGCCTCACAACATCACGTCGCACAACAGCCAAATCAGCGTTCGAGCTTGTACCAACAACAGCTTGCATCGGTTTATCTTGATTACATACATTATTTTCTTTGTTTACATTTGTCATAGCTTGGTTATTTTTCTTCTTTATCCTCTTCTTGCGCTTATCCGCTGTTTTCCACTCAGAGTCGCCTTGAGACGTAAAAGCGTCAACAGCGACATCGACAGCAGCATCAGGCGCAGAATTAGCAACATCAGAAAAATTTATCAGAATACTGCTTGCGTCATTGGTCTTACTACTGTTTTCGACCGAGATTTTCTCTGCAGCATTAGTATTAGTACAATTGTTAGCACCAACATCGTTGGTAAACACACTCTCAGCAACAGCATTGTCCAAATCAACACACGATTGAGAGCGAGAGCCTGGCAACGGCAGGTAAGATTTAATAAAAACGAAGTCCGCTTTCATGTCTTTGATGTCTTTAGCAACAACAATATTATTGTCGCACACTAATTTCAGTAAAGAGCGCAATTCAGAACGCAGGTCTTTCACCTCAGAACGTAAAGATTTGTTTTCTTTAGTTATTTCACTCAACATTGATTTTAAATCATGTTCTTGCCCACTGCAAACACATTGATAGTTGTTATTGTTATTGGCACTTGCATGATACTGGAAATTAGTGTTATTATGCACAAAAGAGTCACCATGATTTTCCGATACTTCGTTAGGCACAGGGGGTGGCGAGCGAAAAGAGCTGCGACGCGCTCTCTCACAAGCTTTGCAATAAAAAGAAATATTTGATTTAATTAAATAATCCAAATCAGCTGGAAGAATTTCAACACAGCGAAGATGAAAGAGTTCACTGCAGCTAGCGCACTGTATTGACTGTTGATTACGATCAACCTTTTGCCCACAGCTACACGGCATTTTTTGATAAATTAAGAAAACAGTAATAAAGTGAAAATAAATCTTGCGAGCACTTGGAAAACACGTCTGAACGGCACGACGGTCTTTTTGCATTATTTTATAGCAAATAACGCATTGCGCTTCGCCATCTCTATTTTCAAGGAAAAAGAAATGTTTTTTTGCAAGTGTATATCAAAAAATAATATTGCTATGTATGTGCGCACGTTCTTCTTTGCTCAACTGCTGAATAGCAAAAGCATTGCTTCGCATGTGCCGAAGTCAGAAATCTAAGCTTAGTCGTTTTTGACGATCTTTTTTTTTGACGCTGGCAGAATTAGCGTCATAGCGTACATGTTTCGACTGCATTTGCTTGCCTATACTCCGAGTATAGGCATGAAAAATTGCGCATTATTTTGGGCGGCTCTGCTTTAAAGAACAGATGTAGATGTATTATTGGTGCAAGAGAACTGCATTACACACCTGAGAAAGCTACTAAAATTGTAAACATTTTCTGTTGCTTACAAAATATTTGCATACATTTTAAAGTGGATATGCCAGAGGCTGATCTTGAAGTTTGCAATAATGATAATTCAGAACACAACATAGAAATTCCTAGGTCAATAAGAAACGGCATCCGTGATTCCATTGCTCACTAAATACCCGTGTTTATTAATAAATCACTTTTTCATAACAGTAACTTTAAAGATTAAAGAATCGTATAAAAAAGAATTTCGTTTAATTTTCAGCAATGTTTGGAAAACATTTAATTTTTTCATGCATGGTATGGAAGAAATTACTCAACTCCCTCAACGAAAAAAATTCTGAAAATTTAGGGAAATTTTTGAGCAAGTTCCAACTTGGATATTATTATCCTAATATTGATTGGGATACAAAACTTAAAGTTCTGCCCAAGAAATTTACAATCTTAATGTAAATTTTTCAACCTTTGTTAAAACTTTGCAATTTCTTACAATAATAAAAATTTGTGCTGTTTTATAGTATGCAGTATCGTACCCATACTTAAGTTTTTAAAATAATTTTAAAATTAAAATATTTCTAAAACTGAATGCGAGTATATTTTTTGTTGAGTATGAGATACTTATGATAATTTTTGCAAAATAAATAAATAACTTGTACTTCAGTTGGGTAGGTTGCAGTGGCTGCTAGCAAACCGAACTAGCACACATAGGCCCCGGAGGTCCCGTTGTGATACCACATGGATCTAAAGGTAGAAGCAATCCCCGTCGCCGCCAACTCCACACCCACAACGCCAACCAGCTGCCCCAATCAAACCTATGGAAATCAATGTAATCGATTATACTTGCCATAACATGACACCAACGCGTTTACATTGACCTCTATAAGGTCGGCCGGAACAGCCGTCCAGCGCCACGGGTACGGCGCTAGAGACAACGAAGACCGCTTGCACCCCAAAACCCCTACTCGAACCATTTTGTGCATTCCGCGAAACGCAGAATGTCCTTTGACTTAATTCATGATAATTCGCCGAGATGATAAAAAGTACCGGACCCCAGATATTTTAACCTAATGCCCTACAGCGCACATAGGAGATGCCTCACCGTTTCAGGCTCCTCCTCATCTCTACAGCTTCTGCAGAAGTCATTAGAGGGAATACCCAACCTTTCTGCATGCCTGCATAGACCTATATGCCCCGTTATAAGCCCCATTAGTAGCGAGAGTTCCTCCCTTCTGACTTTGCATGTATATGCCCCCAGCGCCCTGAGAGCTGCTTGGCTATCAGAGAAGATATAAACATCAACATTTTTGATGTCCACTGTCTTCAGAAATTCTACAGCTTCCTGTATAGCAGCCACTTCCGCCTGAAATACACTACAATGGTCAGGCAATCTAAAACTAAGATTAAGACTCAGCTGGGGAGCGTACACCCCTCCTCCAACCTTGTCATCAAGTTTCGAGCCGTCTGTGTATATATAGATTGAACCGTTGTCTTGGGGAGGTGCAGTGTCCCAATATTCTCGTTCCGGAATTGTGATTTGAAATTTCTTCTCGAAACAGTACTTCGGAGTACAGTAGTCCGAACTGTACGCGGGTAGATTGTTAAGGATGGATGAGTGACCTTCACAAAGGGACCTCCATCCTGGTAGACACCTCAGTCGCAGAGCGGAGCATGCCGCAAAAAGTTTACCGCATAAGTCAATCGGTAGAATGTTCAGAATTGCATTCAGTGCGTCTGCTGCTGTTGTGCGTTGCGCCCCGCTAACACATATAAGCGCACTTCTCTGTACTCTTTGAATTACGGTGATATTGGAGCCCTTATCCAGACCCGTCCACCAGACAAGGACTCCATACAAGAGAGTTGGTCTTACCACAGCGATATAGAGCCAAAGTGTGATTTTAGGGAACAGTCCCCATTTCTGCTCTATGGCACCCCTACAAGAGTATAGGGCCTTTTTAGCGCGCTCCTGGATATTTTCTTTCCACGTGAGCTTTTTGCCAATGATAACCCCCAGGTATTTAGGGGTCGTATTACCTATAGCTGGTAGCTGTTGCACCGGGATTTTGTACTTCCTAGTGAACAGAACCAGCTCTGTTTTGGTCGGGTTAACACCCAGACCTTTATTTCCGGTCCACCTTTCGACTAGTCTAAGGTTTCTCTGCATAATGTCACAGAGCGTTTGTGGATATTTACCACTCACAGCCACCGCAAGGTCGCCCGCATACGCTGTGACTTTAGACCCCCCCTTCCCCGCCAGGATTTCCAGCAGTTCGTTTACTGTGGCTACCCACAGAAGAGGTAAGAGGATCCCACCCTGCGACGTGCCTCTGTTGACATCCTTGTCCATCGATACCCCGGCTAGATCCGCGTGCACCCTTCTGCTCGTCAGGATTTGTTACACGAGGGACACCAGCCAGGGTTCGATACCCAAGGCCGTCAGGGCTGCCGTGACGGCCCCTTCAATGTTCAGAAAGGCTATAAATGTGAATTCCTTGCCAGCTAAGGATTTTTCAATGTGCGTAACAACCTCGTGTAGCGCTCAGTGGATTTGCCTTTCATGTATGCATGCTGCGATGGTACGATTCTGCTCTCCAGCTTATCTCTAAAGTGTGTATACAATCCTTTGGGCCAACATGAGACGTTCTACCTGCCTTAGGTATAAGAATTACCCTAGAACCTCTCCATGGGTCTGGGATGTGACAAAAAGTAAGCACCCCCTTGCATATAGCCTGCAACCAAGGGATGCTCTGTTCCATTGATTGCTGAAGTTGTATGGGCGCTATGCCATCTAGACCCGGTGCTTTTAATGGTTTAAATGATCCAATTGCCCACTCTAACCTTTTATTGGTAAGGAACTGCTCCAGGTCAAGTTCCACGTGTCTAAAATGTGGTTGATACCTATAATCGTTTTCCGCGTCTGGAAAGTGAGTACGAAGGAGAAGTTGCAACGTTTCCTCCCCCGTGTTAGTCCAAGACCCATAAGGCTTCTTCAAACACCCCGGTCCACTACGAGGTGCTTTGGATAGAATCTTCCTTAACCTAGAACCCTCTGATACCGATTGTATTCCGCTACAGAAATCTCTCCAGGAGGTTCTTTTTGATTTCCTGAGTTCCCTTTTGTACTCTCTAAGGTACTCTTTATAAGCTTCCCACTTCGAGACCTCTTTCGAGGCCTTAGCACTATTAAAAGCTTGTCTGCAAAGCTTCCTGTAACTATCTAGCTCGGGGTTCCACCAGGGTGGTTTCTGCTTACCCCTAGCCCTTTTGATGGGGCAGCCTTTATCTAAAGCTACCTGACATGCTCTGGTGAACTTTACCACCATATCCCCTATATTTTTAGTGTCCCTAGGTACTTATCTAGTTCCTTTCTATACGTATGCCAATTGGCGTTCTTAAGATTTCTATACGGGGAGGAGTGTTCATCGTAAACCATCCAATTTCTGACCATGCCTTGCGCGCCTCTCGAACAAAGCGTAACGTCTAGAACCTCCCTTCTATTCTTAGTAACAAAGGTGGGCTCCACACCTCTATTACATATGAAGATGTTATGTTGTAAAATAAAATCAAAAAGTAACTCACCTCTTTCGTTTACATCACTGCTGCCCCAGGCTGGGTTGTGTGAGTTCGCATCGCCCCCTACGATGACGTGTTCTTTGGCATGCCCGAAGAGCCTACGCACAGCCTGCGTAGGAGATGGTTCGTCATGCGCCATATATGCTGAGGTCAATGTGCATACTGTTCCATTGACCTCTATTTGAATGGATGTCGGATCCTTGTCACTAAATTGTGGAAGAAATAAAGTCTGTATGTTAGATTTTAACAGGATACATGCCCTAGGTCTCCCTACAGTAGCATCACTTACCAGTGAGAAACCTGCTGCCTTCAGCCCGCATATACTATGCCCTACCACCCATGGTTTCTGGATGAGGGCTATATCTGTTGCCCCCTTTGATGCCAGAAGGAGCAGCAGCGCAGCCGAAGCTGCTTTACTGTGGTGAAGGTTGATTTGTAGCCCCCGCACCATCATGGTTACTACGCCTCTCCACCACCGTAACGTTGCCAATGTCCTCATCGGACATAGGCTCGTCACCCGAGTGCGCCTCGCACCACCTAGCGAAGCGCAGGGAAGACCCCAGTGAGGAGGCCGAAGCGGCGTCGTCCTGTTCCGAGCCATCCATCGGATTGGCTAGGTTGGTTTCGACAACCTCATCCGCCTCATCACCGTCGTCCTTCTCCAGCTCCTCCTCTAGGTCATTCACTGACCTAAGGTCATTCGTGTAGACTTTAACGTTAACCTCTATGAAGCCAAAGTTCACCTTACCCTTCCTCCTTTCCAGGATAGGGATTGATTCTTTGTTGAGCAACAAGACCGCCTGCCGCGTTGCCTTGGTGCTCGTCGCCAATCTAAGGATCCTCCAATTGCCGGTTGGAAGATCCAGATTGTAGGCCCTGAAAACCTCTAGGACTTTACCTGGTTCCTCGGGCTTGGATGGTATCCAAACCCTAGCCCTCGGTATACATGGGATCTCGCTGAGATCCACGGCCTTGATGACCGCACCAGGGTAGACCGCTTCCATCCTTTCAACTGCCCTCTTGTACATGGCACCGGACCTCGAATCCCCACAGGCCACTACCTTCACCGAAACCTGGAACCACCCCACTTCTTTCCAGGAGGGGATGGGACCAGGGAATTCGGCCAAGACACTGACCGAGTGGTTAGCCAGTCCAGCACCCAGTCCCAGTTAGGCCCAAAGCACCTCACCCCTTTGGGATTACAGTCGAAGACCCCCAGAAGTATGCTACCTTTAGCAACCACCGCAAACGAGGGGCCTTGGACTCTAACCCTTTGGACCTGTTGCGCTTCTCGGTCCCTTTTTCCGTACCGGGCGCCTACCGTCGAAGTCCGGGACAACAGTTTTTGCCCACTCTATCTCGGCCTTTATCTCTGCCAAATCACCAGGCAGCGCCTTAGTTGCCCCACCCGCACCCACTGTAACAACCTGATTACCTGCACCAGACTCCTGCATCGCCTGAAGCCTATGTGCATTATCCCATTCAGCCGCAGCGCGGCTGGTAGAGGCGCCCTGCATCGCTAGAGCGCCATAAACAGTAGGGGCTAGCCCCTCCGACTTTTTTGGAGTGCCGGCCTCATTTTTTTTTTATTGTTTTTTTTATTATTTTTTGTACAATTGTTCATTTTATTCCCACGAATAGCGGAGAAAGGGGTTCGTCCACCCCGAGCAGAGATCCGCGGTACTCGGGGTAGGGCAAAGGGTTACAACTGGGAGTGGCCCTGCTCCCAGAGGGCACCGTTCTAGACTGGGCTATTTAAAAGGGCCCCCAGCCAGGCTGATGCTCGGCACGGTTCATGGCGCATCACACCTTGATCCAGCCCCTTACCTCGTGACCATAGTCAAGAATCATATCCATACGCCAGAGCTATTGAGAGAGCTAAGACGTATAGCTGTAATTCCTGACCTTAGCTGAATACTTTCCGTACAGGAAGGTACTAGTGTACCCACCTGGCCAGAACAACTGTAGTATCCATTACCACTCGGCACCCTCGTGGAGGGTTCGGTCTGAAGATTTTCGCCAACCAGTTTCTTTAAATAAAAAAATACCCAGCCACATGTATGTACTTAAAAAATGGTATTATTGTTGACCAAGTAAGTCATGAATCTTAGTTGAACTCCATATTTTCTTCAAAGCGTTTATTTTTGATTTCCTTTCTCTTAATTTCTTCCATGATAGAGTTGTACCTTTTAATTTTTTGCAACTTTCCTTTTTGTATCAAGTTCGCTTCCTTCATAAGCAGTTCGCTTTCTTTATAATGATTTTTGATTTAGGTTATATATATTATAGCCTTTAATATATAAGAAAACATTATATATCCTCATTGTACTAAAAAATAAACCTGTACAACCTTATTGAAATTTCCTGTATACCAATGTGTTGCTCTTTCAGATCCAAAACTGCAGTTTTTATATGTGAGCGTATTTCGTTCTGAATTTTTATTTCCTCTTTCAAGGCTGCAGCTGCAATGCCTTTTGTGCCTTTTGGAAGAGGAGAGCATAGTTCAGTGGCGCTTTTAGTTTTTGAATGAGTATATGAGCTTGAGCTAGTCTTAGAAGTATCTTGCGCTTCCCGGGTGGCATCCACCATTTCCACAAAACCGTCCTCATCGATGATGTCGGCTATCTTAACTTCCGCTATTTCAACTTCCGGAAAGAAAGAAGAATCTTTAATATTCTCTGTGGGAAGCGCACTGTTATCGATTTTCTGGAACCCCAACTTTTGTGAGGGAACACCTTCCACATACTTCTCCATCCCAATTTGTTAGTATTATAACGGGCAAACCATATTGTCACATTCCCTCGTTCCCTCTATTCCCTCTATTCGTATAGCTTTGAATATTTCTTTGTATAGTCTTGTTATTCACTCGAATAAAGTGCATTAAATAGAACGGTCGTGTTTTCAATTGGTCTGACTGCTTTGACAAAGGTTGTGGGCCCAGACTCATAAAAACACGTGATTCGAAAAGTTTAATGTAAAACATTAGTTACAAAAAAGTCGGTCGATAAAGTTATTTAATATCGTGTATTTTTTTGGGTAACGAGTAGAAAAAAATTTTTCTATTTAAAATGAGCAACGGTTCCGTGTTAAATATAGAAAAATTAAATGGTGAAAACTACGAAAGTTGGTCTCTACAGATGAAAAGTCTTCTAATTACGATGGATTATTGGAAGACAGTAACAACTCCTTGTTCAGAAGGTGCAGGTGATGGATAACTAATGATCAAAAAGCATTGGCTACAATAACGTTGTGCGTTAAACCGTCGGAGCTCCTGCATGTTAGAAATTGCCAGCATGCGGCTGAAGCTTGGAATAAAATGCAAGAAGTGTACCGCGCAAAGACACCATCGAAAAAAGTTAGTTTATTCAAAAGCTTATTACATTTTCAACTCAAAAGCGATGAAAAAATGTCCGTTCAAATAAATAATTTTTGTAGTATAGCTGAAAATTTACGTGAAGTTGACATAGCTCTACCTGAAGAACTTCTATGCATTTTGTTGTTGTGCAGTTTACCAGACGAAATGGAAAGATTTGTTGTTGCAATGGAAATTCGCGATAATTTGCCGACTTTGGAGCAATTGAAGGTTAAAATCCTTGAAGAAGAGCAGCGTCGCAGAAGCAGGTATGACAATAGCGGAGCAGAAAAGGTGTTTGCAGCGAAAACTGGCAGAAAACAGACAGACAAAACTGAGCAGCGCTGTGGTGTGGGCGACAACAACAACAGCAGCAGGGGAAATAGAAGACGAAATATACAGTGCTATTCGTGTGGTAAACGTGGGCACGTTAGATCGGAATGCAATAATAAGGCACAGGCAAAAGTCATGAGTGCATATGAGAGTGTAATAAGTACCAACAAAACCCTTTGGATTTTGGATAGCGGTGCTTCTTCTCACCTATGCCGAGATGTCGAGTACTTTATTAAACTGGAAAAAAGTAAACAAGCAATATCATTAGCTAGTGGCGAGAGTATTTTAGTGCAAGGCGTAGGCGATGTGTTTGTAAAAACAGCACATATGCAAATTACTCTTCGAAATGTTCTCTTTGTTCCAGACTTACATTCTAATATTTTGTCGGTTAGGAAAATAATTACTTATGGGTATTAAGTTAATTTTGACAAAAGCATGGCTGTTGGGTATGATAACCGTGGCGAAAAGTGTTTTGAAGCAAATATGGTGGCTGGCATATTTAATGTAGAGCTACAAAAGCGAAAAGAGTGCGCTTTGTCTGCAATCGAATGCGATAAAAGTAAAATTTGGCATTGCCGGTTCGGACACTTAAATTACAGAGATTTGCTAGCATGAACGTGATGCGTGGAATGAACGTTAATTTGTCAGATGAGTTGTCGTGTATCACCTGTTTGGAGTGCAAAATAAAAGTAGCCCCATTTAAAACAAATAGTATAATTTATTCAAGAAAGTGTTTAGAACTTGTACACACGGATTTTTGTGGTCCGATGCGTGTATCATCACAAAGCGGCTCAAGGTATTTTATAACCTTTATTGATGACTATTCGCGTTATGTATGGACATATTTTTTTAAAAATAAATCGGAAGCGTTAACTGTATTTAAAGATTTCGTGAATCGATCAGAAAACCAAACGGGCATTCGCCACCAAACCACCGTGAGTTACACCCCACAGCAGAATGGAGTTTCTGAACGTGCGAACCGAACTTTATGGAGATGGCGAGATGTATGCTCGTAGGGTCGAAACTACCAACGAATCTTTGGACGGGAGCTGTAAATACCGCTACGTATATTCGGAATAGGTCTCCAACCAAACTGTTAAAGCTTAAAACTCCTTATGAGTGCTGGTTCAAGAAGAAACCGAACGTTTTTCACATGAAGGTGTTTGGCAGTGATGCTGTGTGTTTGGATAAGAAACCGGGTAAATCAAAGTTCGCACCAAAAGGTCAACAGTGCACGTTCGTAGGATACTCAGACCAGTCGAAGGCGTATAGGTTGTATTGCAAAAGCAACAAAACAATAATAATTTCGCGGAACGTAATATTTTTTGAGAGTTCGTTTTCAAATAAAACTGAGGAGTTTGAAGAGCTTACAAAGAAACAAGTGCAGTGTCTGGGAGTATTGATGACATACCAACACGGTCAAATGATGCAGCAGAGGTGTCAGATTCTGAAGAAAGTTTTGAATCTATAACAACCGATGTCGGTAATAAGCGCAAACGTGGGCGACCAAAAATTTTGAGAGAAGGTAATGTTGGCAGTCCGCGGAAGATATTTGCGATAGAACCGCAGGAGGTATTGAATCAAGTGGTGCCTTGCGAGCATGATCCAGTTACAGTGGAGGAGGCTATGAAAGATGGGTGCTCTGAGTTATGGAGGGAAGCGATGCAACGAGAGTATGAATCGTTGATTAAAAACAACACTTGGAAGCTGGTAGAAAAAACAGATGCAATGAACATAATTGGATGTAAGTGGGTGTTCACCACGAAGAAGAGAGCTGATGGAACTGTTGAAAAACATAAGGCGCGTTTGGTGGCTAAAGGTTGTAGCCAGAAATTCAAAGTCGACTACAGTGAGGCGTATGCACCTGTAGCACGTTATTCAACAATAAGGCTAATTTTGGGTTTAGCTGCACATCACAACTTTTTCGTCCACCACATTGACATTGTTGCGGTGTATCTAAACGGTGATTTAGAAGATGAAGTGTTTATGAAGCAGCCGGAGATGTTTGCCGACGAAAATAATCCAGAGAAGGTGTGTAAGCTGAGCAAAGCTTTGTATGGGTTAAAGCAAGCCGGCCGCGAGTGGAATCGAAGAATCAATGAAATTTTTAAGAGCATTGGTTTTAACAGAAGTTCTACAGACAGCTGTGTGTATTATCGTGGTGAAAATGGCAAAACTTCGGTATTGCATTATACGTGGATGATATGCTCATAGCGTGTTCGTCGGAAGCTGAAATTAGGCAATTGGTTGTAGAGTTGAACAAACACGTGGAAGCGGCAGACCGGGGTCCAACCCAGTATTTTTTGGGCATGGAAATTTCAAGAGATTCTGCGAATAAAACGATTCAACTGCATCAAAATCGCTTTACGCAAGATCTGTTAAAAGAATGGGGTATGCAAGATTACAATCCAGCTTCAACGCCTTTGCCGAGTGGGACAGTGTTGATAAAATGCGAAGATAAAAACTGTAATAAAGTTTTTGATACGAAAGTTTACCAAAGCCTTATTGGCTCACTGACTTACTTATCCATGATATCCAGACCAGATATAGCATACACAGTTTCGAAATTGTCCCAGTTCAATTGTCATCCTCATCATGAACATTTTGTGGCGGCAAAGCGTGTACTTCGTTACTTACAAAACACAGCGAAAGGTATTATTACTTACTAATTTAATACTAATGGTTTAATTTGCTACACAGATGCCGACTGGGGATGCGGGTCCACTGATCGAAAATCATATAGTGGATACGTTGTTTTCTTTGCTGGGAGTCCAGTGGCATGGGAGTCGAAAAAGCAATCGGTAGTATCTTTGAGCTCCATGGAAGCCGAATGCATCGCATGTGTCAAGGGTCCAAAGAAATATAATTTTTACGAAGCCTTCTTAACGAGATGGGCTTCACTGATCATGTCAACTCGGCTACAACATTTTTTTCGGACAATCAAGGGGCGCAATTCGCAGTGAAAAATCCAACTGTTAACAAGCGAAGCAAATATATAGACATCAAGTTTCATTATATTAGAGAAAAATACAACAACAAAGAAATTGATATAAAATATATTCCCACCGACACAATTAAATTAAATATGGCTTGTTCATTTGGGGATAGTTTTCTTTCCATGTTAGGACCGCCTCCTGTTCTTTTCCGAAATTTTCAATTTTCTGCCGCCTTTTGTCTCACCTATCTTTTTTGATCGGACCATACCTTGAAATAAAAGAGAGGAAGTAAGCAAAGTACAAAATATAGGAATCATCAACACTATTTCGGCCTCGCAACCTGTTCAATCCTATGGGGTTTTGATCGTTAGTTTCTGAAATCCCCGGAGGACTGCCAACCACTCAGGTAATTGGAGGTTCAACGTTTGAGACAGGGAGGGAGAAAAGAGTTCTTTAGGTCAAGCGCCTCTAGTACCATACTGTCGTTACACGCTCTCTAAGTCCCTATCGCATCCGACCTGCTATATAGTGCAGAAGCGTCGATTTAAATCACAAATAAAACATATCTTTGATTTGGATGAACTGCCCAATTCTGGGGCAGCTTGTCATGTTGTTGTTGTTGTTGTTAACAGTGCTTCGCCCTGCTCAATGGGCTCGATCAATCTAAATTGTCATCAGGCTCTTCTAACGGAAATCCGAGAAAACGCGCAGTTTCCACAGTTTTGGACCAGAGTGATGTAGGTGCTAGAAGAGTAGGTTCGACTGAACAGGACAAGAGATGTTTGGTATCATGAGGGGACATACCACATGCAGGACATGTGTTTGGTATGTCGGGGTTCAGTCTGGATAAGTAATAGTTGAACCTATTACAATATCCAGAGTGAAGTTGTGCTAGCATGACTCTAGTCTCCCTCGGAAGTACACGCTCCTCTTCAGCCAATTCAGGTGGCTGAGTATTGATAACGGGATTCACAGGCCGAGATCTGAGGGATCTGTCTACCGACTCGGTGTGGAGGTCATTTAGAGCCCGTCTGTGGTTCCGCAGATCAAACGGTAAAGAGATATGGTGCCGAATGCAATGGCGACCTTGTCATTGTATTTGGTCGCATTGGGTAGGGCCTTGACAGTCGACCATAATTTTCCGACTCCGCCGGAGAGGTTGCATGCCTCGAGGTGTTGTGTATACTTGGTCAGTTTGTGTTCGTTGACTATCCTACGAATTTCCGCATTGATATCTTTGATTCTGGGATCTGCGGGATTGATGAGTCTCACTAGGTCACGTTCTCTCGGAGGAATTTCTGGTATTCTACCAGCAGGAATAAAGCGGCCTGGGGCTGAATCAATGATCTTGCGAAACTCTTTTTCGCCTTTGCATACGTCTGTAGGAGTGGGTAAGGCAGCGAAGGAGCGCTCTGTATAGTTAGTAAAGCGGTCCCAGTCCGCTTTGGTGAAGTTGATGTATGTTAGTTTATCAGTCGTTATAAAGTCGGTCGGTCGTTCAACGGAAAGTATGATGGGTAGGTGGTCTGAAGCTAATGTAAGCATCGGTCGCCAGTTGACAAAGTTAATTAGGGGCGCGCTCGTTATGGAGATGTCTGGCGAACTGTGGCAGTTACCTGCCACCCCTCCATTGACTGTACAGAATGCTGAGTTATCTATTTGGTCTGAAATTGCGTGTCCTTTGCTGTCTGCTGGCAAGTTGGAGTGCCAGAGATCCTGATGTGCGTTGAAGTCGCCTAGGATTAGACGGTAATCGCCCCTTAGCAACGCACTAATGTCGGGATGATAATATCTAGGAAAACACGTGGCAGGGGGAATGTAGATGTTTATGATTTGCAGGTCGACGTCGGCTGACCGGACTACTATGCCTTGGCATTCTAAGGTAGAGTCCCTGGGGTCGACGTCAGGGGAAAATAGATTATATTGTACAGAGTGATGTGAAATAAACGCAAGGCCACCCCCATGACCGCTGGGACGTTCTTTTCGATGCACATTATACCCATCACAAGTTCGTAAGTCCGATCTTGTGTTCAGTTTTATCTCTTGTATTGCGGCGATTTTGATATTGTGCGACTTCATAAACTCAGTTATCCCCGCGATCTTTCCAGCTAATCCGTTACAGTTCAGCTGCAAAATTTCGAAGCGTGTAGGAGGGAAGACGGGGGACATGCTAAGCGTGAGGGACGGATGCGCTTGCCTAGGTGGAGGTAGGCTAAGGCCTAAACTATGTCGCAGTCTAGAGTTAACAGCGCCATGGCCGTTGTTGTCTGGCGTGGAAGGCGGCTGTGTACTGCAACAGGGGGCTATGAACGTATCCGTCCAAAGGTTACCGTTTGCGAGCCCAGAGCACATAAGGGTGTGACACAGGCCAAGGCAATTGTTGCACTTGACAAAAGGTTCGAGGAGGTGGTGGTCCTGGTTCACGTGGCTGGAAGCAGGGGGGCAGAGAAAGAGGGGACTGACGCTCGGCGATGCTCATATCTGGCCTATTCCGGGGGGGATAGAAGTGTTGAGCGGCTGTGCGAGATGGAGAGGCTGGTGAGCGTGAGCGACAGTCGGGAATGGGTGAGGTGGGAATGGCAGCAGTGCTGCCAGTCGTGTAGACTGAGCCACTATTGTGGCTATTTGAAGTTGGTAGGGGCGGTAGGGAAGTGCCAGAGCGACGACTACCGCGGAAGGCCCTTTGGCGTGTATAGCATGGTGCCTCGAAAGTACTAAAGAAAGTACGGGTTCTTTGGATGGCAGGGTTAAGCCGTGAGCATCCAGATTTATGTAGCCATCTCTTACACTTGGCGCATTGAACCGAATTCGACCTTTTAATATAAATTTTCTTCCAGCAAACGCAGCAGATCCAATCTCTTGGTCCAGGGTTGGGTTCGACCCCAGCCCCTAACTAGAGACAATGGAGCTACCCAGCTGCCAGGGTTTGCTCCGAGGATGACAATTTAAGGGTGGGACGGGACAGACTGGACAGGGTTACACTGAAATAACAGCCCTTGGCCGAGTAAAAAAACCCGGGTCATTCCGGTGCGATAGAACCGGCTTTTGTGGGAATGGGCAGCTTGTCATCGTGACTACTGACAATTGTTCAATTCTATTTCTTCCTATAATTTGCAATAGTCATTGGAGCTGTCGCCACTTTATTTGTAGATGACAAGCAAGGTTAGAATAGCACCAGAAGAAACGAAACACTAACTCCCACAACAGCCGGTTTTATCATACCGGAATGACATTCCCACAACAGCCGGTTCTATCGTACCGGAATGACTCGGGTTTTTCAACCCGACCAAGAACTCGTTATTTCGATGTTAACCTGTCGCGTGACCGTGCGAGAGGACTTGGGGGCGGGCTCGCTTTCATCACTTATCAATCTGCAATACCGTCTATTTGATCCTGGCGACGGGCCCCTCCGTAGACGAGCTGTGCTCAAGAATACACTCATACCTCCCATCCTTGTCCGGTTTTTTCGCTGGACGAAATCTGAAATTGTCACCGACCACGTCCTCGCCCACCTTATTTACGACGTGGACAGCGCAGGTGAACATGGAATTAGTTGTCTACGTCGACGGCATCAAGCTACCGACTGTCACACATCAAAAAATCTTAGGGGTCACGTTTGATAAAATTCTCAACTACGGTGCTCATGCAGCCGCGATCGCCACCGAAGTACGAAGCCGCAACAAAATCCTCAAGTCACTAGCTGGCAGCCCTTGAGGAAAAAAGATAAAGATACGTTACTGGCACCTACTAGACAATTGGCCAGCCGGTTCTGAGCTATGCGACGCCTATATGGTTGTTGTTGTTGTTGATGTTGTGGTAACGACAAAAACACTCCCCGAAGGTTTTGGGGAGTGTTGTCGAATTAACAGTCCTAGGCTGGATTTGAACCCGGTACGCTCCGGTACTCCCGTGCGGTACTGCCCGACGGTCGTGGTATCGATTTATGGCCAGTGAAACCTTCTAGGTCATGTCACCCCTCCTTCCGTAAGGAAGGATAAGATGGGTAATGAGATGTGAGAGGCACCATATTCGTTGATCAACCATCGAGTTGTACGTCATTACCTTTGTGCATATTAGGCGCCTCTTATGACCGGTATGCCTACCTCGGGCATATTCTAAACCCCTAACCCGGAGGAGGTTGCAGGCCTGCCAACACACCGCACTCAGAACTGCCACGGGATGCCTCCTTATGCCTCCCGAACACCATCTCCACAGCGAGGCAAAAATGCTTGGCGTTAAAGTGTATAGTGAAATGCTGACCTGGCAAATATCTGTTCAACTGCTATAAACCACAGCATCCGAAAAGGAGCCTGCTCAATGAAAATCCGCCTACCAGGAGAATAAGGAGTCATCTTCGTAAGCACTATGATGAGATCCGGCCGTTTGAGCCAAAGGTGCATCGGCGGGCCCTCAAACTCATCTACACAGAGTCGGTAAATTTCTTTGGCAGCTCTCGTCCGGTGAACGCCTTCATTCAGGCACAAGCTCCATCTGTTGCCGAAGAGAACGCGAACTGCCTAGGGAGACAAGGGTCATGCTGGCCCAACTTCGTTCTGGATACTGTAACATGCTAAACTCTTACCTATCCAGACTGAGCCCTGACATGCCAAATATCTGCCCGGCAAGCGGCGTGTCTCCCCATGACACTAACCATCTCTTCATCTGCTCAACTGAGCCTATTCTTCTAAAAGCAATTTCACTCTGGTCCAACCCTGTTGAAGCCGCAATGTTTCTGGGACTTCCGTTAGAAGAGCTTGATGACAATGTTGGGCAAGGGAGGTGATATTCTAGGCAGGAACAAATTGTCACTACAACAACAACAGCACAATCACAAATAAAAAGTATCGTTGGTTTGGTCGACGATTAAAATCACAAATAAAAAATATCTTTGATTTGAAACAATTTTCAAATAACAAATAAATATTATTTTTGGGTTCGTGACTCATCCAAATCAAAATCACACAACCCTGTTACCAGAGCACCATCAACATAGTAAGGCAAAAATGCTCGCCGTTGAAGATCATAATGAAATGTTGAGCAGGCAATTGTTGTTTAACTGTTGCAAACCGCAACATCAAGAAGATCTGCCTCCCCGGAAAGTAAGGGTACATATTCATACATCACATCATGGCATCACATTATATCGCCGTTTGACCCAAACTCATCCACACAGAGTCGGTAAACTCCTTTGTCAGCTCAACGGACACTGTAACAGATTAAACTATTACCTATCTAGATTGAACCTTGACATGTCGAATGTTTGCCAGGCATGCCATGACACCAACCATCTGTTTACCTTCTCGGCGGAGCAGACTCCTCTAAAACTAAATTCACCCTGGTCCAACCCTACTAAAACCGCTAGGTTCCAGGGACTTCCATCCGAATATGGTGATGACAATGACTAGGCAGGGCGAAGCATCGTTACAACAAAAACAACTACAATGCCTTATTGATACTTGGACACATGCTAAAACAAACAAGATAATCGGCCAGCCACTTATGAACTACCCATCGCCACAGAGGCAACGAAATGCTCATCAGACAGTTTTGCTGGGGTGGCACTTTATGGGACAACAACCAATTGACACAGAACCACCTCCGGTAGCATTCCAAGAAGATTTGAAAGATGTGTTTGCTTCCACAACAGTAAATACAACATTTGTGGGTAGAACGAAAATTCAATAAACATATAGCCATTGTTGAAAAAAGATTACTTATTTCTTACCTTTTTCCACTACGAGATGTTTTTCGATGGTGGACCAGCCGCGTTCAGCTCCATTTCCGAAAAATGTAAGTACTGTATTAAAATAAAGAAAATAACATAAGTAATTAGTATTTCAGGAACGCAGCCCGACATCGCTACCGGTTTCTTTAATGGAGAAGTACGTTCAGATAACGTTTTGGAGGAACCTGGGGTCCTGGTGCAGTTTAAGGGACCCACGGAAAATTATGCCAATAACGTCGAATGGGGTATCAAAAGACGCGTATGACGTCTAAATTGAGAATCTGAAGTCGGAGTAAAACTTTGTTTAACCGTTCAAAAGTTATTACCAAAATACTGTTTGTTTGGAAACACTTTGTTAATACACTTCTTGTGTTACTTTAGAGCACAAAAAACTTTAATTTATATATCTACTACCACTATTTTACACAGTGAAACCGGACTGAAGCTAAACCGACGAGAACACTTAATAATTTTAGCGTTTTTAAAACAAAAAATATACACGAAGCAACCGAATTAGTTGTAGTAAAAACATTGAGCATTACCAGATATTAGGTACTCGTAATGATACACTATGATGCCAGCTTGCTTAAAATGTACATTCATATTGAACAAACACTTGTTGCTGGAATAAAATATGTGTGTTTTAAACACAAATCATTTAGATTGCGTTAATATATACTGCCATTCCACACCACCCGGGAGGATGCAACGAAGGCGCGTTACCGGTTTTTTTAGGTGTTCGGTTCCCCTGTAGGCCTATTTTCACCTTTCAACGGTTACCTAGGGTGGCATGATATTCCAAAGTATACCGCAATCTGTTTAAATTTATGCAAGTTATTGATGTTAAAACGAATAATAAACACATATACTAAACTTACATATGTGAATACCGCATGTTTACAAAAATTTTAAAATTTTCAATCTGTTATAAAGAATAAAATTTCTTAGATAATTATTTAATTTAAAAATAAATGTCTATATGTCTACTTACAGGGTGGCTGATGAATTTTTCTACATTAAGAAACTCAAATAATTTTTTTTTCAGAGTATGGAATTCATTTTTCTTTTATTCATGTTAAAACTCATTAAATTTTATTAAATATAGCTTAATTAGTTTTAAAAATAATGGAATTTAAATGCCCCCCCTGCTCGTCGATGCATGTGCGGCATCTTACCAAAAAGTTGTTCATTACTGCTTGGAGAGTTGAGACAGGAATAGCCGCAATTGTTTCTCGAATGGATTGCCTTAGTTCATTCAAATTTGTTGGTTTTGCTTTGAAGACTTCCTGTTTGCAATAACCCCACAAGAAAAAGTCAGGTGCAGTAAGGTCAGGCGACCTAGGTGGCCAACGGAATGTGGAGTTTCTGGATATCAGCTTATTGGGAAATTTTCGTCGCAATTCTGTCATAACATGTTGGGCTATATGAGGAGCTGCACCATCTTGCTGAAACCACACAGAGTTGAAAGAAATTCTCATTTGGCGTAATTCTGGATAGAAAAACTCTCTCAACATGCTCAAGTAACGGTCTCCAGTAACCGTAACGGTGTGACCGTTTTCTTCGAAGAAGTAGGGCCCGACAATGCAGCGTGATGAAACTGCACACCACACTGTGACACGAAGTGGATGCAATTCCGTCTCATGGAGTATCTGTGGGTTGAAAGCACTCCATATTCGACAATTTTGTTTGTTTATGTTGCCGTTTAAATCGAAATGGGCCTCGTCAGACATGAAAAGACAGTTCAACATGTTTCCATCCTCTTCCACCATTTGAAGCATCTTCTGGCAAAATTCCAAGCGAATCGGCAAGTCTGCAGCGTTCAGTTTGTTGGCCATTTGAATTTTATATGGGAATAAGTCCAAATCTTTGTGCATAATTGACTGTAATGACTGTCTGCTTACACCCATTTGAGCAGATAAGCTTCTTGTCGAAACACGTGGATTGTTTTGTATGGCAGCAGCTACAGCAGCGATTGTTTCCTCCGTTCGAACTGAAGGGTTTCGATGGTAAGGTCTATTGTTGACTGTCCCATGCTCGGCAAAATTGTTTACAAGTCTTATTATGGTCCATCTGCTCGGAGGATTGCCGCCAAACGTGCGCCTATACTCTCTTTGAGCCGAAACTACGGACTCCAGTGCGTGATAGCGGCGGACAATCCAAATTCTTGTTTCAGTGTCCCAGTTATCCATTTTTGTTAAATGTAAAAGTCAATCTGCAAAATGAAAAAAAAATTAACCAGATTCATAAAATAGAAAAAAAGTTATTGAAATGCCGCTCAATGTTTTGTGTATGAGCAAGGGTTGATGGGTCAACAAACTTTTCGCTGTGGTTTACATTGGCGTGTATATAACCGTGGTCCTCCAACCGGTCATATGCCCTTCACCAGTCCGCATATATCGTCGTACCCGGTGCGATCTTTTGCTTGATGATCTCAAGTAATGCTTCTCGAAATCGATCTGCGACCGGGACCACAAACATATTTTTCGACCCGCTCTCTATCCCACCAAAAACGCATTGGCCCTCTACATGCCTTCCGCGGTTGTACTTACGGGGTCCCATTTTTGCTTCGTCGATTTCAACCGCCCTACCCTCGCCACCGATCACACTGTCGCTATTAGTAATGGACCATTCCATAAGAACTTCTCTTATGAAGCTGGTCCAGTCAATGGCCGTTTGGTGCGCAATGCCCACCGCTTCTTCCAAATACGCGGTTTTAGGGTGCGGTGTTACCACGAAATATGTGACGAATCGACAAATTTGGTCGACGCTCAAATGGGAGCCGGAATGAACAATTCTTAAATTTTTTTTTTTATTTTTCAAGACCGTGTTCAACTTACGACAAGGAAAATTTGTCCCGGACTTGTCACGCACTGTTGTTTACATGTTGGACACATTTTGGAATCACTAATTACGCCATGTTTAATGAGAAAATCGTGCAAGCCATCTTCGTCCATTCTTAAAAATATCGTAACATTTTCACATCAATTTTCACACAAATTCATTTTCAAAACACTTCAAATCACATCCAATTACATACAATTGTAACTGTTTTTTTTTACAAGCAGTTATTTTCAATTAATATTTACTGTTATTCAAACTAGTGCTTGAAAGTATATCTGTCTCTTTCATGCTAATAGTTTCTTAGTTAAACTTAAAAGGAGCAACTGATATGAAAAATGTTGGCAACACTACTTCCTGTCCCAGCGTTGCCGGACCTCTATAAATGGCTGTTACTTCTTTTTAAGTTTAGCTTAGCCTGCGGCGTTTTTAAATAAGAGACCGTATGTGTCGATATACTTTCATATAATAGTAAAAAATGAAAATTTGGAATAAAAAATCGCGCGATTTTATATTTTTTATTCCAAATTTTCGCCTGCGCCGCTTTTTAAATAAATCTTTATCATTTCATAGCATAGTAAAAAAAAAAATTTCGCCAGTTTTCATTCCAAATTTTCGCCTGCGGCGCTTTGAAATCAAACTCAATTGCTTCATCGTTTCATTTATTCTGAACTTTCGTCGATAGCGCTTTTTAACTAAATGATAACAATTCTAGATACTGTTGCAATATTTGTCTTAAAACGAATTAAGGTTTATTATATGTGGGTTCCGGCTGCAACCTCATGGATTGTGTAAGCAGCAACTTAAGAAGTTCTTCATAAGCGGTCTAAGTTTGTTTTTCATATATACTGGCACCACTGTTAAACTTTACTTGTAATGGTATGTTGGCAGCGCTCAAATCTCAATGTTTTTACTACAAGTAGTTCGCACGGTTAGGGGTAGTATTTCTAATATTAAATACGCTTTAAATAATGAGTTTTCGGGTCGGTTTCTTTTCAGGTTGGCTTTATTATGTAAATTAATAATAGCAGATATAATAAAAACAGATTATTGTGCTCTGAAAGCAATGTAAAAAGTGAAGTAACAAAGTGTATCCGTCCAAACAGTATTTTGTTTATAACTTTTGAACGGTTAAAAAAAATTTAGCTCCGACTTCAGATTCTCAATTTTGATGCCCTACTCGATTTTTTGGGTCTAAATTTTGGTGGGTCCCGGAAACTGCACTTTTACCCATTTTTCATAGAAACTCGCTTCGAATTTGCCGGTGAATAAATTGTAGTGAGCTGTAAAAAATCTCCGCTGTTCACTTTTATTACGGATGCCTACTTTAGATGTTCGAAAAGCTTCGAACTTGTTTAGAATAGGGGAAAGGTGGAAAGTGAGAAAACTCGACATTTCTTTTTTAGTTAGAATTTGCGGATATCGGACAGTGAAAAAACTCGACCGGAATAATTATTTAGAATTGGGCTGATTAAGTTGTAATCATGCAACCAATTATTAGCAGATTGCAGAAGTGGTTAAGATTCAGCCATGATTCTTTCTTTTTCAACGTCATTTTCATGTAAACTCTTTTCTGAAAACAATGATTTATGACAGTTTTTTCTAGAAGTTTGTAAAAAGTTTACTTTAAGCTTTCAAATAAATTAAAACTGAAAAAAGCTTGCTTATCGCTTATTGTAGCAAGTTTACTTTAAATTATTTTTAAAAACATTTACAGAAATGATTGTTGGGATATACATATGTATAAATATATAATTATGTACATATTTATATTTGAAGATTGGGTTTTTCTAAAACGCATAATTGCACAGCAACAGGAAATAAAATTTTTTTGTAACTAAGACCATTAGTAGTGCAGACTTTATGCTATTTTAAAAGCCTTACATGTTAAAATTATCATAGACTATTACTTTGCAATGATGCGTTTTAGAAAATACATTTTAAAACTAAACTATTTGTAATCATGTTTTTGAAAATAAGATAATTAAGTAATTAAGCTAAAGTTAAGTTAATTAAAGTTGTAGAAAATACATTTTAAATATAATAAAACGTTTTAATTAGATTACATTTATCGCTTAATGTAGCAAGTCTACTTTAAATTATTGTCGAAAACATTTACAGAAATCATTGTCGAAATATACATATGTACATACTCGTATGTAGGAATAATTTTTCGCAAGGCAGGTTTCCTGCGCAAGCTTATAAGAATTTGTTGTATCAACCTGTTGTTTCAGTTTCTCTTCTATTTATTCCTGCTATTTTGCTATCCTTTGTTTACAAAAGATATTATTCTGTTTAATAGGTTTTGTGAGAATACTCGTACACAATACAAACAAATAATTTATAGCGAGAGACAACACTGAGCTGCGGCTGAACGTCCTGAATGCTGTTGCGTGAGCGGGACAATAGCAACCTATTGCGGCGAATTCAATTTGCAAATAGTTGTCGGCAGTGAATAGACACTCGGCTAGGAAATCAGGCAGTATCAAACCAACCAAGGCGAATTCAATATAAAGTGAAAGCAAGGCGAATTACAAACATACAGACACGCATTTTCCATGTATTTTGTTTTTGTAATTAATGGATCTAATGTCAAAAACGTACTGCGGTGAAATTTGTAGTGTCAAAATTCGAGAAAAAAGTAGCTATCAGCTGATTGGATAATGCCACCTTGTACTAAATTCGCCTTGAAACCAACCGTGAAACCAACCGCATTCAGGAATTCGTTGCCTAGCCTTGTTCAGTGAAACCTTAAATTATAACAAAGACTCCTACATTTTCTAAGCTATTTTCTGAGCTATGGCGTATTTTTCTTGATATGCAAAATCGATCTTGCAAAAGCTATGCAGTCATCGACACACGTACAGCAACAGAAAACTGTGGTCGCATTGCCAAAATTTAACCCCGAAGCAATGGGTGTCGATGCATCGCAATGGTGTAGTACTGCTGACATAATATTATCGGAAAAACCGCTTGAGGGAAGTGGCCTTGTAATGGCATTGAGCAATTGCATGGAAGGTAGCGCTTCGCACTCGTTAACGCAGATTTCCTGTCCTGGTATTAAATGGGAACATTTCACACAACGTTATGAGAGTGAAGAGACGCCAGCAGCCATGTTTTTGAATTTTCTGAATAGTCGCCCATCGGTCGGTGAATGGCATTTTGTTTTTGCTAGTCGTTTGGTGACGTCGTTAGCAACAAAGTGGTGCTGTCTCAACTGTTCTGGCGCATATGCCTAATATTGATAGTCGCTTGCAACGAATTATTTTTACAACAAATGTGAGAACGAGAAGCAAGTTACAGTTGGAGTTAAAAGCTTTTACTTTCGATAAGAAGCGTAGTGCGAGTATGACTGAAAGTGCTGGGCCTAATAATAAAAAAGCAGAGATGTCTTTTCGGTGTGCCATTTTTGTAAAAAGACCGGACATAAGATAGCGGAGTGCAGATTGAGGATGAGACAAGCTGGAGATATGAAGCATCAGAAGGAAAAGTCAAGCGTGTCTTGTTATCGATGCGGTGAACCTGGACATTTCGCAAACCAATGTACAAAGAATGGGAATACAATCATACAGGGCGAGATTCAATATAAAAGCATAAATCAGTGTTTTGTGGCAGAACCAAAAGGAAGTATGAAAATACGAGGTGAGGTCTATCCAATTTGGTTTGACTCTGGAGCAGGGTGCTCACTAATAAGAGACAGAATTGGCCATAAGTTATCTGGCAAGCGCGTAAGTCATGTTGTAATATTAAGGGGAATTGGTGATGAGGGAATATGTAGTACTTTGCAAATCATAAGTAGTGTTTCTATTAATGAAAATGTCATGGAAATATATTCCACGTAGTGCAGGATAATCATTTAAAAATTACATTGCAATTGGGCGGGAGATTCTTAAGCAGGGATTTGTTAAATTTGAAGTGTTGAAATCAAAATGTGTAAATATTTGTGAAATGTCTCAGCCTTCTGACAGCTTGAAAGATATCAATACTGAGTAAATCGGTAATGATAAAAATTAATTAATTAAATTAATTGAACAATATGCTGCATCGTTTATAATTGAGACTTCTTGTACAAGGGTTAGTACAGACGAGATGAAAATTCGGTTGATAGATCCTAATAAAACGGTACAAAGGCGACCATATAGGCTAAGCTCTGATGAAAAAGGAATCGTTCGAGCTAAAGTAAGTGAATTATTGAAATGTAATATTGTCCGACCTAGTTCATCTCCCTTTGCTAGCCCTATCTTACTTGTTAAGAAGAAAAATGGTTCAGATCGGCTCTGTGTCGACTATAGGGAGCTTAATTTAAAGACAGTTTCTGACAAATACCCTTTGCCTCTTATCAGTGATTAAATTGCAAGACTATGTGGCGCAAATTATTTCACATGTTTAGACATGGCTAGCGGTTACCATCAGATCCGAATTCACCCGGACTCCGTTGAATATACGAGGTGTGTTCAAAAAGTATCGCGAATTTTGTGTTTTTTAAAAAATTATTTATTTATTCATGAATATCTATTTTGTCCCCTTCAAAGTAATCCCCATGAGATATTATACACTTGTGCCAACGGTTTTTCCAATCTTCGAAGCACTTCAAAAAATCATTTTTTTGTATCTTGTTCAGCTCCTCCTTCGATGCCGTCTTTATCTCGTCAAGAGAAGCGTAACGTCGTCCTTTCATGGGCCTCATCAGTTTAGGGAACAAGAAAAAGTCACAGGGGGCCAGATCTGGGGAATACGGTGGCTGCGGCATCATTAGTGTGTTGTTTTTGGCCAAAAAGTCGCGCACAAGCAACGATGCGTGAGCAGGGGCGTTATCGTGGTGCAAAAGGCAATTTTTGTTCTTCCACAAATCCCGGGCGTTTCTGGCGGATTGCTTCGCGCAAATTGCGCATAACTTGCAGGTAATATTCCTTATTGACCGTTCTTCCCTGTGGCAAGAACTCATGATGCACCACGCCCCTGCAATCGAAGAAAACTGTCAGCAAAACTTTCACATTCGACCGAACTTGGCGCGCTTTCGGTCTTGGTTCGTGCGGCAGCTTCCATTGAGATGATTGAGCTTTGGTTTCCACGTCATAACCATAAACCCACGATTCGTCACCAGTTATGAACCTCTGGAGCAAATTTGGGTCGTCGCGGACAGAGTTTAACATCTCATTAGCAATGTCCATGCGATGCTGTTTTTGGTCACAACTGAGCAATTTTGGTACGAATTTCGCGTAAAAATCGAAGACGATCCAAAACACGTGCAAGCAAAGCAGCTGTCAACAATTAACTGAACATTCAAAATGGCCGAGCTTGTCGGCATAAGTGAGAGACATGAGTACCAACATAACGCCACAAAAAATTCGAAATTCGAATATACGTAACCAGCGAAAATTCAAAATTCGCGATACTTTTTGAACACACCTCGTACTGCTTTTGTAACACCTGAAGAACAATATGAATTTTTGACGATGCCGTTTGGCCAAAAAAACGCGCCGTCTGTTTTTCAGCGTGCAGTTATGAGCGCGCTCGGAGATCTTGCTCAGTCATATGTAATCGTTTACATGGACGACATAATGGTAGTATGGGCTTTGAAAGGCGAATTTTTTTTAAATATTACTAAATGCAGTTTTCTTAAAACGGTTGTACAGTATTTAGGATATGAGATACGAGCAGGTGAGCTAAAACCAATTCGGGTAAAATAGTTGCTTTAAACTCTTTGCCTCCTTCACAATCTATTACTGGAGTGAGACAATTCATTGGTTTGGCGTCTTACTTTCGAAAATTTGTGCCCGGGTTTTCCCAGTTAATGAAACCTCTATATTATCTTACTTCACAAAAGGATTGTTTCACGTGGAATTCAGAGCTGGGAAAAGTTCGAACGAAAATTATTGACGAGCAAGTTGTAATTTTTGACCCACAACATCCTATAGAATTACACACATTTTCGAGTTCTTGTGGTTATGGCGCAATGCTCTTGCATATAATTAACAATCGCCCTCAGGTAATCGAATATTTTAGCAAAACATTTCCTCCGCTGAGTCTAGGTACATTCCTATGAATTGGAAACTTAAGCGTTTGTACAATCTGTGAAACATTATACCGATTGCAATTCGCTAAAGGCATCGCGTACTAAAATAGATCTGACTCTGAGAGTACATTGCTGGTGGGCATACTTACAATCGTTCAGTTCGATATTCAATATCGTGAAGGAAGACGCAACGCTCGTTGACTTTTTGGCAAGAAACCCCATTCAACCAAACTTTGATTAAGTAGTGTGTAAAGTTCCTGAGAAGCGAGTAAATTTAGCTGAGATATCATGAGTGGCTTCTCGCTGAGCAGCGATTAGATTCGGATATAGTTGATATTGTAAACAAATTGGAGTCAAATGAACTTGCGGAAGATTTGGCCAAAACCTATGAGTTAAGGAAAGGTATTTTGTTTAGGAAAGTTCAACGGAATAATAGAACTCGTTGTATACCCGTCATTCCGCGTGCGTTCAAATGGTTGGTGATAAACCTGGCGCATGACTCTATTATGCATTTAGGATGGAATAAAACACTTGACAAAGTTTATCAGTATTATTGGTTTGACAAAATGAATAAATACGTTAGTAAATTTTTTGACAATTGCATAACTTACAAAACTGTTAAGGGTTCATCGGGGAAAATACAGGCTGAGTTCCATCCTATTCCTAAAATAAACAAGCCTTGGCATACAGTACACGTTGACATTACCGGAAAATTAAGTGGTAAAAGTGACCTTAAAGAGTACGTAATCGTACAAGTTGATGCATTTAGAAAATTTGTTTATTTGATCCCCACTTTTGTAATGAACAACTTGCCTATTCGCCTTTTAGGTAACTAACCGCTACTCTCCGCAGTAGACAAAGGGGACAAGACGAACACTAATAGACAGAACGGCGGCATTGGCTCATAAAACTAACAGAAAACCAGTACTTTTAGCCGTACCTTGAACTGCCTATCCGACTGCCATCTTGCTAAGAGTAGAATACAATTTTTCTCTTAGCCCATTTCCATCCCTAATGCCTCTCACGCAATTTAAATAAAATTTACTCCATAGTTACTTCAAAGATAACAATAGTATAACATAATTTATTCATCTCTTTTTAACCTAAATCTACAAACCCAAACAAACCTACAATTTTCTTAGGCTAATCAATATATATTAGGCGTGTATGTATGTGCATGTAACCATTTACATACCTTTCAAAACAAAATTCTCCTTGTCAATCTGCTTTAACATTACACACTTCGAATGTTCGCAAATTAAAATTTAAATCCACTCTTAATACTTTTGCAACATAACTATGCCTAATTTCTAACTATGATAACATACTTTGTTTAACATGCCATTCGTTGTTGTTTATTTTATCTTTGCTAACAATGGGATTTAGCAAAATTTATGATAATAACTAATCTAACATTTCAAACCTGTTAAAAAAAATTTTACAAAATAGAACACGGGAAATGTTATAAACATTCGAACTTTCCTCTCAGTTCGCTCTTTAAATCCACAACATTAACATAAGTGGAACCTATGTGGATCCTATGTTGCAAAACTACTATAAGTTAGTTACGTTATTAAATGTTTATACATATGATCAAATATTATTAAAATTAATAATTAATTAATTCAATAAATTTCCCTATCGTTATAAAAGAGGGAAGCAAAGAAGCATGGGTAATATGAGAATAAATTATTTCATCGAAACCTTGTCGTTACAATTTCATTAATGCAAACAAAAACAAGTAAGAAAGTCTAAGTTCGGGTGGAACCGAACATTATATACCTAGTAGTGTGCTATTATGTCATCCCAATTTACGCAGGTCTATTTTAATACTTTCAGTTCGTATTTGCGTTCAAATAGACCGACGAACAGACAGACAGACGTATCGAAAGACGGATGGCTACATCGACTCAGCTCATCCTCCTGATCATTTCAGTATACGTACAAACATTTCATGTTCATGGAAGGAATGAATATCAAAAAAGATATACAACTTCGCTTTTGCAGTGGGTATTAACTACTTGCACGGATATTTTACTTTTCATCCTGAAGGTTTTGATATACATTAATAAATATATATCTCGATTCGTTTATGCCGTTACGTACTGCCGTTACGCGACTAAAGTTAATATACCTTGTGTGCGTAACAAAAATAGATATGAAAAGGGTGTCTTTTATAGGCGCTAAAGAACTCAACCGATCTTTATGAAATTTTCACAATATATACTTGGGTTCACTGGGTACAGCATAGACAATATATAGTATTGGAAAAGTAGGCGGAGCCACGCCCCCAGGCTATAAAATGTTTCAATTCGTCATAATTCCGAAGTTTTTTGGTCTAAATTAATGAAATTTGGATATATGTGTCACTTAGTCAATATCTACATCATTTTTCAAAAGGGGGCGGTGCCACGCCCACATATTTTGTATTTTGTTTTGCTCTTGAACTTTCACGATAAGTTCAGGAGTTCGCTGGGCACGATACAGTCTGTTAGGAGTTTATTTGGTTCAAGTGAATGCAATTTTATATATAGATGTGTTCTATATATCAAAACGTCAAAACAACGTCTATCGGGTTTGCTAGTATATTATAAAACGGCCAAAGCAAACCACGAATTTCAGCATTCTTTTGTAAAACTGAGAGGAGAGACTAGATTGCGTTCAAATAGACAGACGGACAGACAGACAGACGGACGGAGAGACGGGCATAGCTAAATCGACTCCGCTCATCGTGCTGATCATTTTAGTGAACTTTTCTCTTCTTGTTCTCATACTTACATACATTTAATGTTTATGAAAGGTATGAAAATCAAAAAAGATATATAAGTTCGCTATTGCAGTGGGCTATTAACTACGTGCCCGAATATTTCGCTTGTGTGTTTCCCGATTTGGCTAATTTTTGGCAGGAGTATAATACATACTACTGAAAAGCAGCTGACCAATTTTCATTGAAATATCAAGATCGAATTATAAGCGATTGCCTTTGAAAATAGCAGAAATTTTATGCTGAAAAGCGCCACACCTACTTCTTCGAAATAGAAAAAATTTGTTTGCGGCCGCGTTTGTCTTAAAAATCTTATTTTGTGTGCAAAATCTAATTGATATAACTTGCTTGGTTGTAGAAATATCGCTCTTGAAATTTTACAAAAAAAATTTTAAGAACTATGTTAAAAAACTTGGCGTGGACATTAACCGATTTCGCCCAATTTTACAGCAAACAGTTACCTTTATATATAGAACAATTTCGTTTCCACAAATCAATTTTTGGCGGAGTATGGCATAAAAAGTTTTGTGGAATAGTCCACTATAAAAGGAGCGGGGTCACGCCCATTTTCGAAAATTTTAAGTTTTTGGATTTCTTTGTTTACGGAAACTTTAAAACTGAAATATAAATGATGTAAAGCTATTTTACGCAAAGTTATTGCCTATTTAATATATCTACGATCCTTTTCAAAACCTTTCATATAAAAGTGGGCGTAGACCTTAACCGATCCCTCCTGGAACATTCCTTGCATACCTGCAAACCTGCGTGCTGAATTTCGTTTTGATATCTTGGACGGTTTCTGATTTATGATTAATATTATTTCTAAATTTGACTTAATCAAAAGTGGGCGGTGCCACTCCCATTTTCAAAAATTTCTTAAGAAATGTATTTTGTGCCTCAATCTCAATATACTCACCAAATTTTATCCTTATAGGTGTATTATGTACTGAGTAATCACTTTTTCTGTGTTTTCGAAAATATTATATATATAAAAAGTGGGCGTGGCTATCATCCCATTTCGCCCATTTTAAATAGCGCTCGGAGATGAGTGCCAAGGAACTCGCATACCAAATTTCATTAAGATATCTCAAAATTTACTCAAGTTATCGTGTTCACAGACGGACGGACGGACGGACGGACATGGCTTAATAAATTTCTCTTTTCGTCCTGACTATTCTGATATATATAAGTCAATATCTATCTCGATCCGATGATGCCGTTACGCGACTAAAGTTAATATACCTTGTGTGCACTACAATGTACATATAAAAAACGTTTATATAAATATCATGTTTGTGCGAATGTATGTAGGTAAATTACCGCGTCTCAGGGCATAGAAAAATTAATAAAAAAAATGTACATTCATTTTCATGCACCTTTTCAATAGAAAAAAAAAATGGCCAAGAAAATGAAAAAAAAAAAATGATTGAAAAAAAATTTACTTACGGTTTTACAGTTCGTCCGTCCACTGGCCAGCCGTCGGGGATGCATAGACCTTGAAAGTTAGACATGTAAATTTAACCATGCATCGGTTTGCCATAAGGCAAAATTGTATATTTATGCAGGTATACATACATCGGTAACAAAAAAAAAATCTTGATTTTTCTACCTTTGTTTAATTATTCACTTCTTTTTTTCCCCTTTTTATATTTTTCCACTATATATCTGTTTTTTTTTCTCTATTTTAATTTATATTATTTATTTACATTTTTATTTATTTAATTTTAATATTTTTAATTTTTTTTCTGCACTATATGTACATGTAATTGAAAGACTTGTTGCGCTGCTGTTTCATCCTTCCTGCTCCTGATTATGTGGTCTTACGATCCTTGGTCATATACGGCTGTTTTGTTATGTTTCGGTTGTATTATGTAGCTTGTTGTGTTGATTATGGCTTTATATATGTTTTTCGATGTTTCGAATTGTTTTCGAATTTAATAAAATTTCAAGTATTTTCAGAATATTTTAATGTTTCGAATTGTTTTCGAAATTAAATTGAAGTTGAATTACTATTTTTTTTTACTGATGGCATCGGTAATTAAAAGAAATATATATATTTTTTTTCCAAGGTGAAATATCCCTTCGATTCTTTAACCCTTTTGGTTATTTAATTTTTGCCTGGAACTCTTTCGAAGGATACTCGAATTTAGAATTAATTTATAGTTTAAATTTTTTCGATCTTTTCAAAACTTGTGCAAATTTCACTTTTATTTCGCAACCGGAATTCATTTAGACGAATTTGCTTTTCATCATTTATTGTTTTTACACAGTAATTTCATTTGCTTGTTGACAGTTTTGTGTCCTTTTTCCACATCCTTTCATCCGGACATTACTATTTTTGTTCACAGCTTTTAAGACTTGTGTCTCATTTTTTTATATATTTTTTTTGTCAGGATATTACTTATCCTTTCATGTTCACCACACTATTTTTACAGACATGCGGTGTCCTTTATTTTCACTTTTCGCGACTTGCGAAAAATTTTGACCGACACGGTTCCGAATCTAAACGGAACTGTCTTCAACTATTTTTCCTTGCCAAGCCGAGGCTACCGATTTTCATAAAACTGCATCAGGTGATCTTTACCCTATTTTCGAACTAAAATGTCAATATAAAAAAATGCGTTGTTTGGTTGTTTTCGAACTAAGTTGCTAATGCATTTCTCATGCACTTGTTTTTTTTTTTTTTGATCGAACCTTCATTGGTCATTGCTCCTTCCGGTATCAAGATCATACGATTTCAGCCTGCAGTTCGAATACACATATACGAGTACAAGCACCAATACCTGCCTACCAGGCTCAATCCGTTTCCGTTCGCTCTCATTGATTTAACAGCATCACTAACTACATTGGTGGCTGTTATGCCGCCCTCACACTTTAAAGTTAGATACCGAAAGTTGTGTGAAAGCTTTTAAATCTTCAATTTCTTTATTTGGTGTTCCCAACCGTATTATTGCCGATCAGGGGCGATGCTTTGCCAGTTTTTCGGAATTTCGCCCTTCACAAAATATAAAACTTCACTTAATTGCTACCGGTGCAAGCCGCGCTAACGGCCAAGTAGAACGCGTGATGAGCACGTTATAGAAATTGTTGGCTGCAGTCGAATCTAGCAATCGATCTTAACAAGATCCTCTTGGTGAGGTGCTGCTCGCTATAAATTGTACAGTTAGTCGTACCACTGCAGCAAATCCTCTAGAGTTGCTGATTGGCAAGGAAGCTCGTCCTCTGGGTTTGATAAAACCTTGTGACACTGAGATTGAGGTGGATGTAGCAAATTTTAGGAATAGGGCATCTGAAACTGTGAAGACTATCGCTTCCTATGATAAAACCAGATTCGATAATGGCAAAGCAAGCGTCGTGAGGTACAAAGTTGGTGATTACGTTTTATTGAAAAACAAAGAGAGACATCAAACCAAATTGGATGCGAAATTCCGGGGTCCATTGTTAGTGGTTGAGGTTCTGGATGGAGACCGCTATATGTCTTTGCAAACAAAACGAACATATAAGTATTGTCAAGACATAAGAAAAATGCCAAGCGGGCAAGTTCCGAGTAAATTGGACATTGATAATGAGGAGTTAAACCCACATAAGAGCTCAGGTGAAAGCAGTGGTGAATTGTCATGTAACGACAAAGAGTTATCTGTTCAGAAGGAGCAATGAGTGAGCCGTCCAAACGGGACGATGAGTTAGCCGTCCAAGAGGGACGTTCAGTTATCCGTCAGATGTGGCGATTAGTGTTCAGATGCAAACAATGATAATTGTGTCAGTTGAGTGGTATTTGCTAGAACCGGTGTTTGAGTTAAAAATTTTCAAGTAGGTATCAATGCCAAAAATGTTAAAAAAAAAAATGGTAATGAATAAAAATTAAACAATATTTGTAATACAAAATTTGTATGGACAAAATACGAAAAATAAAATATTTTGTAGGCAATAACTATTTTTAATTGTTTAAAAGGACAATAATGAAATGTCAACAAACAAAAATGGACAAACTATTACATTTAAATGAGGACGAGGACGTGTAAAAGTCAGGATGGCCGTGTCGGAATACATACATAATTATTCTCAGCGCAGGTTTCCTGCGCAGGGTTATGATGCTATTCTCTGCTTGCTTGTCATCTAAAAACGAGGTTTAGGGAGTGTTGTCGAATTAACAGTCCTTGGCAAGATTTTAACCCGGTACCCTGTTTAATAGGTTTTATGAGAATACATTATAAAAATAAATAATTGATAGCGAGAGACAACACTGAGCTGCGGCTGAACGTAGTCCTGAATGCTATTGAGTGAGCGGGACAATGGCAACCGTATTTCTTGCAGCGATTTCAATTTGCAAATGGTTGTTGGCAGTGAATAGACGCTCGGCTAGGAAATCAGGCAGTATCAAACCAACCGTGAAACCAACCGCATTCAGGAATTCGTTGTCTAGCCTTGTTCAGTGAAATCTTAAATTATAACATAATGGAAAATAATCCTAATTCACCGGAAGAATTTGATACTAATCCGTCACACACCACACTTCACTTTTGAGTGTCGTCAAATCAAGACATAAAACTTCGTATATGATAAAAAAAAAATTTCGTAATAATGAAACGGGACATCGTTAACTGTTGAAATAACACGATAAAAACTAAGTGAAGCAATTGCATTCCAATTAAAGGAGATTCGTCCAAAGTGAAATATACAAGGTGGCGCAAAAGTAATCCTCCGCAATCGCGCAATATTCCGCGTTCTGGAGCAGTGTAGCGTAACATTGTTTATTAACGTGTATTTCGCATGTGTTTACTACACAAATGTCAAAACAGAACTGACTTTAGGGGCCAATCGCAAAATTTATAGCATTTTCTGATAGGAAGATTACTTTTGCGCCACCTTGTATATGTAAATACAATTAAGCAATCACTAACATAAAAGTTATATCAAATTCACAAACTACACTCAAAAAAAAGCTGGTATCAGGGCGATGCTAAATAGTCACCAATATGCAACTTTCGAGTATCAATTTTTCTTCATCAAGCGTCTTATGCAATTGATATTTTCGAAATTGTCAAATTGATATTTTCGAAGTTTATGGTTTAATACTAACTATTATCAATTAGATATGTTTTATGTGATATCAAGTTGATACTCTCTATTATCATTTTTACCATAACCTTGTATCAATTAGATACTTTTTGTTTTCAATTTGATACTTTTATTCTAAAATCCTTGGTATCAGTTCGAAATTATGCTCTTATCAAATTGATAGTTGTTGCTCTTTAATTTGATACTTACTTTTTATAAAATGTATACTAGTTATAGTATCATTTTCATACTTCTACCCATAAGTTCAACCCTTTCCCAAATATTAAATTCTTTTTTCAGTTCTAAAATTTTTTTATTCTTATAAAGCCAATTCCTTTAGCATTGTGATACATATGAATAGGAGGCCCTTCGAATTCAGTTATATTGTTAACTTGGAAACCGTTTTCTTTGATACCAACTTCATATCACTGGTAATGCTCATTAAAACCTTTTATGTTATAACGTTGACTTAAAATATATATTTCATTTCTATAACTTACGAGAATATGTTGAATTATGTGCAAAGTTAACATATTTGTTCTAAGAGTTAAAAAGTAATCTCTTTTATAAATTAATCCATTATAATTTAACTGCGTTATTGTATCATTTTTAAAATTAATATTTAAATTAGACAGTGCATAAGAAAAATCTGAATTTTCTATGTTACAATATTCTTTTTTCAGTATCTCGTATGTATTTGGAAATCCATTTTCATATTGTTCTAAAAATGTTGTAAATTTCAATGCAGCTTTTATACTTAAAGAATATGTAATATTCTTTCTACACATAACATTTCGGGAATACATTTTAGCTTCTCTATGCTTTGCCTCAAACCTAAAGTTCCAAAAGTGCTTTGGAGGACCACTTTTCCTTATTACTTCTGGATAGTGTGTTAAAAAATATTTAGCTTTGAGCGGTTTCTTAAACAAATGAATGTACTCTTCATTGTGTTTTTTTATAAGTGTTAACAAGTTATTTATAACAGAAGTGGCAAATTTACTTTGAATTAATATATCAACTATTTGTACCATATTAATAAGATATTTCCAGACTGCGTTATTGGCAGGCACTAAATCGCCGATTAATAATGTAATAAAATGTACTAAAGTCATCATTTCACGCTCAGATGTTTTAATTGAAAAAGTTTTATGCTGCTGTAAGGTAAAATTAATCGATTTGTTTCCTATTTCTGTTTCGCCATAGTCAAACATATATTTTCTATAATTAAAGTTTTCTAATGTAAAAAATTGTTCATCCAAAATAAAATACAAAAGAATTTCACAAATATCATACCTACAGACACCTTCAAACCAGTCATGCATAATGTCCACAACAAAGTTATCTGCTACATGAATATGCTTCAAATCATTAAATACGCAGTTCGATTTAACTCCTGTTAGCTTTACATTATTTTTCAAAACAGAGTTTTCATAATTTTCTTTACTTCTAGAATATTGATGATAAGCTAAACTATCTTTTGCCATATCCTCTTTCGAACGAATGCAGAAGCGACAATAAAAAAACGAATTAAACGAAGTAGTAAATCCTAGTACATCATTGAGGCCTAAATTATCTCCAAGAATATTAGCTAATATAAAATGAACTTTTTTACTTCCGGTTTTGGTATTTATGTCTAGGCCAATTTCTTGAAGATTTTTAAAAGTATGTACCAAAGGTTGTAAGAATGGATCATTGGCAAATTTTTTTTTATGTACACTTTTAAAATACGCTGCTACAAATATAAAGTCCAATTTTGATAACAAATGCTGAGGAATTACAGGAAAAGTGTAATATACCCCGCATACATTATCGAAGTTGGCATGACTACCCAGTGGGTTATTGACTTCAAATCCATCAATAAATAGGTTGATTGGAATTACAATTTTGGTATCAAAATTATCCATTTTTCTTATGAAAGACTCTGAATTTACGTAATGTGTTATTTTAAATTCACATTTTAGCTTTTTCATATTATCCAAAGTTTCATCTAGAACATCAGGCAACTCAAAAAATTTCTGTATTTGAAACTCAATAGGCATTAAACATCCTTTAATATTAGCAGGCCCTAATGTTGGTTTATTATTTTTGTGTACTTCTGTAATTTCGTTATTTACATTGAAAATAATTGGTTTTGCAAAGCTTTTACTGAATACTAGGGTTTTGAATAACTTGTGCTCCGTGTCAATGGTCCTAAAGGGACTACAGCAAAAATCTAGGAATTTTTTGGATTTTATTTGAAATTCTTCTGGGATGATTTTTAAAAATATTTTCTTCAAAGCGTCTATTATAGTTAAATTTATAGTTTGTATATTTTCTTGCGGCCGTGGTGTGAAGGTAGTGTTGCCGGCCTACCACACCGAAGGTCCATGGTTCGAGCCCTGGTACAGGTAACATCAAAAGTGATTTGAAAAAAGTTTTTCAAAACGGGGTCGCCCCTCGGCAGTGGTTTGGCAAACTCTCCGAGTGTATTTCTGCCATGACAGGCTTCTCAGCAAAAATTCGTCTCCTTTGTAGATGCCGTTCGGAGTCGGCAAAAAACTGTAGGTCCCACCAATTTGTAGGGAAAATTCAAATCGGCACACCACAAATTGGAAGAGAAGCTTGGCGCAAAAATCTCTTAGGAGGTTTATGATGATATACCTGTTGTATATCGCGCCATAGAGATAGATAGATATTTTCTTGTATAAACAATACATCTTTTCTACAAAAGTTATCTTTTGCGTAACATTTAATTAAAATATCTTGACAAACTTGTGTGATGACACTTTCAAACTTTGAAAATAGATCATCTTTACATATAGAGATACCATTAACATCTTCCATACTGTTAATTGTGGTATGGGAATATATCTCTGACTCATTACAGGAGTACATTTTTCTATCGAAATTAATATTGGAATTTTTATGTGCTGCACTTGTGTCAATATTACTTTCCAATCGCTCGGTATTGCTTACAGTTTTAGTATCATTAAATGATTTTAAATTCACATGTCTATTTATGTGCACTTTAAATCTTTTTAAATTTGTGTATTCTTGTTTACAATTATTGTGAGTACATTTGTAAATATCTACCTCATTTAACCCACGATATAACTTGAAATGAGAGTACAAATCTCTCAGGTTAACAAAATCTTTATGGCATTTGAAACAAAACATTTTTTTTCCCGAAATAAATTAGACAATTCATTTAGTCGTGACACTTTGTAAATTAGACAATGTTAATACATTTACATACAATGACTTAAATTACGAATCAGGTTAGTTACACATGGTTTTTTTACATCGTGAGATGTCGAAATATCATAAAAAAAATGTTGTAGAAAACTCCAAACCTGATTAGATTCATCTGGGTATTTCAAAGAAAATATATGATAAATTTTAAAGCAAATATCCAATGAAACTGCAAACGAGCTAAATTTAAATTTGTGATGGCCAAAACTCACGTAAAAATCTGTTAAATTTTAAAGATCAGAACCCACGACAATTAAAAAGGGTTGTATTGGCGATTTTGACTCTGTGGAATTTTTTATACGTAATTATATTTGGTGCTGCAAGTCATTTATGGTTGTTATATGTAAAATGGAACTATTCACGGAGTTTTGTATTGTTGCTTTGCGATGCACTTTTAAATCTCCTTCCTTTATTATATACCGGTGTGTTGGTTTTAAAATGGTGTGAAGTGGCATAAAATAAATGGAGTCTCTTGAATCTAAAGTAAATATTTAATTAGACATATATTTCATTATAAATAGTAGATAATGGGACTTACTTGTGTCGATATCGTCTTTTGCAGATGTCAAAAGTTTCTTGTAGTATTTGTCCTTTACGTGCTGTTCAAAATAAAGGGTAAACTTTGGTAATGCTTCACACCATTTCGACGTTATCATATATTGTTTTTCAGGGTAAAGTTCCTTAAAATCTTCTTCAATCTGTAAAAATATTTTATACATGTGAGTTAGTATTGTGTCGATTGGAATTTTTAACAAACATAAAATTATTACAAACATTCACTCTAGTTTACACGAAAAATTAATCCCAAATTGTTTTCTTAGGCCTGAATTTAAATCGCTTGACAAGAACAAATAATAAATGTTTATTTTCCTTTTCAGAAATTAAAACAATAGCTCAAAATTCCCAAACCTTAGCCTGCCCTCTATCCAGAACTGCTAAGACCCGAAAAAAGATTTACCGGTAAACTAGTGTTTTTACTACCAAAAAAAGCTATCTTAAAAATTTGTATCCCATGGCTTGCTTATATAGGGGAAACTCTTCAACTATTGACTCTAGCGATATTGCGCGTTTTTTAAAATCTGTGCGGTATGAATATGTGGCTTTCCACAATTCAAAACAATCATCTTCTGTGCCAGCATAAAATTTAAGTTTATTGACATAGTCCAAAATAGTTGAGCTAAGAACAGTTTGCTCTTGTGCTCTTTCGTTACTAATGTCTTTTGGAATTGAGACGATTTTTCTTTTCCGGTGATGGTTGTGTAGCTTATTGTAAAGAATGCCGCTTGGACTAGTTCTATTATTTTTTCGCCCCAAATAATAAACATCTTTACATTCTGTTGGAAAAAATTTCTACGATTTCATCTGCTAGTTTCTCTATTTCTTTTAGATTTAAAATGGAGTAACTTGCCGTAACAGGCACATAAAAATTCTCAGAAATAATTTGTACTATTTTACGCCTGTTGTATTCTGTCAAATATTTGTCCATGTTATATTGTTTTATTATTTCTTTGCCAATTTCTGATGACTGCAATATTTCTTCTGCGCCCTGTATGTAGGCACATATAAACAATTAAAGATTAATTATTAAATTAGATGTTAACAATCACATTGAAATATCAGATGATTCCAGCATTTCCAATTTTACATGTAACTAAATAACTAACCTTAGAAACATTTTTGGATGTGGAACAGCTTGATTCTGGCCACGAGAATGTAGATGTTGATTGCGGCCATGATAAAGTGGACGATTGTGAATCAGTTATGGGGATGCTCATGCCCTTTCATGGAAATCAAAGATAAAATTGAACGTCCATCAAATAAAGTTATATACATACAAACATATGTATAACCTTTGCTTACTTGACTGACTTTCCATTCGAACAATTTAGTTCTGAACTCCGAACGTAGTGCAGTTTGTTCCCGATTTGGAAAAATAACGTTTAAATAAAGATCCAAAAGTGCTTTGGAGGACCACTTTTCCTTATTACTTCTGGATAGTGTGTTAAAAAATATTTAGCTTTGAGCGGTTTCTTAAACAAATGAATGTACTCTTCATTGTGTTTTTTTATAAGTGTTAACAAGTTATTTATAACAGAAGTGGCAAATTTACTTTGAATTAATATATCAACTATTTGTACCATATTAATAAGATATTTCCAGACTGCGTTATTGGCAGGCACTAAATCGCCGATTAATAATGTAATAAAATGTACTAAAGTCATCATTTCACGCTCAGATGTTTTAATTGAAAAAGTTTTAAGCTGCTGTAAGGTAAAATTAATCGATTTGTTTCCTATTTCTGTTTCGCCATAGTCAAACATATATTTTCTATAATTAAAGTTTTCTAATGTAAAAAATTGTTCATCCAAAATAAAATACAAAAGAATTTCACAAATATCATACCTACAGACACCTTCAAACCAGTCATGCATAATGTCTACAACAAAGTTATCTGCTACATGAAAATGCTTCAAATCATTAAATACGCAGTTCGATTTAACTCCTGTTAGCTTTACATTATTTTTCAAAACAGAGTTTTCATAATTTTCTTTACTTCTAGAATATTGATGATAAGCTAAACTATCTTTTGCCATATCCTCTTTCGAACGAATGCAGAAGCGACAATAAAAAGACGAATTAAACGAAGTAGTAAATCCTAGTACATCATTGAGGCCTAAATTATCTCCAAGAATATTAGCTAATATAAAATGAACTTTTTTACTTCCGGTTTTGGTATTTATGTCTAGGCCAATTTCTTGAAGATTTTTAAAAGTATGTACCAAAGGTTGTAAGAATGGATCATTGGCAAATTTTTTTTTATGTACACTTTTAAAATACGCTGCTACAAATATAAAATCCAATTTTGATAACAAATGCTGAGGAATTACAGGAAAAGTGTAATATACCCCGCATACATTATCGAAGTTGGCATGACTACCCAGTGGGTTATTGACTTCAAATCCATCAATAAATAGGTTGATTGGAATTACAATTTTGGTATCAAAATTATCCATTTTTCTTATGAAAGACTCTGAATTTACGTAATGTGTTATTTTAAATTCACATTTTAGCTTTTTCATATTATCCAAAGTTTCATCTAGAACATCAGGCAACTCAAAAAATTTCTGTATTTGAAACTCAATAGGCATTAAACATCCTTTAATATTAGCAGGCCCTAATGTTGGTTTATTATTTTTGTGTACTTCTGTAATTTCGTTATTTACATTGAAAATAATTGGTTTTGCAAAGCTTTTACTGAATACTAGGGTTTTGAATAACTTGTGCTCCGTGTCAAAATCTAGGAATTTTTTGGATTTTATTTGAAATTCTTCTGGGATGATTTTTAAAAATATTTTCTTCAAAGCGTCTATTATAGTTAAATTTATAGTTTGTATATTTTCTTGTATAAACAATACATCTTTTCTACAAAAGTTATCTTTTGCGTAACATTTAATTAAAATATCTTGACAAACTTGTGTGATGACACTTTCAAACTTTGAAAATAGATCATCTTTACATATAGAGATACCATTAACATCTTCCATACTGTTAATTGTGGTATGGGAATATATCTCTGACTCATTACAGGAGTACATTTTTCTATCGAAATTAATATTGGAATTTTTATGTGCTGCACTTGTGTCAATATTACTTTCCAATCGCTCGGTATTGCTTACAGTTTTAGTATCATTAAATGATTTTAAATTCACATGTCTATTTATGTGCACTTTAAATCTTTTTAAATTTGTGTATTCTTGTTTACAATTATTGTGAGTACATTTGTAAATATCTACCTCATTTAACCCATGATATAACTTGAAATGAGAGTACAAATCTCTCAGGTTAACAAAATCTTTATGGCATTTGAAACAAAACATTTTTTTTCCCGAAATAAATTAGACAATTCATTTAGTCGTGACACTTTGTAAATTAGACAATGTTAATACATTTACATACAATGACTTAAATTACGAATCAGGTTAGTTACACATGGTTTTTTTACATCGTGAGATGTCGAAATATCATAAAAAAAATGTTGTAGAAAACTCCATACCTGATTAGATTCATCTGGGTATTTCAAAGAAAATATATGATAAATTTTAAAGCAAATATCCAATTAAACTACAAACGACCTAAATTTAAATTTGTGATGGCCAAAACTCACGTAAAAATCTGTTAAATTTAAAAGATCAGAACCCACGACAGTTAAAAGGGTTGTATTGGCGATTTTGACTCTGTGGAATTTTTAATACGTAACTCTATTTGGTGCTGCAAGTCATTTATGGTTGTTATATGTAAAATGGAACTATTCACGGAGTTTTGTATTGTTGCTTTGCGATGCACTTTTAAATCTCCTTCCTTTATTATATACCGGTGTGTTGGTTTTAAAATGGTGTGAAGTAGCATAAAATAAATGCAGTCTCTTGAATCTAAAGTAAATATTTAATTACACATATATTTCATTATAAATAGTAGATAATGGGACTTACTTGTGTCGATATCGTCTTTTGCAGATGTCAAAAGTTTCTTGTAGTATTTGTCCTTTACGTGCTGTTCAAAATAAAGGGTAAACTTTGGTAATGCTTCACACCATTTCGACGTTATCATATATTGTTTTTCAGGGTAAAGTTCCTTAAAATCTTCTTCAATCTGTAAAAATATTTTATACATGTGAGTTAGTATTGTGTCGATTGGAATTTTTAACAAACATAAAATTATTACAAACATTCACACTAGTTTACACGAAAAATTAATCCCAAATTGTTTTCTTAGGCCTGAATTTAAATCGCTTGACAAGAACAAATAATAAATGTTTATTTTCCTTTTCAGAAATTAAAACAATAGCTCAAAATTCCCAAACCTTAGCCTGCCCTCTATCCAGAACTGCTAAGACCCGAAAAAAGATTTACCGGTAAACTAGTGTTTTTACTACCAAAAAAAGCTATCTTACAAATTTGTATCCCATGGCTTGCTTATATAGGGGAAACTCTTCAATTTTAGTTTATTGACATAGTCCAAAATAGTTGAGCTAAGAACAGTTTGCTCTTGTGCTCTTTCGTTACTAATGTCTTTTGGAATTGAGACGATTTTTCTTTTCCGGTGATGGTTGTGTAGCTTATTGTAAAGAATGCCGCTTGGACTAGTTCTATTATTTTTTCGCCCCAAATAATAAACATCTTTACATTCTGTTGGAAAAATTTCTACGATTTCATCTGCTAGTTTCTCTATTTCTTTTAGATTTAAAATGGAGTAACTTGCCGTAACAGGCACATAAAAATTCTCAGAAATAATTTGTACTATTTTACGCCTGTTGTATTCTGTCAAATATTTGTCCATGTTATATTGTTTTATTATTTCTTTGCCAATTTCTGATGACTGCAATATTTCTTCTGCGCCCTGTATGTAGGCACATATAAACAATTAAAGATTAATTATTAAATTAGATGTTAACAATCACATTGAAATATCAGATGATTCCAGCATTTCCAATTTTACATGTAACTAAATAATTTACATGTAACTAAGAAACATTTTTGGATGTGGAACAGCTTGATTCTGGCCACGAGAATGTAGATGTTGATTGCGGCCATGATAAAGTGGACGATTGTGAATCAGTTATGGGGATGCTCATGCCCTTTCATGGAAATCAAAGATAAAATTGAACGTCCATCAAATAAAGTTATATACATACAAACATATGTATAACCTTTGCTTACTTGACTGACTTTCCATTCGAACAATTTAGTTCTGAACTCCGAACCTAGTGCAGTTTGTTCCCGATTTGGAAAAATAACGTTTAAATCGTCCTTGTCTATATATTTTAATTTATCAAATGTGTACCCGCACTCTGATATGACATACAAATGTATGATACAAGGAAATGCATAAACAAAATTCGATAATAAAGGTACGTAATATTCTTTAATATTTACCAATTAAATTTGTATAACATGACATGTCCAAGTTGTTTTGTTGAACAAAATTGAGCAGCTCATCAAAGCTTGATGTTTCCAGCTGCTGTGCGACTATCGATATACTCTCAAAAGTAATCTCTTCATTGAGGTTCTCCATTGCTTCAACCTTTACGCGAATATATGTATGAATAGAAAAACTAATTTTATTAAAAATAGAAAACAAAAAATTCAAATTAAAATACATACTTTGCATATATGTACACCAAATCGTTTTACCACGGATATTCTACGCCGGTGCTTTATTGGCGCTTTACACAATTCCCCTTTGACGATTTTTCTCTGCATTAGAAATCCATTGATGGACACCATTAATAAAAATACTCAAAAATAATGCAAGTTTTGATGCATTATAATTATGCATGAACATTTTCTTATCTGCTATTTTTACGGCGTACATGCATATTAACTTGATTTTATAAACAAAGATATATGTATACATATCAATGCACTTGTATATCATATTTTAATTTCATCCAAACTAAATATTACTCACTTTTTCTTCTTTTCTTTTTGCAAATCACAGCACTTTTTCTCAAATTGTTTATTTTCACTAAGCGATCGCGGCAACAAACAACAAATAATTAAACCCGAACAACTGTCGTGTGACGTACGAACAGCGATGTTCGAACTTTGGAACGGTCAGAGATACACTTACCGTTTTAATCTGATACTATTGCTTATTAAAATAATTAGATGAATATCAGTTTGACAATGTTGAGGATACAACTGATTCAATTAGTTATCAAAATAACACGCTAAGTAGTCATTTAATATCTTTGAGGATCAATTTTATGATTTATGCTACTGTATTGATACTAAAAATATTACACAGATCTCAATTAGACATTTTTGAAGTGCTAAGCTAATAAATTTCCTCAGCAATTCAATACCTTAAATTAAGATTTGATACTTTTCACTATTATTTTTATATGATGCATTGTTACATAGATATCAAAAAAATGATACTTTTAAAAATGTCATTTTAACCCAACCAGTATTAAACTGATAGTGATACATTTTTTTTTGAGTGTAGGCATACAAATACATACACATCAAATATTCAACGAAAAACAACAAAGAAATTACACAGAACAACACGATAAAAATACCACACTTGCACTCAGGGCCGCGGAGAGGGGGGGGAGGTCAGTCAGGGCAATTTCCCTGGGGCCCGGAAGGTTTTTGGGGGCCCGGCAAGGCAAAGCAGTATTGACAGTACTCTAATCAGGATTTCAAAGAGAAAGAAACGCGAAATCCTCGGGGCCCGGATCGGCTCTCTGCGGCCCTGCTTCCACTACTAAAAAGCGAAAAAGAAAAACCATTAAGCAGAACTTTGAAAAGGAAATTTCAAGACATCATACACAATAGTTCATATACAGTCAACACAAGAAAGACATATCACCCAAGTTCAACCTGGCGTATATCGGATACACAAAAATCCGTGCCATCAACAGTACTCATTACAAGTACTCAGAGCCATAAAAAAAAAAATAATCCGTCACATATATATATATTTTTACGTACATATTTATATATGAAGATTGGGTTTTGGTTGGTCAATTGTTATTTCTTTTTTGGATGTAACTCCTTTGTTTGCATCTATTGTGGCTGTGTGTTATATATTTTCGTAGCTCCTCCTCAAACTTGATTTGCCCTATTAATTTAAAGGTTTCTGCAAAATATTCAATGAAAATAAATAAATAAATTGAGTTAATATATGTTATGTAATTCATCATAAGCATTATCAAATAAAGCAACGTCAACAATTTTTAATTTATAGAGTGCTTTTTTGCCACTTCCCCCACCCCACTTAAATAAATCAAGTACCTCGTAACTAAAAATGTGTTTGACGACCCCACCAAGCTCGCCGGACGAACCCTTGACAACGAAAAGGTATGTTATCTGCGAAGAGTGTTACTATTGTAGTAATATAAACTAGGCCCAGCTGGGTATAAATATTAAGCGAAATAAAAAGAGGGAAAATGCTTACCAGTGAGTCTTCGAAATTTTTGTCCGACATCCTCTCCTCGAGATCGAACACTTCGAGAGACTGTAATGGCATCTTCACAGCTAGGTCTGTATGGAGATCGTCTCTATTTTCCCCGGTGATCCTACAGACCATTTGGCTACTTTTTTGATAAGTACCTTGGACTCACGTAAAACTTTCTGGTGTGCCATCACATAAGTTTTGCGGATAGCCTAAAGTATTAAAATACTATTATTTACTATTATATAAAAATATATACATCCAACTTACATTTCGTTCCAATTTTTCAAACCGATTTTCCAAAGAAGTTCGCTGATAAATCAGCTGCTTTGCTTATCAAGAATCGAACGTAGCATGCTCGTAATATCTGAAAAATTATATAATAATGGCATTGAGAAAAATGTTATTATTGCGGGCCTAATGTCCAAAGAGGAAATATTAATTGAGGCATAGTTATAGTCAAAAGCTTCATATAAATTTAATTCATACATAATTTTGACTATGACTATGCCCCAATTAAATTTAGTTTGGTAAGCTTACCTTTGGTTGGCTCTGAAATAACAGAGGTGTCTGGAGTTTTACAGCGCTCTGGCTGTGATGGTATGGTAGCAGTGGCGGACGAACAGGTGACGAACATACATATTGCAACTTTGCACCCTGCTCAGAGGTAATAGCTCCCTCGCCAGCTCATCGGGTTGTGCCGCCACCTCGTTATAGTTGGTTGCTTTTTCGGTACTAAATAAATCATCCTGGCTATGATCCTGAACTATATGATGCGACGGTGTAACTTTTGCACATGCATTAAAATCAGCAGAGAGTTGCAGTTTTCCCCTCTTCACAGCCTGAATGGAGGTCGATGGTGCTTCCTCGTACAAAAAGGTTTGGCTACGATGTATTGGTATCACTAATCAAAAATAAAAAGAGTTAGAAAAAAAATATCGTATTTTCACAAATACAGGGTGGCTGATGAATTTTGCTACATTAAGAAACTCAAATAATTTTTTTTTCAGTGTATGGAATTCATTTTTCTTTTATTCATGTTAAAGCTCATTAAATATTATTAATTATAGCTTAATTAGTTTTAAAAATAATGGAATTTAAATGCCCCCCCTGCTCGTCGATGCATGTGCGGCATCTTACCAAAAAGTTGTTCATTACTGCTTGGAGAGTTGAGACAGGAATAGCCGCAATTGTTTCTCGAATGGATTGCCTTAGTTCATTCAAATTTGTTGGTTTTGCTTTGAAGACTTCCTGTTTGCAATAACCCCACAAGAAAAAGTCAGGTGCAGTAAGGTCAGGCGACCTGGGTGGCCAACGGAATGTGGAGTTTCTGGATATCAGCTTATTGGGAAATTTTCGTCGCAATTCTGTCATAACAGGTTCGGCTATATGAGGAGCTGCACCATCTTGCTGAAACCACACAGAGTTGAAAGAAATTCTCATTCGGCGTAATTCTGGATAGAAAAACTCTCTCAACATGCTCAAGTAACGGCCTCCAGTAACCGTAACGGTGTGACCTTTTTCTTCGTAGAAGTAGGGCCCGACAATGCAGTGTGATGAAACTGCACACCACACTGTGACACGAAGTGGATGCAATTCCGTCTCATGGAATATCTGTGGGTTGGAAGCACTCCATATTCGACAATTTTGTTTGTTTATGTTGCCGTTTAAATCGAAATGGGCCTCGTCAGACATGAAAAGACAGTTCAACATGTTTCCATCCTCTTCCACCATTTGAAGCATCTTCTGGCAAAATTCCAAGCGAATCGGCAAGTCTGCAGCGTTCAGTTTGTTGGCCATTTGAATTTTATATGGGAATAAGTCCAAATCTTTGTGCATAATTGACTGTAATGACTGTCTGCTTACACCCATTTGAGCAGATAAGCTTCTTGTCGAAACACGTGGATTGCTTTGTATGGCAGCAGCTACAGCAGCGATTGTTTCCTCCGTTCGAACTGAAGGGTTTCGATGGTAAGGTCTTCTGTTGACTGTCCCATGCTCGGCAAAATTGTTTACAAGTCTTATTATGGTCCATCTGCTCGGAGGATTGCCGCCAAACGTGCGCCTATACTCTCTTTGAACCGAACTATTATAGTTAAATTTATAGTTTGTATATTTTCTTGTATAAACAATACATCTTTTCTACAAAAGTTATCTTTTGCGTAACATTTAATTAAAATATCTTGACAAACTTGTGTGATGACACTTTCAAACTTTGAAAATAGATCATCTTTACATATAGAGATACCATTAACATCTTCCATACTGTTAATTGTGGTATGGGAATATATCTCTGACTCATTACAGGAGTACATTTTTCTATCGAAATTAATATTGGAATTTTTATGTGCTGCACTTGTGTCAATATTACTTTCCAATCGCTCGGTATTGCTTACAGTTTTAGTATCATTAAATGATTTTAAATTCACATGTCTATTTATGTGCACTTTAAATCTTTTTAAATTTGTGTATTCTTGTTTACAATTATTGTGAGTACATTTGTAAATATCTACCTCATTTAACCCACGATATAACTTGAAATGAGAGTACAAATCTCTCAGGTTAACAAAATCTTTATGGCATTTGAAACAAAACATTTTTTTTCCCGAAATAAATTAGACAATTCATTTAGTCGTGACACTTTGTAAATTAGACAATGTTAATACATTTACATACAATGACTTAAATTACGAATCAGGTTAGTTACACATGGTTTTTTTACATCGTGAGATGTCGAAATATCATAAAAAAAATGTTGTAGAAAACTCCAAACCTGATTAGATTCATCTGGGTATTTCAAAGAAAATATATGATAAATTTTAAAGCAAATATCCAATGAAACTGCAAACGAGCTAAATTTAAATTTGTGATGGCCAAAACTCACGTAAAAATCTGTTAAATTTTAAAGATCAGAACCCACGACAATTAAAAAGGGTTGTATTGGCGATTTTGACTCTGTGGAATTTTTAATACGTAATTATATTTGGTGCTGCAAGTCATTTATGGTTGTTATATGTAAAATGGAACTATTCACGGAGTTTTGTATTGTTGCTTTGCGATGCACTTTTAAATCTCCTTCCTTTATTATATACCGGTGTGTTGGTTTTAAAATGGTGTGAAGTGGCATAAAATAAATGGAGTCTCTTGAATCTAAAGTAAATATTTAATTAGACATATATTTCATTATAAATAGTAGATAATGGGACTTACTTGTGTCGATATCGTCTTTTGCAGATGTCAAAAGTTTCTTGTAGTATTTGTCCTTTACGTGCTGTTCAAAATAAAGGGTAAACTTTGGTAATGCTTCACACCATTTCGACGTTATCATATATTGTTTTTCAGGGTAAAGTTCCTTAAAATCTTCTTCAATCTGTAAAAATATTTTATACATGTGAGTTAGTATTGTGTCGATTGGAATTTTTAACAAAAATAAAATTATTACAAACATTCACACTAGTTTACACGAAAAATTAATCCCAAATTGTTTTCTTAGGCCTGAATTTAAATCGCTTGACAAGAACAAATAATAAATGTTTATTTTCCTTTTCAGAAATTAAAACAATAGCTCAAAATTCCCAAACCTTAGCCTGCCCTCTATCCAGAACTGCTAAGACCCGAAAAAAGATTTACCGGTAAACTAGTGTTTTTACTACCAAAAAAAGCTATCTTACAAATTTGTATCCCATGGCTTGCTTATATAGGGGAAACTCTTCAATTTAAGTTTATTGACATAGTCCAAAATAGTTGTGCTAAGAACAGTTTGCTCTTGTGCTCTTTCGTTACTAATGTCTTTTGGAATTGAGACGATTTTTCTTTTCCGGTGATGGTTGTGTAGCTTATTGTAAAGAATGCCGCTTGGACTAGTTCTATTATTTTTTCGCCCCAAATAATAAACATCTTTACATTCTGTTGGAAAAATTTCTACGATTTCATCTGCTAGTTTCTCTATTTCTTTTAGATTTAAAATGGAGTAACTTGCCGTAACAGGCACATAAAAATTCTCAGAAATAATTTGTACTATTTTACGCCTGTTGTATTCTGTCAAATATTTGTCCATGTTATATTGTTTTATTATTTCTTTGCCAATTTCTGATGACTGCAATATTTCTTCTGCGCCCTGTATGTAGGCACATATAAACAATTAAAGATTAATTATTAAATTAGATGTTAACAATCACATTGAAATATCAGATGATTCCAGCATTTCCAATTTTACATGTAACTAAATAACTAACCTTAGAAACATTTTTGGATGTGGAACAGCTTGATTCTGGCCACGAGAATGTAGATGTTGATTGCGGCCATGATAAAGTGGACGATTGTGAATCAGTTATGGGGATGCTCATGCCCTTTCATGGAAATCAAAGATAAAATTGAACGTCCATCAAATAAAGTTATATACATACAAACATATGTATAACCTTTGCTTACTTGACTGACTTTCCATTCGAACAATTTAGTTCTGAACTCCGAACCTAGTGCAGTTTGTTCCCGATTTGGAAAAATAACGTTTAAATCGTCCTTGTCTATATATTTTAATTTATCAAATGTGTACCCGCACTCTGATATGACATACAAATGTATGATACAAGGAAATGCATAAACAAAATTCGATAATAAAGGTACGTAATATTCTTTAATATTTACCAATTAAATTTGTATAACATGACATGTCCAAGTTGTTTTGTTGAACAAAATTGAGCAGCGCTCATCAAAGCTTGATGTTTCCAGCTGCTGTGCGACTATCGATATACTCTCAAAAGTAATCTCTTCATTGAGGTTCTCCATTGCTTCAACCTTTACGCGAATATATGTATGAATAGAAAAACTAATTTTATTAAAAATAGAAAACAAAAAATTCAAATTAAAATACATACTTTGCATATATGTACACCAAATCGTTTTACCACGGATATTCTACGCCGGTGCTTTATTGGCGCTTTACACAATTCCCCTTTGACGATTTTTCTCTGCATTAGAAATCCATTGATGGACACCATTAATAAAAATACTCAAAAATAATGCAAGTTTTGATGCATTATAATTATGCATGAACATTTTCTTATCTGCTATTTTTACGGCGTACATGCATATTAACTTGATTTTATAAACAAAGATATATGTATACATAGCAATGCACTTGTATATCATATTTTAATTTCATCCAAACTAAATATTACTCACTTTTTCTTCTTTTCTTTTTGCAAATCACAGCACTTTTTCTCAAATTGTTTATTTTCACTAAGCGATCGCGGCAACAAACAACAAATAATTAAACCCGAACAACTGTCGTGTGACGTACGAACAGCGATGTTCGAACTTTGGAACGGTCAGAGATACACTTACCGTTTTAATCTGATACTATTGCTTATTAAAATAATTAGATGAATATCAGTTTGACAATGTTGAGGATACAACTGATTCAATTAGTTATCAAAATAACACGCTAAGTAGTCATTTAATATCTTTGAGGATCAATTTTATGATTTATGCTACTGTATTGATACTAAAAATATTACACAGATCTCAATTAGACATTTTTGAAGTGCTAAACTAATAAATTTCCTCAGCAATTCAATACCTTAAATTAAGATTTGATACTTTTCACTATTATTTTTATATGATGCATTGTTACATAGATATCAAAAAAATGATACTTTTAAAAATGTCATTTTAACCCAACCAGTATTAAACTGATAGTGATACATTTTTTTTTGAGTGTAGGCATACAAATACATACACATCAAATATTCAACGAAAAACAACAAAGAAATTACACAGAACAACACGATAAAAATACCACACTTGCACTCAGGGCCGCGGAGAGGGGGGGGAGGTCAGTCAGGGCAATTTCCCTGGGGCCCGGAAGGTTTTTGGGGGCCCGGCAAGGCAAAGCAGTATTGACAGTACTCTAATCAGGATTTCAAAGAGAAAGAAACGCGAAATCCTCGGGGCCCGGATCGGCTCTCTGCGGCCCTGCTTCCACTACTAAAAAGCGAAAAAGAAAAACCATTAAGCAGAACTTTGAAAAGGAAATTTCAAGACATCATACACAATAGTTCATATACAGTCAACACAAGAAAGACATATCACCCAAGTTCAACCTGGCGTATATCGGATACAAAAAAATCCGTGCCATCAACAGTACTCATTACAAGTACTCAGAGCCATAAAAAAAAAAATAATCCGTCACATATATATATATTTTTACGTACATATTTATATATGAAGATTGGGTTTTGGTTGGTCAATTGTTATTTCTTTTTTGGATGTAACTCCTTTGTTTGCATCTATTGTGGCTGTGTGTTATATATTTTCGTAGCTCCTCCTCAAACTTGATTTGCCCTATTAATTTAAAGGTTTCTGCAAAATATTCAATGAAAATAAATAAATAAATTGAGTTAATATATGTTATGTAATTCATCATAAGCATTATCAAATAAAGCAACGTCAACAATTTTTAATTTATAGAGTGCTTTTTTGCCACTTCCCCCACCCCACTTAAATAAATCAAGTACCTTGTAACTAAAAATGTGTTTGACGACCCCACCAAGCTCGCCGGACGAACCCTTGACAACGAAAAGGTATGTTATCTGCGAAGAGTGTTACTATTGTAGTAATATAAACTAGGCCCAGCTGGGTTTAAATATTAAGCGAAATAAAAAGAGGGAAAATGCTTACCAGTGAGTCTTCGAAATTTTTGTCCGACATCCTCTCCTCGAGATCGAACACTTCGAGAGACTGTAATGGCATCTTCACAGCTAGGTCTGTATGGAGATCGTCTCTATTTTCCCCGGTGATCCTACAGACCATTTGGCTACTTTTTTGATAAGTACCTTGGACTCACGTAAAACTTTCTGGTGTGCCATCACATCAGTTTTGCGGATAGCCTAAAGTATTAAAATACTATTATTTACTATTATATAAAAATATATACATCCAACTTACATTTCGTTCCAATTTTTCAAACCGATTTTCCAAAGAAGTTCGCTGATAAATCAGCTGCTTTGCTTATCAAGAATCGAACGTAGCATGCTCGTAATATCTGAAAAATTATATAATAATGGCATTGAGAAAAATGTTATTATTGCGGGCCTAATGTCCAAAGAGGAAATATTAATTGAGGCATAGTTATAGTCAAAAGCTTCATATAAATTTAATTCATACATAATTTTGACTATGACTATGCCCCAATTAAATTTAGTTTGGTAAGCTTACCTTTGGTTGGCTCTGAAATAACAGAGGTGTCTGGAGTTTTACAGCGCTCTGGCTGTGATGGTATGGTAGCAGTGGCGGACGAACAGGTGACGAACATACATATTGCAACTTTGCACCCTGCTCAGAGGTAATAGCTCCTTCGCCAGCTCATCGGGTTGTGCCGCCACCTCGTTATAGTTGGTTGCTTTTTCGGTACTAAATAAATCATCCTGGCTATGATCCTGAACTATATGATGCGACGGTGTAACTTTTGCACATGCATTAAAATCAGCAGAGAGTTGCAGTTTTCCCCTCTTCACAGCCTGAATGGAGGTCGATGGTGCTTCCTCGTACAAAAAGGTTTGGCTACGATGTATTGGTATCACTAATCAAAAATAAAAAGAGTTAGAAAAAAAATATCGTATTTTCACAAATACAGGGTGGCTGATGAATTTTGCTACATTAAGAAACTCAAATAATTTTTTTTTCAGTGTATGGAATTCATTTTTCTTTTATTCATGTTAAAGCTCATTAAATATTATTAATTATAGCTTAATTAGTTTTAAAAATAATGGAATTTAAATGCCCCCCCTGCTCGTCGATGCATGTGCGGCATCTTACCAAAAAGTTGTTCATTACTGCTTGGAGAGTTGAGACAGGAATAGCCGCAATTGTTTCTCGAATGGATTGCCTTAGTTCATTCAAATTTGTTGGTTTTGCTTTGAAGACTTCCTGTTTGCAATAACCCCACAAGAAAAAGTCAGGTGCAGTAAGGTCAGGCGACCTGGGTGGCCAACGGAATGTGGAGTTTCTGGATATCAGCTTATTGGGAAATTTTCGTCGCAATTCTGTCATAACAGGTTCGGCTATATGAGGAGCTGCACCATCTTGCTGAAACCACACAGAGGTGAAAGAAATTCTCATTCGGCGTAATTCTGGATAGAAAAACTCTCTCAACATGCTCAAGTAACGGCCTCCAGTAACCGTAACGGTGTGACCGTTTTCTTCGTAGAAGTAGGGCCCGACAATGCAGTGTGATGAAACTGCACACCACACTGTGACACGAAGTGGATGCAATTCCGTCTCATGGAATATCTGTGGGTTGGAAGCACTCCATATTCGACAATTTTGTTTGTTTATGTTGCCGTTTAAATCGAAATGGGCCTCGTCAGACATGAAAAGACAGTTCAACATGTTTCCATCCTCTTCCACCATTTGAAGCATCTTCTGGCAAAACTCCAAGCGAATCGGCAAGTCTGCAGCGTTCAGTTTGTTGGCCATTTGAATTTTATATGGGAATAAGTCCAAATCTTTGTGCATAATTGACTGTAATGACTGTCTGCTTACACCCATTTGAGCAGATAAGCTTCTTGTCGAAACACGTGGATTGTTTTGTATGGCAGCAGCTACAGCAGCGATTGTTTCCTCCGTTCGAACTGAAGGGTTTCGATGGTAAGGTCTTCTGTTGACTGTCCCATGCTCGGCAAAATTGTTTACAAGTCTTATTATGGTCCATCTGCTCGGAGGATTGCCGCCAAACGTGCGCCTATACTCTCTTTGAACCGAAACTACGGACTCCAGTGCGTGATAGCGGCGGACAATCCAAATTCTTGTTTCAGAGTCCCAGTTATCCATTTTTGTTAAATGTAAAAGTCAATCTGCAAAATAGAAAAAAAATTAACCAGATTCATTAAATAGAAAAAAAGTTATTTAATTTTTTTTGGTAGCGGCTTTCATCAGCCACCCTGTATACCGTTGTAGTAGGTAAAACTTGTTTTTAACCCGTAACAGGTTTCAATATTTCGCATTTACATATTTCAGTCTTGATGTGTCACGGTTGTGGAATTGAAAAATCTGAGAAAGTAACAAACATTTGATATTAATAAAGACGTTTACTCATAATTTTAGAAATCTTAAAACTACCTTGATATTTTGTATCCGCTCGTGGAGTCAATGTCGCCGCCAGTAAATTAAAGGACATGTTTTCCTCCACATAAATAAAAATAGAAAGGTTAGTGAAGCTCCAAATATTAAAGTAATATATAAAATACAGACATAATTAGTGTCCAAACTCATGAAAGAGGTGATGTAAAATCTGAATTAAAATAAAATCGGATTGAAAAGGTATGCAGAAGTATTTATATTCAATATTGTTTTTGGGAATTGTTAATGGCTGTTCACTTAAACCTCTTGAAAGTACAATACCAACCGCAGAAAATGGTTTGAGAGGTTCACAAAAATAATTTCTCATTTCTTTAAAGTTATATCCAATGGCTACCTATTCTCTAAATTCTATACGAATATCTGTAACTTAAAAAGGTCCCGTACTTTGATTAAAACAAAATGAATCCTTCTCTTTTTAGGGTTAATGATGAAACTGTCAAATTTAGATTCTTTGATAAAATTTTGCTTTCTTCAAGCCTTAAATATAATTGCTATAAAATGTTAGTGAGAGACTTAATAAGTTTCTACAAATGTTGCATATGATTCTAAAACCTATATGCTGAAAAAGTGTCTAAAGGACCAAATTCTTTTGCGAATTCCGATTAATGTAGTAAGCCGTGAATATTAAAACTAATTAAATGGTCCCCATAAATATCTCCAAACAAATTTACAAATTCTTGCAATAATTGTTGAGCAACATTCTTCTCTGAATAATATGACCTTTCAGAGGAGAGAATGCGTATACTGGTATGTAAAAAAAGAAAACGGTAGTACAAATCATCAGCAACACAATCTTTTAGAATAAATATTCCCGAATATAATAGAAACTGTCTATATTCTGTAGACTTCCAATTTTTAATATCATTAAAATTTCGGCAAACTCTTCCGAATTCAGACGGCACCCAAGCAAAAATTAAATCAAACTTATTACTCATAAAATTCATGCTAGTTTTATTTAATAAAAGATTGAGCAATTTTTAACTACACCTAAATCAACGAGGTTCACCGGATCTATAGGAAATTGGGAGGCCATTCCAAAATCACCTGCTTCTAAAACCTTTTCTTCTTCGCGTTATTTTAAACTATGATGTGCCGGATCGTTCCTATGCTTGAATAAAAAATTGGTTCTAAATACGCTTGACTCTTTGCAAAAGTATACCCTTTTTTCCATATATTCACCGACTTGTATGGTTTTGAACCCCTGTCACGAAAGCTAGCGCGGGCGAGTCACATAAAAATAAATGAACATCCAAACTTTTTAAAACTGGATGCGTTGAACCAACTTTCAAGCCATTTTTTCTTGAAAGGACTACTTCATTACAAAATTCTTCTAAAAAGGGGGTTCTTTTGGGAAACCTACAACTAACCCAAGAATTAGCCACAAAATTCCAGCTTCTTAAACAACTTTAAGCGATCTATTCCAACATCAATTAAAATCTCGTATTTTTCATTCAAACATAAGAAAGATTTAGATTCCAAATACGTTTGAATACCAATATACGCGAACTCTCGAATGTTGTTTTTCTTTGACTCAAACCAAGTTTCTGCACACAAAGGAAAATCATTGTAGCAAATTTTGTTTAATGCAACAAGTAATTTACTTTATATGTAATTGGCAAATGTTGCATTACATTGCCCACTATTTTAATATTTCGAATTTATCTACACTTGGAGCCGATTCATTTTCACTTTCTGACCTGCATTCGGAATCAGAAATTGCAAAGGAGTTTTCTGAGCTCAGATTCGGCGTAAACGCGGGAGCTTCTCAGTTTTCATTATCTGCCCCAGCAAATGTAAATAAGCGCTTATAATTTTCCTCACTTTGTTCACACTCTTTCTTTTGTAAGGACATTGTACTTTTCTTATTGATTTTGACTTCTTTCGTTTTACTAACCAGTAATATATTTAAGTGTTTAGTTTTATTGCCTGTATTTGATTGACTAAAAAGAAAAAGAACAGAAAACAGTCGTTAAAAATCTTTTAAAGAAAAAAAAAAAGAACCTCCAGCCGCGCTTCAAAAAAATAACCCTTAGCCGAGGTCAAAACGCGTTATTTGATACCTTTTCCCGATATTTTTGGACGTGTTTTAGCAGTTGACGTTGGATGGAAAGTATTATAAATGTGAAGTACTGGTAATCCTGCTAGTTTAGCACTACTAGTTTTTTCTAAAGGGTGATGCATTCCCTTTTCCTAATGGGTACATTTTGAAACGCTTTGTGTTCTTGTTTTTAATGCAATCTATTTGACAACAACATTGCGTAAAAAAGCCCGTCTTTAAATAACTACTATAATAAAAACTACATGTAGCATTGGCTGAAGCATTTGCTGCCGAGTCAAAAGTACCAAAATGTGAGACACGTGGGGAATCGAATTTAAAATGGTTAATGGGATACACCCGAAGAAAATTTATAATCTTTCTGCGTTCACAGCCACGACGGGTATTTCATAAATATGTTTGGTCGAGTTTTAATCTATGGTGATAAATGCAAAAACATGAAATTGTGTGATTGGTCCATACAACACCAGCACCTAACATTGGGAGTTCACTATCACTATACGTTTCACACCCATTTTGCAGCGCTGGCAGCATTGTTGATGTAAGATGTAAAGAAAAACAGCTGACCAACAAAAACTAATCAGCAATCCAGCCAACTCGAATCAAATACGAATTATGAATCTCTTTCGCTGCATAAATCGTAAGTTTCGGAAAAATGTTATTGCATCTGGAAGTACATGCACAATGTACCCAAGGGCGCGGACACACATTTTACAATATTGATTGTTTCTGAAAAGTTTGAAGATTTGTAGCTGATAAAGGTATGCTCAGAGTTCTTCATACATAAATACTTTACATAATGTATTAATTTTGTTCTATTTCAAGCGCCATCGCTTGGTAAATTCGATCGCGTTACCCATACAAGCTAAACCACCGAAGAAATGGGATGCTGATTATGTTGTAGAACCTAACCCTAATTGTCGCGGTGGTTTTGGTTAATAAGTGAAAATGCAAATCAAGTTATCACTGCTAAAAATTGCTATTGTATTATAAAATCGGACATTGCAAAATAATATATTGAAAGAGGATGTATAGATTCAGTACCAATCATCCGATGCTTGTAGTCATTGTGCTTGCATTCGTGCTGATAATATAACATTATTTATGCCCACGCCGTCCCATCATAACAGTAAAAACCGTACTACCATTTAAAACAGCAACTATCAAAGATGACACCTAAAATTGGTAGGTGGCTTTAAAAAGCCAAATGCATTAAATTTAAGTAAATCTTGTATATTATATTATAAGTTTACTACAGCTACCTCGACGTAGGGTATGGACATTAGAAGCGCAGCCAAGTGAAGGATGTTGATTGGAAGTAATTGATGTGACACGTAGCTATTACAAACCTCTAAGCATAAAGGGTAATTGTTTACTTTAGGAGACGACTGCTAAAACACGTCCGAAATTATCGGGAAAGGTATCAAAAGACGCGTTTTGACAATAATCCGAAAGCGGATTTTCGAGTTATTGTTTCAGTGAAGAGGTCTTTGCAATCAAAGTTGAAAATTTTCTTTTGAGTGGGAGCTACGATATTGTTCTAAATTCAGCACCGCTATTCTTAGCTGCATATAGCTAATAGTTATAGGTCCATTACGGAAAATTTATATTTAAGTACAATTGACATAATTGTGTACTTAATCGCTATGTTTGCTCTTATTTATACCCTCGTTAATGTTAAGCTATTTGGTGGAGTTCCTTCTTTGGTTGTCACCGATCCTGCTGCTGTATACACAAGTCCACGTTAAAGACATCTCCAAATTGCTGGTTAGGTTTTGTTGATTTGATTCGGAGTGCAATAACTTTGATCTCAGCTTCTAAAACAATATACTTTTTTCCAGCGTCTTCACCGCTTACGATTTGGTTGGCTTTTGTCGAAAAATGGCGCGGTCGATTCTCAAAATTCCGTTTGTCATAAATGGTGTGTTGCCATATCGACGAACTAGAAGTTTTTGCATGTTGATGTTTTTCGAATTCAGCTGTTTTAACAATTTGACAGCATTGTTTTGTTTCGTTATATCAACTCCTTTCCGAATGCTTACATGTACGATGGATGTATTTGTACTTGGTCATTCGATTTTTGCAGATCATACAAACCTAAATGCAACTTTATTTTTGCCCCAACCCTTCTAATCTTCGAAGAAAATCGCTATTCGATTTCAAAAGAGTGGCAATATTGGCATTTTTTCTCGGCAGTGTCTCATTCTCTGTCATACGTAAACATTCAACAAATTTATACTGATTTTCAATTTGTAATTTAACGCGCGAGTTACATAAGTATATATATATACAGGGTGGCTGATAAATTTTGCTACATTAAGAAACTCAAATAATTTTTGTTTCAGTGTATGGAATTCATTTTTCTTTTATTCATGTTAAAGTTCATTAAATTTTATTAAATATAGCTTAATTAGTTTTAAAAATAATGGAATTTAAATGCCCCCCCTGCTCGTCGATGCATGTGCGGCATCTTACCAAAAAGTTGTTCATTACTGCTTGGAGAGTTGAGACAGGAATAGCCGCAATTGTTTCTCGAATGGATTGCCTTAGTTCATTCAAATTTGTTGGTTTTGCTTTGAAGACTTCCTGTTTGCAATAACCCCACAAGAAAAAGTCAGGTGCAGTAAGGTCAGGCGACCTGGGTGGCCAACGGAATGTGGAGTTTCTGGATATCAGCTTATTGGGAAATTTTCGTCGCAATTCTGTCATAACAGGTTGGGCTATATGAGGAGCTGCACCATCTTGCTGAAACCACACAGAGTTGAAAGAAATTCTCATTCGGCGTAATTCTGGATAGAAAAACTCTCTCAACATGCTCAAGTAACGGTCTCCAGTAACCGTAACGGTGTGACCGTTTTCTTCGAAGAAGTAGGGCCCGACAATGCAGCGTGATGAAACTGCACACCACACTGTGACACGAAGTGGATGCAATTCCGTCTCATGGAGTATCTGTGGGCTGGAAGCACTCCATATTCGACAATTTTGTTTGTTTATGTTGCCGTTTAAATCGAAATGGGCCTCGTCAGACATGAAAAGACAGAGGTGGGATGAAATGCCAGGTCAGGCGTTGATGGTAGTATTTCGATAGGGTTTGGTTGCGGGCATCCGAGAGAAAAGCTTTGAACTCGGAGCGGAGGGCTCGAGAGGCTCCGACAAAGTTAGTTCCATTGTCGGAGTAGATGTTCTTTGGACATCCTCGTCTCGCAACAAACCTGTCGAAGGCTGCCAAGAACGCTGCGGTACTAAGGTCACTAGTGGCCTCTAAGTGAATAGCCTTGGTCGTGAAGCAGACAAAGAGGCAAACATAGCCCTTTGACAGCCGACATCCTCTTCCACTGTAGGACTTGATGTCGAACGGTCCGGCGAAATCTACACCGGCGTTTGTGAACGCGCGTGAGAAGGTGGTACGTTCTGGCGGGAGGTTTCCCATCAGCTGGGTTTGTGATCGCTTGCGGAAGATCGTACAAACCTTGCAGTTATGGATGACGGATCGGATCGTATTTTTAACTCGTGGGATCCAATATTGCGTACGTAGGAGGCGTAACATGAGTTGGTTTTCGCCGTGAAGGGAAATGTTTTGGATAAATTGGACGAGAAGACGCGTAAACTGACAGGCGTAAGGGAGGATAATTGGATGGCGTTCATTATAGGCGAGATCAAGGGACGCAGACAGACGACCGCCTACTCGCAATATATCACGGCTGTCGACGAAGGGGTTGAGAGGAAGGACTTCACTTTTTGTCCCAATGGGTTTCCCGGTTTTTAATTCCTTTAATTCTTCAGAATAATGCTTCTGTTGAAATATTTTAATAAGTCGTTGAGTCGTAGCCTTAATTTCGTCGGGCGAAATGAGGTGTGACTCCGCTTTGAAAAAAGATTTCGTTTTGGGATTAGTTCTTTGAGAGAACCTCATAATGTATGATATAACCCTCAAAGCCCTTGAAAAATCAGAAAACCTTTCGAGAATGTCCTCGTTATCGTGTATTTGCTTAGTTGTGTGAACTTGTACTCTCTTTTTTTCGATGTTTGTACCATAATATCTTTCTTGAGTTGGCCATTTTGTCTTGTCTTCTTGTAGCCAAGAAGGTCCCTGCCACCACAAAGTGTTGTTGACTATATCCTTTGCTGATAGTCCTCTGCTGGCCATGTCTGCTGGGTTTGATGCGGAATCTACGTGCCGCCAGATTTTATTTCCCACCTTTTCCACTATTTTTGTTACTCTATGAGCCACGAATGTTGACCAAGAGCATGGTGGTTTCTTAATCCAAGCTAGAACAATCGTAGAATCGGTCCATAGATGAGTATTGAAATTTCCTAAATTTAAGTTTTCGCGGACAGATTCTATCGTTTCGGCCAGTAAGACTGCCCCGCATAACTCTAAACGGGGTAATGATATCGTTTTTACGGGAGCTACTCTCGTTTTGGCCATTAATAGATTGACGTAGATCTGATCCCTCACTTTGGCTCGTAAAAAGATTGTAGCGGCATAGGCCTTTTCTGATGCATCGCAGAACCCGTGTATTTCCACCTCGTTGGATGGCGTGAAATGCACCCATCGCGGTATTTGAATGCTATTGATTTCGTGATAATCCTGCATGAAGCTTTCCCACCGATCTAGGGTTAGTGTAGATACCCTTTCGTCCCAGTCAGTCCCCTCTAGCCATATGTTCTGCATAAGAATTTTGGCTACTATGACGACTGGTGCCAACCAACCTAACGGATCGAACAGCTTGGCGATGGCTGACAGTATTGCCCTTTTTGTAATAATATCCCTATTCTCGATAGGCTTTGCCGTAAAATAAAACGAGTCGGAATGCGCGTTCCAACGGATCCCGAGGGTTTTAACCGTGCTCGAATCCTCGAACTCCAGGAAGCCCTCGTTTAGACGATGAGGTTTGGGTATCCCTTGCAATATTTTGCTGCAGTTCGATGTCCATTTTCGGAGGGAAAATCCCGCGGATTGCAATGCGTGCGAGATTTCATCGCGAGCTTGGATTGCTGACTCGATGCTATGTCCCCCAGCAAGCACGTCGTCGACGTACATGCTTGTTCGAAGTATATTTGCTGCTGTTGGTGATGACGTCTCAACGTCGTCAGCTAGTTGATGTAGGGTTCTTATCGCCAAATAAGGGGCGCAGTTTACTCCAAAGGTAACTGTCCGTAATTCAAAGACGCGTATGGGTTCCCCTGGATTGGGTCGGAAAACTATTCGTTGGAACTGTGTCTGATTGGGTTTAATCCATATCTGTCGATACATCTTCTCGATGTCACTGTTGAAGACATATTTAAAGAATCTCCATCGAAGGAGTAGAATGGTTAAATCTGCCTGAAGAACTGGTCCTGCATGAAGGACGTCATTCAAGCTTGTGCCATTAGAAGTGGGACACGAAGCGTTGAATACCACCCGAACCTTTGTGGTCGTGCTCTCTTCTTTTATAACCGCATGGTGTGTTAAGAAGTAGCAATCTGTAGAATGGGGTGGTATGACTGTGGGAACTTTCGACATATGCCCCAATGTCTCGTATTCTCCAAGTACCCTGTTGTACTCTGTCTGTAGGGCCGGTGTCTTAGCTAGGCGCGTCTCATTCCGGTAGAATTGAGAGCAGACGCCCTTTAGAGAGGGCCCTAAGCAGATGTTGTTAGGGAAATCCTCTTTAAATGGAAGGGCGACGGTGTATTTCCCATCAGAGTTCCTTTCCGTTGTGGCTTTGAAAAGTGCCTCGCAATAGGCATTATCTTCATTCAGTGCCTTTTTCTTCGGGACATCCTCCAACTCCCAGAAAGCGGTTAACTGCCTGTCCAGGTTTATTTCATTGAAAAATGACACCCGAGTATTAGTTGGTTGAGGTGCATCTGCACGACCGGTTATAATCCAACCGAATACGGTTTCTTGGGCGAGAAGCGTGTTTAATACGTTCTTCCGTATACCGTTTAATATAATTTGTGGATAAACGTCGCCTCCTAGGATGAGATCGACTGGTTCGTTAATGAAGAACCTCTTATCCGCCAAGATTAGATCAGGGAATGCCTGCCGAGTCATTGCGCTCACTTGGCAAGTAGGAAGATCCCCAGTTAATTGTGGTAGGACTAATACCACTGTATCGATGCTAACTAAGGGGTCGGTGAAGGATCCTAGCTGAATGGAGCATGACTCCTTCACCTGCGCTGATAAAGTATTGTTTATCCCGGAAACTTGGACGTGCAAGCGTTTTGAAGGGAGGTTTATTCTACGCTTCAATCTTTCTGTTATGAATGAACATTCTGAACCTGAGTCAATCAATGCTCTAGCAGAAAAATCTACTCCATTGTAGTGAATGTTTACACGCGCTGTTCCTAATAATACCCCCTTAGTAGTATTCGCATGACATGAAGAGACGTTATTAATATCTTTCCTCTTTTCAGATTCCAGATTGTCTCTTGCCTGCTGTGATGTCGAGGGCCTATCATCTGAGGTATTTTGACGCCACCTCTGGTTAGTTGCTTTTGGCTGAGCTGTTGCCAAGTGGAGCAAGGTGTTGTGCCTTGCGTGACACGAGCTGCAGTTAAAGGAACTTGTGCATCGTGTCACTGTGTGTCCAGCCGACAGGCAGTTCAAGCAACAATTGTTGTTTTTTATGTAGGCTATTCGGTCTGCAGTGGTTAGTCCACGGAATTTATGACAATTTCGTAATTTGTGCTCCTTACTGTTGCACATTTTACACGAAGTTTTAGGGACGCTGGCTTGGTATACTCCAAGTTTCGCAGGCGTTTCCCGTGCTTTGATTTGACTCCTGGGTGCCTTGGATGCTTTGTTACCCCTGAGGTCAGAAACGGTTTCCAAAGTTTGGAACCGGTTGGATAGAAATTTATCCATGTCTTCCCATTTTGGAATCTCTGTTTTGTTCTCTATGGTTTGTTCCCATAGAGCCAGAGTGCATTCCGGGAGTTTGGTGGAGCATAGGTATGTTATTATCGCATCCCAGTTGGAAATGTCAATTTGATGACATTGGAGCGATGAAATGCAATTATTAATGTCGCGTTGCAACTTTTTAATTGCTGTACCGCATTCACTTTCTACAGCGGTTAAACTAAACAAAGTTTTTAGTTGAGTATTGACCAGGATACGTTTGTTTTCGTACCTGTCACCCAGATTTTTCCAGGCTGTTGAAAAGCCTTCATTTGTTAGTGGACACCTGCGCACAATTTCTTTTGCCTCCCCTTCAGTCTTTTGGTTGAGGTGATATAACTTTTCAACCGGGGTAAGGCGTTTGTTCAATATATATATAGCTGTGAACAAGTCCCTAAAGGTTGGCCAAGAAAGGTAGTCGCCTTTGAACACCTCGGTGTCGCAGGGAGGGAGGCGAATATTATTTTCTCTGGTGGAAGATTCAGAGGCTTTAGGGGCAGGTGTGGCAGGTACGGACAATTTCTCGACCTCAGCATTGATTGTAGCCATGCATTTTGCATAGCATGCGAAACAAGTCTTGTTTTTTTGCCTCAACGACTGCAGGTCTTCTTTGGATATATCTGTGGAGCTAAGAAGACTCTCATACGTCGCTTTTGTCTTCTTCCACAATGACTTCAACTCCTCTTGCTGTATTGCAAGGGTGTGTTTATCTAGTTCTTGTATCTGTGTAGAGCTGAAGTCTTGCTCAAACTCTACTATACAATCGGACAGTCGGATGTAGGTCTCCATTTTTTTAATTAATTTAAATATCTTGTCTCTTTAAAGGAAACAGAGACCGGAAGGACTGACTCAGGATTTGATTGCTTGCAACTAAGCGAAATTATGTGAAAGTGACACAGATAGAAATCTGGATGCAGATTTAATGTGTCTAAAAAAATTGTGAAAGTGAACAGGTGCACAGTGATATGTGAAAGTGGCACAGATAGAACTCTAAATACAGATTTAATGTGCCTGTGGGAAAATATATCAGTGGATATAATTCCCTGAATAGCCAAAACCAGTATGAAACTAAATTGAATTTTCCAAGAAAAACGATAACGCAGTTGTGTTTGTCCAGCAGTATGGGACAGTGAAGTGCTTTATTTGAAAAAAAATTTGAAAGAAAGTAAGAATTTTTTCCGCAAACAATATTATTATACACAAGCCACCCAACTCAGTGAAAAATTTGAAATGTCGCAATTATTTTGTATTGTTTGAAGTGAATTGTGTGATGGCTCTATAAAAAGCATCAACCAAGTGAAAATCAAGTGATGTAGTCACTCAAAGAATTTGCACAGTATGTGGCGAATAAGAGATCTATATACAGTGCAGTGATGTGTATACAAAAAAAATAAAAAAAGGTCACTGACTGCCTGCCTTGAGCTGTGTCGGAGAAGTCTTACCACTGGAGGGGGACTTAACCGATAGTCAAAAGGCGGAAGTGTGCTCACGAGAACACGAATTTTTCACTTGCTTTGTTTCTATTTACGAAACGATCACAAATTCACTTAACACGTATTTCACGTATGTAAAAAAAAAGTGGTGCATGAACTAAAAGCAAAGAAACCAACGTACCTTGTGATATGAACGCTGAAAGTGTTTGAAATGATGTTGTAGTGATGTAGTAGTAGTGGACTGTATATTCTGATGTGACTTGATGTTATGAGATTTGCTGTGCGATGTGATATGATTCGATTTGATGTGTGATGTGGTTTGTGTATGACTGTCTCTCTCTGGCACTCGCTACTGGTTTTTCGAAGGTTGTGTATTTGTTGATGTCTCGTGAATTTAAAAATTTAATTTATTATCGCTGGATTGCACAAATGGTTTTCCTTGCTCTCTATGGATTTGTAATTTTCTAATTTTTGTGGAAATTGATGGTTAAACAATTTTTTTTTCTCTGGCGCGATAGGACCAAATGTTACGGCGGGATCGTGGCAATGACGGTGGCGCGCTCGCACGTAATAAAGGGAGACAAACAATAAAAAGCACCGAATTAGTAAATAAACAAACAAGGATTGCTTTCGCTAAGTAAAGAATACACAGGTGTTTATTTGGAATATGTTTGAACACTATTATAATTAATAGGATAACAAATGGCGTGAAATTTTGAATATCGTATGGAATTAATAGGGAAAAACTATATTTACCTCTGGATTGGCTGCTCGTAACTCGCGTACTCTCGAAAAACAAGTGGCCGAGCATATCTTAGGATTTTAGCTCGATACCCCTGCCGAATGCCTACTTTCGTCAGGTTCGGAGAGGTAAGCGCTGTTATCGGTTGAAAGCTACAGGCCATAAAGGTGCAAATATGAATAATTTCACCCTACAAGGGGCGGCCGATATATTTAGGCCGGTGGCCTAAACACTTTTCAAGCAATAGACAAGCTCAAAGTAGGCAGTATAGTTTAAGAGGAAGTTCGCATCAAAGTAGGCAAAATTTCCATAATCCTCTTAATCGAAATGACAATAGTTTTTCCACACAAAACTCGAATCAATATAGAAACAATAACAGAAATTTCAGACATGACATTCCAATGGAAACTGATCATGTTCAGGTAGAAGAATTTGAAAATACAAATGATGAAATAAATTTTCATTCAATTGCCTCAAGAAATCATTACCAATAATAGATTTGACCATAAATAAAAACAAATTAAAAGCCTTAGTAGACACAGGGTCAACTACCTCTTTATTAAATGAGGACAAATTGCCACAATATAAACGCTTGCTATTGAAAAATAATATTTCCTTTACATCTCTCAATAACACAAGTAATATGAAATAATAACTCAGCTACCACTTGAATTTAATGAGGAAGGAACCATGTCGTGGAAACTTATTAATTTCAAAAATAAAAGTTTTGATGCTATTATAGGACAAAACATATTGCGACCTATGAAAGCCATAATAGATATGAATGCAGAAACTATTACTTTAAATGGAAAAGTGATATTGACAAAGATGTTTTGGAAAGTATTTTATAAGACTTAAATAATGAGGAAAGGGTGGCGACAAAAATAATCTTAAGCACATTCAAAGATTTAATTTACACTGAGGGGCAAGCGCTCACTAACACTAACATAATACAACACGAAATTCGAACCACTACGGACAAACCTATCTATACTAAATTGTGCCGGTATCCACAAGTACATGAGAGGGAGATATGCAAACAAATCGACTGGATGCTAGCGCAGGGAATAATAAAGGATAGCAACTCCCCTTATAATAGTCCTTTGTGGATTGTACCCAAAAAAATAGGTAGTACTGGGGAGCAAACGTGGCGTATTGTAATCGATTATAGGGCTCTCAATAGCATAACGATCGACGATAAGTTTCGTATACCTAACATAGAAAATATCTTGGATAAGTTGGGTAGATCCCAATACTTCACGACGATTGACTTGGCGAAAGGATTTCACCAGATACTTGTTAAACAAGCAGACAGGTCGAAAACAGCCTTTTTTACGCCTTATGGTCATTATGAGTTTGTGCGGATGCCATTTGGGTTAAAAAATGCACCCGCAACATTCCAAAGACTCATAAATTACGTTTTAAAAGACCTTATTAATAAAATTTGCGTCGTATATATGATATACTGATATTTTCCACAAGCTTTCAAGAGCATATAAATGCCATAAATCTTGTATTTGATAAACTTAAGAAGGCAAACCTCAAACCTCGAATCCAAATAAACAGGTGTAAGTTTTTTGCAAAAGAAACTCTTTATTTAGGCCATGTCTTAACCACGAGTGGCGTAAAGCCTAATCCCTCAAAGGTGGATCAAATCTTGAAGCTTTATTTGCCCCGGACAGTAAAACAAATAAAATCTTTCTTAAGTTTCACTGGATATTATAGAAAGTTTATAAAAAATTATTCTACTGTTGCTTATCCTATGATAAAGTATTTAAAGAAAGGATCGAAGCTAAACACTAACGACTCTAATTACATGAATTCTTTTGAGAAACTGAAAACAATTCTCACAGAAGACCCGGTGCTAAAGTATCCGGATTTTAGTAAACAGTTCCAGCTTATTACTGATGCTAGTGTCAATGCAATAGGTGCTGTATTGCAACAGCAAGGACATCCCATCTGTTATGCTAGCAGGACACTAAACGAGCATGAAAAAAACTACTCAGTTACTGAAAAAGAGCTTTTGGCTATTGTCTGGGCAACAGGATACTTTAGGCCATATTTATATAATACAAAATTCGAAATTTTGTCAGACCATCTGCGATGGCTTTTTGTAAAAGCCCAAAGTAAATCAATGAATCCTAGGTTTTATAGATGGCTTATAAAACTCAGTGAGTTCAACATAACAGTTAATTACATAAGCGGAAAAGAAAATCAAGTTGCCGACTTTCTCAGCAGTATAAATTCGGACACAACCGAAATTAATATGCTGTCAACATCTACGGATTCGTTGCCAACGATGATATAGCGACGATTCATTCGCAACGGGAAGATTTATTGAATCATATTAATATATTACATACTGTAGTAAACAGATTTAGGACACAAATTATTTTAACTAACAATAAGGAAAAGGATATAGATATTAAACATAATAACAAAAAGATATATTTAAGCTCTGAAGATTTGAAAACTAATTTAGAAAACATATTAATAAGAAACATTGAAAAGGGTAAAGTCGGAATTTACTGTGGGTTGGACGATACAATGTATAATATTTTACAAAAGAAATTAATAGAATTATTTGAAGGAAGCAGAAATATAAAATTTTGTCGATGCTCATACCACGCAACAGATATTGGCACAGAAGATGAAGCATTGAAATATATACACAATTATCATAAAAATGAGACAGGCCATACTGGTTTATTAATATCCCAAATTTAAAAAATATTATTCAAAAATATGTTAATAATAGTGCAGTAGAACAAAGTATGACAGAAATCCAATTAGGGAGAAATTTAAGTTTACAAATACACCTACCGACATTAAGCAAATTGTGCATGTGGAGACATACGAGGTGTGTTCAAAAAGTATCGCGAATTTTGAACTTTCGCTGGTTACGTACAGGGTGGCTGATGAATTTTGCTACATTAAGAAACTCAAATAATTTTTTTTTCAGTGTATGGAATTCATTTTTCTTTTATTCATGTTAAAGCTCATTAAATTTTATTAAATATAGCTTAATTAGTTTTAAAAATAATGGAATTTAAATGCCCCCCCTGCTCGTCGATGCATGTGCGGCATCTTACCAAAAAGTTGTTCATTACTGCTTGGAGAGTTGAGACAGGAATAGCCGCAATTGTTTCTCGAATGGATTGCCTTAGTTCATTCAAATTTGTTGGTTTTGCTTTGAAGACTTCCTGTTTGCAATAACCCCACAAGAAAAAGTCAGGTGCAGTAAGGTCAGGCGACCTGGGTGGCCAACGGAATGTGGAGTTTCTGGTATATCAGCTTATTGGGAAATTTTCGTCGCAATTTTGTCATAACAGGTTGGGCTATATGAGGAGCTGCACCATCTTGCTGAAACCACACAGAGTTGAAAGAAATTCTCATTCGGCGTAATTCTGGATAGAAAAACTCTCTCAACATGCTCAAGTAACGGTCTCTAGTAACCGTAACGGTGTGACCGTTTTCTTCGAAGAAGTAGGGCCCGACAATGCAGCGTGATGAAACTGCACACCACACTGTGACACGAAGTGGATGCAATTCCGTCTCATGGAGTATCTGTGGGTTGGAAGCACTCCATATTCGACAATTTTGTTTGTTTATGTTGCCGTTTAAATCGAAATGGGCCTCGTCAGACATGAAAAGACAGTTCAACATGTTTCCATCCTCTTCCACCATTTGAAGCATCTTCTGGCAAAATTCCCAGCGAATCGGCAAGTCTGCAGCGTTCAGTTTCTTGGCCATTTGAATTTTATATGGGAATAAGTCCAAATCTTTGTGCATAATTGACTGTAATGACTGTCTGCTTACACCCATTTGAGCAGATAAGCTTCTTGTCGAAACACGTGGATTGTTTTGTATGGCAGCAGCTACAGCAGCGATTGTTTCCTCCGTTCGAACTGAAGGGGTTCGATGGTAAGGTCTTCTGTTGACTGTCCCAGCAAAATTGTTACAAGTCTTATTATGGTCCATCTGCTCGGAGGATTGCCGCCAAACGTGCGCCTATACTCTCTTTGAACCGAAACTACGGACTCCAGTGCGTGATAGCGGCGGACAATCCAAATTCGTGTTTCAGTGTCCCAGTTATCCATTTTTGTTAAATGTAAAAGTCAATCTGCAAAATAAAAAAAAAATTTACCAGATTCATTAAACAGAAAAAAAGTTATTTAATTTTTTTTTAGTAGCGGCTTTCATCAGCCACCCTGTATTCGAATTTCGAATTTTTTGTGGCGTTATGTTGGTACTCATGTCTCTCACTTATGCCGACAAGCTCGGCCATTTTGAATGTTCAGTTAATTGTTGACAGCTGCTTTGCTTGCACGTGTTTTGGATCGTCTTCGATTTTTACGCGAAATTCGTACCAAAATTGCTCAATTGTGACCAAAAACAATATACCAATTCTGAATCAAATTTTGTAACCTTCATAGATCGATTTTCAAAATTTGCTACGGCATTTTATTTAGAAGATAAAAACAGTCAAACTATCATTGAAAAATGGCGACTGTACAAATCACTGCGTGGCCATTTTCTTAAACTAATATGTGATAATGAATTCAGAAGTATAAATATCAAAGATTATCTTAGTAGTGAAAATATTGAACTACATTTAGTAAAACCTAATAACCACACCGGGAATGCAGATATTCAGAGGCTGCATAATACTTTGGGCGAAAAAATTAGAATGTTGTCAATTACACATAAAAACTTGAATATAAAAGATAAAGTAAGCAAAGCCATAGAATTTTATAATAATAGTATTCATTCGACAATAAAAGAAAAACCTATAAACGTTGAATATGGAAATTGTGATAAAAGCCAAATTTATAATAAAAACTTTGTTAAAAAACAAATGTATATTAAAAAACGAAATAAAACTAGAGAGCCTTACTCAGAAGACAGACGAGAAGGATATATAAAAAACTATAAGTCACTAAGACACAAAGAAGAACCTAAATATAAGTTACATAACTTAAATAATATTCATTCCTCTAACAGTAAGAGAAAGTTTAAACGTGAAGGTGATTTGGATTTAAAAACACTTGAAGCAAACGAAAATTGAAATTTTGAAATATTATTAAAAAAAAAGTTGTATTAGTTTTAAACGAAAATTTAAATTTTGAAATATTATTAAAAAGAAAATTGTATGAGTTTTAAAGATACGGAGTATCTTCATTCTAACGGAGGAGTAGTTACATAAATATATATATATACATATGTACATACTCATATATTTACTTAACTTCCTTCTTTTACCTTTCTTATAACTCTCCCATATTTCTCTTTGACTCTTTATTGATTTAAGCTCTTAGTACAGTATTATTATTTATTTACCTAATACCATCATTTTAGCTTAAGTACTTCTCTCATTAGAATTAAGTTTTAGTTTTAGAACTGATCTGCATCACACCAGTCATATTAATAAATTAAAGTTACTGTGAGTATTATTAATCCGTGTGTTTTATTACAACAAGAAGTGTAATTACATATCTGGCGCAGTCAACGGCGAACTAAACGCGAAATTAACTAAAGTTAATTATAATAAATAAACCATTAAAAATCGTACATTTGCCATAAAAATAAGAAAAGAACAACAATTTGTGAAACATTAATAAAATGTAAAACATTAATATTAACATTAACCAGTTTATCGCATATTATGAACTTTAACATAAATGAAAAAATAAAAGTGGTGAAAGTGAAACCAAAACTCTAAAAAGTCGTCTAAAAAATTATTAAAAAAAACTAAATTAATACTTAAAAAGAAAAAAAAACGGTACGTGATAACGGTTATTGAAAACTTTCAAAGAACTGTTATAAATTTATGAAGAGAAAAAATATTTCAAAAGAGAAAAAACATTAAAACGAACTAATAATATAAGCCCACTGGAATATAGAGAAAAAAAAAAACAACAAAAAGGTGGTGTACTCATTGCAACAAAATATTAGTTAGGAGCAAAATAAGTTTGCAGTTACAACAAAAACAACAAACATTGAGCGTTGTTACTTTGGAAAAATCAATAGAAAGAAGAAAATATAACAACAATCGCGATGACTATGCAACTGTCAACAAGTGAATTAATCAAACACGCCCAGCGAATTAAAGAGTACAGGAGAGACAACAACAACTATGCTCTCACCTCATTCATTAGAGAGGTTGACTCGATGCTTCATCTCATTGGCACTCACGTTGAGCTTAAAGACTACGTATATCACCATGTCATTTTAAACAAAATTCAAGGCACGCATTGAGAACGTTGGGGCTAAATCCAAAATGGGAGCAGGCAAAAGAAGCATTAGTAAAGAAGTGAAAGAAACTTACCATCATCTTTACCAGCAGGTATTCTCTACCAGTAATTTTAATATCGTAGATTATTATAAAACTCTTTGCAATATTCTTTGTAAAATTAATGAGAAATACGAATTTGATGAGGAAAAGCCTCAAGAATTTAGCCCGTTTAATGTAGAAAAAATAGTGCTTAGAACATTTTTAAATAATATTGATTTAAATCTAGCGTCAATAATTATTAATAACAAAATAGAAAATTTAAGAGAGGCATTTAGCTTACTAGAAAGAGAAGGCTTAATAAGACATAATCAAAATAGTGAAAAAAATTTAAAAGAAAATTATCAACAAAACATTGGAAGAAAAGAAAATAATAACCAGAATTTTGAGTATCCTAATGTAAGTGTAAATTGCAACAATCCATACTCAACGTTTGCTGCATTGCCAAAGCATATGTTTGAACACTATTATAATTAATAGGATAACAAATGGCGTGAAATTTTGAATATCGTATGGAATTAATAGGGAAAAACTATATTTACCTCTGGATTGGCTGCTCGTAACTCGCGTACTCTCGAAAAACAAGTGGCCGAGCATATCTTAGGATTTTAGCTCGATACCCCTGCCGAATGCCTACTTTCGTCAGGTTCGGAGAGGTAAGCGCTGTTATCGGTTGAAAGCTACAGGCCATAAAGGTGCAAATATGAATAATTTCACCCTACAAGGGGCGGCCGATATATTTAGGCCTTCAAAAAGAACAAATAGTGTAGCAGCCAAACCCAGATAAATGCACAATTCAAGTTTCCGGTTGAACTAGTCTTAAACTATTAAAATTATGGTGGGCCACCCATGGGCCCTTGCTCTGCCAGTCGCCGCTTGACACCTGTTGTGGGTGAGAAAATAAAGGTTAATATACATGTACGTGGTTTTGCTTAGCTCATTGCACCTTATTTTTTTTGTATTTTTATTGTTGGTGGGCCCCCGAAATTACAAGGCCGAAAATTGTGGCTTGTGCCAGCAACCCATTGATGGTTGACGGTGGAGTGCCGCTCAGCATCAGGCTGGCATAAACGTCGGCGCCTAGCGTCAGGCGCACAGGAGAGGCACGGAAAAATTCGGGATCCGCCAGCCTCATAAGCTGGAAAGGTGCAGCAACCGTCGCATCAATATTAGAGACCGGGCTCATCCGATGATGGTGCGCAAGGACCGTAGCTTGGGTGGTGACCCTTCTGGTTACTCCGTACTTTCCCCGAAGTACAAGTGTACACCTGATCGGCCGGGTCCCACCAACACGTTCTAGGTGAAGATTAGTAGCGAACTCACCGTCAATGACCGTAGTTGGTGAGCACGGGTCGACCAGGGCACGGACGAAGTGCAGTGCGCCACCGGACTCGATGCACACAAAAGCCGTTGGTGCGATGGCGACAAACGATCGCATAATGATGGCTGTAGCAGGGGCGTTGGCCGCTCTACCGGTGCGGAAAGTTGTAGCGGTTGCGTTGTGGCGGACAGCGGTGGTAGTGTTGGTAAGTCCGCGGGCCTGGTAAGGTGCCGTCCGACCCGCTGTGCGTCGTGATGAGCGGAAAGGACGTGTTTCCGCGTCACCCCGACGGACATCAGTGGGACTGTGAGATGGTCGGAAAGGACGTGCTGCCGAGCCACCACGATTCACCTTGACAGACCGCGGGGATGGGCGGAAAGGACGTGTTTCCGCGCCACCCTTGCGTAGTTTAGATCTTGGGACTGGACATTGAGGTGTGTCCGACGCGCGCTTCTTCCGTTGCTCGTGTCGTAGTAGCGGTCGGAAAGGACGTGTTTCCGAGCCGCCGAGCTGTGGAGTTGGTGTTGCAGCAGCCCTCATTTCTTCTTCTTCTTCTTCTACCTGTTCTGCCCAAGACTTTGTATTTTCTGTGATGGCTATGGATAGCGCATCATCAGATATTTCGCCTTCGTCTTCGATGATGTCGGTAGACTGTCGAGTAACTATGTTTTCGTCCATATGAAGGGACGTGTGGTGGGGTTCGTGGCACCGATAGCAACGGTCCTTACTTGGACAAATCTCCGGGCGGTGAAACGGGGACAAACAGTTGGGGCAATATTTGTGGATGAGTACCACCCGCAATCGTTCCTCCGCCGACATCCCCCGGGACTGCTGGCAAAAACGTATGCCATGGTTTTTGTTGCATAACCGACATGGTATGGCAAAGGTTTTGGTCCGCTCCTCTGTTTTTGCTCGTGTGGCCGTAAAACGAGTCATTCTAGAATATAAACCCATTATTAGGGTATTGGTATGGGTTTTTTGGGCGGTTGGGTGGCTTGTATGCATAATTGAAGCCCAGTTCCTGTACTTCGGTTTGGCATATTCATAAGATTCTTTATGAAGTATTAAGGTTTTAATTTTGTGTAACGCATTATCGCGTTATTCAAATGGAAACAAATTCCTTTCTGTCTGGTAGCTTTGTCACAGCTGACAAGTTCCTGCAAACCCCAGAACATAGTGCATAATGTTAAGAGTAGTAACTCGTAGGAGCCCGAACTGTAAAATTTGTTTGTAAAATGGGGTAAAAAGGGGAGAAATGGTGCGAGGTCTTTCAATTTGTGTATTAGTTTAGTTATTGCTCAATGGTCTGTGCATAAATTTAGATTAAATGTATCCATTTATACATGTATTGTAGCTGGTTGTTGCAGTGACACATAACCAGCTGATCGGCATCGTTCTATAGCCGGCCGTCAGTCACCCACTTTTGTGATTCTCCAGATGTGGTCAGCGATTCGGTGCTGCCACATCCAACCGATGACGTCTGCCGCATTTGGCAATGTAAAAATGGAGACAGATCGTCGCGACAGATGTGGTATTACATCCTTCAACATATTTAACTTAAAGCCCTGGGGCGGAAAACTGAAAATTGGATAGATGAGGTGAACATATCTCTCGTGTTACCATTTTGCCATGCCAAGTGGAATACCAAATTTTGCAGTTTATGAATGAAGGGTATCGAAGAAAAGTGAATCGTGAACTGATAACTTTCCTCACAGCATATTTCATATTTTGTGTTAACTTATAATTTTTTCATTCTGTAAATTACTGGCGACCAGCATTATTGCCAATACCTATATGGGTACACATTCGTAGCTGAACCGATTTCACCTAGCTCCAGGTGAATAAATTCACTCGCTCCCTTAGGTGCGTAAACCCAAAAAAAAACTGGTGGATTTTTGTAACGAGTACATACCCGTCGCGTTTGTGTGTGGCAACTCGTGTTGTCACGAAGAAACGTTTGATGTGGCTACGCTCATTCATTCAGCACTGGATACATTTCTGAATGAAATGTCATTGACGAAAATTTTCACGAGGGTAAGTAGTAAATTTGTAATTTGTTGCTAATTTTCTCTTTAACTAATATTTGTGTTATTTACAGGTGATGAATGGATACACAGGACCGATGGGGGACTCCTGGAGGTAAGTATGAATGGACGCTGGCCGAAATCCTGTATCGTTTCGGCCAGAGTCAGAAAACCACTTACATATATATGTACATATGTCATTCGCGGTGATGGCCGGCACACAGCGATTGATAGATATGTATGTAAATATACAAACTTTTTCCAAGTAGTAATCGTTTTCTTTCTTTTGCAGGGTTCTTCCATGGGTCAGTGGTACACCCCACCGTAAACCTCATGCCACGTTAAGCATGGGCGCATGGGCGGGTGGTAAAATTAAATAATGCGCCGGGGGTATTGTATTTTGGTTCTCGTGGCGGTCGTGGTGGCCGAGGTCGTGGAGGCAAGGAAGACTCTAAAGAATGGATTCCCGTAACCAAATTAGGGCGCTTAGTGCGTGATGGAAAAATTCATTCATTAGAAGAGATTTACCTATATTCTTTGCCAATCAAAGAATTCGAAATTATTGATTTCTTTGTGGGTACAGCACTACGTAATGAGGTTTTAAAAATCATGCCTGTTCAGAAGCAGACCCGTGCTGGTCAGCGCACGCGTTTCAAGGCATTTGTTGCTATAGGAGACAACAATGGACATATTGGTCTTGGTGTTAAATGCAGCAAAGAAGTGGCTACCGCTATATGTGGCGCTATCAAATTGTCAGTCGTACCTGTTCGTCGTGGTTACTGGGGTAATAAGATTGGTAAACCCCATACTGTACCATGCAAAGTTACTGGTAAATGTGGTTCCGTATCAGTGCGTTTGATTCCAGCTCCTCGTGGTACTTGTATTGTATCAGCTCCTGTACCTAAGAAGTTACTAACAATGGCTGGCATTGAGGATTGTTATACTTCGGCTCGTGGTTCGACAGGTACCTTTGGTAACTTTGCCAAAGCAACATACGCTGCTATTGCTAAGACCTATGCTTATTTGACACCTGATTTATGGAAGGAGATGCCTTTAGGGGCCAGTCCATATCAAGAATTCGCCGATTTCTTGGCTGAAAAGCCCACCACTGCTGCTCGTCACCAAGTGGATGCTTAAATAGATTCCTCGTCAAATTTTAATAATTTGATAACGACTTAATAAATAATAGCAAACAGTAATTAAAGAAGGCAGTCCAAATCAAGGAAAACCTTAACCGAGCAAGAAGTTTATACACAGGTGGCAAAGTTGTTTGGGCAAGATGAAGATGTACTACGAGAGTTTGGTCAATTTCTACCAGATGCCATCATCAAAGCGGGCAATATATGTCAAAGTCGGTCCTGTTCGAAGGACCAGGACCATGAACAATTGCGGCAGTGGAATTGGTATCTAGTAATTTGCTTTTGATAACCAAAATATCGGATATGGACGGAAGCGACGTGTTGCGGGTGAGTACGTGAGATTATTAGCAACGACTGACTTACCTAACGATACTATTCCTAATCCCGCTACTGGTGGCGTCGATAAGAGTAAAGCCCAAGCTGATGGGACAGCATTAATTGTACAATCATTGCGGACGACTGGAATCTCTAGACCTTTAACTTGAGTAACGTACCTGCATGCTGTGGTGATTTCACCAGCAACTAAAGTGGAAAAACGTTTTCAGCGGAAGTATGGCAAGTAAATTACCACTATATAATTAGATTTTTATATTTTAAAGAGAATATTGTCGAAGTTAGTACATAGGTAACTCTCAACTAACTGTAGTTAAGATTAAGTTGTAAATTAATGTGAAAATAACATACATAGCACGTATCTGCCCCGAACCCCACAGCGCCACTGCCTGGTCTTAATAGGCTGGTGAGTTTATTCATTGTCCCACTCATGGGATAATACTCTTGTAACTGTAGGTAGGTTTTTAATTGTAATTCCACCTAAGATTTGGTAACTGTGTCCTTCAGGAGACACCTGCTAAACCAAGTCCAAAACGTCGGGAGAGGTATCAAAATACGCGTTTTGACCTCTGTATCACTAATCAGAAAGCGAATTTTTAATTTTGGAAATCTATTTTCCAAGCAATTTCTGTCATCAATCCGATGCCTGCAGCCATGTCTGCTTATTTTGAGTTTTCCTTTTCTATTCCCCATCTTCACCCGGTTTTCTTTGATGTCATCAAACTTTATTAAGGAAATCCTCCATTTCGAAGCCAACATGGCGTAGCTTAAGAGCCAAAATTTTTCATTTTGTTGAATTTTGTAAGACTCTTAACTGTCTACTTCGGTTGCAGATCGGGTCACCCGTCTGCGGTAGGTTTTCTGTTGGCCTCGTTACATTTGAACGAGTGCGCTTATTGTCTTGTGGGTAGGCTCCTTTGTTTGGTGAGCAATAAGGTGGTAAGGGGTTTGTTCTAGTTGGGAGGGGAATACGGTTCGGTGGGAGAAGTCTTGAAGCTCTCTAATCCTCATAGTAATTAGAAGTGGAATTAGAGATACTTAGAAGTGGAATATCATTACCTTCCGCCATCCTCGTTACCGGGTGGCAGTAAGACCAATTTCGTGATTGGTCTGGTAGTCTGGCCCCTCGCGGTATCAAGTACTACGACACGAACTCGGTGATCTGGTCCACGATGTAGTTGTGCGATTCGTCCGAGTCTCCATTCGTTTGGAGGCAGGTTGTCTTCCTTTAGAACGACGAGGTCCCCTTGTTTCATGTTTGATTGTGGGTGTTTCCACTTTACGCGTTTTTGCAATTCGGTGAGGTACTCTGTTTTCCATCGTTTGCAAAACGTCTGGTGTAGAGCCTTGAGTTTTTCCCATCGGTAGACGAGTGAGGCACGATTCTCACTAACGTCGATCTCAGCTGGGGCTAATAGGTGTCCTCCAACGCGGAAATGTCCCGGAGTCAATGGCTCCAAGCTGGACGGCTCGTTGGACGAGGGACTAAGTGGCCGAGAGTTGAGGCAGGACTCGACTCGACAAAGTAGGGTACTGAACTCTTCGAGGGTGAATTTCTGATCGGACGCGATCTTCTTGAAGTGGTTCTTGAAACTTTTTACCCCTGTCTCCCAGAGTTCACCCATGTGGGGGGCGCCCGCTGGGATGAAATGCCAGGTCAGGCGTTGATGGTAGTATTTCGATAGGGTTTGGTTGCGGGCATCCGAGAGAAAAGCTTTGAACTCGGAGCGGAGGGCTCGAGAGGCTCCGACAAAGTTAGTTCCATTGTCGGAGTAGATGTTCTTTGGACATCCTCGTCTCGCAACAAACCTGTCGAAGGCTGCCAAGAACGCTGCGGTACTAAGGTCACTAGTGGCCTCTAAGTGAATAGCCTTGGTCGTGAAGCAGACAAAGAGGCAAACATAGCCCTTTGACAGCCGACATCCTCTTCCACTGTAGGACTTGATGTCGAACGGTCCGGCGAAATCTACACCGGCGTTTGTGAACGCGCGTGAGAAGGTGGTACGTTCTGGCGGGAGGTTTCCCATCAGCTGGGTTTGTGATCGCTTGCGGAAGATCGTACAAACCTTGCAGTTATGGATGACGGATCGGATCGTATTTTTAACTCGTGGGATCCAATATTGCGTACGTAGGAGGCGTAACATGAGTTGGTTTTCGCCGTGAAGGGAAATGTTTTGGATAAATTGGACGAGAAGACGCGTAAACTGACAGGCGTAAGGGAGGATAATTGGATGGCGTTCATTATAGGCGAGATCAAGGGACGCAGACAGACGACCGCCTACTCGCAATATATCACGGCTGTCGACGAAGGGGTTGAGAGGAAGGACTTCACTTTTTGTCCCAATGGGTTTCCCGGTTTTTAATTCCTTTAATTCTTCAGAATAATGCTTCTGTTGATATATTTTAATAAGTCGTTGAGTCGTAGCCTTAATTTCGTCGGGCGAAATGAGGTGTGACTCCGCTTTGAAAAAAGATTTCGTTTTGGGATTAGTTCTTTGAGAGAACCTCACAATGTATGATATAACCCTCAAAGCCCTTGAAAAATCAGAAAACCTTTCGAGAATGTCCTCGTTATCGTGTATTTGCTTAGTTGTGTGAACTTGTACTCTCTTTTTTTCGATGTTTGTACCATAATATCTTTCTTGAGTTGGCCATTTTGTCTTGTCTTCTTGTAGCCAAGAAGGTCCCTGCCACCACAAAGTGTTGTTGACTATATCCTTTGCTGATAGTCCTCTGCTGGCCATGTCTGCTGGGTTTGATGCGGAATCTACGTGCCGCCAGATTTTATTTCCCACCTTTTCCACTATTTTTGTTACTCTATGAGCCACGAATGTTGACCAAGAGCATGGTGGTTTCTTAATCCAAGCTAGAACAATCGTAGAATCGGTCCATAGATGAGTATTGAAATTTCCTAAGTTTAAGTTTTCGCGGACAGATTCTATCGTTTCGGCCAGTAAGACTGCCCCGCATAACTCTAAACGGGGTAATGATATCGTTTTTACGGGAGCTACTCTCGTTTTGGCCATTAATAGATTGACGTAGATCTGATCCCTCACTTTGGCTCGTAAAAAGATTGTAGCGGCATAGGCCTTTTCTGATGCATCGCAGAACCCGTGTATTTCCACCTCGTTGGATGGCGTGAAATGCACCCATCGCGGTATTTGAATGCTATTGATTTCGTGATAATCCTGCATGAAGCTTTCCCACCGATCTAGGGTTAGTGTAGATACCCTTTCGTCCCAGTCAGTCCCCTCTAGCCATATGTTCTGCATAAGAATTTTGGCTACTATGACGACTGGTGCCAACCAACCTAACGGATCGAACAGCTTGGCGATGGCTGACAGTATTGCCCTTTTTGTAATAATATCCCTATTCTCGATAGGCTTTGCCGTAAAATAAAACGAGTCGGAATGCGCGTTCCAACGGATCCCGAGGGTTTTAACCGTGCTCGAATCCTCGAACTCCAGGAAGCCCTCGTTTAGACGATGAGGTTTGGGTATCCCTTGCAATATTTTGCTGCAGTTCGATGTCCATTTTCGGAGGGAAAATCCCGCGGATTGCAATGCGTGCGAGATTTCATCGCGAGCTTGGATTGCTGACTCGATGCTATGTCCCCCAGCAAGCACGTCGTCGACGTACATGCTTGTTCGAAGTATATTTGCTGCTGTTGGTGATGACGTCTCAACGTCGTCAGCTAGTTGATGTAGGGTTCTTATCGCCAAATAAGGGGCGCAGTTTACTCCAAAGGTAACTGTCCGTAATTCAAAGACGCGTATGGGTTCCCCTGGATTGGGTCGGAAAACTATTCGTTGGAACTGTGTCTGATTGGGTTTAATCCATATCTGTCGATACATCTTCTCGATGTCACTGTTGAAGACATATTTAAAGAATCTCCATCGAAGGAGTAGAATGGTTAAATCTGCCTGAAGAACTGGTCCTGCATGAAGGACGTCATTCAAGCTTGTGCCATTAGAAGTGGGACACGAAGCGTTGAATACCACCCGAACCTTTGTGGTCGTGCTCTCTTCTTTTATAACCGCATGGTGTGGTAAGAAGTAGCAATCTGTAGAATGGGGTGGTATGACTGTGGGAACTTTCGACATATGCCCCAATGTCTCGTATTCTCCAAGTACCCTGTTGTACTCTGTCTGTAGGGCCGGTGTCTTAGCTAGGCGCGTCTCATTCCGGTAGAATTGAGAGCAGACGCCCTTTAGAGAGGGCCCTAAGCAGATGTTGTTAGGGAAATCCTCTTTAAATGGAAGGGCGACGGTGTATTTCCCATCAGAGTTCCTTTCCGTTGGGGCTTTGAAAAGTGCCTCGCAATAGGCATTATCTTCATTCAGTGCCTTTTTCTTCGGGACATCCTCCAACTCCCAGAAAGCGGTTAACTGCTTGTCCAGGTTTATTTCATTGAAAAATGACACCCGAGTATTAGTTGGTTGAGGTGCATCTGCACGACCGGTTATAATCCAACCGAATACGGTTTCTTGGGCGAGAAGCGTGTTTAATACGTTCTTCCGTATACCGTTTAATATAATTTGTGGATAAACGTCGCCTCCTAGGATGAGATCGACTGGTTCGTTAATGAAGAACCTCTTATCCGCCAAGATTAGATCAGGGAATGCCTGCCGAGTCATTGCGCTCACTTGGCAAGTAGGAAGATCCCCAGTTAATTGTGGTAGGACTAATACCACTGTATCGATGCTAACTAAGGGGTCGGTGAAGGATCCTAGCTGAATGGAGCATGACTCCTTCACCTGCGCTGATAAAGTATTGTTTATCCCGGAAACTTGGACGTGCAAGCGTTTTGAAGGGAGGTTTATTCTACGCTTCAATCTTTCTGTTATGAATGAACATTCTGAACCTGAGTCAATCAATGCTCTAGCAGAAAAATCTACTCCATTGTAGTGAATGTTTACACGCGCTGTTCCTAATAATACCCCCTTAGTAGTATTCGCATGACATGAAGAGACGTTATTAATATCTTTCCTCTTTTCAGATTCCAGATTGTCTCTTGCCTGCTGTGATGTCGAGGGCCTATCATCTGAGGTATTTTGACGCCACCTCTGGTTAGTTGCTTTTGGCTGAGCTGTTGCCAAGTGGAGCAAGGTGTTGTGCCTTGCGTGACACGAGCTGCAGTTAAAGGAACTTGTGCATCGTGTCACTGTAATTTGTGCTCCTTACTGTTGCACATTTTACACGAAGTTTTAGGGACGCTGGCTTGGTATACTCCAAGTTTCGCAGGCGTTTCCCGTGCTTTGATTTGACTCCTGGGTGCCTTGGATGCTTTGTTACCCCTGAGGTCAGAAACGGTTTCCAAAGTTTGGAACCGGTTGGATAGAAATTTATCCATGTCTTCCCATTTTGGAATCTCTGTTTTGTTCTCTATGGTTTGTTCCCATAGAGCCAGAGTGCATTCCGGGAGTTTGGTGGAGCATAGGTATGTTATTATCGCATCCCAGTTGGAAATGTCAATTTGATGACATTGGAGCGATGAAATGCAATTATTAATGTCGCGTTGCAACTTTTTAATTGCTGTACCGCATTCACTTTCTACAGCGGTTAAACTAAACAAAGTTTTTAGTTGAGTATTGACCAGGATACGTTTGTTTTCGTACCTGTCACCCAGATTTTTCCAGGCTGTTGAAAAGCCTTCATTTGTTAGTGGACACCTGCGCACAATTTCTTTTGCCTCCCCTTCAGTCTTTTGGTTGAGGTGATATAACTTTTCAACCGGGGTAAGGCGTTTGTTCAATATATATATAGCTGTGAACAAGTCCCTAAAGGTTGGCCAAGAAAGGTAGTCGCCTTTGAACACCTCGGTGTCGCAGGGAGGGAGGCGAATATTATTTTCTCTGATGGAAGATTCAGAGGCTTTAGGGGCAGGTGTGGCAGGTACGGACAATTTCTCGACCTCAGCATTGATTGTAGCCATGCATTTTGCATAGCATGCGAAACAAGTCTTGTTTTTTTGCCTCAACGACTGCAGGTCTTCTTTGGATATATCTGTGGAGCTAAGAAGACTCTCATACGTCGCTTTTGTCTTCTTCCACAATGACTTCAACTCCTCTTGCTGTATTGCAAGGGTGTGTTTATCTAGTTCTTGTATCTGTGTAGAGCTGAAGTCTTGCTCAAACTCTACTATACAATCGGACAGTCGGATGTAGGTCTCCATTTTTTTAATTAATTTAAATATCTTGTCTCTTTAAAGGAAACAGAGACCGGAAGGACTGACTCAGGATTTGATTGCTTGCAACTAAGCGAAATTATGTGAAAGTGACACAGATAGAAATCTGGATGCAGATTTAATGTGTCTAAAAAAATTGTGAAAGTGAACAGGTGCACAGTGATATGTGAAAGTGGCACAGATAGAACTCTAAATACAGATTTAATGTGCCTGTGGGAAAATATATCAGTGGATATAATTCCCTGAATAGCCAAAACCAGTATGAAACTAAATTGAATTTTCCAAGAAAAACGATAACGCAGTTGTGTTTGTCCAGCAGTATGGGACAGTGAAGTGCTTTATTTGAAAAAAAATTCGAAAGAAAGTAAGAATTTTTTCCGCAAACAATATTATTATACACAAGCCACCCAACTCAGTGAAAAATTTGAAATGTCGCAATTATTTTGTATTGTTTGAAGTGAATTGTGTGATGGCTCTATAAAAAGCATCAACCAAGTGAAAATCAAGTGATGTAGTCACTCAAAGAATTTGCACAGTATGTGGCGAATAAGAGATCTATATACAGTGCAGTGATGTGTATACAAAAAAAATAAAAAAAGGTCACTGACTGCCTGCCTTGAGCTGTGTCGGAGAAGTCTTACCACTGGAGGGGGACTTAACCGATAGTCAAAAGGCGGAAGTGTGCTCACGAGAACACGAATTTTTCACTTGCTTTGTTTCTATTTACGAAACGATCACAAATTCACTTAACACGTATTTCACGTATGTAAAAAAAAAGTGGTGCATGAACTAAAAGCAAAGAAACCAACGTACCTTGTGATATGAACGCTGAAAGTGTTTGAAATGATGTTGTAGTGATGTAGTAGTAGTGGACTGTATATTCTGATGTGACTTGATGTTATGAGATTTGCTGTGCGATGTGATATGATTCGATTTGATGTGTGATGTGGTTTGTGTATGACTGTCTCTCTCTGGCACTCGCTACTGGTTTTTCGAAGGTTGTGTATTTGTTGATGTCTCGTGAATTTAAAAATTTAATTTATTATCGCTGGATTGCACAAATGGTTTTCCTTGCTCTCTATGGATTTGTAATTTTCTAATTTTTGTGGAAATTGATGGTTAAACAATTTTTTTTTCTCTGGCGCGATAGGCGGGATCGTGGCAATGACGGTGGCGCGCTCGCACGTAATAAAGGGAGACAAACAATAAAAAGCACCGAATTAGTAAATAAACAAACAAGGATTGCTTTCGCTAAGTAAAGAATACACAGGTGTTTATTTGGAATATGTTTGAACACTATTATAATTAATAGGATAACAAATGGCGTGAAATTTTGAATATCGTATGGAATTAATAGGGAAAAACTATATTTACCTCTGGATTGGCTGCTCGTAACTCGCGTACTCTCGAAAAACAAGTGGCCGAGCATATCTTAGGATTTTAGCTCGATACCCCTGCCGAATGCCTACTTTCGTCAGGTTCGGAGAGGTAAGCGCTGTTATCGGTTGAAAGCTACAGGCCATAAAGGTGCAAATATGAATAATTTCACCCTACAAGGGGCGGCCGATATATTTAGGCCGGTGGCCTAAACACTTTTCAAGCAATAGACAAGCTCAAAGTAGGCAGTATAGTTTAAGAGGAAGTTCGCATCAAAGTAGGCAAAATTTCCATAATCCTCTTAATCGAAATGACAATAGTTTTTCCACACAAAACTCGAATCAATATAGAAACAATAACAGAAATTTCAGACATGACATTCCAATGGAAACTGATCATGTTCAGGTAGAAGAATTTGAAAATACAAATGATGAAATAAATTTTCATTCAATTGCCTCAAGAAATCATTACCAATAATAGATTTGACCATAAATAAAAACAAATTAAAAGCCTTAGTAGACACAGGGTCAACTACCTCTTTATTAAATGAGGACAAATTGCCACAATATAAACGCTTGCTATTGAAAAATAATATTTCCTTTACATCTCTCAATAACACAAGTAATATGAAATAATAACTCAGCTACCACTTGAATTTAATGAGGAAGGAACCATGTCGTGGAAACTTATTAATTTCAAAAATAAAAGTTTTGATGCTATTATAGGACAAAACATATTGCGACCTATGAAAGCCATAATAGATATGAATGCAGAAACTATTACTTTAAATGGAAAAGTGATATTGACAAAGATGTTTTGGAAAGTATTTTATAAGACTTAAATAATGAGGAAAGGGTGGCGACAAAAATAATCTTAAGCACATTCAAAGATTTAATTTACACTGAGGGGCAAGCGCTCACTAACACTAACATAATACAACACGAAATTCGAACCACTACGGACAAACCTATCTATACTAAATTGTGCCGGTATCCACAAGTACATGAGAGGGAGATATGCAAACAAATCGACTGGATGCTAGCGCAGGGAATAATAAAGGATAGCAACTCCCCTTATAATAGTCCTTTGTGGATTGTACCCAAAAAAATAGGTAGTACTGGGGAGCAAACGTGGCGTATTGTAATCGATTATAGGGCTCTCAATAGCATAACGATCGACGATAAGTTTCGTATACCTAACATAGAAAATATCTTGGATAAGTTGGGTAGATCCCAATACTTCACGACGATTGACTTGGCGAAAGGATTTCACCAGATACTTGTTAAACAAGCAGACAGGTCGAAAACAGCCTTTTTTACGCCTTATGGTCATTATGAGTTTGTGCGGATGCCATTTGGGTTAAAAAATGCACCCGCAACATTCCAAAGACTCATAAATTACGTTTTAAAAGACCTTATTAATAAAATTTGCGTCGTATATATGATATACTGATATTTTCCACAAGCTTTCAAGAGCATATAAATGCCATAAATCTTGTATTTGATAAACTTAAGAAGGCAAACCTCAAACCTCGAATCCAAATAAACAGGTGTAAGTTTTTTGCAAAAGAAACTCTTTATTTAGGCCATGTCTTAACCACGAGTGGCGTAAAGCCTAATCCCTCAAAGGTGGATCAAATCTTGAAGCTTTATTTGCCCCGGACAGTAAAACAAATAAAATCTTTCTTAAGTTTCACTGGATATTATATAAAGTTTATAAAAAATTATTCTACTGTTGCTTATCCTATGATAAAGTATTTAAAGAAAGGATCGAAGCTAAACACTAACGACTCTAATTACATGAATTCTTTTGAGAAACTGAAAACAATTCTCACAGAAGACCCGGTGCTAAAGTATCCGGATTTTAGTAAACAGTTCCAGCTTATTACTGATGCTAGTGTCAATGCAATAGGTGCTGTATTGCAACAGCAAGGACATCCCATCTGTTATGCTAGCAGGACACTAAACGAGCATGAAAAAAACTACTCAGTTACTGAAAAAGAGCTTTTGGCTATTGTCTGGGCAACAGGATACTTTAGGCCATATTTATATAATACAAAATTCGAAATTTTGTCAGACCATCTGCGATGGCTTTTTGTAAAAGCCCAAAGTAAATCAATGAATCCTAGGTTTTATAGATGGCTTATAAAACTCAGTGAGTTCAACATAACAGTTAATTACATAAGCGGAAAAGAAAATCAAGTTGCCGACTTTCTCAGCAGTATAAATTCGGACACAACCGAAATTAATATGCTGTCAACATCTACGGATTCGTTGCCAACGATGATATAGCGACGATTCATTCGCAACGGGAAGATTTATTGAATCATATTAATATATTACATACTGTAGTAAACAGATTTAGGACACAAATTATTTTAACTGACAATAAGGAAAAGGATATAGATATTAAACATAATAACAAAAAGATATATTTAAGCTCTGAAGATTTGAAAACTAATTTAGAAAACATATTAATAAGAAACATTGAAAAGGGTAAAGTCGGAATTTACTGTGGGTTGGACGATACAATGTATAATATTTTACAAAAGAAATTAATAGAATTATTTGAAGGAAGCAGAAATATAAAATTTTGTCGATGCTCATACCACGCAACAGATATTGGCACAGAAGATGAAGCATTGAAATATATACACAATTATCATAAAAATGAGACAGGCCATACTGGTTTATTAATATCCCAAATTTAAAAAATATTATTCAAAAATATGTTAATAATAGTGCAGTAGAACAAAGTATGACAGAAATCCAATTAGGGAGAAATTTAAGTTTACAAATACACCTACCGACATTAAGCAAATTGTGCATGTGGAGACATACGAGGTGTGTTCAAAAAGTATCGCGAATTTTGAACTTTCGCTGGTTACGTACAGGGTGGCTGATGAATTTTGCTACATTAAGAAACTCAAATAATTTTTTTTTCAGTGTATGGAATTCATTTTTCTTTTATTCATGTTAAAGCTCATTAAATTTTATTAAATATAGCTTAATTAGTTTTAAAAATAATGGAATTTAAATGCCCCCCCTGCTCGTCGATGCATGTGCGGCATCTTACCAAAAAGTTGTTCATTACTGCTTGGAGAGTTGAGACAGGAATAGCCGCAATTGTTTCTCGAATGGATTGCCTTAGTTCATTCAAATTTGTTGGTTTTGCTTTGAAGACTTCCTGTTTGCAATAACCCCACAAGAAAAAGTCAGGTGCAGTAAGGTCAGGCGACCTGGGTGGCCAACGGAATGTGGAGTTTCTGGTATATCAGCTTATTGGGAAATTTTCGTCGCAATTTTGTCATAACAGGTTGGGCTATATGAGGAGCTGCACCATCTTGCTGAAACCACACAGAGTTGAAAGAAATTCTCATTCGGCGTAATTCTGGATAGAAAAACTCTCTCAACATGCTCAAGTAACGGTCTCTAGTAACCGTAACGGTGTGACCGTTTTCTTCGAAGAAGTAGGGCCCGACAATGCAGCGTGATGAAACTGCACACCACACTGTGACACGAAGTGGATGCAATTCCGTCTCATGGAGTATCTGTGGGTTGGAAGCACTCCATATTCGACAATTTTGTTTGTTTATGTTGCCGTTTAAATCGAAATGGGCCTCGTCAGACATGAAAAGACAGTTCAACATGTTTCCATCCTTTTCCACCATTTGAAGCATCTTCTGGCAAAATTCCCAGCGAATCGGCAAGTCTGCAGCGTTCAGTTTCTTGGCCATTTGAATTTTATATGGGAATAAGTCCAAATCTTTGTGCATAATTGACTGTAATGACTGTCTGCTTACACCCATTTGAGCAGATAAGCTTCTTGTCGAAACACGTGGATTGTTTTGTATGGCAGCAGCTACAGCAGCGATTGTTTCCTCCGTTCGAACTGAAGGGGTTCGATGGTAAGGTCTTCTGTTGACTGTCCCAGCAAAATTGTTACAAGTCTTATTATGGTCCATCTGCTCGGAGGATTGCCGCCAAACGTGCGCCTATACTCTCTTTGAACCGAAACTACGGACTCCAGTGCGTGATAGCGGCGGACAATTCAAATTCTTGTTTCAGTGTCCCAGTTATCCATTTTTGTTAAATGTAAAAGTCAATCTGCAAAATAAAAAAAAAATTTACCAGATTCATTAAACAGAAAAAAAGTTATTTAATTTTTTTTTTAGTAGCGGCTTTCATCAGCCACCCTGTATTCGAATTTCGAATTTTTTGTGGCGTTATGTTGGTACTCATGTCTCTCACTTATGCCGACAAGCTCGGCCATTTTGAATGTTCAGTTAATTGTTGACAGCTGCTTTGCTTGCACGTGTTTTGGATCGTCTTCGATTTTTACGCGAAATTCGTACCAAAATTGCTCAATTGTGACCAAAAACAATATACCAATTCTGAATCAAATTTTGTAACCTTCATAGATCGATTTTCAAAATTTGCTACGGCATTTTATTTAGAAGATAAAAACAGTCAAACTATCATTGAAAAATGGCGACTGTACAAATCACTGCGTGGCCATTTTCTTAAACTAATATGTGATAATGAATTCAGAAGTATAAATATCAAAGATTATCTTAGTAGTGAAAATATTGAACTACATTTAGTAAAACCTAATAACCACACCGGGAATGCAGATATTCAGAGGCTGCATAATACTTTGGGCGAAAAAATTAGAATGTTGTCAATTACACATAAAAACTTGAATATAAAAGATAAAGTAAGCAAAGCCATAGAATTTTATAATAATAGTATTCATTCGACAATAAAAGAAAAACCTATAAACGTTGAATATGGAAATTGTGATAAAAGCCAAATTTATAATAAAAACTTTGTTAAAAAACAAATGTATATTAAAAAACGAAATAAAACTAGAGAGCCTTACTCAGAAGACAGACGAGAAGGATATATAAAAAACTATAAGTCACTAAGACACAAAGAAGAACCTAAATATAAGTTACATAATTTAAATAATATTCATTCCTCTAACAGTAAGAGAAAGTTTAAACGTGAAGGTGATTTGGATTTAAGAACACTTGAAGCAAACGAAAATTGAAATTTTGAAATATTATTAAAAAAAAAGTTGTATTAGTTTTAAACGAAAATTTAAATTTTGAAATATTATTAAAAAGAAAATTGTATGAGTTTTAAAGATACGGAGTATCTTCATTCTAACGGAGGAGTAGTTACATAAATATATATATATACATATGTACATACTCATATATTTACTTAACTTCCTCCTTTTACCTTTCTTATAACTCTCCCATATTTCTCTTTAACTCTTTATTGATTTAAGCTCTTAGTACAGTATTATTATTTATTTACCTACTACCATCAGTACATTAAGTACTTCTCTCATCAGAATTAAGTTTTAGTTTTAGAACTGATCTGCATCACACCAGTCATATTAATAAATTAAAGTTACTGTGAGTATTATTAATCCGTGTGTTTTATTACAGCAAGAAGTGTAATTACATATCTCGCGTGTTGTGTGATATTGTTAAAATAAAATCATCGAAAAGTAATCTGATGTTTTGCGAATGGAATTAATCGAAAGTTTTAATAAAAAAGGTGTATATTTTTGCGCACGTGCTGCGAATTTTCATAACTTCCAAAAATGTTTGTAAACAAAAAACACGTGACTCGAACTTACTAAATGTGTTTTTACTAAATGCGCCACCATGAACGTTTTTTCGAAGAAAATGTCCGAAAATGGAAAATGTTGCATTTTAAATTCAGCATGAACAGCACATTAGAATCCCTTTTTACTTTCGAGTAGAACATCCCATCGAATAAAACTACAAAGTAAGGGCCCCGATATCTTAATCGTTCTTAGCTTCTGTTGATTTTGTGCGTCTTAAGAGTTTGGTCTCTGAAATAATAATCCGGGAACAGAATACTATTTTCAACCGTTTCAATATAATCTTTCATAAATTTCCCTTTTCTAAATCAATAACCATTCTTTCACTGTCCACATTTTATTTATCACGCACTATAAATTGAAATATATCCTATTGCTGTTTTACAAAAAATATTTGCAATAACTTTATATTACGAGAATGGATAAACGTTAAACCGTTTTACTTTTTATAAGTCCTATGCCAGCTGTATGAAATTTGACCTATTCCCGAATGTAAATGTAAACTATAATTATATTCTTAATAACAAAATAAATGTATGGCCCGCAAACATAGTCGTTGCTTGAACGTGTTTTAATTCAAATTAAAATCTATTCAATTCAAAAAAGCCTTTAAAATTGAGGTCAATCATAGACGTTTTAAACCCAGGGCCCTTACTCTGTTCTATTCGCAAGAACATTTTTTTGATTTCGAGTGATTCGTACTCTGTAAGGAATTTTCGAGTAGAACGCGTTCGTTGTTCGAGTTACATTCTGCTCCTTTCGGATTTGATGTATCCGCTTTCAGTTGTAGAAAATTTGATACTTACTGTTTCTGCGCTTGCATTCAGAGTGAGTGGGTTCGATTCTCCACAAGAGCCTTTGAAATAGCAAAACTATACGAATTAGTCTGACGAGAAATCGTGGCTGTTTATTTTCTTACGAGTATAATAAAACAATTGATGTTTTTTTTACATCAAGAAATCGCTTTTGTTTTCTTCTATCAGCTCACTCTTATCATTAGGGTGGTCCATTTTTTTCTCAGTTTTTTCTATCAGTTGCTTTACTAATGCATGTGAGTATCTTTCTTAGGTAATTGTTTCCTTAAGGAGACAACTGCTAAAACACGTCCAAAAATATCGGAAGAGGTATCAAACAATGCATTTTGACTTCGGTATCAACAATCCGAAAGCGGATTTTCAATATTTTGTTTCACTAAAAAGTTATACTCAAAAAAACGCAAAAATTACCCAGGTCCGATCCCAAATAGGGGGCTTGATCTTAGGTATTTATGTGCAGACCACCTTTCTACGTAGGCGGCCTTCGGCCGCGCTTAAAAAAAATAACCCTTAGCCGGTCCAACACCGGCTACGCGGTCCACAGTATTTCTGAGCAGAACACACTTTTTGCACTTTTCGGTACATCCTAATCTGTGATTACAACAACCACATGAAAATGAGAGAAAATTTTCAACTTTGATGGCAAATATCTCTTCACTGAAACAAAAACTGGAAAATCCGCTTCCGGATTATTGTTACCGAGGTCAAAACGCGTCATCTGATACCTTTCCCGATAGCTTTGGACGTGTTTTAGTAGTTGTCTCCTAAAGGAAACAATTACCCTTTTTTATTTTGTTGTTATTTTCTTTTTGAATTCTTTATCACTAAGTAGGTTCACTTTCCGGATGAAGGTCGTTGCCTTATTAGTTTTTTGCTTCAATGGATGATTGGAGTGATAGTTTATAAATTTACCCGATGCTACCGTCTTCGCCTACCAATTCGAAATTAATTTTTCGTTTTTTCGCTGTACTTCTTGGCCTAGGAAGTCAATTTTGTTATTTTCGAATGGATTGCCTTAGTTAATTCAAATTTGTTGGTTTTGCTTTGAAGACTTCCTGTTTGCAATAACCCCACAAGAAAAAGTCAGGTGCAGTAAGGTCAGGCGACCTGGGTGGCCAACGGAATGTGGAGTTTCTGGATATCAGCTTATTGGGAAATTTTCGTCGCAATTCTGTCATAACAGGTTGGGCTATATGAGGAGCTGCACCATCTTACTGAAACCACACAGAGTTGAAAGAAATTCTCATTCGGCGTAATTCTGGATAGAAAAACTCTCTCAACATGCTCAAGTAACGGTCTCCAGTAACCGTAACGGTGTGACCGTTTTCTTCGAAGAAGTAGGGCCCGACAATGCAGCGTGATAAAACTGCACACCACACTGTGACACGAAGTGGATGCAATTCCGTCTCATGGAGTATCTGTGGGTTGAAAGCACCCCTATTCCTATTCGACAATTTTGTTTGTTTATGTTGCCGTTTAAATCGAAATGGGCCTCGTCAGACATGAAAAGACAGTTCAACATGTTTCCATCCTCTTCCACCATTTGAAGCATCTTCTGGCAAAATTCCAAGCGAATCGGCAAGTCTGCACCGTTCGGTTTGTTGGCCATTTGAATTTTATATGGGAATAAGTCCAAATCTTTGTGCATAATTGACTGTAATGACTGTCTGCTTACACCCATTTGAGCAGATAAGCTTCTTGTCGAAACACGTGGATTGTTTTGTATGGCAGCAGCTACAGCAGCGATTGTTTCCTCCGTTCGAACTGAAGGGTTTCGATGGTAAGGTCTTCTGTTGACTGTCCCATGCTCGGCAAAATTGTTTACAAGTCTTAATATGGTCCATCTGCTCGGAGGATTGCCGCCAAACGTGCGCCTATACTCTCTTTGAACCGAAACTACGGACTCCAGTGCGTGATAGCGGCAGACAATCCAAATTCTTGTTTCAGCGTCCCAGTTATCCATTTTTGTTAAACGTAAAAGTCAATCTGCAAAATAAATAAAAAATTAACCAGATTCATTAAATAGAAAAAAAGTTATTTAATTTTTTTTTGGTAGCGGCTTTCATCAGCCACCCTGTATTGTACGTTCAGTTTTGCTAATACTCGTATATCTTCCACGTCCTTTGTTTTTTACAATTGCGAATATGTCATCTACATATTTGGTTATGTATTTGACGTATATGTCTTTGCTTTTCTATTCAGCGAGCCTGTCGTCCAAAATTTTATACAGTACGATGTCTGCTATAGTTGGAGATAGTGGGTTTCCCATTGGCATTTCCTAGATTTATTGATACAGGGGGTTGTCATAAGAGAAATAATTTTTTTCACGTAAGCAGAAGTGCAGTATCGTCTAGAATTGTGTAAACGAAATTGTCATTCTGAGCCAATCCATGATAAGGCTATCATGTGATATAGTTTATTATAACCAGACATTGAGTAAACGGCCCTTGAGATTTATGTAACGTGCTTCTGTATTTTGCTTTGCGTTTGAAATTTGCGAAACAGTGATGCCTACTATTATGCATGGTCCACCTAACAGGTTACGACCTCGACAAGCATACAAACACACTGAGATATGAGTATACTGGCAAAATTCGGCTGGTCTAAAGACACGATCTGTTAGTTTTGCCATGCTATTATGGAATATCTTCTAAAGTAAATTTGAACGAACTACAGAGTGCCTATGTGTTAGAATCGCTTTTTGCTTTCGAGTAGAACAGCCTTTTGAAAAGAACTAGCAAAGGCGGGTTGCTTCCACGAGTGATCCAGATCCAGATAGAAATCTTGCATGTAAACGCAACAACGTTGTATTTTTCCTGGTCAATTTCGGTTCCGTATAGAAGTTCTGCTCGTTTATTATTTTGTAGTAGATTTTTTGACAGCCAACTCTTATTTGATTGGTAGCACAGACAGACATATGTGAACACACGTATATACACAAACAAGACCCGTATCGTTCGGTGAGATCTTGATCGTGATGCTGATATGGGTAGCTGATTGGAACGCAACTAGAGTAAGGCCCCAGGTTTGAGCTAATAGCTGTATTCTGTAAGTCTGTCTTATCTCAACTCACTAAATTTAAGATTTTTCATTAGAGACAATTTTTGTGACTTCAAATGATTTAGGTATTCTGTAAGATAAAATCACAAAAAGTTGACCAATGATATGTGGTGAAAACAAACTTGCATACATCTTAAGTACAGCATTTGACAGCGCCTGTATTTCTAGCGCGATATTCCAGGCAGTAAGCATCTCTTTGTTTTGTGACTAGAGATGTGAGACAGCTTACTGAATACCAAATTGCATGATCCAATAATACAGGTCGTGTTAATAGACCAGCTGATTTTTACTTTTGGCTTGAATTTTGACATCATTTCTCAGTACGATTTTGACGTTAAACTCACAAATTACAAAAACAAAAAACATGGAAAATTTTTGTATGTATGTTTGTCGAGCTGCTACGACCTGTTGTAGTTGGATCATGCCAAATTGTATCAAAATTGAAATTGACCACAAAATGTCTCTATTAGACTAGATACTTCTTACAGAATTAATCTATCAAATTAAGATGAACAGAGATACTCATATACAATAAAAAAAATACTTGGGGTTATGGTGAAAATTTTTTAGCTTTAAAAGGTTACACTATGCAACAGTATATCCAATACCTTCCACTCCGATTCCCAAAATAAAATGCCGAGATATTAGAAGTAAACAATGCCCTATACTTAAAGCGTAGATTACTTGGCTCCCGATATGCGAAAATTAGTCGACATTTTAATTTTTAGCGTTTAAAGATCTTTTGAAGCGCTACTATATTTGGTAAATAATTGATTGATTTTAATTTGGTATGTCGGGTATTAGCATTCAGATTGCAATCAAATAAATTAGGCCAGTTCGTGATGCAAAAAGTTGTTAAAAATTATGATGAATTTTGTATAAATCGAGTTCGTGATGTCTAAAAAATCTGTAAGAGATAGGAAATTGAGAGAGTGAAATGACATTTAGTTTAAGGAGAAATTGCCAATCCTTTCGGATAAATTTTGGCCAACATGAATTTGCAATCAAAAAAATCAACTGATTTGGAAATATGGTTGCGTTTTTTTCAACGAAACAGTTTAGTTAAATATTTCAATTTGCATGTTTTTAATTTTTATGCACAGTTTTGTTGAAATATACCACTCCAACTTCCAAAATATACTTTTACTCTCCAATTGTTGGAAATTTGTTTGTCTGCTGCACCGTGACAATCAGCTGACACTCCAGCATCCACTTTCTGCAAAAGTTTTCGCTGGGGTAAAAATTTGCAATAATCACTCATTAAAAGAAAATGACAAAAAAATCTTTATATTCTCTTTACTGGATAATTGTTACTGGACTTTTACCCGAACACACCTATTATCTCGCAGATATTTTGATCGAATAGGATAAAGTAAAAGAAAACAAAAAATCTAATTGTGAAAATTTGTAAACAAAACAGCTTCAAAACCGAACGAGTCAGAAGTAGGCAGTCAGAAATTACTAGAAACTCATCCCGTACTGTGTTTTTACCCAGCCAGCACCGGAGCGTATAACTGAAGTGTACAACTTAAAACACGACACATCTTTCATGTCCGAAAAACGTCCGCTTGCCTCCCTATTGAACTAACTTGTTACCAGAAATAAATATTTCATCAAATTCGACTTCAAAAAAATAAACTCTGGCATTCAATTTCAATAAAGAAGAAAAAATTTCCCGTTTCAAAAATAATCTAAACAAACAATTTTTCTCTTGATGCTCGCTTTTTCGCAATATTCCGAAGTTGTTTTATTTTAAGTGAGGTAATATTTACATTTGAATAAGTAGAGAAAACTAACTAATTAATAAATGTTTCTTGTTTCACAAGTTTACTTCAGAAGATACATCGTGTAGAAATGCTACTTCAAAGCGTTGAGCAGACTCTTTGAGCACGCCGCAGTTCCCCATTTAACAATTGGGTTAGACTTTGAAATGCCCGACAGCTATCATTCATTGCGGCAGGTGAATCTTCCCATTTTCCTTGTTAGTTAATCATAATTAGATTGTAATTTTTAGTGTCGTAATGTTAGACTAAGTAACATATGTGGTATAAAAAACTATAAAATGTGAGAATTAGTAATAAATACTTACGAATCTATGGGCTTAAAACACCTCAAAAATATTTGGTTTGTTTGGAACCTAAAAATCTGGTTCCGAATGTACCACAAAAGGTTGGGAAATGGATCTGAAAATATGTGCTAAACTGCATGCGAAAATGGATAAAAAAAAGTATTAACCTAAAAGTATTAAAAATCTGCAATAGAAAGTTCGCATATACATACTTTGCCGCGCGCTATACTTATTTAATACATATTTAAACGTATATATGCAATATTGAGTTTAAATAATTTTATATTTTACCTATCCCGCACAAATGGTATATATAAAAAATATCAATTTACATTAGTAAGAAATGTAAAAAAGTGTGAAGAAAACCATTCGTATTCGCAAAAAAATAAAAGCCGGTGAAAACTAATATCAATAATAATATAAGAAAAATATGACGGCCGGCCACATGACAGCTGTCGCTCATGCGGCGAATTGGTGTGGGGTATGTTACGCGAGGTTGCCACACGTCCAAGATCGTTACAAACTTAATACGTAAACGTTAAGATGAATTCATACGTTGAGGTGATTAAATATAATGTAATATAATATAATATAATGTAATACATGCATTATAATGAAGATTATGTACAATTCATGAAAAAATGTATGTATATTGAGTATTTATATACAATTCATGATAATATATGCATAATTCGTATTACTTTTTGGATTGGGACGTGTGTCTACCCATGCCGCGTAAACATTCTGCCTCCCCGAGGCGTATTAAGCGCCTAGTGTATGCTGCAACTCCTGCAGGGCACGAACTACTTCTGGTATAAGGATCCTTCCCACAATATTTTTGTAGGTGACGGTGTGTAAGCCGGTTGCGGTGCATTGGATGGTGCGTTCCCCGACGCTGTTTGTCGCCGGGATTGACGTGCCCTTGGAGCACGACCATTAGCTCTAGGAGGCTGCGGTTGAGGACGGCGACGATGAGTTGCATTCCCACAACAGCCGGTACTATCGTGGTTTTGTTACCCGGTCTAGGGCTGATAAGTAAGTGTAACCCTGTCTAATCTGTCATATCTCACCCTCAAATTGTCATCCTCGGAGCAAACCTTTGCAGCGGGGTTGCTCCATTTTCTCTTGTTATAGGCTGGGTTCGAACCCAACCCCGAACCTAGAGATGCTGCGTCTGCTGGAAGAAAAGTTATATTAAACGGTGGCATTCTGTTCAATGTTGTACACGACATAGGGCGTCCCGGGGAACACGGCGCTCCAGCGCACCCCCACCGTCCCACTATCCTCAAGTGACGACAATGATGGCCCAGTCTCCCCGACTAGCAGCACTGCTGCAATGCCCGCATCACCCTGCATGTGAGTATCTTTTTATACCCAGTAGTGCTGCGCACACAAGGTATATTAACTTTAGTCGCGTAACGGTAAACGGATCGAGATAGATATTCACTTATGTATATCAGAATGTGCAGGAAAAGAAATTGATTAAACCACGTCCGTCCGTCCGTCCGCCCGCCGCCTGTTAACACGATAAGTTGAGTAAATTTTGAGATATCTTAATGAAATTTGGTATGCAGGTTCCTTGGAACTCATCTACGAGCGCTATTTAAAATGAGAGAAAACGGATGATAGCCATACCCACTTTTTATATACGAGTATAGAATATTTTCGAAAAAAAAAATAGTGAATATTCAGTACATAATACACTTATAACGATACAATTTGGTGTGTACATTAATGTTAAGGCAGAAAATAAAATTTTCAAGAAATTTGATTAAGTCAAATTTAGAAATAATACTAATCATAAATCAAAAACACTTCAAGATATCGAAATTTAGCGCACATATTTATATTATTACGAGGTATGTTCCAGGAAAAAATGGGCGAAATCGGTTAAGGTCCACTCCTACTTTTATACGAAAGCTTTTGAAAAGGATCATAGATATATTTAATAGGCAATAACTTCGTGTACAAAAGCTTTACATCATTTCTATTTCACTTTCAAAGTGTCCGTGAACGAAGAAGGTCGAATAATATAAGTTTTTCAAAATAGGCGGCACCTTTAATAGTGGATTATTCTACAAAACTTTTTATGCAATACCTCCGGAAAAAATTGATTTATCGAAACGATATTTGGCGAAAATTTTGAACAAATAAAGATAAATGTTTGTTGTAAAAAAATTTTGTGGATTTTAGGGAAGTAGGCGTGGCCCGCCTTCTTTTCAGTATGCAAATTATGATATTTTCAAAGACGATTACTTGTAGTTTGAACTAGATATTTCAATCAAAATTAGTCAGCTGATTCTCAATAGTATGTAGTGCAAATTTTTCAAACATAAAATGGGCATGTATTGGTAATTTGAAAAAATGTGTTTCGTAGTTGTTGGTAGGAAAGCTATTTATGTACAAATAAATTAATGGCGGCCGCAGTGGTGCGGTGGTAGTGTTGCCGGCCTACCACACCGAAGGCCCAATGTTCGAGTCCCGGGACAGGTAACATCAAAAGTGGTTTGAAAAAGTATTTTCAAAACGTGGTCGCCCTAGGCAGTGGTTTGGCAAACTCTCCAAATGTTTTTCTGCCATGGAAGGCGTCTCAGCAAAAATGCATCTCCTTTGTAGATGCCGTTCAAAATCGGCAAAAATATGTAGGTCCCACCAATTTGTAGGAAAAAATTCGAAACGGCACACCACAAATTGGAAGGGAAGCTCTGCGCAAAATTCTCTTAGGAGGTTTATGATGATATACCTGTTGTATATATCGCCATACATTTATATATTTTTTTAAATTAGTTTACCCCTCCAACTCAAAACAGAAGTGTTTTTATTGAAAACCATCAGCTGGCTTTATAATACGAGCTGAAAAGTATGAAAAAAGTCTCTGGCTTGGTATCATGTTTAGCAGCCACCTTTTAATAAAACTAAATTTATTCTTGATATCACGACCATCGGTGTCATGAACTTTCAGGGAATTAAGGAATTGTTCAGCTTCTTCGGTTCTGTACTTTTCCTTCTACCTACATGCTTGATCCACAATCTTTAAATTTCAAAGATGCGGATTATGATTCCTTAAATACAATTTTTTGTGAGATTGATTGGAATTCTATTTTTCTTGGACGTAATGTCTCTGAGTGCTTGAAGTCTTAAACTCTAATTTATGTTTGATTCCTGCTCGAAAACATAAGTTACCCTGGTACACAAGGAGGCTGAAAAGACTTAAGAATAAAAGAAACAAATATTTTAAGCTTTTCAAGTCCACCAATAATATCACCTTCAAGGAAAAGTACGTCAGTTTTATGAATCAATTCAATGAGCTTGATGCAATTTTGTATAATAACTATATATCCCGCTACGAAGATGAGCTTAAGTCAAACCCAAAAGCTTTCTGGAACTATGTTCGATCCAGGAAAGGGTGTGCAAATATCCCTAACTGTATGAATCTTGATGATGTTGCTTCTACTAGTTTGCAGACACTGTAAACATTTTTGAACTCTTCTAACTCATATGGTGATGCTTTTGATGCTCAACGTTTAGATTTTGGTGCCCTCTCCGTTACTGAGCTAGATATCCAGATCGGAATTTCTTCCCTAAAACTGTCTCTAAAATGTGACCTTGACGGTCTCTCCTCGTTCTTTTTCAAGAAATGCCGCTTATCCATTTCTAATCCTTTAGCCCACATAATTAACCTTTCCCTCTCCTCTGGAATTTTTATCGACAGATGGAAGGTGGGTTCAATTACGCCCATCCATAAATCTGGTAACAGAAACGATGTCAAAAACTACCGACTTATCTCCAAATTCAGTGTTTATTTTGTGTGCTTCGCTCTTACCTCACCAATAGAATATCGTTTGTTGAAATTGCCGGAACTAAGTCTTACTCATTTGTGGCTACTTCCGGTGTTCCACTAGGTAGTAGTCTGGGCCCACTGCTTTTTGTCCTTTTCATAAACAATATTGGTTCGTGTTTTCGTTTTTCCCAATATCTACTCTACGCTGACGATTTGAAACTGTTTAGTAGTGTGAACTGCTCGTCTGACGCTCTTCGGTTTCAAAACGAACTTGACAATCTTACGGAATGGAGCGTCAAAAACAAATTAACGCTTAACATCCGCAAATTTTTTCATATGACGCTGTCGAAAACCCGAAATAGTATCAATACAAGTTATTCTATCCTAAGCAATCAACTGTCTTCAGTTGAGTTTTTTCCGACCTAGGGGTTCTGTTTGACTCTAGTTTTACCTTTGTAAATCATGTAAATAGTGTTATCCCCAAGGCATACTCGAACTTAAGGTTTTTGAAGCGTTATGCAAAAAAAATTTAATGATCCCTATACTCGGAAATCCCTTTATAATTGTCTTGTCCGATCTAAGCTGGAGTACGGATCCATTATCAGGAACCCTCTGTACAGCTCCCACTCGTTTTGCTCTTTTCCCGCTTCACTTCGTTGATCCCTATACATCTTACAATGCCCGTTGTTTGCTTATAAACTTAAACTCTCTTGTAAGTAGGCGAACAATTCAATCAATAATGTTCACTTACGATGTGATTAACGGCTAAATTGATTGCGCTTTCCTGCTTGAGCAGTTACGCTTTAACGTCCCAAATAGGATACTTCGTACTCTGTATCCTTTCTATGTAATACCAGTTAGATCGAATTACCTCTATTTTGCCCCCATTAATAGAGCTGTTAATGAACTTAATAATATCTATCTAAAGCTTGATCTTGACGTTTCAATGCCAAGATCTGAGTTCGCTTATAAGATTACTTCTTTTTATCCGTAGTACCTAATCAGAGTACATTTACTTAGTTAAGTTTAACTCCTAATTCAACTTGTTTTATATCTCTAGTCTGTAAGATATTGTTATCATAGACTGAATAAAGAAAGAATTTTAGTTGATCCGCAGATGCTTTGAAAGTCTCCTTGAAGTTTCCCGTTGCTCCAAAAACAAGTCTATTGAAAATAATTAATAATTAAAAAAAAAAAAAAATACATACACTGCCGTATTGAGAAATGAGTAAATAAAATGAGAAAAAAATAAATTTATTAACAACGAAACTAACATTTTATTATTCTAAATATGCAAAATATGTTTTTTTATTCAGTTAAGGGCTATTATTTGTTATTTTCCACATTTCCTTATTCCCTTTGCACACTAAATTCAGTAAAAGAAATTAACTAGGACCGAACCCAGCTGTAAAATTCAGTCCATTTTATCACTAAGCCTTTGCATCCCTTGATCCAGCTGATCAGCAACCCTGCCACGAGTGGGTGTCAAAAGCTTGGTGACACGTGAGTGAGTGTCAAACGCCTATGAGCTAGAGAGAGAAGGAAGAGAAAGAGATGCCGTCATAATTTACTTGTAGAGTTGTACAATGGATATGAGTGTACTGCCAAAATTCGGCTGGTCTAAAGACAGGACCTGTTATGGAATATATTCTAAAGTAAATTCGAACGAACTTAAGAGTGCCTATGTGTTAGAATCGCTTTTTGCTTTCGAGTAGAACAGCCTTTTGAATAGAACTAGAAAAGGCGGGGTGCTTCCACGAATGATCCAGATTCATATAGAAATTTTGCATGTAAACTCAACCACGTATTTTTCTGGATCAATTTCGGATCCGTATAGAAGTTCTGTTCGTTTATTTTTGTGTAGTAGATTTTTTTTAAGCCAACGCTTATTTGATTGGTTACACAGACAGACATATGTGAACACACGTATATACACAAAGACGATCCGTATCGTTCCGTGAGATATTGATCGTGATACTGATCTGGATAGCTGATGGGTACGTGCTAGAGTAAGGCCACAGGTTTGAGCTAATAGCTGTATTCTGTCTTATCCCAACTTACTAAATTTGAGATTTTTCATTAGAGAAAATTGTTGTGACTTCAGATGATTTCGGTATTCTGTAAGACAAAATCGCAAAAAGTTCAGTAATGATATTTGGTGAAAACAAACTTGCTTACATCTAGAGTACAGCATTTCACAGCGCCTGTATACATATCGCGATAGCCCAGTCAGTAAGTGTCGAACCCAGGAGCGCGGAAAATTTATTATTTTTATTTTGAACTTTTTTTTGTTAGTCAAATACTATTATTTTTAAAGATATAAATGGTTCTATACTTAAAATATATCTTTTCTTAATTTTTTAAATTTTTAACCAAATATTCCTTGGTTTGTGACCTGCCTGAACTACCTGACAAATTAGTGACTCTTTGTTTTGAGACTAGAGATGTGAGACAGCTTATTGAATACCAAATTGTATCGAAATTGAAATTGACCACAAAATATCTCTATAAGTAACAACATACTGCTTACAGAATTGATCTATAAAATTAAGATGAACAGAGATACTCATATACATTAAAAAAATACTTGGGGTTATGGTGAAAGTTTGTGAGCTTTAAAAGGTTGCACTATATCATAGTATATGTCTACTAGTAGTGCTTACTTACTCCGAATCTGCACACACACAAACCACACAGGGTGCGAAGACATAAAACACCCAAAATAATGAATATAAAGCATAAGGTTGGGTCGCGGCGCAAATTTTTTTGGCGTTGATCCCATGAAGCCAGCGCCATAGCCGGTATCAGCGCAGTGCGTTAACGCAATTGCGTTAAGTGTTTTTTTGGCGCATACCAAATTGCTAGGGGCGCAGTTTATGAGACACCACCGAAAACTAATACAAAGCGTTTGGAGGGGGTATCTAAAGACACGTATTCATGCCTTGATCAAGAATCCGAAGGCGGAGTGTAACTTTTTTTAAAAGTAATGGACAAAAGGCAAATTATTCAAACTTTTTTTGTTAATAACTTTTAAATTGTTTCAAATCTTAATTTTTCGCACTCGGATTGTGATTCCTGAAACCGAAACGCGTTGTTGTTGTTGTTGTTGTTAACAGTGCTTCGCCCTGCCCCAGATTGGACAGGGTTACACTGAAATAACAGCCCTTGGCCGGGTGAAAAAACCCGGGTCATTCCGGTGCGATAGAACCGGCTGTTGTGGGAATGAACCGAAACGCGTCTTTGGGTATACCTCTCAATATTTTTGGTACCGCCTTGGTAGCTGTAGCGCGGATGTTGGCGTCACTGGCGCTGATACCATTAATTGTGATACCATAACGCCATGACGCCAGCAGCGCCACAAACACCTTCAACTCAATAGCGCCAGTAGCGCCACTCCAGTACAACGGTGTTGCGTAGTAGTTTAGTGTTTTTGGCGCTGCTGGCTTCATGTCGTTATGGTATCACAAATAAAGGTATCAGCGCCAGTAACTCCAACACCGGTATCAGCGCAATTCCGTGAAGCCGCAGTTACAACACTTTATTAGTTCCTACAGAATGTAAATTTCCGTTTGAATGGAAATTTTTAGTTGTAGTTTTTACTTGGAAACAACTCTGAACATTGGAGTACCTTCATCCAATACCTTCCTCTCCGATACCCAAAATAAAATGCCAAATTATTAGAAGTAAACAATGCCCTTTACCTTATAAGCGCAGATTAGTTGGTCGACATTTTAATTTTGATCGTTTAAAGATCTTTTAAAGCGCATCTATACATGGTAAATAATTGATTGATAGGAAAAGTTAGCACCGGCGATTTTCATTTTGGTATGTCAGGTAGTAGCATTCAGATTGCAATCGAACAAATTAGGTCAGTTCGTGATGCAAAAAATTGCTATAAATTATCATGACTTTTGTATAAAATGCGTTCGTGATGTCTAACAAATTTGCAAGTGAGAGGAAATTGAGAGATCGAAATGACCTTTAGTTTAAGGAGAAGTTGCCAATTTCAGATAAATTTAGGCCAATAAGAATTTGTAATCAAGAAAATCAGCTGATTTGGAAATATGGTTGCGTTTTGTTACAAATTTGTTAGTCTGCTGCACCGTGGCAATCAGCAGACACTCAAGCATCTACTTTCTGCAAAGTTTTCGTTCGAGTAAAAATTTGCAATAATCACTTATTGAGAGAAAAAGATAAGAAAATCTTGATAATCTCGTTGCTGGATAATTGTTACTGGACTTTTACCCGAACACACCTATTATCTCGCAGATATTTTGATCGAATAGAATAAAGTAAAAGATTACAAAAAATGTAATTATGACAGCTTTAGAACCGAACGAGTCCGAAGTTACTAGAAACTCATCCCGTACTCTGTTATTTACCCAGCCAGCTACGAAGAGTACGTTGTACACACGGCACATTTTTTATATCCGAAAAACGTCCGCTTGCCTCCCTATTGAACTGACATGTTACCAGAAATAAATATTTCTTCAAATTCGACTTCAAAAAAATAAACTCTGGCATTCAATTTCAATAAAGAAGAAAAAATTTCCCGTTTCAAAAATAATCTAAACAAACAATTTTTCTCTTGATGCTCGCTTTTTCGCAATATTCCGCAGTTGTTTTATTTTAAGTGAGGTAATATTTACATTTGAAAAAGTAGAGAAAACTAACTAATTAATAAATGTTTCTTGTTTCACAGGTTTGCTTCAGAAGATAAATCGTATAGAAATGCTACTTCAAAGGGTTGAGCAGACTCTTTGAGCACGCCGCAGTTCCCCATTTAACAATTGGGTTAGACTTTGAAATGCCCGACAGCTATCATTCATTGCGGCAGGTGCATCTTCCCATTTTCCTTGTTAGTGAATCATAATTAGATTGTAATTTTTAGTGTCGTAATGTTAGACTAAGTAACATATGTGGTATAAAAAACTATAAAATGTGAGAATTAGTAATAAATACTTAAGAATCTATGGTCTTAAAACACTTCAAAAATATTTGGTTTGTTTGGAACCTAAAAATCTGGTTCCGAATGTACGACAAAAGGTTGGGAAATGGATCTGAAAATATGTGCTAAACTGCATGCGAAAATGGATAAAAAAAAGTATTAAACTAGAAGTATTAAAAATCTGCGATAGAAAGTTCGCATAGACATACTTTGCCGCGCGCTATACTTATTTAATACTTATTTAAACGTATATATGCAATATTGAGTTTAAATAATTTTATATTTTACCTATCCCGCACAAATGGAATATATAAAAAATATCAATTTACATTAGTAAGAAATGTAAAAAAGTGTGAAGAAAACCATTCGTATTCGCAAAAAAATAAAAGCCGGTGAAAACTAATAACAATAATAATATAAGAAAAATATGACGGCCGCCCACATGACAGCTGTCGGTCATGCGGCGAATTGGTGTGGGGTATGTTACGCGAGGTTGCCACACGTCCAAGATCGTTACAAACTTAATACGTAAACTTTAAGGTGACTTCATACGTTGAGGTGATTAAATATAATGTAATATAATATAATATAATGTAATACATGCATTATAATGAAGATTATGTACAATTCATGAAAAAATGTATGTATATTGAGTATTTATATACAATTCATGATAATATGTATATGTATAATTCGAATTACTTTTTGGATTGGGACGTGTGGCTACCAATGTCGCGTAAACATTCTGCCTCCCCGAGGCGTAGTAAGCGCCTAGTGTATACTGCAACTCCTGCAGGGCACGAACTACTTCTTGTATTAGGATCCTTCCCACCTTATTTTTGTAGGTGGGCGGCCCGCCCCTTTTATAGTGGATTATTCCACAGAACTTTTTATGCCACAACCCCGGAAAAAATTGATTTATCGAAACGGTATTTGGCTAAAATGTTGAACATATAAAGATAAATGTTTGTTGTAAAAATAGGCGAAATCGGTCAACGTCTACGGTCAGGGTTTTAAACATAGTTCTGAAAAATTTGTTTGTAAAATGAAAAACGCGATATTTTTATAACCATGTAAGCTATATTAATAAGATCTGGCACACATAATAAGCTTTTTAAGCAAAACTCGGACGAACAAAATGTGTGTGGAGTTTGGGGACGTAGGCGTGGCCCGCCCACTTTTCAGCATACAAATTATGATATTTTCAATATTTCAATCAGCTGCTTCTCAATAGTATGTAGTATACTCCTGCAAAAAATTAAGCAAATCGGGCAAGGTTTTAATACCCTACTGCAATAGGGAAGTTAGTACCTGGGTGACCGAGCCTTGCTCGGTGGCAACCCTAGGTAGCAATCCTACTTCAAAATATTCTGGTTGGTATACGGCCTCAAATACCTTCCGTTTGATACCCATATTGCCATGTGTTGCTTAATATTTAAAAACAATTCGGAAAGGTGGCAACCCTCTAAGCTTCCTTTAGTGGCAACATCCATCTACCAAATTTCATCGAAATCGGTTTAGCCGTTCTCGAGATAGTGGTCGATACCTGAAGGAATAAATAAAATGCGGTCAGGTGGCAACCCTAGGTGGCAACCCTACTCGAAAATACTTTGGTTGGTATACGGCCTAAAATACCATTCATTTGATACCCATATTCCCATATATTGCTTAATATTAAAAAAAATTTAGATAGGTGGCAACACCCTAAGTGGCAACACCAAAGACGAAAATCTTAGAACAAAGAATACTACCCATATACCAAATTTCATCCAAATCGGTTAAGTCGTTCCTGAGATAGTAGTGGATATACAAATATACAAATATTCAACTATACAAATATACAACTATACAAATATACAAGAATAACTCGTTTAAAGTTATAAGATATAGGGAATTTTTGTAAGTATGAGAAAAAGAAGAGATGGGCCTATCAATAAGTAAACTGAAATAATAAGGACAATGAGATGAGTCGATTTAACAATATCCGTCTCTCCGTCCGTCTGTCTGTCTGTTCGTCTGCCTAGTTGAACGCGAACTTTTCAAACATAAAATGTACATGTATTGGTAATTTAAAAAGATGTGGTTAGTAGTTGTTGGTAGGGAAGCTATTTGTAGGGAAAATTTAAATCGGCACACCACAAATTGGAAGAGAAGCTTGGCGCAAAAATCTCTTAAGAGGTTTATGATGATATACCTGTTGTATATCGCGCCATAAAGAGAGAAAGAGAAATTAATGACGGGCGCCGTGGTGTGGCGGTAGTGTTGCCGGCCTACCACACCGAAGGTCCAAGGTTCGCCCCTAGGCATTGGTTTGGCAAACTCTCCAAGTGTCTTTCTGCAATGTGAAGGCTTCTCAGCAAAAATGCATCTCCTTTGTAGATGTCGTTCGAAATCGGCAAAAATTTGTAGGTCCCGCCAGTTTGTAGGGAAAAATTCGAAACGGCACACCACAAATTGGAAGGGAAGCTCTGCTCGAAATTCTCTTAGGAGGTTTATGATGATATACCTGTTGTATATAGCGCCATACATTTATATATTTTTTTAAATAAATTTACCCCTCCAACTCATAACAGAAGTGTTTTTATTGAAAACAATCAGCTGGCTTTATAATACGAGCTGAAAAGTATGAAAAAATTCTCTGGCTTGGTATCATGTTTAGCAGCCACCTTTTTATAAAACTAAATTTATTCTTGATATCACGACCATCGGTGTCATGAACTTTCAGGGAATTAAGGAATTGTTCAGCTTCCTCAAGGAATTTTAGTTGATCCGCAGATGCTTTGAAAGTCTCCTTGAAGTTTCCCGTTGCTCCAAAAACAAGTCTATTGAAAATAATTAATAATTAAAAAAAAAAATACAAGCACTGCCGTATTGAGAAATGAGTAAATAAAATGAGAAAAAAATAAATTTATTAACAAAGAAAATAACATTTTATTATTCTAAATATGCAAAACATGTTTTTTTATTCAGTTAAGGGCTATTATTTGTTATTTTCCACATTTCCTTATTCCTTTTTCACACTAAATTCAGTAAAAGATATTAACTAGGACAGAAGCCAGCTGTAAAATTCAGTCAATTTTATCACTAAGCCTTTGCATCCCTTGATCCAGCTGATCAGAACCCTGCCACGAGTGGGTGTCAAAAGCTTGTTTGACATGTGAGTGAGTGTCAAACGCCTATGAGCTAGAGAGAGAAGGAAGAGAAAGAGATGCCGTCATAATTTACTTGTAGAGTTGGACAATGGATATGAGTGCACTGCCAAAACTCAGCTGGTCTAAAGACACGACCTGTTAGTTGGACCATGCTATTATGGAATATCTTCTAAAGTAAATTCGAACGAACTAAAGAGTGCCTATGTGTTAGAATCGCTTTTTGCTTTCGAGTAGAACAGCCTTTCGAATAGAACTAGAAAAGGCGGGGTGCTTCCACGAATGATACAGATTCAGATAGAAATTTTGCATGTAAATGCAACCACGTATTTTTCTGGATCAATTTCGGATCCGTATAGAAGTTCTGTTCGTTTATTTTTGTGTAGTAGATTTTTTTTAAGCCAACGCTTATTTGATTGGTTACACAGACAGACATATGTGAACACACGTATATACACAAAGACGATCCGTATCGTTCGGTGAGATATTGATCGTGATACTGATCTGGATAGCTGACGTACTAGAGTAAGGCCACAGGTTTGAGATAATAGCTGTATTCTGTAAGTCTGTCTTATCCCAACTTACTAAATTTGAGATTTTTCATTAGAGAAAATTGTTGTGACTTCAGATGATTTCGGTTTCTGTAAGACAAAATCGGAAAAAGTTCAGTAATGATTATTGGTGAAAACAAACTTGTATACATCTAGAGTACAGCGTTTCACAGCGCCTGTATACATATCGCGATAGCCCAGTCAGTAAGTGTCTCTAGTACAACGTGTCAGACGCAGGTTCGAACCCAGGACCGCGGAAAATTTATTATTTTTATTTTGAACTTTTTTTTTGTTAGTCAAATACTATTATTTTTAAAGATATAAATGGTTCTAAACTTAAAATATATCTTTTCTTAATTTTTTAACCCAATATTCCTTGGTTTGTGACCTGCCTGAATTAACTGACAAATTAGTGACTCATTGTTTTGAGACTAGAGATGTGAGACAGCTTACTGAATACCAAATTGTATCGAAATTGAAATTGGCCACAAAATATCTCTATAAGTAACAAGATACTGCTTACAGAATTGATCTATAAAATTAAGATGAACAGAGATACTCATATACAAAAAAAAAAAATACTTGGGGTTATGGTGAAAGCTTGTGAGCTTTAAAAGGTTACACTATATCATAGTATATGTCTACTAGTAGTGCTTACTTACTTCGAATCTGCACAAACACAAACCACACAGGGTGCGGTTTGTTCAATAATAAAACAATCAAATTTAAATACTGCAATATTGAATGCGAAGACATAAAACACCAAAAATATTGAATATAAAGCAGTAACAACACTTTATTATTTCCTACAGAATGTAAATTTCAGTTTGAATGGAAATTTTTAGTTGTAGTTTTTACTTGGAAACAACTCCGAAATCGTTTTCCTTCATTGGAGCACCTTCATCCAATACCTTCCACTCCGATACCCAAAATAAATGCCAAATTATTAGAAGTAAACAATGCCCTTTACCTAACAAGCGTAGATTACTTGGTCGACATTTTAATTTTGATCGTTTAAAGAGTTTTTAAAGCGCATCTATACATGGTAAATAATTGATTGATAGGAAAAGTTAGCACCGGTGATTTTCATTTTGGTATGGAACAAATTAGGTCAGTTCGTGATGCAAATTGCTAAAAATTATCATGACTTTTGTATAAAATGCGTTCGTGATGTCTAACAAATTTGCAAGTGAGAGGAAATTGAGAGATCGAAATGACCTTTAGTTTAAGGAGAAGTTGCCAATTTCAGATAAATTTCGGCCAATAAGAATTTGTAATCAAGGAAATCAGCTGATTTGGAAATATGGTTGAAAATTTGTAAATATTGTTGCAAATTTGTTAGTCTGCTGCACCGTGGCAATCAGCTGACACTCAAGCATCCACTTTCTGCAAAGTTTTCGTTGGAGTAAAAATTTGCAATAATCACTTATTTTGATCGAATAGGATAAAGTAAAAGAAAACAAGAAATCTAATTGTGAAAATTTGTAAACAAAAGAGCTTCAAAACCGAACGAGTCAGAATAAGGCAGTCAGAAATTACTAGAAACTCATCCCGTACTGTGTTTTTTACCCAGCTAGCACCGGAGCGTATAACTGAAGTGTACAACTTAAAACACGACACATCTTTCATATCCGGAAAACGTCCGCTTGCCTCCCTATTGAACTGTTACCAGAAATAAATATTTCATCAAATTCGACTTCAAAAAAATAAACTCTGCTATTCAATTTCAATAAAGAAGAAAAAGTTTCCCGTTTGAAAAATAATCTAAACAAACAATTTTTTTCTTGATGCTCGCTTTTTCGCAAGATTCCGCAGTTGTTTTATTTTAAGTGAGGAAATATTTACATTTGAATAAGTAGAGAAACCTAACTTATTAATAAATGTTTCTTGTTTCACAGGTTTGCTTCAGAAGATACATCGTGTAGAAATACTTCTTCAAAGGCTTGAGCAGACTCTTTGAGCACGCCGCAGTTCCCCATTTAACTATTGGATTAGACTTTGAAATGCCCCCCAGCTAGCATTTATTGCGGCAGGTGAATCTTCCCATTTTCCTTCTTAGTTAATCATAATTAGATTGTAATTTTTAGGCCCGGTTTTTCAGTCCTTGGTTAAGCTCAGTTTAAACTAAGTTTGCTTAAACTCGGCATAAATTTAAACTCCAGTTAAACTGCAGAGCGGTTTTTCAGTGAGAGTTTAAGGCCGCTTTTAAGATTTGCTTTTTATACGGCAACATTGGTTTTTTCTTTATCTAGATACGGCAACAGATAATATTTGTTTGGATATTCAACGCCATTGCTTCTCCTCAGCATTGTAATAGTTAGGATTTCGCTAATTTCTGCATCCCTATAATCACTTTCGTCAGATGATATATTCTGTATTTAATTAAATATAAAAATATAGTCCTTTTATAATTGCGTTCAGTTTATTGTTTCACAACCAAAACCATCAAATATGCAAACAGCTGACAGTTTAACTAGAGTTTAACCCTGCCAAATTGGCCGCTTAAACTACGTTTAAACTTCGTTTAAAGATGACTGAAAAACTGCGTAAGAAGTTTAAACTTAGTTTAACTGACAAATTGAGTTGAACTCTTACTGAAAAACCGGGCCTTAGTGTCGTAATGTTAGACTAAGTAACAAATGTGGTATAAAAAATTATAAAATCTGAGAATTAGTAATAAATACTTACGAATCTGTGGGCTTAAAACACCTCAACAATATTTGGTTTGATTGGAACCTAAAAATCTGGTTCCGAATGTACGACAAAAGGTTGGGAAATGGATCTGAAAATATGTGGTAAACTGCATGCGAAAATGGATAAAAAAGTATAAAAAAAAGGTGTAGAAAATGCATACGAAAATGTGCCGAAAATGTGTGTAAGCTTTTTAAAAGCTTGTTATTTTGATGTGTACTCACTGTTGTTGGGGATTCTTGACTCCTGGGGTTGTTGACTGGCGCTATGGCGCGGATATGCAATATTGAGCTTAAATAATTTTATATTTTATCTATCCAACACAAATGGTATATATAAAAAATATCAATTTACATTAGTAAGAAAAGTAAAAAAGGGTGAAGAAAACCATTCGTATTCACAAAAAAATAAAAGCCGGTAAAAACCAATAATAATAATATAAGAAAAATATGATGGCCACACACATGACAGCTGTCGGTCATGAGGCGAATTGGTGTGGGGTGTTTTACGGGAGGTTGCCACACGTCCAAGATCGTTACAAATTTTATACGTCAACATTAAGGTGAATTCATACGTTGAGTTGATTAAATATAATGTAATATATTAAAATATAATGTAATACATGCATTATAATGAAGATTATGTACAATTCATAAAAAAATTTATGTATATTGAGTATTTATATACAATTCATGATAATATATGTATAATTCGTATTACTTTTTGGATTGGGACGTGTGTCTACCCATGCCGCGTAAACATTCTGTCTCCCTGAGGCATATTGAGCGCCTAGTGTATACTGCAACTCCTGCAGGGCACGAACTACTTCTGGTATTAGAATCCTTCCCACCCTATTTTTGTAGGTGACGGTGTGTAAGCCGGTTGCGGTGCATTGGATGGTGCGTTCCCCTACGCTGTTCGTCGCGGGGATTGACATGCCCTTGGAGCACGACCATTAGCTCTGGGAGGCTGCGGTTGTGGACGGCGACGATGAGTTTCATTCCTACAACAGCCGGTACTATCGTACCGAAATGACTTAGGTTTTGTTACCCAGTCTAGGGCTGTTATTTAAGTGTAACCCTGTCTAATCTGTCATGTCTCCCCTCAAATTGTCATCCTCGGAGCAAACCTTTGCAGCGGGGTTGCCCCATTTTCTCTTGTCATAGGCTGGGTTCGAACCCAACCCCGGACCTAGAGATGCTGCATCTGCTGGAGGAAAAGTTATGTTAAACGGTGGCATTCTGTTCAATGCGTCAAGTGTAAGAGATGGCTTCACAAATCTATATGCTCAGGGTTTAACTCTGCCATCCATAGACCCCGTACTTTCTTTAATACATTCGAGGCACCATGTTGTACACGACTTAGGGCGTCCCGGGGTACACGGCACTTCAGCGGACCCTCACCGTCCCACTATCCTCAAGTGACCACAATGGTGGCCCAGTCTCAACGACTAGCAGCACTGCTGCAATGCCCGCATCACCCTGCATGTGAGTATCTTTTCATACCCAGTAGTGCTACGCACACAAGGTATATTAACTTAAGTCGCGTAACCGTAAACGGATCGAGATAGATACTCACTTGTGCATATCAACATGTTCAGGAGGAGAAAAGAAATTGATTAAACCATGTCCGTCCGCCCGCCGCCTGTTAACACGTAACTTGAGTAAATTTTGAGATATCTTAATGAAATTTGGTATGCAGATTCCTTGGAACTCATCTCCGAGCGCTATTTAAAATGGGAGAAATCGGATGATAGCCATGCCCACTTTTTATATATAGAATATTTTCGAAAAAACAAAAAAAGTGATTATTCTGTACATAATACACTTATAACGATACAATTTGGTGTGTACATTAATGTTGAGGCAGAAAATAAATTTTTGAAATGGGTGTGGCACCGCCCACTTTTGATTAAGTCAAATTTAGAAATAATACTAATCATAAATCAAAAACCGTTCAAGATGTCCAAACGAAATTTAGCACACATATTTATATTATTACGTGGTATGTTCCAGGAAAAAATGGGCGAAATCGGTTAAAGTCCACTCCTACTTTTATACGAAAGATTTTGAAAAGGATCATACATATATTTATTAGGCAATAACTTCGTGTACAAAAGCTTTATAACATTTCTATTTCACTTTCAAAGTGTCTGTGAACGAAGAAGGTCGAATAATATATATTTTTGAAAATGGGAGCGGCCCCGCCCCTTTTATAGTGGATTATTCCACAAAACTGTTTATGCCACAACTCCGGCAAAAATTTATTTAACTATTGAAACGATACTACGAAACCAGCAGCGCGCATCAACGGAACAGGCACGGTACTATAACCTGCGCAGGAGGCGATGGCATCCAGCGATCGGAGATAAGGTTATGGTAAAGGAGCACAACCTATCCAAGGCAGTAAACAATTTTGCAGCGAAACTGGCCGCATGATTCCGCGGACCCTACCGAGTCACAAATTTTGTCTTAACAGTAATCGTCAAATTAATAATATTAATTGATAAAACGCATCAAGGCAAGAGAAGAACAGCTCACGTTAGCGAATTGAAACAATTTTTTGAAAGAAACCCAGATAATGACGGGGTAAAAGACCAGGGCGAGATCCTCCGTGGCCATCCATCAGAGCCTAATCCACCGCAAAGCGAGGATAGGTAACTTTCGGATTGGTCTGAAGGAGAGCACCTGCCAAAAGAGGAAAGGTACGAGAAGAAGAAGCACGAGCAAACAAGAAACAGTAAAATCTATGGTCGTCAAGGGAAAAATCAAAAGAAAATAAAACATAAAGATCTAAGAGGAAGAAGAAACACAATAATCACTAGAGACACGGTAAAGAGAATTTTGTTTAAGGAGAAAACACAGAAGAAGAAGCAGGGAGAACTACGAGAAACATGGAAAATCAAAGGTGACCAAGAAAAAGAAGCATAGAGAACTAAGAGGAAGACGAAGAGTAATGGCAGGCTAGGTAGTAGGAGGAAGGAGGAAACTAAAGTAAGAGCAGTATAGATATGAATGGCGGTAAGAAGCAGACTAATAGTCACCAACAATTCACAAGAAATCGATGTAAGAAGAAGAATCAAGAAACCAAAAGCTTGTAATATGCATGCAAAAATAATATTTTCATTTCAAATGTTATAAAAAAAAATTGATTTTTTATACCAACAATTTTGTTGATTTACGGCCTGTACATTTTCAAGTATTCATGAAACGAGCTCAAGGCCAAGAATAATAATTTTTCACTTTTTGAATTTTTTATGAAAATTATTATTGTTTTTACTTATTAATAATCATTTTTAATTAATTATTAAAAGTTTTTTGATTGAATAGAGTAGGAAAAATGTTTAGAGACAACTGCCATAGCTTTTCTTATAGATCCATTTCGGAAGCTGCTAGACTTCACTCATCAGAGAAATTTTGGCACGCATTGCTAACCATTAAGCTAACAATACGCTGGTTTTGATGTCATCTAAACTCCTAGTTCTATTCTTCTATTCTAGCAGCTTCCGAAATGGATCTATAAGAAAAGCTATGGCAGTTGTCTCTAAACATTTTTCCTACTCTATTCAATCAAAAAACTTTTAATAATTAATTAAAAATGATTATTAATAAGTAAAAACAATAATAATTTTCATAAAAAATTCAAAAAGTGAAAAATTATTATTCTTGGCCTTGAGCTCGTTTCATGAATACTTGAAAATGTACAGGTCGTAAATCAACAAAATTGTTGGTATAAAAAATCAATAACAAAACCGAGAGCACACGGTAAGGCAGTTCTGATGATAAAACAGATCTGTCAAAAATCCATCATGATCACACTACTAACTGTCAAATGGCGGAAGTGGTTCATGCATATGGTAAAAAGAAGAATAGAACTAGGAGTTTAGATGACATCAAAACCAGCGTATTGTTAGCTTAATGGTTAGCAATGCGTGCCAAAATTTCTCTGATGAGTGAAGTCTAGCAGCTTCCGAAATGGATCTATAAGAAAAGCTATGGCAGTTGTCTCTAAACATTTTTCCTACTCTATTCAATCAAAAAACTCTTAATGATTAATTAAAAATGATTATTAATAAGTAAAAACAATAATAATTTTCATAAAAAATTCAAAAAGTGAAAAATTATTATTCTTGGCCTTGAGCTCGTTTCATGAATACATAAAAAAAAAATTACACATGTCCATATGCACACGCTAATGCTACTAATAGCCAAGTCATCCACAGTAAGAATAACAACACAACGGCATTATACAGCAAAAATTCAACGCCACAAAAGCTCTTTCGAATAAGCACCAACATTGTTGGTAACATCTGCAGGACAACAACAAACAAGAAGGTGAAAAGCAAAACTAAGGAAAAAAGCACAATACGCAAGCAGCATGAGAAACTAAGTAAGGAACATATACTACGCAATCGGAATTAATATTAGCAATGAGCGGCGATGCAGAAGGATGATGGTATTCTGCGCATACGGCTACGACGCCTCAACAGTGAGGAATTCGCGGGGGAAATACAGAACCAGAGCCAATTGAGTACTCTAAACGAGTCGACGTGCGCGTGCGCATTTACAATAATGGAGAAACGAAGAAAACCCTTCCCCCACTAAAGCTACAAATATGCGATGCCCAAGAAGGTGACACAGGACGTTACGAAGAGGTCGATGGTGGTGACACATTGAGTGTCTGTGTAGACGACAAGTGGCTGGAAGGCTTTCTCGACGAGGTCATTAACACGGAGGAAGAGTCAGTAAGCCCAGAAGTGGTCGACGAAATCGAGAAGTGCCTGTTCCAGAACGTCAACGCAACCGACCAGGCGGCAAAATGCCGGAATTTCAGCGGGATCGAACCCCTACCTGAGGAGGTAGAAAAAGCTATACGAGACCATCAAAATACCCAACAGCGCAGAACGTTCTAGGTGCATGTAGCTGACAAAGTATTCCGGGTAAGAATTAACAGAGGCGGTGCGGTAACAGTCACACTCCGCGGAAGTAAGGGGGGAATGTGCAGACCCCATATCCTAGGTTCAAGTGGTACGCGCCGTTTCAGAAATTAAATACAAATTAAAAATAAACTTAGAAATATAAGTGAAACAAAAACTTTATATTTACATATTTTTAAATTAAAAAAACTAAAATTCAAGTGAACTTAAAACAAACAATTTTATTGAACTTAAAAAGACAGTTTGTGTTAGCACAATTGGTACCCACCAATGTGGGTAACCACCAACGTTATTTTTTTTTATGGCGACCGTGGGCCGGAGCCTGAAAAGGCAGATTGGGCCTAAATCAGTCATTAAAAATAAATGTGCTTTATAATGTAACTGGAAAAAATGTTTGAAATATAAAAATTACAAAAAATTCATAAAAACCTAATTTCAAAAAATAATAAAAATATCAAAACTTACAAAAAAATTTAAAAATATAAAAACTCATAAAAAAATGTTTAAATATAAAAACTGACAAAAGAAAAATATTTACAGTTTTAACCAATAAAACTTAAATTTACAAGGGAAAATACCAGCAGTTTGCGTGGAAATAAAAGGTGATGGCGGAAAATCCAAATTTTGAGATGTAACAAAAGCTACTAAACTAAACATAAATAATTCTACGATACTTTTAAAATAATATATATATAATAATAACTAGATTCAACAGAAATATTTCCACGAGACTTTTGAAAATATATATTTAACTAAATTAGACAGAATAATATAACTTACTAAATTCAACAGAAATAATCGCACGATAAATTTGGAAATAATAAAATTTGACTAAATCAAACAGAAAAAATAGCAATACGGGCTATAGAAATAATAAAAATTTACTAAAATATACAGAAATAATACTACGAACTAAATAACATAAATAATTTTACTAAAAATTGCAGAATTATTCTACGGAAACTAACTAAATTTTATAAAAACTGTACCACCATCACGCCACACTTTCGGATAACGGGGCACCCACGCCACCAGCATAACGGAATCCAGCAAGCATCAGTTATGAAAATAGCGGTATTCAAAGCCTACAGTGGCCTGAGCAGCAGCAGCGACGGCGCAGCGGTCGAAGAATCGGCAGCAGTAGCGGTAGAAGCAGCATATATAAGTATACATATATGTACATGTAGTTTGCTCTTTCACACTTTGTAATATATAGTTAATCCTTGTAGCTTTTTTATTAAAACGGTTCTTTAACGGTTAGATAACACTAAGGTATTTTTACAATGTACACATATTTCCTTACTATTTTATTATATATACTTTTGGAATATACTTATTTAGTTTTCTTATATATTGTTTTGTATTTTCTATATACCTAGTGGTTCTAAATAAACCTATCTGATACACTTAAAACATTTTCTCACATATGTACAATTGTTTCTATATACTTTTCAAGTACGTTTATAAATACATATATAAATATTTGAACGCTGTGCGTCCGTAAAATACGTAAATAAGTGAAGTTTTGAACAAATACGGTGCCTACGTAAAATACGAAAATTTATAACAAATACGGTGAGTCCGTAAAATACAGAAATTTTTAATAAATACGATGTGTCCGTAGAATATTATTAACAATATGAGATTGTTTTGATAAAACAGTGCGTCCGTAATAATAACAAATTTATTTCAGATTTTTTTTAATAAATCGGTGCGTCCGTAATTAACCAATATGAGATTTTTTTTTTGAATAAAGCGGTGCGTCCGTGATTAACCCTAATGAGATTTTTTTGAATAAAGCGTTGCGTGCGTGAATACCAAAACATTTTTTGCCAGCTAGTTACATTCAATTGTGCAGTTTTTTTCTTCAATTTTCACAATATTCAAGTCACATTTCTAGAGGCGCAAATACTCCGTTTTCCATACTTTTTCTTCTATTTTTTCCCTATATTCAAATTTCAATTACAGTTTTTGACATTGAAATAAATGGCTTAGTAATTCGTAATCGCAGTTTCGACTTAATTCTTCCCATATTCTCCTTTTAAATATACATGTCCGATTCCGAAAGTTCAGGTGCATCTTCTATTGACACAGTTCAAAGTTTTCCTAATAGAACATCTCTGATCCTCTAGCACTTGAATCCTTTGAAGATAAAATCACGTTAATTAAAGAGGTAACAGATGCGAATTTAACTAGCACCTTTATAGCATTTCTTAAATCAATACTCGAGGATAAGGCGCGTGAAGCAATTCCAAACGAGGTAAATTCCGTCAGCCAAATTATAGCCGCGTTACGTAATAGAATTAAACACGACAATTCGAAAGTTGTCGCGGGCAAAATCGCGTCTTTACATGTGGTAAATAATAATAACTCGGAATTTGCTAAACGTGTTGAGGTGTTATCAGACTCATTAGAACGTTCCATGATCATTGAAGGTATGACGCATGCGAAAGCCCATGAAATGGCAGTTGAACAAACTGGGAATTTATGTAGGCTGAGTACTCGTTCGCAGTTAGTTAAATCAATTTTGGCATCGTTTACCTTCAGTGATTCAAAGGACGTAGTTGCAAAAATTATAGTAACAATGAGGTTAAAGAGCGTCAAGTGTTAGCGTTTCAGTCGCGTTTAAAAAAGCCAAGTAGTTTTCGAGAAGGATTTAGAGGCAATAATTTTAGTAATCGATACAATAAGAATGAGTCGTTTTAACAGCAATTACAATAGATACAACAATAATAATGGAAACAGTTATAGGTATAGCAACAACAATGGAAGAGGCAACAATTTTAGTAACAATAATAATGTGAATAAGAATAATTCCGTGTAAATTCGAGCAATACTGCTAATGTGAACGCTGAGGAAGCAACAGGTATATTTCTAACTGAAACTTTTCCAGAAAAATCCGTTTACTGTTTGAGTCTAAACTATTCCGATTTCATTACATTAAAATGTAGTGATTCTTACAAGCCATGCACTTTTCTAGTAGACTCTCAAGCTGATATTTCTTTAATTAAATTTCAAAGTTTAACAGACAAAGTTAAAATTAACACATAAGTGCATAATTGACTATGCAAACAATAGCATAGCTATTAGCATTGGTGCAAAAGAGCATTAAAATTTTAACGGTACGACTACCGACACTTTAGTAATTCCTCCAAGATGCGAAGTTTATCGTTTATTCAATTTGAGAAAATCTAAAAAGCCTGTTTTTGTAGATGCGCAAGAAATTTTTAGTAGTGTTTTTACAGCAAAGTGCATTGTTGACACAAATAACCTTACTTTGAAAGTTTTAGATATAACCGATGAGGTGAAATATGTCAACAATTCCAATATAGTAACTGAAGATATCACCAATTGCAACGTCTACAAAACCAACGAAATTTCAGAAAGTTCAAAACGCGTAGAGGAATTAAAAAGTATTTTGCAAAAACAAATGCCAAACTATGCTCAATGCCGATTGCCTGATTAATGCTTAAAATAAGCTGATGTATTTGCTTTAAAAACTGACCGTATGACTCTTAACAACTTTTACGAAGAGAAACTTAGATTGACTGACAAAACACCAGTTTACATAAAAAATTATAGTTTGCCTCACTAACAACGGCAAGAAATAAAAATAGCCAAATTGATTATTTGTTGCGAAATGATATAAAAGAACCTAGTTTTTCCAATTAAAATTGCCCACTAATTTTAGTACCAAAGAAAGATCTGACAGGTCAAAAGTCATGTCGTATGTGCGTAGATTTCAGAGCGGTTAATAAAAAGCTCATCGCTGACAAATTTTCATCAGCACGCTTTGTCGATATACTTGACAACCTCTCTATCTCTATGGCGCGATATACAACAGGTATATCATCATAAACCTCCTAAGAGATTTTTGCGCCAAGCTTCTCTTCCAATTTGTGGTGTGCCGATTTGAATTCTTCCCTACAAATTGGTGGGACCTACAGTTTTTTGCCGACTCCGAACGACATCTACAAAGGAGACGAATTTTTGCTGAGAAGCCTGTCATGGCAGAAATACACTCCGAGAGTTTGCCAAACCACTGCCGAGGGGCGACCCCGTTTTGAAAAACTTTTTTTTCAAATCACTTTTGATGTTACCTGTACCAGGGCTCGAACCATGGACCTTCGGTGTGGTAGGCCGGTAACACTACCTTCACACCACGGCGGCCGCGACAACCTTGGCAGAGCTAAATATTTTTCAACGTTAGATATTTTTTTTGGTTTTCACCAAATTCCACTTAGTTCTAACTCTAGGGACGTAACATCTTTCAATATTGATAAATGGGCTTTTCGTTGGAAAGTTTTACCTTTTGGATTAAATGTAGCATCCAACTCTTTTTCACGTATGATGTCATTAGCGTTACCAGCCATCGCGCCTAATCAAGCTTTCATGTAAATAGGGTTATAGCGAGACACATAATTTAAAAAATTTAGAAAAAGTTTTCGAAACTCGCGTAACATTCAATTTAAAGCTGCATCCAAATAAATGCAACTTCCTTCGGGAAGAAGTAACCTTTTTAGGCCACAAATGTTCTTCGAAAGGTTTGCTGCCAGACGACTCCAAAATACATGTAGGATAATATTAGCGAGTCGACTGTAGAAAAGCAATAGTGGCGACACCTGTTTGCCGCAGTTAACTTTTAACAACCGGCAACGCTTACTTACGTACGAATTATTACATCGCTAATTGATTGGTTGCGCAACCCTTTCGCGTGGGCGCGAAGGTAACCGAAGAATTCAAATAGTGGCAGTTTGCAATTAGATCCGCGTCACGACACAACTAAAACGCCTCCAATACCGCGCCGGTAGTCCGATACATGGCGGCCGCCGTGGTGTGAAGGTAGTGTTGCCGGCCTACCACACCGAAGGTCCATGGTTCGAGCCCTGGTACAGGTAACATCAAAAGTGATTTGAAAAAAGTTTTTCAAAAACGGGGTCGCCCCTCGGCAGTGGTGGCTTCTCAGCAAAAATTCGTCTCCTTTGTAGATGCCGTTCGGAGTCGGCAAAAAACTGTAGGTCCCACCAATTTGTAGGGAAAAATTCAAATCGGCACACCACAAATTGGAAGAGAAGCTTGGCGCAAAAATCTCTTAGGAGGTTTATGATGATATACCTGTTGTATATCGCGCCATAGAGTCCGATACATGCTAAAAATGTCAAAGTGAACTTAATTACTTAAATTAAAACTTATTTCTAATAAAACTTAACTTAGCTTAACTTTAATACTATTTCTAACTTAATATAACTATAATCTAATAAAATACTTGTGTTTAAATAAAAGGTGTTAAACATTCATTGCAGTTGAAAGGGGTACAAAGGTAAGAATCCCCATAGTGGTGTCAAAAGTGAAAGAAAATTTGTGAAAAGCGCCAGAAATATAAAATAAAAGTTTTGTTAACCTAAAACGTGTGAAAAAGTTAAAAGTAGGTTTAAAAAAGATTAAACTAAAGAAAGTACTAAAAGTCGTTAAAATAAAGATTTTAAGAAACTATTATGTAAGTTTTGAAAGGCGTCGGTAAGTGGAGGTGCGAAAGTTGTTGGAAAATGTGTCGTTTTTAAAAACAAAGAGCGGAAAAGTTTGGTGGCGATAATCACCATTAGTGAATAATTGCGAGTGGGGAAAAAAAACGTACATATGCAGCTGCAGATTTGATACGCAAATTGCAGCGTGCCTAAGACAGTGGCGTGCAACAAAATAGTTTAAAGTAATCCTTAGCGGATAAGTGCATGAAGTGCAGTAGACAGTTTTGTCAGTTCCTATTAGATGGAAAAGGGCTGCAGATTGGCAGCAGGTACAGTGTGTGTAAAAAGAAAAGAGACCGAGGGGTCATACTGTGACAAGTGCATACTCTACGGAAAGTACAGTTCTATCGACAGTGGCATCAGGTCACGAAGAAGCAAAGTAGGCTTCGGATTTATGAAACTGTAAACGAGCGTCCAGTTGTGGCGTGGTTTGCAAAAAGAAAAATCGTGTACGATAGAAAAAGATAGTTGACGGCGTCGGGCAAGAAGCCAAAGCAACTCTCCGAAGAGTGTTGCTGCACAACAAAAAAATTTGGCGTGGCTTCGTTTTGATTGAAGTAGCCATAGCAAAATTCGCATAAGCGAAGTGAGTGCAAAAGGGACAGTCGATAGAAAAACTTAAAAAGAAAGCCGTTGTAACTAAGTGCTCTCATATGTAAAAAATTGAAAACTGACTGTACACTGTGTACAGTAATATAAGCAGCAAATTTAAAAAGCATCATCATATGCAACCAAAAACCAAGCTAACAGCTAGCAGAAGTTGATCATAATTCAGCGTGAAGCAGCAGAGGCAGCAAATACGGTTGAGGACAAAAGCATATACCCGAAGTTACGTAAGAATAAATAATGCAAGTTTTTATAATATTAAAATTTTAAAGCAGTTCTTAGTTTTGGAAAAGTTAAATAATTTGTTTCTTTTTAAATACTAAATTGTACCAAAAACGAATATTGATTTGACTTTATTAAAAATAAATGAATTGAGAGATTTATAAGTAAAAGAAAATGAAGTATTGTAAAGATTTGTAACAGAAGCGAAACCAAAAGATTTATGTTAAAGATTAAATAATACAAAGAAAACAAATAATATAATAAGCAGTCCAGAATTTAAAATTGATTGTATCACTTAGCGAAGTTTTAGTGTTTATTTTTACCACAGTAGTCTCTGGATATTTATAACTTTTATTGTTCAAAAATTGCTTTTGTAATAATAGTTCTACACTAATAGTATTTAGTTATAAAGTAGATTAGTAATTTAACTAAACTAACTTTTAACTTTAAAAACTAATTATTTCTTTCGTGTTTTTTCGGCCTTAAATTGACGATTGTATGTGTTGTTGAGCTCTAGGCCACCCAAATATATATGAATAATAACAATTTTAAATTTGTTAATATTATATATTTATTTAAAATGATCGATATTTCGATTTCAATTTGAAATCATCATCAGGATCTGAAACATATAAACATTGAGATCAACAAAATTCAACAAAACACTTTCATACACTTACACTATTGACTGCACCTTATCGACTAATTTAACATTTATAATAGAATGCAGTATAAAGTCAAAAAATGAAAAATGTAAACAATTTCAAAAACAATAATGATCAACAAAACTTCTCCAATAACAACAATACATGAAAATATGCAAAGAAAACGGCGTTTCAATAATATAGAAACAGATGATTGCTTGTTGTTGTTGACACTCTCTGTGTGCTAGGTGTAACTCTTTTTCCTTTCTATCAAATACCGGTATGCTGGAGCGACTCTCTTCATGCGTATGTCGCTAGGTGTGTTAATAATGTGTAGCATCTCCAAAATATAGCGCTTTTTGTAATTTGTTTCTTGTTGTAATATAGCTACGCTGTCTAAGTTGGGAGAGTGTCCAGTGGTGATGCAGTGTTGTGATAGAGCCGTTTTGTTTACATTAGAGTGGTCACGATTTTTGATGTTTGATTTATGAGCGGAAATCCTTGTCTTTAGTTTCGATTTAGTTGTACCCACATATGCTTTATTGCATACGTGGGACCCGTCCCCATTACAATTAATTTGATAAATTAAGTCCGATTTCTCCAATTTTTCTATTTTGCTTTTCGTGTTGCTAAATATTTGTTGTAATGTGTTAGTGTATTTAAATGCTATTTGAAATTTTTCTTTGTCATACATAGTGGAGTGTTTAATCCGGTTTGATAGGCCTGGTACAAATATGGCAGTCTTATATATTTTGTTAGCGTTATTATTGTTGGTGCTCTGTTTAGTGTAATATTCATGTATATATCCATTGACTAAGTGGGTGGGAAACTCATTGTCCGAAAGAATCCTTTTTATAATGTCAATATTCTTCTTGTGGTAAATCTCGTCGCTAATTGAGAGCACTTTTCGTATAAAATTCCTCGCCGTGTTAACTATCGTTGTCTTCGCATGTTTGGAATTAAAATTTATTAACCTTCCGGACGCAGTAGGCTTTTGATACCAGTCGAAGGTTAAGTGATTATCTTTCTTTACTACCATCGTGTCCAAGAAAGGCAGTTGTCCATTATTTTCGATCTCGCATGTAAATTTAATAGACTTATGATATGAATTTAAAATAGTCAACATTTCATTAATGGAGTCTGTCATGGCTATAGCGAATAAATCATCCACATATTTTGTGAGCAGCCGCGGTTTGTGTGGTGAGTCCTCTTGAAATTTTAGTAATAACTCCTCCATAACTATGTCAGCTATGACCGGTGATGCTGGGGAGCCCATTGGCATCCCTGATCTCTGCTCGTAGATTTTATTATTATATTTAAAATACCGGTTTTCTTTGATGCAAAAGTGAACCACACTAAGGAAAAGTTCTTTGTTAAGAGTTGTATGGTGGCTAATTTGATCCCATTTCGATGCTATTATTTCAATGGCATGGTCTACCGGGATACTAGGGAACAAAGACACAACATCAAACGATACAAGGCTCTCATCTTCGGACAAAAACGTTTCTTTCATTTTATTCTTGAACTCGATCGAGTCTTTGACATTGAACTTGGACGTTTTGGTAATATTTTTAAGAACATTGACAACACATTTACATAAACTATACGACGGAGAGTTGATTGACGAACATATAGGCCTAAGTGGAACTCCTTCTTTATGAATTTTCGGCAATCCATACAATCTTGGAGCATTGGCAGCTCTGCTAAGCAGACTATATTTTTCCCTAAGATCAATCATTTTTCTATTAAATAGTTTTTCTACTAACTCATTATTTTTTTCCTGGAGTTTGTTCGGGGGATCCTTTTTTAAAACTCGATATGAGGAAATATCATTGACCATTGTTTGTAGCTTCTTGTCGTAATCAGATTTATCCATTAATACTGTTACCTTTCCTTTGTCTGCGTTGAGGACTAAAATTTCATTATTTTCTTTGAAAATTTTTTTTGCTGACTGTAGGGTACTTAAAATATATTTATCTCGCGCGCTCACAGTTTTGTTGTTAAGGTGATCCCGTATTATCGCTGTAAAATTGCTTCGCTCAATCTCTTGTTCTTCTTTGTTAACAATCGTTTGTAAACAGTCCTCACCATCCGCTATTAACTTAAAAAGGGGGAAATCTTTTTTGGTTGTAGGTAAGGAGTACTTTGGTCCCAGGGAGAGAATCCACTGTATATCTGTCGGTATATTAGTTTTTGTGGTATTACTATTCTCTCCCTGGGACCAAAGTACTCCTTACCTACAACCAAAAAAGATTTCCCCCTTTTTAAGTTAATAGCGGATGGTGAGGACTGTTTACAAACGATTGTTAACAAAGAAGAACAAGAGATTGAGCGAAGCAATTTTACAACGATAATACGGAATCACCTTAACAACAAAACTGTGAGCGCGCGAGATAAATATATTTTAAGTACCCTACAGTCAGCAAAAAAATTTTTCAAAGAAAATAATGAAATTTTAGTCCTCAACGCAGACAAAGGAAAGGTAACAGTATTAATGGATAAATCTGATTACGACAAGAAGCTACAAACAATGGTCAATGATATTTCCTCATATCGAGTTTTAAAAAAGGATCCCACGAACAAACTCCAGGAAAAAAATAATGAGTTAGTAGAAAAACTATTTAATAGAAAAATGATTGATCTTAGGGAAAAATATAGTCTGCTTAGCAGAGCTGCCAATGCTCCAAGATTGTATGGATTGCCGAAAATTCATAAAGAAGGAGTTCCACTTAGGCCTATATGTTCGTCAATCAACTCTCCGTCGTATAGTTTATGTAAATATGTTGTCAATGTTTTTAAAAATATTACCAAAACGTCCAAGTTCAATGTCAAAGACTCGATCGAGTTCAAGAATAAAATGAAAGAAACGTTTTTGTCCGAAGATGAGAGCCTTGTATCGTTTGATGTTGTGTCTTTGTTCCCTAGTATCCCGGTAGACCATGCCATTGAAATAATAGCATCGAAATGGGATCAAATTAGCCACCATACAACTCTTAACAAAGAACTTTTCCTTAGTGTGGTTCACTTTTGCATCAAAGAAAACCGGTATTTTAAATATAATAATAAAATCTACGAGCAGAGATCAGGGATGCCAATGGGCTCCCCAGCATCACCGGTCATAGCTGACATAGTTATGGAGGAGTTATTACTAAAATTTCAAGAGGACTCACCACACAAACCGCGGCTGCTCACAAAATATGTGGATGATTTATTCGCTATAGCCATGACAGACTCCATTAATGAAATGTTGACTATTTTAAATTCATATCATAAGTCTATTAAATTTACATGCGAGATCGAAAATAATGGACAACTGCCTTTCTTGGACACGATGGTAGTAAAGAAAGATAATCACTTAACCTTCGACTGGTATCAAAAGCCTACTGCGTCCGGAAGGTTAATAAATTTTAATTCCAAACATGCGAAGACAACGATAGTTAACACGGCAAGGAATTTTATACGAAAAGTGCTCTCAATTAGCGACGAGATTTACCACAAGAAGAATATTGACATTATAAAAAGGATTCTTTCGGACAATGAGTTTCCCACCCACTTAGTCAATGGATATATACATGAATATTACACTAAACAGAGCACCAACAATTATAACGCTAACAAAATATATAAGACTGCCATATTTGTACCAGGCCTATCAAACCGGATTAAACACTCCACTATGTATGACAAAGAAAAATTTCAAATAGCATTTAAATACACTAACACATTACAACAAATATTTAGCAACACGAAAAGCAAAATAGACAAATTGGAGAAATCGGACTTAATTTATCAAATTAATTGTAATGGGGACGGGTCCCACGTATGCAATAAAGCATATGTGGGTACAACTAAATCGAAACTAAAGACAAGGATTTCCGCTCATAAATCAAACATCAAAAATCGTGACCACTCTAATGTAAACAAAACGGCTCTATCACAACACTGCATCACCACTGGACACTCTCCCAACTTAGACAGCGTAGCTATATTACAACAAGAAACAAATTACAAAAAGCGCTATATTTTGGAGATGCTACACATTATTAACACACCTAGCGACATACGCATGAAGAGAGTCGCTCCAGCATACCGGTATTTGATAGAAAGGAAAAAGAGTTACACCTAGCACACAGAGAGTGTCAACAACAACAAGCAATCATTTGTTTCTATATTATTGAAGCGCCGTTTTCTTTGCATATTTTCATGTATTGTTGTTATTGGAGAAGTTTTGTTGATCATTATTGTTTTTGAAATTGTTTACATTTTTCATTTTTTGACTTTATACTGCATTCTATTATAAATGTTAAATTAGTCGATAAGGTGCAGTCAATAGTGTAAGTGTATGAAAGTGTTTTGTTGAATTTTGTTGATCTCAATGTTTATATGTTTCAGATCCTGATGATGATTTCAAATTGAAATCGAAATATCGATCATTTTAAATAAATATATAATATTAACAAATTTAAAATTGTTATTATTCATATATATTTGGGTGGCCTAGAGCTCAACAACACATTTAAAAACTAATTTTACAATTTTTGACAGTTTTTTTTGTAACTACCAGTCGTAATGGAGCGTGAAGAAATTCTTAGGTTAACGGTAGTCGGGCTTAAGGAAAAGTTAGTAGAACTACGGTACTCGACCACAGGTCGAAAGGCGACTCTGCAAGATAGGCTTTGCAAACATCACGGTTTAGTAGTTATGGATGAAGATTCGGATTCGGGCGATGGTGACTCAGCTCATTCATGCGTTAGCACGGCTCCTCAGGCAGTATTAGGGCGGTGCAATTTTAGTTTGCGCGATATTGAGGATTCACCTCATTCAGTGGCAATAGTAACCAATCAATCGAGGAGTGGCTTTTAGAATTTGAAAGGAATGCTACGGTTGTTGGTTGTGATGAATTGCAGAAATACATTTATTCTCAACAATTGTTAAAGGGAGCAGCCAATATGTTTATTAGGAGTAAACGTAACGTCGTGAATTGGAGCATGCTCAAGGAAGCAGTACGTCAGGAATTTAGGGTGCATGTTTCCTCTGTAGATGTTCATCGGGCATTAAGGAATCGCCGTAAGCGAGCAAATGAAGACTATAGGAAATATTTGTACAACTTAATGGAAATAGGTGCGCCAATTAGATTAGATGAGAGGAGTCTAATAGAATATTTTATTGAAGGCATCCCTGATTCAAAGATGGGTAAAAGTAACTTATACCAAGCACGCACCCTGCAGGAACTTAAAGAGCAAATACACGTATATGAAAAAATTCAGGTGGGTAAACCGGTTTTTAAGGCAAGTGAATATCAGCGCTCAAGTAGTAACCAGACAACTTCCGATGAAGCCAAAAAGGATAGAAAATTTTTTAAATGTAGCAAGGTTGGACATATCGCTAAGGATTGTCAGAAATCATCGAATAACTGTTTTAAATGTGATAAGGCTGGACACCGTGCTGCAGCATGCACATCGGTTAACAAAGAAGTTAAACAAGAAGCTAAAGTCGAAAAGAACAGGGCTAACATAATGAGTAGTGAATGGTGCCGTTAGGTTTTTGGTAAAGGAAATTGTTCGATTTTTAACCCTAGACGGTCATCCTTCGTCAAAATGACTACGAACTATTTTATTTTCAATGTAAATAAGCTTTTTATTGCTCGTGTTGATCTCCGTTTTCGTACAGCGATAGTCGGTTGTTTACTCTCTTTGAATTTGTATTTATTAATAATGAAATAGATAATTAGAAAAAAATAAAACGCGTTCATTATTTCGACTCACACCCTACTGAAAATGGATTTGAAATAAGTCGTCGTCATATTGACGAAGGATGACGTTAATGTACAAAAAAAAGGATGCCCGTCCAGGGTTAAAGACATTTCCTACAAAGGGGTCACCTTTGGAGCACTTTTGGATACGGGTAGTGATTTGTCTTTAGTTAGGGAAGATTTATGGGAACAGGTCGGAAATATCAAACTAGAACAGGATATAAGAAGGTTGATGGGTGTGGGCGAAGGGACAATAGCAAATATTGGAAGCTTCGTAATGGACGTAGAAGTCGATGGCTTGAGACTGGATGTTAACTTCCACGTCGTCAAGCAAAAGGATATCAGAAGATGTGGTGGTTTTTAGAAAAAAGGAAAACATGCATGTAGTTTATAACGAAGACGGCAATGGTGCAAAAGATGAACAGAAGCTTGAAGTCCTTAAGGAGTTTCAAAGTCTGTGTATAGCTGAAGACATTAGTGACAGGGAATTAATAAAGCCAAACCTACAACATCTCGATAAAGATACCTTAGTTAAAGTAGAATGTTTGATAAATAATTATTCTCCAAAAATGCAACATAAATCACCAGTAGATATGAAGATTCCGTTAGTTGATGATAAGCCAGTTTATCAAGGACCAAGAAGAATGGCGTATAGTGAGAAATGTGAAGTAGACAAGCAAGTACAGGAATGGCTCGATAAGGGTATAATCCAGCAGAGTACGTCAGAGTACGCCTCCCCCATCGTGTTGGTAAAAAAGAAAGACGGCAGCAAACGACTTTGCTGCGACAATAGGGGCCTTAACAAAAAGATCATGAGAGATAATTTCCCTATGCCTCTCATAGACGATGTCGTTGATAAATTACAAGGTCCGTTAGTTTTCACAACACTAGATTTGACCTGTTGAGGTTGGTTCGCGCAAGTACACATCTTTTCTGACTCATTCCGGCCAGTATGAGTTTAGATACGTACCTTTCGGTATTTCCAACTCGCCAGCAGTATTTTCGCGATACATCTTTCCAGTTCTGAGGGATTTGGTTCAGGACGGTACCGTAATAACGTATTTGGATGACATTATCATACCTTCGAAAAACGTCGAAGAGGGTATAGAGAAACTGATTAGGGTATTAACAAGAGCTGAGGAATATAACTTGCTGATCAGGTGGAAGAAGTGTCAGTTTTTACAACAAAAAGTAGAGTTCTTAGGCTATGTAGTAGAGAACGGGACTATCAAACCTTCGATAGAAAAAACGCGTGCTGTAGAAAATTTTCCATTGCCTCACGATCGTAAGTCAGTTCAACGATTTTTGGGCCTAACTTCTTATTTTAGACCTTTTGTTGCAGGTTATGCAATAATAGCCAAGCCCCTATCGGATCTCCTTAGGCAGGATAAAAAAATTTGTTTGGGCGAATTAGAGGGTGCATCATTTCAGCAACTTAAAATGGCATTGGTAAATGCACCCGTTCTAAGTTTGTATAATCCAAAATCGCAGACTGAGGTGCATGCAGATGCGTCGAAGTACGGGTATGGTGCAGTGACGATGAGGAGTTTCATCCTATACAGTATATGAGCCGTAAAACAAAGCCAGCGGAAGAGCGGTATCTTTCCTACGAGCTTGAGGTTCTAGCTATTGTAGAGGCTTTGAAAAAGTGGCGTGTATATCTGTTGGGCACGAGGTTCAAGATTATCACAGACTGCAATGCATTTGCTACGACAATGAATAAGAAGGAAGTACCAGCAAGGATTTCACGATTTTGCAGGAGTTTGAGTACGAAATTGAACATAGAGCAGGTAGCAAAATGCGCCACGTGGACGCATTAAGCAGAGTTTCATGTCTGATGTTGAAAGATTCGCTACAACATAGGCTAAGACAAGCACAGCTAAGTGACGATTGGGTTAGGGCAGTGATGAAGGTCGCAGGAAAACAAGAGTATGAGAATTTTTACCTAAAGCAAGGGGTACTTTTCAAAGATCCAGTTAAGGAACTCGTTGTCGTGCCGAGCTCAATGGAGAATGAGATAATCAGGCTAGCAGGGGTTCAGTCTGGATAAGTAAGAGTTTAACCTATTACAATATCCAGAGCGAAGTTGTGCTAGTATGACTCTAGTCTCCCTCGGAAGTACACGCTCCTCTTCAGCCAATTCCGATGGTTGAGTCATTTAGAGCCCGTCCATTGTTCCGCAGATCAAACGGCAAAGAAATATGATGCCGGATCTCATCGTAATGCTTACGGAGATGTCTCCTTATGTCTCTGGGGGGCGGTGCTACATCCAAAAGATGTCGGTTTGGATGACTAGGTTTATGACAGTTCAGAAGGAACTGTCTACTCAAGAGTTCCGCGTGCTCTTGAACATTGAGCAATTTTGCCTCTTGATGGAGGTGAGACTCAGGTGACATGAGCAGGCATCCCCGTAGCAGTTCTGATGGCGGTGTTTCCGCAGACTTGCAATTTCCTCCAGTTGGTGTCAGAAAGATTGGGCGACCATATAGGCGCAGCATAGTCAATAACCGGCCGGCCAATAGCCTTATATGTAGCAAGCAATGTTTCTTTGTCTTTTCCCCAAGTACTGCCGGCCAGTGACTTGAGGATCTTACTGCGGCTCTGTACCTTTGAGGCTATTGCGGCGGCATGACCAGCGAAGGGGAGGCCGTTGTCAAATGTCACACCCAAGATTGTTGGGTGGTTGACAGTATTTAGAGGTACTCTGCGCATTCCATGTAGTAAACAGGTCGGCGTAGATTTAGTCGGAGACAGGGTCAGATTACGCTAGGTGAAGAAGCTGGAAAGGTCATGGAGGTAACTGTTGATTCTAATACAGAATTCATCAATGGAGGGACCCTTGCCCGAGGCCATTATCGTGCAGTCGTCAGCGTAGGAAACAATGGAGACTCCCTCTGGTGGGGCGGGGGAAGACTCGAAATATAGAAATTAAACAAAAGGGGAGAGAGAACACCACCTTGCGGCACCCCTTGTTTTATTCTTCGTGGTCTAGATTTCTTGTTCCTAAATTTGACTGTTGCCTGTCGACCATTGAGGTAATTAGCGGTCCACCTCTTAAGGCCGGCAGGGAGCGGTGTCTCATCCAGATCTCGGAGGAGTGTGGCGTGATTGACCGTGTCAAATGCATTTGACAGGTCAAGTGCTACGAGAACCGTCCTATGGTTTGCTGGTTGTTGATTCAAACCGTTGTTAATCTGCGTTGTAAGGGCGTTCAAAGCGGATGTCGTGCTGTGATATTTGCGGAAACCATGTTGATGATCGGCCAATTTTAGATTTGTGACGAAGTAAGGAAGCAGAATGGACTCTAGTAGTTTCGCTACCGGCGAAAGGAGGGATATCGGGCGATAAGACTCTCCTAGGTTCGCCGGCTTCCCTGGTTTTAGTAGGGGAACTATAATCGCTTGTTTCCATATCTCAGGTATAACGAAGGTAGTTAGAGAGAGATTAAAGAGAGCCGCTAAATAACTCTGCCCTTCGTGGCCAAGGTGTTTGATCATCCTCATGGCGATTCCGTCGGGTCCGATGGATTTTGAGGGTTTGGCCTTCATTATGGCTTCCTTAACGACTGCGACTGAGACGGCAATGGGCGCAGTAGAGTGTTTGTGTTTGCGCGCACGTCGGAAGGCTCTTCTCTTAGTCCTATCCGCAGGTGGATGCATTATAAACAGCCGGCAAAAGGAGCTCGCGCATTTCCTGGCGTCCGATTTGACGCTATCGCCGAAAGCAATGGCGACCTTGTCTTTGTGTTTGGTCGGATTGGATTGGGCCTTGACAGTCGACCATAATTTGCCGACTCCGCCGGAGAGGTTGCATGTCTCAAGGTGTTGTTCCACTTGATCAGCTTGTGTTCGTTGACAATCCAACGAATTTCCGCATTAAGATCTTTTATTCTGGGATCTGCGGGATTGATGAGTCTCACATGGTCACGTTCTCTTGCCATCGCCGCAGCTTCTGCCGGGAAATTCGGACGAATTTCTGGTATTCTGCCAGCAGGAATGAAGCGGCATGAGGCTGAATCAATGATCTTGCGAAACTCTCTTTTGCCTTTGCGTACGTCCGTAGGAGTGGGTAAGGAAGCGAAGGATCGCTCTGCATATTCAGTAAAGCGGTCCCAGTCCGCTGAAGTCGGTCGGTCGTTATGAAGTCGGTCGGTCGTTCAACAGAGAGTAAGATGGGTAGGTGGTCTGAAGCTAATGTAAGCATCGGTCGGCAGATGACAAAGTTAATAAGGCCCGCGCTCGTTATGGAGATGTCTGGCGAACTGTGACAGTTACCTGCCACCCTGGTGGGGGCATCTCCATTGACTGTACAGAATGCTGAGTTATCTATTTGGTCGGCAATTGCGTGTCCTCTGCTGTCTGCTGGCAAGTTGGAGTGCCAGAGATCGTGATGCGCGTTGAAGTCGCCTAGGATTAGACGGTTATCGCCCCTTAGCAACGCACTAATGTCGGGATGATAATCTCTAGAACAACACGTGACAGGAGGAATATAGATGTTTATGATTTGCAGGTCGGCGTCTCCTGACCGGACTGCTATGCTTTGGCATTCTAAGGTAGAGTCCCTGGGGTCGAAGTCAGGGGAAAATAGATTATATTGTACAGAGTGATGTGTAATGATCGCAAGGCCATCCCCAAGACCTACATTAAGAAACTCAAATAATTTTTTTTTCAGTGTATGGATTCATTTTTCTTTTATTCATGTTAAAGCTCATTAAATTTTATTAAATATAGCTTAATTAGTTTTAAAAATAATGGAATTTAAATGCCCCCCCTGCTCGTCGATGCATGTGCGGCATCTTACCAAAAAGTTGTTCATTACTGCTTGGAGAGTTGAGACAGGAATAGCCGCAATTGTTTCTCGAATGGATTGCCTTAGTTCATTCAAATTTGTTGGTTTGTCTTTGAAGACTTCCTGTTTGCAATAACCCCACAAGAAAAAGTCAGGTGCAGTAAGGTCAGGCGACCTGGGTGGCCAACGGAATGTGGAGTTTCTGGATATCAGCTTATTGGGAAATTTTCGTCGCAATTCTGTCATAACAGGTTGGGCTATATGAGGAGCTGCACCATCTTGCTGAAACCACACAGAGTTGAAAGAAATTCTCATTCGGCGTAATTCTGGATAGAAAAACTCTCTCAACATGCTCAAGTAACGGTCTCCAGTAACCGTAACGGTAGGGCCCGACAATGCAGCGTGATGAAACTGCACACCACACTGTGACACGAAGTGGATGCAATTCCGTCTCATGGAATATCTGTGGGTTGGAAGCACTCCATATTCGACAATTTGGTTTGTTTATGTTGCCGTTTAAATCGAAATGGGCCTCGTCAGACATGAAAAGACAGTTCAACATGTTTCCATCCTCTTCCGCCATTTGAAGCATCTTCTGGCAAAATTCCAAGCGAATCGGCAAGTCTGCAGCGTTCAGTTTGTTGGCCATTTGAATTTTATATGGGAATAAGTCCAAATCTTTGTGCATAATTGACTGTAATGACTGTCTGCTTACACCCATTTGAGCAGATAAGCTTCTTGTCGAAACACGTGGATTGTTTTGTATGGCAGCAGCTACAGCTGCGATTGTTTCCTCCGTTCGAACTGAAGGGTTTCGATGGTAAGGTCTTCTGTTGACTGTCCCATGCTCGGCAAAATTGTTTACAAGTCTTATTATGGTCCATCTGCTCGGAGGATTGCCGCCAAACGTGCGCCTATACTCTCTTTGAACCGAAACTACGGACTAGAGTGCGTGATAGCGGCGGACAATCCAAATTCTTGTTTCAGTGTCCCAGTTATCCATTTTTGTTAAATGTAAAAGTCAATCTGCAAAATAAAAAAAAAATTTACCAGATTCATTAAATAGAAAAAAAGTTATTTAATTTTTTTTTGGTAGCGGCTTTCATCAGCCACCCTGTGCAAACATGTAGATAAGGTTCAAAAAACAATAAATAACACTGCGCCAACAAGCACGAAAGTTTCACCAATCAAACTTTTAACAGGGGTCGAAATGCGTGTTCAGGGAATTCCAGATGTTGAAGACATGGATGAAGATCTAATTCAATTTGATTAATACATTCTTACCTTCTAAAACTCATTTTTTATACATAAATACTTACCTGTTAAATTGCCTACTTAAATTGTTGAATTTACACTTAAATCTGAATTTTATACTTACCTTGTATACATGCATATACTTACCCTTTTGAATTGAATACTTACCTTAAACTCTACTTACCATTTATATCCATACTTATATGCATAATTATACTTACCTTTGAATTCGAGCAACCCTAATGCGAAACTCTAAAAACAAATTGGAAAACTACCGCTTCTTTAGGTATTTACCTTTATGTACATATGTATGTATGCTCACTACACAGCTTAGCGGGCGGTCATCGGCGGCCGCTAAGTTAGTTGTCGTTGAGCGCGCGGTTACTTACCTACTCTTTTTACAAATCTAAAATCATCACCTCTTGTAATAAATAATTAAATTTAAAGTTTTGATATAAGTAAGACTGTGAACTAATAGTGAACCAAAGAAAAGAAACTATTGTAATAAGAACAGAAATTGTAAAATAAAGAAATTAAACGAGATTTAATTAAATATTAAAACTAAAGCTAATAGTGTTCTTATTTCCAAAGGAAATAGTCCTAGTGCCAATTGTGAGTGCCTCTACCCCTCCATTAGTGAAAATTTACACATGGTCCTTCGAGCCGAGCCATAAACCCACTGTTGTATATAAAATATATACATATATTACACCCCTTCTCTATCCCATATACCGCACACTGCCCCGCTAGCAATTTGCTGTTTATTTGTACATCTGTACACACACTCGGATCTGACAACGGTTATTTTTAAAAATCGGGCCCAATAAATAAATTGACTATCACCAACTCTGCTTTACCCATACTTATTAGCACTTCGCCACAAAAAATTTCCAAAACTTACCACTTACACAAACAAATTACCTTGGACTCAGATGCGCTGAGACAAGTGCATAACTCCACCCACAACAAATTCGAAATTTCCAACTCACATATATACTCGTACACATACTTGTACTCAGATGCGCTGAGACAAGTACATAATCTCACCCCGCTCAAAGTACAGCAATTATACACACATATATGCCCATTTCCAAAAGTGCTGCTACTTAAAACTAGTACAGTGGGCCACAGCAGCTAAAAACAGTCTTCAAAATACAGTGGGGCAAACCCATTAAAATCTTCTCGTATACTCCTTATACACATTTCGCAAAATACATTTCTGTGTACTCCCAATACACAGTATATTAATAACATCTTCTCGTGTACTTCTAATACACATTTACTTAAATATATATCTGTGTACTCCTAATACACAGTATATTGATAACATCTTCTCGTGTACTTCTAATACACAGTTACTCCATTATATTTTTTGTGTACTCCTATTACACACTCCCATAAAATACCCACGTAAGAATGGCTGAAGATAAGGTAGACAAACCATTGAATCTCCCAGCTCCCCAAGGACCAAGAACACGGTCAATATCTCAAGCCGAAGAGGAAGAACTGTCCCTAATAATGAAAAAATGCTTATTCGAATTGGCAAAACTGGAAAAGTTCTGCGAAAAATGGTGGAACATTTGTGAGACCGATCACACAAAATCCACTTTGCAGACTTATTTGGAGGAACTCAACAGACACATAGCAGCAGTAGAACGGGCATATGAAGCGGCGCACCTGAATCTCACGGAGGAACGGTCCCTGGCAGCAATAAACGAAAGGTACGACAACGCGATGGAGACAAATATGCAAACCAGGACTAGGATAAATGAGCTGCTCGCAAATCTGGAGCCGAATCCTATCACCCCAAGTCAACGACCAACGCCAGCACCCATGGCTAACTCCGAACCCTACCTCAAAGTTCCCCCATGCGACACAGAAGTTTTTCACGGAGGATACGATACGTGGCCGTCATTCAGAGATATGTTCACGGCAGTGTGCATAAATCACCCCAAACTTTCTCAAGCACAGAAGCTCTACCACTTGAGACAAAAAACCCGTGGAAAAGCAGCCCTAGTTATTCAAAAATACGCCCTCAATGACCAAAATTTCGAATTGGCCTGGAGCGCACTCCAATCTAGATACGAGAATCGTAGAATTCTGGTGGATAACCAGCTTAAAACTCTATTTAACATGCAACCCGTATTCTATGAAAGTGGGGAAAGAATTCAGGAAATTCAAACCACTATAAATAACTGCCTCTCCACCCTAAACTCCAACAATGTACCCACTAGCAACTGGGACCCCATACTTATATATTTATGCTCCTCAAAGCTTCCCGATGAGACTCTAGCGCTATGGGAACAATCGCTTGAATCTAGAAAGGAATTACCCCTAAGGTCGGAAATGGACAAATTCCTCACTACCAGATACGAAGTAGTGGAACGCCTAGGTACTTACAGACCAAGTAAACCACGCAATTCAAACTCGAGCTTAAATTTTCGATCGTCGACACCCCAAAATCAGACCAATAGCTTCAGACATAAATCCCACTCCTATCATAGCGAACAATCCCGGCAGGTTTCTTGCAAACTTTGCAACTCAAATCACTCGATGATGAATTGCGTGAAATTCAAAAATCTTAGTGTGCCGGAGAGAAACAAGTTCGTCAGAGACAATAGATATTGCAAAAATTGCTTAGCATTTTCCCACTTGGAGTCCGAGTGTAGAAGCAATTTCAAATGTGTGTATTGTCAAAAGCGGCATCACTCTCTGCTGCATTATCAGACACCTCTGCCAGCAAACTCCCACACTTCTCGCCAAACGCAGAGAAGTAATCAATCCAAAGTCACTCCCCAAATAATAAGTGACCAAGAAAAACCCTCAACATCAAAACAGGCAATGCAATCTCAGGAATTGCGAACTGAAACCTCCTCAACAAAGCAAGATACAGCGAATAAAGTGCTATCTCATTTCTCCTCCAATAAGGAACGAACGCTGCTGCCCAAAGCACTTGTCCCGATACTCCATCGAGGAGAAACGTTCAAAGTCCGTGCGTTGGTAGACCAAGGCTCTCAAAAGTCATTCCTCTCCTCCCGAATACAACAATTGCTGGGCCTACCAACAAAAAGAACAAACTACCAAATACTAGGCATGGGCGGGCGCATAGTCAAAAACTCCAATAAAACATGCGCTATAACAATTTGTTCTCTGGATTTAAAGACCCAAATCATTACCGAAGCCATAATATTACCACAATTAACACACTTTCTCCCCTCTTTCAAAATAGAAACGGAGGAACTTCAAAATTTCTCCTCCTTAACGTTAGCAGATCCCAATTGTTTCTCTCCAGGTCGAATAGATATGGTAATAGGTAGTGATATACTCCCAAATATCCTCCTTCAAGGTCTCGAAACCAATGTTGCTGGAAGCCTCATTGCTCAGAATACCATCTTTGGATGGATATTGAGCGGACCAGTAACTGAGCAAATTTCAACCTTCTCCACCCACTTAGTGGAAAACCCCGATGACTCCCTAAATGAACTCCTTAAGAATTTTTGGGAGCAGGAAGAAGTTCATTCCACCACACCCATCACAGATGAAGATAAGTTCTGCGAAGAACTCTACACAAAGACCACCATTAGAAGAGAAGATGGCCGCTACATGGTAAAGCTCCCATTTAAGGAAAGCTTTCCAGAAACTCTAGCCCTCGGTCACTCACGACCCGCTGCTCAGCAGCAGTATATAAGCATAGGAAGAACGCTCGAAAATAAACCCGAGTTAAAAGAAAAATATTCTGAAGTGTTGGAAGAATATTTAACCATGAATCACATGGAACCCACCTCACCACTCGAAATTATAAAAGAAGGTAAATACTATTCCTTCTATTTACCCCATCACGCTGTTATAAAACCAGACAGCAAAACAACCAAGGTACGAGTGGTCTTCAATGCCTCCAAAATCTCCCACTCAGGTAGTTCATTGAATGACGTACTACATACTGGCCCAACTCTACAAAACGACTTAATGCTCATTATCCTAAAATGGCGCCTCTATAAGTTCGTTTTTAACGGCGACATCGAAAAGATGTACCGCCAAATACTCATACACCCAGAAAATCAAGACTATCAAAGAATTGTCTTTCGTAGATCTCCAACCTCACCTCTCGAGGATTTCAAACTAAAAACAGTCACCTTTGGTGTTAATTGTGCCCCATACCTAGCTATTCGCACCCTCCATCAGCTAGCAGCAGACACCAAAGACAAATTTCCAACCGCCAACAATGTTCTTCTGCATGAGACTTATGTAGACGACATCCTCTCTGGCGGACACGATATACAGTCCACACTCAACTCCATAAATGAAGTTATCGAAGCATTAAAGTCAGCCGGCTTCCCGCTGAAGAAAATAACGGCCAATCACCCAAGCATACTGAAGTCTATGAAGATTTTCTCAAATTCCATGATGCAAGTTCGACAAAGACACTTGGAATAAAATGGAATGCCCTAAACGACTCGTTTTCATACTCATATGACCCTATACCCGCCGCTAACTCAAACACAAAGCGGCAAATATTATCGGCAATTGCGAAATTGTTCGACCCGGCAGGATGGCTATCGCCAATAATGATTTTAGCCAAAGCCCTCCTCCAACAACTCTGGTTGGAAGGAACAGACTGGGACGAACATGTCAAACCCTCAGCCTTCCACAAATGGAACAATTTTCGGGAAAATCTCTCAGCGATAGCCTCCATACAAATCCCTCGATGGATCGGATTCCCTCCCGACAAACATTATCAAATTCACGGATTTTCTGACGCCTCAGAAAAAGCATTTTGCGCGTGCGTGTATTTACGCACGCAGAATGGTGAGAACGATGTTACCACTCACCTATTAGCTGCAAAAAGCAAGGTGGCTCCCTTAAAGACAGTAAGCCTTCCCCGACTAGAACTTTGTGGAGCAGTACTACTCTCCAAACTAGTCAAACAGATTTGCTCTCACCTCCATCTGTCCTCAAATGAGCTAATTCTTTGGTCAGACTCCTCCATAGTCCTAGCATGGCTAGAAAAACCACCCCACACTTGGAAGACCTATGTAGCGAACCGCACTGCCGAAATTCTCCAAAGGGTCAGCAATGCTACCTGGCGTCATGTGGCAAGTGGTGATAATCCAGCAGATCTGGGAACCCGTGGATGTAAACCCCAAGAATTAGCGGAATCCTCCCTGTGGTGGAAAGGCCCCGAGTGGCTCTCTAAAACTCCCACTTTATGGCCAAAACCGATGCCACAAAACCCCAGTCCACCAGAGCAGAAGCGCATTGAAGTATTACACACGGTGGATACCTCGGATCCATTGGAGCGCTTCTCCTCGTTCCCCAGAGCCCTTCGCGTCATTTCGTACGTCTATCGCTTCATCCAAAAGCGAAAAAACTACCGATTTCCTCAACTCGTTCTCTATCTCAAGAGGAGATTACATATTCGAAAGAACGCCTTATAATCCTAACCCAACAAATATATTATGCGGAAACAATTTCACTGCTTAAAGCCTCAAAACCAATTAGTAAAAAGAGCTCACTGCTACCACTCAGTCCGATGTTAGACAAAAAGGGGATATTACGTGTCAATGGTCGCCTCAGTTACGCCGCCCTCAGCTACAACGAACGTCACCCGATTATAATTCCCGAACCTTCCAGATTCTGCTCGCTCTATCTAGAGTTTATCCACACTCTCTTACTGCATGCCGAAAAGCAGCTCATGATCAGGATGGTACACCAAGAGTATTACATCCCCCGCTTGAAGCAGAAAATAAAGGCTTGCATTTTTCATTGCAAGACCTGCACGATCCACAAACAAAGGATGAACTCGCAGATCATGGCCGCATTACCCGCCGAAAGGTCGACATATACCCTTCCTTTTAACACCACAGGAGTCGACTTCGCGGGCCCATTTCTCGTAAAGACATCAACTCTACGTCGCGCTCCCTACACCAAAGCTTATGTCTGCGTATTTGTTTGTTTCTCCACAAAAGACATTCACCTGGAAGTCTGCTCGAACTTGACTACCGAAGCTATTAGAGCCGCATTTGCGCGTTTTGCCGGCCGCCGCGGCATCCCACATAAAATCATGTCCGACAACGGAAAAACGTTTATCGGCGCACATAGAGCCATGAAAAAGGAAATCTCCCTTTTCCTCAAGGAAGCAGGCCAAGACATCACCCAAAAGTATGCTCCCCAGGGCCTCTCGTGGCAATTCATCCCGCCATATGCTCCTCACATGGGTGGGCTTTGGGAAGCTGCAGTCAAAAGCTTCAAAACCCATTTGACAAAAGTCGCCGGTAATCATAAGTTCTCATTTGAAGAATTTACAACCCTAATCGTTCGCATCGAGGCAGTCCTCAACTCGAGACCTATTTCTCCCATGTCCGAAGACCCGACAGATTTACTTGCGTTAACCCCAGGACACTTCCTGCGCGGGGCGCCACTGCTCTCTCTGCCTGAACCTAATGCAGAAAGTCTCAGCATCATGCACAAATGGCAAATGCTGAAAGTCTTGCACCATCAATTCAGCAACCGCTGGAAGAATGAGTACCTCCAAGAACTACATAAACGTCAAAAATGGAAAACCCGACAAAACAACCTCAAAGAAGGAGATCTGGTCGTCGTCAAGGATGATCTCCTACCTCCCAACGAATGGCGATTAGGGCGCATCTCCAAACTCCATGTAGGACCCGACAAGAATGTTCGTGTCGTAGACATATGCACTCAAAACGGAACAATCACTCGTAACATCACTAAGATATGTTTATTGCCCCTCTCATACTTCTCTTCCAACGTTTTCCTCATAATCCTCCAACCCTCCATTACAATCTCCGATTTAACATAATGCTTACTGCTCTCTTAACTATTTCTCTACAGATCTCATCATGGAACTGGAAAAATGCCGCCTATGCTGCTGTCAACACTCGTTGCGTCATTGCCATCCATTTTTGGCTATGACTCCGGCAGAGCGATACGAATCCGCCCGCGTCCATCGCTACTTCATAAATTGCCTGGTCACATCCCACACTACCGGTGCATGCAACTCCACAGGTAGCTGCCGTCACTGCGGCAGAGCTCACCACACCCTTTTGCACCGTCCGACAATTTCATCGTCAACACGTGATCGGCGTCCAACACCTTCGCCACCGGTGCGCCATCGGCGCGACGATCAACAAAGGCGAGTCACCCGTACCATCGAAAGACCCGCGCCCCTGGGGCGGAGCCGAAATGTCAATCAACGTAACATAAGGAAGTTGGTTAACCAAGCAAAGGACACTCTACAGAAATTGCAAGAGTTTCTAAATTTGTCAACTTCGCAGGCCGGCCGCCATGTTGAAGACATGGATGAAGATCTAATTCAATTTGATTAATACATTCTTACCTTCTAAAACTCATTTTTTATACATAAATGCTTACCTGTTAAATTGCCTACTTAAATTGTTGAATTTACACTTAAATCTGAATTTTATACTTACCTTGTATACATACATATACTTACCCTTTTGAATTGAATACGAGTACTTACCTTATATAAGTAAGACTGTGAACTAATAGTGAACCAAAGAAAAGAAACTATTGTAATAAGAACAGAAATTGTAAAATAAAGAAATTAAACGAGATTTAATTAAATATTAAAACTAAAGCTAATAGTGTTCTTATTTCCAAAGGAAATAGTGCTAGTGCCAATTGTGAGTGCCTCTACCCCTCCATTAGTGAAAATTTACACACCAGAGTTACAGGAAATGCTAAAGGAGGATGCCATTAAGCAATTTGAAAATGAAAGGGAAGATGTACGCAGGAAAGCAAAAGATAATATCGAGAAGATACAGGCCGAAAACCGGAAAACATTTAATTCTAAAAGGCGTGCGGATACAAAATACCGTATCGATGATTTAGTAGCCATTAAGCGGACACAGTTTGGAACAGGCCTTAAACTGAGACCAAAGTTCTTAGGACCTTAAAAGGTGACCACGGTAGGTACGAGGTGAGTAAGGTAGGTGAGCATGAGGGACCGAGGTCTACGTCAACCGTAGCTGAGCAGATGAAGGGATGGGAGCCATCGTCCGAGGACGAACGATAGTCAGGATAGCCGAGTTTGTAGGATAATATTAACGAGTCGACTGTAGAAAAGCAATAGTGGCGAAACCTGTTTGTCGCAGTTAACTTTCACCAACCGGCAACGCTTACTTACGTACGAATTATTACATCGCTAATTGATTGCTTGCGCAACCCTTTGGCGTGGCCGCGAAGGTAACCGAAGAATTCAAATAGTGGCAGTTTGCAATTAGATCCGCGTCACGACACAACTAAAACGCCTCCAATACCGCGCCGGTAGTTCGATATATGCTAAAAATGTAAAAGTGAACTTAATTACTTAAATTAAAACTTATTTCTAAAAAAACTTAACTTAGCTTAAATTTAATCCTATTTCTAACTTAATATAACTATAATCTAATAAAATACTTGTGTTTAAATAAAAGGTGTTAAACATTCATTGCAGATGAAAGGGGTACAAAGGTAAGAATCCCCACATACATGCGATTAAGAAATATACAAAGCCTAATGACAAAGAGGCTGTTCGTCGTTTTGTTGCTTTTGCAAATTACTGCAAGCGATTTATATCTAACCGCTGGTAGCACCTCTCATCCGTTTAAGTAGAAAAAAAGTAGAATTGGTTTGGGACGAAGCGTGTGAAACAGCTTTTAATAGACTTATATCTACCCTAAGGTCTCCTCAACTTTTACAATACCCTGGTTGTGGTAAAGAATTTATAATCACAGTGGATGCTTCGAAAATTGGATGTGGTGCTATATTAAGCCAAAAGCATAGAGATTTGGACTTATCAATCTGCTTTGCTTCAAAATCTCTCTACAAAGCAGAACAGAAAAAACCAATTATCGAACTAGAACTTTTAGCAATTTATTTTCTCAATCAAACAATTACCTCCGTACGTTTACGGCGCACATTTCACTGTGAAATCTGGACATCGACCTTTAGTTTATCTTTTCAACATGATAGATCTAGCATCAAAATTAACAAGAATACGGTTAGAGCTACATATCTGAGTATAATTTTACAATAGAATACGTTAAAGGCGAACCAGACGTTGTAGCTTACGCGCTTTCCTGAATAACGATAGACGAAATAAAAATAAAAAAAAACGATAGAAAAAAAACAAAACACATTCTAGCAGTAACAACAAGGTCAAAAACAAAACATTTACAACTACAAAGAGACGACAAAATACCGACAGACGAAACTATTGAAGTGCAACCAGTACAAACTTATGATACATTTTCTTATGATTTTTCCAGAAAAATAGCTTGACTAAAAACACAAATACAATGCGATAATAATGACGAATTTTAAATATTCAAGTCTGTGCACACTTAAAACATAGAAAAATTAAACTACTTTATCTTGCGAATGCCAAAGAAATAATAAGTTTAGATGAGTTACGTTTGAGGCTGGAAAAAGAAGGCGACATTCACAATTGGAATGACCAAAAAATTATATATTTTTCTAATATTTCACAATTTTAAATTTAAAAGAAAGAAGTAACAAAATTTTAAAAGCTTTACAAATATTATTAATAGACCAAGTAGAAATGATAACAGAAAACGACCAGAAACAGAAACTAATGACAATTTATCATGAAGACCCATTGTCAGGCGGACATTGCGGTACGAAAAAATTATATACAAAATTAAAAACAAAATAATGCTGGAAAAACATGAGTCGCGATATAGCAAAATTCATTAAAAATTTTAATAAATGCCTTTTAAATAAATTTAAACAGAAAACAAAAGAAAATCTACTTATTACACCTACACCCTGTAAACCGTTTGATATTTTAATAATAGATACAATAGGACCGTTGCCAGAATCCAAATATGGTAACAAGTTATCTGTTACTATGATGCTGTCTGGTAACTGTCGCTATATCGGGTAAATCAGCTAAAACAGTAGCTTCAGCAATTCTTGAAACTTTCATTTTAACTTAGGAAATAATGAAATCCATCATATCCGACTTAGGAACAGAATTTAAAAATGAAGTACAGTTGGTACAGTTAAAAGGAATCATAGGGTCTTCAATGAATATTTGAGGGCATATTTAAATGATACAAGTTCCGATTGGGATACATATCTTAAATATTTCACTTTTGTGCATAACACAACAACAAATAATTCGATAATAATTCTCTCCTTTCGAGTTAGTTTTTGGCAAAAAGGCTACTTTTGCCTCATAAATTACAAAAAGAACAAATATATCATATTTATAATGTAGAAAATTATAGTAAAGAAGTTAGGTTTAGGATGCAAAAATCTCATGAAATGGCAAAACAATTAATTAATAAACATAAAATCAGAAATAAGAATTTATACGATAAAACACCGCGACCAGTAAATATTAAAGTAAATGATAAAGTCCTCATAGAGGTAGAACCCAGAAATAAGCATACACACATATATGAAGGTATAAATCGTGTAGCGAATAGCCGCACTGCATGACTGCTGATGTCCACTCTGCACCTACGTATATACGTACATCGGCTGCGCACATGATAAATGCCTGCTTTCCCAACATTAATAATAACCACTGTTTCACGTTAATACAGATAACTTTATACCTTTATTAATAAATATAAACTTATTAACGATCGGTTTAATTATACTTTTTAGCACGGCAATTTAAATAATTCTCCTTGCACGAGATCAGATGTGGCGCGGTTGGTGGTAGAACAAATTATCAATTGCCCCGCCAATCGTCGTCCACGCTAAACCAACGTTCGATGCATCCCTGCACATATTTTGCATTGCTGACAAATGTAAGCACAATTGGTAATGCCAAAATATGTACAGAGGTGCAACGACACGTTAGTGTTGGGAAACGTGTGCGGGCGTACCAACTAAAAAGTTGGATGCATACGCAATCGCACTACACCACCCTTCCTAATGAAAAGGAGAATATGACGAGTTGACCACCCTCGTCATATTCTTCTTGTCCACCACATGACTTAAAATTGTTTTGATTGAAGGAATGTATGATATTAGGGTGTTCCTCCCCTTTTTTTCCCTTCGTTCAATCAGAACAATTTTTTTTGAAAAATTTACTATTACATTAAGAATTCAATTACTTACATGTAGTTTGTTTCCTTATTTCTATTGTCTTAATCTAAGTATAATTAGTTATTTGAATTAATACATATATATGTTTATGCATGCAAGAAAATTAATTTTGGTCTTTTTTACATGCCAATTAATGTGTGGAAAATAATTATAATTGCTTATTTATACATATATGACGCAGATATGATACAATTTTTGTTTTCGTAAAATTTTGGTTTGCATGCTAATTGAAATGTATCTTAAAAAAATTCTTACAGTTAGTTTTGTTTTAGTGCATTAATAAAATTTTAAATTTGAGATTTCATGCTTTAATATTTATTAGAGTAAAAAAAAAATTTAACTAGTTAAAGTTAATTTGTAAATTTAAATAAAAAATTTTAATTTACCTTATTGACTCTGTTTTTGTGAACGGTTTTTTCCTTTTTATTCATTTCATCAAAAACCGTGACATTAACTCCATCAATTTTTGTGACTATATATGGTCCTTGGTAAATATTTTCGTGTTTATTTCTAGGTTCTTTTTGTACTACTACTTTATCGTTAATATTAATAGTTAACGGACGCGCCCTCTTATCATATAAATCCTTATTTTTAATTTTATGTTTATTAATTAAATTTTTAGCTAATTTATGTGTTTTTTGTAATCTATATTTTACCTCTTTTGCATAATTTTCAACATTGTAAATTGGATCGATTTGTTCCTTTTTTACTTCATTTGGTAAAGTAACATTTTTACCGAAAACTAATTCATAAGGAGTAAATCCATTATCGAAAACCGTACTAGCTGTTGTATTATGCAAAAATGTAAAATATTTTAAATAAACGTCCCACTCGGGAAAATTATCATCTAGAAAAGCTCTTAAATATTCATTAAACACCCGGTGATTTCTTTCAATTGTACCTAGGGTTTCATGATGGTAAGCTGTAGAAAAGTTATGTTCGATTTTTAGGAGTTTCGTTAATTCAGAAAAAATTTCATTTTTGTACTCGGTTCCTAAATCGGTTTTAATTGATTTCATTATGCCATAAATGAGGATGAAGCCTTCAAAAATGGCAGTTGCAATTGTTTTTGCAGTCTTATCAGGGATGGCTATTGTAACTAGGTATTTGCTCAGGTCGCACATAATGGTAACCGCGAACCTATTCCCATTATTAGACTCAGGCAAAGGTCCTATTGTATCTATAACTACGATATCGAATGGTTTACAGGGTGTTGGTGCAAGCACCAAATTTTCTTTTGTTTTTGGCTTTACTTTATTTAATAGACATTTTTCGCAATTTTTAACGAATTTTACGATATCTCGTGTCATATTTTTCCAAAAATATTTTGTACGTATTTTTGCGTAAAGCTTTTTATTTCCGCAGTGTCCACCTGATATCGGATCATTGTGGTAAATTTCCATTAATTTAAGTTTTTTGTCGTTATCCGTGACTGTTTCGACAGGCTCTATTAAAATTATTTGTAAATGCTTTAAAATCGAATTCCCTGTATTTTTAAAATTTGTAATAGAAAAATATTTAAATAACTGATCGTCTTTTTGCCATTCTGCTTGCTTAATATTGCGATTACCAGCCTCTTTTTCAAGCTTCAAAAGTAATTCATCTAATTGCATTATTTTGTTAGTGCACGCAATATTAAGTAACTCGAGTTTTTTATGTTTTAAATGCGCATATATTTTTAAATTTATTTTATTATTACCGTTGTCATGACATATTTGGCTTTTTATCCTAGGGATTTTCTTTGAAAAATTATATGAAAATTTGTCGAAAACTTGTAATTTAATATTTTCCTCGTTTGTGACTTCAGCTTGCTGTATTTGTTCTTGTTTTTTCGTCATAGACCTCGTCTGTACTGCTAAAATTTGATTATTTGAATTTTTAAGTTCCTGAATTGAAATTCGCGATAATGCGTCTGCACCTACATTAGATTTTCCTTTAATATATTCTATAGTAAAATTGTATTCTGATAGTTCAAGCCGTATACGTGAAAGTTTTGAAGAGGGGTCTTTCATGTTGAACAGATAAACTAAAGGACGATGATCGGATTTTACGGTAAAGTGAGTCCCGTAAATGTATGGTCGAAATTGTTTTATTGCAAAATAAATTGCTAAAAGTTCAAGTTCAATTAATGCTTTTTTCTGTTCTGAGTTATTGAATGTTTTTGATGCGAAGCAAATTGGTAAATCGTTGCCATTGTGGGTTTGACTCAAAATGGCACCGCAACCAATTTTCGAAGCATCAACTGTAACTATGAATTCTTTTGTGAAATCTGGATATTGGAGAATTTTAGGTGAAATTAAAGATTTACGGAGTTTTTCAAAAGCAATTTCGCAAAAGTTGTCCCATTTAAATTCTACTTTCTTCCTGGTAAGCTTGTTCAAAGGTGCTGCTATTGATGCAAAATTTGGTATAAATCTTCTATAGTAGTTAGCAAATGCTACGAATCTGCGAACTGCGTCTTTATCGCATGGTTTAGGGTATTTTTTAATTGCAACAATTTTTGAATCATCAGGCAGCAGGCCTTTGGACGAGCATTTATGACCAAGGAATGTGACTTCTGAACGCATGAAATTGCATTTTAAAGGATTTAAACGTAAATTGAACTTTTTGCATGTTTGGAAAACTTTTTATAAATTTTTGAGATGGTGAGTCTCGCTACACCCAATAACTATTACATCGTCAACATATAAAAAAGCTTGATTTGGGGAAATACCCGAAAAGGCAATAGACATCATTCTGGAAAATGAGTTGGGAGCGACGTTTAGTCCGAAAGGTAAAACTTTCCAACGAAAAGCACCACGATCGGTACTGAAGGAAGTGATGTCTCTAGAATTTTTATGTAAAGGAATTTGATGAAAACCGGAATATAAATCTAATGTGGAGAAGTATTTTGCTCTTCCGAGATTATCTAAAATGTCGTCTACGCGCGCTAGTGGAAATTTATCAGCTATTAATTTTTTATTTACCGCTCTAAAGTCAATGCACATTCTATAAGATTTTTGGCCAGTTGGGTCCTTTTTAGGAACCAAAATCAAGGGACTATTGTAATTTGAGTAACTTTCTTCAATTAAATCATTTTTTAGCAAATTATCAACCTGTTTATTTATTTCAGTACGCTGTGAGTATGGAAGTCTATAATTTTTAATGTATACCGGTGTCCTATCTGTCAATCTAAGTTTTTGTTCGTAAAAATTATTTAAAGTCATCAAGTCCGTCTTTAGGGCAAATATATCGGAGTATTTTAAGCATAAATCAAGAAGTTCGTCTTTTGCGTACGTCGGCATTTGTTTTAATAAAATTGATTTAAGTTCTTCTAAACGTTCTGGATCATCTAATGCTTTATTAATTTTGTAAATATGGAAATTGTTAATATCTTCTGTTTTAATATTCAAATCTTTAATGTACTTTACTTCGTCTGTTGTATTAATTACTTTTAAAATCGGATTTTTAGTGTCTGCTATGCATTTGGCTGTAAAAACGCCATCAGAAATCTCAATAGAATCAACAAAAACTGGATTTTTGGAATTACCTAAATTGAAAATACGGAAAACTTCGCACCTTGGTGGAATTGTTAAACTATTGCTAGATGTGCTATGTAAAATTGAAACTTTAACCCTATCTGTCCCATGAAAAATTTGTATTGTGTCGTTTGAGTAGTTTATTATGCATTTGTTTGCTTTTAGAAAGTCTTTGCCGAGTATGCCGTCTGAAGGTATATTGAAACTGTCATCAACTACATGGAGAGTATGCGGAATTAAAATGTTTGTTACTATTAAGTTTGAATCTATTGTGCCTAATGTAGTAATTGTCTCGGATGTTACGCCTGTTATATTAATAATATTGCTGTTATCTATTGCTGAAATTGTCGACAAACTGGAAATTTTAATAAGTGAAATATCTGCCTGCGAGTCTACTAGAAACGTACATGTTTTGTCGGAATCGGTAACTTTTACTTCGATGAAGTCGGAATAGTTTAAATTTAGACAATATATTGATTGGAAATTATTTAGTTGCTTAGCTCTGGCTCCCTCAGTGTTCGCGACCGAGGGGCTTCGGCGTTTAAAGCCCTAACATTGGCAGAATTCCTAGTATTTGAATTTTGGTTATTGGTATTTCTTCTATTTGCGGACCGACGATTATTATTATTGTTGTAATTATTTGGCCGATTTGTGCCCCTATTGGAATTGCTATTTCGAAAACTTGAATTATTCTGTCTATTTGAATTACCGTTAAATCTAAAATTATTGTTGTTTTGCCTGAAATTATTACTGAAATTATTGTTACTTCTAAAATTCCCTCTAAAACTTGATCTTATAGGACGTGACCGAAAAGCTAACACTTGCCGTTCCTTTACCTCCTGTTCGCGCTCTATTATCATCTTCGCTACAACGTCCTTTGAATCTTTGAATGTGGTTGACGCCAGGATAGATTTTACCATATCCGAACGGCTATTGAGTCTGCAAACACTTATGGTTTGTTCAACCGCCATCTCATGAGCCTTTGACTGTGTCATACCTTCAATGATTAAAGAACGTTCCAGCGAATCCGAAAGCTCTTCTACTTGTTTTGAAAATTCTGAAAAATTGTTATTATTTACTCTCAAAGCTGCGATTTTACCCGCGACAACTTTCGAGTTGTCTGGTTTTATTTTACCTCGTAACGCTTCTTTAATTTGGCTGACTGAATTTATTTCCGTTGGTAAGGATTCGCGAGCTTTGCCTTCGAGTTTGGATTTTAAAAATGCAATGAAAGTAGGAGTTAAAGTATCGTCAGATAATTCTTCTAATAATTCAATTTTATCTATAAATGAGGCAAGTGCTAACGGGTCTCCACTGTAATTTTCTCGCATAATCGAGGCACACGTACTAATAAAAGATTTTTTCTGCTCTGTTGTGGCCATGATTGTAGCGTTCAGACTCGGAGTTGGAAAAGAAAAGTCTTGCTCTGCGTTTTTGAAATCGAAATCTTGCTCTGAATTTTTGGGATCTGAATTTTTGGAATCTGAATTTTGGGAATCTAAATTTTGTTCTAATTTTTGGGAATTTGAATCTGGATCTGAATTTTTAGAGACTACTTTACTGTTTCTCAGTTCCATATGAATTGAAGCGAAAAGATGAAACTTAAAATTTTATTGGAGCAAGATATGTGGAATTTATTTGTGAAGATTGATTCGAAATTATGATTGAAAATTGGGTAGTGATTGGATTAAAGTAATTGAAGGTTTGTAATTTGGAAAATTGTTTGAAATTTAAGAAAAAATTTAAAATAATCAGAGTTGAAGTCGACTTGAAGTGAGGAATTGTTATGTGGATTTGAAAGAACTGACCGGTTTGAAAAAAAATTTTTTTACTGAGCTTGGAAGAAAAAAAAAATTTTTAAAAGTATTGTGGAAAATCTGGGCTATTGTTTTATTACGGACGCACCGCTTTTATTCGAAAATCAATTGGTTTATTTAACGTGTCGGCCGCACCGTTTCACAGCAAAAGGAATTGTTTATTATTTAACGTGTCGGCCGCACCGTTTCACAGCAAAAGGAATTTTGTTTATTATTTAACGTGTCGGCCGCACCGTTTCACAGCAAAAGGAATTTTGTTTGGTTATCACGTGACCACCGTTTTATAAAAAAATCTTGTTGGTTTTTCATCGGAACCACCGTTTACGCAAAAAAAAAATCTCTTGGTTATTTTCGGAACCACCGTTTTGTGAGAAAAAAAATTAGTTGGTGTATTCACTTGAGACTGCTTATCAGGTTATCTGTGTATATGATTGTATTTTTAGCACAGTTTACCAAAACAAAATATACTGAATAGAAATAATTTTTAAACCGCTTACTTGATAAACAGACTGGCGTGAATACACCAAGTATGTTTGTTTACGGCCGCACCGTATTTCCAAAAAAATAAATCTCAAATTTTTGGGTATATTGGTTCCAGTAAGGCAGAGTAGGGCAGAAAGAAAATTTGTACCACTCGATAATAGATAAAAGAGTTTGTATCACTAAAAAGTTAATTTGATATTTAATTTTCGATGATTATTGCCAACTGTTAAGCTTGTGCTGTACCAAAAGGAAAATTTTTATTTTTAAAGAGGAACCAATTCGCAAAAAAAACAAATTTCAGTTTTTGCCCTACTCTGGCACATACGCACTTGCCGAATATCCAATACCATAATAATATTAAATCTTATTATTTTTGTAAATTCAAATTTGTAATTAGTTTTTTTTTTGTTTTGCTGTTATATGAACAATGGTATAAAGTGTGTAAGGTGGTGTAAAAATACATGTGTATGTGTATCAAAACTACTGTTCGTCATACCAAATGCCGTTCTAGCGCTGCCATCTTTTTTTCTCTGCTGCTGCTGTTCTTGCCAATGCCGCTGCTGCCGGAGTTGTTTCTGCTGCCTAATTCGCTGCTGCTGTTATTGCGCTGCTGCTATTTGCGCTGCCTTCGACAGAAGTACAAATCCAATGCGCTGCCGCCGGCGTGGCGTGACAAAATGTATGCGTATGTATTTATCGCCGTTATTTTCATGGCGTGGTGCCCCGTTATGTTAAAGTGGCGTGATGGTGGTACAGTTGCTGTTGAATTTTACTTAATTTCCGTAGAATTATATCTGTAGTTTTTAGTTAAGTTGTTTATGTATTTTGGTTCGTAGAATTACTTCTGTATGCTTTAGAAAATTTTATTATTTCTGTACGTATTTCGATTATTTCTGTACGTATTTCGATTATTTCTGCTTTCTTTAGTTAAAATGTATTATTTCCGCTGGATTTTGGTTTATCTCTGTTAGATTTAGTTAATCGTATTATTTCTGTTTGTATATTTTTGTGTTATTTCTGCTTAAATTAATTAATTGTATTATTTCCGATTGTATGTTGTTTTATCTCTGTTAAACTTAATTGATTTATTAATTTTTAAATTTTGCCACCTCCACCATCATTTACACCCACTGTCTACCTACGCCCTTTGATGTAATTTTTCCTCTAAGCCAGCATTTTTGCAAAAAAAAATTTTTTGTAAAAGGTTATATAAATTTTGGATGTCTGAACCCACGTGGGAACGATTTTGACAAAAATTAAAAAAATTCAGTTCAATTTATTGGTTTTGTAGTTTTTTAAAAAAAATTTTTTTGTATAGTTTTTATAGTTTTTTAAATTTTTTTTTGGATTTTTAATATTTATATTTTTTTTTGTAAGTTTTTATAGTTTTTTCAGAACATTTTTTTTTTTGTAGTTTTCATGTTTTTAAATTTTTTTTGTATAAATTTTTGGATTTTTTAAATTTTTTTTTTTTTTTTTTTTTGGTTTTATATATTTTTTGAAATTTGTGTAGGGGAATGGAATTCAACCCTTTAATATGTTACGAGGCTTGTCCCTTCTCGCCTCATGGCCGCCATTTTGAGGCTCTGCTCCAGGTCGCCATATAAATCGTGTAGCGAATAGCCGCACTGCATGACTGCTGATGTCCACTCTGCACCTACGTATATACGTACATCGGCTGCGCACATGATAAATGCCTGCTTTCCCAACATTAATAATAACCACTGTTTCACATTAATACAGATAACTTTATACCTTTATTAATAAATATAAACTTATTTACGATCGGTTTAATTATACTTTTTAGCACGGCAATTTAAATAATTCTCCTTGCACGAGATCAGATGTGGCGCGGTTGGTGGTAGAACAAATTATCAATTGCCCCGCCAATCGTCGCCCACGCTAAACCAACGTTCGATGCATCCCTGCACATATTTTGCATTGCTGACAAATGTAAGCAGAATTGGTAATGCCAAAATATGTACAGAGGTGCAACGACACGTTAGTGTTGGGAAACGTGTGCGGGCGTACCAACTAAAAAGTTGGATGCATACGCAATCGCACTACAAAGGACCTCACTATATAACGCAAATTGATGCGGTAAATATTACGGTCCTTGATAAAATAAATAAAAAGGAAAAAAACTGTACGCAAAAATAGAGTAAAATGAAGATTTAGAAGTAAGTCGTAGCATATTACTTGAAAAAATGCAATTAAAATTGAACACTCAAAATATATATGTAAAATAAATTGGTAAAAAAACCAAATACTTATCCTTTAAAATGAATGTAAATATTGCGATAGATAGCAAAAATAATAATAACAATATTCTTCCAGCATCAGGATACCAATATAGCAAGTAAGGAAGTTAAAGTTCGGCTGGAACCGAACATTATATACCTAGTAGTGATCTATTACGGCATCCCAATTTACGCAGGTCTATTTTAATACTTGCGTTCAAATAGACAGACGGACAGACGGATATGGAGAGACGGACATGGACACGGACATTAACCGATTTCGCCCATTTTTACAGCAAACACTTGCCTTTATATATAGAAAATTATCTCCAAATTTCGTTTCGGCGCATCAATTTTTGGCAGAGTTATGGCATAAAAAGTTTTGTGGAATAGTCCACTATAAAAGGGGCGGAGCCACACCCATTTTCGAAAATTTTCAGTTTTTGGAATTATTTGTTTACGGAAACTTTAAAAGTAAAATATAAATGATGTAAAGTTATTTTACGCAAAGTTGTTGCCTATTTAATATATCTACGATCCTCTTCAAAATCTTTCATATAAAAGTGGGCGTACCGGAAACCTGCGTGCAGAATTTCGCTTCGATATCTCGAACAGTTTTTGATTTATGATTGATGTTATTTCTAAATTTGAAAAGTGGGCGGTGCCTCGCCCATTTTCAAAAATTTCTTGAAAAATTTAGTTTATGCCTCAATCTCAATGTATTCACTTAATTTTATCCTTATAGGTGTATTATGTACTGAGTAATCACTTTTTTGTGTTTTCGAGTGCTCGTGGCTATAGTCCGATTTCGCCCATTTTAAGTTTCGACATAAGTATTTGGTGAGATACTGTGTCAATCGCTTTGGAGAAATCCATATAAATTGTGTCAAGTTGACAACCATCTTTAAATGAAGAGACGCAGAACTGAGAAAACCCAGTAAGGTTAGTGACAGTCGAATGCCCACCAACAAAACCATGCTGACATGGATCAATTAACCCTTTAATTGCAAAAGCTAGCTTGTCTTTTACTACTTTCTCCAAAAACTTGAAACAATTCGACAATTTAGTGATTGACCTGTAGTTCGTAACCTCATTTCTTTGGCCAAGCTTGAATATTGGAGTAATAGACGCTAATGATCAATGAAAATTACAGTGGATGGTGAAACATTGAATAAACAACATAATGGAACACAAAGTGAAACACGACAATTAAAAAAAAAAAAATGAAGACAATCCATTAATATCCTTTTTCGGAGAGGATTTTAAGGACGATATTCTATTTATAATATCTTCTTCGGATAGGGGCAACGACCCAAAATCTAAGGATTTAGGTGTACCAATACCAAGCCTGTTCCCCGTAGAATCAGAGCCAACAAAATTAAATAAAAAAAAATCAGCAAAGAGATTTGCGGAATTTAGGAAGCTGTCTGAGGAAATCCCATTATATTTCACACAGGTGGAAATATTACTAGAACCAACAAAAATCATATTACTAGAACCTTTTTTAGAAGGGACAAAATTCCAAAATATTTAGGATCTTCTTTTAAATCATCCTCGCATTGCGAAATCTATTTATTGTATAGAAATTTATGGAGTACATTGAACTGTCTCATATAATATAAGTATCTATCTCTAGACGAGATATCATTAGTTGCTTTGGACGTTTTAAAATATTTGTCCCTTTGGGTTTTGAACTTTTTATACCTAGTAGTGCTACGCACACAAGGTATATTAACTTTAGTCGCGTAACGGCAGTACGTAACGGCATTAACGGATCGAGATAGATATTGACTTATGTATATCAAAATGTCTAGGACGAAAAGAGAAATTGATTAAGCCATGTCCGTCCGTCCGTCTGTGAACACGATAACTTGAGTAAATTTTGAGGTATCTTACTGAAATTTTGGTATGCGGGTTCCTTGGCACTCATCTCCGAGCGCTATTTAAAATTGGCGAAATCGGATGATAGCCACGCCCACTTTTTATATATATAATATTTTCGAAAACACAAAAAAAAGTGATTACTCAGTACATGATACACCTATAAGGATAAAATTTGGTGAATACATTGAGATTGAGGCATGAAATAAATTTTTCAAGAAATTTTTCAAAATGTGCGTGGCACCGCCCACTTTTGATTAAGTCAAATTTAGAAATAATATTAATCATAAATCAGAAACCGTTCAAGATATCGAAACGAAATTCAGCGCGCAGGTTTCCAGGTATACAAGGAATGTTCCAGGAAAAAATGGGAGGGATCGGTCTAAGGTCTAAAGGATCGTAGATATATTAAATAGGCAATAACTTTGCGTAAAATAGCTTTACATCATTTATATTTCAGTTTTAAAGTTTCCGTAAACAAAGAAATCCAAAAACTTAAAATTTTCGAAAATGGGTGTGGCCCCGCCCTTTTTATAGTGGACTATTCCACAAAACTTTTTATGCCATACTCCGCCAAAAATTGATTTGTGGAAACGAAATTGTTCTATATATAAAGGTAACTGTTTGCTGTAAAATTGGGCGAAATCGGTTAATGTCCACACCCAGCTTTTTAACATAGTTCTGAAAATTTTTTTTATAAAATTTAAAGAGCGATATTTCTACAACTAAGCAAGTTATACCAATTAGATTTTGCACACATAATAAGCTTTTTAAGAAAAACTCGGCCGCAAAAACTTTTTTCAATTTCGAAGAAGTAGGCGTAGCGCCTCCCACTTTCAGCATAAAATTTCCGCTATTTTCAAAGGCAATCGCTTATAATTCAATCTCGATATTTGAATGAAAATTGGTCAGCTGCTTCTCAGTAGTATGTATTATACTCCTGCCAAAAATTAGCCAAATCGGGAAACACACAAGTAAAATATCCGGGCAAGGTTTTAGTACCCTACTGCAATAGGGACGTTATATATCTTTTTTGATTTTCATACCTTTCATAAACATTAAATGTATGTCAGTATGGGAACAAGAAGAGAAAAGTTCACTAAAATGATCAGCACGATGACTGTGTCGTGCCCGGGGAACTCCTCAACTTATCGTAAAAGTTCAAGAGCAAAACAATACACAAAATATGTGAGCGTGGCACCGCCCACTTCTGATGTAGATATTGACTAAGTGACACACGCCTCTACCTGGCAGGCACCTTGACGTGGTGTAGAGGCTTAAGTCGAGCGCATCCGATACTGGCCAGCGGAGCTGGGATGGCTACGACTATTCCAACCCCTCGGGTCCGCGCCGCATGCGAGCGGCAACTAAGAGCTGCCACCTCCTAATCCAGGGTGTTATGCGTCACCGTGCCCATTGGACTGGTTTGCAGCCAGGAGGTTTAAAACACCGGCTGTATTTTAACGGCGCCTTTCCAACACCGGGCCGCCTTGGAAAGTAACTATGGCCTTACCGCGACAAGGGGCTCTGGCGCGGCGGACGAACCCACTTCCCCTAGAAATATTTTGATCGCTGAGCTCGCCATGTCGGGCAGGGGATCGTACGAACAAGATGAGCAAAACCAACAAAAACAAACAAACCAGAAAAAACACGAAAAGAAGCGCAAGCAAGAATACTGACAGCCCGCGTAACTACTCTCAAAGATTTTGGGAGATTCTCTCCAGAGAGGAGGCGATGCTCTTCTTAGAGCACATGAAGGACAACAACGACAGTGATGCCCCATCCACCAGCACAGGCATCCGCCGAGAGCCGGCCCTAAAGCCCGCGAACCGCAGTAGTCGCGAGACTACTGATGAGAATCGCGGGAATCGGGACGACGACACAGGGGCAAACAGGGCATCCAACAAACTCGCGAACCCTGGTGGACACAACAACACCAGTGCAAATCGCGAGCCCAGAGACAGGAACAACCCAGACCGAAGTGGAGGGTCCGGAAACACCCAAGAATCGGCCTCAAAGCCGGCGAACCGCAGTGACAACACAAAAACTACTGACGTGAATCGCGGCACCCACAACAACAGCAAGCAACACGACAACAGCAGGAGAGAGGCAGAAAAGCTAGCGAACCCTGGCGCGTCTAGCACCACCAACGTGAATCGCGAGCCCAGACAGCCGTCGGGCTATGCCAGCAATCACGAAGGAGCAGACCACAGCAGCAGCAGGTCTGAGAAACTTGCGAACCCTGGTGCGTCTAATACCACCAGTGCGAATCGCGAGCCCAGAAGCGCCAACCCTACAAAACTCGCGAACCATGGAGCGACCAATAACACCATTGAGCATCGCGAGCAATCAACCGAAAACCAGATAGCAAAGGACAGCCACAAGGTCTCCACCAGCAAGCACCCGGAGGGTGGACGAGACAGCACCCCTGAAAGGAGGAAACGGCCAGCCAGAAGGCTAAACAGGGGCAAACCGCCAAAGCTACCGCCACCGGGCAGGCCAGGAGCCATGGATGATGACCTGAGAAGAGGGCTCAGTGGGTCGGGGGTAAAATGGTACCTCCGGAACCTTGAGAAGGGCATGTCAGCCAGAGAGGCCAGGGCGAACGCGTACGACCAGATGAGGGCTGCTCAACAGTCCGCACCAACGGATCCACACAGGAGCAGACTCAACGTGGGAGCGCACAAACGTAGCAGATCACCCCCGCATACAAAGGGGAGCAGAACTGGGCCATCACTAGCCACAGAACCAAAATTACCCGCGCACGCTGAGAAGCGAAGACGCGGGCACTTCACCCCGGAAGACAACCACACCTCAAAAAGGCAGAGAGCTTACCTTCCTAGGAACACGGGTCCCTCAGCCACGGAAAGGCACAACACTAGCGGTGATGGGCGTGCACGGGCGGCACCCGGACAGCAGAGTTACTCGGATGCCCTGAGGGGAATTCGAGTTGCTGTGTTGCCCGAGAACTATCCGGCGGACGCTCTCAGCCAAGAAGACCTGACACGTTTGCAGGATGTCATCATGGACCAAGTGTTCATGGGATGGGAGCATGCTCTGGCTTTCTGCGGTGTGTACTTCCGTGCAGGACTTCTCCTCGTAGACTGCAAGGATGACAGGACAGCAGCTTGGCTAATGCAAGCTGCTCCGAAGCTGAAGGGCTGGACGGGCCCAAAGCTCAGCACTAGGAAGGGAGAAGACATACCACCGACACACAACGTGACGATTTTCCTCCCGAGATGTGCAGACCGCTCGTACGAGTATGTCAGCGGACTACTAAGAGTCCAGAACGAGGGTCTGAATACTAAAAGATGGCGCCCTATCGCAGTCATCGTCGAAGATGCGGGACTACGGCTAAACGTCGGAATAGATGAAGAGTCTCACAACCGCATCCGGCAGGAAGGCTACAGGCTGAATTTCCGGTATGGCGCCGTCCAGGTAAAACCTTGGAGGCAAAAAATGCCTGTGACTGCGGACGCAGCCCAAGGAGCAATGCAGATGGATGAGGAGAACTCGAGCCCAGTAGAGGAAAGGGAAGCTGGTGCTGGGCGTAGATCCCCAGGAAACATCACCAGCAAACCAACGAAGCTACCTCCCGCATCAGCCAGCATCATCGCTCCCGAACCAACCGAAGTGACCAGTGAGCAGAAGCAGGAAGAGATCCGGATTACCCAGGAGCTCCTGGATGACATCGACCTGCAACGGCTCGACTTGGCAGACAAAAGGAGCGAAAGCGACTATCGGCTGTCAGAGATTGACGAGCCGATGAGTGACTCAGGATCTCAATGACCGCCCAACGCATTAAAGTCGCCCAGATCAACCTCCATCACGCAGTGGCAGCCTCGGCTGTCATCGCAAGGGGGTTTGCCTCGGAAGATCTGGGCATAGCGCTCATTCAGGAGCCATGGGTTTTCAAGGGTCAGGTGAGAGGACTGAAAGGAAGATGCAATAAGGTAATTTGGGATCTCTCCCAGGAGAGACCTAGAGCGTGTGTAGTGCTAAGGAACAATATTAAATACTTTTGCATTACAGAATATCTAAGCCAGGATTTGGTTGCAGTGCAAACAACGGTAGAGGTGGACGGTAAGCACACTGATATCGTGTTCGCGGCGGCCTATTTCCCGGGGGACAGGAACACAGTCCCTCCAGAAAACGTACACCATTTAGTGGCCTATTGCATGAGGAAAAAGCTACCACTAGTCATAGGATGTGACGCAAACTCCCACAACGTAGAGTGGGGCAGCTCAGACACAAACGCCAGAGGTGAGTCTCTTCTAGAATACATTATAAGCAATGATTTATGTATCTATAACGTGGGGAGCAAACCGACGTTTGTCACCAGAGTCAGAGAGGAGGTCCTAGACATCACCCTTGGCAACAACCAGGCTGGAAAACTGGTATCGAGGTGGATGGTTTCCTCAGAGCCATCCCTCTCGGACCATAGAATCATGCGGTTTGAACTAGGGGCGATGCTTATGGAATCAGTCCCAAAAAGAAATCCCAGGAAGACTAACTGGAGCAGCTACAATAGTATCATCGAGGCAAACATAGATAGCCTCGAGACAGGGAGTAGAAGCACAAGCTGTATAAAACTGGAGCACAGAGTAGAGACATTAAATAACGTCATCACAGACGCGTTCCACTCAAGCTGCAGAGTCTCACAGGCCAAAAGCGGCAAGAAAACCGCAACCTGGTGGTCTCAGGATCTCTTGAAGATGAGAAGGATAGTCCGTAGACTTTTTAACAGGTCAAAACGGCCTGGCAGCTGGGACGAGTATACAGCACAGTTAACTCTTTACAACAAAGAAATAAGGAAAGCCAAGAGAGACAGTTTTAGGAAATTCTGTGAAGGAATCTCCTCGACACCTGCGGCGGCGAGGTTGCATAAAGCACTGGCCAAAGAGCAGAAGGAGACAAACTTAGCATTAAAGCTTCCTGATGGTACCTATACCAGTACGGAGGAAGAAAGAGCAGGGACCCTGCTGGCATCACACTTCCCCGGTGCAACCCAACGCACACTAAACCCTCCCCCTATTCGAGAATCGAGGCCAAGCCAGTCTGACTGGCAAACGGCGAAAAAACTCTTCTCAGAGGAAGCTGTCAAATGGTCAGTGAATACCTTTGACAAATACAAATCACCAGGGGCAGACGGCATATACCCAGTGCTGTTACAGCAGGGCACCCAACTTATCCCACACATAGCCAGGATTATGAGAGACAGCCTAGCGCTGGCATACATACCTACAGTGTGGAGGAGGGCAATAGTGGTTTTTATACCCAAAGTAGGACGAAAGGACTACTCATTAGCAAAGTCCTTCAGGCCAATAAGTCTAACCTCCTTTATGCTAAAAGCAATGGAGAAAATAATAGACCACAGCATCAGAGTAAACATCCTGAACAGCAGGCCTCTGCATCACAGTCAGCACGCATATAGAGCAGGCAGATCTACGGACACAGCCCTCTATCAACTGTCGACTGAAATCCAGAGTGCGTTTACCTGCGAGGAAACAGTGCTATGCGCCTTCCTTGACATTGAGGGTGCATTCGATAACACGTCTCATGACAGTGTAAATAGAGCACTGCAGAACAGAGGAGTCGAACTGTCCATCCAAAGATGGATAGACGCCTTACTCCGCACCAGAACCGCTGAAACCTGGACAGGCAACAGCATAATACAGGTCAACACCACTAAGGGGTGCCCCCAAGGAGGGGTCCTCTCGCCCCTTTTGTGGAGCCTAGTAGTAGACGAGCTCCTGCAAATCCTCACTGACAGTGGAATCCGATGCCAAGGCTATGCGGATGACATCGTCATAATTGCACGGGGCAAATTTGAGAACACCCTTTGTGACATCATACAAAGAGCACTTAACATCACAAGGAGATGGTGTGCCAGTGTGGGGCTAAATCGGCCATAATCCCCTTTACCAGGAAAAGAGCCCTCCCGGGACTCAGAGCGATAACCCTCGATGGCACGTTGATAGAATTTGTTGCTGAAGTAAAATACTTGGGGGTCATCTTTGACAGCAAGCTTCTATGGAGGCAACAGTTTGTGAACATGTCTAGTAGGGCGACAAGATCCATCATGGTATGCAGACGCATCGCGGGCAAAACATGGGGAAGCAGCCCGCACATCCTAAGATGGATGTACACCATGATAGTAAAACCCACTATCACCTATGGCTCAGTAGCATGGGCATCGAGAACAGCTTATTCAACGGTGAGACAAGCACTCTCCAAGATCCAGCGTATGGCATGCGTCTGCATCACAGGGGCAATGCGCACTTGCCCCACCGCTGCGCTGGAGGCTATTCTCGATCTACCCCCCCTACACTTAGCGATAGAACAGGCGGCCAAAAGAACCCTCCTTAACATTGCTAAAGAGGGTTCGGGCAGAGGAAAAGTAATGTCAACCAACAATATGGTAAAGTTAAAAGAAACTATCCCAATTTCTCAATTACCGAGGGACGACATTCTCAGGCAAATAATCTTTGAAAGGAGATTTAGAGTTGAACTGGGAACCAAGACAACCTGGGAACAATCCAGAGTAGACACCATACACCGCTCCCACACAATCGTGTGGTACACGGATGGCTCGAGGACCCCAGAGGGAATCGGAGCCGGAATATTCGGCCCAAGAGCGCGGATATCAGCGCCTCTGGGGACATACCCGAGCATCTTCCAAGCGGAAGCATACGCCATACACCACTGTGCAGAGTTAAACCTGCAGCGTGGATATAGTAATGAGCGTATCGCTATACTTAGCGACAGCCAAGCTGCACTCAAGGCAATCTCATCGTATGAGGTAAAATCAGCGCTCATCCGCGAGTGCATTGAGAAGCTAAATGACCTAGGAACCAACAATAGGGTGCTTCTAGCATGGGTTCCAGGTCATACAGGAATCGAGGGTAACGAGCAGGCTGATAGCCTAGCACGACACGCAGCAAGCACAAGCCCTATCGGGCCTGAGCCAATGTTGCCAGTGGGTCCTCAAACGCTTAAAGAATGCTTGAGGAAAGACGAAAAAAAGGAACGAGAGGAATACTGGCGCAATGCGCCGGGCTTGCGGCAGTCAAAGTTGCTCTTGGGGGGTTATAATACCTCTCGCCACAGAGCAATAATAAGCCTCTCCAAAGCTAATTTAAGAATTCTAACTGCTATTCTTACAGGTCATTGCAGACTCAACAGCCACCTACACAAAATGGGAATAAGGGCGAATGACAACTGCCGGTTCTGTCATACGACGTCGGAGACTGCAGAGCACATCCTTATGGCATGCGACGCAATAGCCAGGAAAAGAGCACAAGTCCTGGGATCACCATGGAGAGCAGACGGAATTACAAGCCCTCAGGTCAACTGAAATCCTCACCTTTTTGAGGGAAGTTGGCTTGGAAGCGGTGTTGTAATTAGATGAGGGCACAATAGACCACCTGGTCGCAGTGCTATCCTCAAGAATATCTATCTATCTATCTATCTATTATACTCCTGCCAAAAATTAGCCAAATCGGGAAACACACAAGTAAAATATCCGGGCAAGGTTTTAGTACCCTACTGCAATAGGGACGTTATATATCTTTTTTGATTTTCATACCTTTCATAAACATTAAATGTATGTCAGTATGGGAACAAGAAGAGAAAAGTTCACTAAAATGATCAGCACGATGACTGTGTCGTGCCCGGGGAACTCCTCAACTTATCGTAAAAGTTCAAGAGCAAAACAATACACAAAATATGTGAGCGTGGCACCGCCCACTTCTGATGTAGATATTGACTAAGTGACACATATATCCAAATTTCATTAATTTAGACCAAAAAACTTCGGAATTATGACGAATTGAAACTTTATATAGCCTGGGGGAGTGGCTCCGCCTAATTTTCTAATACTATATATTGTCTATGCTGTACCCAGTGAAAATTTCATAAAGATCGGTTGAGTTCTTTGGCGCCTATAAAATACACCCCTCTTTATACCTAGTAGTGCTACGCACACAAGATATATTAACTTTAGTCGCGTAACGGCAGTACGTAACGGCATTAACGGATCGAGATAGATATTGACTTATGTCTCTCAAAATGTTCAGGACGAAAAGAGAAATTGATTAAGCCATGTCCGTCCGTCCGCCTGTGAACACGATAACTTGAGTAAATTTTGAGATATCTTAATGAAATTTGGTATGCGGGTTGCTTGGCACTCATCCCCGAGCGCTATTTAAAATGGGCGAAATCGGATGATAGCCACGCCCACTTTTTATATATAAAATATTTTCGAAAACACAAAAAAGTGATTACTCAGTACATAATACACCTATAAGGATAAAATTTGGTGAATACATCGAGATTGAGGCATAAAATAAATTTTTCAAGAAATAATATTAACTATAAATCAGAAACCGTTCAAGATATCGAAACGAAATTCAGCACGCAGGTTTCCAGGTATGCAAGGAATGTTCCAGGAAAAAATGGGAGGGATCGGTTAAGGTCTACGCCCACTTTTATATGAAAGATTTTGAAAAGGATCGTAGATATATTAAATAGGCAATAACTTTGCGTAAAATAGATTTACATCATTTATATTTCAGTTTTAAAGTTTTCGTAAACAAAGAAATCCAAAAACTTAAAATTTTCGAAAATGGGCGTGGCCCCGCCCTTTTTATAGTGGACTATTCCACAAAACTTTTTATGCCATACTCCGCCAAAAATTGATTTGTGGAAACCAAATTGTTCTATATATAAAGGTAACTGTTTGCTGTAATATTGGGCGAAATCGGTTAATGTCCACGCCAAGTTTTTTAACATAGTTCTTAAAATTTTTTTGTAAAATTTAAAGAGCGATATTTCTACAACCAAGCAAGTTATATCAATTAGATTTTGCACACAAAATAAGCTTTTTAAGACAAACTCGGCCGCAAAAAAATTTTTTCAATTTCGAAGAAGTAGGTGTGGCGCTTTTCAGCATAAAATTTCTGCTACTTTCAAAGGCAATCGGTTATAATTCAATACTGATATCACAATAAAAATTTGTCAGCGGCTTCTCAGTAGTATGTATTATACTCCTGCCAAAAATTAGCCAAATCGAGAAACACACAAGCAAAATATTCGGGCACGTAATTAATAGGCCACTGCATTAGCAAAGTTATATATCTTTTTTGATTTTCATACCTTTCATAAACATTAAATGTATGTAAGTATGAGAACAAGAAGAGAAAAGTTCACTAAAATGATCAGCACGATGAGCGGAGTCGATTTAGCCATGCCCGTCTCTCCGTCCGTCTGTCTGTCTGTCCGTCTGTCTATTTGAACGCAAACTAGTCTCTCAGTTTTACAAAAGAATGTTGAAATTCGTGGTTTGCTTTGGCCGTTTTATAATATACTAGCAAACCCGATAGACGTTGTTTTGACGTTTTGATATATAGAACACATCTATATATAAAATTTCATTCACTTGAACCAAGTAAACTCCTAACTATACCGAACTGCAGCTTTATATGACCTGGGGGATTTTCCAAAAGCTATATACAGACTGTGTCGTGCCCAGCGAACTCCTGAACTTATCGTGAAAGTTCAAGAGAAATGATGTAGATATTGACTAAGTGACACATATATCCAAATTTCATTAATTTAGACCAAAAAACTTCGGAATTATGACGAATTGAAACTTTATATAGCCTGGGCGGGTGGCTCCGCCTACTTTTTCAATACTATATATAGTCTATGCTGTACCCAGTGAACCCAAGTATATATTGTGAAAATTTCATAAAGATCGGTTGAGTTCTTTGGCGCCTATAAAATACACCCCTTTTTATATCTATTTTTGTTACGCACACAAGGTATATTACTTCATTCGGCATAAACGAATCGAGATATATATTTGTTAATGTATATCAAAACCTTCAGGATGAAAAGTAAAATATCCGTGCAAGTAGTTAATACCCCACTGCAAAAGCGAAGTTGTATATCTTTTTTGATATTCATTCCTTTCATGAACATGAAATGTTTGTACGTATACTGAAATGATCAGGAGGATGAGCTGAGTCGATGGAGACATCCGTCTTTCGATACGTCTCTCTGTCTGTTCGTCGGTCTATTTGAACGCAAATACGAACTGAAAGTATTAAAATAGACCTGCGTAAATTGGGATGACATAATAGATCACTACTAGGTATATAATGTTCGGTTCCACCCGAACTTAGACTTTCTTACTTGCTTAACCTAGTATTGTACCATGGTAATTTGTGTTTTCTAATCGAGAGAGATTTCTCCTAAATATATCAGACAGTTCAAGCAGTAAAACAGGAGCGGATGTTTTCAAAGTCAACAAACTGTAATGTTAAAGATAGTCGCACAAGATGCAAACCCGGCTTGCAAATAGGGAAGTGACTCTCAGTCAAATTAAAAATTAAATTGTCATCGACAAATATGAGATCTAAAATATTATTTAGTCTGTTCACAAAAGAGTTAATCCGAGTAAGGTTGGCACTGAAAAGAGTATCCATGAAATTGATTTCATGGGCATAATTAACATTTGTTGGAGTCAACATGACAACATTTTGTAGTTTTGACCACACCACCTTATTTAAATTAAAATCACCCAAAATGCAGAAGTGGCTATTGATGTTATTTTCGTAAGTGTCAAGAATATTATTAGCATGGCCGCAATATAACGAGTCGTTGCTGCAAGACGGAATATATGATATACAGACAAACAAGTTATCAGAAGAGAGTAGGGAATGCCTTACAGCAATTAAAACTCGACCACCTCTTTAACGTCCAGTTTTGATGGGATCTCTATCTTTCCGATAGGTATGGTATAAACTAGGGTTAAAGAACTCAGCATCAAAGAAATCATCGTTGAGCCATGTCCCAACAATCACATACATATCGCATTCACAACGTGATGAGGCTAAGAATATATCTTTACCCTTAGTTCTCATACCAGAAACATTTTGATAATAAATACTTAGAGTTTTATTAATAGGAGGATTTAATTGATTAACTATAGTTTGCCCGTTGCGTCCTTTGAAGAAACCGAAAGGGTTTAACTTTGACGTCCGATGGCCATATAGAAGACTCAAGCAACATGCTATAAATAGAAGGCGAGATCCTAAGTTTAAAATTGCATCTTACTTACGAGCTCGGATCTACATACATCCTTCTTGACTAGCTTATAACAATGAAGAAGAGATGGCAAGATATTAGTAGTATTCGACACATAGTCGACAATGTCAGATGCAACCATTTCAGTCGTACGGCTAAATCAAGATTCACAGGTTTACTTCCAACAACGATTGTTGGCGCTTTCCTTGGTTTGTTTACAACCTAAGTAACATTCACTAAAGCCGAACCCTGATGAGCAGCAGCAGCAGTAGCAACAACGTTCGCATACGAGAGTTTGCTAACATCGTTCATGTTGGCAGTGATTCCAGCCGAGGCTGACAAATTTGTTGAGCAAGAGGCATGTTCGGAAGATTTAAAATTTACAGACGTTTGCGGCAGCGACGACTACACTAATAACAAATAATTAGTTCCTTCAGTTGGTTGAGCAAGTGCTAGCGAGTCATTACTGTCTCTCTGTTGCCTTATTGCAGGCGGAATGTTACTATTACCAATTCCTCTATTGGATAGTTTTCGTTTTAATATAGCAACCGATTTATAAGATTCTTCTCTTTCTAGGAAGGGTGATGTAGTGCGACTACGTTCTACGTCTACGTTAGTTTGTAAGTTTAAAATGCTTTAGTTTTAAGGGCATACGGTTACCAACACTAAGATGTAGTTGCAGTCCTGTATACAATTGGTGCTAAGAAAAACAGCTGAGTTATCGGCAGTGATACCAATTGTATACAGGAATGCAGCGAACGGGACTTTTCGCGTTGATATGCAGAAAAAGCCGCTGAGTCAATTTGAAGTTTTGAGTTGAACGCGCCGATTCAAAATTAAATACAAATTAAAAATAAACTTATAAATATATAAGTGAAACGACAACGTTATTAATACATATTTTTAAATTAAATAAAAGTACAATTCAAGTAAACTTAGAAAAAAGTTTTTTATTGAACTATGTGTATTAGCATAATTGGTACCAACCAACAAAAATTTGGGTAACCACCAAAGTTATTATTTTATAACAGCATAGGTATATAGTAGGACGTGTAAAACGCCTACCACGTAGCAACTGACAGTGACCACTTCGGTTGTATATTTGATTAGAAAGTTGAGACGTGTAAAACGCTCAACTAAGTAAAGGGTAGTGAATTTCCCGATACTATAGGGAATTAGAGACTGAGCGAGGGCTAGTTGGTTTAAGTTAGGAGATAGTTAAAAATCAAATACAAAAATCATATATGATCAAATCAGTATTTTTACTTTGTCAAGTTACCCATTGTCTGAGTTATACTCCTGGCTATAGACCAGAGCTCGTTACAAGATGAAGCACAATTTTAGGGAGTTCCTAAGTGGTTGCCTAAGAGTTTACTATAGCACGAGCGTCACTCTCATATGATGGTAGAAAGCATAGTTTAGTAAAAGGTCTTGTGAGAATACCATTTTGGGTGCGGACGTCTACAACACTATGTAATGTGTCCGGCTCGTCCTGGATTTAGGCTATCGATTCGACCTAGTCGCCACTCAGTGGGAGATCAGTGGTCTTCTTTGATGATGACTAGATCGCTAATTTTCGGGGAGTTTGGGCGTTTTCGGTAACGCATTTGAAGGTCGGTGAGGAAGTCAGTTTTCCATCGTTTGCGGAACTGGTGATGCAGAACTTTCAGTCGTTTCCTCCTGTTTATCATGGAGAGGTTTTCGTGATTCGGTTCGGGAAGAGAGAGCATTGTGGCCCCTCGAAGAAAATGACCCAGTGTGAGGGCGGTGAGGTCATTCGGGTCCTAAGACAGCTGGAAGATGGGCGGAGAGTTCAGTACGGCCTCTATTCTGCGAATCGGGCGAGGGCAGCAAGAAAAGTCTGGCTGGTGAGGTCCGAGCATAATTCCATAAAACAGTCAAAGACAGCCACGTAGCCCTTAACGAGGGTTGGAGATCGGAGCATCGATGCTGTATCTGGAACGGGCCAGCGAAACTTACACCAGTCGAGGTGAAGGGGGAGCGAATCTACATCGTTCGGGGGGCAAGGCTACCCTTATTTGTGATCCCATTGGTTGTTTTTGGGTGGTGCAGACTTTGCGGGCGATATAAAATGTATGCCTTATGATTTGTTGTATGAGGCGAGCTTCCGCATGTAAGAGGGGGAGGAGGTCGTATGCATATAGTACGGAGCCGAGACTTTCAGGGAGAATAGTGGGAGGACGCTCATTGTAAGTCAGTGTTGCATGGGCGAGTATTGTCTAGGAAGGGATTAAGTAGCAGTAGGGAGCTCTAGGCATTCTCTTTCAAGAGCCTAGTATCGAGTTTGGGCTATCATGAGCAGAGGATGTTTCGATCGTTCGAGATCGGCATGAGTTAACGAGGGTTGGGTGATTAATACCGTTCACCGCGTCTTTTAGCCGACCAAAAAATTTGAGAACACACGCAATCACACGTAAAGCGCGAGGTAGAAAGAGAATCTCAGTCTCTTCCGTGGCATGTAGGGCTCCTACTCGACCCGACTCTGGGGGGTTGACGTTACGGACTGGTGGCTGAGGCCAATCTTAGGGGGGTTTTGAAAGCCTCTCTGGAACGTTCCACCAGAGTGACGAGCTGGCGAGATCGACTGGCGTACAACATGGGGTTCCCATTTCAGCGGGGTTGTCCTTACTTCCCACGTGTCGCAAAGGGACATTACCTACGAGGTCAATGATCTGGGTTGTTCGATTGGAGACATTGGTCTTTTATAAGTGAGGTGGCTTTTCGAGCTAGGCTAACACGATTTCAGAATCAGACCACATGGTAAACTTTATTCGAGTGAGGCCGAGTTGGGGTTGCACTACTGCGACAAGTTTGGCTAATAAGAGCGCTCCGCATAGTTCCAGGCGTGGCAGACTTATAGTTTTGAGAGAAGCCACCTTGCCTTTGGACACTAAGAGGAAAGGAGAGAGAAAACTTTGGTGCCGACGGTAGTACACACATAGAGGTTGGCACAAGAAGCCTTTTCGGAGGCGTCGCAGAAACCATGGAGCTCAACCAGGTGGTCAGCGGCGAAGTTAATCTATCGGGGTAATTGAATGGCCGAGATCGTTTGCAACTTTCTTGCAAAATTGCGTCCATTTTATGAGACGTATCGCTTTGACCCGTTCATCGCAATCTGTCTCGTCCAACCACAATTTTTGCATCAGTATTTTTGCCTGTATTAGCGTCAGCCACCCTGCGGGGTCGAAAAGTTTTGCAATAGAGGAGAGAATCTGTCACTTAGTGGCTGCTGTGGAGGCTAGATCTGAGTCCACAGTACACGAAAAGTTGCCCGAGAGTGCATTACATTGAATTCCTACGGTTTTAGCTGTACTACTTTTGTCGCTTTAAGAATATGTCTGAGTATGTTCGGATGGCTTGCAGTGAACTATTTTAAGGGGAATCCGGCTGAGTTGAGAGCGTCTATGGTCTCGTTTAGGGATTGCTCGGCTGATTGCAGATCATGACTGTCGGATAAAATGTAGTCAACATACGTTTCGGATTTTAATATTGGAGCTGCGCGTGGATGCGAGTCAGATATATCTTTCGACAGCTCGTGCAGAGTGAAAATAGTCAAGAAGGGAGCGCAATTCACCCCAAAGGTGACCGTTTTTAATTTAAAGTCCTTTATTGGACTGTTTTCGGGAGTTCCGAATATTATCCTTTGGTAGTCCTGGTCATCGGGGTGTAAGAAAACCTGGCCGTACATTTTATTTCCATCGCCATTAAAAACAAATTTATTCGTCCGCAAGTTTAGCCACATAAGCCGGAGATCGGGTTGGTCTGATGCATAAGACGTCATTAATAGAGGGACCGGAACCTGACCTTTTGGAAGCATTAAACACTACTCGCACTTTTGTTGTCTTTTTTTCTGGCCTTACGACCGCATGGTACCTGATCATACTGCTGTTTGAGATAGCCCCTTTTTTTGGAGAGTACGTTCAATGCCATGGAACTGTCGTAGGGCTCCAGTACGGGATTGTCCTAGGTCGATATTTCTCGGGAATGTTGGCTTGAATGAGAGACGAACCATATATCGACCGTCATCCATTCGAGTGGTTGTGCCTTGATCAAACTCTTCGCACATTTGGTTTTCAGGGGACTCCACTCGAGTTGTGGGTATCTCTTCGATTTCCAACAACGTCTCAGCTGTTCATTTGTTATCTCTCAAGCTTAGGAGGAGTGTGCTCCAATCTTTTCGAGAGTTTGGCCACTGATGATCCATCCAAATATTGTATTTTGGGCTAGCAGGGTGGGAGAGATCTTTTCGATGCCATTTATCATTATTTGAGGGATGAGGTCACTACCCAATGCCAGATCGATTTGGGATGGGTTCTGGTATGCCAGTTTGGGAAAGGATCATTTACGCCTATGGTTGTCATTTAGTCTCAGCGTTGAGAGCTGCCTAGTGAGGCTAGGTAGCACTAATGCCTGGCTTTTATTTTCACCTTTCTATCATTTGAGACTAGTTTCAATGAGCACAGCTTGTTGGAGGTTTGTACCACTCCGCCTCCCATAAACGATATTTCAAATAGAGAGTGGGTATAGGGAAGCCCCAGTTTGGTCTGGGCTTTTGCGGATATGAAGCTTCCTTCGGAGCCTTGGTCTCCTAAGGCTCTGAGCTTGAAAAAGTCCCTTTTTGTTCAACAAAGGCGATTGCTGTGGGGTACCGTCTGTCTGATGTCCTGCAGCCTCGGATTGCTGGCTTCGATGGTCACTAGCTGGGATCTCGTCTACTTAACTCCAGAACTGGTACTGGGGGCTGCTGTGTCATGAAGGGTGGTGTTATGCTGGCCTTGACAGTGCATGCACGTTCTCGTGCTTTGGCAAATATTGTTTTCTCTTATACATTTTCTACGATCTGGAATGGAACTTCTTATACCGTAAAGAGCTATTTAAAGCGTGGGAGGACTGTTTGCATAATTTGCAGGCATACAATTATTGGCGCTCTTTGGCATGGGCATTTGTGTTTGTAAAGAAGTTGTTGCTGTGGTTTTGGGGCTGTGGAGGGTGGATCATATCGGGGTTTGGCCGGTAGCCATTGATCCACCCTTTCCTCTATCTCGTACCGCGTAGTCAGAAACTGCTTCATTTGCGAGCAGTTCGGGAGGTCTCTTCTGGAGCGTAAAGACTGCTCCCACAGGAAGCTTTTGCGGTTACCAGATTTATGACTATGGGGTCCCAACTAGTGGCTTCGACTTGTTGTGTCGCTAGAATTTGGAGGCAGTTGTTTACAGAGGATTGTAGCCTCCGGATTTTATCACTGTTTTCAGATTGAGTCGCCTTAGATTCATAAGAATTCCGATTTGGTTATCGGCCAGGACTCGTTTGTTTTCGTAACGTGACTTGAGGGCTTCCCATGCTAGGGCAAAGCTGTCGTCACTTAAGGGGAATTGTTCCACTATTTGACCTGTTATTCCTTTAGTCTTGTGTCTGAGGTGATACAATTTCTGGGCGTTGGAGAGTTTATAGTGTTTGATATAAACCGCAGTGAACATGTCTCGGAAGGACGGCCATTGATCTTACCCTCCATAAAATATTTCTGTATCACACGGGGGGAATTTAAGGTTCATATGGGAGGACTCTTGGGGTGGTTGGGTTTGTATTGAAGGCGCGGGATTACTCAATTCTTTGAGTTGAATTTGATCGCCTATTTGGGATTTGGTGTCCTCATATGTTAGGAGGCTGGCCCGGTATTTACCGAAAGCGGCGGATTTAAAGTCATCAGGGAGATCCTGGCCGTCTGTCTCTACTACTACTCTGTACTTGTGACCAAAATACATCGATATTTTTGTCTTTAAATTTTAGGGCTGCCTCAGTATTATCCTGAATAGGTGTTGAGCGGAACCGAGTGCAGTAGTCGGTGAATGTGTCTGTTTCCAAGATAAATTTTATTTTCAGCTAGGAACGATTTACTTTTCTTGATAGTGGTATTTTTGGGAGGTTTTTAGAGAGATTTGCTGCTGTATTCACAAACAAAAATTTTTGAGAGGGGATTTAGCAGTCTTGTACCACTGTTCAGCGGAGATATTCGCAGTAAGCTTGTTATCTGTGCTTGAACTGCTTTTTTTATGTATGTATGTGTGGGTATAATCAGAGTATTTTGGGGATAATTTAATATACCTTTAAATTTTAGCACTAGTCAGGCCCGTGGGCAGGGGGGTTTGGGTGTTCGTGCATTCCTTATTACTTAGCCGCAATGCGGCATTGAGAACGAGAATCGAAGAAGAAAATGCTTTACCTATTGATTTGCAACTTTAGAAACAAAAATTAGACTTTCTGAATGAAAGCAAACTACGCATGATTCCAATTATTGAAACAGTTATCCTGTGTGGCCGACAAGGACTTGCTCTCAGAGGTTCCAATGATACGGGAAGAATTTCTGAAGACGAACCGTTGGCGAATGATGGAAACTTTTGAGCTCTCTTAAAATATCGAGCCAAACTGATGAGCAGTTGAAAAAACACCTGAGTGATTCACCAAAGAATGCTTATGTCCATATAAGCAACCGTGTCCAGAACGAAATAACCAACATTTGTCACCACCGCATCATGAGTTACAACATCGATCGAGTGAACAAATCGAAGGACTTTTCTTTTCTCGGAAATGATACGCCAGACATTGCATCCAACATTTTATTTGTTCATAAAACTCCAATATTAAAATGGGATTCAAAAGCAGTCATGGCCGCCATATAATTCAAAACTTGAGATCAAATAGAAAACAGAATCAAAGTAGGAAAGTGCGTCGTTGAGACGGAATTGCTGAGTTGAATTTCTAATTTTACAAAAAAGCACTGCCTGTATACTAAACAAAAAAAATTCCAAAATAGCAACCATAAAAATATTGTGGCGGATTAATTTCCACAAATAACAATCAAATCTTTACTTAATTTCAATGAAAAGTTACAGTCATCAGTAAAAAGGTACTGCAAAAGTCCCATTCCGAAATTGTGATGCCAGGCGTAGCAGCAGTGTGCTAAGTCCCCACAATTCTCCCCCCAAATGAGGCTTTAGGGAAACACCCGAATTGTCGAATTTACTCCATTTAAGTTGGTAGACTTGTTGATGCATGTGCAGTTTTGGATGGGCTGGGCCTGATAAAAACTGTCCTTTGTGGGGCGCTATCCCATCGGCGTCACTGGCTAGATGACCTGGCTTGAGGCGTTCAACATTGACGTTCACTGCTTTGCCATTTACCTCGATGGTATATACATTCTCGTCGGTTCTGTTGAGGATTTTGTGAGGTCCCGAGTAAGGGTGTTCAAGAGATCGTTTGATTCTGAGAAATACGTGAGTGCAATTCTGCAAGTCTTTGTAGCAGAAGGTCTTCTTGCGGCAATGATGTGTTGGTTGAGCTGGTCTGATCTAGCCTAGAAATCCAACGAAGAATTACTCTTGCAAACATATGCTACTTCGGACTGAGTAGGCAATTGAAAAGTAAAGTCCTCTCCCGACGAACGAAAATAACTATATAGTCTATAAGTCACTCATCGCACTCGTTCTGCTTTATAGTGCAGAAGCGTGGACACTTACAACATCTGATGAGGCGGCTCTGGGAGTATTCGAGCAAAAGGTGATTCGAAAGATTTGTGGACCACTACGCTTTGGCGATGGCGAGTACCGAAGAAGATTTAATTATAAGCGGTATGAGCCTTACGCAAACGCCGACATAGTTTAGCGAATTAAAACACAGCGGCTTCACTGGTTAGTCCACGTTGTGCGAATGAGCGAAGATGCTCCAGCTCAGAAGGTATTCTTATCTACAACCTCCGGTGGAAGCAGAGGACGACCACCACTCCGATGGATATATAAAGTGGAGACCGCTTTGCGATCCCGCGGTCTTTCCAATTGGTGCTAGTTGGCGCAACGAAGAAATGACCGGCGAGCCATTTAAAGAAGAAGAAGAACTTGTGTCCATTGAGGCACTTCATGGCACATGATTTCTGCTTTTAGTATGCGATGGCATCTATGCACGAGTCCGTTTTCTGCTGGATGGTATGACGTCGTTCAAATGCGTTTACCACCAACTAAACGCGAGAGGGACGTAAAAAGTGCACTTTCGAACTGGGTGCCTTGGTCGGTTGTCAGTAACCAACCAAATCGTGCAATCCAATGAGAGTAGAATATACCGGCAACCGTACTGGTGTGATATCTATGATTGGTATTACTTCTGGCCACTTGGTGAATCTATCTATCACCCAACTAGCAACAAAGTAACAGGAAAGAAGACGGCAACCTCAAACGAATAAATTTTACGAAGCCATCCCCAAATTTGCGACTTTTGGGTATAAATAACTTTTTTTGAATAATCTTAAGTAGCTGCAGGGTAACGACTACCACTTGCAGTTACCTAAAAAATATGCAACTATTAAGTAGCATTATCAATTTTGAAGAAGTCGTTATTACCTGTATTTCAACTCCAGAAATTTCATAACTTTTAGGTTGTGAATCAACATAAAACTGTTAGTTCTATTTCTGAGTAGTAGGATAGGCACCATTTCCTGAATAAATTACTTTGGTTACTATAGAGACTCTAAGTTTATTTATAGTAGCGTAAGCCATTTTGATAAAAAAATCATTCAGCACTATTAAATTGATAAAAAAAATTTATATATTTTGCATGTTTTATGCACAATACGTAATGAATCAATGCACCATGGTTATTTTTTCCTATTAAGGAATGAAGGGGTTCCATCTTGAAACCTGCTGGAGCTGCACTTGCTAGTTTTGGGTGATGGCCACGCGTCATCGTTAACCCCACTTATTTTTTATATAACGCACCAAATAAAACACTTAAACTTTCTTATTATAAGATGGTGAAAATAATGTCTTTTATTTTACAACTTGAACTTGAATTTTATAAGTAACGATGCTACGGTGAAACAACCGGCGCGTTAACCACTCTAAACAACTCATTACCTTTCTTTTCCATTTTTGTCTCTACCTATAGGAGAGTTTTTGAAAGCACCTTAAGTTAGTTGCGGTTGCGTTGCGGCGAATGTCATTAAAGCTAGTTCTAGTACTATTTTATCCTAAGACTAGTTCTAGTACAATTTATGTCCTAAGGGTAGGTCTATTACTATTTATATCCTAAGGGCCCTATTATGTTATGTAGGTTTTGAATATATTTGCATGGTTGTCTTACATCACCCCCCTTTGGAAAAGAAGAGTTTGTCAAGGTGATCAATCTTGACCAACTCTTCTTGACCCGGATGATGCACATTGCTTTGAATGAGCGAAATTATGTTTTATTGAATTCATTCTAAGTTTTCGCTCGTTCAAAACATTTGATGCAAATATATGTTAATATTAGAAAGGAAATTTTAATCTAAAAAAACTTAAATTTCTGTTTAAAGCAAGTTGTTATTACTAGTTACTTATTAAATTTTTATATTAGGGTGAGTAATTTTTAAAACTATATAGTAAAGTTAAAAAAATTTTTTTGTTTTAAGGTAAGTAAATGTTTTTTTTTTCGTTTTTAATATATGTTTAGAAAAAATTCAATTTATTTAAAAAAAAAGATTTGTTTTTGTATTCGTAAGCTATTTAGGTTACAATTTTTCGAATTCTATTTTTATGTACTGTTTTTTCTTTGTTTTTTGTTTTATCAAAATATGTTATATTAACGCCGTCGATTTTTGTTAAGACGTGTGGACCCTGGTAAATGCTAGTATGTTTCTCGCGAGGTTCTTTTTGTAATAGAACCTTGTCATGAACCTTGACCGATATTGGCTGCGAGTCCCGGTTATATCCGGTTTCGTTTTGAACCTTGTGCTTTTTAACGTATTTTTTCGCGAGTAAATTAGTTTTTTGAAAACGATATTTTATTTCTTTCGCGTAGTTTTCAATATTGCAGATTGGGTCAATTTCATCTTTTTGCATTTCGAGTGGTTAATTTGCTTTCTTTACGGTGTTAGTGTATTATCGAATACAGTGTTTGTTGTTGTATTATGCAAAAAAGTGAAATAACGTAAATAGACGTCCCAATCATCAAAATTGTCATTTAAATAAGCGCGTAAATACTCATTAAAGACTCTGTGGTTTCTTTCAACAGTGCCAACTGTTTCATGGTGATATGGTGTTGAAAAAGTATGTATGATTTTTAAAAGTTTCGTTAATTCTGCTAATATTTCGTTTTTAAGTTCTGTGCAAAGGTCGGTCTTTATTGATTTCATAGTGCCGTATATCAAAATAAAACATTCGAAAATGGCAGAAGCGACAGCTTTAGCGCTTTTATCGGGTATTGATATTGTTACTAAATATTTTGTTAAGTCGGATATAATGGTAACTGCGAACTTATTACCATTAATTTACTGAGGTAAAGGCCCTATAGTGTCTATAACGACGATATCGAAAGGCCATTCTTTCTTTGTTTTTTGATTTTACTTTGTTTACCAAACATTTTTCACAATTCTTAACAAATTTTGCAATTTCACGAGTCATATTCTTCCAATAATATTTAGTACGTAATTTCGCGTATGGTTTTTTACTTCCAAAATGTCCACCTGATATCGGATCATTATGGTAAATTGTCATCAGTTTAAGTTTTTTGTCGTTGTCGGTCACTGTTTCTACAGGGTCAGTCAATATAATTTCTAAATGTTTTAAAATTTTGTTGCCGGTAAGTTTTAGCTTCGAAAAATATTTGAAAAAATTATCATCTTTTGGCCATTCTACTTGTTTAATACTGCGTGTACTAGCTTCTTTTTCAGTAGGCGCAATATTTATTAACTCGAGTTTTTATGCTTTAAATGTGCGTATATATTTAAATTCGAAATTTTATTGTTTTTGTCATGACTTATTTGGCTTTTTATCCTCGGGGTTTTCTTTGAAAAGTTGTATGCAAATTTGTCGTATACTTCTGATTTTATGTCTTCTTCTTTCTGTTGCTGTTGTTTGTTTTGTTTCGTCATTGCCCTAGTTTGTACCGCTAAAATTTGATTTGTTGAGTTTTTAAGTTCATCAATTGAAATTCGAGATAACGCATCTGCACCGACATTAGTTTTTGCTTGTATGTATTCTATAGTGAAATTATATTCCGATAGTTCAAGTCTTATACGTGAAAGTTTTGAAGAGGGGTCTTTCATGTTAAACAAATAAACTAATGGGCGATGATCCGATTTTACGTTAAAATGCGTACCATAGACATAGGGTCGAAATTGTTTGATAGCAAAATATATAGCTAAAAGTTCTAATTCGATTATTGCTTTTTTCTGTTCTGAATTTTCTGTTCTGCATTGAATGATTTTGAAGCGAAACAGATTGGTAAGTCGTTGCCATTGTGATTTTGGCTCAAAATGGCACTGCAACCAATCTTCGACGCATCAACTGTGATAATAAATTCCTTTGTGAAGTCGGGATATAGCAAAATTTGAGGGGAAATTAGAGATTTTCGGAGTTTTTCAAACGCACTTTCACATTGGTCATCCCAATTAAATTCTACTTTCTTTCTGCTCAGTTTGTTCAAAGGCGCTGCTATTGATGCGAAATTTGGTATGAATCTTCTGTAATAGTTAGCAAATGCAACGAATCTTCGTACTGCGTCTTTATCGCACGGTTTGGGATATTTTTTAATTGCATCTATTATTAGCAGTTTTTCGGACGAGCATTTATGTGACTTCTGAGCGCATGAAATTGCATTTTTTGGGATTTAAACGTAAGTTAAACTTTTTACATGTTTGAAAGACCTTCTCCAAATTGTTGAGGTGGTGAGTCTCGCTACACCCATTGACTATGACTTCGTCTACGTATAAAAAGGCATGGCTTGGAGAAATGGCGGAAAAGGCAATGGACATCATTCTTGAAAGGGAGTTGGGCGCGAAGTTTAATCCGAAGGGTAAAACCTTCCAACGGAAAGCACCACGGTCAGTGCTGAAAGAGGGGATGTCTGTCGAATCTTTATGTAAGGGAATTTGGTGAAACCCTGAGTATAAGTCCAAAGTACAGAAATATTTTGCTCGACCAAGGTTATCTAAAATGTCATCTACACGTGCTAGCGAAAATTTGTCCGCTATTAGTTTTTTATTGACTGCCCCAAAATCGACACACATGCGGTATTTTTTCTGTCCACTTGGGTCTTTTTTGGGTACCAATATTAGCGGGCTGTTATAATTCTAATAACTGTGCTCAATCAAATCATTTTGCAGTAAATTGTCAACTTGGCTATTGATTTCTGTAAGTTGTGAATACGGTAATCTGTAATTTTTAATGTAAACTGGTGTTTTGTCCGAAAGTCTAAGTTTTTGTTCGTAAAAGTTGTTTAAAGTCATTAAGTATGTTTCAAGGGCGAAAACGTCGGGATATTTTAGGCATAAATCAATTAGCTTGACGTTTGCGTACGTGGGCATTTGGTTAATTAGAATTGACTTTAGTTCTTCTAAACGTTCTGTTATTAATATCTTCAGTCTTAATGTTGAAATCTTTTACGTATTTTACTTCATCTGTAGTATTTATTACTTTTAAAATTGGGGTTTTCGTGTCGACTATGCATTTTGCTGTAAATACGCCATCTGAAACTTCATGAGAATCTACGAAAACTGGGTTTTTCGAATTACCCAAATTAAAAATACGAAAAACTTCACACCTTGGTGGGATTGCTAAACTATTGCTGGATGTGCTATGCAAAATTGAAACGTTAACCCTATTTGCCCCGTGGTAAATTTGTTTTGAATCGTTCGCGTAATTGATTATGCATTTGTTTATTTTTAAGAAGTCTTTCCCGAGTATGCCATCAGATGGTATATTGAAACAGTCGTCCACAACATAAAGCGTGTGTGGGATTAAAATGTCCGGTGCTATTAAGTTCGTATCTATTGTACCTAAAGTTGTAATTTTATCAGAAGTTACACCAGTGATATCTATAATATTATTGTTATTTATTACTGCCTTTCTTGCTAAACTGGAAATTTGAATGACTGATATATCTGCTTGAGAATCTACTAAAAATGTACATGTTTTGTCGGAGTCAGAACAATTTATCTAAATGAAATCTGAATAGTTTAAATTTAGACTATAAATGGATTGTGTAGTAGAACTTTTTACTCCTGCTCCCCCAGTGTTCGCCTCTGAGGGGCTTCGGCGTTTAAATTCCTTACATTAGCACTGGCTCTATTATTTGAACTGGAACTGTTATATCTGTTGGTTGTATTTGATCTATTGTAGTTATTAGGCCTATTGGAAGAATTGTTACCTCTTCTGTTGTAATTGTTACCTCCTCTATTATAATTGTTATTTCCTCTATAATTTGAACTAGTGCTTTGCCTATTTGTGTTACTGTACCTGTAATTGTTGTTATTGTATCTAAAATTGTTACCTCGGAAGTTACCTCTAAAATTGTTTGATCGTATTGGTCTAGACCGAAATGCCAATACTTGCCTCTCTTTTACCTCGTTATCCTTTTCTATTACCATCTTCGCAACCACGTCTTTCGAATCAGTGAAGGTGGACGAAGCTAAGATGGATTTCACCATTTCTAATCTGCTGTTGAGTCTACAAACCTTTATTGTTTGCTCCACGGCCATTTCGTGGGCTTTTGCTTGGGTCATGCCTTCATTATAAGAGAGCGTTCTAACGAATCAGATAATTCTTCTACTTGTTTTGCAAATTCGGCATAGTTGTTATTGGTGATTTTTAATGCTGAGATTTTACCAGCGACAATTTTCGAGTTGTCGGGTTTTATTTTTCTACCTAGCGCTTCTTTTATCTGACTAACTGTACTAACTTCTGTTGGTAATGACTCGCGCGCTTTGCCTTCCAACTTTGATTTAAGAAAAGCTATTAGTGTTGGAGTTAGCGCATCATCTGAAAGATATTCTATTAGGTTTATCTTGTCAATGAAATATGGAAGCGACAACGGATATCCGGTGTAGTTTTCACGCATAATAGAAGCCCATAGGCTAATAGTTGCTCTTTTCTGTTCCTCTGTAGCCATATTTATATCTCTATCAGAAGTTGTGTCCTCGCGATTAGGGGATATTGTATCGTTGTTGCTTTCGTTACGAATTGTGTCGCTGCTATTTACACTAATGATTGTACTACTATCTGAGGAATTTGTTGTGCCGGATTCGTTATTAAACCCATGAAAATCTTCACCAAAGGGTATTCTTGGTGGAGGGCTATACGTAAATAATACTTCTTCTGCGCTCGCGTCTCTGAAATCTTTTTCAGAATCTGACATCTATAGTAACATTCGATAGCTTGCGTTGAAAATTTGTAGCAAAAGTTGAGGGGAAAAAAAATATGTAAGTTTATGAAATAAATCTAATTTGGCTCAAGGAAAGAGGCGTTCAGTGGCTTTAAGGTTACACTCAAAAAGTAGATTTTGAAAATTTTGTAGGTAGATTAAATTCAAAATTGTTATTATAGGTACTTGGTAACGAGTTATGCACTTTAGAGGCTTGGGGATACGTTGTTATAGGCACTGTAGGTTTATTTTATGAAAAAAAATTTTGTAGGCACAGATGCAGAAAAATTTAAAAAATGCTTATAAATTTGTAAAAGGCACTGTAGTTTCAGAAAAAAAATTCTAAAAACCGACATTGTTGAGAAAAAAAATTAAAGTTGAAATTGCAAAAAAAATTGTATGAAAAATGTTGATTGGCACTGTAGCTTTAAATGCAAGCAAAGAATACAGGCACGGATTTGTTTCGTATTTAAAAGTTTTTTTTTTTTCGCAAAACTGTATGTTTGAAATAATATTCCAAATAAGAACGAACAGTACATATAAATATGTTTTAAATGGTTATTATTAAAATGATATTTCATATGTATACATATATGCATTTATGTATTGATACACATAGTATTTAGTTTTATGTAGGAAATCCATTTAGAAAAAGAAAACTTTTTGAATTTTAAGTTTAAAGAGAAATAATTGGGAAAAATTTTTGTGTGCTAAAGGCCATATAGAAAAATTGAAAAATATTAGTGTTACTTTATTTTATATGCAAGTTAAATATATGTATTGAAATTTAAAAGAATATGAATATTAGAATGTATGTATATAAAAGAGATTATACGTAGGTGTTAGTATATACTTATGCTGCTTCTGTTGTTGCTGCTGCTGGCTTTAATCACTCCTCGTCTTTCAATGCTCGTGCTGTGATTTCGCTGCTGCTAGTTAAAGATGATTTTAGCGTTATTTTTCGCTTATTTATTTTGCATATATGTACGAGGTGTGTTCAAAAAGTATCGCGAATTTTGTGTTTTTTCAAAAATTATTTATTTATTCATGAATATCTAGTTTGTCCCCTTCAAAGTAATCCCCATGAGATATTATACACTTGTGCCAACGGTTTTTCCAATCTTCGAAGCACTTCAAAAATCATTTTTTTGTATCTTGTTCAGCTCCTCCTTCGATGCCGTCTTTATCTCGTCAAGAGAAGCGTAACGTCGTCCTTTCATGGGCCTCTTCAGTTTAGGGAACAAGAAAAAGTCACAGGGGGCCAGATCTGGGGAATACGGTGGCTGCGGCATCATTAGTGTGTTGTTTTTGGCCAAAAAGTCGCGCACAAGCAACGATGCGTGAGCAGGGGCGTTATCGTGGTGCAAAAGCCAATTTTTGTTCTTCTTTGCACATCTTCTCGGCCATCTGAGAACATTTTGTACCACCGATAAACGTTGCTTCGGTCCAAGGTAGCTTCTCCGTATGCCACAGTCAACATTCGGAATGCATCCGCGCACTTAACCCGGGAAGTCTCATAACTTTTTTTGTTTTGGATTTTTGTGAAATGTTGTATACTTATGTATTTCGATCTCCTGAGCACGAAAATGAAGTCCATTTTCATTTTCCTCGCTTCGATTTTCCTCTGCGTGAAATACAGTTATTCTTTTTTGTTTTTGTTATTTACTTCAGACATAATACGTAAAATTGCAACGGCATGTTTGCATTACCATATGGTAATCGTGGGAAGATTCGGGTTAATTTCGTTTTTCACACAAAATTTGATACAGGTTGTTTGATCCATTTTTTTGAATAGAAGACGATCCAAAACACGTGCAAGCAAAGCAGCTGTCAACAATTAACTGAACATTCAAAATGGCCGAGCTTGTCGGCATAAGTGAGAGACATGAGTACCAACATAACGCCACAAAAAATTCGAAATTCGAATATACGTAACCAGCGAAAATTCAAAATTCGCGATAATTTTTGAACACACCTCGTATGTGTATTACTATGCTGTGGTGGCGTGGTTTTCGTTTACTGCTATTATAGTTTCTTTGTTTCTATGTGTTTTTCGGTAGAGCTTTGCGTACCGCTATGAGTCAAATTATTGATGCACTATTTTGTCGCTTGACAAAGGCTGTACTGTCTATGTACATACATACATATACTCGTATTCACAAATGTTTCTTTCAACCATTATTTGAATGCCTTTGATTTTAGCAACTCACGCCCCCAGCACTTTATTAATACCGTAACACTACACTTGTAATTTTTTTGTACAGTCAAATCAAAAACACACATTTTTCAAACGGTTTCAAAGTCAACCTTTTGTTCAAAACCAGCTATGTCGCTTTTTTCAAATATATATGTATATATATATTTGTTAAGTTTCTAGTTTTTGGTTTTTCGATTTAAAAAATGTTTTATAAAAAGTATATCGTTTTGTGTTTTTTTTTTGTGTAGTTAATTGGTTTTGTCACTTTTTGCCAAAATTTAAATTAAATTTTTTTTCTTATTATCGCCTGATTTTCCCAACTTTTTTGTAACTAATGGTTTTTACAGTCTTAGTTTCGGCATCACCAAAAAAAATTCGTTTTTTTTTGTTTCAAAAATTTTTACCAGTACATTTGCTTTTAATGCTTTTCTTAACATAAATGTAAGTAATTAAAACTTTTAGCACTTATCGCTTTTTTTTGAATGTTTTTATACTTCTTTTTTTTTTGATAAATTGGTTATTTTGTAATTTTCTTTAAAATTTCGATGATTTTTAGAATTTTGGGTAATTTTGAATTTTTAATATGTATATGTAGCAGACTTTATACAGGTCTGATTTTTAGTTAGTTTTGTTAAATTAATTTTAATTAACATCAATAAATTTGTTGTAGTTTGTAGAAAAATTATTTGCATTTTCATATTTTTTTTTGATGCAATTTTAATAGTTTATAGTTATACAAAATTCTTGTTGTATAAAAAAAATTTTTTTTTGGTGTAGTTTTTCAAAGTTTTTAGTTTTTTTTTGTTTTTTTGTAAGTATAACGAGCTCAAGACCAGTTGATAATAATTCTTAGTTAATTATTATTATTTTTGATTAGAGGAAAAATTGAAAGCAACAAACATATACAGGCTATAGTTATAGTACTATTTCGAGAAATCGTGGCTGTTTGTTGCTTTCAATTTTTCCTCTAATCAAAAATAATAATAATTAACTAAGAATTATAATCAGCTGGTCTTGAGCTCGTTATACTTACAAAAATATGTAAAATGAACAGACCGTAAAACCAACAACAAAAAAAAAAGTTTTTTTTTGTAGTTTTTGAAAGTTTTAAATTATTTTTTTTGTAGTTAACTGAAAGTTTTTAATTTTTTTTTTTGTAATTTTTTAGTAATATATTTTTTGTTAATTTTTAGAGCATTTTTATTTTGCTTTTCTGGCCACTAGCACAAATTAAAATAAATTAATTTCATTATTAATATTTTTTTTTTGTGTGCTTAAATAAGCTTAAATTTTGCTGTAGCTGCTGCTATGTACAAGTCCTGTCACGGCCGCCATGAAGGCGTTCCATCTTAGAACCTTCTGAAGCTGCACTTGCTAGTTTTGGGTGATGGCCACGCGCCATCGTTAACCCCACTTATTTTTTATATAACGCACCAAATAAAACACTTAAACTTTCTTATTATAAGATGGTGAAAATAATGTCTTTTATTTTACAACTTGAACTTGAATTTATAAGTGACGATGCTACGGTGAAACAACCGGCGCATGCTAACCACTCTAAACAACTCATTACCTTTCTTTTCCATTTTTGTCTCTACCTATAGTACAGCTTTTGAAAGCACCTTAAGTTAGATGCGGTTGCGTTGCCGCGAATGTCATTAAAGCTAGTTCTAGTCCTATTTTATTCTGAGACTAGTTCTAGTACAATTTATGTCCTAAGGGTAGGTCTATTACTATTTATATCCTTAGGGCCCTATTATGTTATGTAGGTTTTGAATATATTTGCATGGTTGCCTTACAGGAAAAAAAAAGAATCTTTTTGACGACCAGCATACAATTTTCTTGCTCATTGTTAGCTATATGAAATATATTATTTTAATGAAATATTTAAATTTTGATGGCGCGTTGTCAAATTTCTACCTATTACCACTATATTTGACAGTAAAATTTTAACCGCACTAGCTTTTATACCCAGATCATCGTATATGCACTAGGCATTGGACTATTCGAATAAAAATTACTCGAATAAAAAATTCATTTATTCAAAGGCTATAAATAATTAAAATAATATTAATTCGAATAATTTATACTTTTATTTGAATTTCTTGAAACGGTTTTAGTAGCAAATTACTTACAAGTCACACCATTAGTCGACGCTCCGGTTCTGCTCTTAATTGTGCTAGTAGGGCATTGTCATGCAATACTTGAAACCCTGAGACTCCGGCAAAGGTTCGACCAGATCTAACTATATATGATCGAATCTTCCATCCGGGAGGGGGAATGCATCTTGAGTTCTATGAATTTGGCGGCCCGTTTTCGATCGTTGGCATGGACACGAGGATTGGGCATTTGGCAGTTGTTGTTGTTGTTGTTGTTGTTAACAGTGCTTCGCCCTGCCCAATGGGCTCGATCACTCCAAATTGTCATCAGGCTCTTTTAACGGAAGTCCTTAGAAGTAGGTAGAAGCGGTAAGGGAGTGCCAGAGCGGCGACTACCGCGGGACGTCCTTGGACGTGTACAGCAAGGTGCCTCAAAAGTACTAAAGAAAGTACGGGGCCTGTGGATGGCAGGGTTAAGCCCTGAACATCCAGATTTATGGATCCATCTCTTACACTTGGCGCATGGTACCGAATACGACCGTTTAAAATAAATTTTCTTCCAGCAAACGCAGCAGATCCAGTCTCTTGGTCCAGGATTGGGTTCGACCCCAGCCCGTAACAAGAGACAACGGAGCAGCCCAGCTGCCAGGGTTTGATCCGAGGATGACAATTTAAGGGTGGGACGGGACAGATTGGACAGGGTTACACTGAAATAACAGCCCTTGGCCGGGTGGAAAACCCCGGTTCATTCCGGTGCGATAGAACCGGCTGTTGTGGGAATGCATTTGACAGTTCGTCATGGTTGATAGACATTGGTAGGTGCATGGTGTCAATGCGAGAGAATGAATCGGCTACGTTATTGTCCGGTGATGTACTCGATATTAGTGGTAGATTGGCTGATGAATCCAAGCTGCCTGATTTGGCGGGGCGAGGATTTATCTGATTGCTGACGAAAAGCGAAAACGAAAGCTTGTGATCTGTACGGAATGTGAATTCTCAGCTATCGACCCAATGTCGGAGGTTTTTTAAAGCTTCATACACCGCTGTTCATTCTCTGACATAAGTACTGTAGTTCTTTTGTGCCGGCTAAACTTTTTTGGAAAAGAACCCCAAAGGTTGCTACACTCTGTTCTGACACTGCTCTAATACGGCTCCCAAAGCCGAGCTGGATGCATCGCATGTAATACGTAGTTCGGCACCTGCGCGAGTAGGGTTTCGGGAGCGAGTTCCTCCTTGGTGGTTTCGAAAGCGCGTCCTGCCTGCTTTGTCCATGGAAGGGGCTTTTAATAATTTTTCTTCGAATCCTTCAGGTTTTACGGTATTATTTCGGTCTGTAATTTTATTACCACAATAAGCAATGTAAACGCATACCTCGAAACCGGTTTTATCGTCTTGAAAGCTTTGTGAATTGTAGAAGGTCTGAAAAGAAGCCTATATGTATATAGGCTTAATAAGTATTCATGAAACGAGCTCAAAGCCAAGAATAATAATTTTTCACTTTTTGAATTTTTATGAAAATTATTATTGTTTTTACTTATTAATAATCATTTTTAATTAATTATTAAAAGTTTTTTGATTGAATAGAGTAGGAAAAATGTTTAGAGACAACTGCCATAGCTTTTCTTATAGATCCATTTCGGAAGCTGCTAGACTTCACTCATCAGAGAAATTTTGGCACGCATTGCTAACCATTAAGCTAACAATACGCTGGTTTTGATGTCATCTAAATTCGTAGTTCTATTCTTCTTTTTACCATATACATGAACCACTTCCGCCATTTGACAGTTAGTAGTGTGATCATGATGGATTTTTGACAGATCTGTTTTATCATCAGAACTGCCTTACCGTGTGCTCTCGGTTTTGTTATTGATTTTTTATACCAACAATTTTGTTGATTTACGGCCTGTACATTTTCAAGTATTCATGAAACGAGCTCAAGGCCAAGAATAATAATTTTTCACTTTTTGAATTTTTATGAAAATTATTATTGTTTTTACTTATTAATAATCATTTTTAAATAATTATTAAAAGTTTTTTGATTGAATAGAGTAGGAAAAATGTTTAGAGACAACTGCCATAGCTTTTCTTATAGAATTATTTCGGAAGCTGCTAGACTTCACTCATCAGAGAAATTTTGGCACGCATTGCTAACCATTAAGCTAACAATACGCTGGTTTTGATGTCATCTAAATTCGTACTTCTATTCTTCTTTTTACCATATACATGAACCACTTCCGCCATTTGACAGTTAGTAGTGTGATCATGATGGATTTTTGACAGATCTGTTTTATCATCAGAACTGCCTTACCGTGTGCTCTCGGTTTTGTTATTGATTTTTTATACCAACAATTTTGTTGATTTACGGCCTGTACATTTTCAAGTATTCATGAAACGAGCTCAAGGCCAAGAATAATAATTTTTCACTTTTTGAATTTTTATAAAAATTATTATTGTTTTTACTTATTAATAATCATTTTTAATTAATTATTAAATTTCAAAAAGTGAAAAATTATTATTCTTGGCCTTGAGCTCGTTTCATGAATACTTGAAAATGTACAGGCCGTAAATCAACAAAATTGTTGGTATAAAAAATCTATAGGCTTAATATTCAAACGCATAACCCACTAACCGATAATTTCAGATATTCATAAAACTGCCCTTTGTCATTAGTAAAATAAGAAAATTACAAATCAGAAGCATTAAATTGTATTGTTTTTTTCAATTTAGTGTAAAAAAATAGTAGTTCATTGACGAAGGCAGTGGGAACTATACCCCACACCCCCCCTGGCTACACCACTGATGGGAGCTATATGTTATGTTGGTCCGATTTGGCTGATTTTTACTAGCCGCATTACATAAATAATAGGGGAATTCATATAACCTATGAAAGCTCCGCAAACCTTATGAACCATATATAGAGCTCGTAAACTTGGATGAAAAGTGACATATACTTGGTAAAATTATGTGTCTACGTGCTTTATAAGGTTCAATGAATCCTTAAATTTATCAAACCTGAAAAAATTTTACGTTCTTAGCTTTTTATTTACAAGAGTTATGGGGCAAACCCCGTTTATAGGAACAATCGACTGTATGGGAGCTATGCTTTGTATTGGTCCGATCTTGTTAGTTTAGACAAATCTTACAAATAAAAATGAATGTGTGTCTGTGTGTCCTTTATAGGGGTCCAAAGTACTCAACCGATTTTTATGAAATTTTCACAGTATATTCTTGAGATAATGAGTTAAAGCATAGGCTATATATAGTTTTGGAAAAGTGGACGGTGCCACGACCCCATGCTACATAAAATTTCAATTCGTCATAACTCTGAACTTATTTGGTCTAAATCAATGATATTTGGGTATATCTGTGCTTTAGTCAAGATTTACACAATTTTGGAAAAGAGGGGCGGTGCTACTCCCAAATTTTTTTTGTTTTGTTTGTGCTTCATTAATGTCCAAAGTTTATAGTCGATCTCTATGAAATTTTCCGATAAGTTCCGAAGTTCGCTGGGTACGGCATAGGTTATATATAGTTGTGGGCAATGCCACGCCCCCAGGCTACATAAAATTTCAATTCGACATAACTCTGTACTTATTTGGTCTAAGTCATTGATATTTGGATATATGTGTCCTTTAGTCAAGATTTACATAATTTAGGAAAAGTGGGCACTTCCACGCCCTAATTTTTTTTGTTTTGCTTGTGCTTCAATAATGTCCAAAGTTTATGGTCGACCTCAAGGGAACTTTCACAATAGGTTCAGAAAAGCCCCCAGGGTATTTTAAGTAGCGATTCGACATAGCTAGGAATTTAATAGGTTCAAGTTAATGATATTTTATATATAGATATATGTTCTATACATCAAAAAAGCCCTGGCCAAAGAAAGCGGTACCAGGAGCAAAAAAAAGTTAATTTGATATAACTTCGAAACTATGGACATATCAGTACCCGCAGAAGAAATGGGAGAAGAAGAGAAGTAGGAATAGAAAATTGAAATATAGGTGGTGTTAGAGAGGATAAAAAAGAGTAACGGTATATGGGGTATGGGGAAAAGCAAAAGCAGAAAGACAAAGGAAGATACACGGATAAAAGTAGAAAAAGAGCCAAGTGGGGAGGAAAACAAGTGCAATTTATTAAATGTAGGCAAGTGAAATTTTAGGCAGAACAGTTGCCGGGTCCGCTAGTGATTAATATATTACAAAATGGCGACCTCTTACCAAATATCATCGAGATATTTCCAAAAATGATGGACTAGCTTGCGTTCAAACAGACAGACAGAGGAATCGACTCAGCTTGTTGTTGTTGTTGTTGTTAACAGTGCTTCGCCCTGCCCCTGATTGGACAGGGTTACACTGAAATAACAGCCCTTGGCCGGGTGAAAAAACCCGGGTCATTCCGGTGCGATAGAACCGGCTGTTGTGGGAATGGACTCATCAGCTCATCGCCCTGATCATTTCGCTATACTTATTGGTGGGTCTATATCTTCTTCTTCTCATACTTACAAACGTTGGACCAAAGTTATAATAGCATTTCATGTTCATGAAAGGTGTAAAAAGTTCCCAGTTATATACCTAGTTATTGATTGATTGAGCCAAACAAATTTATTAAATAAATGGAAGTTGAAATTAGAATTGATTACGAAAAAAATTTAAGCATGTATTAAAATTACTGAATTTAAATTAACTCAATAAACCAATTTGTTCTTTTGATTTAAACGGCTGCATTAAGAACAAACATTATCTACACTACATATATTGAGTCAAAAATGAATTAAATTGCAGCAGATAAAGTAAAAAAGAACTTAAATAAAATTATAATTTTTATACACGTACATACATATATATGTCTGTACATGCATTCAACAAAATAAGTATTAAATTTATTTTGCATCATTAAAAGGGTTTTGCCTGCAGGAGGCAAGAAACGGAACCTCTGGTAGAGTTTTGTGAGCATCACTGAACTCCGACTCCAAGCAACAAAACACCCTTACAATTATCTAGCGGCCTATGCACATATGCGCTGTACTTATACATATTGCTTATAAATTATTGTTGTACATGGTTACTGCAGAGCAGCTGTTTTTAACCGGGGTCAGTGAGATGAGGAACGTGCGGAAAATACGGAGCGGCCCATCGAAGTGAGAGCAGACACCAGAGGAAGCGGAAGTAGCAGCAGCGGAAATTGGCATCGTTTTGGTTTTCTTACGCTAAGTTCTCTTTTGTTATTTTTTTAAGCGTTAGTTTTTTTTTTGCTTCTCTAAAATTAATTTTAGTTTGCTCATAATTTTTTTTGGTATTCTTTCTCATCTTCCAAAAGTTTTTTTTGCATGACAGTTTGGGCATTGGTTTTTTCTTCTGCTTAGCTGCCAAAGGTGGACATAAGTAAGTATGTTAGTAATTTACCTGTTTTTTGCACTAATTTTTCTCCGACGATTTCATTCTAGAGTTATTTTTTTTGCTTATACTTTAATTCTTGACTTTGATAATTTTGCTTTAGTTTTTATTTTTATTTTATTCTGCTTTGCCCAAACCCGGTAATTATTTTTTTGTTTATTGTGATATTTATATCGTTTTATAACATGTCCTTTGATACGTTAATTTATTTTTTTTGTTTCTTCTATACGCATATAAGTACAACGTATGCAAATTCTCGGTTTTGGTTTTTTTTTCGTCACAATAATTTATACATTTAAGTCCCAAGGGCGGTACATTTAAATTTCTTCCTTTTTTCTTTGATTAAAATCCTTTTTATAAGATTTACTCATAGGTAATAGCAATATATATTTTTTGTTTTGAAGTTAGAACCTAATTCTATTTTTTGAGTTAATTTACAAAATAAAATTTTTGTGAAGACACCCTGAAGTTATTGTGCGTCGAATTATTCAAGGATATCCGCCTAGGCTCAATTGGATTGTGGAGTCGGTTGTTGTTATCCAGGACGATGGTAGTATCTTAATCTTAGGTGTTCATACGATCTGGACTAAAGGGGTGGGTCGGCTCCACTAATAGGTCAGTTTTAAAATTTTTCCTTTCACTCGAATACATTCAGCCGCTGTCCAGTCAATTCATTGCCACGTTCGATCAAAATACGAGCCGCTACGTCAGCATATTTACATTTCACAATGAAACGCAATACCTGCCATTTGGTAATGTGGGAAATCAAGTCCACGGTCATTCCCACCTGTAGCTTATGCACAATTGCGTGAGGGTTGCGTCCCTGCCGAGGACGCTAAGGTTTCTTGGGCTAACACCCAAGAACGTTTGGGGCAGTTTTGGTGGGGTTTTTCGCTGTTCAGTAATTTATTCTATTGTATAATTGAATAAACATTGTGAAACCTAAACTTATGTTTTCAGTAGCGCGATTCACTAACTTTTAACATTTTGGCAATCGAGATTTTTACCGTAAACGTATATTGCCTCCATTAACGATTGTGTGATTCGCTATCTCGACACATGTTACCAATATTTTCAATTTAAGAAAAAGTAGCATCACTGATACCGAAATATCAAAACTTACGAAAAATTCAAAGAGCAATATAAAAAAAACAATTGTTCGCGTCATTCATTTGTTCAGATATTTTAGCAAAGGGAAGTATTTTTGATATTTATGTGGGAATTATTAAATTAAATTCTTTAATAATTTTATTTTTTTAATAATATTTTTATTTAAAACGTTAGAATGTTCTTTAAAATGTAATTTTTAAAAGAAATTCATTTAATCAATGAAAATTTAAATAATATGTTATGTTTAAGTTGTGCTCCATTTCAAATATATATTTCAACTCCCGAAAATTTTTATTTTTTACAAAAACTAACTCGATATTTTAAAAGAAAAAATAATTATTCCTAAACAAAACAAGTAATTTACATTCTCCAGTAGCAAAATGTTTATTTTATGAATACATCCTACATTCGGCTATCCTGACAGTCATTCGCCCCGAATGATAGGTATCCAAGGTTTCATAAACGCTGCCACTGATGAAGTTTTATTAGGCCCCTCATGCTCTATCATTATTTGGAACATCTACAACCTTATACGGACCAAGAAAACGAGCTCTAAGTTTCGTACTTACACCAAATTGCGTCTTTTTTATAGCTACTAGATCACCAACTTTATATTGATTTGGTATCCGGCGATCGCAATTAAAAGTTGTCCGGCTTTTTTCTTGAATGATCCGAATATTTTCTTTAGCTTCGTGCCGAACTTGTTCCCTTTGTACATCTAACTCTTCTATTTCAAAATTTTCTAATAATTCTCGTAAATCCTGATTTTCAGCAGTCCGCATGTCTAAGCCAGTTAATATTTTAAAAGGTGTTACTTTCGTACTACGTGGATCAGTATTATTTATTATTCGTTGACCTTCATCCACATGACGATACCATTGGGTGGGATTATTGACACACGGTTTGCTAACCATAGGAATAACTATCCTGTGCATACGTTCAATTTGGCCATTGTCACGGGGAACACCAGTTTTTATCAATAAATGCTGTATATCTTCATTGAGACAATACTGTTTGAACTGCTCACTGGTAAATGCTGGTCCCCTGTCTGTAATTATACGTTTTGGATTACCAAAGTTAGCTGCTTGTTTGCGCAAGCGTTCTACTACTTCATCAGCACCTGTTGATTTTTTGGGATATAATCATACAAACTTAGAAAACCCATCTACAACTACCAGAATGTAATTATATTTGTTCCTAGTTTCTGCCAAAGAACCAACGCGATCTATATGATATGTTCCAAGAGGTTCTGAAGCTTTGTCAATTGGTGTTAACAAACCTTCCTTCTTACCAACTTTAGCATCTATCATTATACATTCAATACAACTTTTTACTATTCTATTAACCTTCTCATTTAACTTTGGAATAAAATATGGACTTAGTAATAATTCCTGCGTTTTCTTAATTCCAAAGTGTCCCTGTCTGTGCGCTATTTTAATGATCTCATCCTCCATATCCGTTGGAACTACTAAAAGTTATTTGTTTGGGTCCTTATACAGAATTCCATGCTTCTCAAAATAATCTTCCTAAATATCCTTTTCAAGTATCTTCTTCACTACTTTAATCCATTCATCCCTACACTGGGCTTCTTTTAGTCTGTATCTTAATGTATCGTCGACTAATACGAGACAATATACCCGACTGAGGGCATCCACATGTTTCATTTGAGTTCCACCCCTATGCTCCACTGTATAATCAAACTGTTGCAAAAACATTGACCACCTCATTACTCGATCCGGCATGTCAGCTTTATTCATAGTGACAGCAAAGGCATTACAGTCAGTGACAATTTTAAAATGAAGATCTTTAAGATGTACTCGCCACTTTTTTAATGCTTGAATAATTGTCAAAACTTCTAATTCATACGAACAATACTTCTCTTCACAAGACGTGGTTTTACGGCTTAGATATTCGACTGGATGAAAACTTTCATACTCCGAGTCTTTCTGCATCAACACTGCACCATAGCCATATTTTGAAGCATCTGTATGTATTTCAGTTATAGCTTTTGGATTATATAACTTAAGGGCAGGAGCTACTACCATGGTATGCTTTAATTCCTTCACCGCTAATAACTGATTATCGTTCATTGTAAACTTAACATCTTTCCGTAATAAATCTGCAAGAGGTTTGGCTATCTCCGCATATTTATTAATAAATCGTCTAAAATAAGATGTTAGACCTAAAAATCGTTGCAATTCTTTCCTATTCTTTGGAATTGGGAAATCGCGAATTGCTTTCGTCTTGCATTCCGTTGGTAATATCTTACTATCCTTGATTATGTAACCTAAAAAATTTATTTGTTCTGCTAAAAACTGACACTTTGTCCATTTTATTTTAAGACCATAATTCGTAGCAACATCTAAAACTCTCTTGAATTTATAAATTCCTTCATCGGTATCCTTAGCGGGAATAGCAAGTCACAAAAAACTGCCTGAATGTATCGACAAAACACCGCAGGAGAGTTAGATATTCCAAATGGTACATAGCAAAATTCAAATTGTCCACAATGGGTAATAAAAGCCGTATCTTTTCGTGAATCTTGTTCAATAGGCACATGGAAAAACCCATTAGCCAAATCCAGCGTGGAATAAATATTTGCACCCTGTAATTGTTCTAACACCTCATCAATCAGAGTCATAGGAAAATTGTCCCGTACTATCTTTTCATTTATTTTCCTAAAATCACAACAAAAACGTTTAGTGCCATCTTTCTTCGGAACAAGCACTACAGGTGCTGCATATTCAGATGTACTTGGAACAGTTATCCCATCTTTTAGCCAGACATCAATTTGGTCCTCAATACATTTCCTATCTCTAAAAGATACCCTACGCGGAGATTGATAAACTGGAATATCGTCTTTTACAAGGTGGCGCAAAAGTAAGCTTCCGATGTTCAGCAAATCGGTTGTGGCACGTGCAGTGTGTGCTGTTGCACCGTCTTGTTGGAACCACATGTTTTCCAATCCCAATTCATCAAGTTGCGGCAAAAAGAACTCGTTGATCATTGCTCTGTAGCGCTCACCATTCACAGTAACCGTTTGGCCCCGACCGATTATTGGTCAAATAAATAGTCAGCAATATTCCGCGTTCTGGAGCAGTGTAGCGTAACATTGTTTATTAACGTGTATTTCGCATGTGTTTACTACACAAATGTCAAAACAGAACTGACTGTAGGGGCCAATCGCAAAATTTATGGCATTTTCTGATAGGAGGATTACTTTTGCGCAGTAACCGTTTTTCACCGACCGAAATAAATAGTCAGCAATATTCCGCGTTCTGGAGCAGTGTAGCGTAACATTGTTTATCAACGTGTATTTCGCATGTGTTTACTACACAAATGTCAAAACAGAACTGACTTTAGGGGCCAATCGCAAAATTTATAGCATTTTCTAATAGGAGGATGACTTTTGCGCCACCCTGTACAATAATTCGCATTTCGATTGGAGATTTAAAATTTTTATTGGGCTTGAAGTTATTTACTAAATATTCTATTGTCACTGCAGTTTGTTTAGGAAGATGAACTGGATCTTCTCTAGGAACTTCACATTCAATGTTGCTGCAAAGTAATGCAGACAATTCCCGACAAAAATCATAGTTTTGATTAGATCTATCCAAATTATCAGAAAACTCCGGCCCTTTCAATGTCTTCAGTAACCCTTTTTCTTTAAATGTGACACCTGTTTGACCAATAATCGTATCCACTTTTTCAAAGAGACTACTTCCTAATATTACTGAAAATATCATATCTTTTTCCGTCACCACATAAAAACTACTTTTAAAATTATATCGCCAAGCTTCACATCCGTAATAAAGCTACCAACTGTGGTTATTCTACCGTCTCCAATACCATTTAAGTGAATTATCTCGTTATCTAATTTAACATTTCCAATTGTAATCAATGTATCATATCGAACTAAACAAAGCTTACTTCCAGTATCAACCAAAGCATTAAAAACTTTATCTTTAATTCTAATATCCGTAAAGATCATGTTGGTTTGCCTTTTTTCTCCTAACACATTTTCCCCAAGTGTATTTACTTGTTCACTTTTGACTATCTTCATTGCCTGTATTTCTTTGCAATCCTTAGCAAAATGTCCCTTTTGTTTAGAGCTAAAACAAACTATTCCTTTTTCACTACAACCTCGAGCTTTATGGGATTCGGAACCACACTTGAAACACACTTTCTCATACTCATTTAAACTTTCTTTAGGTCGCTTTTGCCTTTGTCTTATAATTTTATGTTCTTCCGCTACACTTAACTGTTTATTACAAATAATTTGGCTGCACCCCGTAACTACTGCTTTGCATACACAAATTTTTGTAAATCATCCCATCCTACCGTGTCAGCAACATCTTCAAATTCCCGAACCCAATGGTTAACGTCATAGTGATCATCTCCAGAGAACGAAGTGACACTATCTTCAATATCTCTTAAAGTAAAATTGGTCTTCCTAGAATTTCTACAAAAATTAGAATTTGAGGACTCTACATCACTTTCAACTATTCCAAAATGATCTAGTAAAAAGACCTACAGTATCTAAATTTAATTCTCTCAATCTGTCTCTCAGCTCTACTACTGTTATTGAACGTATAGACTGAAGATCCATATTAAATTATTAATATTTGCTTTGAGGGAAAAGAAAAAGAAAAATATTTGAAATTATAGCACAACGAAAATTATGCTGAACAGGATAAAATGATTTTGTATAAAAGTTACAGAATTTCTCAAAACTAGTTTAAATAGTAATAACAAAGAACATAAATTATTTCAAAATCGCCTGTTTTAACTGCTGCCAGTCACTGGTTCATTTCCATTGATCTTCTTATATCCTTCTTCAGCTTCTTCTGTTGACGTCCATAAACAGAATTTGATGATTGTTTTGAGTTTTTGTTTCACCGTCTCTTCTTAGTTTTTCGCACAACACCATATAAATATACAGTAGAAATTAAAACGCAAACACCTTTTAAGTCACTTAATGTTTTTGCAATTTATTATTACAAAAATAATAATAACAATACAATTGTTTCGGCACTCGCGTAGTGCCTTCTTCAGCTGATAGCGTTCAACTAGCCATTGTCTAACATAAAACAATAAACAAACAAAGAGAGAAATTGCAGTAATCCCACAATTACATTAACAAAAAATATTTAAGTTTATCGGAAAGCTGCAAAAAGACTTGAGTACAGTGGACCAATATCCCTATTAACAGCAACCTTTTTATTTACATAAATATGTAGGGATTTTAAGATATTTAATTTATTACTATTTGATTCAGATTTAATTAATTTGAAATCGTCTTCATTTATAGCATGTTTATTCTCAAGAGCATGTTCGGCTATTCCGCTTTTCGGTTCGATGTTCCTAATATATTTGAAATGCTCGTTCATCCTTGTGCGTATTGTGCGCGTTGACTGGCCTATGTATTTTGCCCCGCATATCTCTCCGTCGTCATTAAAATTAAAGCACGTCACTGAATAAACCCCCGGTTTATCCAAGCTGTGACACTTGTCTTTCGTCGATTTTAGCAAAGATTTCAAGTTATTATTACTCTTTGGGACAACTCTTACGTTTGTTTTATTAAGCAGTTTTTTAATATATTTAAAATAATATTCATCATACGTCACGCTGCAAAACCGATATTCCTCTTTTTTTTCCTACTGTATCGAAGAACTGCAATCTCTTCTTACTTTTTTATTTTGGTGTTTCCTTATTAGTTGTTGGATGCTGTTGGGGCAATACCCATTAATTTCAGCGATGCCAATTATTTTCTCTGTCTCTCTTTCAAATGCGCTGCTGCTGAGCGGAACGTTTACAAAACGACGAGCCATAGAGTTAAAAGCCGCTAGTTTGTGGGAGTAGTGATGGTTTGATTCAATAGGGATGAAACGATCAGTCGTTGTTGGTTTTCGATAAATATCGAATTCGATAACGCCATCATTCTTATGTATTAATTTTAGATCCCTGTTTTCTTCACATTCATAAGTGAACTGGATCGCACCATTAACTGAATTAAATAAATTAAGCGTGTCTTCTATTTTGTCTTTATCAATAATGACCACGCAATCATCCACGTATCGACAATAGAATCGTGGGAACAAAGAACTTTCAATCAATCGGGTTTCGATAGTATTCATATATAAATTGCATAAAAATGGACTTATATTCAGACCCATAGGCAATCCTTCAGTTTGTTCAAAAAACTCCCCTCTGAACTGGAAGTATGATTGATTGACACATAATAAAGTTAAATCAAATAAGGCATTGGCGACCGTCGGATTAAGATTTTGCTTATCGAGCCAAAAGCGTAGAGCGTCCAAAGCGCCCTTTTTTGGTACGCTGGAAAAATACGAACTGATATCGAATGACGCAAAACATTCGTTCGGATTCAGCCGGACATCTTTGATTCTTGAAATCAAATCTAATTTTAATGGAAAAATTGTCAAAGCTCTCAAGCTTGTTGAAGTATTTGCTCAACCATCCGGCAATATTTGATATAGGGGAAGTATACCCAGCGATGATTGGTCTAAACTTATTACCCGGTTTATGCGCTTTATACAGGCCATATAGACAAGGAACCCGTACATACGACTTATGCATGTTGATGTCCCATCGGCGGCCAAACAACTCAGCATACATTTTTCGTTGCACTCAAAATTAACTAATTATGTCGGTTACCAAACCAACTGAGTTGTTGCTGTTTCAAAAAGCCAGGGAAAGAACCTGTCGTCTAATAGCGGATGTGTGGTTTTTATCGAAATGTAAAAGCCTTCAAGTGATTCCAAAATTTATCGATTTTTCTTTTAAATGTAAATCAAAGTGCAGAATGGGACAAGCATCTATTATCAAAGCTTAACGATAAAGGTCTGAACTTCGCATTACCAAACAAATGTCCACCGTTGCAAGAGTTAATCGTCGACTCTGAGTTAGCTCTCGGAAGAGTAGAACCCGACGAGGCGGAAAATTTGCGGTGTAGTTTAAAACGAGTTTTAACATCAAAACCAACCCCCAAAAGACACCAAAATTCCGATAATTTACATAGCGCCGTAAAGTCCCTTAACCGAAAAAATGTGTATATAACAAAGTTTGACAAAGGAAACTGTGTTGTTGTTTTAAATGAGGACGATTACAATAAGGTATGCGCATTGATTGACGAAGGTAACTATATCAAGGTAAAAAACCCTCTTCCAAAAATGAAAAAAGAGGTTATTACTCGACGAAAAATGTATGCTGAGTTGTTTGGCCGCCGATGGGACATCAACATGCATAAGTCGTATGTACGGGTTCCTTGTCTATATGGCCTGTATAAAGCGCATAAACCGGGTAATAAGTTAAGACCAATCATCGCTGGGTATACTTCCCCTATATCAAATATTGCCGGATGGTTGAGCAAATACTTCAACAAGCTTGAGAGCTTTGACAATTTTTCCATTAAAAATTCATTAGATTTGATTTCAAGAATCAAAGATGTCCGGCTGAATCCGAACGAATGTTTTGCGTCATTCGATATCAGTTCGTATTTTTCCAGCGTACCAAAAAAGGGCGCTTTGGACGCTCTACGCTTTTGGCTCGATAAGCAAAATCTTAATCCGACGGTCGCCAATGCCTTATTTGATTTAACTTTATTATGTGTCAATCAATCATACCTCCAGTTCAGAGGGGAATTTTTTGAACAAACTGAAGGATTGCCTATGGGTCTGAATATAAGTCCATTTTTATGCAATTTATATATGAATACTATCGAAACCCGATTGATTGAAAGTTCTTTGTTCCCACGATTCTATTGTCGATACGTGGATGATTGCGTGGTCATTATTGATAAAGACAAAATAGAAGACACGCTTAATTTATTTAATTCAGTTAATGGTGCGATCCAGTTCACTTATGAATGTGAAGAAAACAGGGAATTACCTTTTCTTGATCTAAAATTAATACATAAGAATGATGGCGTTATCGAATTCGATATTTATCGAAAACCAGCAACGACTGATCGTTTCATCCCTATTGAATCAAACCATCACTACTCCCACAAACTATCGGCTTTTCACTCTAGGGCTCGTCGTTTTGTAAACGTTCCGCTCAGCAGCAGCGCATTTGAAAGAGAGACAGAGAAAATAATTGGCATCGCTGAAATTAATGGGTATTGCCCCAACAGCATCCAACAACTAATAAGGAAACACCAAAATAAAAAAGTAAGAAGAGATTGCAGTTCATTCTTCGATACAGTAGGAAAAAAAAGAGGAATATCGGTTTTGCAGCGTGACGTATGATGAATATTATTTTAAATATATTAAAAAACTGCTTAATAAAACAAACGTAAGAGTTGTCCCAAAGAGTAATAATAACTTGAAATCTTTGCTAAAATCGACGAAAGACAAGTGTCACAGCTTGGATAAAACGGTAGTTTATTCAGTGACGTGCTTTAATTTTAATGACGACGGAGAGATATGCGGGGCAAAATACATAGGCCAGTCAACGCGCACAATGCGCACAAGGATGAACGAGCATTTCAAATATATTAGGAACATCGAACCGAAAAGCGGAATAGCCGAACATGCTCTTGAGAATAAACATGCTATAAATGAAGACGATTTCAAATTAATTAAATCTGAATCAAATAGTAATAAATTAAATATCTTAAAATCCCTACATATTTATATAAATAAAAAGGTTGCTGCTAATAGGGATATTGGTCCACTGTACTTTGCAGCTTTCCGATAAACTTAAATATTTTTTGTTAATGTAATTGTGGGATTACTGCAATTTGTCTCTTTGTTTGTTTATTGTTTTATGTTAGACAATGGCTAGTTGAACGCTATCAGCTGAAGAAGGCACTACGCGAGTGCCGAAACAATTGTATTGTTATTATTATTTTTGTAATAATAAATTGCAAAAACATTAAGTGACTTAAAAGGTGTTTGCGTTTTAATTTCTACTGTGTATCAAGTCACTTAGCACTCAAAATTAACTAATCATATAAATATATCTCACAATAATTATAAGAATTTCATCTTGTTCAAAAACGGCCTTTATTTCAGCTGTTAGGACAAAGCTTTTTTACGTACACAAATCGTATGATATAATTTAATTCAATTTTTAATTCTTATGTCGTGAGTATGATAAAAGTATTCGTTAGTGCAAACACATTTATGCAATGTTTAAATATATTCTTTAATTTTAGAGCATCTTTCTTTTATGAGATTATGTCTCCCAATACATGAAGCACTCATTTTTTAAAAAGAAAAACTGAGTCTGGAAATTTTGAGCACTTTCACTTTAGGGTTTGTTTTCCACAATTAAAGATAATATCTGCAAACCACACTGCTTGCGTGTGACACTATCTAAACTTTGATTTAATTATTGCAATATTGATGCTCTTAAGAATCGTTCAAAAGGTTGAGCCCCCCATTAAGGGGGAATTATTAAATTAAATTCTTTAATAGTTTTATAATATTTTTATTTAAAACGTTATAATGTTCTTTAAAATGTAATTTTTAAAAGAAATTCATTTCATCAATGAAAATTTAAATAAATTGTTTTGTTTAAGTTGTGCTCCATTTCAAATATATATTTCAACTCCCCAAAATTTTTATGTTTTACAAAAGCTAACTCGATATTTTAAAAGAAAAAATAATTATTCCTAAACAAAACAAGTAATTTACATTCCCCAGTAGCAAAATGTTTATTTTATGGATACATCCTACATTTATTGTATTTTTAATCATTTAGCGCCCTTTATTTTTCTTTTTACTTATAGCATGGCATCAACAAGCACTGCAACAACCAGAAGAAGTCGAGCAACAGCCGAACAAATAAGGGCGATGGTCAACATCCTTTTAGAAACCCCTGGCTTACCATTTGGCAGATTCCAACGCATGCACGGCAGCAATGGGTTACAGTAAGTACTAAATGAATACAATGTTACTAACCAATTCTATATCTGTGGCGTTTTATCATAATAACTTAAGTCGACTTAAGAAAATAGACCAATCAAAATTTTTTCTGTCGATTTCAAATAACAAAACTGCTTCACAACTTACCCAAGCCAGTTAGAATCAATCGTTTATAAACAAAATAATATTAGACCGATAAAAGTCTTGCAAACTTACACGATTTTCTTATTCAAAATCGCCAGAAAAAGTTTTGATTGGTCTAATTTCTTAAGTCGACTTAAGTTGTTATAATAAAACGCCACAGATATAATGGTGCATCGTGTTTAACTTTGACAGTGCTTTTTATAAGTTTAATTGATGCATTATTTAATACATGCATTTTACACAGCAGAGGTGGTGAATTATGAAGAGCACTTGAAACATTACATTTAACACGCTTTTCCGCAGAAGTGTCAATAAGTAAATAGTGGGATTGGCTTTCCATTATGGCACACTACCCTTGCAAAACATGAAAAATCCGTGTTCCATATTAGAAAGTCTGCCCCGCTCCCTTTGATTCAGTGAACTTCACAATTATTTTTACTTGTTAATTTCACCTATTTTCGCAGGTCTGGCGTGATTTAAAAAGCCGTACAAGTAATCGTGTGCGAGACCGCAACAACCAGCAATCCCGAACGGGTAATAGACGCATCTCTGTAGCACCTCTTACAAAAACAGAGATGCGTGTCGTCGAGCTAGTTGGGAACAGCTATATTGAAGGCGCCCCAGATTACTTAGATAGCTTGCCATTGGAAGAGGTGAGTTTATAGTTATGCAGATGTGTCGATTATTATTCTTAACTTATTGTTTCGTTTTCTTATAAACTAATAGGAACTGAATTTAATCGTGGAGGAGGAATACTTAGAAGATGATGCCAGTATCGAGCTGCAATCCCATTGCGAGGTTTAAAACCAGCCAGCTACACCTTCTGCTGCAGCTAGGCAAAGAGATATGCCGCAACTACTCCTCAAACTCCTGCACTAAGGGCTCGGAAAGGAAACATAATGGTGCGGACACCGAAGCGGAAAGTAAACTTGCATGCATGCGTTGGAAGTAGCTGAAAATAAGTCAAATACCTTGAGGGTAAGTAATAATACAAAGTATAATGATTTTTTATTTTGAGAGTAGAAGGTATATTTCTGAAAGGGAACTTCGTACAGCTCACCTGCTTTCAGAAAAATGCAATTTGCACTCTGTAACATATATTTAGAATAATAATTCATCAAGTATAATATTACACATGATGGCATATATTCTTATGTAATTGATATAAATTATTGTATTATTTCCTATCCTCCAGATTCTTGCCTAAAGAGAAGAAGATTGAGGGCAAGCTTGCGATGGCCGAGGCATTCAACAATATTTCCAAGTCAAACGGAAATTATTCCAAGGCAAGAATTTTCTTTGGAGAATTTTTTAAAGTATGCACGGAGGTTTTCACCCAATTACCGAGTGCAATACTTGAGTACCATTAGTATTGGTACGTACAAGGTGGCGCAAAAGTAATCCTCCTATCAGAAAATGCTATAAATTTTGCGATTGGCCCCTAAAGTCAGTTCTGTTTTGACATTTGTGTAGTAAACACATGCGAAATACACGTTAATAAACAATGTTACGCTACACTGCTCCAGAACGCGGAATATTGCTGACTATTTATTTGACCAATAATCGGTCGGTGACTTTGGCACAACGTGAATTTCGTCGCAGATTTCCTGGCCGTCCAACGCCTACTGGTGAAACACTGCGACGTTTAGCCGCTCGCCTCGAAGAGACTGGCACAACACGAGATTCTGCCAGGCGTGGCAGACCCCGGAGTAGCCGTTCTGCAGAGAATATTGCTGCTGTAGCCGAGGATGTCATGGAAGCGCCGTCGACATCGACCAGACGACGTGCCACGCAAATGGGTATCAGTCGACGGTCTTTACAGCGAATTTTGGTACAAGATTTGAAGATGTTTCCGTACAAAGTCCAGACGGTGCATCAGCTGTTAGCTGCTGACCGCCAATCGCGTCTAACATACGCTCAAGCCATCCTTAATCACCACCAAGAGGAAGATGATTTTTCATCAAAAATAATCATGAGTGATGAGGCCCATGTCCATCTTAGCGAGTGCGTAAATAAGCAAAATTTTCGCTTCTGGGGCACTGAAAATCCGCGTGTAACCCACGAAGAGCCATTACACCCGCTCAAAGTCACTAAAGTCACTGTATGGTGTGCTGTTTTCGCTGGAGGAGTCATCGGACCTTTTTTCTTTGAAGACGTCGCTGGCCAAACGGTTACTGTGAATGGTGAGCGCTACAGAGCAATGATCAACGAGTTCTTTTTGCCGCAACTTGATGAATTGGGATTGGAAAACATGTGGTTCCAACAAGACGGTGCAACAGCACACACTGCACGTGCCACAACCGATATGCTGAAGGATGCATTTCCCGGGCGCCTAATCTCCCGTTTTGGCGATTTGCACTGGCCAGCAAGATCGCCTGATTTGACCGCTCCAGACTTCTGTTTGTGGGGCTTTTTGAAGTCGCGGGTTTATGTCAACAAGCCTCAGGCTCTTAAAGACAATATCCGTCAAGAATGTGAGGACCTGTCGCCGGAAGTTTTGGCCAATGTGATGGAAAACGCCATAAAGGGGGCTCAAATGACAATCAACTGTGGCGGCGGCCATTTACATGACATCATATTCTCGACTTGATGTAAAAAAAACTAAAAGACCAAATAAAAATAATCCACAAGAAGAATCAAAGTTTTTCATTTGTTTTTTTAATTACAGCCAAAAAACATCGGAATCTTACTTTTGCGCCACCTTGTGTAACAGCTTTAATATAACTTAATTTAAATATTTTTAGTTGTACAAGGTGGCGCAAAAGTAAGCTTCCGATGTTCAGCATATCGGTTGTGGCACGTGCAGTGTGTGCTGTTGCACCGTCTTGTTGGAACCACATGTTTTCCAATCCCAATTCATCAAGTTGCTGCAAAAAGAACTCGTTGATCATTGCTCTGTAGCGCTCACCATTCACAGTAACCGTTTGGCCCCGACCGATTATTGGTCAAATAAATAGTCAGCAATATTCCGCGTTCTGGAGCAGTGTAGCGTAACATTGTTTATTAACGTGTATTTCGCATGTGTTTACTACACAAATGTCAAAACAGAACTGACTTTAGGGGCCAATCGCAAAATTTATAGCATTTTCTGATAGGAGGATTGCTTTTGCGCCACCTTGTATATAAATATCGGTTACTTTGTATCATTGTTGCTTGATTCTTATATGTTAAATCCTGCTTTGTATTAAACAATTCAATTAATATTTGATAAACAAATGTAAGTTTCAAGTAACTTAAAAGTCGCAATAATTTTTCGAAATGTTTGAAAATGGGCTTTATATGTGATGATAGCGATACTTTGAAGTATGAATTTCTAGTCTTTTAACCTCTAAGTGAATTATTTTTTCCTTTTATACTTCAAATGAAATGTTTTTTAGTCCTTTTTTATTTTTCGTTAAAAAATATTAAATTGCTTAAGCTTCATGTTTTCGCTTTGCAGTTTTTTATGTTTTAAGGTTGTATTACTAATAAGTTTCTACACCTTTCCAACCAAATAATAAGAAAACGTAAGTTTGTAATGACAAAATCACATTTAAATTGAGAAGACATAGTTGTAATGTTTTCTTATTATAACTTACGTATTGTCATTATTCGGGTGAAGAGGTGCAGAGTAAGTTAGGGTATTGCGATATGGGTTGGTAAAGTCATATACCTGCGTATTTCCTAAATTATTCATGTCGGAGCAAGAATATCTTCTTTACTATAATGGTTATGGCCAAAAATCGCTACTGCAAAGCGACGGCTGGCATTGGTCAACTAGGTTGCTATCAGTGTAAAAAAACATTTACCATCGTGCGGTCGTCACAAATTTACAGCACTCTTTGAACAGGGATAATTCCGAAATATTCTTAGGCTGTCAACTTCTTATATTTTATTATCGTTTTTGGTATATATAGGCACCAATATTTCAAGTGATTACTTAATATTTTTGTTAGAGCAAACCTATTAAAGACCCTGGGTTACAACTCAAGTACATAACTGTTCTAATTCCAATACTCTCATTGGACGTGTACCACTGTATCACGCCACTTTTAGTTAAGGTTAACTTGCTTGTATACCTTCTTACTACTTATGTTTATTACATTAAACTCGCTTTAACCAGACGGTTGTGTTTTTATTTCTTCGGGCTTCACTCTGATAATAATTTTTAAATTAATTTTGGTGAAAAAATTGTTCGTTCCTTTAAAGCTCTAGTTTGGGTAATGTGATATGGCAGAAGTAGTTCAATGTAAACATTGTACAGGAGTATGAAAAGCAAATTAGGTGCATAAGATCAGCAGGAAAAGGAAAACATTCTCAAGTTTTAAGGGGAACATCCTCTTCCTGGTTCCGAATCAGCTTGTCATTTATCTGAAAGGATACAAATTACTATATCTACAATGTGGCTGGATTATGCCATGCGGCTTACACATCTTTCATAGGAGAGCCAAGTATGTGGTATAATATATCACATTAAACCCCCTATTTTGACAAAGCGGCTTTTTTGACTTTTTATGGGTTTGATTAAATATCTTCCGGAATACTTAAGATAAATCGATCTCGTGTTGGAATGTGCTTCGCAATACTGAAATCTATCGAATTGTATGATTTTCTACCTGTCTACTTAATATAATGTTACTCTCTCAAAACCAAACTTGACAAGGGATGACGGAAAATCGTTCCAACAAAAATCAGCTTATTTTTTTAAGCTTGCACCTATGCCTGTAGTTTTTAATAAATATGTATGTTTAAATGTTTTATTGATTGAAATATGTGCCTTAAATGTACCATAAAATAAAACATTTTTTATATTGAATACACGTCTGCTTTATTCTAATAAAACTGTTTATCCAAAAAAAATTAAAATTTCAATTTAATTTGTTAACAATAATACGAGAGATATTTTCTATAACAGATAGTACATTGTATTTTGTTTGGCAATTTATCGTAGCACAAGAAATTGACTAAAATTATTTAATATAACTATGGATAAAATATATGCAGTGTACATACAGTCGTTTTTTGCGATTTTCACTATTTGTTGCTGAACTCGCTGTCTCGACAGATATCGCCAAGTTCCTTCAAGGACGCCAAATAGCCGTTCAATTGGGTTTCGGGCTCTGCATAGCGCCTTGTTGTACCGGAATTTGGGAGTACCCTCTGGTTCGCTTGGTAATGGTGTCATAAGCCATGGTTCTAGAATCCCCTAAATGTTACAATTTAAAACTTATATACATTTTAAAGTAAACTATAAAGATATCACCAATCAAAAACATATTGCGATTTTCATTTTCATGATCCCTTTGCATGACTAGCTGTACGAGTACTGCACATGAACTTCATTTGTAAGCGTTAGGACAGGCTCCCTGAAACTTGGCATTTATGTTACAAATTTTCAAGTTGGGATCGCAAATCTAAAACTCAAAGATGTACAAATTATATACAGCTATAGTTTTAGTTAGAGTGTAGAGGAGTGGTGCAAACTAGAGGAAGTGGAAAAAACAAAACCTAATCAATAAAGTACTATTTAGATTAAAAGAAAAAATAGCAAAAACAAAAATAAAGCAATAAAGTAAGCATACTATTTAGTCGAAACAACGAGAAACCAATAAATTTTGCGGTATTGTGAGTATAATCTTAAAACTTTATACCCAATATTTTTCATTAGTTACAGATGGAGGACCTAAAACTAATGTCACTAACCTAACGGGGGCGTGAATGCCCTCCTAGAAAAATTGAGGACACTGGAAAGGCTTCAGGTTTTTGATGGAAACCCGGTATACTACGTGTCCCAGGAGCATTCCTTGGAAACAATCCTCTTGGATTTTGCGGTAGTGAAAGGGAAACCCCTTTATCCCGCTATATTGTAGCACATTCTGCAACAAATGCGTGGTGCGGCAGATTCTGCTTTGGTGTCTTACAATATCTTTGACAACAATTGGCCAAAGAGAAAAGAGTGTATCTCATTACAATCCTCGTAAAACCGCGGTATTCGTACCCTGGAACATCAGCCGCATCAATTGCAACAGAGAGGTTCTAGAACTGATGAGTTTTATGCTAAAGTAAGTCACCAAATCTCATTGATAATTAACAAATTAAAAACCGAGTCCTACACGGACGACTTTGTAAGGGTTCTTGTGGACACTTACAGAAATCAAGCGCTTGACGTTTTCATTCGTGGGCTAAATAAAGAGCTGTCAAGAATGCTCCTTGTCCAATGCCCCAAGACTCTCCCGGAGGCCTACTCGACTTGCTTGGGACTACAGAACGTCAACTCTCGAAACTTTTCATAGCACTCGAGCCCGAGTAACAACCGAGTAGTTGTCCCTATTAATAACACAAATTAAGCTAGGCCATGAGTGTAGTCATCGCTATATTTGTGTGTAAAACTAGTGGTGGGAGTGTAATTGAGTTAGGGATGGTACATCCTAGGGACTATTCGCCAAACTGCCCTCCACCTAAGTCTGTTCGTTCTGATCAAACACATTGCCCGAGACAAACGCAGCCCTCCAATAGTTCGTATGTGATAGACAACATCGTTTATCCGTTTAATGACTTTGTATGGGCCTTGCCAGTTACCCTGCAATTTCGGGGACAAACCTTTCTTACGTTGTGGGTTGTATAGAAACACTTAATATCCTTACATAAAACCATCTTAATTTATTGCTTTAACGTACCTGGCTTTCATTCTTTTACTCATGATCTTGGTCCGTTGTCTCAAAGGTCGTGTATTTCTCCCATTTCCTCTTCCAAGACGCTAGAGGATTTCCGAGCTTTTATTCCTGCATCATCATTTATCCCAAACTTCAAGCAGCTGCTAATCGAGGTTCTATTGAATCGTTCAACCAAGCCATCTGACTGAGGATGCAGTGCAGTTGTGCCAGTTGCCCAATGCCTTGCACAGTTCCTTGAACGCAGCTGATTACAAATTTCTGCTTTGGTCAGAATGTTGCTTCATCGGTCCACCAAACCTCGCTACCCAAGTATTAATCCCCTAAAACCTTCAATATGGGTGTCAACCGAAAGAGCAAGGACACAGCTTTCATTGGAACTCATCCATATTTCGATATATTTATCGATAAATAAGTTATCGGTCAAAATGTGGTTCCCACAAAACCTTGATGTATGCGTTCAATATGGGTGTCAAATGAAAGTGCATGGCCACAGCTTTCATATGAACTGATCCATGTTTCTATATATTTATCGATAAATGAGCTATCGGTGAAAATGTTGTTCCAAACTGCCATAGTAGTATTATTATGTAACAAAATAGTTTTTTCAATACTTAAAACGAAAGCAATATTTAGCCCCAAAAATCTCACTTTTAATCGATTTTTACTATATAAAATATCAAACCTTAAAATTTCCCTACAATATGGGTATCAAACGAAAGGTCACAGCTTTCATTTCAGCTGTTCCATATTTCGATATATTTAAATGTGGTTCCCACAAAACCTTGATGTATGCTTCCAATATGGGTGTCACACGAAAGAGCAAGGTCACTGCTTTCATCTGAACTGGTCCTTATTTCGATACATTTATCGATAAATGAGCTATCGGTGAAAATGTTGTTCCCCTGAAAACTTAAAGTTTGCGTTCAATATGGGTGTCAAATGAGAGAGCGAGGATACTTTCATTTGAGCTCATCCATATTTCGATACATTTATCGATAAATGAGTTATCGGTCAAAATGTGGTTCCCATAAAACCTTGATATATGCGTTTATTATGGGTGTCAAACGAAAGAGCAAGGCCACACTAAATGTTTCTTTTTCTAAAAAATCTAACCAGTTATCGATTTTAAATTTCTGAACTCATAAATATGCCCAAAAATATTATGAGCAACGGCAATGCCTCGGTGGAACTTTTATGCGCGAAATTGCCATAGTCGTATTATTGGGTAACAAAAAATAAAAACGAAAGCAATATTTAGACCCAAAAATCTCAATTTCAATCGGTTTTTACTATGTAAAACATCAACAAAATCAAATAATAAAACAAACCTTTTAATTTATAAAGCAATTTGAAGAAAGAAAGCAACAGAATATTTTTCGAACACGTTTTTGAACAATTTGTTTAGTAACCTTACCAATATAAGGACACTGTTACATAGTTTAATAATTGAAAGGAAAGGCTTTTTATTTTTTCATTCCAACTTATACCGCTGACGACAAATTTTTAAAATACCTCATAATGTTACGAAGAAACAACCAAAATGATATTTTTGAAGACCGTTTTTCAATACTTTGTTATGAAAGTTTTAGCAATATTCGCATTTTGTTAAATTGAAAAATAATAGATCTTCCAACAGGTTTTTATTTCGTCCCTCTACCTTTACCCGTTGGTTAAGGCTTCTATAATATTACATAAACGTCAAAGTTTGAACTTAAGATGTTCTCTTTGGGAACACTATGCTTTATATCAATAAGATTTGCTTTATGGGTCCCATAGATCGATGTCTAAGCAATTTTGGAAAGTTGGTAAGTGCGGTGTATCCCACTCTGCGTACTAGGAATAGCGGTTTTATTTACCTTATCGAAAATAATTAACGATAAACTTTCTAGCAAAAATTTGACTTTTTAACTAAGCAAAATGCTATGTTTCACTTTCTAGGTGCGGACAGGGCCGCGGGTAAAGGCTAGTAATATTATAAATGTGAATGTTTGGATGTCCCGACGTTTGCTTTTGTTCCTTTATAACGTGAGAATGACAAATCGGGAAATTGAAATTTGGTGTGCATACAGCTAATAGTCTGGAAGGAATTATAGGCAATTTTTTTTTGTAATTTGGGGGTTACGGGCCTGCTAGGGACCGTTACTTTTCGATATTTTTTTATTCCATATAACTCTGAGTATACTTGACCTATACTTATGATATTTCGCATACATGTATAGAAACTTCGTTCAATATGGGTATCAAACTAAACGGGGCTGATACAGGCTTCGTTTGGCCCCTTACATATTTCGATAAATTTATCGATAAATGAGTTATCGGTCAAAATGTGATTGCCCAAAAACCTTAAAATTTCCCTACAATATGGATATCAAACGAAAGGGAAAGGTCGCAGGATTCATTTGAACTGTTCCATAATTCGATATATTTATCGGTAAATGCGTTATCGGTAAAAATGTGGTTCCCACAAAACCTTGATGTGTGCGTTCAATATGGGTGTCAAAGGAAAGTGCATGGCCACCGCTTTCATTCGAACCTCTCGATATTTCCATATATTTATCGATAATTGAGTTATCGGTCAAAATGCGGTTCCCCTAAAACCTTGATATATGCGCTTAATATGGGTGTCAAACGAAAGAGCTTTCATTTGAACTTATCCTTATTTCGATATATTTATCGATAAATGAGCTATCGGTGAAGATGTTGTTCCCCTAAAACCTTGAAGTTTGCGTTCAATATGGGTGTTAAACGAAAGAGCAAGGATACTTTCATTTGAACTCATAATGAGTTATCCGTCAAAATGTGGTTCCCATAAAACCTTGATATATGCGTTCAATATGAGTGTCAAACGAAAGAGCAATGCCACAGCTTTCATATGAACTGATCCATATTTCGATATATTTATCGGTAAATGAGCTATCGGTGAAAATGTTGTTCCAATGAAACCTTGAAGTGTAATATGGTTGGCAAACGAAAGTATAAGGCTACAGATTTCATTTCAAATATACAAACACTATTCAATACTCTACTAACATACAATAAAACCTTCTTGAGAAGATGGATAAATTGCTTGATGACTTCGGCTCATTACAACGAAGTATCGCTGAAAAAGACGATTTGATCTCGTGCCTTACATGCTGGTTCTCTAGCTGAACCAAGTGGAAAACGCAATGTTTTTTTGCCATTGTCGCCCTCCTCGCAGCTGCGTTGGCATCTAATGCAAATTATTGTGATGCTTTGGTCAACAATAACGCTTCATTATCCATTCCCCCTATACAGCCTAACATTGCACTCTCATTCTCTGACAATTCTTTGTTTACCTCTTGTGCGCCGCTTTCTCAAAAATCAGATGCTGTAAACGAGGTAAACATTGATATAGTTTATAACATTGCACTCTCACTCTCTGACAATTCTTTGTTTGCTTCTTGTGCGCCGCTTTCTCAAAAATCAGATGCTGTAAACGAGGTAAACATTGATAAAGGTTATGCTGATCAATCGCGTACCAGTCAAAGTAACAACTCAGCTGGTGATCGCAACAAAAAAATAACTGCGCGTCATGAGAGGGTTCACAATGCTCAAAATGTTAAAAATATAGTGATGGGTCGGAATGCCTCTACAGAGTTAGATGTTGTCTTAAAGACAAGCTTCATTTAAGCCGTCGGTATCTGAATCAAGTATTATTTCTTATATGAAAAAACATTCCGGCATTTCCGGTATTGAGGATGACATTGCATGCTTCAAGTTAGTCAAGAAGGACACGCTCCAGAACCTGCGGAAACTTAATTTCAAACTTGGCGTCTCTCCGGCTTTTTATACCAAACTATTGGAACCTAGTCGTTGGCCAGCAGGGGTTAGCGTAAAGCCATTCCGTAACATTTCAAGGGACAAGGGCGAGCACTAATGTAATAGTTCATGGTCCTAGCTTTAGTTCTAATTCTAATTCTAATGTTGTTCCTAGTTTTAATTGTAATTCTATTTCTCATGCTAATGTTGAAAGCCTTAAAAGTCTGAGAATTTATTTTCAAAATATCTCTGGTATGCGTACTAAGGCGAAAGAAGTATATTTATTTACGTCTCGGTGCGAGTTTGATTTTTTGTGCTGGTTGAAACATGGTTAACCAGTGACTTTTTTGACGCGGAATTCTTCGACCAGAATATTTTTCAAATCTACCGTAAGGACAGAGATGCACTTAAAACAGGTTGTAGTAGAGGCGGCGGCGTCCTAATTACGGTGAAACGTGCCTTGAGATCGTCAGTTTTCACGTTCGTTAACGCTGATTCTCTTATCGATTAACTTTGTATACGCATTTTCGGTACTTTTGTTAGTTTGTTTATTTGCGTATCTTATATTCCACCTAATAGTTCGGATTATTTGTATGCAGCTCATACTAATAATATTTTAAACATCTACGAAAACCATGAAGATGACCATTTTTGCATTCTAGGCGACTTCAACTTAAACAAGCTCGTATAGTCCAGCTTACTCAGTAATGTTTTCTTAACAGCTACTAATGTAAGTCTTCCTCATGAGATACATTTTTTAGATAGTCTTTCCAGCATTAATCTTACCCAAATTAATTATATCCGCAACATGCTTGGTAATATCCTTGATCTTTTATTCATCGATGCGAACCTCATCTTTCAGCTACATGAATGTAATTTCCCAATCTACAGGGTGTTTTTTTACAGGTTTGTTTTTCGAATAGAGATAAAACTAGCATTTTGTGGTCAAATCTGGCAACTCTAATGTCATTTATGTTCAGTTTGGTTTGCCATTTCATCATGAACAGGTTGACAAAAGAACAACGCTTGCAAATCGTGCAAATTTATTTCGAAAATAATGGTTCAGTTCGCGAAGTTTACCGTGAGCTCCGTCCATTTTATGGTCGACATAATCGTCCATCAGAGCAATTAATTCGGTTAACCATGGATCGTTTTCGCACTACGTTTACTCTATGTGATAATACGCATCCGCAGAGACGTCGAACAGTGCGCACCGAAGAAACAATTGCCGCTGTAGAGCAAAGTGTTGAAGAGGACCCGAATGAATCGATTCGCCACCGTGCACAGCAATTGGAGCTTTGTCCATCAACTTTATGGAAGATTTTGCGCAAAGATCTTGGCTTGCGACCTTACAAGATCCAGCTTGTGCAAGAATTAAAGCCGCGAGACCATGCAATGCGTCGTGATTTTGGTGTATGGGCCGAAAATGAGATTGATTTCGATGCTGATTTTCATCGCAAAATTTTGTTCAGTGATGAGGCTCATTTTTGGTTGAATGGCTACGTCAACAAGCAAAATTGCCGCATTTGGAGTGAAGAGAATCCACATGAGACCCTTGAAACGCCATTACATCCATGCTCTATGGGCTGGTGGAGTCATTGGGCCATACTTCTTCCGCAATAATGCTGGAGAGGCAGCTACCGTTAATGGAGACCGGTATAGAGCCATGATAACCGACTATTTTGTTCCCGAATTGGATGGCATGAATGTGGATGAGTTGTGGTTCCAACAAGACGGCGCTACATGCCACACAGCGCACGTCACAATCGATTTATTGAAGGAAACATTCGATGAGCGCATAATTTCGCGGAATGGACCTGTCAATTGGCCACCAAGGTCGTGTGATTTGACACCATTGGATTATTTTCTTTTGGGGATATGTGAAGTCGCTCGTCTACACCAACAAACCAGAAACGTTAGGGGAATTGGAAGCCAACATTCGTGGCGTTATTGCCGACATACGGCCCCATATGCTCGAAAAAGTGGTTGAAAATTGGACCTGTAGAATTGGCTTTATTCGAGCCAGCCGCGGCGGCCACATGCCCGAAATCATATTTAAACATTAATGGCATAAAATTATCCTTCCAATAAAGCCAAATTTATGGACCTTAAAACGATTTTCTTGTGTTTTATTTCAATTCGAAGTTTTATACCCCTAAAAAAACACCCTTTACAAGTCTGATATGCATCATGTACCTCTTTACTTATCCCTTCAGTTTTGCACTTTTCCTTCTACCTACATGCTTGATCCCCAATCTTTACATTTCAAAGATGCGGATTATGATTCCTTAAATACAATTTTTTGTGAGATTGATTGGAATTCGATTTTTCTTGGACGTAATGTCTCTGAGTGCTTTGAAGCTTTTCTCGAACAAATTCTTGAAGTCTTAAACTTCAATTTATCTTTGATTCCTGCTCGAAAACATAAGTTACCCTGGTACACGAGGAGGCTGAAAAGACTGAAGAATAAAAGAAACAAATATTTTAAGCTTTTCAAGTCCACCAATAATATCACCTGCAAGGAAAAGTACGTCAGCTTTATGAATCAATTCAATGAGCTTGATACAATTTTGTATAATAACTATAAATCCCGCTACGAAGATGAGCTTAAGTCAAACCCAAAAGCTTTCTGGAACTACATATGTTTGATCCAGGAAAAGAGTACGCAAATATCCCTAACTGTATGAATCTTGATGATGTTGCTTCTACTAGTTTGTCAGACACTGTAAACCTTTTTGCAGACTTTTTCAAATCCAACTTTGTATGTGATACTATAAACTCTTCTTTTGATGCTCAACGTTTAGATTTCGGTGCCCTCTCCGTTACTTAGCTAGATATCCAGATCGGCATTTCTTTCCTAAAACTGTCTCTGAAATGTGACCTTGACGGTCTCTCCTCGTTCTTTTTCAAGAAATGCAGCTTATCCCTTTCTAATCCTTTATCCCACATAATTTACCTTTCCCTCTCCTCTGGAATTTTTATCGACAGATGGATGGTGGGTTCAATTACGCCCATCCATAAATCTGGTAACAAAAACGATGTCAAAAACTACCGACCTATCTCCAAATTAACTATCTTCTCAAATCTTTTTGAAAAGGTGGTTAAGGACAAGCTTTTTTTTTCACAGTTAAGGAATTAATTGATCCAAACCAACATGGTTTTGTTAGTGGTCGTTCTACAGTTACTAATCTCGCTGTGTTCTCCGAGTACTGTATATCGGCTTTTAGGAGTGGAGCTCATGTAGATACGATCTACACCGATTTCAGTAAAGCCTTCGATACAGTCTCCCATGATATTTTGTTATATAAACTTGAATGATTGGGTTTCCATTCAGTGTTTCTTTTCTGGCTTCGCTCTTACCTCACCAATAGAATATCGTTTGTTGGAATTGCTGGGACTAAGCCTTACTCTTTTGTGGCTACTTCCGGTGTTCCTCAAGGTAGTATTCTGGGCCCACTGCTTTTTGTCCTTTTCATAAACAATATTGGTTCGTGTTTTCGTTTTTCCCAATATCTACTCTAAGCTGACGATTTGAAACTGTTTAGTAGTGTGAACTGCTCGTCTGACGCTCTTCGGTTTCAAAACGAACTTGACAATCTTACTGAATGGAGCGTCAAAAACAAATTAACGCTTAACATCCGCAAATGTTTTCATATGACGCTGTCGAAAACCCGAAATCGTACCAATACAAGTTACTCTATCTTAAGCAATCAACTGTCTTCAATTGAAGTATTTTCCGACCTAGGGGTTCTGTTTGACTTTCGTTTTACCTTTGTAAATCATGTAAATAGTGTTATCCCCAAGGCATACGCGAACTTAGGGTTTTTACAGCGTTATGCAAAAAAAATTTAATGATCCCTATACTCGGAAATCCCTTTTTAATTGTCTTTTCCGATCTAAGCTGGAGTATGGATTCATTATCTGGAACCCTCTGTACAGCTCCCACTCGTTTTGCTCTTTTCCCGCTTCACTTCGTTGATCCCTATCCATCTTACAATGCCCGTTGTTTGCTTATAAACTTAAACTCTCTTGTAAGTAGGCGAACAATTCAATCAATAATGTTCATTTACGATGTGATTAACGGCTTAATTGATTGCGCTTTCCTGCTTGAGCAGTTACGCTTTAACGTCCCAAATACGATACTTCGTACTCTGTATCCTTTCTATGTAATACCAGTTAGATCGAATTACCTCTATTTTGCCCCAATTAATAGAGCTGTTAATGAACTTAATAATATCTATCAAAAGCTTGATCTTGACTTTGCAATGCCAAGATCTGAGTTCGCTTATAAGATTACTTCTTTTTATCCGTAGTACCCAATCAAAGTACATTTACTTTGTTAAGTTTAACTCCTAATTCAACTTGTTTTATATCCCTAGTCTGAAAGATATTGTTATCATAGAGTGAATAAAGAATAATAATAATAATAACAAGTAAGAAAGTCTAAGTTCGGGTGAAACCGAACATTATATACCTAGTAGTGATCTATTATGTCATCCCAATTTACGCAGGTCTATTTTAATACTTTCAGTTCATATTTGCGTTCAAATAGACCGACGAACAGACATACAGACGTATCGAAAGATGGATGGCTACATCGACTCAGCTCATCCCCTGATCATTTCAGTATACGTACAAACATTTCATGTTCATGAAAGGAATGAATATCAAAAAAGATATACAACTTAGCTTTTGCAGTGGGGTATTAACTACTTGCACGGATATTTTACTTTTCATCCTGAAGGTTTTGATATACATTAATAAATATATATCTCGATTCGTTTATGCCGAATGAAGTAATATACCTTGTGCGCGTAACAAAAATAGATATAAAAAAGGGTGTCTTTTATAGGCGCCAAAGAACTCAACCGATCTTTATGAAATTTTCACAATATATACTTGGGTTCACTGGGTACAGCATAGACAATGTATAGTATTGAAAAAGTAGGCGGAGCCACCCGCCCAGGCTATATAAAGTTTCAATTCGTCATAATTCCGAAGTTTTTTGGTCTAAATTAATGAAATTTGGATATATGTGTCACTTAGTCAATATCTACATTATTTTTAAAAAGTGGGCGGTGCCACGCCCATATATTTTGTGTTTTGTTTTGCTCTTGAACTTTCACGATAAGTTCAGGAGTTCGCTGGGCACGACACAGTCTGTATATAGCTTTTGGAAAATCCCCCAGGTCATATAAAGCTGCAGTTCGGTATAGTTAGGAGTTTTCTTGGTTCAAGTGATTGAAATTTTATATATAGATGTGTTCTACAGGGTGGCTAATGAAAGCCCCTACCAAAAAAAAAATTAAATAACTTTTTTTCTATTTAATGAATCTGGTAAATTTTTTTTTTATTTTGCAGATTGACTTTTACATTTAACAAAAATGGATAACTGGGACACTGAAACAAGAATTTGGATTGTCCGCCGCTATCACGCACTGGAGTCCGTAGTTTCGGTTCAAAGAGAGTATAGGCGCACGTTTGGCGGCAATCCTCCGAGCAGATGGACCATAATAAGACTTGTAACCAATTTTGCCGAGCATGGGACAGTCAACAGAAGACCTTACCATCGAAACCCTTCAGTTCGAACGGAGAAAACAATCGCTGCTGTAGCTGCTGCCATACAAAACAATCCACGTGTTTCGACAAGAAGCTTATCTGCTCAAATGGGTGTAAGCAGACAGTCATTACAGTCAATTATGCACAAAGATTTGGACTTATTCCCATATAAAATTCAAATGGCCAACAAACTGAATGCTGCAGACTTGCCGATTCGCTTGGAATTTTGCCAGAAGATGCTTCAAATGGTGGAAGAGGATGGAAACATGTTGAACTGTCTTTTCATGTCTGACGAGGCCCATTTCGATTTAAACGGCAACATAAACAAACAAAATTGTCGAATATGGAGTGCTTCCAACCCACAGATACTCCATGAGACGGAATTGCATCCACTTCGTGTCACAGTGTGGTGTGCAGTTTCATCACGCTGCATTGTCGGGCCCTACTTCTTCGAAGAAAACGGTCACACCGTTACGGTTACTGGAGACCGTTACTTGAGCATGTTGAGAGAGTTTTTCTATCCAGAATTACGCCGAATGAGAATTTCTTTCAACTCTGTGTGGTTTCAGCAAGATGGTGCAGCTCCTCATATAGCCCAACCTGTTATGACAGAATTGCGACGAAAATTTCCCAATAAGCTGATATCCAGAAACTCCACATTCCGTTGGCCACCCAGGTCGCCTGACCTTACTGAACCTGACTTTTTCTTGTGGGGTTATTGCAAACAGGAAGTCTTCAAAGCAAAACCAACATATTTGAATGAACTAAGGCAATCCATTCGAGAAACAATTGCGGCTATTCCTGTCTCAACTCTCCAAGCAGTAATGAACAACTTTTTGGTAAGATGCCGCACATGCATCGACGAGCAGGGGGGGCATTTAAATTCCATTATTTTTAAAACTAATTAAGCTATATTTAATAAAATTTAATGAGCTTTAACATGAATAAAAGAAAAATGAATTCCATACACTGAAAAAAAAATTATTTGAGTTTCTTAATGTAGCAAAATTTATCAGCCACCCTGTATATATCAAAACGTCAAAACAACGTCTTTCGAGTTTGCTAGTATATTATAAAACGGCCAAAGCAAACCACGAATTTCAGCATTCTTTTCTAAAACTGAGAGACTAGTTTGCGTTCAAATAGACAGACGGAGAGACAGACAGACGGACGGAGAGGCAGGCATGGCTAAATCGACTCCGCTCATCGTGCTGATCATTTTAGTGAACTTTTCTCTTCTTGTTCTCATACTTACATACATTTAATGTTTATGAAAGGTATGAAAATCGAAAAAGATATATAACTTCGCTATTGCAGTGGGCTATTAACTACGTGCCCGAATATTTCGCTTGTGTGTTTCCCGATTTGGCTAATTTTTGGCAGGAGTATAAAACATACTACTGAGAAGCAGCTTGAAATATCAATATTGAATTATAAGCGATTGCCTTTGAAAATAGCAGAAATTTTATGCTGAAAAGTGGGCGACGCCACGCCTACTTCTTCGAAATTGAAAAACTTTTTATGCGGCCGAGTTTTTCTTAAAAAGCTTATTAAGTGTGCAAAATCTAATTGATATAACTTGCTGATTTGTAGAAATATCGCTCTTTAAATTTTACAAAAAAAATTTTCAGAACTATGTTAAAAAAGTGGGCGTGGACATTAACCGATTTCGCCCAATTTTACAGCAAAGAGTTACCTTTATATAGAAAACATTATCACCAAATTTCGTTTCCACAAATCAATTTTTGGCGGAGTTATGGCATAAAAAGTTTTGTGGAATAGTCCACTATAAAAAGGGCGGGGCCACGCCCATTTTCGAAAATTTTAAGTTTTTGGATTTTTTTGTTTACGGAAACTTTAAAACTGAAATATAAATGATGTAAAGCTATTTTACGCAAAGTTATTGCCTATTTAATATATCTACGATCCTTTTCAAAATATTTCATATAAAAGTGAGCGTAGACCTTAACCGATCCCGCCCATTTTTTCCTAAAACATTCCTTGAGTACCTGAAAACCTGCGTGCTGAATTTCGTTTTGATATCTTGAACGGTTTCTGATTTATGATTAATATTATATCTAAATTTGACTTAATCAAAAGTGGGCGTTGCCACTCCCATTTTCAAAAATTTCTCGAAAATTTTATTTTATGCCTCAATCTCAATGTATTCATAGGTGTATTATGTACTGAGTAAACACTTTTTTTGTGTTTTCGAAAATATTATATATATGAAAAGTGGGCGTGGCTATCATCCGATTTCTCCCATTTTAAATAGCGCTCGGAGATGAGTGCCAAGGAACCCGCATACCAAATTTCATTAAGATATCTCAAAATTTACTCAAGTTATCGTGTTCACAGACGGACGGACGGACGGACATGGCTTAATCAATTTCTCTTTTCGTCCTGAATATTTTGATATGTATAAGTCAATATCTATCTCGATCCGTTAATGCCGTTACGCACTGCCGTTACGCGACTAAAGTTAATATACCTTGTGTGCGAAGCACTACTAGGTATAATAATAACTTTGCCACATTATTTAAATTTTCAGAACTAAGTATTAAGAAACTTAATTTTTTGTTGTTGTTGTTTTTTAGTTATGAAAATATTAAATGTTTCTTTTTTAAGAAATCTAGCCAGTTATATGCCAAAAAATATTAAGAGCAACGGCCATGCCTCGGTGTAACTGCTATAGTTGTATTATTGGGTAACAAAAAATAAAAACGAAAGCAATATTTAGACCCAAAAGTCTCACTTTCAATCGATTTTTACTATATAAAACATCAACAAAATCAAATAATAAAACAAACCTTTTAATTTTTAAAGCAATTTGAAGAAAGAAAGCAACAGAATATTTTTCGAACACGTTTTTGAACAATTTGTTTAGTAACCTTAGCAATATAAGGACACTGATACAGAGTTTAATAATTGAAAGAAAAAGCTTTTTATTTTTTCATTCCAAATTATACCGCTGACGGTAAATTTTTAAAATACTTCATAATGTTACGAAGAAACAAACCAAAATGATATTTTTGAAGACCGTTTTTCAATATTTTGTTTTGAAAGTCTTAGCAATATTCGCATTTTGTTCAATTGAAAAATAATTGGTGTTCCAACAGGTTTTTATTTGGTCCCAGTACCTTGACCCGTTGATAAGAATTTTAAAAAATACCTTATAAGGGGCCGTTGGTTAAGGCTTCTATAATATTACATAAATGTCAAAGTTTGAACTTAAGATGTTCTCTTTGGGAACACTATGTTTTAAATTGTCACACTACTATGGGTCCCATAGATCGATGTCTAACCAATTTTGGAAAGTTGGTCAGTGCGGTGTATCCCACTCTGCGTACTAGGAATAGCGGTTTTATTTACCTTATCGAAAATAATTAACGATAAACCTTCTAGCAAAAATTTTACTTTTTTACTAAGCAAAATGTGATGTTTCACTTCACAGGGCCGCGGGTAAAGGCTAGTAATATTCTAAATGTGAATGTTTGGATGTCCAGACGTTTGCTTTTGTTCCTCTATAACGTGAGAATGACAAATCGGGAAATTGAAATTTGGTGTGCAGACACCTAATAGTCTGGAAGGAATTATAGGCAATTTTTTTGTAATTTGGGGGTTCCGAGCCTGCTAGGGACCGTCACTTTTCGATATTTTTTTATTACATATAACTCTGAGTATACTTGACCTATACTTATGATATTTCGCATACATGTATATAAACTTCGTTCAATATGGGTATCAAACTAAACGGGGCTGATACAGCCTTCGTTTGGACCCTTACATATTTCGATAAATTTATCGATAACTGAGTTATCGGTCAAAATGTAATTGCCCAAAAACCTTAAAATTTCCCTACAATATGGATATCAAACGGAAGGAGGAGGTCACAGCTTTCATTTCAACTGTTCCATATTTGGATATATTTAAATATGGTTCCCACAAAACCTTGATGTATGCGTCCAATATCGGTGTCAAACGAAAGTGCATGGCTACAACTTTTATTTGAACCTCTCGATATTTCGATAAATTTATCGGTAACTGAGTTATCGGTCAAAATGTAATTGCCCAAAAACCTTAAAATTTCCCCACAATATGGGTATCAAACGAAAGAGCAAGGTCACATCTTTCATTTGAACTGATCCGTATTTCGATATTTTTAGCGATAAATGAGCTATGAGCTAAATGAGCTAAAATGTGATGCTGCACTTTCTAGGTGGGGACAGGGCCGCGGGTAAAGGCTAGTAATACTACACAGGTCAACAAAATAAGAGTTTTGGTTTGGTGCAGCTCTACTTGTAACCAAATTTGGTAGTACTCGGTACCCTGATAAAAACTGTATACTTACTTTTTTAATGCTACGTACAGTTTTCTAGATAGGGTCAAGAACCCCTTTTTAAGAGGTTAAGGCATGTATGGCCCGATAACTTTGTTCCTGTTTATTCTATCAACACAGTTTTGATGTCGTTCAAAAGAATACATTTCGCCGGTTCTATCAGTATACAAGTTGTTAATATGTCTTCATAAACTACAGAGAAATTGCGAAAATAATGTGAAAAATTAAATTTTTTGTTAAAATTTTTCATTTTTACTCACGGTTTTCTCGAATAATTTGTCAACCAGTGCATATGTAAATTATTTTAGAACAATCTCCTATTAATTCTGTTTTCAAAGACATATACCTTTTTTATATCAGCGTAGATCTTCCTAATATATTCTGGTTTAGTAAATTTTTACTGGGAAAAAAAAAGTGTTTTGTTATTTATTTTATTATTAACTTTTTATTTACATAAAAACTTTCGTTTACGTGATTTTCGTGAACGAGGTATGGCAGGACAATCACGTTGCATTCCCCAGCAGTAGTCAGCCATCATATGCTGATCCCATCGGCCTTGGTACCTCTCTTCCATAGTTTTTAGGTCCTGGTGAAACCGTTCGCCTTGTTCTTCGCTATAGGAACCAAGAGTCTCCGGAAGCTGGTCAAGGTGGCTGTGGAGATAATGGACTTTGATGGACATGTTACATCCTAAGTTTTTGTAATTCTCTAGCATGTTGTTAACAATATCAGAGTAGTTACTTGACTTGTGATTTCCCAGAAAGTTCTTAGTAACTTCAACAAACGAATTCCACGCAAGCAGTTCCAAACTGGTCATTGAATTTGAAAAATCAGTATCTTTTATCACCATTCTTATCTGTGGGCCATCAAAAATACCCGCTTTTATTTTTTCTATGCTTAGCCTAAGAAATTTTCTCGTTATGTAAAGAAAACATTGTCCATTTTCATTTAACGCCTTCACAAATTGTTTCATTAGACCCAGTTTAATGTGCAAGGGTGCCAAAATAATTGAATCTCTTGTAACTAAAGGTGGGTTTATCACATTCTGCTTTCCCATTTCCAACATCTCACGTACAGGCCAGTCCCTTTCTGTCCAGTATTGGTGCTTGGCACAACTATCCCACAGGCAATAAAAACATGGGTATTTGGTGTATCCACTTTGCTGTCCTAACAAAAAGTTAACCATCTTTAGATCTACACAAATACTCCAATTATGTTCGTTATATTTGATTTTGTCTAAAACAAGTGCAATATTTTGATATTCCTCCTTTAATTTAATGAGCAATGGGAATTGAACCATATTGGTTGCCAATGTGTAAAAGAACACACTTAAGGCTTCGTTTAGAGCTGTCTATGAAGAGACGCCATTCATTTGGGTGGTATTCTGAAAGACCCATTTTGAGAAGGAGGCCTTACACATCTGAACAAAAAACTATATCATTTTCCGAATTAAAAAATGGCAGCAAGTCTTGCTCTCTTGTACCGTAGAGAGTCACTTTCGTACCTGTAGCCAACAAGTTTTTTTCTTTTAATCTAGAAGCCAACACTTCTGCAGATTCCTTATATAATTCAAGATCCCTTATTAGATCGTTTAATTCTACTTGGGTAAAAGTTTTTGGCTTAGTAGACGCGGTTCTCACAAAACCTTAATAATGCGTTCAATATGGGTGTCAAACGAAAGTGCATGGCCACATCTTTCATTTGAACCTCTCGATATTTCAATATATTTTTCGATAACTGAGTTATCGGTCAAAATGTGGTTCCCCTAAAACCTTGATATATGCGTTCAATATGGGTGTCAAACGAAAGAGCAAGGTCACATCTTTCATTTGAACTGATCCGTATTTCGATATTTTTATCGATAAATGAGCTATGAGCTAAATGAGCTAAAATGTGATGCTGCACTTTCTAGGTGGGGCCGCGGGTAAAGGCTAGTAATATTACACAGGTCAACAAAATAAGAGTTTTGGTTTGGTGCAGCTCTACTTGTAACCAAATTTGGTAGTACTCAGTACCCTGATAAAAACTGTATACTTACTTTTTTAATGCTACGTACAGTTTTCTAGATAGGGTCAAGAACCCCTTTTTAATAGGTTACGGCATGTATGGCCCGATAACTTTGTTCCTGTTTATTCTATCAACACAGTTTTGATGTCGTTCAAAAGAATACATTTCGCCGGTTCTATCAGTATACAAGTTGTTAATATGTCTTCATAAACTACAGAGAAATTGCCAAAATAATGTGAAAAATTAAATTTTTTGTTAAATTTTTCCATTTTTACTCACGGTTTTCTCGAATAATTTGTCAACCAGTGCATATGTAAATTATTTTAAAACAATCTCCTATTAATTCTGTTTTCAAAGAAATATACCTTTTTATATCAGCGTAGATCTTCCTAATATATTCTGGTTTAGTAAATTTTTACTGGGAAAAAAAAAGTGTTTTGTTATTTATTTTATTATTAACTTTTTATTTACATAAACACTTTCGTTTACGTGATTTTCGTGAATGAGGTATGGCAGGACAATCACGTTGCATTCCCCAGCAGTAGTCAGCCATCATGTGCTGATCCCATCGGCCTTGGTACCTCTCTTCCATAGTTTTTAGGTCCTGGTGAAACCGTTCGCCTTGTTCTTCGCTATAGGAACCAAGAGTCTCCGGAAGCTGGTCAAGGTGGCTGTGGAGATAATGGACTTTGATGGACATGTTACATCCTAAGTTTTTGTAATTCTCTAGCATGTTGTTAACAATATCAGAGTAGTTACTTGACTTGTGATTTCCCAGAAAGTTCTTAGTAACTTCAACAAACGAATTCCAAGCAAGCAGTTCCAAACTGGTCATTGAATTTGAAAAATCAGTATCTTTTATCACCATTCTTATCTGTGGGCCATCAAAAATACCCGCTTTTATTTTTTCTATGCTTAGCCTAAGAAATTTTCTCGTTATGTAAAGAAAACATTGTCCATTTTCATTTAACGCCTTCACAAATTGTTTCATTAGACCCAGTTTAATGTGCAAGGGTGGCAAAATAATTGACTCTCTTGTAATCTCTTGGGTTCATCACATTCTGCTTTCCCATTTCCAACATCTCACGTACAGGCCAATCCCTTTCTGTCCAGTATTGGTGCTTGGCACAACTATCCCACAGGCAATAAAAACGAAAATCGACACTGATGATGGCACAACGCCGAAACCGGTTTGTCTCAAACCCAAATTTGACAAGGAATGACGAAAAATCGTTCCAATATACATCAAAAACATGGGTATTTGGTGTATCCACTTTGCTGTCCTAACAAAAAGTTAACCATCTTTAAATCTACACAAATACTCCAATTATGTTCGTTATACTTGATTTTGTCTAAAACAAGTGCAATATTTTGATATTCCTCCTTTAATTTAATGAGCAATGGGAATTGAACCATATTGGTTGCCATTGTGTGAAAGAACACACTTAAGGCTTCGTTTAGAGCTGTCTATGAAGAGACGCCATTCATTTGGGTGGTATTCTGAAAGACCCATTTTGAGAAGGAGGCCTTGCACATCTGAACAAAAAACTATATCATTTTCCGAATTAAAAAATGGCATCAAGTCTTGCTCTCTTGTACGGTAGAGAGTCACTTTCGTACCTGTAGCCAACAAGTTTTTTTCTTTTAATCTAGAAGCCAACACTTCTGCAGATTCCTTAGATAATTCAAGATCCCTTATTAGATCGTTTAATTCTACTTGGGTAAAAGTTTTTGGCTTAGTAGACGCTATTTCTTCGATATCACTATCGCTAGACACTTCACTATTCGATGATTCACGGGTAGAATAAAAAGTTGGAACAGGTGCTTCCTCTGAATGTGGTAAAGGTCTCTTAGCGGATTGAACGTTTCGATACATAATTTTTTTAACACTAACACTACGCAAATCGACACAGCAGAAGTAACAGTCATCGAACGAGAACGAAAATCGACACTGATGATGGCGCAACGCCGAAACCGGTTTGTCTCAAAACCAAATTTGACAAGGGATGACGAAAAATCGTTCCAATATACATCAATTATTCACCCTGTCGGAAAAACAACAAAACAAAATAAAACAGTCATCGAAGTGATTTGTTTGTTCTCTCCATTGCATAGGCACCCCGAATCTCACATGGCTTCTTTTACCATTGACCCACTGTCTCAAGTGTTCACAGCACATTTTGCAAACTATTCGAGGTATCCACGGCTTGTTTTTGTCTACAACTTGCAATTTAAAGTACACAGAATAAAATCTGTTATACTTTTCCTGAATTTTTGGACTGTGTATTCCCCACAAATGTAGGAAAACACATTTGGGTCATTGACACAACTACCTCGTGATGAACACATGATATTGAAATTTTTTTATTTGATTATAGAAAGGCACTAACACTTGAAACCGCGCTCCCGAAAGTACTAATTACAGAAAATTTAAAAAATAAAGGGGAAGGAACAAATTTTTATAAAATATAATTTTTTTTCACAGTAGAAATGTACTAAAGTAGAAAATCCCAGGAAGATCTACGCGGATATATGTCTTTGAAAACAGAATTAATAGGAGATTGTTTTAAAATAATTTACATATTCACTGGTTGACAAATTATTCGAGAAAATATAAATCGAAAATTGAATTTTTCACATTATTTTGGCAATTTCTCTAACGTTTATGAAGACATATTAACAACTTGTATACTGATAGAAGCGGCGAAATGTACTCTTTTCAACGACATCAAAACTGTGTTGATAGAACAAACAGAAACAAAGTTATGGGGCCTTAACCTCTTAAAAACGGGTTCTTGACCCTATCTAGAAAACTGTACGTAGCATTAAAAAAGTAAGTATACAGTTTTTATTAGGGTACCGAATATACTTTAATTCAGTTTTACTTTTAGCTGCACCAAAATCACTGTTGACCAGTGTTATGAATGTGAATGTTTGGATGTCCAGACGTTTGCTTTTGTTCCTCTATAACGTGAGAATGACAAATCGGGAAATTGAAATTTGGTGTGCAGACAGCTTATAGTCTGGAAGGAACTATAGGCAATTTTTTGTAATTTGGGGGTTCCGGGCCTGCTAGGGCCCATTACTTTTCGATATTTTTTTATTCCATATAACTCTGAGTATACTTGACCTATACTTATATTTCGCTTACATGTATAGAAACTTCGTTCTATATGGGTATCAAACTAAACGGGGCTGACACAGGCTTCGTTTGGGCCTCTACATATTTCGATAAATTTATCGATAACTGAGTTATCGGTCAAATGTAATTGCCCAAAAACCTTAAAATTTCCCTACAATATGGATATCAAACGGAAGGAGGAGGTCACAGCTTTCATTTCAACTGTTCCATATTTGGATATATTTACATGTGATTCCCACAAAACCTTGATGTGTGCGTTCAGTATGGGTGTCAAACGAAAGTGCATGGCCACAGCTTTCATTTGAACCTCCCGAAATTTCGATATATTTATGGATAAATGCGTTATTGGTCAAAATGTGGTTCCTATTAAACCTTGATATATGCGTTCAATATGGGTGTCAAACGAAATAACAAGGTTACAGCTTTCATCTGAACTGATCCATATTTCGATATATTTATCGATAAATGAGTTATCGGTCAAAATGTGGTTCCCATAAAACCTTGATATATGCGTTTAATATGGGTGTCAAACGAAAGAGCAAGGCCACAACTTTCACATGAACTAATCCATATTTCGATATATTTATCGATAAATGAGTTATCGGTCAAAATGTGGTTCCCATAAAACCTTGAAATGTAATATGGATGTCAAACGAAAGTATAAGGCTACAGCTTTCATTTCAACTTTGCCATATTAATAAAATGTTCAGAACTAAGTATTAAAAAACTTCATTTTTTGTTGTTGTTGTTTTTTAGTTATGAAAACATTAAATGTTTCTTTTTCTAAAAAATCTAACCAGTTATCGATTTTAAATTTCTGAACTCATAAATATGCCCAACAATATTATGAGCAACGGCCACGCCTCGGTGAAACTGCCATAGTCGTATTATTGGGTAACAAAAAATAAAAACGACAGCAATATTTAGACCCAAAAATCTCACTTTCAATCGATTTTTACTATATAAAACATCAACAAAATCAAATAATAAAACAACCCTTTTAATTTTTAAAGCAATTTGAAGAAAGAAAGCAACAGAATATTTTTCGAACACGTTTTTGAACAATTTGTTTAGTAACCTTACCAATATAAGGACACTGTTACATAGTTTAATAATTGAAAGGAAAGGCTTTTTATTTTTTCATTCCAACTTATACCGCTGACGATAGATTTTTAAAATACCTCATAATGTTACGAAGAAACAACCAAAATGATATTTTTGAAGACCGTTTTTCAATACTTTGTTTTGAAAGTCTTAGCAATATTCGCATTTTGTTAAATTGAAAAATAATTGGTGTTCCAACAGGTTTTTATTTGGTCCCACTACCTTTACCCGTTGATAAGAATTTTAAAAAATCTATGTATATTTTTGTTTTGCCGGCTGTAGGTCCAAAGGTAATGAAAACAATTTTCTTTCTTTTCCCAATATATTTCGATCACCTTCGGCGATCATCTTCAGGGGGCTCCAACAACAATAATAAAGGGTGTTTTTTTTAGGGGTATAGAACTTCGAATTGAAATAAAACACAACAAAATCGTTTTAAGGTCCATCAATTTGGCTTTATTGGAAGGATAATTTTATGCCATTAATGTTTAGATATGATTTCGGGCATGTGGCCGCCGCGGCTGGCTCGAATAAAGCCAATTCTACAGGTCCAATTTTCAACCACTTTTTCGAGCATATGGGGCCGTATGTCGGCAATAACGCCACGAATGTTGGCTTCCAATTCCCCTAACGTTTCTGGTTTGTTGGTGTAGACGAGCGACTTCACATATCCCCAAAGAAAATAATCCAATGGTGTCAAATCACACGACCTTGGTGGCCAATTGACAGGTCCATTCCGCGAAATTATGCGCTCATCGAATGTTTCCTTCAATAAATCGATTGTGACGTGCGCTGTGTGGCATGTAGCGCCGTCTTGTTGGAACCACAACTCATCCACATTCATGCCATCCAATTCGGGAACAAAATAGTCGGTTATCATGGCTCTATACCGGTCTCCATTAACGGTAGCTGCCTCTCCAGCATTATTGCGGAAGAAGTATGGCCCAATGACTCCACCAGCCCATAGAGCACACCAAACAGTCAGTTTTTGTGGATGTAATGGCGTTTCAAGGGTCTCATGTGGATTCTCTTCACTCCAAATGCGGCAATTTTGCTTGTTGACGTAGCCATTCAACCAAAAATGAGCCTCATCACTGAACAAAATTTTGCGATGAAAATCAGCATCGAAATCAATCTCATTTTCGGCCCATACACCAAAATCACGACGCATTGCATGGTCTCGCGGCTTTAATTCTTGCACAAGCTGGATCTTGTAAGGTCGCAAGCCAAGATCTTTGCGCAAAATCTTCCATAAAGTTGATGGACAAAGCTCCAATTGCTGTGCACGGTGGCGAATCGATTCATTCGGGTCCTCTTCAACACTTTGCTCTACAGCGGCAATTGTTTCTTCGGTGCGCACTGTTCGACGTCTCTGCGGATGCGTATTATCACATAGAGTAAACGTAGTGCGAAAACGATCCATGGTTAACCGAATTAATTGCTCTGATGGACGATTATGTCGACCATAAAATGGACGGAGCTTACGGTAAACTTCGCGAACTGAACCATTATTTTCGAAATAAATTTGCACGATTTGCAAGCGTTGTTCTTTTGTCAACCTGTTCATGATGAAATGGCAAACCAAACTGAACATAAATGACATTAGAGTTGCCAGATTTGACCACAAAATGCCAGTTTTATCTCTATTCGAAAAACAAACCTGTAAAAAAAACACCCTTTACAATTGTGCTAAGTTTAATTTGTATAATAGTTAACAAATGAAAATATATAAATAAACAATTTTACGTACATACATACCAACGTACATTTTTATATATATACATACATTTTAATTTTAATTTATTTTGCTATGCTGCGTCCGTACGGTTCGCCAAGTAGCTTTGAAGTGCTTTTCGAAGATTCTAACAGGTGGCGGTAGATATGTGAAATGTTATATGTGTCTGTTTTATAGTTAAGTCTCTTGTTTGGTGGTGTGTATGTTATGTGGATCATTTCTAAAGTGAAACGTTTGTTGTAATGCTTCTCTGTTTGTAGTATGCTCATTGCTTCGAAGTCTAGTTGATGGCCGCTCTCAGCACAGTGGGCTGCAAGTGCTGTTTTTTGTGTGTTACCAGCTGTTCTACACTTTATATCGGATCGGTGGCCTGATATTCTGGTTTTTAATTTATTCTTAGTGGTACCTACGTACTCTTTATTGCATTTTGCATTTTCTTTTCCGGCGCATGGAATTTTGTATGTAACGTTGTTTTTATCTAATGTTGCTACTTTGCTTTTCATGTTGTTGAAGAACGTGTTCGTGGTATATGCTGGTTTATGTGCTATTTTAATATTTTCTCTATCGTAAATGTTCGACCCTTTTAATCTATCAGAGAAGCCAGGTATGTAGGTCATCGATTTGTACGCTGTGGTTATTTTTCCTCCGTTTTTTGGTGTTTTAATTTGACTGTACTCTTTTATCATCCTCTATACGAGGTGTGTTCAAAACGCATCGCGAATTTTGAATTTTTGCTGGTTACGTATATTCGAATTTCGAATTTTTTGTGGCGTTATGTTGGTACTCATATCTCTCACTTATGCCGACAAGCTCGGCCATTTTGAATGTTCAGTTAATTGTTGACAGCTGCTTTGCTTGCACGTGTTTTGGATCGTCTTCGATTTTTACCTATTCAAAAAAATGGATCAAAGAACCTGTATCAAATTTTGTGTGAAAAACGAAATTAAGTGCGCGGATGCATTCCGAATGTTGACTGTGGCATACGGAGAAGCTACCTTGGACCGAAGCAACGTTTATCGGTGGTACAAAATGTTCTCAGAAGGCCGAGAAGATGTGCAAAGAAGAACAAAAATTGGCTTTTGCACCACGATAACGCCCCTCCTCACGCATCGTTGCTTGTGCGCGACTTTTTGGCCAAAAACAACACACTAATGATGCCGCAGCCACCGTATTCCCCAGATCTGGCCCCCTGTGACTTTTTCTTGTTCCCTAAACTGAAGAGGTCCATGAAAGGACGACGTTACGCTTCTCTTGACGAGATAAAGACGGCATCGAAGGAGGAGCTGAACAAGATACAAAAAAATGATTTTTTGAAGTGCTTCGAAGATTGGAAAAACCGTTGGCACAAGTGTATAATATCTCATGGGGATTACTTTGAAGGGGACAAAATAGATATTCATGAATAAATAAATAATTTTTGAAAAAATACAAAATTCGCGAAACTTTTTGAACACACCTCGTATAATGCCGCGAGGAAAGTCATTAATTTCCAGTATGTTTTTAACTTTTCTTTTGTTTTCCGGGTGGAACACTGTATCGCTTGTGTCCAACACTTTTCTTATAAAATTTTTAGCTGTATTTATAACCATGTTCTTGGGATGTTTTGACTTGTAGCTCATTATACGCCCTGATGCTGTGGGTTTTTGGTACAAATCCAGTTTTATTTGGTTGCCTCTCTTGCACACCAGACAATCCAAGAAGGGCAATCTATTCTCAGTTTCTAGCTCCATTGTGAATTTTATATCTTTATGATATGCGTTCAGAGTTGTCATCGTCTTTTCTATTTCGTCTTCCCTTACTATAGCAAACACATCATCTACATCCTTGCTAAGAAATCTCGTGTTAGTCACTTTTTTCAATATTTCTTCCATGATGATGTCTGCTACTATCGGTGATGCTGGAGATCCCATTGGAAGTCCCTTAAATTGTGTGTAAATAGTTTCTTCATATTTAAAATATCTGTTTTCCGAGATACAAAATGTCCAATATGTCTTTAAAAAGGTTTTTTGGTATATCAGTGTGTTGTTTTATGTCATCCCACTTTGTCATTATTGTTTCTATTGCTAAACCCGTGGGTACACTTGGAAACAGTGACACTACATCAAACGAACCAAGACGTTCATCATCACATATACAGGAGTTGTTTATCTTCTCTTTTAACTCTATTGCACTTTTTACATTAAACATGGATTCGGACGTCAGATTTTTTAAAACGTTGGTCAAGTATTTACACAAACTATAGGACGGAGAATTAATCATTGAGCAGATAGGTCTTAAAGGCATATTCTCTTTGTGTACTTTTGGCGCACCATATATGCGTGGTGGTAGAGCGGTGTATCCCACTCTGCGTACTAGGAATAGCGGTTTTATTTACCTTATCGAAAATAATTAACGATAAACTTTCTAGCAAAAATTTTACTTTTTAACTAAGCAAAATGCTATGTTTCACTTTCTAGGTGCGGACAGGGCCGCGGGTAAAGGCTAGTAATATTATAAATGTGAATGTTTGGATGTCCCGACTTTTGCTTTTGTTCCTCTATAACGTGAGAATGACAAATCGGGAAATTGAAATTTGGTGTGCAGACACCTAATAGTCTGGAAGGAGTTATAGGCAATTGTTTGTAATTAGGGGGCTCCGGGCCTGCTAGGGACCGTTACTTTTCGATATTTTTTTATTCCATATAAGGACATTCCATTAAGGACACTGTTACAGAGTTTAATAATTGAAAGGAAAGGCTTTTTATTTTTTCATTCCAAATTATACCGCTGACGATAAATTTTTAAAATACTTCATAATGTTACGAAGAAACAACCAAAATGATATTTTTGAAGACCGTTTTTCAATATTTTGTTTTGAAAGTCTTAGCAATATTCGCATTTTGTTAAATTGAAAAATAATTAGTGTTCCAACAGGTTTTTATTTGGTCCCACTACCTTTACCCGTTGATAAGAATTTTAAAAAATACCTTATAAGGGTCCGTTGGTTAAGGCTTCTATAATATTACATAAATGTCAAAGTTTGAACTTAAGATGTTCTCTTTGGGAACACTATGTTTTAAATTGTCACACTACTATGGGTCCCATAAATCGATGTCTAACCAATTTTGGAAAGTTGGTCAGTGCGGTGTATCCCACTCTGCGTACTAGGAATAGCGGTTTTATTTACCTTATCGAAAATAATTAACGATAAACTTTCTAGCAAACATTTTACTTTTTTACTAAGCAAAATGGGATGTTTCACTTCACTTCACAGGGCCGCGGGTAAAGGCTAGTAATATTATAAATGTGAATGTTTGGATGTCCCGACGTTTGCTTTTGTTCCTCTATAACGTGAGAATGACAAATCGGGAAATTGAAATTTGGTGTGCAGACACCTAAAAGTCTGGAAGGAATTATAGGCAATTGTTTGTAATTAGGGGGCTCCGGGCCTGCTAGGGACCGTTACTTTTCGATATTTTTTTATTCCATATAAGGGCATTCCATTAAGGACACTGTTACAGAGTTTAATAATTGAAAGGAAAGGCTTTTTATTTTTTCATTCCAAATTATACCGCTGACGATAAATTTTTAAAATTCTTCATAATGTTACGAAGAAATAACCAAAATGATATTTTTGAAGACCGTTTTTAAATATTTTGTTTTGAAAGTCTTAGCAATATTCGCATTTTGTTAAATTGAAAAATAATTGGTGTTCCTACAGGTTTTTATTTGGTCCCACTACCTTAACCCGTTGATAAGAATTTTAAAAAATACTTGACCTATACTTATGATATTTCGCATACATGTATATAAACTTCGTTCAATATGGGTATCAAACTAAACGGGGCTGATACAGGCTTCGTTTGGACCTTTACATATTTCGATAAATTTATCCATAACTGATTTATCGGTCAAAATGTGATTGGCGAAAAACCTTAAAATTTCCCTGCAACATGAATATCAAACGGAAGGGGGAGGTCACAGCTTTCATTTCAACTGTTCCATATTTGGATATATTTAAATGTGGTTCCCACAAAGCCTTGATGTATGCGTCCAATATCGGTGTCAAACGAAAGTGCATGGCTACAGCTTTTATTTGAACCTCTCGATATCTCGATAAATTTATCGGTAACTGAGTTATCGGTCAAAATGTAATTGCCCAAAAACCTTAAAATTTCCCCACAATATGGGTATCAAACGAAAGGGAAAGGTAACAGCTTTCATTTGGACTGTTCAATATTTCGATATATTTATCGGTAAATGCGTTATTTGTCAAAATGCGGTTCTCACAAAACCTTAATAATGCGTTCAATATGGGTGTCAAACGAAAGTGCATGGCCACAACTTTCATTTGAACCTCTCGATATTTCAATATATTTTTCGATAACTGAGTTATCGGTCAAAATGAGGTTCCCCTAAAACCTTGATATATGCGTTCAATATGGGTGTCAAACGAAAGAGCAAGGTCACAGCTTTCATTTGAACTGATGCGTATTTCGATATTTTTATCGATAAATGAGCTATGAGCTAAATGAGCTAAAATGTGATGCTGCACTTTCTAGGTGAGGACAGGGCCGCGGGTAAAGGCTAGTAATACTACACAGGTCAACAAAATAAGAGTTTTGGTTTGGTGCAGCTCTACTTGTAACCAAATTTGGTAGTACTCGGTACCCTGATAAAAACTGTATACTTACTTTTTTAATGCTACGTACAGTTTTCTAGATAGGGTCAAGAACCCCTTTTTAAGAGGTTAAGGCATGTATGGACCGATAACTTTGTTCCTGTTTATTCTATCAACACAGTTTTGATGTCGTTCAAAAGAATACATTTCGCCGGTTCTATCAGTATACAAGTTGTTAATATGTCTTCATAAACTACAGAGAAATTGCCAAAATAATGTGAAAAATTAAATTTTTTGTTAAATTTTTTCATTTTTACTCACGGTTTTCTCGAATAATTTGTCAACCAGTGCATATGTAAATTATTTTAAAACAATCTCCTATTAATTCTGTTTTCAAAGACATATACGTTTTTTATATCAGCGTAGATCTTCCTAATATATTCTGTTTTAGTAAATTTTTACTGGGAAAAAAAAGTGTTTTGTTATTTATTTTATTATTAACTTTTTATTTACATAAAAACTTTCGTTTACGTGATTTTCGTGAATGAGGTATGGCAGGACAATCATGTTGCATTCCCCAGCAGTAGTCAGCCATCATATGCTGATCCCATCGGCCTTGGTACCTCTCTTCCATAGTTTTTAGGTCCTGGTGAAACAGTTCGCCTTGTTCTTCGCTATAGGAACCAAGAGTCTCCGGAAACTGGTCAAGGTGGCTGTGGAGATAATGGACTTTGATGGACATGTTACATCCTAAGTTTTTGTAATTCTCTAGCATGTTGTTAACAATATCAGAGTAGTTACTTGACTTGTGATTTCCCAGAAAGTTCTTAGTAACTTCAACAAACGAATTCCACGCAAGCAGTTCCAAACTGGTCATTGAATTTGAAAAATCAGTATCTTTTATCACCATTCTTATCTGTGGGCCATCAAAAATACCCGCTTTTATTTTTTCTATGCTTAGCCTAAGAAATTTTCTCGTTATGTAAAGAAAACATTGTCCATTTTCATTTAACGCCTTCACAAATTGTTTCATTAGACCCAGTTTAATGTGCAAGGGTGCCAAAATAATTGAATCTCTTGTAACTAAAGGTGGGTTTATCACATTCTGCTTTCCCATTTCCAACATCTCACGTACAGGCCAGTCCCTTTCTGTCCAGTATTGGTGCTTGGCACAACTATCCCACAGGCAATAAAAACATGGGTATTTGGTGTATCCACTTTGCTGTCCTAACAAAAAGTTAACCATCTTTAGATCTACACAAATACTCCAATTATGCTCGTTATATTTGATTTTGTCTAAAACAAGTGCAATATTTTGATATTCCTCCTTTAATTTAATGAGCAATGGGAATTGAACCATATTGGTTGCCATTGTGTGAAAGAACACACTTAAGGCTTCGTTTAGAGCTGTCTATGAAGAGACGCCATTCATTTGGGTGGTATTCTAAAAGACCCATTTTGAGAAGGAGGCCTTGCACTACTGAACAAAAAACTATATCATTTTCCGAATTAAAAAATGGCATCAAGTCTTGGTCTCTTGTACGGTAGAGAGTCACTTTCGTACCTGTAGCCAACAAGTTTTTTTTTTTAAATCTAGAAGCCAACACTTCTGCACATTCCTTAGATAATTCAAGATCCCTTATTAGATCGTTTAATTCTACTTGGGTAAAAGTTTTTGGCTTAGTAGACGCTATTTCTTCGATATCACTATCGCTAGACACTTCACTATTCGATGATTCACGGGTAGAATAAAAAGTTGGAACAGGTGCTTCCTCTGAATGTGGTAAAGGTCTCTTAGCGGATTGAACGTTTCGATACATAATTTTTTTAACACTAACACTACGCAAATCGACACGGCAGAAGTAACAGTCATCGAACGAGAACGAAAATCGACACTGATGATGGCGCAACGCCGAAACCGGTTTGTCTCAAAACCAAATTTGACAAGGGATGACGAAAAATCGTTCCAATATACATCAATTATTCACCCTGTCGGAAAAACAACAAAACAAAATAAAACAGTCATCGAAGTGATTTGTTTGTTCTCTCCATTGCATAGGCACCCCGAATCTCATATGGCTTCTTTTACCATTGACCCACTGTCTCAAGTGTTCACAGCACATTTTGCAAACTATTCGAGGTATCCACGGCTTGTTTTTCTCTACAACTTGCAATTTAAAGTACACAGAATAAAATCTGTTATACTTTTCCTGAATTTTTGGACTGTGTATTCCCCACAAATGTAGCAAAACACATTTGGGTAATTGACACAACTACCTCGTGATGAAGACATGATATTGAATTTTTTTTATTTGTTTATAGAAAGGCACTAACACCTGAAACCGCGCTCCCGAAAGTACTAATTACAGAAAATTTAAAAAATAAAGGGGAAGGAACACATTTTTATAAAATATAATTTTTTTTCACAGTAGAAATGTACTAAAGTAGAAAATCCCAGGAAGATCTACGCGGATATATGTCTTTGAAAACAGAATTAATAGGAGATTGTTTTAAAATAATTTACATATTCACTGGTTGACAAATTATTCGAGAAAATATAAATCGAAAATTGAATTTTTCACATTATTTTGGCAATTTCTCTGACGTTTATGAAGACATATTAACAACTTGTATACTGATAGAAGCGGCGAAATGTACTCTTTTCAACGACATCAAAACTGTGTTGATAGAACAAACAGAAACAAAGTTATGGGGCCTTAACCTCTTAAAAACGGGTTCTTGACCCTATCTAGGAAACTGTACGTAGCATTAAAAAAGTAAGTATACAGTTTTTTTAGGGTACCGAATATACTTCAATTCAGTTTTACTTTTAGCTGCACCAAAATCACTGTTGACCAGTGTTATAAATGTGAATGTTTGGATGTCCAGACGTTTGCTTTTGTTCCTCTATAACGTGAGAATGACAAATCGGGAAATTGAAATTTGGTGTGCAGACAGCTTATAGTCTGGAAGGAACTATAGGCAATTTTTTGTAATTTGGGGGTTCCGGGCCTGCTAGGGCCCATTACTTTTCGATATTTTTTTATTCCATATAACTATGAGTATACTTGACCTATACTTATGATATTTCGCATACATGTATAGAAACTTCGTTCAATATGGGTATCAAACTAAACGGGGCTGACACAGGCTTTGTTTGGGCCTCTACATATTTCGATAAATTTATTGATAACTGAAGCAGAGGAAGAAGGAGACCACCACTCCGATGGAAGGAGCAAGTGGAGACCGATTTGCGATCCCGCGGTGTTTCCAATTGGCGCCAGTTGGCCCAACGAAGAAACGACTGGCGAGCTATGTTGGACGGTCAAAATCGCCCAGGCGGTTAGATGACCATTTAAAGAAGAAGAAGCCTTTACCCGCGACCCTGTCCGCACCTAGGAAGTGAAACATAGCATTTTGCTTAGTTAAAAAGTAAAATTTTTGCTAGAAAGTTTATCGTTAATTATTTACGATAAGGTAAATAAAACCGCTATTCCTAGTACGCAGAGTGGGATACACCGCTCTACCACCACGCATATATGGTGCGCCAAAAGTACACAAAGAGAATATGCCTTTAAGACCTATCTGCTCAATGATTAATTCTCCGTCGTATAGTTTGTGTAAATATTTGACCAACGTTTTAAAAAGTCTGACGTCCGAATCCATGTTTAATGTAAAAAGTGCAATAGAGTTAAAAGAGAAGATAAACAACTCCTGTATATGTGATGATGAACGTCTTGTGTCGTTTGATGTAGTGTCACTGTTTCCAAGTGTACCCACGGGTGTAGCAATAGAAACAATAATGACAAAGTGGGATGACATAAAACAACACACTGATATACCAAAAAACCTTTTTAAAGACATATTGGACATTTTGTATCTCGGAAAACAGATATTTTAAATATGAAGAAACTATTTACACACAATTAAAGGGACTTCCAATGAGATCTCCAGCATCACCGATAGTAGCAGACATCATCATAGAAGAAATATTGAAAAAAATGACTAACACGAGATTTCTTAGCAAGTATGTAGATGATGTGTTTGCTATAGTAACGGAAGACGAAATAGAAAAGACCATGACAACTCTGAACGCATATGATAAAGATATAAAATTCACAATGGAGCTAGAAACTGAGAAAAGATTGCCCTTCTTAGATTGTCTGGTGTGCAAGAGAGGCAACCAAATAAAACTGGATTTGTACCAAAAACCCACAGCATCAGGGCGTATAATGAGCTACAAGTCAAAACATCCCAAGAACATGGTTATAAATACAGCTAAAAATTTTATAAGAAAAGTGTTGGACACAAGCGATACAGTGTTCCACCCGGAAAACAAAAGAAAAATAAAAAACATACTGGAAATGAATGACTTCCCTCGCGGCATTATACAGAGGATGATCTTTTATCATGAAAAGCAAAGTAGCAACATTAGATAAAAACAACGTTATATACAAAATTCCATGCGCCGGAAAAGGAAATGAAAAATGCAATAAAGAGTACGTAGGTACCACTAAGGCCCGGTTTTTCAGTCATTGGTTAAGCTCAGTTTAAACTAAGTTTGCTTAAACTCGGCATAAATTTAAACTCCAGTTAAACTGCAGAGCGGTTTTTCAGTGAGAGTTTAAGGCCGCTTTTAGGATTTGCTTTTTATACGGCAACATTGGTTTTTTCTTTATCTAGATACGGCAACAGATAATATTTGTTTACATATTCAACGCCATTGGTTCTCCTCAGTATTGCAATAGTTAGGATTTCGCAAATTTCTGCATCACTATAATCACTTTCGTCAGATGATATATCCAGTATTTAATTAAATATAAAAATATCGTCCTTTCTTAATTGCGTTCAGCTTATTGTTTCACAACCAAAAGCATCAAATATGCAAAACAGCTGACAGGTTAACTAGAGTTTAATTAGAATTGACCGCTTAAACTACGTTTAAACTTCGTTTAAAGTTGACTGAAAAACTGCGTAACAAGTTTAAGCTTAGTTTAACTGACAAATTGAGTTAAACTTGTACTGAAAAACCGGGCCTAAGAATAAATTAAAAACCAGAATATCAGGCCACCGATCCGATATAAAGTGTAGAACAGCTGGTAACACACAAAAAACAGCACTTGCAGCCCACTGTGCTGAAAGCGGCCATCAACCAGACATCGAAGCAGTGAGCATACTACAAACAGAGAAGCATTACAACAAACGTTTCACTTTAGAAATGATCCACATAACATACACACCACCAAACAAGAGACTTAACTATAAAACAGACACATATAACATTTCACATATCTACCCATGATCAAATAGTTTATATGGTCGTTTCAAATGACATAGCGTCTTCTTCTTCCTCATCCACACCTTATGTCAAAAGCTTAGAAAATAGGCGAATCGTTTTTGCGCGTTCCCTCTCCCATGTGCATTTTGACATAAGAATTCACCGACGTCAAACGGTAATTTCGTGTTGTTGGCCGTTCGCGTCAACCATATAAATCATTAAATCATGTATCTACCGCCACCTTTTAGAATCTTCGAAAAGCAGTTCAAAGCTACTTGGCGAACCGTACGAACGCAGCATAGCAAAATAAATTAAAATTAAAATGTATGTATATATATAAAAATGTACGTTGTTATGTATGTACGTAAAATTGTTTATTTATATATTTTCATTTGTTAACTATTATACAAATTAAACTTAGCACAATTGTATTATTGTTGTTGTAGCCCCCTGAAGATGATCGCCGAAGGTGATCGAAATATATTGGGAAAAGAAAGAAAATTGTTTTCATTACCTTTGGACCTACAGCCGGCAAAACAAAAATATACAAAGATTTTTTAAAATTCTTATCAACGGGTAAAGGTAGTGGGACCTAATAAAAACCTGTTGGAACACCAATTATTTTTCAATTTAACAAAATGCGAATATTGCTAAGACTTTCAAAACAAAGTATTGAAAAACGGGCTTCAAAAATATCATTTTGGTTGTTTCTTCGTAACATTATGAGGTAATTTAAAAATCTATCGTCAGCGGTATAAGTTGGAATGAAAAAATAAAAAGCCTTTACTTTCAATTATTAAACTATGTAACAGTGCCCTTATATTGGTAAGGTTACTAAACAAATTGTTCAAAAACGTGTTCGAAAAATATTCTGTTGCTTTCTTTCTTCAAATTGCTTTAAAAATTAAAAGGGTTGTTTTATTATTTGATTTTGTTGATGTTTTATATAGTAAAAATCGATTGAAAGTGAGATTTTTGGGTCTAAATATTGCTGTCGTTTTTATTTTTTGTTACCCATATTGAACGCAAACTTCAATGTTTTAGGGGAACAACATTTTCACCGATAGCTCATTTATCGATAAATATATCGAAATAAGGATCAGTTCAGATGAAAGCTGTGACCTTGTTATTTCGTTTGACACCCATATTGAACGCATATATCAAGGTTTAATAGGAACCACATTTTGACCAGTAACGCATTTATCCATAAATATATCGAAATTTCGGGAGGTTCAAATGAAAGCTGTGGCCATGCACTTTCGTTTGACACCCATATTGAACGCCCACATCAAGGTTTTGTGGGAATCACATGTAAATATATCCAAATATGGAACAGTTGAAATGAAAGCTGTGATCTTCCCCTTCCGTTTGATACCTATATTGTAGGGAAATTTTCAGGTTTTTGGCCAATCGCATTTTGACCGATAACTCAGTTATCGATAAATATATTGAAATATCGAACTGTTTAGATAAAATCAGTGGCCTTGCCTTTTCGTTTGAGGCCCATATTGCACGCAAACTTCCAGGCTTTATAGGAAAACATTTTCACCGATAGCTCATTTATCGATAAATATATCGAAATATGGATTAGTTCATGTGAAAGTTGTGGCCTTGCTCTTTCGTTTGACACCCATATTAAACGCATATATCAAGGTTTTATGGGAACCACATTTTGACCGATAACTCATTTATCGATAAATGTATCGAATTATGAATGAGTTCAAATGAAAGTATCCTTGCTCTTTCGTTTGACACCCATATTGAACGCAAACTTCAATGTTTTAGGGGAACAACATTTTCACCGATAGCTCATTTATCGATAAATATATCGAAATAAGGATCAGTTCAGATGAAAGCTGTGACCTTATTATTTCGTTTGACACCCATATTGAACGCATATATCAAGGTTTAATGGGAACCACATTTTGACCAATAACGCATTTATCCATAAATATATCGATATATCCGTTCAATATGGGTGTCAAACGAAATAATAAGGTCACAACTTTCATCTGAACTGATCCTTATTTCGATATATTTATCGATAAATGAGCTATCGGTGAAAATGTTGTTCCCCTAAAACATTGAAGTTTGCGTTCTATATGGGTGTCAAACGAAAGAGCAAGGATACTTTCATTTGAACTCATCCATATTTCGATACATTTATCGATAAATGAGTTATCGGTCAAAATGTGGTTCCCATAAAACCTTGAAGTGTAATATGGATGTCAAACGAAAGTATAAGGATACAGCTTTCATTTCAACTTTGCCATATTAATAAAATGTTCAGAACTAAGTATTAAAAAACTTCATTTTTTGTTGTTGTTGTTTTTTAGTTATGAAAACATTAAATGTTTCTTTTTCTAAAAAATCTAACCAGTTATCGATTTTAAATTTCTGAACTCATAAATATTCCCAACAATATTATGAGCAACGGCCATGCCTCGGTGAAACTGCCATAGTCGTATTATTGGGTAACAAAAAATAAAAACGACAGCAATATTTAGACCCAAAAATCTCACTTTCAATCGATTTTTACTATAAAAAACATCAACAAAATCAAATAATAAAACAAACCTTTTAATTTTTAAAGCAATTTGAAGAAAGAAAGAAAGCAGCAGAATATTTTTCGAACACGTTTTTGAACAATTTGTTTAGTAACCTTACCAATATAAGGGCACTGTTACATAGTTTAATAATTGAAAGGAAAGGCTTTTTAATTTTTCATTCCAACTTATACCGCTGACGATAGATTTTTAAAATACCTCATAATGTTACGAAGAAACAACCAAAATGATATTTTTGAAGACCGTTTTTCAATACTTTGTTTTGAAAGTCTTAGCAATATTCGCATTTTGTTAAATTGAAAAATAATTGGTGTTCCAACAGGTTTTTATTTGGTCCCACTACCTTTACCCGTTGATAAGAATTTTAAAAAATCTATGTATATTTTTGTTTTGCCGGCTGTAGGTCCAAAGGTAATGAAAACAATTTTCTTTCTTTTCCCAATATATTTCGATCACCTTCGGCGATCATCTTCAGGGGGCTACAACAACAATAATACAATTGTGCTAAGTTTAATTTGTATAATAGTTAACAAATGAAAATATATAAATAAACAATTTTACGTACATACATGTAAACAGTGGTCATCAGCCAACTACAGTCGCCAACCACAGTAGCCAACAACAACCACTTAAAGACTCTCAGCTTATAGTTACAAGAATAGTGCGACTTTCAGTTGCCCTTTACTCTCTCAGTTGATCCGTTGTACAAGCAGTTGATAAAGTCGTTTTCTTCAAGTACCAGTGACCTAGCAAGTTAGTCTGAAAGTCAAGTTGCGCGCCGTCGGTTGTCCGTTGTGAACATCAGTTGAGCCGTGTGAAACAAAGCTAAATTAAATATCTATTTTCAATTAATGTGTAAAATTAAAACTATACTAAATCATTTATTTGTGAATTACAACAATTGAATTAAATTACATTATATTAATAGTGATTCTTAGATCACATAAAACTATACCTTTCCACTTTTTTTCCTTACATTTGGGGGCTCAACCTAAGCCAAAAGCTTTTAAAAGCAAGTGAAATTGCGAAATTCTGATAAAACGCATATGTTGTTTTAAACGATATATCAGCTATATCAGTCGTCAACAAATTTGACTAAATATAACTGTACCACAGTATACAAAAAAAATTATAATTGCATAAATTTCGTGAACGTGTAAAAGTTGATTTTCGTTGTAGCCGGCATTAAAATAAAATAAAAAACAATAACAAATTGATAACAAAAAACCCAAACCGTTAGTTGTCGCGTAGTCATTAGCAAAAGTATTTGCAAATAATACAAGGCTATTGTTGTTATTGTCGTACTATTGAACAAGTGCAGCAAAAATGCATAGAGGTACACACTCTTACTTTACTCGTTTGCAAGAGGCGCAAGGTGCAAGGGGGTGGGCAGTAAATCTGCAGCCACTTACACTAAACGTTCCAGAGAGCGCTAACAAAGCGACACAACAAAATAGTAGCAGAGAAAATGAAGTAGGGGAAATGGGCGAACACAATAGCGAAGAAATTGTCGGCCAAGCAGCAGGGCCGAGCGAAGGTGTTGGGGTATTGGATATTTCGAACAGCTTAGATGAGAAAGACGAAAGCATAAAAGATTTGGTGAAGTTGCTCACATTAAAAATGCTACGAGAAGACGATAACAACAAAAAAGTGAAAATCTCAGCAGACAGCTTTGCTAAAATAATACCAGCGTACGACGGCAGAAGTATTCCAGTGTTACAGTGGCTCCAAAACTTCGAAAGCAATGCAGAGGCTTATGGGTTAGACGAAAAGCAAAAATATGTTCAAGCGCGAGGTAAAATGGTGAAAACGGCTCAATTATTTTTAGAGTCGGTTTGCGTCAATAACTACGTTAGCCTACGTGAAAAATTAATTAACGAATTTCATAAAGACTATACAAGTGCAGAATTGCATAAAGAACTAAGAGAAATGAAAAAACGTAGTGACGAAAGTTTCCATGAGTATGTTCTACGTGTTAAAAAGTTGGCATCACTTGGGTCAGTTGATGATGCATCGGTAATCCGCTATGCTGTTGATGGGCTACGCGTTAAACCCGAAATAAAGTTTGTGTTATATAATTGCAAAACCGTAAAAGAGCTAATCGAACGTCATGAAACATTTGACTATGCATTTAAAAGTGATCAGCCGGTCGTAACAAATAATACTAATAATAATAATATGTCGAAAAAAGAGCACTGCTTTAATTGTGGCTCTACAGAGCACAAAAGGCCAGCTTGTAAAGAGCCTATGAAGTGCTTTAATTGCAACAAAAGTGGCCACCACGCAAAAGTTTGCCCTGCTAAAAATCAAAATAAAGACGTTAATGTTATATCCGTTTGTAATCGTTTTAAAACTATTACTATAAACGGTACCGAGGCAAAGTCATTAGTCGACACGGGTTCCGACGTATCAATTATAAGAAAAAGTTTTTATGAAAAGTTTTTGTCAAACACTTTGTTAAAGGAATCCGACAAATTACTTTATGGACTTGGTAATGTATCAAACAAAGTTGAAGGCAGTTGCTGCTGTAATGTTCTTGTTGATAATTTGAGCTGCGAGCAAACATTTTTGGTTGTGTGTGATAAAAATATAAAATTTGACATTCTACTTGGTTTTGACTTCCTAAACAGATTTAAGGTCGTCTTTGATAAAAGTGGCTATAATTTCAGTAATCTTACTGATGAAAGCTTTGAAAATGAATTGAAAGTGTATAACATAAGTGAATATCAACACGATCTCGTCGTACCAGTTTGTTTTAAAAACGCAATCGTGGAAATTATTAAACTTTATAAACCTATAAAAGCTGATCGCGAATGCCCTATTGTGATGGACATTATCAGTGATAATATTAGACCCTTTCGCCAATCGCCAAGTCGGCTTCCGTTTGAGGAGCAAGAGGCGGTGAGAAAACAAGTTGATCAGTGGCTTGAACAAGGTATTGTTAGGCACTCTACGTCTGAATTTGCAAGTAGAGTGGTAGTTGTGAAAAAAAAATGTGGGTCATATCGTGTTTGTATCGATTTTAGAAAACTAAACTCGATGGTGCTTAAAGACTCTTTTCCGCTCCCAATAATAGACGATGTTTTAGAAAAATTACAAAAAGCTAAATATTTTTGTGTAATGGACCTGGAAAATGGGTTTTTCCATGTTCCAATTAAAGAATCTTCCAAAAAATATACCGGTTTTGTTACTAAAGAAGGCGTATTTGAATTTAATTATGCACCCTTTGGTTTTTGCAATTCGCCAGCCGTTTTTATACGGTACATAAACTACATTTTTCAAAATATGGTGAATGAAGGTGTAATGGAGCTATATATGGACGATATAATTATTTTCGGTGTTACGGCAGACGAATGCATGAAAAAACTGCAAAAAGTGATAATTAAAGCTTCTGAATATGGTCTTAAAATAAAGTGGCAAAAATGCGCATTTATGCAAACAAAAATAAATTTTTTGGGTCACATGATCGAAAGCGGAACAGTGCGACCTGGCAATGAGAAAACGAGGGCGGTACAGCAGTTTCCAACGCCCAAGAACGTCAAAGACATCCAATCATTTCTAGGCTTGACCGGTTTTTTTAGAAAGTTTGTGGAGGGTTATTCCATAATAGCACGCCCGCTTACCGATTTGCTGAAAAAAGACAGCACTTTTAAAATTGGCCAAGTCGAGCTTGCAGCGATAAGTGAACTCAAAAAGAAGTTAGCAGAAGAACCAGTGCTCAAGTTGTACGATAGGAACGCGAAAACAGAATTACATACTGATGCTTCCAAAGAGGGTTTTGGTGCCGCTTTGATGCAAGTTTTTCAGAGTGAACTGCATCCCGTGTATTTCTGGAGCAAAAAAACCACACCGCAAGAGTCTAGGCTACACAGCTATGTGTTGGAAGTAAAAGCAGCTCATCTCGCAATGCAAAAGTTTCGGCACTACTTACTTGGGGTCGATTTTACACTAATCACAGATTGTTCCGCTTTTAAAAGCACCACGTCGAAAAACAATATTCCGAGAGAAGTTGCGCAATGGATTATGAATTTCCAAGACTTTAGATTCAAAGTTGAGCACCGTATAGCACCAAGAATGAGGCATGTCGACAGCCTTAGTCGAAACCCAGTTGCAGATGTATTTGTTGTTGCGTCAGATGTTACCACACGTATAAGAAAAGCCCAACAAGAAGATGAGCACGTGATGGCAGTGCGCGAAATACTTAAAACTCAACAATACCAAAACTACATAGTAAAAGGCGATTTATTATTCAAATCAGTAGATGGCCACGAATTATTAGTGGTACCCAGATCGTTGGAAACTGACATAATTCGTGATGCACATAACGTTGGTCATTTCGCCGAATTAAAAACAGTACATGCTATACAGCAAAACTATTTTATACCACATTTACAAAATAAAGTAAGACGTTGCATAGACAATTGTGTAAAGTGCATAATACACAATAAAAAACTTGGTAAAAAAGAATGCTTATTGAACTGCATTGAAAAAGGAGATCAACCGCTCGAAACGCTGCACGTAGACCACCTCGGGCCAATGGACGCGACGGCAAAGCAATACAAATACATCCTAGTTATTGTGGATGCATTTTGCAAATTTACGTGGCTGTTTCCAACAAAGACAACGAATGCAGAAGAGGTAATACGTAGGATGAATGAATGGACAACTGTATTTGGCAATCCAACCCGAATAATCAGCGATAAAGGTGCGGCTTTTACCTCCAATAACTTCGAAGATTTCTGCAATAAAAATGGAATCACTCATGTTACTATTACTACAGGCGTCGCTCGTGGCAATGGCCAGGTTGAGCGCGTCAACCGATCCGTTCTGCAGGTGTTGTCAAAGCTATCAACTGACGAGCCTGCGAAGTGGTTCAAATACGTCGGGCTAGTACAGAAAGCCATCAATTCTCATGTGCACACATCAACAAAACGTTCACCATTCGAAATCATGTTTGGAGTGAAGATGAGGGGCGATATTAGTGGCAGCGTGCTGGATGTATTACGCAATGAGCTGATCGATGGGTTTGAAGATGAACGGCAAAAAATACGCCGCGACGTGAAGCAGCAAATTCTTAAAGCGCAATCGCAATATAAGAAAAACTACGATAAGCAACGAAAAAATCCACCTATATTTAAAGTAAACGACGTTGTAGCAATCAAACGTACCCAATTTGTAGCTGGCAAAAAATTAGCTAGCGAATTCCTTGGGCCCTACGTTGTCACAAAGGTGAAACGTAACGACCGGTATGATGTGAAAAAAGCCGAAAACTGCGAAGGTCCAATCGAGACATCAACATCCGCTGATAATATTAAATTGTGGCGCTATGTTTGTAACTCCGAAGAATTAACGTCATCGGGGTCAGATGACGATGAACAGGATGGCCGAATGTAAACAGTGGTCATCAGCCAACTACAGTCGCCAACCACAGTAGCCAACAACAACCACTTAAAGACTCTCAGCTTATAGTTACAAGAATAGTGCGACTTTCAGTTGCCCTTTACTCTCTCAGTTGATCCGTTGTACAAGCAGTTGATAAAGTCGTTTTCTTCAAGTACCAGTGACCTAGCAAGTTAGTCTGAAAGTCAAGTTGCGCGCCGTCGGTTGTCAAGAAGTCCGTTGTGAACATCAGTTGAGCCGTGTGAAACAAAGCTAAATTAAATATCTATTTTCAATTAATGTGTAAAATTAAAACTATACTAAATCATTTATTTGTGAATTACAACAATTGAATTAAATTACATTATATTAATAGTGATTCTTAGATCACATAAAACTATAACTTTCCACTTTTTTTCCTTACATACATACCAACGTACATTTTTATATATATACATACATTTTAATTTTAATTTATTTTGCTATGCTGCGTTCGTACGGTTCGCCAAGTAGCTTTGAACTGCTTTTCGAAGATTCTAAAAGGTGGCGGTAGATATGTGAAATGTTATATGTGTCTGTTTTATAGTTAAGTCTCTTGTTTGGTGGTGCGTATGTTATGTGGATCATTTCTAAAGTGAAACGTTTGTTGTAATGCTTCTCTGTTTGTAGTATGCTCACTGCTTCGAAGTCTGGTTGATGGCCGCTCTCAGCACAGTGGGCTGCAAGTGCTGTTTTTTGTGTGTTGCCGGCTGTTCTACACTTTATATCGGATCGGTGGCCTGATATTCTGGTTTTTAATTTATTCTTAGGCCCGGTTTTTCAGTACAAGTTTAACTCAATTTGTCAGTTAAACTAAGCTTAAACTTGTTACGCAGTTTTTCAGTCAACTTTAAACGAAGTTTAAACGTAGTTTAAGCGGTCAATTCGGCAGGGTTAAACTCTAGTTAACCTGTCAGCTGTTTTGCATATTTGATGCTTTTGGTTGTGAAACAATAAGCTGAACGCAATTAAGAAAGGACGATATTTTTATATTTAATTAAATACTGGATATATCATCTGACGAAAGTGATTATAGTGATGCAGAAATTTGCGAAATCCTAACTATTGCAATACTGAGGAGAACCAATGGCGTTGAATATGTAAACAAATATTATCTGTTGCCGTATCTAGATAAAGAAAAAACCAATGTTGCCGTATAAAAAGCAAATCTTAAAAGCGGCCTTAAACTCTCACTGAAAAACCGCTCTGCAGTTTAACTGGAGTTTAAATTTATGCCGAGTTTAAGCAAACTTAGTTTAAACTGAGCTTAACCAAGGACTGAAAAACCGGGCCTTAGTGGTACCTACGTACTCTTTATTGCATTTTTCATTTTCTTTTCCGGCGCATGGAATTTTGTATATAACGTTGTTTTTATCTAATGTTGCTACTTTGCTTTTCATGTTGTTGAAGAACGTGTTCGTGGTATATGCTGGTTTATGTGCTATTTTAATATTTTCTCTATCGTAAATGTTCGACCCTTTTAATTTATCAGAGAAGCCAGGTATGTACGTCATCGATTTGTACGCTGTGGTTATTTTTCCTCCGTTTTTTGGTGTTTTAATTTGACTGTATTTTTTAATCATCCTCTGTATAATGCCGCGAGGGAAGTCATTCATTTCCAGTATGTTTTTTATTTTTCTTTTGTTTTCCGGTTGGAACACTGTATCGCTTGTGTCCAACACTTTTCTCATAAAATTTTTAGCTGTATTTATAACCATGTTCTTGGGATGTTTTGACTTGTAGCTCATTATACGCCCTGATGCTGTGGGTTTTTGGTACAAATCCAGTTTTATTTGGTTGCCTCTCTTGCACACCAGACAATCTAAGAACGGCAATCTATTCTCAGTTTCTAGCTCCATTGTGAATTTTATATCTTTATGATATGCGTTCAGAGTTGTCATGGTCTTTTCTATTTCGTCTTCCCTTACTATAGCAAACACATCATCTACATACTTGCTAAGAAATCTCGTGTTAGTCACTTTTTTCAATATTTCTTCCATGATGATGTCTGCTACTATCGGTGATGCTGGAGATCTCATTGGAAGTCCCTTTAATTGTGTGTAAATAGTTTCTTCATATTTAAAATATCTGTTTTCCGAGATACAAAATGTCCAATATGTCTTTAAAAAGGTTTTTTGGTATATCAGTGTGTTGTTTTATGTCATCCCACTTTGTCATTATTGTTTCTATTGCTAAACCCGTGGGTACACTTGGAAACAGTGACACTACATCAAACGAACCAAGACGTTCATCATCACATATACAGGAGTTGTTTATCTTCTCTTTTAACTCTATTGCACTTTTTACATTAAACATGGATTCGGACGTCAGACTTTTTAAAACGTTGGTCAAGTATTTACACAAACTATAGGACGGAGAATTAATCATTGAGCAGATAGGTCTTAAAGGCATATTCTCTTTGTGTACTTTTGGCGCACCATATATGCGTGGTGGTAGAGCGGTGTATCCCACTCTGCGTACTAGGAATAGCGGTTTTATTTACCTTATCGAAAATAATTAACGATAAACTTTCTAGCAAAAAGTTTACTTTTTAATTAAGCAAAATGCTATGTTTCACTTCCTAGGTGCGGACAGGGCCGCGGGTAAAGGCTTCTTCTTCTTTAAATGGTCATCTAACCGCCTGGGCGATTTTGACCGTCCAACATAGCTCGCCAGTCGTTTCTTCGTTGCGCCAACTGGCGCCAATTGGAAACACCGCGGGATCGCAAATCGGTCTCCACTTGCTCCTTCCATCGGAGTGGTGGTCTCCCTCTTCCTCTGCTTCCACCGGCGGGTGCCGATAAGAATACCTTCTGGGCTGGAGCATCTTCGCTCATTCGCACTACGTGGCCTAGCCAGCGAAGCCGCGGTGTTTTAATTCGCTGAACTATGTCGGCGTCTGCGTAAAGTTCATACAGCTCATCATTAAATCTTCTACGGTACTCGCCGTCGCCAACGCGTAGAGGTCCACAAATCTTTCGAAGAACCTTTCTCTCGAATACTCCCAGAGCCGCCTCATCAGATGTTGTTAGTGTCCACGCTTCTGCACCATATAGCAGGACGGGTGCGATGAGTGACTTGTAGAGTGTTATTTTCGTTCGTCGAGAGAGGACTTTACTTTTCAATTGCCTACTCAGTCCGAAGTAGCATTTGTTTGCAAGAGTAATTCTTCGTCGGATTTCTAGGCTAACATTATTGTTGGTGTTAATGCTGGTTTCCAGGTAAACGAAGTCCTTTACTATTTCGAAATTATTGCTGCCAACAGTGGCTTGGTTGCCAAGGCGCGAATGCGCTGACTGTTTGCATGATGACAGAAGGTACTTCGTTTTGCCCTCGTTCACCACCAATCCCAATTTCTCCGCTTCTTTTTCTAATTTGGAGTAAGCAGAAGTTACGGCGCGGTTGTTAAGGCCAATGATATCAATATCGTCAGCATATGCCAACAGTTGCACGCTTTTTTAAAATATTGTTCCAGCGCGGTTAAGTTCTGCAGCTTGTATTATTTTCTCCAGCATTAAATTAAAGAAATCGCACGATAGGGGGTCACCCTGTCTGAAACCCCGTTTAGTTTCGAACGGCTCGGAGAGGTACTTCCCAATTCTGACCGAGCTGGCGGTGTTGCTCAAGGTCATTTTGCATAGCCGTATAAGTTTTGCTGGGAAACCAAATTCAGACATAGCGGCATATAGGCAGCTCCTTTTCGTGCTATCGAAAGCGGCTTTAAAATCAACAAAGAGATGATGTGTGTCGATTCTCTTTTCACGGGTTTTTTCCATGATTTGGCGTATTGTAAAAATTTGGTCGATGGTAGATTTACCAGGTCTGAGGCCACACTGATAAGGTCCAGTCAGTCTGTTCACATCAGGCTTCAGTCTTTCGCACAATACGCTTGATAGGACTTTATATGCGATATTCAAAAGGCTGATTCCGCGATAGTTGGCACAGTTTGCAGGATCGCCCTTCTTGTGGATTGGGCAGAGAACACTTAGATTCCAATCTTCAGGCATGCATTCATCCAACCACATTCTGCATAGAAGCTGATGCATACCTTACCAGCTCCTCGCCTCCGTGTTTGAATAGCTCAGCAGGTAAACCATCAGCGCCAGCTGCTTTATTGTTTTTCAATCGGGATATTGCTATTCGCACTTCATTATAGTCGGGTTGTGGAACGTCAATTCCATCATCTTCGATTGTGGGCTCGGGTTCGGCATCTTCTCTGGTTTCTTGCTCAGTTTCTCCATTTAAAAGGGCAGAGAAGTGATCCCTCCATATTCTGAGTGCTCTCTGAACATCGGCCACCAGGTCGCCGTTCTCATTCATACAGGAGTTTGCCCCGGGTTTAAAACCTTCTGTCATTCGCCGAATTTTTTGATAGAATTTTCGGCCATTATTCCCTTTGGCCAGCATCTCAAGCTCCTTTATTTCACGCTTTTCTGCCTCTCTTTTTTCGCCCGGAAAAGCCGCCTCGCTTCCCTCTTCAACTCGCGGTAGTGTTCACGGGTAAAGGCTAGTAATATTATAAATGTGAATGTTTGGATGTCCCGACGTTTGCTTTTGTTCCTCTATAACGTGAGAATGACAAATCGGGAAATTGAAATTTGGTGTGCAGACACCTAATAGTCTGGAAAAAATTATAGGCAATTGTTTGTAATTATTGCCCAAAAACCTTAAAATTTCCATACAATATGGACATCAAACGAAAGGGAAAGGTCACAGCTTTCATTTGAACTGTTCCATATTTCGATATATTTATCGATAAATCAGTTATCGGTGAAAATGTTTTCCTATAAAACCTGGAAGTTTGCGTGCAATGTGAGCCTCAAACGAAAAGGCAAGGCCACAGATTTTATCTAAACAGTTCGGTATTTCAATATATTTATCGATAACTGAGTTATCGGTCAAAATGTGATTGGCCAAAAACCTGAAAATTTCCCTACAATATAGGTATCAAACGAAAGGGAAAGGTCACAGCTTTCATTTCAACTGTTCCATATTTGGATATATTTATCGATAAATCAGTTATCGGTGAAAATGTTTTCCTATAAAACCTGGAAGTTTGCGTGCAATATGGGTCTCAAACGAAAAGGCTAGGCCACAGATTTTATCTAAACAGTTCGATATTTCGATATATTTAACGATACCTGAGTGATCGGTAAAAATGTGATTGGCCAAAAATTTTAAAATTTCCCTACAATATGGATATGAAACGAAAGGGAAAGGTCACAGCTTTCATTTGAACTGTTCCATATTTCGATATATTTATCGATAAATCAGTTATCGGTGAAAATGTGGTTCCTATTAAACCTTGATATATGCGTTCAATATGGGTTTCAAACGAAAGAGCAAGGCCACAGCTTTCATATGAATTGATCCATATTTCGATATATTTATCGATAAATGAGCTATCGGTGAAAATGTTGTTCCAATAAAACCATGAAGTGTAATATGGATGTCAAACGAAAGTATAAGGCTACAGCTTTCATTTCAACTTTGCAATATTAATAAAACTAAGCACTAAGTATTAAAACACAAAATTTTTTTTTGTTGTTTTTTAGTTATGAAAACACTAAATGTTTATTTTTCTAAAGAATCTAACCAGTTATCGATTTTAAATTTCTGAACTCATAAATATGCCCAAAAATATTATGAGCAACGGACATGCCTCGGTGGAACTTTTATGAGCGAAACTGCCATGGTCGTATTATTGGATAACAAAATAATTTTTCCAATACTTAAAACGAAAGCAATATTTAGCCCCAAAAATTTCACTTTCAATCGATTTTTACGATACGAGTATATATTTATACATCAACAAAATCAAATAATAAAGCAAACCTTTTAATTTTTAAAGCAACCTGAAGAAAGAGCGCAACAGAATATTTTAAAAAAATACCTTATAAGGGGCCGTTGGTTAAGGCTTCTATAATATTACATAAATGTCAAAGTTTGAACTTAAATTTTCTCTTCGGGAACACTGTTTTAAATTGCCACTACTCTGAAAAAAAAAAAAAAATTAAATAAGTTATTTGGGAAAAGCGACACATTTGGATTTTTTTGCCCAAAATGACTCATTTGGTGCAGTGTAAATGTAATATAACTCCGTGTGTATGTGTAAGAGTATAGTAACAATAATTTAAAAGTATATATACTTGTTTTCTATTCATCAGAGCCAGGTATTGAACAGCATCAAAATTTGCGTCAAATATTATGGAAAATTTTTTCGGTCACAAGTTTCTCTTTTTAAAAAAGTGGACATCGAACTTTTTATAATGTTTCGAATTAAAGTAGTCACAAATGAACATTGATATCCGAAACTCATATTTGGCAATTACATAGTCTTCTGTATTTAGATCTTTTATTAAAATTTGTTTTAGGGATTATATTAGGACTTTTTGGTGCCTTTTTGGAGTTGTTTCAGAGACCATTGTGGGACTTTTTTAGTCATTTTGGGACATTTTCTGGATTTCCGTTTTCCGGGTCATTTCGGTATGGTTTTCGGCACTATTTTGGAATCATTTCTAGGGTTATGCGGGGTAATTTCCTTAAAAAGGTCCCATAATGGTCTCTAAATAAGTTCCAAAATATTCAAAAAAAAATACTAATATAAGTCCTAAAACAGTTCCGAAATGGTCTTGTAAAAATCCCAAAATAATCCTTAAACAATCCTGAAATTACCAGGAATAGAACCAAGTAGTCCCGCCAAAGGCCTTATTTGATCCAGCAATCATCCCGTACTGCAATCAAATCAACTCAGTGAATCTCAATTTATACAAAAATAACCAAAAAAATCTTTATCTATCTATAACCACATATGGGTATAATTTTTCTGTATCTCGATGTGCTTATTTTTTTATTTTCAAAAGCTCGTATAAAAATTTAAATTTAATTCTGTGTTCAACATTTTTTGAATAACCAATAACTATTCACTCTTCACTCAAGTTTTTTTGAAGAATGAATAAAAATATATTTTTTGTTTTTGTAGTTTTTTATTCAAGGCGATCTGACCCTGTTTGGCTAGCTTCTTTATTTATTCTTTGAAAGTCCTTTATCAAGTGAGTATTTAAAATTGTTGATGCATCTTGATGATCTTGAAATTAAATTTTGAGGAACTTATCAGCTCGTATGAGTGACATGCCCTTGTTTTCCAGGAAGACAGGCTGCTGACACCCCCTGCGGGTTAGGGGGTTGGAATATGCCCGAGGTAGGCATACCGGTCGTAAGAGGTGACTTATATGCACAAAGGTAATGACGTGGAACTCGATGGTTGATCTGCGGATATGATACCTCTCATTACCCATATTCTCCTTTCTTACGGAAGGAGACGTGACATGATCTAGAAGGTTTCACTGGTCATACCAAATCGCTACCACGACAGTCGGGTATCACTGCAAGGGAGTACCGGAGCGTACCGGGTTCATATCCGGCGAAGGACTCTCACTTCCGACAACACTTCCCAAAACCTTCGGGGAGTGTTTTTGTCGCTAAAAACTACAACAACAACAACAAGCTGCCGACCAGAGCGGAAATTCCAATGCAGTTGTCTTGAAGATCTCATCGATACATTTTTATTGTAGAATAAGTTGATTTCTCTTCTTGTTTCACCAACTTCCTCTGCAGATAGTCGAATTTTGTTAATCCGAGATTTTAAAGTGGGGCTGAATTCGTTGGTATTCTCTTCCATATTTTCTGCAACTTCATCTGTTGGTGTAGGTACATCCTCGCTGAGATAAACTGCACGATCAGCGATAGCCTTCTCCAATCTCTCCTTATTTCGTTAATTGTTTTCCCAAAATAATTACAACTTTCTGAATTGGTTGCTCTCCACTGCTTTTAAACACTTCCAGTTTGCAATACTTTTTTCAAAGTGAGCAACGTCTAACCTTATGTATGATATTTCAGGCCGCATGTTACCCAACGGATCAGCAGATAAAATTAAGATCAGCGTTTCAACATATGTTTTTATGTTCTGCTCATTAAACGCTAAGGATATAGCAATAATTAATGCTCTGGAACAATCGCACCCTACCTCATCTGCTTTCGAAACACCCATTCGTATCCATTTTTTCAAACATAACTCTATCAATATCGTGCTTTGATCGTCGGTGAGAAGCTGATTCACAGAAAGTGTGCAGTGGCTGAAATTAATTACGATAACGTTTTGAAAAATATGACAACCTTTGTTTTCGTTCTCATACACAATTTTTTTGCATATGCTGGCTGCTCCGTCGATGGCTATTTAACACTTTTGCTTTTTAATTTTCATCAAATGGTGATACCGTTTGTATGAATGCAGTTGAACATTTGATTGATAAAACACATAAAATGTATCCTGTTTTATGTTTCCGATGTAGTTGTTGAAATCAGGGCTGTCCCTCATCTTCTCTAAGTTTTCCTTTCCAATTACTAGTTTGCAGTCACGCATTTTTGGATAACTCTTGCCGATGGTATGGTGGTTTCCACAGCAGCTGCTTCTTCACCTATCCTGGTACCCTTAACCTTTCTTGTGGGTCTTCTTATGTCCCTACATCTGAAACGTAATATCGCCGGAAATGTTTCTGGAACAGAGTCCATTAATCCTTTTCCGTTTTCTGCTGATGGTTTGATGAACGGTAGCGGCTTTCCAATAATAAACCCTAGCATTTCTAAAAAAATGCATATTTGTACTCAGTTAGTTTCTGGAATTCGTCCATTACGCAGTCTTTCCAAGCCAACCTCTGCAAGTGGGGGTAGTTGCGGCCATCATAGTTAACATTATTTTTCTCTCGTCACTTTGAGTTTCTTCTGAGTGAAATTCAAAAAGCTATCCATAGTAGCGCTATAATCATTTAATGGATATAGCTCTCTATAGACATCTTTCTCCTTCCACTTTCCGCTGAAATGTTCGCCTATTTCGGACCAAATGGGATACGATGGTCTTGGAAGCAATCTCCTATTTTGAGGTAGATGTTCCAAAAGCTGCTTTAGTATAGTTAGGCGCTCGTCCAGTGGCGCTCTCGATGCACGGCCAGATTTTTTTTTAGAGTAAGAGTCCAGTGAACGATTAAATTTTTCACTCAATAAGTTAGCAATAAGGTTACGTTAATATTGATTTTAGTTCCATGAAATTTTTAATAAATTTTTGCTGAATTGAAAGCAGTTTAATTCAAAATTGTATATCGTAACGAAATTATCACTTAGATCTTTCATAAAATTCAGAAAAGATTGAGTGGGAGTCCTAGAGTTCCTTCGCTTTTTATACAAAATATCCGTTTTTCATTTTAGCAATTTTAAATTTAGTATTTAGTCTTCATCTACCTAGGTCAGGCCCGTACGCAGGGAGGGGGGAGGGAACATTTTTAAAATTTGTGCAATAAAATTTGGCTGCTAAATGAAATAGTACGGAAATACTCAGCGGTGCTGAGCAACAGTTGTGCTCGCTGAAAGCGCGCAATGATATTGGCTTTGCCTTGAAAAAGCAAAAGCAGACCATGAAACAAATTTTCAATTTACCATTAAATTATAATCTGACTTTGCCTCCCGTTTTCTTAAAAAAGTTAAAACAGCGGTATGTACCTATGCCTGCATTTTCATTTCAATTTCCGTGTTCAAACACAGATACAAATTGACGTCAAGGAGTTGCTTTTTTGCTTTTTGTGGGAGAGAGAGCGACGATGGAAGGGGACGGGTACCGAGTTGCCTGTGCTCGCGAAACACGCTTTGTGTTGCCGTTCGTCTCAATTATGTTATGTTGGCCGCAGATTAATTTTGACATTTTCCTTCATACCTTTTTTTACATTCGCATGCACACATATTAATAAACGACATAAAAGTAATTGTATCAACAGATTTTCAAAGTTTATTTCCAAGAAAATAATACAGTTATATTAATTTGAGCGAAAACACATTTTTTCATTCAAAATATTCATACAACGCAGTACAAAAATTCTTAGTACATATGTATGTGTTGCGAGAATCATCATACAATGCTGCTGTGGTTGACAAAACACTTCGCTTAAATACATATTCTGTACACCTACGCTTCGGAATAACCGAAGCAAAATCGTAAGCTCAACAATCCTGAACAGGCCGTCGCAAAAAAAGTACTTAAGCGTGGCAGTTTTGTAATTAGATCAACAAGAATTATAAAAGTGAAAGTAAGTGTAAATAAAGTGTTTAAGAAAAAAATAAACAAAGTGCTTTTGTCGGTTGAAGCAGTTTTCAGGCACCAAAGAGATCAAAAATTGGTAGCAAATATGCCTTGGAAACTGCTTCTACTAACTGACTCAGTTGAAAAATATAATTCGGCAGGTTGCCATTAAAAATAAGGTTCGTGCTATAATAATCAAATAAAAAGTGAAATCTTTAATTATGAAGCGGAGTTTATTCCAATATTTTGATGCTAGACCTGAATGCAGTATAAAATAAAAAACGGTAAGTACTATTTATTGGTATTTGGTTATGGTTTTTTCTAAGAAATCCTGTAAGGTGTCAAGCACCTTGGGTTTTTTTTTATCGAATTTCGGTAGAAAATTATGTAGCTATTAGTGATTATTTTGGTGACGGCTTATTAAAGGCGGTTTAACTTTAACAATTTCATAATTTGTTTAGTCATTTCGGTATCACAATTTGCCCCGTTTGGAAAACGACAGTCGCCATATTTTTACACTCAGCGTGCATATCACACAGAGTATATTCACTTTGGTAACATAACGGTTGATCATAGAATCCCATATACCGAAATGCTCAGGATAAAAACAAAGATTAATTTAATCATGTCCGTCCGTGTATCCGCCTGTGATCACGATAACTTGGGTAAATATTGAGGTATCTTATGTAAGGTATTGTACGAGTTCTTTGGACCTCGTCTATTTAAAAAGAGAAATCGGAGGATAACCACACTTACTTTTTTACATAGAATATTTGGAAAACAAAAAAACCTGATTATTTTTAGTAAATTTTTCATTACTTCAAGATGGTTATAATAATTCCTAGTTAATTATTATATTTATTTGTTATTGAAGAAAACTGAAAAACATACAAACATATAGAGCCCTAATTTCTATTTTATCGTAATCACCATAAGTCAGATTTTACAGGCAAGATTTTCTTCTGCTTTTCTCTCAAACCGAAAAAACCCTATTCTGAATCAGGACTTATGTTATAGAACATCTCTACCCTCTTGGCAAATACCAGAAGCTTCCTGTTTTGTTTTAGACTTATAACAGAAACTATATTCAGTAAATCGGTTAAAGGACCACGTCCTCTTTTATATAAAATATTTGTAAAAGTTTTTAGGTGCTTAAAGTAAGCATGTTTCTAGTAAAAGCTGGCAAATGTGTTAATAACCCTGCCAATCGTGTTTAAAATGTGCCTCAGCAACATAAGAAAAGTTATTTATCTAGAATGAACTGTACAATTCAGACTCACGCTTAGTATCAATGTTCGGTTACAACCGAACTTAGACACCCTTACCTGTTTTTATTAAGATCTTACTTTTCTAAATCTTTATGCATCATTGAAACAATTCAGGTGAATGAACGTAATAAAATAACCAACACCAAAATCTACAAACCAACAATCGTCAGTCTCCGAAATAGTAGCTTCGCCATCTGTAACTCCTGAACCAACTACAACAAACCGTTTGGCAGCAGTCAATCAATTTGACATTAGCTTGTTTGTCAATAAGTCAACAGCTGACAGTATTGAGTCTTCTATTAAGCTTCAAAATAAAATTTGGATACCTCTATCAAATTACACTGTGGAACAAATTCAGGTTAGCAAAAGTTAGGTCGATTCTGAGAGTGAGGGGTGAAAATAGAGGCTAAATTAGAAGACCCGTATCGCGGCGTTGGATTATGTTAGTTCGAATTTTTTTTTAATCGACCTTCGAAATTTGCAGTCAAATGCCGATTTTAAGTATATTGTTTGTATGGGTTTTTGGCTATAACTCGTCGACTCATTGATATTTTTTCAATCTGTTAAAGCCAAATTATTGCTAGAGACCTGTGCAACAATTAAAATTAAAAAAAAATTTATTAATAAAATTTTTGTAGTGCTTGTGAAGCAAAATGTTGGAAATTTTTTTTCATGCTTTTTGAACATATTTTCCACATTCTTTTTTCTTTCTGTTTGATCTATAATATGCTTCTCATGGTTAGCCTATTCGGGAAAGAAAGATGGTGCTTTGTGTAAATGTTGCGTATTATTTGGTGTGCGAGAAGGGGGAGCTAATAAAAAAATATTGGGACAATTGGTACTAATACCATTCCGGAATTGGAAAAACGCGTTAGAGGCATTCAACAAACATCAATCCACAGATTATCACAAAAAAGCACTACTATAGTCGACTATGCGAGCTAGTATTAACCAAGAAAAAAAATTACCAATAGATTTGCAACTATCACAACAAAAGTTGGATTTTATTGCAAAGAGCAAAACATTTTAGTTCCTATTATCGAGACCATAATTTTGTGCGGTATACAGGGTATAGCATTGCATGGATCGGAAGAAAATGGCAGCATAACTTCTAGTGAACCACTCTACAACGATGGAAATTTTCGGTCGCTATTAAGGTATCGAGCTAAGGGCGATGTCGAATTGAAAAAACATTTGGAGTCATCATCGAAAAACGCTACGTACACTGGCACCCGTATTCAAAATGAGTTGATTTTGATTTGCTTCTCATTGATACAAAAACAAATTATTGAAAAAGTGAATAGATCGAAAGCTTTTTCAATATTAGCGGACGAGACTTCAGATATTTCAGGCATTGAACAAATGGTGATTTGTGTAAGATATTTGGACACTGACGAAGGTACTCATAAAATTTGCGAAAGTTTCTTGACATTCACACCTGTGACCGATTTCTCTGGAAAAGGATTAGCGGAAACTCTAATAAATTTTCTTGAATCTTCTGGCATCGACCTTACATATTTAGTAAGGCAAGGTTTTGATGGAGCTAAGTCTATGAGTGGCGAATTCCATGGTGCGCAGAGTTACGTCAAAGACAAATATCCGCTAGTCAATTATTCCCATTGCGCTTCGCACAGTTTTAACTTGGCTGTTAATGACTCCTGCAAAAGTAATGAAATAGAAAATTGCATAGGCACCATCAAGAGTGTTTACGGATTTTTTTTAAATATCGAAAAAGGTAATTTGCTCTACAAAAGGCTATTGACGCTGAACAAAATTTGACGAAGAACAAAAAATTAAAAAGTCATTGTGCCACAAGGTGGGCTGAGCAGCATGAAGCTTTAGCGACTTACCTTTATTTACAGCCTGCAGTTATCTCCGCTACATGGAGGGACTCAACATCATCCGAAGCTTTCAGTTGATGTCACCAATCAAAACATTGGTATATTAGGTATAGTAAAAACAATATGGGCCTGCTCGATAATGCATCACTGCATAGTATTTTCAAATCATTACTTTCCAAAATAGGCCTTAGTCTCCTTTGTTATACGAGTATAATCAATTTCCGCAAAACAAATAGTAATTATTGAATATTATCAGGAAAGTGCTTAGCCGGCAGCCAAAGATCGAGGAAAACTATGCAGTGATGCTTGTATTTACTGCATTATAGGGTAATGTCAATTTATCAAATTAAATCTTATTTTTTATTCAAGATCACATTGCAAGCACTCACGTCAGTCCATTCCTTGACCTTGACATCGAGTCGCGCTCTACAAAGTGTCAATCAGGATTTAGGCGAAGTAGTGGTGCTAGCAGATGCTGCAAGAAATATTTTGCTATCGAGGAGGGAACTTGCGGAAGAAAATTTTAAAACAATTTTTCAAGCAGCATTGGTTATATGTGATGAGTACGATATTGAAATTCGGAAACTAAGACTCGCATGCACGAATTTGCAGCTTTCCATTGAAGAATACTATAGAATTGCAATTTACATCCCTTACTTGAATCTTTTCATGACGCATTTGCAAGATAGATTTTTGAAACACAGAAACATTTTATCTAATTTTACTTGTCTCTTCCCAGACAAAACAGAAGATTTTGATATAGAGTCTTGTTGTAAGCTATTCAAGACATATGAATCTATTTGACATTACTCATTGCCAGCAATATGGACAAGTGAGGCACAGTTGTGGAGCAAGCGCATATAGCGGGTATGAAGATCAAGAATTCTTTAGAAGCCTTTGATATTTGTAATATTGATGCTCTCCCCAATGTATATCAAATTTTGAGAATTCTGACTGATTTGTTTGTTACGACTGCAGGAAATGAACGAACATTTTCAACTTTGCGTCGTCTTAAGACTTATTTAAGATCGACAATGAGTGCAGACCGCCTTAATGGTCTTGCTGCACTTAATATTCATCGCAATTTAGAGGTCGACGTTCAATTCGTGTTAAAAGAATTTTTCTCTATACCCCGACGAGTGGCACTATTGAAAGATTATTAGTTTTAGAATATGCAACTAAAATGTGATTTTTGTTTAACAAAGAAAAATTATAAAATAATGATATTTTAAGATATTTCGTTTTTGTTATTGAAAGTAGGTTTTAGCGCCCGCTAGATACACCCACCCTCCTCCGACCAGCTAACTCTTCCTTTGAACATAGTATTCTTTAATCCGGTAGTAATAATAATTTTTACGGAAAACCGCCTCCCCCAAGGGAAAATCCTGCGTACGGCCCTGACCTAGGTGTATATTGGCGCGTTCTGTACTGTATAGGCGCGTTCCAACAAGGAGTGATTCAGATCCAGATAGAAGTTTTGCATGTAAATGCAACAAAAATGTTGTGATTCTGATATTTTTCGGGAGCAATTTCGGATCCGTATTGAAGTTCTGTTCATTTAATTGGTGGAACAGACAGACATATGTAAACACACGTATATACACAAACAAGATCCGTATCGTTCGGTGAGATCTTGATCGTGATACGGATCTGGAACGCAACTAGAGTAAGACCCCAGGTTTGAGCTAATAGCTTATTCTGTAAGTCTGTCTCATCTCAAGTCACTAAATTTGAAATTTTTCATCAGAGACAATTTTTGTGACTTAAGAGAAAATCACAAAACTTTTACCAATGATATGTGGTGAAAACACACTTGCATACATCTTAAGTACAGCAGTACCTGTATACATATCGCGATAGCCCAGGCATTAAGTGTCTCGAGTACAACGTGCCTTGTCTTTGTCTTTTTATACCTTTCCTGAACATGAAATGGTATTATAATTTTGGTCCGATGTTTGTAAGTATGAGAAGAAGAAGAGATAGACCCCCCAATAAGTATACGGAAACGATCAGGGCAATGACCTGAGTCGATTTAGCCACGCCCGTCTGTCCGTCTGTCTGTTTGTACGCAAACTAGTCCCTCAGTTTTTGAAGTATCTTGATGAAATTTGGTATGCGGGTGCCATTTTGCATGAAATCAGCAAGATCGGAGCAATACAACGCATAGCTCCCATGCAATCGATATTTTTGATAAATGGGTTTTGGGCTATAAATTTTGCAATTAAAAAGCTAGGAGTCTAAAATTTTGCAGGTCTGATATTTATCATATATGTAATGTCTGTAGTGAAAATCACCCAGATCGGACCAATATAACATATAACTCCCATACAATCGATAGTTTCGATAAATGGGTTTTGGGCTATAAATTTTGCAATTAAAAAGTCAGGAACCTAAAACTTTGCAGGTTTGGTACTTATTATATATGTAATGTGTGTAGTGAAAATCAGCCAGATCGGACCACCATAACATATAGCTCCCATACAATCGATTGTTCCGATAAATGGGGGTTGTGCTATGTATCTTTAAATTATCAGTTTTGCAGAGTTTGTACTAATTGTAAGTAGGGATCGGACACTTAAAACCGTGATGCGCATTCATGAAAGGTATAAAGTCTTCGGCACAGTCGAAGACATCCCTTTCCTTACTTGTTTTAATTTATTAAATTTTTAACCCAATATTCGTTTGCTTGTGACCTACCTAGAAACAAATTAGTGACTTTTTTCTTTTTAAGATTAGAGATGTGACACAGCTTACTACTTACTAAATTGTATCAAAATTGAAATTGGCCGCAAAATGTCTCTATTAGTGACTAGATACTGCTTACAGTATGCACCTATAAAATAAAGATGAACAGAGATGCTCATATACAATGAAAAAAATTACTTGGGGTTATGGTGAACATTTTTGAGCTTTAAAAGGTTACCCTATGCCTAACAAGCATAGATTACTTGGCTCTGTATGTAGTCACACATGGCCCACTCCAAGTTTAGTCTTACATACATTCATGCACCCATATTTACTGTACATATGTACGCTTGTGTGTTTCCTATAGCGAAATCCATGCGAAAATTAGTCGACATTTTCATTCTAACCGTTTAAAGATTTTTGAAGTGCATCTATATTTGGTTGATAGGAAAAGTTAGCACCGGTGATTTTCATTTTGGTATGTCGAGTATTAGCATTCATATTACAATCGAACAAATTAGGTTAGTTCGTGATGTAAAAAATTGTTACAAATTATGATGATTTTTGTATAAACAGCGTTCGTGGTATCTAAAAAATTTGCAAGTGAGAGGAAATTTAATGATTTCGGCCAGCAAGAATTTGGAATCAAGAAAATCAGCGGACTTGGAAACATGGTTGGTTTTTATTTCAACGAAACAGTTTAGTTGAATGTTTTAATTTGCATATGTTTTTAATTTTTCTTTAAAGTTTTGTTAAAATATAACACTCTAAATTCCAACAAATACTTTTATTCTCGAATTGTTGCAAAATTGTTTGTCTGCTGCACCGTGGCAATCAGCTGACTCAAGCATGCCACTTTCTGCAAAGTTTTCGTTAGCGTAAAAATCTGCAATAATCACTCATTGAGAGAAAGTAATTAAAAAATTTTGATAATCTCGTTGCTGGATCAATGTTTCTGTACTTTTACCCGAACACACCTATTATCTCGCAGATATTTTGATCAAATAGGATAAAATAAAATCAAATTATTAAAATTTTAAAACAAAGCAACTTCAGAACCTAACGAGTCAGGAATAGTCAGAAGTTACTAGAAACTCATCCCGCTCTGTGTTATTTACCCAGCCAGCAACGAAGCGTACTTTGTCCACACGACACATTTTTCCTTCTTGAGCTGACTTGTTACCGGAAATAAATATTTCATCAAATTCGACTTAAAACATTAACTCTGACATTGAATGTCAATAAAGAAGTCAAAAAAATTTCAGTTTGAAAAGTAATCTAACAAACAATTTTTTTCTGGATGCTCGTTTTTACAGTTGTTTTGTTGTAAGTGAAGTAATAATTATATTTGAATAAGTTGAGAAAACTAACTAATTAATAAGTGTTTCTTGTTTCACAGGTTTGCTTCAGCATATACATCGTGTATAACTGCTACTTCAAAGGCTTGTGCAGACTCTTTGATCACGCCGGAGCTCCCCATTGAACCATTGGATTAGACTTTGACATACCCGACAGCTATCATTCCCATAACATTGGTAACACTTCTTGCCATGCTTGACATACTAGCGGCGTTTCCTTCTAACAAGTGCGTCATGTATGCATGTTATAACCACTTGTCAAAATTTGTGCCGGCAGCATCAGCAACAGCGAGCAAAAAACGAAAACACAAATTATCTAGTTATATATCTATGGGCTAACATTTTTTCCATACAATCAATTGCCAGAGTATATCTATGTCTAAACATGCATTAATTCCTATAAAAAATATCGATATATTCGTATGGGCTAGGGCCGCTGCATAGGTATATCATATTTAACAAATAATGCTTTATTATTTTCTTGGTAGCACAGACATACATATGTATACGCAGTATTTACACAAACAACTCTCGTTCCGGTTAGATTTTGATCGTGATACTGATCTGACTAGCTCTTGGAAAGCTACTTATATGTCCCTTTTTTGAATTAATCGTAATACTACATTTACACAGCACCGCATTTGGAAAATTCAAATGAGCCATTGTGAACATATTTACTTTAGCTCATTTGCATTTTGTTTAACATTTCCTTTATGCGAAACTTTAAACGCAATGCATTTGAAAAAAAAATAAAATGAAATCAGTTTTTTGGGAAATGCGACGCATTTGGATTTTTTAGCCCAAAATAACTCATTTGGTCCAATGTAAATGTAATATAACTGTGTGTGTATGTGTAAGAGCATAGTAACAATATTTCAAAAGTATATATGTGGGAATGGAGGTGGCAACGCCATTGCCGGCACTGCAAGAGAAGAGAAGAAACCAGAGAAGAACGAAAACGACAGAGTTGTGTTGCAAAAGCCGAACGACGGAGACGTGTGTTTCATCAGCCGAATTTAATATTTTATACGTTTTCTTAAATTACAATGTAATTCATTTTACTTAACTTCATAATACATCAATTTCATTTAAACAATATACAATAAACTAGATTACAATTGTTCGCCTCTTACAGAACAAATCCATAATCTTACATATGGCGGCTCAACCTCAGTGAAAAAAAAAAGACGTGTCGAAACTTGTGTGACTGAGAAGTTTCTAGAAGTAAATTGTGCGCTTGTGTAATAAATCCATAAAAGCCATAAAGGCAATAAATGTGATAAGCTTAATAATATTACACTTGTTGAGTGAATATAATAAATTTATAAACGTGAATTAATGTGAATATATGCGAAAATAAGCATAAATACGGAAATACATACCTAAAAATGTGCTTAGTTGCGTTTGAGAAAATTCGCGGAATGTTGCGCATTGAAAAAAAGCAAAACATTGTATTGCTACACAAATACATATTTGAGAGCGACGGCGACAGAAATAACCGAAAGCGGTTACGTGAATTCGACGGATTTTGTGTTGATAAAAATGACGGAAAATATGACGAAAAAATAACATTCATAGCTGAAAATCTGTCCAGCAATGATTTGGTTATATTATCTAGTATGTTAAATTTGCAACATAACAACGACGATTTAGCTGCACACATATTTACGAATTTAAGAGGGGGTAATTTGTTAGTTGATGCTGTTTTTGCAAACGATGGCGATCGAGACGACGACGACGCAAGCGAAGGCAACGTCAGCGCAAATAACGAGAATGTGCGCAGCAAGGAAGTAAACGACGATTCTGCTGCAAATAATATGTACAAAACGGCAGATATAGAAACGACGATAAACAACGAGAGAATGGGTGCTCATTCAACAGTAGTGGCACAAAATGTTGAGTCAGCAATGGGGAGAAATGATAGGGGTACATTGTCACATCAATTTGTGTTCAGTTTTAGTGATTTGGAAGACTCTATTAGACCATTTTCGGGGAATGACGAATTTCCTATCGAAATAGGGGTCAGAAGAAATGTCCATCATGATGGCATGGGATGAACTGCAGAAATTTATATTTGCAAAACGGTCTTTGAAAGGGCGTGCAAAAATGTTTGTTATGAGCGAACGTGGTATTTTAAGTTGGAATGCTCTGAAGAATGCATTATTAGATGAATTTAAATCGGAGGTAGATAGCGCGCAAATACACAAATTAATGTCGGAAACGAAAATGAAGAGTAAAGGAAATGTACAAGAATATTTATTGCGAATGAAAGAAATAGCGTTGCGCGGCGGGGTAGAAGACAAATCGCTGATGCAATACGTAATAGACGGTATTAATGACTTGAGTATTAACAAATCAGTGCTGTATAACGCCAAAGATTTAAAAGATTTTAAGAACAAACTTAAGTGCTACGAGAAAATAAGCGAGCGGTCGGTAAGTGCGAAATACGTGGAGCACAGAAATAAAAATGTTGTGAGTGACAAAAATCAAAAAACAAGTAATGACAACAGAGATTTAAAATGTTTTAACTGTGGCGTTAAAGGACATTTATCGGCGAACTATGAGAATAAAGCTAAAGGCTTAAAATGTTTTAGATGCAATCATTTTGGTCACATAAGCAAAGATTGCCAAAAGAATAAGAATGAAAGTGCTAAAAATTCGAGTAGCGTATGCAAGATTGCAGTAGAGCATAAATCTATGTGTAAAAATGTAATAATAAATAAACGAAGTTTCGTAGCATTGATAGATACAGGTAGCAAATACAATATTGTAAATGAAAGCGTGTACGTAAGTTTAAACAAACCGTGTCTTGAAGAATGTAATTTTTATTTAGTCGGTTTTGGAAATCAAAATAAAATAAAACCGATGGGTGCATTTAAAATAAATTTCAAAATTGACGAAGCACAGTTTAAGGATAATTTTGTAGTGGTACCTTCACAAATATTAGACATTGAAGTGGTGTTAGGTGCGGAATTTTGCAAAACAAGCTGAAATTAAAATAAATCGCGACGGTATTGTAATTAATAAATCAGCAAACGAAAACGAACTAAATAGATTGATGAAAATTGATATTGTAAGTTATAACGATGTAGAAAGTGACATTGAGATAACATCTAGCAAGCAAGCAAAGGAAGAGGTGTGTAAAATGATTAAAGAATATCAGCCAGAAAGTGTTAAATCCAGAAATGTAGAACTACGAATTGTGCTAAAAGATGACATTCCGAGTTTTTCGCGTCCGCGAAGATTTGCTTACTCAGAACGGTGTGTGATTGAGAACCAAGTCGAGCAATGGTTAAAAGATAAAATTATAGAACCATCCGAATCCGAGTATAGTAGTCCGGTAGTATTGGTTCAAAAGCGTGACGGTTCTCAGCGGTTGTGTGTGGGCTATAGACAGCTAAATAAAAAGATGGTGCGTGATCATTTTCCTTTGCCGTTGATTGAAGACCAACTCGATAAACTACAAAATGCGGAAATATTCAGCACAATAGATTTGAAAAATGGTTTTTTTCACGTCGGCGTAGAAAAAGAAAGTCGTAAGTATACATCTTTTATTACACACAATGTTAAATTTTTGAGAGCTCCATTTGGGTTGACGAACTCGCCAAGCGTATTTCAACGCCATGTGAATGCTATGTTTCGGGATTTGGCGAATAAAGGCATAGCTATTCCATACGTTGATGACATAATTATACCAGCAAAACCAGAAGAAGAGGCAATTTCAAAGTTGAAACTAGTTTTTAAGCAATACGAAACATATGTGTTAGTAATAAATTTCAAAAAATGCTGTTTTTTGAAGAAGAAAATTGATTTTTTGGGTCATGTCATTGAAAACAAGTCGATACGTATATCTGAGCCGTAACTAAATTTCCGATTTCCAGTAATCAAAAGCAGTTGCAGAGTTTCTTGGGGTTAGTTGGATATTTTCGGAAGTTTATTCCAAGATTCTCAATAATAGCTAAACCGTTAACTGACCTGTTAAAGAAAAATACGAAATTTGTAGTAAACAACGACGAAGTAACGCAATTAATACATTGAAAAAACTAATAACAGAAAACCCAGTTTTAAAAATATTTCGTCAAGGGCATGAAACAGAGTTGCATACAGATGCTTCAATAGATGGTTTTGGTGCCATCTTATTACAGAAGTCACCTGATGATGGTCTTATGCATCCAGTTTATTTCATGAGCAAGAAGACGACAGAAGCAGAAAAGAAGTTTACCAGTTATGAACTAGAAATTTTAGCAGTTGTAGAAGCACTACGTAAATTCAGAGTATATTTATTGGGAGTACAGTTTAAATTAATTACTGACTGTAATGCTTTTGCTAAAACCGTTGAAAAGAAAGATATTAGTTCCAGAGTGGCGCGTTGGATAATGCTGTTGCAAGAGTTTAACTACAGTGTTGAACATAGGGCGGGTACTAAAATTCGACATGCGGATGCGCTTAGTAGATATCCCGTGATGATGATTAACGACGACAGCATGCACAGCAAGTTAAAGTGTGCACAGGCACGAGACGAAACATTGAAAGCTATTATAGATGTATTAGCAGAGAAGTCGACGCACAATAATTATTTTACCAAGAATGGGTTGCTATACAAATTAGTTGACAACTTTGAACTTTTAGTGGTACCATTAGGTTTGCAGCACGAAGTAATAAGGCAGTCTCATGAGAAGGGTAAATTTTCTGTAAAAAAGACGAAAGGGGTAGTTGGAAAAGATTACTATATTCCAAACCTAGACGACAAAATAAAACAGCACATTAGTTGTTGTATACCATGCATAATAGCTAATCGCAAAGATGGCAAGCAGGAAGTCGAACTGCAACCAATAGCGAAAGAAGAAGTACCATTACAAACGTTTCATATAGATTTTCTAGGACCACTTTAATCGACAAACAACCAATATAAGCATATACTTGCAATAATCGACGGTTTCACGGTTTCGACGGTTGGTTGTACCCAAAAAAAACAACATCAGCAAGAGAAGTAACGACGAGGCTACAGGCACAAAGTTTAATTTTTGGTAATCCAGTAAGAATCATCTCCGATAGGGGTTCAGCATTTATGTCGGAAGAATTTAAGCGATACTGCGATGATGAAAGTATAGTACATCATCCAATACCTACAGGGCTTCCGAGGGCTAATGGACAGATCGAAAGACCTAACGCCGTAATTATTTCAGTTTTGTCTAAGTTGTCTGTAGACGATCCGAGCAAATGGTTCAAATGGGTTGGCAAAATGCAACAAATTGTAAACTCTACGCATTGCAGAAGTATTAAAACTACTCCATTCGAATTGTTAGTTGGTATAAAGATGCGTACCGAGTTTGACGTGAAACTAAAAGAGATGATAGACGACGAAATTGTTAAAGTATTCAACGAAGAACGTATGCGTAAACAGGCGAAACAACAAATTTTACAAATGCAAGCAGAAAACAATCGAACATATAACCTAAGACGGAAACCAGCAACAATGTCCAAAGTGGGCGACATAGTTGCAATTAAGCGAACGCAACTAGGTGGTGGTCTCAAATTAAAGACAAAATACTTGGGTCCATAACGAGTTGTTGAAGTAAAACCAAACAATACCTACGACGTAATTAAAGATTCAGTTGCATGTGAGGGTCCAAAACAAACGTCTTCATGTTCTGAATTTATGAAATATTGGTTCGACGTTCAAAATACTGACGACGCATTCGAGACGAATGCTTAATAGGATGGCCGAGTTGTGGGAATGCAGGTGGCAACGCCATTGCCGGCACTGCAAGAGAAGAGAAGAAACAAGAAAAGAACGAAAACGACAGAGTTGTGTTGCAAAAGCCGAACGATTCAGACGTGTGTTTCATCAGCCGAATTTAATATTTTATACTTTTTCTTAAATTGCAATGTAATTCATTTTACTTAACTTCGTAATACAACAATTTCATTTAAACAATATACAATAAACTAGATTACAATTGTTCGCCTCTTAAAGAACAAATCCATAATCTTACATATATACGTGTTTTCTATTTATCAGCAGGCCCGTGCGCAGAAAATATCCGAGGGGGGGATTTAAACTCAAGTTACGTAATCAATGAAAAAAAAAATAAAAATTTATTTTCGGAGTACGGAAATCTTAATTTAATAAACCAACACTTCGAGGTGCTGAAAAAAACTCTTTCAAAATTATTTGCGGATCGATTTTGACATCGCGAAGTACATTGAGTGAGGCTAAGCCCTTCAGACGATATTCAGACATTGTTGATCTCAAATACGTTTTTAGTCGTCGCAAAGTTGAGAAGGATCGTTCATTCGTCGCTGTTCTCACAGGCAAAACTGTCATAACGCGAAGCATTTGGTTAACATTCGGAAACGCATCTTCATTACAAATATCGATTGCTTCAAGTGACTTTTTTATTTCCTTTCCGGCAATGAGCTTCCGCCAAAGTTGTACTTCGTTCACCCAGATGTCACGGAAATCGTCGTGCAAAATTGAACACTATGATTGAAATAGTGGAGCGCAGGGCTCTTCTTCGAAAATTTTAATTTTGTTGGGGAAAAGGCAAGCGAAATTTTATAAAATATTGCTGTGATTTAAGAATCGATCTTGCAATTGTGGCAGAAATAATCTTCAACTGAATCAGTTTGTACGTTGGAACGTTGGGTCTGTTTTGACGCAATCCTTGGCTTTCGCAATTCAATTTCGTATTGCTCGCTAATTTCGCTCACGGCTCTTCATCAAAATTGGTTTCGCAGCATCAGCCAATTTGATAGCCTCTCCCAGATCTTGATTTTCTCCTTTAAGTACTCGACTCAGAGACAATGTGAGAGAATGCACCGAGCTCAAATTATGCATCGATATCTGGAAATTTGCGGTTTTTATAGCTGAAAGCAGTTGGAAAGCTCCAGACGAAGTCGTTGGGTCTTTCCAGTTGGTGGAAATCATTCAAGAGCGCGAATTACTGCTGGTTGCGAATGGAGGTATGTTGCGACGGACTCATGCTGTTCTACCCATCTGGCTTTACAAAATTTTTCAATTTCTTCACTCGAGTTTCCGATAGATGTTCATTTTCATTTATCGCATCCTGAAGGGCATTTTGGCGTTTCGGATAAATGAAGAAGGAATGGCTATTCTCTAGAACTCCCAGACAATTTTTGATTCCCGTTATATTGCACGCAGAGCTTACCGCCAAATTGAAGCTATGAGCAGCACAATTGGAGTAGAGCGCTAGGGATAAGTTTTTCTGACAACAGCTTGAATCCCTTGGAACTCTCCACTAACCGCTCTCGCACCGTCATATCCTTACCCGAAGAAATACGTGCAATCTAGTCCGGAAGATTTTAGGAAATCAAGGTAAGCAGTTCCTATTCCCTTTCCAGTGAAATCGGTGGCAGGAATAAAACACAAAAAATCTTCCTGAATGATGAACTTTTCGCCGCATTTATCCAAGTAGCGAATGCAAATTGAACTTTATTCTACTCCTGCAATGTCTGTCATGTCATCTCCGAGAAAAGAAAAGCCGTTCGATTTGTTCACTCGATCGATGTTGTACTTCATGATGAGGTGGTAAAAAATGTTGATTATTTCATTCTGGAAACGGGTGCTTATGTACATAGCATTCTTTGGTGAATCACTAAGGTGTTTTTTTAACTACTCATCAGTTTTGGCTCGATATCTTAAGACAGCGTAAAGTTTCCATCATTCGTCAACGGTTCATCTTCAGAAATTCTTCCCGTAACATTGGAACCTCTGGGAGCAAGTCCACACAGGATAACTGTTTCAATAATTGGAATTATGCGTAGTTTGCTTTCATTCAGAAAGTCTAATTTTTGTGTCGACAATTGCAAATCAATGAGTAAAGCATTTTCTTTTTCGATTCCCATTCTCAAAGACCATTGCAACAGACATTTTTTGTGGTATTCTAATGAACTGTGCTTTTCGAAAGTTTCCAGTGCTTTTTCCAGTTTTTTAATGGGGTGATAACTAACTGGCCCAGAGTTTGATTACCGACTCCACTCAATGTAGCACAAACAAGACACAGTATTTGCAATATGCACCGTCTTCTATTGCCGAATACTCTAGCCATTAATATTTTTGGAGCCAAGAGCGTTGAAATTTCAAACTTCTAGCGCCCGATGCGGGAAAACTGTACCTGTCAGTGGGACTCCTAATCTTCTTTTGCAATCCAGGAACTGAGTTTATTCCATCAGCTGCTGATTTTTGAACAAACAATCGAATATCATGGGAACTGAGATCATTTTTCCAAGAGCAAACTGGCAAAGACGAGCATTTCGGTACCTCCAAATTAAATTCCACTTCTGTAGTAGTCAGTGCTAAGCCCGTTTGTGGCTTACATGCGTCATTTTCAACAATATTTGTCTGAATTTGAAGTTCAGTACGACTACATTCGCCAACGTCCTAGCATGAACCAAATAATATTATGCACTTTGTATTTAATATTATGTTAAACTTACATCTTCGTTCTCGATTCGCCTTTTTTTACACAGAAAACGACGAATATCCATGGTAAAAAATATTAGGGTAGGACTTATACAAACTATTTAGTAATAATGCAAATTATTTAATAATAATATAAATAATTTAATAATATTCAGCTTACCGTAGTATGTGCCTCACCAGTTTTCTCTGGCCAACGAATGATAATGAAGTGTGCGGCAAAGTATTGTCAAACATTCTAATAACATGATGGAATACGCGCAACAACGGTTAAATACGCATTGCGGGAACAACAACAAACAGAAAGGAGTATTTACATATGTATTAAATAAGTATAGCTATTATGTAGTGATTACAAGCTTCTAATTCGTTTTTTATGTGTGCGAAAGGGAGAGAAAATGCCGCATAGCGGTTCAGTTATAAGTAATAAGGCAAATTCAAACCGCTTTACACATACATTTGAATACATATGCCCACCAAAAAATTTGAACCTTATCTAAGGCTGTAAGCAGTATCAGTTGGAATGGAATTTGGCCATTTGGAATCTTATATATAAATAGACAAGATGAATGCAATGTAGAACAGTTTTCTGCTAAACTATAATTCTCAGGTATACAAATTATATATGTATAGATAGGAAATTTTGAGGTGTACTTTTATCCGTAAGTTAAAAAATCATTTTAATATAAAAAATTTAACATAAAAGTTACACCACTACACATTTACTTATTCACACTATAGACACGCTGTGTGTGTGTGTACTTGCTTTTTGTGTACTATGCTGAATTGTGAGCATGGCCGAGGAGTTGCTTTGTAGGAAAAAATTAAGAGCCGTAGTAGTGTGAGTAGACTTGCCATGCATGTTTTTGTGTTATTCGTGTGGTCGGCTCTCACTGTGAGTGCGAAGAGTTGGTAGTGGACCAATGAAAAATAAGTATTCGCACTATAGATACTCTGTTGTGTCATGCATTTTTGCTTTAGTTGTTGTTATTGTATTGATTACTGGCTACGATGCCCAGTGTCAGCTGCTCTCCTGAGAGCACGAAAAGTTGCTTTGTTGGATACATTAAACAAGCAATGTAAAATATGAGCAAATATGTAAAATTCATTCCTGATACCTACAAACAGGGTTTACAAAAATAAAATAAATGATTACTCATAAAGAGTATTAAACACCGAAGAAAATTAAAGGAAAATAGAGGAAAGGAAAAGAATTGAAAGGAAAGAAAGGAAAGAAAAGGAAAAGGAAAGGAAGGAAAGGGAAGGGAATGGAAAGGATAGGAAAGGAAGGAAAATTAAAGGAATGGTAAGGAAATGAAAGGAAGGGAAGGGAAAGGGAATTAAAGGAAAGGTAAGAAAACGAAGGGGAAAGAAAGAAAATAAAAGGAAGGGAAGGGAAAGGAAAATAAGTTTGAGGAAAGTAAAAAGTAAAATAAGATAGTAAAAAAAGAAATCAAGGAAAATAAAAATATGTTAGAGGAAAGGAACGACATAGAAAGGAAGAAAAAAAGGCGGATAAAACATACCTACAGCAAAAAAATAAAATAAAATAAAGTTTATTGGTTGAATTTCAACCACTGGGCGAACTCTAGTAAATATAAATGTACGCTGAAATATTTGAACCCCAAACCGTTTCGTTGGCTGTAACAATAAACATAAGTAAATTTTTGTTTGTGTGGCATGCTCATAGGGGTGTAAGTCAATTTCTGTTTTTTTAGCATACTTATAGGGTTTAGAAGTCCCCGGTTGGGTAGAAAGTGGATTAGTCCTTTCGTACCCGGTATAAATGAGTACAATTGGTCTCTCCATAGGACATGCTCAAACCAATTTGAACAGTTCACCCATGCAAAGTGATCAGAACTGGCATTAGTCGCATCCTCCTTGGCGACTCATCCCGGATACATTCTAGGCTAATCCCTTTTTTTTTTGCAGGGTATATACATAATATCGACTACCACAATGGTGTGGAATAGCCGTTTATAGGTATACTTTTGCGCCTACACATTGCACAATCTTGCATCATGCGAATTTTGGCACGTTCGTAGAATTGTTTCGCAACGTCGATTATCGCTGAACTACAAATTTTACTGCCTGTGTTTATAAAATCCCTGAATAAAGAATACCACAACAGGTGTTTTTCTTTGTTTTATGTCACAATCCAGGACTTTGTTATTGTTACATTTTTTTACTAACTCTGCAAGTTTTGCTTCATGTTTTCTAAGAAAATTATGCATGAAATCTTCAAAGAAAAGTTTTTGACAATTTTGCAACTAACTTTGAATACACCAAACGAAATACGAGGTAACTGTATTTTACTCCACGAATTACCCACTAAACTAAGGCGCCAATTTTCAATCGCCGTTCAATAGTATTGTTGAATAGAATACTTCCTGATACCACTTTTCTAGTGGCGCAGTTTAGGAAACACCACCGAGAACAGAAAATGGTCGAAGGAGGTACCTAAAGCTTAAAACATTGGCGCCGTTGGCGTATCGTTATAGTCGTATCCTTAACTTAGGAGAAAAACCAGCATGCAATTGGTCGGTAAGGTTACTTTACTGTGTCTTGTTGTTGATGTTGTTTCTGTGCATATCTGCGTTGTAAGTGAAATTTGGCTTAGTATGCGTGTATAGAATTTTATTTGACTGCTTTGCTGATATGTATGTACGCTCTGGTTATGTGGGTGCGTGTGTATACAAGTTCTGATCGTAATTATTTGGTAATCGTGCCTAAACGCGATGACTGCTATCAGTCGGCAAAAGACGAAGGCAAAGGTTAAAAATTAAGACGGTAGTTAATTTGTTTTGTTTGCATAATCTTTGTTGTTATACTTATGAAATGAAATGCAAAAAAATTACTTAATATTAAATAAAATAAAATAATTTTTAATTAAATTAAATTAAATTAATTTAAAGGAACAATGATAACTGGAAAGAAATTAAATGGAAGGAAAGGAAGGAAAAGGAAAGTAAAGGGGAGGAAGGGAAATGAAAGGAAAGAAATGGAAAGGAAAGGAAAGAGAAGGAAAGGAAAGAAGACTGGTGAAAGCAGAGAAAAACATATAAAATAAAAATATATTAAAGTAAAGGTACAGCAGAGAAGAGAAGGAAAAGAAGCCCAAGATGAGTAACTAATAACTGAATTAAATTTATGTACAGGATACATATGTTTACATATCAAACTCCACGAGTACTTTGTACTCACGCCTTTTTTATACCTTTCATGAACATGAAATGTTATTATAACTTTGGTCCGGTGTTTATAAGTATGAGAAGAAAAAGAGATAGACCCACCAACAAGTATACCGAAATAATCAGAGCTGAGTCGACTTAGCCATGTCCGTCTGTCTGTTTGTACGCAAACTAGTCCCTCAGTTTTTGAGGTGGCCGCCATTTTGCATGAGACCTATCATTTGTCGGAATCAGCAAGATTGGAGCAATACAACGCATAGCTCCTATACAATCGATAGTTTTTATAAATGGGTTTTGGGATATAAATTTTGCAATTAAAAAGCTAGGAAAGCAGGTTTGGTACTTATTATATATGTAATGTGCTTAGTGAAAATCACCCAGATCGGACCAACATAACATATAGCTCCTATACAATCGATAGTTTTTATAAATGGGTTTTGGGATATAAATTCTGCAATTAAAAAGCTAGGAACCTAAAATTTTGCAGGTTCGGTACTTATTATATATGTAATGTGCTTAGTGAAAATCACCCAGATCGGACCAACATAACATATAGCTCCCATACAATCGATTGTTTCGATAAATGGGGTTTGGGCTATGTATCTTTAAATGATCAGTTTTGCAGAGTTTGTACTAATTGTAAGTAGGGATCGGACACTTAAGACCGTGATGCGTATTCATGAAAGGTATAAAGTCTTCGGCATAGTCGAAGACATCCCTTTCCTTACTTGTCTTCTCGTAATGTTGGTTCAATCAGCTGATAACGCACCAATGTTTTGAGCTTAAACACGCGTATTTATGTCAAGATCGGAGCTTAACTTTTTAAAACAAAAACAATTTATAGAAATGTTTTTTATGCATTAAAAATAAAATTATGATAATGGACCCTAAGCACGAAAAGATAGTTCAAATTATACCAATTCCGGGATTTCACACCCGATTTTCTCTAAAGCTGTACACGGTGGCACATTTTTGAGCACAGATTCGAGCTCAGCGCAAAAAATCTTTGAGGAAGCAAAAAGTTTTGTTGTAGTTACATAACATATACAGGGCAGTGTGACTAGTGTCTGAAATATGAATAAATTATTTAATTTAGTTATAGTGTTCCAATTTTTTTGTTTAAAATTGCCTTTCTTAGATATATACGTCAGTAATAGAAACAGTATATACCAAAGAAACTGAAAATAGGCACGATTTTACTTAAAACTGATGTTTGTACGCTGGACGGTCGCTGACCATGCCTTATTCACCAATTTCGTTGTCATTTTTGTTAAACCCAATAACGTGTATTTCGCATGTGTTTACTACACAAATGTCAAAACAGAACTGACTTTAGGGGCCAATCGCAAAATTTATAGCATTTTCTGATAGAAAGATTACTTTTGCGCAGTAACCGTTTTTCACCGACCGATTATTGGTCAAATAAATAGTCAGCAATATCCGCGTTCTGGAGCAGTGTAGCGTAACATTGTTTATTAACGTGTATTTCGCATGTGTTTACTACACAAATGTCAAAACAGAACTGACTTTAGGGGCCAATCGCAAAATTTATAGCATTTTCTGATAGGAGGATTACTTTTGCGCCACCTTGTATATAAGAAATCAGCTTAATCTTACCTTATAACTTTAAGCGAGCTATTCTTGTATATTTGTATGTTTGTTTATTTGTACATTCAGGCTATCTCGAACACAGCTCAAACGATTAGGATGAAATTTGGTATGTAAATAGCGTACCACATTCTAAGAGTTTTACCTGGGTGTTGTTTGAATTTTTTTAAATGAAATGAAACAAGCCAATATGGGTATCAAACGAAAGGTATTTTATTTCATATTTAAAAAGAAAACATTCTAAGTAGAGTTGCCACTTATTGTTTGCCATCTGATCTTATTATATCTTATAAATTTTAACGAGCTATTCTTGTATATTTGTATATTTAGAATATCTCGAACATGGCTGAACCGATTTGGATGAAATTTGGTATGTACATAGGATACCACATTCTTAAATTTTTTATCTAGGTTTTACCGCATAGGATAATTTTACGGAGTTGCCACCTATCTGATTTTTTTTTACAGGAAATGAAATATGCCATATGGGTATCAACCGAAATTTTTTTTCCTGCGTATTAAAAATAAAACATTTCTAAGTAGAATTGCTGCTTTGTTTCGACAAGAAAAATCCGACAAAGAAGTACATATACCGAGAATCACATCCATCCAAGGGGCCGCTAGGGTGCACCATGCAACGGCATCAATTTCCAGCAAGGCCAAAGTATTCCATGACTGCTCATAAAGCTCAGGGACAAACTTTTGAGTTTGTCGGAGTGGAGCTAAATTCATTGATGTTCATGCATGTTATGTTATATGTGACGTTGTCAAAAGTTAAGGTACCAAATACATTAAAAGTAATGCTGTAATCGAAACATATGAACCTATAAACTTTTGAGCAGCCACCAAGAAGTAAATATGTGTATTCAAACTTTGTTACCAATAAACATCTTTCTATTATCAAGATATGTTTTTAAAATCTCTTTTTGAAAGTCTCCACTGCTCCTAAGTAAAATTATATATACAAACAACCAGTATATCTTTACTGATTGGTAGCTAAAGCAAACTAAATTGTATGGCAACCTAAGAAAATGCCGAGCAAATTTGGTCGCTCAGTTATTTGGTACTAAAACAGGCACAACAGTTGTTTGGTAGTACAAGAGCAAAAAAATTTCACAAATTGGTTATTGGCTTAATATTACAGTTCATCCTTATAAAACTTTTTTCGTAGAATCCGAACAAACGGGTTTGATGTGAAAAAAACTATCAGAATCGGTTATTATATCACACAACAACACAACACACTTTTTTTTTCGTGCTCGACGTTCAGTATCGCCATCACTAAACAAGTGAAGATAAATATTGTCACCTATTCGAAACTAATCAGCAGAAAGCTTTGCAAAACTAGCCTATTTTTCAATTATTTACTTTCACGAAAACAGTAATTGTAATATTCTCAAATACTTGAACCTGTTCAAATCGGGCTAGAGCCATGCCCCGGCGCTGCTGGTACAAGTATGGCCGCCAACTGCCCTGCTGTGCATCCGATTAGAACCAGTTCGATTAGCACCATGTACATGTTGCAGTAGCAAATGTGATAAACATGTCGATTACGAAGTGTAAGTTGCTCGAGCCCAGTAGCCCGATTCTGTAACCTTTAACCACTCGCCGAGCGTTAAGCTTATCGCCAAATTTCGGCTTTTGTTCTTAACGAAAGTGCGATTCTGTAAATCTCCTTTAACGCCGCTAAACAGCTGACTCTTGATGGTGATAAAATATGGCCATACTTCTCTTTTCGCCGTATTGTGCACTAAATTACATGCAAAAAACTCAAAACTAATTTTTTTACTTTTTCCAAACGCTAAAACACTTGCAAATATATTAACGCTATTGTTAACACCTCGAAAATAATTCGCGACAGCTAACCACACAAAAAGTGTTAGCTAACACTCCGAGTTTTTATAAAAAATTTGGATTTGCAGTTTTATGACCTATTAAATTTTAGTATTTATAATAAAGTGCCAGGGTGAAGTTCGCAAAAAATAGTGCAAATTATGGGCATTTATTGATAAGTTTATGGTATCAGTTTTATAACGGGAAAGGCGTAAAATTTACAAAATTTCAACATTTTCTCTGTTGTTTAGTATTATAAAATTCTTGGGTCAATATTATAAGCTATTTTTTATACCTTTCATGAACATGAAATGGTATTATAACTTTGGTCCGCTGTTTGTAAGTATGAGAAGAAGAAGAGACTCAGCCGCCCCTGCGGGTTAGGGGTTTAGAATATGCCCGAGGTAGGCATACCGGTCGTAAGAGGCAACTGATATGCACAAAGGTAATGACGTGCAACTCGATGGTTGATCTACGGATATGATGCCTCTCACCTCTCATTATCCATCTTATCCTTCTTTACCGAAGGAGAGGTGATATGACCTAGAAGGTTTCACTGGTCATAAATCGCTACCACGACAGTCGGGCAGTCCCGCAAGGGAGTACCGGAGCGTACCGGGTTCAAACCTGGCCAAGGACTGTTAATTCGACAACACTTCTCAAAACATTCGGGGAGTGTTTTTTGTCGTTACCACAACAACAACGACAACAGAGAGACCCACCAATACTTGAACCTGTTCAAATCGGGCTAGAGCCATGCCCCGGCGCTGTTGGTACAAGTTTGGCCGCCAACTGCCCTGCTGTGCATCCGATTAGCACCAGTTCGGAGGTAGTCATAAACTCTCTATAGCGAAACTGACAAGTTCAGTGACTTCCTCTTATTTTTACTCCAGGGATAAATACCGTCTTTGACAACAGCGATGTACATATTGCAGTAGCAAAGGTGATAAACATGTCGATTACAAAGTGTAAGTTGTTCGAGCCCAGTAGCCCGATTCTGTAACTTTTAACCACTCGCCGAGCGTTAAGCTTATCGCCAAATTTCGGCGTTTGTTCTTAACGAAAGTGCGATTCTGTAAATCTCCTTTAACGCCGCTAAACAGCTGACTCTTGATGGTGATAAAATATGGCCATACTTCTCTTTTCGCCGTATTGTGCACTAAATTACATGCAAAAAACTCAAAACTAATTTTTTTACTTTTTCCAAACGCTAAAACACTTGCAAATATATTAACGCTATTGTTAACACCGCGAAAATAATTCGCGACAGCTAACCACACAAAAAGTGTTAGCTAAATGTTAAAAATGGTGTTAAGCGAAGTTAACGCTAACACCTGGCGTTAAAATAGTTACAGAATCGACCTACAGGATCTCGGATAACTTATTTTAATGTTTTATTTTTTATCAAATTAAATTTAGTTTTTAAAATATGTAAATATTTCTAAGCAAATTTTTTTTTTTAATTTTTCAAAACTTTTAAAACCATTTTTAACTATGCCAACAGATACCGCGATAAATTAGAAAATTTAAATGGAAAATTATATCTTTTTGTATTTTCTGCAAAAACACATATCCTATTAAAAAAATTAACTACCGAATTATAAATTTCTCTACGATTTATTTACTAAAATTTTCCACTGCAGTAGCTGTATCCCTGTAAGTAAAGTTTCTATATACGACCAAATATTGAAACCTGCTGACCAATTATTTCGCAAAATTCTTAGTATAGGCTGCCTAAATAGGTAAATTAGATTTCCCTTGGAAAACTTTAAAACATCATACAAAATATTCCATGCCTGACCAACTAGTCAAACCTCCTGACTAATTAGTGACAAATTATTTGTCATAACATTTGATTCAATTATCGATCAATGGGTGCAAGCATCTCAGCCGATAACAAATTCGATAACTCAAAAAACTTTTAAAATGAATTAAAAAGTGTCTAGCAACAGCCAATTAATAAAACCTGCTCAACAATTATGACTAATTCTCTCTCTATGGCGCGATATACAACAGGTATATCATCATAAACCTCCTAAGAGATTTTTGCGCCAAGCTTCTCTTCCAATTTGTGGTGTGCCGATTTGAATTTTCCCTACAAATTGGTGGGACCTACAGTTTTTTGCCGACTCCGAACGGCATCTACAAAGGAGACGAATTTTTGCTGAGAAGCCTGTCATGGCAGAAATACACTCGGAGAGTTTGCCAAACCACTGCCGAGGGGCGACCCCGTTTTGAAAAACTTTTTTCAAATCACTTTTGATGTTACCTGTACCAGGGCTCGAACCATGGACCTTCGGTGTGGTAGGCCGGCAACACTACCTTCACACCACGGCGGCCGCCATTATGACTAATTAGTGACCAATTATTTGGCGTAATTTTTTTGGTAAATCTTAGTATATAGGGTGCCTAAAAAGGGAAAATAATTTGTTCTTGGAAAACTTTAAAACGTCATAAAAGTTTTCTATGGCAGACAAATTAGTGAAACCTGCTGACCAATTATGACCAATAATTTGGCATAACATTTTATTCAAATATCGACCAATGGGGTGCCAGCATCTCAGAACCGAAATAGTACCCATAAACTAACTTTATAAAAACTGTAGAATGTTTTAAATACTATCTAGGAACTCTCGAAAAAGGAATGAAGCGATGGACAATTTTCAAAGCCTACAAAACCCCATGTTAAATTCGTCAGTTTTATTACATGTGAAAGAGATTGAAGACGAATTAGTAGGGGTTCGGAACACACTAAAAACTCACCAGTTCAGAGGTAGAGATTTTCCCCAAAGGTATACTACTCAACTTAACACGGACAACTGCGCACATACTCGTATACGAGTATACAAACATTTATTTACGAAGAGACAGCACCATCATTGCACAGGTCAGGTAAGTTATGAATCAACTGATAGATTCGAAACTGTTCACACCTGATTGGGAGCTTCTTATTCAGAGGAGAATGACCGCAGGGTCTTACTCATTGGGACTGAAAAAAATTTGGAGTAGCTATTGAACTTTGTATAATAATTGAATAAATAAGATAAATTATTTTGCTGAAAATTATTTAATATTGCAGATGAACCATCTAGCTAGAAATGTTTGTTTAAAAGGTTTCCTTGTTTAACCTCTTCAGACCCTGGGTACACATATGTGCACTTTAAATTTCATAGAACTTAATCATCTTAGTGACATTTTATGGTAAAGGTTTGTACTACAAATTCTTCTAAAGCTATCAAAGTTTCCACTATTTATCACTATATGGCCCTAAACACTAATTTTTTATGTATTTACCTAATTTGAATTTGACAGTTGAGAATTTTTGCAAGAGCCGCCTACTCAGTGACTTTGAAATTCTATAAAACATCAATTGTTCACTTTTGATTAGTAATTCAAAGTGGATACTACAGTTGAAGTGTTGGATTATCGTGTGAAAAGGTAAGTTTTACATTTTTCTTAATTCTACCCGTGTAACTTTTCCTTATTTTCTGTGGTGCACATATGTGTACCTCAGGACTAAACATTAGTTTTGTGTAATGTGTGACTGATTTTCAGTTTCAACTAGGACGACCGAGAAATTGAGGCTTTATTGAATGATAGCGACTTGGACTTCTCTGGAGATAGCGATGATGAGTACCTACCTTCAGATTTCATGGAAACGGACAGCGAAGAAGGTGCAGATGTCATGGAAATGGATGGCGAAGAAGATGCAGGTGTGGAACTGGTACAGAACGAGACGAATTCAGGACAGGAATCGCAGAATACACTGCGTTCAGCGTTGTGGCGCACAACTGAAATGACCCCTCGTGGGCCAGACATTTCGAGGATGTACTTGTTTCGGAGGGTACTTCAGACATGAATATATTGTATTGCTTTTTTGAGTATCTGGGCCTAGAATTCTGGGAGTTAGTAGCAGAGCAGAGCAACCTATATTCGGCACAAAAGCGGGATTTAAAATCGTTGAACACGGACGCTATTGAAATGATTAACTTTGCAGGCGTGCACTTGATGATGGGCAACCTCAAATATCCTCAAGGTAAGCTTTACTGGAATAGAGATTTATGTGTGCCTATTATTGCGGATACAATGAACCGAGACAAATTTTTTGAGCTTCGGAATTATCTACACTTTGAAGATATAAATAAGCCAAATGCTGATGACAAACTATGGAAAATAAGACCACTAATAGACCCCATTTTGAAGAAATGCCATAAGTTGCCACGGTCTAAGCATATGTCCATAGACGAACAAATGATTCCATTTCCAGGACGATGTGAATTTCGCCAATATGTGCCATTTAAGCCAAATCCTCTTGGTCTTAAGAACTTTGTACTGGCTGCCCGAGATGGGCTCGTGTTGGATTTTGAGATCTGTGTTGGCAAAAATACTCTACCCCAAGAGGTTGTGAAAAGTCTAGGACTAGGAGCAGGCATGGTAGAAAAACTTTGTCGCACAATTGTAAACAGCTGTGTCCTGTACACCGACAGGTTTTTTACTAGTCTAAAACTGGCCGAGCTTTTGATAGAAAAAAATGATGGTAATTTTCTGACTGGGACTGTGATGACAAATCGCATTGGACCAGTAACAAAGAAACTGAAGGCTGGTAAGGCTCTGCAAAGAGGACAGTGGGATGAAAAAGTAAGGAGTGACGAACGAGTATGTGTCGTCAAATGGATGGATACAAAGCCTGTAACAATGCTGTCGACATGTTCAGGAGGTACTCCGGCAGATACCTGCAAACGTTGGTGAAAAAAACAACAGCGAAAAATTGACGTAGATCGGCCAGCAGCTATTAGAAATTACAATACCTGTATGGGTGGGATTGACTTATGCGACAGGCTAATCGCTTACTACCGGTGTAGTATGCGAACAAATAAATGGACAGTTAGAACTTTCTGTCATTTCCTTGACCTAATTGCCGTCAATTGTTGGATTATGTACAGGCGTTGCTGTGCTGAAGAAGACATCCAACGCAAGGACAAATTAGAACTACTCCCATACAGACTTAATCTGGCCAAAGCGATGATGAACTATGAAGGCGGAAGAGTTCAGCTTTCTGGAACTAATTATCGTTCCAGCACCAGTGCCGCGAAAAGATCCCGTTTGAATGTTACAGACGACGAATTAGACTATGTCGATGAGCTTCCTGCAAAGAAACGCCGCAAGATTATTCCACAGCCACAAACCGAAACCAGACTGGACAATGTGGGTCATCAGCCGAGATTCGTAGACAATAACTTCGCCTCAAAATGTCGTCATCCGAAGTGCTCTTCACGCTGCCGCACCATTTGTGTAAAATGTAATATCTACCTATGTATTTTAAAAAATAATTGTTTTGAAGACTATCACACCTTGAAAAATCTCAACTCGAAATAACATAAGTGAGACCTGAAGTACACATATGTGCACCCGATTTTTTCCATACTTACAAATAAAAATTTTTATATCTTTTAAAACATGCTTTTTTTTATGCCTCCACAACTACAAAAAACCAAAAAAAACATTAAAACCATGTTTAGATCATGCTCGGGTCTGAAGAGGTTAATGACCATTTTATGATATCTTCAACAACTTTATAAAGCTTTCCTGTACTACTCATAATAGCATATGTATATGTGGTTAATGTTGCCTTGACTATGCCCAGATAGCATTGAGTTGATTATATGGTGATTTACGTATCATTACTGATTGTTCTTGGTGATTGCTTTTTAATAAATTTGCAGTTTACAATAACAAAATGTACAAGTATCAAAAAACGGTCAACAAATTGAGTAAGTATCAATTGTGTTGTTTTGTGATCCCGTTATGAGTTTGCAGTTATTTCTTTTTGTGACAAAATAATGCATACAATGCCAAATATACTCAGCATTTCTCACTTCCATTTAGTTCATCTGCCAAGCAACTGCTCTCTCGTGGGTGAAATAAATAAAATAAAACATGAATAAAAAAAATGAATATTGATTAATAAGATGACTGAAAATTGACTGGAAAAAACAATCAAAATTGATAATAATATGACTGGAAATTGACTCAGTATTGACTAGAAATTCATTGAGAAATGAATGAAATAACAATGAAAATTGATAATAATATGACCGGAAATTGATACTGAAAATGACTCAATCAAAATCATTCAAATTTGTTCGACCATTTTCTCCCGAGAGAACAGTCAATTTACAATGAATATTGATATAGAAATTGACTGTTTTCTATAAATTTTTCTATGGAAAATGAGTAATTTTCCATTAAAAATTGATAGTAAATGCTGGCTGGGTGCTTTCAAGACGATAAACCGGTTTCGAGGTATGCGTACACATTGGTTCTGGTAGTAATAAAATAACAGATCGAAATAATACCGTAAAACTGCTAAAACTCTACTCCCATATCTCTCACGTCTTTAAAAATGGGACTTCAGGCGGTCTGAAAATACTAGAGTAGGCAGGCTTATTAATTTAATCAGAGCATACAACGGCGGAAAAATAGATAGCGACGAGAATTTTAGAAAATTTAACCATGTTTCGTCAAAATTCCACACTTTTTAATCCGAGCTTTTATAAAAAATTTTGATTTGCAGTTTTATGACCTATTAAATTTTAGTATTTATAATAAAGTGCCAGGGTGAAGTTCGCAAAAAATAGTGCAAATTATGGGCATTTATTGATAAGTTTATGGTGTCAGTTTTATTACGGGATAGGTGCAAAATTTACAAAATTTCAACATTTTCTCTGTTGTTTAGTATTATAAAATTCTTGGGTCAATATTATAAGCTATTTTTTATACCTTTCATGAACATGAAATGTTATTATAACTTTGGTCCGCTGTTTGTAAGTATGAGAAGAAGAAGAGACTCACCCGCCCCTGCGGGTTAGGCGTTTAGAATATGCCCGAGGCAGGCATACCGGTCCTAAGAGGCAACTGATATGCACAAAGGTAATGACGTGCAACTCGATGGTTGATCTACGGATATGATGCCTCTCACCTCTCATTATCCATCTTATCCTTCTTTACCGAAGGAGAGGTGATATGACCTAGAAGGTTTCACTGGTCATAAATCGCTACCACGACAGTCGGGCAGTCCCGCAAGGGAGTGCCGGAGCGTACCGGGTTCAAACCCGGCCAAGGACTGTTAATTCGACAACACTTCTCAAAACCTTCGGGGAGTGTTTTTTGTCGTTACCACAACAACAACGACAACAGAGAGACCCACCAATAAGTATGCCGAAATGATCAGGGCGATGAGCTGAGTCGATTTAGCCATGCCCGTCTGGCCGTCCGTCTGTTTGTACGCAAACTAGTCCCTCAGTTTTTGGGATAAAACGAAAAACTCATCGAAGATATGGAATGTCGTAGAATAAGAGCGTACCCCTCGGATGAATACCAGAAAGAAATCAAAGTGGCTATAAAAACTGCAACAAATATAATAGATACAAACTCGGCATATACATTAGTCCAAATGAACCCGTCAACTCCACCACTGATTGCGCTACCAAAAATCCACAAGCCAGGCAATCCAATGAGACCAATCTTTAATTTTAAATCGGCACCATGCTATAAGCTATCCAAATATTTAAAAGATTAAGATTGAAGGATACACTGGAACTTAGCAACGAACACACCATAACTAATAGACAAACGTAGGACCATTGAAGTGAGAAATTAAATCAAATTGGTATCTTTCGACATAAAAGATCTATACACATCAATACCACTAGCAGAGACATTGAACACAGCAAACTCTATAACTCTACGTAAAACAAAAGATAAAGTAAGAAGTACGCAAATCACGAACACGGTAAGAACCACTCTACGTCAAAACTATTTTCAACTCAACAATAGAATATACAGACAAACAAACGGACTTGCGATGGCAAACGCAACATCGGCTATTCTTATGGAAGCGTTTATGCAAAACCTGGAAAACGAATATACAGGAATTGAATTCCAAATTAGGAGTGTTATTTTACGCTATTTACGTGGATGATATCATATGCGTTTTAACTACCAACAACCAAGAGCAAATACTGGAGTACCTCAACAAGCAGCACGGGAACATAAAATTCACAATGGAAATCGAAAAAGACGAAGAAATCAATTATCTGGACCTCACAATATGTATTGATAAAGCTACCAATAAATTCAATTACGACATATATAGGAAACCAACGGCAACCGACACAATAATACATAATACCTCGAACCACCCACAACAACATAAAAATGCAGCGCTAAGGCACTTAGTACATATGTTGGAAATAACACCTCTTACACAAGAAGCATATAGAAGAGAGCTTGGAATAATATATAAAATCGCTACAAACAACGGATATAGAAAAGCACTAGTAGATAAACTCAGGAGAAATCTTAGAGAACAAAAAAGAAACAATGGAGAAGAAAGTACACAAACCGGGACGGCAATGACATATACTGGAAAGACAACACATAAATTAGCAAATTTCCTTAGAAAATACAACATCAATACAGCGTTTAAAACATCGAACAATTTAGGACGGAAGCTAAGAACCAAAACTAACTCAGAAGATCCGTTTAGCAGCCATGGTGTAAACAAGCTCACTTGTGAATGCCAGCACAGTTACATAGGACAAACAGGACGACAATTACGAACGAGGTTCAGAGAATACATTAGAGATTACAAAAAAAAGACACGGAATCCAACCATCATACCAGAGTCCAACTTTGCGAATCACATGGTGGAGAATAAACGCCCCCCCGGAAACATCAAAAAAACAGTCAAGGTCCTACATGTACAAGCAAAATGCCCACGTCTGCACGTACTCGAAAAAATGGATATCTACAAACAAAAAACACAACAAAAGGCACACGCACCGACAAATAAACACAAAACAGCAAAAGATCAAAAACAACAAACGAGCAAAAAGGTCAAACAACAATAATCACCAACTTTTACCTGCCTCAGTCAACCACACAAAAACCGATCGATGCAAACCACCCCCGTTTCTAAATGTACACACACAAAACATACAAACAGACACCCATGCTGACATTACCTGCTACCTACTATAAATACAAGACAAACGACAACAACAGATCAGAACGAAAATCGACACTGATGATGGCACAACGCCGAAACCGTCTTGTCTCAAAACAAAATTTGACAAGGGCTGAGGAAAAATCGTTCCAATATACATCAATTTTTGAGATATCTTGATGAAATTTGGTGTGGAGCCGCCATTTTGTATAGGATTAATCATTTGTCGGAATCAGCAAGATCGGAGCAATACCACGCATAACTCCCATACAATCGATTGTTCCGATAAACGGGTTTTGGCCTATAACTGTTGCAATTAAAAAGCTAGGTACGTAAAATTTTGCAGTATTAGTACACATTATACAAGGTGGCGCAAAAGTAAGCTTGCGATGTTCAGCATATCGGATGTGGCACGTGCAGTGTGTGCTGTTGCACCGTCTTGTTGGAACCACATGTTTTCCAATCCCAATTCATCAAGTTGCGGCAAAAAGAACTCGTTGATCATTGCTCTGTAGCGCTCACCATTCACAGTAACCGTTTTGCCCCGACCGATTATTGGTCAAATAAATAGTCAGCAATATTCCGCGTTATGGAGCAGTGTAGCGTAACATTGTTTATTAACGTGTATTTCGCATGTGTTTACTACACAAATGTCAAAACAGAACTGACTTTAGGGGCCAATCGCAAAATTTATAGCATTTTCTGATAGGAGGATTACTTTTGCGCAGTAACCGTTTTTCACCGACCGATTATTGGTCAAATAAATACTCGTAGTCAGCAATATTCCGCGTTCTGGAGCAGTGTAGCGTAATATTGTTTATTAACGTGTATTTCGCATGTGTTTACTACACAAATGTCAAAACAGAACTGACTTTAGGGGTAAATCGCAAAATTTATAGCATTTTCTGATAGGAGGACTACTTTTGCGCCACCCTGTATATGTAATGTGTGCAGTGATAATCACCCAGATCGGACCAACATAACACATATCTCTCATATAATCGATAGCTTCGATAAATGGGTTTTGGGCTATAAATTTTGCAATTAAAAGGCCAGGAACGCAACATTTTGCAGGTTTGGTGGATATTATATATGTAATTTGTGTAGTGAAAATCACCCAGATCGGACAAACATAACATATAGCTCCCATACAATCCATTGTTCCGATAAATGGGGTTTGGGCTATATATCTTTAAATTAATAGTTTTGCAGATAAATTTTGCGATTGGCCCCTAAAGTCAGTTCTGTTTTGACATTTGTGTAGTAAACACATGCGAAATACACATTAATAAACAATGTTACGCTACACTGCTCCAGAACGCGGATATCGAACTATCGGTCGGGGCCAAACGGTTACTGTGAATGGTGACCGCTACAGAGCAATGATCAACGAGTTCTTTTTGCCTCAACTTGATGAATTGGGATTGGAAAACATGTGGTTCCAACAAGACGGTGCAACAGCACACACTGCACGTGCCATAACCGATATGCTGAACATCGGAAGCTTACTTTTGCGCCACCTTGTACTAATTGTGAGTAAGGATCGGGCACTTAAAACCGTGATGCGTATTCATGAAAGGTATAAAGTCTTCGGCACAGTCGAAGACAGCGCTTTCCTTACTTGTTTTTAAATAATAAACGCAGCCTGTTGGCGTCTTTGTTAACACAATGCGTTCTGCCTTTGTTTAATAAACTCCAACAAATAAAGATAGTTTTAGCGCTTGTAGTGGATTCCGAAAAAGACTTAGTGGCGGAGTAACGACGTATTCGTTTCGATGAACATTATTTTGAAAAATTGTTCAGAACTACTGACATAGATATTGGAATCAAATAGAACCGACTCAAATCTAGACAAAGTCTGCAAGCATGTAACCTAGATGTTTATTTCAAGATTTCTGTTTTTTATCCATTTATGTATTGATCATATAATAATGGAAATAGATAAGCGATTCACTCAACCTAAAACTATCTTTAGAGATTTCGCTTCGGTTTTTCAACAAACCACAGAGAAGAAAATGACAAACATTTATTTAAGCTTGCTGAATTTTATGAACCACTTGTTCAAAGCCAAAATATAGTGGAAAAAACCAATTTATGGAGAAGGTTCTTAAAGTGACATAATCTTCAGCCAAAAACTGCATTTATACAAATTGTTAAACATTTTTGCAACACCCCCGTTTCCACTTACGGTTGAACTCACCTTTCCAAACCTTCTTCTTCTTTAAATGACGCATAACCGTCTAAGCGATTTTAGCCTTTTACCATGGCTCGCCAGTCGTTACGTCTTTCTGCCAATTGGCGCAAACTCGTCTTTCTTTCGGAGTGGTGGTCTTCCTCTGCTACCACCGGTGGGTGCCGATAAGAACAACTTCTGGGCCGGAACATCCTCATTCATTCGCACAACATGGCCGAGCCAATTAAGACGTTGGATTTTAATTCTTTGGACTATATCGGTGTCTGCATATAGCCCATACAGCTCATCATTAAATCTTCTTCGGTACTCGCTGTCGCCAACGCGTAAGAATCCGTAAATCTTTCGAAGAATCTTTCTCTCGAATACTCCCAGAGCCGCCTCATCAGATGTTGTCAGTGTCCAAGCTTCTGCACCATAAACCACGACGGGTACGACAAGTAACTTATTTTTTTTCGTTCTTCGAGAGAGGACTTTACTTCTCAATTGCCGACTCAGTCAGAAGTAGCACTTGTTTGCGTGAGTGATTCTTCGTTGGATTTCTAGGCTGACATTATTGTTGCTGTTAATGCTGGTTCCTAGGTAAAAAACTCTACCGGAGAGGTAATTAAAATATTGATATCCTATCTTATTCTTCTCTTTATACAAGAGGATTAAAACTGGCTTTATAAGTAATAATATTTTCTAGGGGACTTCTGGGCCCTTACTCTGTAGTTTGTTCGCTTTCGAGTGATTCGTACTCTGTAAGAAATTTTCGATTAGAACGCATTCGTTGTTCGAGTTCCATTCTGTTCCCTTTATTCCCTGTTTGATTTATTCCCCTTTCGATTGTAGAAAATTTGGTACTCACTATTCCGAAAGCATATACCAAAATAGTCGAAAGTTAGAAAATTCTATTCGACAACAATTTAGCAAACGGAAATCCATAAAAATGTATTTTCTTATGATTATAATAAAACAATTTGTCTTTTTTTCATCAAGAAATCTTTTTATCGCAGAAGGCGTTAAGCTATCGCTGTTGACAGCAAATAATTGAAGAATTCTAGGTAAAAAATGGAAAAATTGTACAAAAGAAATTTTTTTAGTATTTATATATTTAAAAAAATTATATTTTATTTAATAAAAATAAATCAAAAAATAAAAATTTCGTGAAAAAGCACTTACGTTCGAACCTGCGACCACACGCGTTGTAGTTGAGATTCTATCACCTACGCTACTGTGACATGTGAAGCTGCGCTGCCTAATACTGCACTTAAGACTTACGCAATGTCTTTTTGTATTTTGCTTTGCGCTTGAAATGTGGGAAACAGTCATGCCTACTATAATGGAATATTTCCTAAAAGAAATTCTAACGAACTACAGAGTACCTATGTGTATTAGAATCACTTTTTGCTTTCGAGTAGAACAGCCTTCGAATAGAACTACAGAGTAAGGCCCCTGTATTTTCCTCTATACAATACAAATTGCCAAAAATCAGAAGAATGTGTCACGACCTTAAGATTGACGCATTACTGTAACAAAAGTAAATAATAAACTGCGTACTTCAAAAAACTCCAAAAAATTCGAAAAATTCTGAAAAACGTTTAGGCCTTTTAAAATAAAATTGCTTTGAATTTTCGCGAATTTTGCATACATTTTTAAAACTAAATTTGTTGTGTGTCTCAAATTTCAGGTTTCGATTCAAATTTTTGTTGTCCTCTTTATGGATGGCATTCAAAAAGCCTTCGCTCTTTCCAGCTTTGGCTTCGGTGATGAGACACTCCACACAACCTAGCACTATTTTCGCTACCTTCGGCTTCGGGTGAGGGATGTAGAAAGATTTATCTAACGCCTTTTGAGTCTTCTTGACGGAAAAGTGCCATTGTTTGTGCTTTATGAGAATGATTTCGTCCTCCATCTGTGACGAGACTACGATTAGTTCCTTTACAGGATCTTTGTACAGGATGTCGTGCTTCATATAGTAGTCCTCATACTCATCTTTCTCCAGGACCTTCCGAACTGCTCGTGTCCAATCATCCTAGAGCTGCGCCAGCTTAAGTCGGTGATTGAGTGAATCCTCCAGCATCAGACATGGCAATGTCAGCAATGCTCAAGGCATTGTCGCAATTTCGATTCATTCCGGTGTTCCATTTCATAGTTTAAGTCCTGCAGGAACATTGCCCAGTGCGAAACTCGGAGAGTGCCATCATTTTTCTTTAGCGTCATGGTAAAAGCGTTACAGTCTGTCACGATCTTAAATCGTATTCCCAGGAGGTACACCCTCCATTTCCTCAGTGGAGTACAGTTTTTCTTCCGAAGGCTTCGTCTTCCGGTCATAAATTGGATCGGGTGAAACTCTTGATCTTCGACGTCTTTCTGCAGTAGCACCGCACCGTAAGCTACTATGCTTGCGTCAGCGTGCACCTCCGCTCGCGGTTCATATAAGTTTAGCAGTGGAGAACTTGATAGGGCCGTCTTTAACTTAAAAACTTCACATCTCTTCGGAGAAGGTCGGATAATGGCTTTGCAATGACGGGATAGTTATCGACGAATCATCGGAAATAGGACGTTAGGTCAAGGAAACGTTGCAAGGATTTCTTATCGTAGTGTCGGTGATGACATATACGAGGAACTCCACCTACCTCTTCAGAAACTGAATTTTGCTCCACTTCACTTGCAAACCGATTGCCTCCGCTTTTCTTTCTTCAACTTTCTCTAATTTTCACAACTTAGTTTTCAGGGTGCCCTCAGGCAATCCGTATGGAACTGTTTGATGAGTTGCTGAAGCTTTAAAATTTCACTAGGAAAGACTTCTGTAGTGCTTAACAATGTTTTGTTTCTGCAAAGCATAATATAGATCCAAATAACAGTGAGAAAATTTTTAGAGAATTTTGTTAAAAGTGTGGAAAAACGGTGGAAAAATGCAAAAAAAAGTTCATTAAGTTTTCTCAAAACTAATAAGGATTGGTTAGTGTCTGACATTTCATTTCCTGTAAAAAGTGAGGAATTTAGAAGGTCTACGAAAAGTTTTAGTGAAAGTGGAACTAGGACGAAGCAAAAAAAGCAAGAGCGCTCGCCAGAGCTTGTCCACTGAAGAACTTTCTTTCGCTGTGCAAGCGAGCTTACGAAAAAGAGGACAACGAAATGCAGCCACAATTGTTGAAAAAGTTACTGCTACTAATTCCCCGAAATTCGAAAAAACAATATACAAGGTAGCAAAAAGCTCCACAAAATTATCCAAATCGTTGCACTTCTGATGTATATCCATCTTGGTAAAAAGCCCTAGCAGCGAAAACTGAATGTTATGCAGAGTACGATGCAGTTATGATAGAAGATACAGGTTTTGAGATAGCATTCAATGATCTTTTACAGTTGAAATACACATCTCTTTCATAAACTTCAATAAATAATTGATAAGTACTGCTCCAATAAACTACCTTCATTAAATATTGGGGTTTAATTCCTGCCTTTCCCGCATCTTTGACCACATTGCGACACCCCTCTTAGCATTAAAATTAAAAGCTGGACTTTCTCCCGGCCAAATTTCGGTGCCCTAACAATATTTTGACTAAACAAAAAATAATTTTTCTGGCCCATCCTAATTTACAAATTTTTTCTACGAATTTCATTGAAAACCATTTACATTTAATTTTTTTATGCAGATTGCGTCTCTACACAATAAATTAATAGGTATTTCCTACAAAACATTAACTTTATGAAAGCTAGTGATTTAATTCGCGCTAGATAAGCGGTTCAGACCACTGTGCGGTCGTTCGTACACAGGCAGAGCTAGGTAGTAATCATTGCTTTGAGAATCAAATTACTCTCAATTCCCAATTACAAGTAACTGGAAAAGTAATCAATTTCTTTTCCCCACACAAAAGGAATTGAGTACATTTCAATTCCTGAAAAAAAAAATTACCAAAAGTAATTTCCTCGTGTTGAGGCTCGATACAATTTTTGGAATTGAAAAAAAAATATACTTTGCGCCAATGTAATTTCTTCCCTGATACTTTGGAAAGGAATTGAAAATGTAATTGAAATTTTTCCAATTACATTACAAGGAATCCCAAAAGTAATTTCCGATTTTCCATTCCTCGTAATTGCAAAAGTAATTGAAAAACTGATAAATGTTCATTTGTGAATAAAATTAGTTCGCGATTAAAGGTGTGGTCATGTGTGTGGCCATGCTGCACAAAATAATTATGCTTGCTGTTGTTATTATTAACTGTGCAGTTGAACAGATGTTTAATGTCATGAGTTGACATATCACTTGCAGGTATTTGGATAGGTAAGACTGGATAGGTAAGATTGACTCTTCTCTCCCTGGAAAGGGCGCTCTCTTCTTCAGCTCTTTTAGATTTGGACGGCGAATCTTCGCCCAACAGAGACTGTCTGCTTAAAATTTCCGTGTGCACTTAATATTTGACTTTTTAGTCTCTTGGTGGCGGTGAGACCCAAACGGCCGGCGAATAGCCGTATATGTATCCAGCAACTTTTTTCTTATATCTTCTCCAAGTACTGCCTTCGGGATGTTGTTGCGGCTCTTTAACCGACTGTTGTCACATCTCTCCACTCTGGGTAGGGAGTAGAATCTATCCGAGTAAGGCATTCCAGTCGTAAAAAGCGACTTTCTCGTATGTGGCTTGTTTTATATAAACTGTGTACGGGAGGTTCAGGCTACTTGCAAGTCCTACCTGCAAGCACGCAAATGCTATGCTTCGGTATTTAGCGTGTATGCTAAACCACACATGCGGTACGGTACTTAGATTGTGTGCGTAGCTTTGTGGATTTTTTTATGCTGCAACTTGATATCGCAGACGATCATGTTTTGGTCACGGTCTCTTCCCGTCGGAAGTTGTTATGTTATATAGGCTAAAATCTATAGAACGAAAGACTCTCTTGGACTGGTGTTGAAACCGTCAACCAAAAGTTTGACATCATGGCGGGGTCAGCACTAATAAGCTTTATATAATTTGTCATAGAAGGACTCCCTTTCCTCGACTCTGTATTTATTTGTGACGGATAGTATCAAGGAGTTCAATTACTTGAGAACCTGCCTTAACGGAAATGATCGTAGATTGGCAAGTCAATCTCTCTTTCGATGAATAAAGGTCACGTTCTATAAGTCGTTCCTCAACTCCGCCATGATATATTTGTAAAAAATCGTGGACACTTCCAGTAGCATATGAGCGTAGTAGTGTTAGAGATAAAGGTTCTCATCGTTTTGGTTGTTTAAGTTATGAATTCAAAGAAACTTACTCATCCGTTAAATCCCTATCTACACACGCCATTGACAACAGAGGGAAGAGGACGCCTCTACTTGGCTGAAAAAATTAGCACGACTGCTGTGTTCGAATGTGGGTAATTATCGCTTTGAAGGGATCCCTTTTGAAATAATGAAAAATATTGCCCGAACAGTCCATCAACATCCATCGAAATACGTTTTTATACAAGAATTAGCTTTCTGCTTTTCAAGTACTTTCACAATTCCTTTGAGGAATGTAATGGGAAATTCGAGAGTACTTTTGGGAATCCTTGTAATGTAATTGGAAAAATTTCAATTACATTTTCAACTCTTTTCGAAGTATTGAGGAAAAAATTACATTTGCATAAAGTAATTTTCTTTTCAATTCCAAAAAAAAAAAAAATTTTGTAAACGATTAATTTTGTGTGAGGCAAAGGAATTGATTACTTTTTCCAATTACTGGGGAATGTAATTGAAATTGTAATTGAGATGAATTTACCCAGCTCTGTACACAGGTATATTGTCTGTCAGAAGAATTTTCATCTCCACTGGCGATGCTGAAGTCTTAGCTGGCTTGTAGGCTGCTACCAAACATCGTACATCTTCCGCTAGTGCCTGACTTAGTTACGGCATATCAAACTCGTACTCGCTATATAACTCATTTTCCGACATTAAACATAGGTTTCGGATTTCCTCTTGCGATTTTCCCAGACGCCATGACTTCACTTCGTTTAGCCGCTCTATTTCTTTGTCACACACATACGTCTCTCTCGGCGTCGTTTTCTGGAAGGGAGATCCTGAGCCACTTCCACTATGCCCGCTGGACCCTCCTCGCGTTTCGTCAAGCTTACACGGAGCCTTAGCCAACTCCCTCTCTTTGATTTTCTTAACTGCAGGTTTTATGGCCTCATATACTGCGCTCAAATCTTCCGCACCACTGCACCTTCGGCTGCATTCGGTTCAATTCTCGGCTCACTCTCGCAATTACGAGCGACTGCCTTGCGATTTCGTCCATCTCCACTGCTATGCTTTGCCGTCTTATCTCTAAACGTGGCTCTATCTTCGGTTACGATAAGGTCAACGTGTTTGAGGACGTTGTTGCCTATCACCAGCAAATAGCTTAGGTCTCGTTCTTATACTACATGTAACGTTATATATAGCGAAATTCCATCAATACATATGGGAAGCGTAAAACTACCCATTGTTGTTATCATGCTGTTGCTGATGTCCACCAGTCGCTTTATCTCCCTACTCAACTCGACATCTAATTGTAGCATTCGCAGGGTGTCGCGTCGCATTAGGTACAGATCCAGCCCGGTGTCGACAAGTGCTGAAATTGATCGGTTGGAAATGCCAAAAAGAATATCTTTAAATATAAGGCCACACTCAGACGGATCGCCATCATATTTGCTGAACCTCTCTTATTTCAACTTGCTTTGGTTTCGGGTTTACAGTCCAATAAATCAGAAAAACGCCTTTTTTATTTTTTCGCCAACGTTTCGACCACAAATAAAAGGTCGAAACGTTGGCGAAAAAATAAAAAAGGCCTTTTTCTGATTTATTGGACTATAAACCCGAAACCAAACAAAGTTGAAATAACTAACACAAAACAGTCGGTAGTACGAAATGAACCTCTCTTAGCTTTCACCTCTTTCTCCGAGCTTTCGCATTCGTTTGCTTTATGTTTCCCTTTGCCGCATTTAAAACAAAACACCCGCTTACGTGGGCAGTTCTTTGCAAGGTGGGACTGGTCACCACAATTGTAACACCGTTTCTTTTACGTGGTTGAATTATGCAAATCTCTGTTTGAAGACATTGGTTTTACATAATTCCCACTCGTGAGCTGAGATTCACTCGTCCGGATCTTCTGATATGCCTTGATCTGTTCCTTTAAATTGTCAATGGGTTTCAATTGGCAGAGGTTGCTCTTGCTGGCTCTGAATCTCCATTAGTACGTATAAGTATTTTCGGAGGTCTTCTCCAGGCTGGTTCCGGCGATCTCGAAGAATACGATGCACATCAATTGATGAAAGGGTAGCTCCAAACGCTTGACGCAGAGTGAGTTTTAATGAACTCTACTCGCTTATGCTGGGTTGGCTACGAATACAAATTTTGGCAGCACTCTTCAGGAGTGGTTTCGCATTAATAGATTTTTGCAGTTCGTTATACCTCACGCCTTCTGCATTATTCTCGAAATCCTGGAGCCACTGTTCGAAACTTGGTTGACCCGACCCGCTGAATGACGTCATTGATAATGCGAAGGGTGAACATGGACTTTTCAACTGTTATCTCGCGAACGCTATGTTGAGTTGCAATACCATCGTCATTATCCGATTCTGGACCATCGCTCACATTCAGGCCGAAATGCTCTAAAAGTCTGTCTTGTAATGTGGCTTTTCGTCCGTTCGTCGACAACCCTAAGTCAGCAAGCTCTTCTTTCAAACTGTCAACAGTCAACCTAATTATTTCGTCGCTATGCATGTCTTAAAATTTTATTAGGAAATTCAAAGTTGTTAATATATATATACTCGTATATTAAGTTTAAATAGCTTGAAATTTTTCAAATTGTATACAAATATAAGATGTGATTCTCACAGCAGGCACACAGGAGGAGTAGTTATGTACATAAATAATTCAATAAAAATTCGAGTAGTGTACAAAAAAGCGATAGAGGGAAATATATGGTCTATTATCGTCCAGCTAAAAAACTTTGAAGTGAAGTGGCAAATAGGAGTGCTTTACCACTCACCAACAGTCGACCAGAAAAAAGGGAAGCTAAATCGACAAATAAAACAGGTTAGAAAAGGCCAAAATTAAGAAAAAAAGAAGCTAAAAAAAAGTCAGATATTTTTTTACGAAATCTATTTCAAATTTTGTATTTTAGTTTTAACTATTTGTATATAAAGCTGAAGACATAACTTAAAGGAACTATTCTTGTTTCAACACAAATTTTTTCAAAGAAATAACGAACATCTAATATTAAGCAGAGAGTTAAGCATTTTAATCTGTTCCTTAACTAAGTTTTTAAAATGTTCATAGCACTAAAAATTCTGTCAACCTCCGCATTACGCTAAATACGAGTTCTATAAAAGGTTGTTCGTTTAATGAATTTTTATGTCCTCAGACTTCCGCTTAAAATTCTATGGTAGAGGTCACACTTGTCCACTGTACGGTTATTAGCCTTCGCCCCTGCAGCTCAATCAATGCTACCTGACTTGGAGAATACCTAGACTTTTCTTCTTGAAAGTGAGAAAATACATCCGGCTTTGTAGCTTTCAAAGGATTATCAACAAAAAAGTTTCTTTTGTAGAGTGTTCATATCAGTGGTCACAAGGCATAACCGCCTAAGTCTGTTTTTTAATTTTTTCAGGAGAGCAATTTAAAGTTCCAAATCATTACTGCAAATCAGGATGATATTTATTGCTAATCGTTTGGTAAATAAACAAGGTGTATCGGTCTTCTTTTTAATTATGCAAGCAAACTGTTATGTTTGTGTTTTATTTGAAAGATATAAGGGAAAAATGCAGTTAGGCTGTTTTGACTTGTTAAATGAAAAAATTTTAAATGTGTTAATTTGAGTTGGGCCGTTATTCCGAATAATAAAAGTTGATAGTTGAAATCTTATGTGTAGATATGCTGTTATTCCTTACTTGTAATTTATTAATTTTATTCACTTAAGTAAATTTTTATAGTAAATCTTGCAAAGTGATATTTATTATTTACAAAAATACTGAAATACACACAGATAGGGGAATATTCATAGTAATTTTAAGTTAGTTGGAGCATTTTTGGCAGATAGCACATTTAAAACTGTGCCAAAAAGCTTCAACTAACTTAAAATCATATTTTATTTCGACTATAACTATGCCTCATATTTTCTGGAAGTACAATTAAAAAATTTCATTAAAATTAAAGATCGATTTTATTCAGTTCAGTAAACAAATTCACATGTTCATATTTTTATGTATTTATACATTTATTTTAAAAATCTTCGTTGCTGTCATACTCCGTCAAATCGGGATGGGTATTAAGCTGCTCCATACTTGTGGGAATGCTGTCATAAAATGAACGAAATTCTGGTTTTATAAACTGTTTCAAGTCCACAAGGACTATCTTTTTTTCTTTAGAAGTGCATGGTAAGTCCTTTATAATTTGTATTTCTCCAAATCCTTTTACAGAGCATCCTCTTTTACCCACCTTTAAGATTTTAAATGGTTCTTCATTATCTAATGCAGTTTTGTATTGGACTTTGTTAGACATCTTGGTATAACGAAGACATCGTTTGCGTTCTACAGTATTGCATAGGGTGCCACATTTGTTGTTCCTAACGGCTACCAATGACCCAATGTACAAAATTCTTTGGTCATAACTTCCCATAGACCAGTAATGTTTAAATAAAGATTCTATTTGTTCAGTTGTAAATTTATCATTGCATTTGTTTCTACATAAATCAAACGATGGATTGCAGGCTCTGGGTTTAACTATCCTACTTGAATGCGTTGTGTATGATCTTCCCCTATTTCTAAGGTCACGACGAAGCTTTTTCTTTGATTTTGATTTCGGTTTCTCAAGGCAGTTCAAATTATCAGGCTGGTGAGAAGTTTCTTCATCGTTTGGTGAGCAATCCATACAAGTAGTAGATCGTGATAAATTAAAGTCCGGATCCCTTATGGTGTTGTCTGAGTCAAATTCTCCACTATGAGGAAGAACGTCTTCATGTGCCTCATGACTAAGTTCTTTGCGATTTTGCAAACCTAGTTTAAATAAACATTACCCTCGTAAATTTTAGTAATAACTCCTTTTAAACTATGGCATTATTTGCATAAATTTACTAACAGTATAGATTAGATGATGCAAGAAGGGTGCATAAAATGTTTGCTTACTTTCAATAGCAGCTAAATTAAACTCAATTCCGTGGATTGATGACATTGTTTCATTTTGTACACATGGCACAAAATTGGTTGAGGAATAATTTTGGAATCACCCATCGCAAGGCAAAATAAAGTCTTCTGGTTCGTTAACATCTCGGTATTTTTGTATGTTTGTGCTGGCATTTTCGACAAGAGATGTTCCAGTTGTACCAAGAGTGACTACAGTAAAATTGAAAACAATTGTTTAGTTTTTTGTTTTGGTAAATGTATAGTTAAATACAACATTGCAATCTAAAGACGAAAATGTTTAAAATTCCTATGATGCTTATAAGTTTTTATTTAAAAGCTTAAAAACGGAACTAGAAATAAGGTCGGCCTTGGGTTATGTCACTCTATCAATTTTCAAATTAAAGGGTGTTTTTTTTTAGGGGTATAGAACTTTGAATTGAAATAAAACACAAGAAAATCGTTTTAAGGTACATCAATTTGGCTTTTTTGGAAGGATAATTTTATGCCATTAATGTTTAAATATGATTTCGGGCATGTGGCCGCCGCGGCTGGCTCGAATAAAGCCAAATCTACAGGTCCAATTTTCAACCAGTTTTTCGAGCATATGGGGCCGTATGTCGGCAATAACGCCACGAATGTTGGCTTCCAATTCCCCTAACGTTTCTGGTTTGTTGGTGTAGACGAGCGACTTCACATATCCCCAAAGAAAATAATCCAATGGTGTCAAATCACACGACCTTGGTGGCCAATTGACAGGTCCATTCCGCGAAATTATGCGCTCATCGAATGTTTCCTTCAATAAATCGATTGTGACGTGCGCTGTGTGGCATGTAGCGCCGTCTTGTTGGAACCACAACTCATCCACATTCATGCCATCCAATTCGGGAACAAAATAGTCGGTTATCATGGCTCTATACCGGTCTCCATTAACGGTAGCTGCCTCTCCAGCATTATTGCGGAAGAAGTATGGCCCAATGACTCCACCAGCCCATAGAGCACACCAAACAGTCAGTTTTTGTGGATGTAATGGCGTTTCAAGGGTCTCATGTGGATTCTCTTCACTCCAAATGCGGCAATTTTGCTTGTTGACGTAGCCATTCAACCAAAAATGAGCCTCATCACTGAACAAAATTTTGCGATGAAAATCAGCATCGAAATCAATCTCATTTTCGGCCCATACACCAAAATCACGACGCATTGCATGGTCTCGCGGCTTTAATTCTTGCACAAGCTGGATCTTGTAAGGTCGCAAGCCAAGATCTTTGCGCAAAATCTTCCATAAAGTTGATGGACAAAGCTCCAATTGCTGTGCACGGTGGCGAATCGATTCATTCGGGTCCTCTTCAATACTTTGCTCTACAGCGGCAATTGTTTCTTCGGTGCGCACTGTTCGACGTCTCTGCGGATGCGTATTATCACATAGAGTAAACGTAGTGCGAAAACGATCCATGGTTAACCGAATTAATTGCTCTGATGGACGATTATGTCGACCATAAAATGGACGGAGCTCACGGTAAACTTCGCGAACTGAACCATTATTTTCGAAATAAATTTGCACGATTTGCAAGCGTTGTTCTTTTGTCAACCTGTTCATGATGAAATGGCAAACCAAACTGAACATAAATGACATTAGAGTTGCCAGATTTGACCACAAAATGCCAGTTTTATCTCTATTCGAAAAACAAACCTGTAAAAAAAACACACTGTACATGCAAATAATTTTCATTTGCAAAATAACCTGGACAACCTTATTTCATTTAATTAATTTTATTTACTTACCCTCGTTGTTTTGACGCTCTGCCAATGACCTACCAATTCTATCATTTTTGCTGCTCTGTCGGATATTTTTTTTATCACTTTCCACAACAAATATCTTTTTTAAGTAATTGCTATATAAGCTGCACAACTCTCTGACACGACTTAACTCAACTTAATGATTCGTTTACCTACTCAGGTACATTTTTTTTTTGAAATAAAATTCGGAATAAAAACGTAATTCAATATAATATTTTTAAAGAGTCATGGCTACCTTTGGAAAAAGAATGTAACTTAATTCATGCTAGCCAATGGCGGTTATTGTAATTCGGAATAACAGCCCAACTTAAGATACAAAAAAGAAATATTTGGCGCTATGTTTTGTAAAACGACTTAAATATATATATGTCGTAATGGAAAAAATAAGTTAAAATCTTAAGTTGAGATAGGCTTTTATTCCACACAAAGGAACTAGATTATAAAAATGCCTAACTTGAGCTAGGGTACTTTGACGGAGAGTTTTTGAGTTAGGCTTTGATGCCAAAACAGCCAAGCGAAAAAATAACTTAAGCTGTTAGGTTTTTTTTAAATAACTTTTTTCCAAAAAAAGATACAGACATGAAAAGTGGATGGCTCATAGATTTGACCACGCTGAACATGTTGGAACTAATAACTAAATTTTGTCCTAACTCGAGTTAGGCGATTGTGGTTTGTGACCACAGATATTATCAAGTAGGCGATGTCGCAGTTGGACTATCAACCCCATTAAAAATAGTTGACAATTTTTACGAATAATTTTCTGTATTTCGTCATCAATACTACCTTCATTGAGGTTTAATTTTATTTATTCCACGAAGTTTTATGAAAAATATGGTGTTGGGACCAGAAAAGGTTTGGAGTAAAAAAAGGCTAGAAAAAATCCTTATGAGGCTAAAGGACAAAAAAAAGGCTAAATCTGGCCTCGAAAAGGCTAACCTGGTCACACTGCTCACCAAGTACTAGTGACTTAGATTTTGTAAATTATCTTGAAAGTATAATTGCGGAAATATGTGATACAACGTATAACAATGCCATAATTGGCGACTTTAACATTAATATGAATAGAGAATCGACTTACAGCCTGAGGTTAACGGAACTGTTTAATTCGTTTTCCATGTTTCAAAGAATTGATTGTGACACGCGTGTAGCAGGGGGGTCTAAGACTAAAATCGATCTTGTTTAGGCGAGATGCCTAAAGTCTTAAAAAATGGGCCACCCTAATGTAACTTTAGCGCCCTTCCAATCACTCACACCAACCCACCGTCAGCTGTGTGGGCATGCATGCATATTCGTGTTTTGTCAGCACACATATATGTACATGCATGGGGTGTGCATGTGTGGGTCACCTCCCCTTAAAACCGGAGGATAATTTTCAGGTTCAACGGTTGTCCTCGATTGCAAAACCGTCTACTTTTCCAGAGACAGTCGACACGACCACATCACGGCCACCCCAGGATTTTCAACCAACGTCATCAAGAATTAACTCAAGGTAAAACTTATTTGTAATAACAGTTTTTCTTTTTACACAATAAACTGCCAATTTGTTAACACGAGAATTCTCGTTTCTTATTTATTTCTATTTCCGAGCACAAATTCTACCGCCGTGCTTTTGAGCCACCGCCGCTCCAAGTTAGCACCTCGCTCGAATTTACAGATCTGCTATATTCAAACGAGGAAATTACTATGTGCAAAAGGCTAGATAATTATAAAATACGAGGTGTGTTCAAAAAGTATCGCGAATTTTGAGTTTTTTCAAAAATTATTTATTTATTCATGAATATCTATTTTGTCCCCTTCAAAGTAATCCCCATGAGATATTATATACTTGTGCCAACGGGTTTTCCAATCTTCGAAGCACTTCAAAAAATCATTTTTTTGTATCTTGTTCAGCTCCTCCTTCGATGCCGTCTTTATATCGTCAAGAGAAGCGTAACGTCGTCCTTTCATGGGCCTCTTCAGTTTAGGGAACAAGAAAAAGTCACAGGGGGCCAGATCTGGGGAATACGGTGGCTGCGGCATCATTAGTGTGTTGTTTTTTGGCCAAAAAGTCGCGCACAAGCAACGATGCGTGAGCAGGGGCGTTATCGTGGTGCAAAAACCAATTTTTGTTCTTCCACAAATCCGGGCGTTTCTGGCGAATTGCTTCGCGCAAATTGCGCATAACTTGCAGGTAATATTCCTTATTGACCGTTCTTCCCTGTGGCAAGAACTCATGATGCACCACGCCCCTGCAATCGAAGAAAACTGTCAGCAAAACTTTCACATTCGACCGAACTTGGCGCGCTTTTTTCGGTCTTGGTTCGTGCGGCAGCTTCCATTGAGATGATTGAGCTTTGGTTTCCACGTCATAACCATAAACCCACGATTCGTCACCAGTTATGACCCTCTGGAGCAAATTTGGGTCGTCGCGGACAGAGTTTAACATCTCATTAGCAATGTTCATGCGATGCTGTTTTTGGCCACAATTGAGCAATTTTGGTAAAAAAATAGGTAAAAATCGAAGGCGATCCAAAACACGTGCAAGCAAAGCAGCTGTCAACAATTAACTGAACATTCAAAATGGCCGAGCTTGTCGGCATAAGTGAGAGACATGAGTACCAACATAACGCCACAAAAAATTCGAAATTCGAATATACGTAACCAGCGAAAATTCAAAATTCGCGATACTTTTTGAACACACCTCGTATCTGATCACGAAACAATTATGTTCAACGTTGACGTAAAAACTGAAATACCACATAGAACAATGTGTAGCATAGTCTCATGGGAAAAGTATAATAGTGAAAACATAATATCCTTGTTGAGAAATTGCAATTTTACGGGAGATATATTAAATAAATTCTTTGTGGAAAGCATTGTAAGAATAAATGAGAGCATTGAGAACATTGATAATAACGACAACAACCACTGCAACATAAACACTATATTTAAATTTGACCAAACTAATACAGAAAGTATAAAGCAAATAGTAAAAAACTTTGACAACAAGGTTGGTGGCAAAAAACTGTTAACTGAGGGCGATATCGGATAGCGTACCAGTTAATATCGGACTTCCGCAGGGGTCGGTCTTAGCACCAATCCTTTTCATCGTAAGTAAAACTGTTTGCAGAAGACGCTTTGTGGACAATTAGCAAAGATAATCTAGATGCTGCATTTGCAAAGATGCAGGAAGACTTGAATTCGCTGTATATTTGGCTGTGTAAAAACAAGTTAATGGTAAATGTGAAAAAGACAAATCACATGGTTATCTCCACACCACATATACTCAACGCACGGTATGATACCAGTATTTCATCAAAAAAAAAAAAAAAAAAAAAAACACTCAAATGGCTCAATGTAAAGCAACAAATCACCTTTCACGCAATGAAATTCATATGCAACATTAAGGCAGGCGCACATCCGGATTATCTGAGAGAGAACCTAAATCAAACAGAAAATACCAAACAAGATTTAGGTATATTATAAAGGGTTGAAAATGTTTAATGAGATGCCTTTGAATATAAAAACTTGTAATAATTTAAATGCTTTTAAAAAGCTACTATACAGTTACTGTAAAACAGACTTTCAATAATAGTTATGTTAAACCAGAAGGGTTATAGGCCAAAATGGCTGTGAATAATAATAAATAAATAAATACATATAAATTTCAAAATACATATAGCAGAACCGCTTGTTACTTGAGTAATTATTTCATCCTTTTCTGCCGTCTGCTGAGTGTGTCTGTTATTGTTGTTGCTGCTTATGCCTATGTCCTCTGGCTGCTGCTGGCGTTATTTGTCCCTACTGTGATTTATGTACATGTGTGTGTACTGCTGCCGTTAAAACGTGCCGTTGGTCCTTTGTAGGTTTATTTTACTATATTATTAGCCACGGCACGAATTTGCCGATACACTTCTACGGACCCGTGACGATACGGCAGGCTTGACTGAAAATTTTTAGTGTTAGTGCACTCGGCGGTCCTCGTCTCACACCTACTTGCCTACGTTGATTGGCTAAACTCTAAAATTTTTTAAGTTGACGCATGGTAAATTGGATCGTCTCGGGTCATGAATGAATGTTGAACTGGCAATTGCGCCTACAGCGCAAGTGGAAGTTTGGCGCTAGAACTGTTGGCAGCACAATATTACCACCCTCAAAAATTAAGAATTCGAAAATTTCGACAGTCGAATAAAAGTAGGTGTGACACGAGGACCGCCAAGTCCACTAACACTTAAAAAAAGCCTGCAGTTTCGTCAAAGGTCCCTATTTGAAGTGTACAGTTTACGTATATGTTGACCCGATATGCAACGAGCTTTTAAGCAAAATGTTCATCAAGAAATTGTTTTGTCAAACGCTGTATGTTTCACTGCGTAATTACGAAAATGCATACTTGCGCAGATATGCTTTTCCGCGTCATTTTAAAATTGTATATTCGCACATATACGTGTAGATATTTGCTCACATGTGGATTCGTTCCACTTTTGACACCACTTTGTAAGACAATAATTTTCGGTGGTACAACTTTAATTATCAGAAAAATAGACAGGTAAGAATTAGGTACATTATAATCCGTACATTTAAATATCGACATTACAACTGTCAATCGATTGAAACTTTATTGCACTTCGCTTGATAGCGGTTTTACATCTAAACAATTCCATCGTCCTTCGTTCGTTTTATCAGAGTATTATGGGGTGTGTTCAGTGCGATCTACTCGGTGTCTGTCAGGGTTGCATGAGTAAGGCTCAGTCCCTACAGTCAACTAGTTGCGTAAGTCAATCCCACATATATACTATTAAAAAATTAACTACAGAATTATAAATTTTACTACGATTTATTTACTAAAATTTTCCACTGCAGGAGTTGTATACCTGTTGAGTTTCATGAGACGTACATATGTACATGTATGAAGCGATAACTCAAAAACTTTAAAAACTAATTAAAAAGTTAAGTTTCTATTAACGACCGATTATTGAAGTCTGCTGACCAGTTAGTGACCATTTATTTGGCATATTTTTTTTTTGGAAAATCATAGTGTAGGGTGCCTAAATAGATAAATTAATTTTTCCTTGGAAAAATAAACTAAGAAATTTCCTTTGGCTAACCAGTTACTGAAACTTGATGACCAATAATGACAGTTTAGTGACCAATTATTTGGCATAGTTTCTTTTCGAAATTTTTAGTATATAGGGTACCTAAACAGGTAAATTAATTCCAAACGTACATATATTGTAACTAATATCTAGTTTTATTTACTAGTAATAAACGCAATACAAATTTAAAAGCTTGGTAACTTCACAAAACTTCACTGAACAACATTTGAAAATAAGCTGATCAACTTGCCTTGCTTGGTCACTGCCTTACCTACACGGTGCTACCTTACTCACCCAAAAGTTTCTTGGTTGTTCCCTCTTCTTGTGCTCGAAGGGTCGGTGTTATTTATTGGCATCTCCTCTTTGCATAGTGTTCGGAAACACTCGCGCGATCTCTCTCCCTATTGGCTGGTGCATGCGTGCTTGCATAAGCGTAGCCATCGTTTTCTTTGTTGTGTTTAACTAGTGGTGGGAGTGTTATTGAGTTAGGGATGACACATACTTCGAAATATTCGCCACACTGCCCTCCACTTAAGTCTGATCGTACCGATCTGACACATTGCCTGAACCAAATGCAGCTAGCCTTTCCAAATGGACCACCTTCAACTTATTCCGTGGCCTTCCAATAGTTTGTATGCGTTGACCAGCTTCATGACCTTGGATGGGCCTTTCCAGTTACATTGCAGCTTTGAAGACAAACCTTTCTTACGTTGTGGGTTATATAGCAGCACTAAATCTCCTTCCGTAAAACATTCGGAGTTTATTGCTTTGCCGTACCTGGCTCTCATCTTATCACTCATTATCTTAGTTCGTTATCTAACAAGGTCGTGTATTTCTCTCATTTCCTCTTCCAAGGCACTAGTGGATTTCCGCGCGTTCACTCCGGAATCAGCATTTATCCCAAAATTCAAGTCAGCAGGCAACCGAAGATCATGTCCGAAAATTACCCTTGCAGGAGTCTGACCTGTTGTCTCATGTACTAAAGAGCGATATGCCATCAGGAACAAGGGGATGTGTGTATCCCAATCCTTCTGGAACTTATTCACTACTTTTCTTAGGTGTTCTTCCAATGTTCTATTGAATCGTTCCACCATGCCATCTGACTAAGAATGCAGTGCAGTAGTTCGAGTTTTCCGAATGCCCAATATCTTTCACATTTCATGGAATACAGCTGATTCGAAATTTCTGCCTTGATCAGAATGTAGCTCCATCGGTGCACCAAACCTTGCTTTTTAGTGAACACTTCTGCTATGGTTTCTGCCTCTTGATTTGGTATAGGGTACACTTCTGGCCATTGGCTGAAATAGTCCATGACTACTAGTGCATATTTGTTTCCGAGTTTGCTAGAAGGAAATGGACCAGCTACATCCTTGGAAATCCTCTCAAATGGTGCTCCTGAATTATACTGTTTCATTTGCCCATGGCTCCTCGATTTCGGTCATTTTGCTTTGATGCACTTCACAGTTTGACCTCCACTTGGACCGTTATGTAATTTATTGAGAACATCAGGGACTTTCTGCTAACATCTCCTCTCTTGATGGTCGCTCGTTTCGTTCGATTCCTTGCATCACACGTGCTGACACTTCCTTATAGTCATTAGCCGCACATCTATAATGTCTTCCAAGGCACTCAATGCTACTCATGTAGTAGCTTTGATTTTAACTTTTCCAAAGCAAACTACAAGAAATTAAATAAAGAACTGTCTGAATTAACTTGGCCTGAATTTGGTTGTTATATCGATCTAAACGTCTCACATTTCAATCAAACTATTTACTGCCTATTTGAGAAGTTTATTCCCAAACGTAAATTAACTTATGATCATCCTACGCAAGCTTGGTTTACTAAAGAGCTTAAGGCTCTTAAAAATAGGAAAACGCGATTATTTAATTTATATAAGAAATCTGGATTAAATAAACATTACTTACTGTATTCCAGTCTACGTCAAAAGTACATAGATTTAAATAAAAAGTGCTATAAAGCTTATATCTCTTAAACCAAAAGAGACATTATTCTCAATCCAAAGTCATTTTATGGTTTCGTAAATTCTAAACGTAAAGTATCAGGGTTTCCCTCAGCCATGAAATATCAAGACATTATATCTAGCGATAATCAATATATCGCAAATTTTTTTGCTCAATTTTTCACTTCTAACTATTCTGCTGTCACCAATTCAAACTTTCAAAACTATCCTTATAAGCTACACGGGACAAATTTAATTAATTTACCAATTATATGCGCCAAAGATGTTCTAATTTACCTTAAAACCTTAAAAGAATCTTTAAAATACGGTCCTGATAGGATTCCTACATGTTTCTTGAAAAAGTGTGCGAACCATATTTACCAACCCCTTACCAATTTGTTCAATCTATAACTAAAGTGTGGTGTTTTTCCAACTGCGTGGAAAGAATCGTTTCTTCTACCGCTGCATAAAAGCGGGAGTAGGTCTTCTATAGAGAACTATCGTGGCATCGCAAAGCTTTCTGCCATCCCAAAATTGTTTGAAGCTATTGTTACAAATCAACTTACGGGTCCGATCTCTACTTTGATAGGTGACTGCCAACACGGGTTCAGTAAGGGAAAGTCCACAGTTACGAATTTACTTGAGTTTACCAGTCATGTCTCAAATGCCTTTAGAAAAAATCTGCACACCGACGTTATTTATACGGATTTCAGCAAAGCTTTTGACAAAGTGTGTCACACACTACTTATTCATAAAATCGATCAGTTGGGCTTCCAGCCGTGTCTCAATAGCTGGATCTCTTCTTACTTTAGTGACAGGACACAAAGAGTAATGTTTAAAAATTTAGTATCCGATGTCATTTATCTCTCTTCGGGGGTTCCTTAAGGAAGCCATCTTGGCCCGATTATGTTCTTGTTGTTTATAAATGATATTTCTACAATAATAAAATTTTCAAAAATGTTAATGTATGCCGACGACGTAAAGCTTTTCATGTCATTCGCGTCATTGGAAGATACAAATAAGCTACCATCAGATCTAGATGCACTAGTTACTTGGTGCGATTTAAATTATATGCCACTTAACCTTAAAAAATGTAAACACATGGGTTTTTCGCGTGGAATTTCTCAGCCGGCTTCCTATACAATTAAAAATTATAGTCTTGAGCAAGTGTATGATTTTGTTGACCTGGGGGTTACTATGGACTATAAACTCAGTTTCAACCGCCATATTAACACAACAGTCAATAAGGCTAGAGGTGTCCTAGCATTCGTTAAACGATGGTCTAAAGAATTTAGCGACCCTTATGTAACTACATTAGTCACACCGATACTTGAATATGGTTCTATAATTTGGAGCCCGCGTTGCCAGGTTCATGTAGATCGCCTTGAATCAGTTCAAAAACAATTTTTACTATTTGCCTTAAGAGATTTTCATTGGGATCCCTCGTACAATCTGCCACCCTATACGAATCGTTTAAAACTCATTAATCTACACACACTTTCTAGTCGGAGGGAAATGATTGGAATTATTTTTATGATTAAATTGCTAAATGGTTCACTATCCAGCCCATTTCTTCTAAGTGAAGTGAACTTCAATGTACCGTCTCGTCTTTCAAGGCATTTTAAACCTCTAGTCTTAAAACAGTGCCGAACCAATTTTCAGTTAAATGAGCCTTTTCGCTGTTTGTGTCAAGATTATAACTCTCTTTCTGGTAGATTTGATATTTCAGACTCGCTTTTCAGCATAAAAAAATCAACTCTTTCTATCCTAAATTCATAGCTACTAATTGTTTTTTATTCTTTGACTTCTGTTTTAACTTTTAACAATAATTTTACTCTGTTAACTAGGTATTTCTTAATGTATAATCTGTCCTATATCTACTTTACTTAGCTGATGAGGTTTTCTCTGTAGCTGAGCAGTTTTAGATCTCGACGATTAACAAACCAAAGCCTTTCAACGACTCGGCACGAACGAATAATCCGCGCGTTATGCGGATGCGCCCCTCGCGCCGGTCGAGCGGGATATGGTGGGTAATCCGTTGGGAATTATTATTATTATTATTCCTTGGCCTCAGCTTTGGAACAATGCTTGCATTCCAAGTTGCATGGTCGTTGTGACATTGCATCAGAATTTCCGTGAGTACTACCTTTGCGATGCTCTATGGAAAAGTCATAACTTTGCAGTCGCTCTATCCACCGTGCCAGTTGACCTTCCGGATAACGGAACTGCAAGAGCCATTTCAACGCTGCATGGTCTGTCCTGACATGAAAACGCTGCCCATAGAGATACTTGTGGAAATGTTTAACGCACTCTACCAATGTCAACAGCTCTCTTCGTGTTATGCAATAGTTCCTTTCAGGCTTCCCGATTTTTCGGCTATAGTACGCAACTATCTTCTCATGCCCATCGACAATCTGGGGCAAAACACCTCCTATAGCATAAACACTAGCATCCGTATCCAGAATAAACGTTGAACCTGGAATCGGATATGCTAACATTGGGGCAGTGCATAGTCGCTTCTTCAAGGTTTGGAAAGCCACTTCATGTTCGTTCTTCCATTCAAAGCACGTATTTTTTCTGGTAACCTCTCTGGAGACTACTAGCTACGCAGGCGAAATTCGGTACAGCCCAAGGAACTTCTCAATTCATGCAAACTCCTCGGTCTTGGCCAATTCTTTACGGCTTCAATATTTTCCTTAGCAGTGCAGATGCCCTTCGTCGTTACCTTGTGACCCAAATAACTAACTTACTTTTTAAACAAGGAACACTTCATGGAAATTAGGTTCAGAACACCAGCTATCCTTTGGAAAACTTCCTTCAAGTTCTTTAGGTGTTCTTCAAAACTTTTTCCCAGCACGATGGTGAATTCCAGGTACCCCAAACATGTTTGCCAATGCAATCCTTTAAGTAACTGATCCATGAGTCTCTCAAAAGTAGTTGAAGCATTGCATAGTCCGGAAGGCATTACTGTCAATTGCCGTAGCCCTTCTCCAACGATGGAGGCTGTCTTTTCTTTATATTCGTCCTTTACCTCCACTTGCCAGTAGCATCTTTTCAAGTCCAGTGTGAAAACCCGATCCGGGCCAGAAAGCGATTCCGTCGTATCGTCGATTATGGATAGCTGTCTTTTTTAGGTACGTCGTACAACTTTCGGTAATCCACACAGAACCTCGTTTTTCTGTCCTTCTTTTTCACTAGTACTACCGGTGAGCTCCATGGACTAGCTTATGGTTCGATCACACCGCTGTCACTCATTTTCTGTATAATTTCTCTTACCACTTGGCGTTTGGCCAATGGAATACTACGAACGGATCACTAGTATCTATTGGATGCTTCACAACTTTGGTCCGATCCGGTATGGAACCATCCTTGTCAAATATGCTCGAGTACTTTACTAGAAGTTGTCTCGCCTTCTTCTGATGTTCTTTTACGAGATCTTCCATCCACGCTGTGATGTTATCTGAAAGATCAACCTTGCTGGTAGAATCAGATGTTGACAATTGATAACTACCTCGACCTTTTGGCATTGTCACAATGTAGCTCCTTTGGAAAGTTGAATTGGCGATTTGAACTCATTAAGTACTATTACCGGTATATGTCCATCCTTTTTTGTCTTAGCCAGGGGTTTTCCAACTAGTATATTCGTCTTCGACTTGTTTTCTGCCTCCACAACCCACAATTTGTTCGTCCTATAGTCTCCATCAATCTTTGCCCATACAACCGCTTCTGACCTCGGTGGAATTGGTCGACTTTCCACCAGCACTACTCGTTTACTCACGTAGTTCTTTTCGTAACCAAAATTGAGTGCCACGTCCATATTCTTATAGTTCTAGATCTTGTTCTTCATGTCGATCTTGATTCCTTGCTCGCTTAAGAAGTCCACACCAATTATGATTTCGTCAACAATATCCGCCACAATAGCGGCCACTTTCCCAATTGCGATTTGACATGTTACTTCTTCACCAGTGGTCTCACCTTCTTGTTGACTAAATCAGATCGAATGATGGAATGAGAGCGCCCGTGCCCACAGTCAGTAAATTATGTTTTCCGTCCACATATCCTCCTCAAGTAAGATTACTAACTTTCATAACGATTTGTGAAACAGAGATTATGGGGCATTCAATTGTGGGAGCCAGTCCACGCCCCTTTCGGCTGGCTCGATTTAGTTTAACGATTGACTTGGTTGGAAGATCTCCTCATCTCCTTCAGCTTTGCGTTTTCGTCCACCAGAATTGCTAGGATTACTCGAGCCAGTGCCGCAATAACGTGCTATGTGACCTGATTTGAAACATTTGATGGCACCATCACTTTTCTCTCTGTACTCCGTTCAACGGTTCCAAAATTTTGTACACCCAAGCCGAAGTTTCCACTTCTACGCGATGAGCCTTATATGCAGGTTTACTCAAAAGCGAGGCTGGTTCTTGCGTCAGAGCATGTGATACCGTCTCAGCGAATGCTCTTTGGATTTGCATATGTGGCTCGCTTCGTCTCGACATCACGTATTCCATTTATGAAACATTGGATCTCTACCCTCTCCGTATACTCTACAGGTGCGTCTGCATTTGCTAGAAGGGCCAACCTCTCGATGTCCGATGCAAATTTTCGCAAAGTCTCATGAGGTTTCTGGAAGCGATTCTGTAGCTCTATTTCGTATATATGTTTTCGATGCTCGCTACCATAGCGTCTCTCAACTGCTCCCGTCAATGCAGTCTGTAAGATTTCGGCTGCAGGTCCCTTCAATGCCACGAACAATGCAGCAACTTTGTCTTCAGTGCCCAAATTATTCGCAGCAGCCGTCTTATCAAATTGCAGATTAAATACCTGGAATGGAACAGAACCATCAAAGGAAGGTTATTTTACCTTGGGAGTATTCGCTGAAGCAGATGGACGTTTTAGTTGCAATTCCTGGATACGACCTCTCAGTCATCTACTTCAGCATCGATTTCATCCTGCAGCTGTGCAATTTTCGCATCTGGGACTTCTAGTTTAGATGACACCCTAGCCTCCTGTGCTTCCAACTGTGAAGAGATATAAGCCTTCTGGTCTTCCATTTGAGATCTCATGTATGCCTTCTGTTCGTCTAGTTGAGATGTAATACGTGTTCTTCAAGTTGTGATGCCATGCAATGCTTCTGTTCTTCCAATTGAGCTGAAATTCGAGATGTAATACGCGCCGCGCGGCCGCCGTGGTGTGAAGGTAGTGTTGCCGGCCTACCACACCGAACGTCCATGGTTCGAGCCCTGGTACAGGTAACATCAAAAGTGATTTGAAAAAAAAAGTTTTTCAAAACGGGGTCGCCCCTCGGCAGTGGTTTGGCAAACTCTCCGAGTGTATTTCTGCCATGACAGGCTTCTCAGCAAAAATTCGTCTCCTTTGTAGATGCCGTTCGGAGTCGGCAAAAAACTGTAGGTCCCATCAATTTGAAGGGAAAATTCAAATCGGCACACCACAAATTGGAAGAGAAGCTTGGCGCAAAAATCTCTTAGGAGGTTTATGATGATATACCTGTTGTATATCGCGCCATAGAGAGAGAATACGCGTCTTTTGTTCTTCCATTTTAGTCGATATCTGAGTTAATACAGCTAATATCATGTTTGTGTCCACGCTTGCTACTGGATTCGGAGACTATTTTTTTCTTCCATTTATGTCGATGCCTCCTCCACAAGATGAAAAACATGACCATCAACGTTGAAACCTTCTGCTTCCATAGCCTCCCGTAATCGTGACTGTAGCTCCGATTTATTGCCTGTAGTGTTTAGTCCGCGTTGTTCCAACTAATTTTTGAGGTGCTGAATATTTAATTCATTCAACTTCGTCATGTCCTTGTTAACCTTGTAACCACGGGTATTTCTTTAACAATACATTTTCTGACACCAATTGTGACGAATTCGATGATTCCTTGATTATTAATCCTGAGTTCGATCACTATAAAGTTAAATAAACACAAGCACAGATTTTATAACTAATAGCTAGTTTTATTTACTAGTGATAAACGCAATACAAATTTAAGAGTTTGGTTACTTCACAGTACTTCACTGAACAACACTTCAAAAATAAACTGATCAACCTGCCTTGCTTGGTCACTGCCTCATTGGTAAGGGTGCTACTTTACTCACCCAGAAGCTTCTTGGTTGTTCCCTTTTCGTGTCCTCGAGGGGTCGGTGTTATTTATTGGCATCTCCTCTTTGCATCGTATTCGCAAACACTCGCGCAATCTCTCTTCCTCTTGCTTGGTACATGCTTGCAGCTTGCATGCATAAGCGTAGCCATCCTTATTTCTGTTGTGTTTAACTAGAGGTGGGAGTGTTATTGAGTCAGGGATGTACGTGCTTGAGAATATTCGCCACAATGTCAACGACCAATTAATGAAACCTGCTGACCAATTGTGACCAACTAGCTTTTACTCGCGACTCCGCCCGCATGAAGAAAATAAGCAAAATAACGAAAGTTCTTCTGATTACATTTTTATGTATCAACCAGATAAAACGAATCTTAACATAGAACTTAAGTTAAATTTTTTTTCTTTCCAAATATTCATTTTTAAAGTTCACGTGAAAAACTGGCTTTTAACATGGAACTTAAGTTGAATTTTTTTAAATATTAATTTTTAAAGTTCACATGAAAAAGTGGCTCTTAACATAAAACTTCAGTTAATTTTTTTTTTAAATATTCATTTTTAAAGTTCACATAAAAAATTGGCTCTTAATATAGAGTTTTATTTAACATTGTTTAATATTAATTTTTAGCTCCACACATCTCTGCATAAAACATTATTTGACTTATTGTTTTCCGCATATACAAAAAGGGGTTTGGCCCTTGATACTATCGAGCGTCCAACATAAAGGTTTCGTTGTTAAAATCAAGGGAATCCTAGATGCATTCCTGCCACTTTCAGTGTTAGAAACTGGAGTGAGGAGAAACTGGGCTCTCCAAATAACGAAAATTTTTTGATGTTGATGGAATTTCTTTCATTATTTGATGCGTTCTTAGAAGAACATATCAGAAAATTTTCTAATAAAGGATCGGGTTGTTGTTGATGTTGTAACGACAAAAACACTCCCCGCAGGTTTTGGGGAGCTGTCGAATTGACTGTCCTTGGCCGGATATGAATTCGGTACGCTCCGGTAGTCCCTTGCGGTATTGCCCGACTATCGTGGTAGCGATTTGGTATGACCAGTGGAAGCTTCTAGGTCATGTCACTCCTTCTTCCGTAAGGAAGGAGAGATGGGTAATGAGAGGTGAGAGGCATCATATCCGTAGATCAACCATCGAGTTCCACGTCATTACCTTTGTGCGTATTACTCGCCTCTTACGACCGGTATGCCTACCTCAGGCATATTCTAAGCCCCTAACCCGCAGGATCTGGTAGTCCGACTAAAGTTAATATACCTTGTGTGCGTAGCACTCTCTCTCTATGGCGCGATATACAACAGGTATATCATCATAAACCTCCTTAGAGATTTTTGCGCCAAGCTTCTCTTCCAATTTGTGGTGTGCCGATTTGAATTTTCCCTACAAATTGGTGGGACCTACAGTTTTTTGCCGACTCCGAACGGCATCTACAAAGGAGACGAATTTTTGCTGAGAAGCCTGTCATGGCAGAAATACACTCGGAGAGTTTGCCAAACCACTGCCGAGGGGCGACCCCGTTTTTGAAAAATTTTTTTTTAACTTTTGATGTTACCTGTACCAGGGCTCGAACCATGGACCTTCGGTGTGGTAGGCCGGCAACACTACCTTCACACCACGGCGGCCGCTACTAGGTATAAAAAGGGTGTCTTTCATAGGCGCCAAAGAACTCAACCGATCTTTATGAAATTTTCACAATATATACTTGGGTTCACTGGAGACAATATACAGTTTTAGAAAAGTAGGCGGAGCCACGCTCCAGGCTATATTAAATTTCAATTCGTCATAACTCCGAACTTGTTTGGTCTAAATTAATGAAATTTGGATATATGTGTCACTTAGTCAATATCTACATAATTTTTAAAAAGTGGGCGGTGCCACGCCCACAAATTTTATGTTTTGTTTCGCTCTTGAACTTTCACGATAGGTTCAAGAGTTCGCTTGGCACGACACAGTCTGTATATAGCTCTTGTAAAAGCCCCCAGGTTATATAAAGCTGCAGTTCGGTATAGTTAGAAGTTTATTTGCTTCAAGTTTATGACATTTTATATATAGATGTGTTCTATGTATCAAAACGTCAAAAAAACTTCTACCGGGTTTGCTAGTATATTATAAAATGGCGAAAGCAAACAACGAATTTCAGCATTCTTTTGTAAAACTGAGAGACTAGTTTGCGTTCAAATAGACAGACGGAAGGCAGACAGACGGGCGGAGAGACTGACATTGCTAAACCGACTTCGCTCATCGTGCTGATCGTCCCGGAATATTTTGCTTTTGTGTTTTACGATTTGGATAATTTTTGGCAGGAGTATAAGACATACTACTGAGAAGTAGCTGACCAATTTTCATTGAAATATCAAGATTGAATTATAAGCGATTGCCTTTGAAAATAGCAGAAATTTAATGCTGAAAAGTGGGCGGCGCCATGCCTACTTGTTCGAAATTGGCAAAACCCTTTTTGCGGCCGAGTTTTTCTTAAAAAGCTTATTATGTGTGCAAAATCTGATTGATATAATTTGCTTAGTTGTAGAAATATCGCTTTTTAAATTTTACAAAAAAATTTTTGTTAATTGATATTAGAGGAAAAATTACAACGATATGCACAGCGATGGTATGGGATGACATGTTTCGAAGTGCCCAACTTCTCATCAGACCCCTTCTCGGACACTGGGATACGAACCCAAGTGTCTGCACCAAAGCCGCTGTTAGAGTACTCTAACAACTAAGTTATGATGCCCTGTAGCGTCACGATGCATTTTTCCTCTAATGTGCCATTTGCTTATTCCTTTTATACATTCTTTGGTACATATATTTTTATATGTCAACTCAAGGAAAGTGGAATATTTTTAGGCGCGTTCATAGAACAGTTTTAGATACAGAAGGGCTTTTTTGCATATCAACACTTCCGTGTTATTTGTTATGCACCCGCACTGTACCTGTAACAATTATAGTTATGGTGATTGTTGTTGGAGCAAAGCTCGAATTTTTATGTTTGTTTGTTAATTGATATTAGAGGAAAAATTACAACGATATGATATGCAAAAAAGCCCTTCTGTATCTAAAACTGTTCTATGAACGCGCCTAAAAATATCCCACTTTCCTTGAGTTGACATATAAAAATATATGTACCAAAAAATGTATAAAAGGAATAAGCAAATGGCACATTAGAGGAAAAATGCATCTTGACGCTACAGGGCATCATAGCTTAGTTGTTAGAGTACTCTAACAGCGGCTTTGGTGCAGATACTTGGGTTCGTATCCAGGTGTCCGAGAAGGGGTCTGATGAGAAGTTGGGCACTTCGAAACATGTCATCCCATACCATCGCTGTGCATATCGTTGTAATTTTTCCCTAATATCAATTAACAAAAAAATTTTTCAGAACTATGTTAAAAAACTGGGCATGGATATTAACCGATTTCGCCCATTTTTACAGCAAACAGTTACCTTTATATATAAAACATTATTACCAAATTTCGTTTCGACAAATCAATTTTTGGCGGAGTTATGACATAAAAAGTTTTGTGGAATAGTCCACTATAAAAGGGGTGGGGCCACGCCCATTTTCGAAAATTTTAAGTTTTTGGATTTATTTGTTTACGGAAACTTTAAAAGTAAAATATAAATTATGTGAAGCTATTTTACGCACAGTTATTGCCTATTTAATATATCTACGATCCTCTTCAAAATCTTGCATATAAAAGTGGGCGTAGACCTTAACCGATCCCGCCCATTTTTTCCTGGAACATTCCTTGCGTACCTGGAAACCTGCGTGCTGAATTTCGTTTCGATAACTTGAACGGTTTTTGATTTATGATTGATATTATTTCTAAATTTGACTTATGAAAAGTGGGCGGTGCCTCGCCCATTTTCAAAAATTTCTTGAAAAATGTAGTTTATGCCTCAATCTCAATGTATTCACCAAATTTTATCCTTATAGGTGTATTACGAGTATGTACTGAGTAATCACTTTTTTGTGTTTTCGAGTAAGCGTGGCTATAGTCCGATTTCGCCCATTTTAAGTTTCGACAGAAGTATTTGGTGAGATACTGTGTCAAACACTTTGCAGAAATCCGTATAAATTGTGTCAACTTGACAACCATCTTAAAATGAAGAGACGCAGAACTGAGAAAACCCAGTAAGGTTTTGACAGGAGTATAATACATACTACTGAGAAGTAGCTGACCAATTTTCATTGAAATATCAAGATTGAATTATAAGCGATTACCTTTGAAAATAGCAGAAATTTAATGCTGAAAAGTGGGCGGCGCCATGCCTACTTCTTCGAAATTGGCAAAACCTTTTTGCGGCCGAGTTTTTCTTAAAAAGCTTATTATGTGTGCAAAATCTGATTGATATAACTTGCTTAGTTGTAGAAATATCGCTTTTTAAATTTTACAAAAAAAATTTTTAGAACTATGTTAAAAAACTAAGCATGTACATTAACCGATTTCGCTCATTTTTACAGCAAACAGTTACCTTTATATATAAAACATTATCACCAAATTTAGTTTCGACAAATCAATTTTTGGCGGAGTTATGGCATAAAAAGTTTTGTGGAATAGTCCACTATAAAAGGGGTGGGGCCAAGCCCCTTTTTGGAAATTTTTTAGTTGTTGGACTTATTTGTTGACGGAAACTTTAAAAGTGAAATATAAATGATGTGAAGCTATTTTACGCAAAGTTATTGCCTATTTAATATATCTACGATCCTCTTCAAAATCTTTCATGTAAAAGTGGGCGTAGACCTTAACCGATCCCGCCCATTTTTTCCTAGAACATTCCTTGCATACCTGAAAACCTGCGTGCTGAACTTCGTTTTGACATCTTGAACGGTTTCTGATTTATGATTAATATTATTTCTAAATTTGACTTAATCAAAAGTGGGCGGCGCCACGCCCGTTTTCAAAAATTTCTTGAAAAATGTATTTTGTGCGTCAATCCGAATACATTCACCAAATTTTATCCTTATAGGTGTATTATATACTGAGTAATGACTTTTTTTGTGTTTTCGAAAATATTCTATATATAAAAAGTGGGCGTGGCTATCATCCGATTTCGCCCATTTTAAATAGCGCTCGGAGATGAGTGCCAAGGAACCCGCATACAAAATTTCATTAAGATATCTTAAAATTTACTCAAGTTATCGTGTTCACAGACGGACGGACGGACATGGCTTAATCAATTTCTATTTCCGTCCTGAACATTTTCATATATATAAGTCAATATCTACCTGATCCGTTTATGCCGTTACGTACTGCCGTTAGGCGACTAAAATTAATATACCTTGTGTGCGTGCCACTACTAGGTATAAAATTGTGTCTTTTATAGGCGCCAAAGAACTCAACCGATTTTTATGAAATTTTCACAATATATACAAGGTGGCGCAAAAGTAAGCTTCCGATGTTCAGCATATCGGTTGTGGCACGTGCAGTGTGTGCCAATTCATCAAGTTGCGGCAAAAAGAACTCGTTGATCATTGCTCTGTAGCGCTCACCATTCACAGTAGCCGTTTGGCCCCGACCGATTATTGGTCAAATAAATAGTCAGCAATATTCCGCGTTCTGGAGCAGTGTAGCGTAACATTGTTTAATAACGTGTATTTCGCATGTGTTTACTACACAAATGTCAAAACAGAACTGACTTTAGGGGCCAATCGCAAAATTTATAGCATTTTCTGATAGGAGGATTACTTTTGCGCCACCTTGTATTTGGATTCACTGGGTACAGCATAAACAATATATATAAAGTTTCAATTCATCATAACTCCGAATTTTTTTGGTCTAAATTAATGAAATTTGGATATATGTGTCACTTAGTCAATATCTACAAAATTTTTCAAAAGTGGGCGGTGCCACACCCACATATTTTATGTTTTGTTTTGCTCTTGAACTTTCACGATAGGTTCAGGAGTTCGCTGGGCACGACACAGCCTGTATATAGCTTTTGGAAAAGCCACAGGTTATATAAAGCTGCAGTTCGGTATAGCTAGGAGTTTATTTGGTTCAAGTTAATGACATTTTATATATAGCTGTGTTCTTTGTATCAAAACGTTCAAACAACGTCTACCGGGTTTGCTAGTATATTATAAAATGGCGAAAGCAAACACCGAATTTCAGCATTCCTTTGTTAAACTGAGAGACTAGTTTGCGTTGAAATAGGCAGACGGACAGACAGACAGACTGACGGAGAGACCGGCATGGGTAAATCGATTCCGCTCATCGTGCTGATCATTTTAGTGAACTTTTCTCTTTATGTTCTCATACTTACATACATTTAATGTTTATGAAAGGTATGAAAATCAAAAAAGATATATAACTTTGCTAATGCAGTGGGCTATTAATTACGTGCCCGAATATTTTGCTTGTGTTTCTCGATTTGGCTAATTTTTGGCAGGAGTATAATACATACTATTGAGAAACAGCTGACCAATTTTCGTTGAAATATCAAGATTGAAAATAGCAGAAATTTTATGCGGAAAAGTGGGCGGCGCCACGCCTACTTCTTTACAATTGACCAAATTTTTTTGCGGCCGAGTTTTTCTTAAAAAGCTTATTATGTGTGCAAAATTTGATTGATATAATTTGCTTAGTTGTAGAAATATCGCTTTTTAAATTTAAAAAAAAAATTTTCAGAACTGTGTTAAAAAACTGGGCGTGGACATTAACCGATTTCGCCCATTTTTATAGAAAACAGTTACCTTTATATATAGAACATTATCACCAAATTTGCGACAAATTTGGCAGAGTTATGGCATAAAAAGTTTTGTGAAATAGTCCACTATAAAAGGGCCGGGCCACTCCCATTTTCGAAAATTTTTATTTTTTTAATTTCTTAGGTTACGGAAGCTTTAGCAGTGAAATATATATGATGTAAAGCTTTTTCACGCAAAGTCATTGCTTATTTAATATATCTACGATCCTCTTCAAAATCTTTCATATAAAAGTGGGCGTGGACCTTAACCGATTTCGCCCATTTTTTCCTCGAACATTCCTTGCACACCTCGAAACCTGCGCGCTTTCGTTTCGATGACTTGAATGGTTTTCGATTTATGATTAATATTATTTCTAAATTTGACTTAATCAAAAGTGGGCGGTGCCTCGCCCATTTTCAAAAATTTCTTGACAATTTAATTTTCTGCCTCAATCTCAATATATTCACCAAACTTTATCCTTATGGGTGTATTATGTACCGAGTAATAACTTTTTTTGTGTTTTCGAAAATATTCTATATATAAAAAGTGGGCGCGGCTATCATCCGATTTCGACCATTTTAAATAGCCTTCGGAGATGAGTGCCAAGGAACCCGCGTACCAAATTTCATTAAGATATCTCAAAATTTACGGACGGACGGACGGACAAACGAACGGACATGGCTTAATCAATTTCTCATTTCGTCCTGAACATTTTGATATACTCGTATGTCAATATCTGTCTCGATCCGTTTATGTGTGCGTAGCACTACTAGGTATAAAAAGAGTATTAGTAACATAAGGGTCGCCAAATTCTTTTGACCACCTTTTCACAAAAGATAATAGCTTCAATATGAGGATTGAAACTAAGTTTGTAACTCATCGTAACACCCAAGTCGAGAAAATCATTTACATGTTCAAGACTGTGGCTGTTAATTGTATAAGAAGCTGGTTATAAAACGTGAAAGACACATGAATTTACATTTAGCTAGATTGAGCGGCATGTAGTTTACTTTACACCAAGTAACTCAGTAGTCTAAATCAATTTAAAGAAAATAACATTCTTCCATCAAAGCTTTACGTCGTTAGCATACATTAAGATTTTTAATGTTTCATTGTAGTAATCTGTATCGTTTACGAAAATCAAAACGGGGCCCAGATGACTGCCTTGAGGAACACCAGAGGATACATCAATGGTGTTCGAAATTGAATTTTTTAAAATGACTCTTTGCGTTGTACCAGACAGATAGGAGGAGATCCAGCGGGTGAGACCAGGTTGAGAGCCCACCAGATCCAATTTGTGAATGAGTAAAGAGTGACAAAATTTGTCAACCGCCTTACTAAAATCTGTGTAAATAACGTCGGTGTGGAGATTTTGTCTAAATCCATTCGACACGTGGGTAGTGAATTCAAGTAAATTGGTTGTGATCGATTTACCCTTACAAAATGCATGCTGAGAAGGATAGCTTTAAATAATTTGGGAACAGCGGAGAGCTTTGCTATTCCACGATAGTTTTCTGTAGAAGATTTACTCCCGCTTTTATATAGAGGTATGAGCAAATAATCTTTCCATGAAGTCGTGAAAACGCCACACTGTAAGGAAAGATTAAACAAATCAGTCAGATGTTGGTTTATGTGTTCAGCACACTTTTTAAGAAAGGTTTAAATTAGGAAGATGGACTGAATTGCTAGAATGTGTAAGAGGAATAATTAGACTTGAAGAATTTAGCAAAGAAATTGGCGATCTCTAGATTGTCGCTAGAGATCTTGTCCCTAAATTTCATCGTTGAAGGAAACCCTTTTTCTTGGCGTCTAGAATTAGGGTTAGGTTTAGGTGGCTGCCGCCGAGAAGGGCACTCAGACTGTATGGTCCATAGTGATAACACTGAACGGGTTGAGTCTCTTCCTCTTTTATTAAACATTCATGAAGTCGAACTACCCTGTCCGCTTAGTGATGCCCAGAATGTCTCCGATTTCGGCTGAGCCTAGCCCCGCTAAACTAGTGAATAGGCACCTGCTTAGGCACTCCAAACGGGTCCGTTTTTCGTTCACTACAAAACTGTAGATCATAAAGAAAAATGTTTCAGGCAGGACTTGTGGAGAATTTTATGATCTACAACTTTGTAGTGCACGAAAAATGGATGTAAGCCAAAGGACGCGAAATATTTGCAAAAAAAGCAACTTTCGCAACATTTAAGGACAATTATAGAATTACCAGATTTAGCTATAAACGAGTTTTCAGCTTGCTATCTGGAATTCCGAGGTTTAACCTTTTTTTACTAAATTTTAGTGGACTACATAGCTTTATATATTCTTTCTAAATCATTTCATTTTATTTTTATGGAAATACATAACTAAGTTTTTAAGTCCTGCTTGCTTTCCATGCGAGTTACGTCACCTCCACCGTCTACTTATACACCAACAATAACTTTTACTAAATAAGAATGCAACTATGCATTCTTATTTTGCTTATTGAACGCGGAAATAAATAAAGTCGCTAAATACAAATAAATGCAACCAATGCATTTATATTTTTTGCTTATTGAACGCGGAACTAAATAAAGTTGCGAAATATCAATAAATACAACTAATGCATTTATATTTTGTTTATTGACCTAAATAATGAATAAATGCAAGAGGTGCGAATTCGATAGTTAAGCAAATAGACATGTAAGCAACAACTAAATAAGCAAATAAGTATAGCTATGTAAAAATATAGAGTAAGCAATAATTAGTTATAAATATTGCTTGCTAACATTAAGACGAGCAGTTCTGAAGAACCAATAAAGCGAATAGCTACAAACTTAAATTTATTTTTAGATCAGAGTAGCATCTACTCTGATAAGTTGCGTGGTATTTTCTTTCGAATGATACAAAATTATCACAAAATTATTCACATAATAGATATTAGTAACATTTTTGATATTACAAACACACTACAACAGAACATAAGATCATCGAAATTAGACAATAGATTACTTTTAGAACAAGAATTGAACAGAGTAAGAACTAAACTTCTGACAATTTTACCTCACAGGCAGAAAAGAGGGTTAGTTAATGCACTAGGAATCGGACTAAAACTCCTTACAGGTACAATGGACGACAATGACAGAGTGGAAATAGAGGAACACCTCAGAATTATTGACGAGAACAACCATAACGAAATAGAAAACCTAAACAAGAATATTAGAATTAATAACAGTTTTAATAAAACCCTTAGTCAACTTAAACTAGCAGTAGAAAATGACAGGCGAAATATCATCGAGAAATTTGAAACCGGAAATATAAGAAATGACAACCTATTTAAACAGCTAAATTACTTAGACACACTTCTAAAAATTAAAATTCTGGAAAATAATATAGAACACATTCTCACCAATATTGCGTCCTCCAGATTTGGCATAATGACCAGCAACATCCTCACAGAGCAGGAAATAAGGGAATTAGAAATCGATATTTTCAAGCTCCAACACATTGAATTAACTTCCGCACAGTATGAAGAAAGTAAACTGCTATTTATTATAAAAGTCCCAGCAGAAGTAATTTCCCTAAGAAGATCATTAGTCACCCCAGTAAGTAGTGATAATTTCATTGCACTAGATTTCAAACCCCAGGAAATATTATATCACAACAATAAGACATTCGATTATACACACAACTTACAAGAGAGTAAATTATGCATTTTTAGCAATACATGCAAAAGTATAAAGAAAATCCTAACTGAAATTATAGAAATCGAAAACGGCTTAATTCTGTTAAAAAATCTACCAGGCTATAACCTGACCAGTAATTGTGACAATAGAAATTTGTTTCTAAAAGGAAATTATTTATTAATCTTTCATGATTGTAAAATACATATAAATAACCAAACGTTTAATAATACAAACAAAGAATTCAAAGACAATTTTGTTATACCAAATAATATCCAAATCAACAACACTAAAGTTGAACCTACTTTCGACGAAATAATATTAAGTAACATACAAAATATAGAAAAAATAAAAGAGCTAACGTATAATAAAGTAAGTCATTCACACTTTTCAATTGTAATACTTATAATAATCTCAACAACGATCATGCTACTACTTTCCGTCACCACCCTTGCATATGTCAAATACAAATACATCAGAATTAAAATCCAGGAGAATTTTGAAGCAAAGGGGGGAGAAGTTACGTCACCTCCACCGTCTACTTATACACCAACAATAACTTTTACTAAATAAGAATGCAACTTTGCATTCTTATTTTGCTTATTGAACGCGGAAATAAATAAAGTCGCTAAATACAAATAAATGCAACCAATGCATTTATATTTTTTGCTTATTGAACGCGGAAATAAATAAAGTTGCGAAATATCAATAAATACAACTAATGCATTTATATTTTGTTTATTGACCTAAATAATGGATAAATGCAAGAGGTGCGAATTCGATAGTTAAGCAAATAGACATGTAAGCAACAACTAAATAAGCAAATAAGTATAGCTATGTAAAAATATAGAGTAAGCAATAATTAGTTATAAATATTGCTTGCTAACATTAAGACGAGCAGTTCTGAAGAACCAATAAAGCGAATAGCTACAAACTTAAATTTATTTTTAGATCAGAGTAGCATCTACTCTGATAAGTTGCGTGGTATTTTCTTTCGACTAACGTCAGTCACAGCCATGACACTTATACGATTTTTTTCCGTTACACGCCGAGAAACACTGGTTAACAATTGAAGATATCGTTCAGTTCCTTGTATGTGGCATGGGACTTGTGGGTCTGGAAGTGGTGGGTCTTCAAATTCTAAATATTCCTTTAAATGGTTATATGGAATGTTTCTTGTAATCGACGGTTCTGTTAGAATGTTGTCATCATCGAAATCTATCATACTAAAATAATTGCAGCAGTCAAAATTTATTTTATATTTCTTGTACTCTCGAATGTTTGCTGTATCGCAAAGGCTGTCACGGTAGTACAAAACTTTTTGTATTGCCCGATCACGTAATGATTTACGATCATCGTAAAGCATTGATAGTATAACATTTTCAGGATGAGCAAAATATGAGTTATTCTGAACCACTGCGTTGATAACTTGCCGCTCCTTGGACGGAAGAAACTGAGTGAGAAGTATACATTTGAATAGAAGTGGACTGCCGTGTATAACGGAATGGTAGTACTTAATGCTAAAATACATCGGAACATAAACTTTTATTACGTATTCCGCTAGAGTTTCTAATTCGGAAGATGGTGAACTTGTTGCAACGTACAATCTTAAAATACGGCTTGCCTTAGTTAACCAACGGGAGTGCGCTACAGGTCCAGGTTTCATGTTCGATAAGTCAACTGAAACAAAGCCATTCGATATTGCTGAAGCCATTTGAAGCAAATACTTAACGTCAGTAGATAAATCCCGCTTCCAATCATCTGACGAAGAAGGTGGCATGTTCTGCAGCGAAATAGTTTAAAATCAACTACACTCTAAAAAAATGTAAAATGTTGTTCAATAAAATATTTCTCGATGTGCTTGAACCAAGTCTTAATTTGAGGATCTGTTGCCCCGGATTTTCTTTTTGGGTATGATTAGGATAATTTATCCCTTTTCGAAAAAATTGAAATGAAATTGAATGAAGCAAGCTAATTTTTCCAAAGAAACACGTCTTTTGGTTTGGTTGGAATATACTCTTTCAATTACTTATATTTATCGCTAAGGACGAATTTTTAAAACTACTACTATATTAAATAATTTGTTCATATTTCAGATATCAGTTACTCTGCTCTGTGTAGGTTATGCAACTATAATGAAAGTGTATATTTTTCGAGGATTTCTTACGCTGAACAAGAATCGGTGTTCGAAAATTTGCTAACAAGTCCAGTTTGGGAAAAAGGGTGTCTAAAACTCCAAAATAGGTACAATTTGAACAAGCCTCTCATGTTTAAGGTGCATAAGTTATTAAAATAATATATACCAGCAAAAACTTTTTTAAATGTGGAGTAAATGTGCTAGGTTCTTAATGAAAAAATGCAAAAATCCTACCCAAAAATAAAGTCCGTTGTAAACGAACCTTAGACTTAGGCTTGGTTTCGAAATAAATATTTTCATACCATTTTCTCACAACATTCAATTTGATTGGATATGAAGCCGCTGGCTGTTCTTGGTCCGCTAGTTTTCGAATTATCGAGGAATTCGAATATGTGTCGAAAAGGTAATTCATTAAAGTGAAGAAGGCATATAAACCAATGCAATGGCCTTCCCAATTCGATCTCAAAACGCCGTATTATTCCATTCAAAATGCCTGTATTGGGATTTTCTCCATCGCTGCAAATTCCAATTAAATTGTTCATACTGAAACCCTTTTCGCTTAAAAACTTGCAAAGCTCCTTTTGTTTGGTAAAAGCATCTTCGGCTTGAACCTTCACATATCCTAAGAGCTTTGAATTCGGCTCTTTAAGAACGACTAAATGCGGTTCTTTTACCATGATTTGGTGGTATTTTCCGTCAATTTTTTCCGTTGATAAGGCGTCATCTTTTCTTCCATCAAAAGAAAAGTAGCTGAGGTTGGTATCGTCGGTTTGGCTTTTGCATACTGCTTCCCGTGCTTTCATCTTTTCTCTGGCTACTTTATTCTTGTCCATAATAAATAGCTCTCCAGTTGAATCTCTGTAGTCAATATCCTAGAAGAGAGCTGTTTCTAAGCACGAAGCTACTCGGTCAGATATGCCAAATCTGTCGCACATCATGGCGAAATTTAACGCCGAGTACCTTCTGGTGTACAATTTTGGTTTCAGTGAAGTTATTTCCTCAGATGGTGTTATAACATGGCTTGCTTCATATGTAAAATCATGACTTTCTGGTAGCAAGGCTGTAATTGTTGTTGCTTGGTCTATCACATCTAAAGAAAACTCCGGAATTGTTAGCTTTCGGTCATTGCACTGATCTCGTAAAAAAAAGTCAATCTTTCAGGAATTTTCCCACAGACGCAAGGGCTCACTTTTAGATCACATTTGCACTTCCCGATGAAAAACAAATTATCAGTACATCCTATAAAGTTATTTAACAGAGTTTTATTTCTTACTTCTTTTTTATATTGTTGAATTAACCGGTTAAGCTTTATTATTACACTTTTTTCGTTCATAAGATCAATACGAAGTCCTTTCCATATTTCAATTAATTTTTTTGCTACGACAGCAGTGAAGTTTTTGTAACCACTAACTATTCCTTCTTCTTTCGCATGGTTAAACAAAAAAAAAATAATATCTTAATAATACCACTAAAATTTTGTGGTGCACCAAAAATACTTAAATCTTGTGAAGGTATGGTAGGTCCAGATTCTGAATTCGAAATATAAGAAATATTATTTTCCATCTTATCAAATTATGGATCGACGAGACAGCAAAAAAAGTCCGTTTTTTGTTCACTCGCGTAATTTAATTTAAACGGCACTAATTCCCGTTAATCAGTTTTCTTTTTGCTATTCGCGCACTTTCTCGTATTTGACAGTTTTCTCCATGACAACAAATTCTTACCAGAAAAAATTTACTTGTAAGTGTTTCTGCTCGGGCATGTCATTTTTGTGATGCTAGAATACTTCAAACAAATTATAAAATAAAATGGCAAACAAAAGTAAATAAAAAAATAAATACATCTAAGCGTTCATAGATATTTGTTGTTGTTTGGGAAATGTTAGCGAGAGACTGAAAATTTTAAATTTTAAAATATTGCTCATAGGATAAGAAAAAATCAGTTTAAAAGGAAATTATGGCTCAACCTGTAAAAAAGGGGCTTTAGACCCCTAATTCTAGGTTTTAACGGTGTATTTGAAAATCTGTATAAGCGGTTTTTGGATGCTTGACTAAACCTACAACTTAAGGTATGTCCCGTAAAAAGTAAATTTTCACTGTCACACAGCTCATATAAAATTTTTCCTTATTTGATTATGAAACTTCAACGTAATTTCCGGTGGGTCAAATTCGGTTTTAGACCCATAGTTTCTTCAGCAAAGTTGCTAAGAATTATCCGAAGAACATTTTGCGCGATGGCGATTTTTCGGAAAAAAAAATCGGCCCGCTCTAATATACGTATCCAAAAGGTTATAAATAGCAGTGATGTAACGAATGCCACTTTTGAAGATTCGCGAATGCGAATACTCAATTTTTGTTCAAATTTGTCGTTAATTGTGTAGGGCTATGGAGTCTCGTTCGATAGATATGCGTTTCGTTTGCATTTTGTTCGCGAATCGACATGTTGCCAAGACTCCTGGGCATTGTTTACTCCTACTAGTTTGACGTCTACTTTAACGAATCGGAATGGAAGGCAGTGGATTAAGGTACTCCATACACTATGCTCCTGGGTACCTTGACATTTTTCATGGCGCCGTCTACGAAGTTGTCTACGATGAGTTTTTATATATATAAATAATCTAGTGTTTCTAGCCCCTTCGGGTCAGAGTATATGTCTACAATTAGCGGAACTTACCCCGAAGCCCCACAACACAAAGCAACACAAGTTGGTTTGCATTCAATATTAAAACAAACAAATTTAAACAATATAATATTGACCCATAAAATTCACAAATAATTAAAAACAACGCAGTTCTAGCTCGCTATTTTTCCGAAGAGTGACACCAAAGTGGTATACAAAATGTTTATTTTTACACACCTCACTTTGCTAACATTTCTTTGCAAGTTTTGTTACCGAACACAGCTAATGACTACTGTTATCTTTGTTTTGGTTATGCAATTTTATTTGCAGTGTTCGAATATTGCAAAATTTAAGAAATTTTTACACAAATTAAAACAATAGTAATAGCAAAATAATTACCCACCTCTCCAAAAATAACTATAAGTTTTGGTTTTAAACGACACTTCCAAAGTAATTTTCTTTTACACACCAAAAGACAATTTTCACATTTATTAAAATTGAGCATTCTCAATTTAAAGCAAGCCCATGATAATTCATGTTGCAATAAACATTAAAAAACATTGGAAATAAATGGATTTTAATCTTATTAACCTGGTATTATCTTCAAAATACTTTTAAGAGGATCACACCTATTTATAATGAATTTAGATAAGTCTAAAACTTTATCAAAAGTATTCGGATTAACATTGATCTGGCTAAAACATTTCATCCAAAAACTCATTGTTACTCAACTTAGATGCAATCCTAAGGCTTAACCATAGAATGAACAACATTTAATAGCGAAATGTGGCACATATACAGGGTGGCGCAAAAGTAATCCTCCTATCAGAAAATGCTATAGATTTTGCGATTGGCCCCTAAAGTCTGTTCTGTTTTGACATTTGTGTAGTAAACACATGCGAAATACACGTTAATAAACAATGTCACGCTACACTGCTCCAGAACGCGGAATATTGCTGACTTTTTATTTGACCAATAATCGGTTGGGGCCAAACGGTTACTGTGAATGGTGAGCGCTACAGAGCAATGATCAACGAGTTCTTTTTGCCGCAACTTGATGAATTGGGATTGGAAAACATGTGGTTTCAACAAGACGGTGCAACAGCACACACTGCACGTGCCACAACCGATATGCTGAACATCGGAAGCTTACTTTTGCGCCACCTTGTACAATGATAGATCAGATGAAGGTGGAATGTAGCAAACACCTCTATAAATAACCGGGTTCGGATGCACTTAAACTCAATGTTACCAACAGAGGTTATGTCCACATCTTCAGATGTTATTAAAGGACTTACAGCCAACAGGACGCCGCCCCCGGTTCTGTTTAAGCGATCGTTTCGATCCGGTCGTTTGATATCCGTTGCAAAAAGATTTCGAAATCAAAACACGCGCAGGTTTAACCAAGTTTCGGTGAAAGTAAGTTGCAATGGATCGTTTTAAGATACAAAGTTAACTTAGTATTCAAACCTCTTACATTCTGATAATAAATGTTAAAGGCAGAATTTTTAATAAGTTTTTTGGCTCGGTATTTTGACAAGGGATTTTGGCGGCCAAGCTATCCAAAATTGTCAATCCTAAATGATGATATATTTCTATTGTAATTGCATTTGAATTTATTTATTTCCATACCGTCAGTTTTAATTTTCTATTTAATGTATGACTTAAGGTCGTCAACAGAAGTATCTTTCTCAAATCTTGACACAAAAATAGATTTTTCCGGGGGGAGCACAACCAGCTTCTTAACTGTTGGTTGAGTCGAAGTTGAACGAGGCGGGGCTGCAAGGTTTCTTATCGGAGCCTTAGAACCGGATGGAACCACTGCTTCCGGATTCGTTTAAGCCGAGTGTATCAACTCCAACGCTCCATCAGCTTTGGGGTTAAATCACAAGGCGAACCACCCCAACGATTGCTTTCGTTAGAATCGATACTTGCAAATGAGTCATCCAAACACTTAAATTACTTGAACAAGTCTTCATAGTGTTCGAACTTAATTGTAACTATAGAAATTTCTTTACCTATTTCAGAAAACGCTTTCGAGTTTCTCTGAAAAGCCTAAAAAGGTCAACTTCAGTAGATTTGCATTTCATGTAGTCCACAACTCTACCCGTCAAAACAGCCCATTTTATATGAGCAAGCCTATCACAGAGCCAGCAAGAAAAGTAGAGTTCCCATTCGCTGTATGCCAACCACTACCAACTTGCCTGAGCTTCCATCCTTAGTAATCGCCGTTTAATTCAGTCAATCAAGGGCTTACAATTCATAAACTAGACTTACTCGTTTTTCCGGCTCATCTATTAACATGCCTCACAAGTTATCTTACACATAGGACTCATCCTCTGGTGTGCCTTTTGCTTTTCGCACTATCCCTCCGATACGCCTTTCAGAGATACCCTTCAACCCGATTTCTACTGACTCCAATGCTTTTGCACAACAAATTTACCTATCTTGAATTTATTTATTTATTTATTTCTTACAGCTTAAACTTAGCCTAGCTTATACCTATTTCCAGTATTTCATTTATAATCTAACTTACATGACCCAACTATCAGGTCGTAGCAGTTCGACAAACATACAGACACATATAAATCTTTCATGTGTTTGATTTGTAATGAGAAATAGGTGTACTGTCAAAATTCGAAAAAAAAAAATAGAAATCAAGTGGTTTGATGCCACGACATGTTAGTTGGGCCATGGCTCCAAATGACATTTTATCGATTGAGGCCAGTTTTAACATTATAATTTGGTGAATATTCCCAAATATGTACCAACCCTACCTCATTAACACTCCCACTACTAGTTTAACACAACAAAGATAGTGAAGATTTGTTTTGAGTTTTTTATTTCTTATTATTTTCTTTCAAATAAAGATTGAAAGCCCTGAAGATACCAAGGAGTTTAGCAAAGTCGATTAAAACCCTTAAATAATAAAAACACTTCTGTTTTGAGTTGTTTGTATATAAATAGCTTCTCTATCAAATTTCCCAAATATTGGAAATAGAGCAGCAGTTACAAAAACTAATTTATGTTTCCAAGTTTATTCGAAAAACGAAAATATCAAATGAAATTCAAAGAAGAACTTCCTTTTGCAGCAGGGTATTAACTATCCATTTTCCTAATTTTTGGCAAGAGTATACTACATGGTATTGAGAAGCAGTTGAAATTACAAGCAAGCGCAAATAGCAGAACTTTTATGCTGAAAAGTAGACGGCGCCACGCTACGTAGCAATCATCCGATTTCACCCATTTTAAATAGAGCTCGGAGATGAGTGCCAAGGAACCTGTATATCAAATTTCCTTAAGATATCTCAAAATTTATTCAAGTTATCGTGTTCACAGACGGACGGGCATGTCCTAACTAACCATTTTTTCTTTTCCTCATGAACATTTTGATATACGAGTATATAAGTAAATATCTATCTCGATTCTTTAAGCCGTTACATACTTTTATCAGGCGAATGAAGGGCGTGTCAGTGTTCTTGGACGACATTAAGATCACGGCACCAAATGACGAAATACACTTACAACGCCTCGAACTTGTTTTATCACGCTTAAGCAAATACAATCTTCTTCTTCTTTAAATGGTCATCTAACCGCCTGGGCGATTTTGACCGTCCAACATAGCTCGCCAGTCGTTTCTTCGTTGCGCCAACTGGCGCCAATTGGAAACACCGCGGGATCGCAAATCGGTCTCCACTTGGTCCTTCCATCGGAGTGGTGGTCTCCCTCTTCCTCTGCTTCCACCGGCGGGTGCCGATAAGAATACCTTCTGGGCTGGAGCATCTTCGCTCATTCGCACTACGTGGCCTAGCCAGCGAAGCCGCTGTGTTTTAATTCGCTGAACTATGTCGGCGTCTGCGTAAAGTTCATACAGCTCATCATAAAATCTTCTTCGGTACTCGCCGTCGCCAACGCGTAGAGGTCCACAAATCTTTCGAAGAACCTTTCTTTCGAATACTTCCAAAGCCGCCTCATCAGATGTCGTTAGTGTCCACGCTTCTGCACCATATAGCAGGACGGGTGCGATGAGTGACTTGTAGAGTGTTATTTTCGTTCGTCGAGAGAGGACTTTACTTTTCAATTGCCTACTCAGTCCGAAGTAGCATTTGTTTGCAAGAGTAATTCTTCGTCGGATTTCTAAGCTAACATTATTGTTGGTGTTAATGCTGGTTCCCAGGTAAACGAAGTCCTTTACTATTTCAAAATTATTGCTGCCAAGGCGCGAATGCGCTGACTCTTTGCATGATGACAGAAGGTACTTCGTTTTGCCCTCGTTCACCACCAATCCCATTTTCTCCGCTTCTTTTTCTAATCTGGAGTAAGCAGAAGTTACGGCGCGGTTGTTAAGGCCAATGATATCAATATCGTCAGCATATGCCAACATTTGCACGCTTTTATAAAATATTGTTCCAGCGCGGTTAAGTTCTGCAGCTTGTATTATTTTCTCCAGCATTAAATTAATTTTATTTTCTCCAGCATTAAATAAAAAGCGCTAAAAAAATACAATATGTGCGTAAATTTTGACAAATGCGTGTTTATGGCCAATGAAATCGAATATTGCGGGTATAGAATAGATCGATGAGGCATACATAAATTCAGGAAAAGGTAAACGCAATTGTTGAAATGCCAGAACCGACAAACAAAGATGAAGTTCGCGCATTTATTGGCCTGGTAAATTATTATGGGCGATTTCTTGCAAATCTAAGTACAATATAATACCCATTGAACAAGTTGCTTAGAGAAAATGTAAAGTTTATTTGGAACGAGGGGTGCAAGAAGGCATTTAGCGAGGTCAAAAGGCAAATCGTGAAAAACGTACATTTGGCACACTATGATCCAAAGCTTCCTCTAGTACTGGCTACAGATGCAAGTCCGGTGGGCGTGGGTGCAGTGTTAAGCCATATTTATCCAGATGGAAGCGAGAAACCAATACAGTTTGCATCGCAAACGCTTTCAGAGGTACAACAACGATATACTAAAATTGATCGAGAGGCTTACGCAATTATCTTCGGCATTCGCAATACGTTTACGCTAGGAAATTCATTCTTATTACGGACAACAAACCGCTCACGCAAATTTTGTCACCAAAAAAGGGCTTACCTACACTATCCGCTACAAGAATGCAACACTACGCCATATTCCTGCAATCATTCGATTGCGATATTCAGTATCGCAAATCATCCGATCACGCAAACGCGGATGCTTTTTCTCGCCTACCAGTGGCGGAAAAGTACAATAAAAGGGAAGAAATCGAAATAGTCGAGATGAACGCAATCGAAACGCAACCCTTATCGGTAGAAGAGCTTCGGACAGCGACAAGCAAGGACAAAACAATTGAAGAACTGACTAATGCATTGCGCAAGGGCCATATGGTTAAACCGGATAAACGTTTTAATATAGAGCAAACAGAATTTGCACTCAACAACGATTGTTTACTTCGGGGATTGCGTGTATATGTGCCAAAAGAATTACGCACACAAGTGCTAAATGAACTACACATAGCACATTTCGGGATCACCCGTATGAAAGCATTGTCGCGAAGTTGTTGCTGGTGGCCAAAAATGGATTCAGATATCGAAAACATTACAAAAAGTTGTACGCAATGCCAGCGTATTAGATCAAATCCAGTAAAAGTTACTACGCATGTATGGGAAGCAGCCAAATACCCATTCGAACGGGTACATGTGGATTATGCCGGACCATTTAAAGGAAAATACATTTTCATTCTCATCGATGCGTATAGCAAATGGCCTGAAATTTATATTACCCCAAACATGACTACCACGACAACTATCGAGAAGTGTTGCGAAATATTTTCTAGATTCGGAATCCCAGAAGTACTGGTAAGCGATAATGGATCGCAATTCACATCAAGCGAATTTCTTATGTTCATGAAAAGGAATGAAACAGTACACAAACGAGCTAAGCATTGTCATCCAGCCACAAACGGGCAAGCCGAGCGGAATGTACAAAAGTTTCAAAATAAATTGAGAGCGATGGGTAGCTCTGACACAGTAAAAGCGTTAAATAACATTCTGCTAAATTATCGCGGGACTCCACATGCGTCGACGGGTAAATCACCGGCATCCTTGATGTTAAATCGACAAATTCGTTCTCGGCTGGATTTAATGGTGTCAAAGGCTCTGACACCGAAGCAAACGGAATTGGAAACAAATGCACATAAACGTACTCTACAAGTAAATGATCGCGTGTCAGTCCGAAATTATACTAGTGCAGAAAAATACCAATTTGGTACAGTCATTGAGGTTTTGGGGAAAGTGCATTATAATGTTAAATTAGATGACGGTCGCATATAGAAGCGACATATAAATCAAATTCATAAAACTGGACCCATTGAACCTTCATGGGAAGATCAAACAAAATACGATTATAGCGATCCTGTACCTGTACCACACACACATACGCAACCACTGCACGAAGCAAACGAGAACCAAGTAGCCCCACTGATGCAGCAAGAACCGACGGTACTTCCGACACGAAATGAGGAAAATCGTACAACGGAAAGCGCAACGCCAATCGTTGTTGGGCTCGCTCCGATCTCGGAACAGAGACCACAAAGGAATATAGTGCCACGGAAGCGCTTAACATATGATGAGCAGTTCCATCAAGTTTCAAATTAACAAGGGGAAACCTGTCATATACTAATTATGTGAACACACTCGTGTATCTTATATACTACGTAGGTGAACACACTCGTGTATCTTACATAAAGCTGAATTTTAATAACACCTAAATATATATACCTTTTTGACACTTGTTGAATAAACTGATTGTGGAGATGAAAATAAACGTGTTCTGACAATAGAAATAAATAGTTAATAAAATTACCGATTTAAAATGCTGAACCTATTATTTTTGAAAACCACAAATGTTGATTTTAGCTTCAATGTTTTACTAGAAACAATAGAAGCAATTATCCACAAAACGTAAATTTGTGAAAAAATGGCCCAGTGGTCGTTATGTTCTTATTCACTAAGTTTATAAGCACCTCCATCACTTTTTCAGTATTTAGAACAACATTTCATTCCATTATAAATGCGATATATAATTATTTTCACAATATAAGGTTACAAACTTGTCTCTCGATACATCTCGGCTTATATTTCCATGCTAAATTCATATGTTTCAAAAATTAACCTACACAGCATTCTATTTTTGATTGAAAATTACATCCCTGCTCCGATTGGGGTTGCTGCACAAGATTTTTTATGGCACTTTAATCAGTGTTCACCGCCAGTTTAACGGTTTTGTCAGTGTCAAAAGCATGTGTGTTAGAAAGAGAAAGGAACAAACATAACTTACTCGTAAAGTTGTACATTGAGTACCATACTCCTCGTCGCACAGGGCAGACGTATTGATAAACGTATGTAGATAAGGATGTAAAATGTTGAATGCCCAATTTCGTGAATTGTTTATGTTTATTACGCATATTGTCACTTGCGAAGCGAATGAAAATTTTGTCGAATTTCGCGGTCTCGAATTGCGAATTCGCCAAAAAAAAGTCGAATGAGTGACGAAGATGAATTTTTCAAATTGCCAAAAGCGAAAGAATCATATTTGCTTCGCCAAATCTGTCAAAATTTGTCGAATGCTTATTTTGTTCGCGCTTGAAAGTAAAAAGGACGCATTTGCATGTATTTGAACGTTTTCAATTTAATAAATTAAATAAATTGAATAAATAAATAAAAGTGAGTAATTAATTTAATTAAATTGAGTTATTTGTTTGAATAAATGAAGTTTTCAGAATGAGAAGAACAACGCCGCAGCTATTCCAAAAGCTGGTCGAGCTGATGGAAAATAATCCAGACGTCGGCATAGGCATGGGGAATTTTGGAGAGACCAGTAGGAGCAGGGCAGAATTGTGGGACCATTTCGCCACGGATCTTAACTCCATAGGTCCTCCAATCCGTAACGGGTGCGAATGGAATAAGGTAAGAAGAATACACCTGCACGAATAATACAAAAGTATACATCGCAGAATCGTGGCATCGTAGCAACGCATGGTTACTGACTGGAGTCACTTTTGATACTTAAGGCTGCAGGCCTCTAGTAGTAACTGAATTGTATTCTGCATGTCAGTTCATACTTACCAATATACTCGTATTTGTCCTAGGTTTGGCTAGATTATAAGTTGAAGCTTAAAAAAAGGTTTCTACAAACCGCAGCGAGACCGTAGCCACTTGAGGAGGACCGTACGCCCAGCGAAGTTTACCTGCGCTAGAGAGATCCGTGGATGAGCTGCTGAACCTCCAAGAAGCCGCCAATAAATAAATAATAAATAAAATAAATAAATGAAATAAAAGTTAAGCAAATGTCTATTTTATTATTTTAATTTAATCTTATTTTCATAGGAATTTCAATAAAAACTTCATATTTTAAAATTTGTATTTTTTTGATTTGAGTTTGCAGTTTGAGCTGAGCAGTTTTTATCGCCGCCCTGCAAGATTTCTCTCTGTAAAATTGGTAGTATCTCCTTTAAAATGAGGGAAACTGTGGGTTGTCCCAATTGAAACTCATTCTCTACAGCTTGCTAATAACTACCATGGGCAAAAAAACGGAGTGCGCAACATAATTTTAGCATTGGCGTTACAGATGAGAACAAGCGGCAGTGAAAATTGTCCTAGATTTTGTCCAGCACATACATAAATGCATCTTTGCTTAGCCGGAAATTTGCTATGAATCTATAAACACATTTATATAAACAAAAACTTTACATCTTTTGAATAACCAATACGCACTGCACTTACACTGTGGACGGAAGCTCCATGGGATTGGAGTAATCCCTTATAAAACGGCGCTGACGAAGAAGATCAACTCGCGGCTCAACATTATAATTGTCTTCGAAAAAACGATCAACGTTATAAAACATTGATTTATATTGCTTTCGAAACAGGGGCCTTGAGCCAGCATAACCAATGAATTGAGGAAAAAAGGTCACCAAAAATATGTTCATTGAAGTTAAAACATTCAGCCACTGCCTAGTCAAACCATTCCCACGTTCGATCAACACACGAGCCGCAACGTCAGCACATTTGTCTACCATCGATCGTTGCACGAGCTGCAACGTCAGCACATTTGCATTTCACAATGAAACGCAATACCTGTAATTTGGTAATGTGGGAAATCAAGGCCACGGTCATTCCCACCTGTAGATTATGCACAATGGCGTAAGGGTTGCGTCGCTGCCGCCTTGGGTTAACAGCGAAGAACGTTTGGGCAGTTACTGTTGGGGTTTACCAGTGATCGGTAGTTTAGTTATTAACTTAGGCTACTTGTTAATAAGGAATAAACTTGTGAACTTTAAACTTGTGTTTTCATTAAGGGCGAGTTGGCCCTAGTGTATTTTTTTTGATCCAACTTTAGTTTTGTTAAGTTTGATATATAAGTATTAAACAACTTACGGTGAGAAAGAGTTTAAACTCAATAATTAATATTATAAGCATTTTTTTTTGATAAATTTGGCATTTGGAATTTTCTTTTATTGGCTTTTAAAAGTTGCTGTGAACAAGTACTACAATTTCAAAATTGATTACAGATCTAAATACATAATTTTTGTTGCAGTTACTGCTCCGCAAAAACTCAAGAAGCTTGCCGTACTTATTACAGCTGTCGTGGTTCCGGAAATTTGCACTATGGTGCCCATACACACTGATAAGATAAACTGCGCAAGAAAAACCATACTGCTAACTACAGCTATATCTGTGCCCAATCCACGCACAATTGCACCTGGTTTTGGTGAACCAGTCCCGTCCAGCTCGAACTAAAACGAAAATTATAGAAGCAAGTTAATTTATGTATTATATTGGATTTATCTCAGAGAGCGCCACAAGTGCAGTACTAGCAAGTATCTTTTTCTGAAAAGTTAATGCTTCCAGATCGCTGCAATATCAATTTGAGAGTTGTACCCTAGAAGCCTCGTAATTTACATTTTGAAAGTAATTTTCACTTAGGCAAAATAAATGTTCGAATACTTTCCATCGACAATTGGGGTGCTCTTTTAATCTGATCTTAAAATTACATAAACCCGGTGCTACCAAGAACTTTTTTAATTTATATTTTTTTGAAAATTTGTATAACCATGTATTTTGGACCCCTGAGCACGAAAAGTCAAAAAAAAAGGAAGGAAAGCGCTGTGCCGAAGTCTTTATACCTTTTAGGAATACGCATTAGTGCAAACATTTTGATGGTCTTACCCTGTTAATTTAAAGATGCATAGCCTAAAAAACTTGTGTTGTATGGGGGCTATACGATATATTGGTCCACTCTTGATGATTTTAACTACACACATTACATATGTAATAAGTACTGTAGCTGCCAAATTTTGTCTTCCTTTCTATATAATTGAAATAGTTATACGCCAAATCCCATTTATCGGAACAATCGATTGTATGGGAGCTATATGTTCTGTAGGTGTGATCTGACTGATTTCCATCCGTCACATTACGTATATACTATGTACCAAATCTGCAAAATTTTACATTAATAGCTTTTTAATTGCATAATTTGTAGCTCAAAACCCGTTTATCGGAACTATCGATTATATGGGAGCTATATGTTATGTTGGTCCGATCTGGCTGATTTTTACTAGCCACATTCACATTACATATATAATAGGGAAATTCATATAACCTATAAAAGCCCCGTAAAGCTTATAAACCATAGTGACATATATTTAATAAAATTATGCGTCTACATACTTTATAAGGCATTTATAAGGTTAAATGAATCCCCTTAATATGTATCAAACCTGCAAAATGTTACGTTCCTAACTTTTTAATTGCAGGAGTTATAGAACAAACCCCGTTTATCGGACCAATCGATTATATGGGAGCTATGCTTTGTATTGCTCCGATCTTGTTGGTTCCGACAAATGATTAATATATTACAAAATGGCGCCCCCCATTAAGTTTCATCGAGATATCTCAAAAAATGATGGACTAGTCTGCGTTCAAACAGACAGACAGAGGGACATGGCTGAATCGACTTAGCTCATCGCCCTGATCATTTCGGGGTCTATCTCTTCTTCTTCTCATATTTACAAACATCGGACCCAAGTTATAATACCATTTCATGTTCATGAAAGGTAAAAAAATTGGCTTGAAAATAAAAAAAAATAAAAAGGTACCACGAAATGTCCAGTCTGATAATAATGGAGTGTGTCCAACATGGCTTGATTGTTGTGCGTATCTGTGGGTGGGCATAGGGACAGAAGGTTTCGCTTCTGTGCCGTAATACTGTACCCTCACTGGTTCCCGAAATTCTAGCTTCTAACGACCAGGTAAAAATGTTAGACCACCACTTTTTTCCTCTGTATGCAATATGATATCGGGCTAAATTTTCGAAAATAGTTTTAAACAAATTTGCCAACGATAAACCTCTAATAGTCGAAAAATTAAAAAAAAACCTAAAAAAAGCATTTGATGAGCTGCCTAAATGCTGATAAGTCTGAGCTTGGTTTTCGCGCAAAATTTATATTGTTATGCAAAGTGGCATTGAGCAACAACATCAACTCAGTCAGAATTGGGAAGGACCTCTCCAAGTCTTTCGAAACTAAACGAGGTTTCAGACATTGTGACTAATGTTAGCCTAGAAATCTAAAGAAGAATCAGTATTGCAGACTGTTCTGCTTTATGTTGCATAAGCTTGGATACTGAGAACATCTTATGACGGGCTCTGGTTAATTTCGATGAAAAGGTCCTTGGCCTTGGCAAGTACTGAAGAAGATTTAATGACGAGCTACCAATCAAAGGAATTAAAACCCCGCGACTTCGCTGTACGAATGAATGAAGATGCTCCTGCATACTGTCAAAATTCGAAAAAAAGCAGAAATCAACTGGTTTGATGACACGACATGTTAGTTGGGCCATGGCTCCAAATGTAAGAAAATGACATTTCATCGATTGAGGTCAGTTTTAACATTATAGTTTGGCGAATATATCCAAATATGTACCAACCCTAACTCAATAACACTCCCACCACTAGTTTAACACAACAAAGATATTTGTTTTTGTGTTTTTTACTTTTTATTATTTTCAAAATAATTGTTTTTGCGACCTTTTTTTCCTTAACTAAGTTTGGAAGCTGGCTTGAGGTCAACTAGTTTTAAATAAAACGCTGGTTTGCATAGAAGAGAACAGATATTTTAAATTCAACGACACAGTATACACCCAGCTAAAAGGATTGCCGATGGGATCACCAACCTCCCCAGTATTAGCCGATATTGTAATGGAAGAATTACTAGACAACACAATTAAAAAGTTAGCGTGTGTACCTAGATTCCTGACAAAATATGTTGACGATCTATTTGCAGTAATACATGAAGATGAAGTACAAAGCACACTTGACACACTAAATTCCTTCAATAAAAATATAAAATTTACAACAGAACTTGAGAACGACGGAAAATTGCCTTATTTAGACTCAATGGTTATTAGAAGAGGGAATAAACTGAAACTAACGTGGTATAAGAAACCCACATCAAGCGGACGAATCATTAATTTTAACTCAAAGCATCCAAAGACGATGATTATAAATACAGCAATGGGCTGTATACGGCGAATGTTACGGTTAACAGATGGCACTTACCACACGGAGATCAAGAATGAAATTAAAATATTATTAAAAAGCAATCATTTTCCCGACAATATTATTAAAACCCTGTTAAGAAGATATGAAATTGAAAATAATCAAGATAAATCAAAAACCACAAAAATATTCAAGTCAGTAGCTTATGTACCAGAGTTGTCAGAGCGTTTAGTAAAATCAGATTGTTACAACACAGAAGAGATAAAAATAGCCCATAAACCAATTAATACGCTAAAACATATGTTTAATAGAACAAAAACAAAAAGACCGCCTTTAGAAAAAAGTTACGTAGTGTACCAAATCCCGTGCAATGGAAAAGAAAATGAACCATGTGATAGCATATATGTGGGGACAACCAAAGGAAAATTAAAATCACGACTATCACAACATAAATCAGACTACAAATATTGCCATCAATATAACAACCATAAAACAGCACTCATGGCCCACTGTGCCAAAAAATCCCACACACCGAGCTTCGACAAAGCGACCGTTCTCCAACAAGAACAGCATTACAGCAAGAAATTCACTTTGGAAATGCTGCACATTATAAATACACCAACAAACAACCGAATCAACTACAAGGTGGCGCAAAAGTAAGCTTCCGATGTTCAGCATATCGGTTGTGGCACGTGCAGTGTGTGCTGTTGCACCGTCTTGTTGGAACCACATGTTTTCCAATCCCAATTCATCAAGTTGCGGCAAAAAGAACTCGTTGATCATTGCTCTGTAGCGCTCACCATTCACAGTAACCGTTTGGCCCCGACCGATTATTGGTCAAATAAATAGTCAGCAATATTCCGCGTTCTGGAGCAGTGTAGGGTAACATTGTTTATTAACGTGTATTTCGCATGTGTTTACTACACAAATGTCAAAACAGAACTGACTTTAGGGGCCAATCGCAAAATTTATAGCATTTTCTGATAGGAGGATTACTTTTGCGCAGTAACCGTTTTTCACCGACCGATTATTGGTCAAATAAATAGTCAGCAATATTCCGCGTTCTGGAGCAGTGTAGCGTAACATTGTTTATTAACGTGTATTTCGCATGTGTTTACTACACAAATGTCAAAACAGAACTGACTTTAGGGGCCAATCGCAAAATTTATAGCATTTTCTGATATGAGGATTACTTTTGCGCCACCTTGTATAAGTAAATATCTATCTCGATTCTTTAAGCCGCTACATACTATTATGACTTTAGCTTCAATGTTCTACCACAAAAAGTAAATTTTGTTGTTGGTTTTACGGTCTCTTCATTTTACATATTTTTGTAAGAATAACGAGCCTATGGGTTAGGCAGCTGCGCTGGCAATCAGAGTGAGTGGGTTCGATTCTCCACAAGATCCTCTGAAATAGCAAAACTATACGAATTAGTCTGACGAGAAATCGTGGCTGTTTTCGAAATAGTACTATAACTATAGCCTGTATATGTTTGTTGCTTTCAATTTTTCCTCCAATCAAAAATAATAATTAACTAAGAATTATTATCAACAGGTCTTGAGCTCGTTATATATACTTACAAAAATATGTAAAAAGTAAATTTGTGAAAAAATGGCCCAGTGGTCGTTATGTTCTTATTCACTAAGTTTATAGGCACCTCCATCACTTTTTCAGTATTTAGAACAACATTTCATTCCATTATAAATGCGATAGGGCGTTCTTAAGTCAAATTTTGAAATAGGTCGTTATTGAAAAAAATTTTGATGTGGGGCGTCTTCAAAGAAGTTCTGAGTAGGGTAATCTTCCACTCAGCAGTCGATATGTAATAAGTACTGTAGCTGCAAAATTTTGTGTTCCTCTCTATTAAATTCACATAGTTATAGGCCAAACCCCATTTATCGGAACAATCGATTGTATGGGAGCTATATGTTCTGTAGGTCCGATCTGGCTGATTTTCATTTGTCACATTACGATATTATATGTACCAAATCTGTAAAACGTTACATTCGTAATTGCATAATTAATAGCTCAAAACCCGTTTTCCGGAACTATCGATTATATGGGAGCCAGTGGCGTAGCCAGGATTTGGGAAAGGGGGGCTTAGAAATTTTTTTTTGTCGAAACCTGAAATTTGGGACACACAAGAAATTTTGTTTTAAAAATTTGTGCAAAAATTCGAGAAAATTCAAAGAAATTTTACCAAAATTTAAAGTTTTTTTACACAATTTTTAAAAGTTTTTGGAATATGCAGTTTTGTAGTTCATTAAATTTAAATGTAGCAATGTATCAATCTTAAAGTCATGACACATTTTTCTGATTTTTTTCCAATTTTTTTTCCGAAGAGCTAAAGTGTTTTCTTTGATATAAAAGAAATTGCTTTCATAACCTTGTATTGAGGATATTACAGAAATCGCAAAGAAATTATTAGGTTTTTTAACCTGGGAACCAGCATTAAGCTGAAGTTATTGGTGCGTTTGTACAAGGTGGCGCAAAAGTAATCCTCCTATCAGAAAATGCTATAAATTTTGCGATTGGCCCCTAAAGTCAGTTCTGTTTTGACATTTGTGTAGCAAACACATGCGAAATACACGTTAATAAACAATGTTACGCTACACTGCTCCAGAACCCGGAATATTGCTGACTATTTATTTGACCAATAATCGGTCGGGGCCAAACGGTTACTGTGAATGGTGAGCGCTACAGAGCAATGATCATCGAGTTCTTTTTGCCGCAACTTGATGAATTGGGATTGGAAAACATGTGGTTCCAACAAGACGGTGCAACAGCACACAGTGCACGTGCCACAACCGATATGCTGAACATCGGAAGCTTACTTTTGCGCCACCTTGTAGTTTCGCTGTAGTCGTATCCTTAACGTAAGAGTAAAACCAACATGCAATTGGTCGGTAAGGCTACTTTACGGATAGGGAATTACGATATAGGACCAATAATCGATTGTATTGTTTCGCATAAAGTTGGTGGAATCTGCAGTTTTATAAGGTTACCGATAACGCACCAATAACTTGAGGTTTAACACCAACAATAACGTCAGCCTAGAAATCCAACGAAGAATCACTCACGCAAACAAGTGATATTTTTGACTGAGTTGGCAATTGAGAAGTAAAGTCCTCTCTCGAAGAACGAAAACAAATAAGTCACTTATCGTACCCGTCCTGGTTTATGGTGCACTGACAACATCTGATGAGGCGTCTCTGGGAGTATTCGAGAGAAAGATTCTTCGAAAGATTTACGGACCCTTTCGCGTTGGCGACGGCGAGTGTCAAAGAAGATTTAATGATGAACTGTATGAGCTATATGCAGACCCCGACTTAGCCAAACGCAATAAAACCCAACGTCTTAATTGGCGAATGAATGAAGATGTTCCGGCCCAGAAGGTATACTTATCAGCAGCCACCGATGGTAGCAGATGGGAGACCATCACTCCGATGGAAGGGTGAAGTGGAGACCGATTTGTGACCCCATGGTGTTTCCAATTGGCGCCAACTGGCAGAAAGATGTAACGAGTGGCTAGCTATGGTAAATGGCCAAAATCGCGCGAAATTTAAAGAAGAAAAAAGGTTGAATAGGTGAGTTCTACTGTAGAAGTGGGGGGTTGCAAACATTTTTAGCAATTTGTATAAGTTATAAAATGACGTTTTGTCACTTTTCCTAAGTGCGAATGCAGTTTTTGCGGAAGATTATGCCATTTTAAGAACCTTCTCCATAAATTGGTTTCGGCCACTATATTTTGGTTTTGAACAAGTGGTTCATAAAATTCAGCCAGCTGAAATAAATTTTTGTCATTTTCTTCTCTGTGGTTTGTTGAAAACCTGAAGCGAAATCTTTGAAGATCGTTTTATGTTGAGTGAATCGACTATCTATTTCCATTATTATATGATCAATGCCTGAATGGATAAAAAACAGTAATCTTAAAATAAACATCTAGGTTACATGCTTGCAGACTTGCCTAAGTTTGAATCGGTTCTATTTGATTTCAATATCCATGTCGCAAGTTCTGAATAATTTTTCAAAGTTAATAATTTCAAAGTCATGTTCGTCGGACCGATTGTGTCGTAACTCCAGTACTAAGTCTTTTACGAAATCCACTAGAAGCCTCAAGTCTACCTTTATTGGTTGGAGTTTATTACACAAAGGCATAAGGCATTGTGTTAACAAAGATGCTAAAAGACTGCGTTTATTATTTAAAAAAAATAATTTTTAATGTTGACCTAAGAATTTTATAATACTAAGCAATAGAGAAAATGTTGAAATTTTTAAAATTTTGAACCTTTCGCATAACAAAACTGAGACCATACATTTATTAATAAATGCCCATATTTGGCACTACCAACTTCACCCTTGCACTTTACTATAAATACTAAAATTTAATGGGTCATGAACTGCAAATCCAATATTTTTATTAAAAATTCGGATTGAAAAGTGTAGAATTTTGATAAAACTTGGTTAAATTTTCCTTGATTTTGAACAAAGTTTGAAATTTGTTCTTGAATGCTTTTTATTAGATGGGCTATACTTTTATGAAAAACGTGTAAACAATGCTCGTCGCTATCTATTTTTCCGCCGTTGTGTGCTCAGATCAAATTATTGAGCCTGCCTACTCTAGTATTTTCAGACCGCCTGAATTCGGATTTTTAAAGACGTGAGAAATAAGGGAGTAAAGTTCTACGGCATTATTTCGGTCTGTTATTTTATTACTACAATAAGCAATGTAAAGGCATACCTCGAAACCGGTTTTATCGTCTTGAAAGCTTTGTGAATTGTAGAAGGTCTGAAAAGAAGCCTATATGTATATAGGCGTAATATTCAGACGCATAACCCACTAACCGATAATTTCATATATTCATAAAACTGCCCTTTGTCATTAGTAAAATAAGAAAATTACAAATCAGAAGCATTAAATGGTATTGTGTTTTTCAATCTAGTTTAAAAAATAGTAGTTCATTGACGCAGGCGGTGGGGAACTATACCCCGCACCCCCTTGGCTACACCACTGATGGGAGCTATATGTTATGTTGGTCCGATTTGGCTGATTTTTACTAGCCGCATTACATATATAAGGGGAAATCATATAACCTATGAAAGCTCCGTAAAGCTTATGAACCATATAAAGCTCGTAAACTTGGATGAAAAGTGACATATACTTGGTAAAATTATGCGTCTACGTGCTTTATAAGGCTTAATGAATCCTTAAATGTATCAAACCTGAAAAAATTTTACGTTCTTAGCTTTTTATTTGCAAGAGTTATGGGCCAAACCCCGTTTATAGGAACAATCGACTGTATGGGAGCTATGCTTTGTATTGGTCCGATCTTGTTAGTTTAGACAAATCTTACAAATAAAAATGAGTGTGTGTCTGTGTGTCCTTTATAGGGGTCCAAAGTACTCAACCGATTTTTATTCTTGGGATAATGAGTTAAAGCATAGGCCATATATAGTTTTGGGAAAGTTGAAGGTGCCACGACCCCATGCTACATAAAATTTCAATTCGTCATAACTCTGAACTTATTTGGTCTAAATCAATGATATTTGGGTATATGTGTGCTTTAGTCAAGATTTACATAATATTGGAAAAGTGGGCGGTAACACTCACACATTTTTTGTGTTTTGTTTGTGCTTCATTAATGTCCAAAGCTTATAGTCGATCTCTATCGAATTTTCCGATAGGTTCCGAAGTTCACTGGGTACGGCATAGGTTATATATAGTTGGGGGCAATGCCACGCCCCCAGGCTACATAAAATTTCAATTCGACATAACTCTGTATTTATTTGGTCTAAGTCAATGATATTTGGATATATGGGGCCTTTAGTCAAGATTTACATAATTTAGGAAACACTTTCACAATAGGTTCAGAAAACCCCCCAAGGTATTTATAGTAGCTATTCGGCTCAAGTTAATGATATTTTATGTATAGATATATGTTCTATACATCAAAAAAGCCCTGGCCACAGAAAGCGGTACCAGGAGCAAATAAAAGTTAATTCGATATATCTTCGAAACTATGGACATATCAGTACCCGCAGAAGAAATGGGAGAAGAAGAGAAGTAGGAATAGAAAATTGAAATATAAGTGGTGTTAGAGAGGATAAAAAAAAATAACGGTATATGGGGTATGGGGAAAAGCAAAAGCAGAAAGAAAAAGGAAGATACACGGATAAATGTAGAAAAAGAGCCAAGTGGGGAGGAAAAACAGTACAATTTATTAAATGCAGGCAAGTGAAATTTTAGGCAGAACATTTGGCGGGTCCGCTAGTGATTAATATATTACAAAATGGCGACCCCTTACCGAATTTCGTCGAGATATTTAAAAAAATGATGGACTAATTTGAGTTCAAACAGACAGACAGAGGGACATGGCTGAATCGACTTAGCTCATTGCCCTGATCATTTCGGTATACTTACAAACATCGGACCAAAGTTATAATACCATTTCATGTTCATGAAAGGTAAAAAAATGATAGTTAAATTAAAAAACAAAAATGTAAATAGGTACCACGAAATGTCCAGTCTGATAAAAATGGAGTGTGTCCAACATGGTTTTGCAGTAGTGTACTTTCACTGGTCCCCGAAATTCTAGCCGGGTCACTGTGGGTTGAACTATTCGGTATAGTTGTCAGGCAATTTGGACACATCCCTCTAACGACCAGGTAAAAATGCTAGACCACCACTTTTTTCCTTTGTATGTATTACGACATCGGGCCAATTTTCAAAAATAATCAAGAAAATTTGCCAACGATAAACCTCTAAAAGTCGAAAATAAAGAAAAAAAACATGAAAAAATACATTTGGTGAGCTCACAAAAAAATAAATATTATGCGAATGTAGCTTGGATACTGCGAACATCTTACGAAGGGCTCTGGGTACATTCGATAGAAACATCCTTCGAAAAGGGTTATGTACGCGTTGGCAAGTACTGAAGAGGATTTGATGACGAGCTACCAATCACAAGAAATTAAACCAACGCGACTTCGCTGGCTAGGCCATCTTGTTCGAGTGAATTAAGATGCTTCGGCGAGATATGTTGGACGGCCAAAATCGTTTAAACAGCTAAACGCCGTTAAAAGAAGAAAGAGCGCGGAGTTGCAATATAGAAAAAACGGGGTTAACTATTAATTATAATGTCAAAAGTTGATTTTTTTGGCAGTATGGTACAAAGTTCTACATGAGATGTGCTTTTTCTGCTATACACAGAGAAAAAACAATTGTAAATACAACAAAGTTGACTTTGTTAAAGAATTTTGTATGGGTCCCAAAAAACTTGTACAAACTACCAAAGTATTTGCGCAATTTATGCTCTCCCATGGAAAACAAAGCTTAGGTAATTTTTTATACCTAATCCCTTTGGCTAACAAGAAACGAGGTTGCTTTCACTAAGTTATCCTAGCTAGTTTTCTTTTATATGGACTTTAAAAACTATGTGTAAATCAACAAGGTTTCAGGGAAACTTACACTTGATTAGAGGGAACGAAGATTAGTTAATCTGTCAAAGTTATCTTATGTAAAACGTGTTAGCACCGCTTATAATTTAATTAAGCGAAGTGCCTAGGAATCTTAGCAGTGATAACTTGGGTGTTTTGTTGCATCAGCCAAGTACTTTGTTAGCTGAGCAATTTATACAATGCTAGCTTAGGTGACTTTTACAAACACTTAAGAAACTTGGGTAACCTAACAAAGTTGATGCTTATTTTTACGAAGTTATCTTTTGTTATTTGCAATGATACCTAAGAAACTTTTTTAGAACTTAGAAGAAAGAACTTGTTTATTTTTACGAAGTTATCTTAGAACTATATTACCTAAGAAACTTGTTTGATCTAACAAAGTATTTGTAAAATTTCAAACTAATTCAGGCTCACGCTATTTTTCGTCATTCTGTGTTTTCAATTCAAAACAAAAAGTCACAACGCGGTAAATTTATAAATTTTTAGTTATTTTTTAAGAGACCAGGTAAGTAAACAAATGATTCAGACATCTTTAAAATTAATGTATAAAGCCTCACCAATTTTAATTAAGGTTAATCGGAGTATTTGAATTGTTTCCTGCGGTCTAGATCGATTGGCGTTCCAAAATTTGGCATTTCAACTCTAAGCGGTCATTCTGCAGACGGGTAAATTATATAAATTCAAGCGTGAGTAATAAAAATAAAAGTTATAGAATATCTAGAAGATTTTAAGTCAAAATGTTATGCTTTATTTGTAAAAAAGATTTTGAAACCGTAAAAAGTTTGATAAGTCATCTTTAAATAATTCATTGTGCTCATAAAAGTCAATACATCTGCCCCTATAGTTTTGTAGGCAATCGTTTGTTAATATGTACTCTTAAAAAAGACATTTAAGATTGTTAAGAATCAACCCAAAAAGTTTCCCTGCAAATGAAGCAATTGAAAAAACGGAAACTATACCAGTAATTGAGAACAAAACTTCTTCAGAAATTGATAATAAGGAATTTGAAAGCAATTGTAAAGAAAGTAGAATGTTTATATCTGAAAAAGATCTGAAAGAAGAGTTAAAAAAAAAGTTTGTGAATTCACATTATCAATACACAACAATAACAATTTTGCAAGGTGTAATGTTCCCCTTTTGTTAGATAACATTAATGGGTTTGTTATACAGCCATTATTAAATTGTTTGAAAAATGTCATACATGATTTATGTGTTGAAAATTCTGCAGGCATTTCAAAAATTTTTGATAATTTTGTAAATCCTTTCAGTGACATATAAATCGATCAGTTATTAATAAGATGAAGTGTGGTCAAAATGTTCTTGAAGAACAGGTTGATACTGGAATATTACTGCCAATAGAGTTTGAAATAAAAAAAATTTTTGATAAGCCACAAGTTCTAGAGAAATGCTTGAACAAAATGGAGCAATAAAATGATGATTCACAAAACTTAAAAAATTTTGTTCAGGGAAAATTGTGGCGCAGTAAAATAGTTTTTTTTTAAAGACAAAGTTTGTAATCCCTTTTTCTTATATGTTGATGATTTTGAAATTAATAATCCACTTGGATCACATACTAGATTACAGGCAGTGACTGCCTTATACATATCATTCCCAACTTTGGGAAATGCATCAAAACTAAAGCATGTATATCTAGCGGCCCTCGTTAAAGCCGAACATCAAAAATTGGAAATGAGTTGACAATGAGTTCCTTGATCAAAACACTTACTTCTTTAGAAATTAATGGTTTGGATCTAAATATAGACGGTCATAGGAAAAGAGTTTATTTCGTTTTGGGACTTGCATTAGGGGACAATCTTGGTCTGAATCAGATCTTTGATTTCAGTAAATCTTTCACTGCCAATAACTTTTGTCGATTTTGCATTGATTCAAAGAAAACGACTTTAAGTTTGAGTAAATAGAATTCATTGTCACTGAATTTTCATTGTCCGAAAATTATAATGTAGACGTTAGTAATCAATCAAGCGGCGGTACATAGAACTGTTCAATGATAATAATAAGCTAGATTAGAAGTACAAGTACATATAAGTATACACATATAAGTTTTGAACAAAATCACAATGAACGATCTGAATAGCAGCTACATCAGCGAATTTCAAGAGGGAGAGGGTGATAGTAATTACTGCTTACTTCAAAACGTGGTATATATTCCTTCACAAGAAGAGCATTTAATAATACAATCTGAAGCGGTACAACCAATGGCGAATTTTCCACAAAGTCTTGAACTTAATTAAATTTCTATACATACATATATATAGACAATTTCAACATATATGTTATGTTTTATTTTGTTTTGTTGTTTTTCCGACAGGGTGAATAATTGATGTATATTGGAAAGATTTTCCGTCATCCTTTGTCAAATTTGGCTTTGAGACAAACCGGTTTCGGCGTTGTGCCATCATCAGTGTCGATTTTCGTTCTGATCTGTTGATGTCGTTTGTCTTGCATTTATAGTAGGTGGCAGGTAATGTCAGGAAACAGTGTTTGTCTGTTCGTTTATTATTCTACTGTCGAATGTTTTTTGTTTGTAGATTTCCATGTTTTCGAGTACGTTCAGACGTCGGCCCTTTGCTTGTACATGTAGGACCTTGACTGTTTTTTTTGATGTTTCCGGGGGGGCATTTATTCTCCACCATGTGATTCGCAAAGTTGGACTTTGGTATGATGGTTGGATTCTGAGTCTTTTTGTTGTAATCTCTAATGTGTTCTCTGAACCTGGTTCTTACTTGTCGTCCTGTTTGTCCTATGTAACTGTGCTGGCATTCACAAGTGAGCTTGTTTACACCATGGCTGCTAAATGGATCTTCTGAGTTAGTTTTGGTTCTTAGCTTCCGTCCTAAATTGTTCGATGTTTTGAACGCTGTGTTGATATTGTATTTTCTAAGGAAATTTGCTAATTTATGTGTTGCCCTTCCAGTATATGTCATTGTCGTCCAGGTTTGTGTACTTTCTTCTCCATTGTTTCTTTTTTGTTCTCTAAGATTTCTCCTGAGTTTATCAACTAGTTCTTTTTTATATCCGCTGTTTGTAGCGATGTTATATATTATTCCAAGCTCTCTTCTATATGCTTCTTGTGTAAGAGGTGTTCTTTCCAATCTATGTACTAAGTGCCTTAGCGCTGCATTTTTATGTTGTTGTGGGTGGTTCGAGGTATTATGTATTATTGTGTCGGTGGCCGTTGGTTTCCTATATATGTCGTAGTTGAATTTATTGGTAGCTTTATCAATACTTATTGCGAGGTCCAGATAATTGATTCCTCCGTCTTTTTCGGTTTCCATTGTGAATTTTATGTTCCCGTGCTGCTTCCTGAGGTACTCCAGTACTTGCCCTTCGTTGTTGGTAGTTAAAACGCATAGGATATCATCCACGTACCTAGCGTAAAATAACACTCCTAATTTTGAATTCAATTTCTGTACATCAACATCAACACAGCGTTCAAAACATCGAACAATTTAGGACGGAAGCTAAGAACCAAAACTAACTCAGAAGATCCGTTTAGCAGCCATGGTGTATACAAGCTCACATGTGAATGCCAGCACAGTTACATAGGACAAACAGGACGACAAGTAAGAACGAGGTTCAGAGAACACATTAGAAATTACAACAAAAAGACACGGAATCCAATCATCATACCAGAGTCCAACTTTGCGAATCACATGGTGGAGAATAAACGCCCCCCCGGAAACATCAAAAAAGCAGTCAAGGTCCTACATGTACAAGCAAAAGGCCGACGTCTGAACGTACTCGAAAAAATGGAAATCGACAAGCAAAAAACATTCGACGGTAGAATAATAAACGAACAGACAAACACTCTTTCCGACACAATATTCGAACCTTTAGAATTAGTTTACAAAAAGCAAAGCAATCACTCAGGTACAACAAACACACACGCATCGACAAATAAACACAAAACAGCAAACGATCACAAACAACAAACGAGCAAAAACGGTCAAACAACAAAAATCACCAACTTTTACCTGCCTAAGTCAACCACACAAAATCCGATCGGTGCAAACCACCCCCGTTTCTGACATTATACAGACACCCATGCTGACATTACCTGCTACCTACTATAAATACAAGACAAACGACAACAACAGATCAGAACGAAAATCGACACTGATGATGGCACAAGGCCGAAACCGGTTTGTCTCAAAACCAAATTTGACAAGGGATGACGGAAAATCGTTCCAATATACATCATATAACTTAAAGGACTCAAGGTCCTTTTCTTAAAAAAATTAATTTTGTTGGGCCAACACGCCCAGATATCCTGACAAGGTTAGTTACTTAAACACTATTAATTTTGTGTTTCACAATTGAGTTTTATTCACTGAACTTAGTCTAAAGTTAAAGCTACGTAACCGCGTCCCGAACTCGACTGCCTGCTCCGTGGTAGCTGCTTCCCTTTATAGCCTGTGTCCAGCAGCGGCGTACCTGTTGCATAATTGTTTACAGCCCGTTGTCTGTGAATAAGTTCGCCGGTTAGTTCCCACAGTTGCGTTATGTGTAGGTTCTATTTCACAAGCATGTGAAATAGAATTATGCTGACGATGCGTCTGGACAAATGCAGTAGCATACGTATTAACCGCTGGTACTAACCATGGCCTTGAATTTGGGTGTTAGGTTGCCGTGCGCCGTGAGAATGTAATTGTGCTGACTTAGCGGGACGTGTATTGGTCAGCCGTGGGAGCGTCGCAGCGAGCGCAACTGATGCGTGTTAACTCTTCCCCCTCTAAAGATCTGCGTCCCGCAGATCCGAGTGTGTACAGGTGTCTTCCGTTCTTCGTCCCTGAATATCCGTGTGTAGTATGGACAATCTTAGTTTAGGAAGTGCTGTCCCTTTTGTTAGCTTCCTCCAAACTATCCAAATGAGAATTAATAGCAAAAACAAGCCTAGAGTTTCTGAAGCTGTAAACCAATTCGTCTTGTCCTTTAGGTATCTCAGGAGTTTAACATTGCCAATAGTCATCTCGTGGACAAGATTAAGGTCGACGGCGAGGCTTTTATTGGTTATAGTGGATAGCACCGGTGGGAGTATTTGAACGCCTGAGCTGCTAATGCTCCAGTAGGTTTTATCATCAATTCGTATAGTTTCGTTGTCCAATTGAAGAATATAAGAACCGTTCAAATAGCTGTGGGTATCACCTGACCATACTGTGTCATTGAAGTTGTCCAATAGAATGGTGTCTTCTTTGATGACTTCGATCGTTGAGTCGTTGCAGCTTACGTAGCGGCAACTGGTCTCAACACCTTTGAGCAGTCGCGGCAGACAATCTTCTTCGCGTAGTAAGTCCAATGCATCCTTCTTGCATACCATTGCACTTGTTAGGTGAATGCACTTATCCTTGATGCCATATGTTTCCCTCTTGTTGATTAGAACTTGGCTGTACATTAAATCCTGCCGATGACCATTTTTGGTAATTGCTCGAGTGATAAGATTGTTGAATCTCGTTTGATACACCTTTGGCATGGACAGAACATAGAGTAACAAGGTTCCATTTGTGTAGATTGACTTCGATTGTAGATAGGACTTCGATTTCGCTGATTAATTCGTTGATTTCTTCTTTGTTTAGCAGGTTGCTGTTAACCACTCCGGCCTTGGCCATTTGACAGGCTTGAACAAACTCACTGACATCTTCCTTCAGGATCATTACCTTGTGCAGGATTTCCTCTGATAGCTTCATAACGTGGTCATGTCCCAGGATGCCGTTTGTGACGGTTACCATGCCGTTGACCACCTGCAATAACTCATGAGTTTTCTTAAATATTTCATTATTTACCTTGTGCTGTTGGTTGTTGTTCAGTACTAGCGAATCCTGGGATCGAAGTACCTCATCCCAATCGGACGCGTCGGGAGAACCGGCAATCCATTTCCAGGCCGATCCTACCCAATTAATTGCACGCTTATTTCTTTTGTGTTTTGGACCTTTTAGCTCATTAAGTTGAATTTGAACCTTCTCTAAGTGATAGGCAAGGACATCCGTGATATCATTGGTTTCATTCAGCCGGGTGACTTCGGCTTCCAGGCGACTTGCGATTTCTTCATAGTGGGCTAGGTTGATCACATGAATTATCTTAAAGTATCCGTTGATTATCCAGCCATACCCATCTCGTCCGGTTACCACAGGCGAGTGCAGATCGAATACGATGTATGCTTGTGCGGACGCACAGAGGCAGATTCTAGGAGTCAATGTACAAATATCCTTATAACTAATATACATAGTTAGTGAAAAATTTACATTTCAAAATTAATATTCTATGAACTTAATGCTATTTATCGAATTTTATAAGAAGGAAAATGTTTGATCAGAAAATTTACATCTCATCTAAATGCTATCTTACGATCTTATCTTGAAGCTGAAGATTTAAGTATGTAAAATTTATGTAACATTTGAAGTATTATGACTGGTATCTAATTTAATTGCCATCTCTTTCCTAAATGCTAATGCTATAACTAGTGAGTGGAGTTCGGGTCGTCTGTGTTCGACGGGAATGTATGAGGACCCGGAGTGATGTTAAGTGGAATTTACTGACAGTTAGCTTTTCAGTTATTATTAGTTTATTAGAAAGCATTAGTAAGTTAGATTAAGTATGGTTTAACTTGTTAGTATTCGGTTTTTTGATTTACCGTTTTTTGTTGCGGATTAGTGAGTTAGTTTTTTAGTTCAGTTTGTTAGTATTAGTATTTTCTTCTTTTTTCGAGGAATGTCCCCCTTTTTTTTCTTATTTATTTATTTATTATTTTTTTTTGTGAACGCCTTTATGCGTCTTATATATTGGCGCTTTATGCGGGTCTATTTACCAGCCCAATGGCTGTAAGATTGTTCTTATATTTTAAGCAGTGCATACACTGTATTTCACATAAAATTTTTAGTTTTGCATTGGAATATAGGCGATTTCTCAGCTGACGGAAGGGTCGTGGTGATCCCTTTTAGCCATAAACGTTGATGATTGCAAATGGCCTACTCATGGTACGAGCGCTTCACGTCAATTAAAGCAAAGACCTTATGGTGGAGTTGAACCACACCGATCGTCGTCATTCGAACCAACGAGCTATTTGGAATTGAACCAACATCTGACTGGATCGGCTACAAAATGATTTGCACCCAAAGCCCTGGGACCAAAGGATCTAAGCATAAGATTTGCCTTATGACCAATGTTATCTTAGACGTTTTTTACGTCAGTCTTGTGGAATTTTTTCCCACTTTCACTAACAATAATTACGTTTCTGTTTTCAGCAACAGTTTCTTCCTTGAATAGTTGCTTTTGTTTAGCCTTTGTCTGTTTATTTGCAATAAATAATTTGTCTTCCGCACTGAAGGTGCGTGGGGTAGAACGTCTATTGTTCAACCTTGCGTTCCTGACCTCCTGCTCCCCTTCCAATAAGGCTTTAACGTCATCGTACGTTTTCTCTCTGAAGTCCACCAAACCTTGGTAGTTGATCCTAGAAGTCCTGTTAAGGAATACGTCTGCTGGCTTTCGCTTAGTAACAGAGTGAACGGTATTGTTGTACCGGTCTACTGCTATCGAGACGCGTTCCTTAGGAGTTAATCCACCAAATTCTACAGAAATGCAGCGGTATATTTCAATCAAGGTTGATTGCAAGCGCTCAACCTGACCGTTGCTTTCACTTCGTTGTGTGGGGGTTTGGTAGACCTCAATATCTAGTGAACGGACAAGAGGGGTTAGAATCCTCTTTCGTTGTCCATGACCAATATTCTTGGTACTGAAAAGTAGTGCAGGAGATCAGTAAGCTTCCTTCGAATGTGTATTGAAGACTTGTTCTTTATTGCAAACAGCTTAGCGAATTTTGCAAATTTATCTATCGCGCTAAGGTATTTTTGTCCATCAATTTCAAATATGTCTATATGAAGGATCTCGCAGGGATAGCTCGGAATCGGTGTGGGCTGAAGGAAGGGTTTCGATGGATGCCTATCGTACTTATTACGTTTGCAGATGTCGCATTGTTTGGAATATTCCCTTATTTGCTTGGCCATTGCTCGAGAATCTGCACCCTATTCTCACGCGGGTTCCTATGGGCTCGCTTGTGTTCCCTCTCGATTATCTCGTAAATCCTATCAGGTACCGTGACATCTTCTACAACTCTTTGTGTTATCCTGATCCGATACCTTTGAAAGTGATTAACATAAATGTCCTGTAAAGAGGCAAGGAATCTTTCGGGAATTTTTATTCCGTTTACCACATTAGGATTGAGACATTCCCTCAAAATAGAAACCAATGAAGCATTGTCGGATTCGGGAAATGAGACGTAATGTCTATTATAACCTAGATGGGGATGTTCGAGGCATTGAGGGCGATTCCCATCCCTGAAAATTATTTGGCTTCTAAACACGTTAAGCGGGGCCTCTACATGTGGAATTAGATCCGAACTATCCTGATCAGCAGAATGCATTGTTGCAGAGTCAACTTCGGGCTCTACATTATCTTCAGCATTTGCATGAGTGTCCTGTCCTGAGACAGAAGGATGCTGAGCGCTAACAGACTCTGTCAATATATTACACTCAGTTTTGAGTCTAGAAAGGGCGTCAGCGACTAAATTTGATTTACCTGGTTTGTAGACAATTTCGCAATTATATTCCTCAATACGAGCTTTCCAGCGCTTCAACTTGGCGTTGTAGTTGCGACAACTCAGGGAAAAGGTTAATGGCTGGTGGTCAGTGTATATTTTGATTTTCTTCGCCCCATACAAATATGTTCTTAAATTATCAAGAGCCCACACGATCGCGAGCATCTCCTTTTCGTTGGTAGCGTAATTCTCCTCCGTCTTGTTTAACGAACGAGAAATAAATGCTATTGGTTTATCCTTACCTATGTCCCCCTGGGACAAAACAGCACCAATCGCATAGTTTGAGGCGTCGGTTGTCAAATTAAATGGTTTCACAAAGTCTGGAAAAGCGAGGACATCAGCAGAAGTGAGCCACCTTTTCAAATCCTTGAAGGCTCGCAAAGCTGCACTATTTAGTGTTATAGGTACCTTTCTTGATGCATTAGCCTTAATTTGAGCATTTTCCCAACGCGTTAGATTCGTCAGTGGCTTGGCTATTTTTGCATAGTCGCAAATGAATTTTCGATAATAGAATGTCATTCCTAGAAAACTTTTCAAATCTTTCAAATTACATGGTGGCAAAATTAAATTCATCGCCTCGACCTTTTTTGGGTCAGGGCGAACACCTTCGGGTGTAATAATATACCCGAGGAATTCAACTTCAGTTTCTAGGAAACACGTCTTCTCCAAGTTAACCCTTAGGTTAACCTCGTGCAATCTTGAAAATACTTTTTCTATGTTTTGTAGATGGTCGCCCATGTCCTTTCCAAACACAATGATGTCGTCGATGTACACATAGCAAATTTTACCAATATATTGCTTGAGGACATCGTCGATCATTCGTTGGAAGATTGCCGGGGCGTTTTTCAACCCAAAGGGAAGCCGCAAAAATTCGTATTTCCCGTTCATCGTCGAGAACGCAGTTTCTTTCATGGGTATCTGGTGGAAACCAGATGTCAGGTCAATAGTGGTATAGTATTTGGATTGGCCTAAGCTGCACAAAGTTGCATTTATGTCCGGAATTGGGTAGGTATCAGAGATCGTGACGGCATTCAATCTCTTGTAATCGATGACCATGCGGTATTGTTTTTCGCCATCAGGTTTAGGTTTTTTTAGGACCACCCATATCGGGGAGTTGTAGGGGCTTTTTGATGGCCGGATAACACCTTCTTCCAGTAACTCGTTTACCTGTCTGTCGACTTCCCCTTTCATGCATGCAGGATAAGAATAACTTTTGCTGTAAATTGGGTCGGATGTCGATGTCCTTATCTCCGCACGCACACTTCGTTTCCATTAATTGGTTGGAATAATTCGCCATATTTTTCAATTATTTCGCCTTCCCTTCTTTTCGCTTCTAGGGGCAGGTCCTTAGGCATTGTATTAGGTATTTTATACTCCTCAATTTTCAAAGTATTGTTCTTCCTGTCTACTACTGCTCCGATATCCTTAAGGGTATCGTCGCCATCAAATGTTTCAAGACCAGGAAGAATAAAGAATGTTATTTTGGAATTAATGCCTATATCTGTAAAAAATTTCAATGTTATCTTTTCATTTATATCTACTAAACCCCCCGCTGATCGAACGCTAAATGATTTCCGCACAGGACAGCCCTGTTTGGCTACAGTTGACCTAATAAAATTCTTATTCGCACCCGTATCGACCAGGAAGTCCAGCGTGCGGCCATCGGGAAGTTTGTACTCTATATATGGTTCGCTAGATGGCCGCTCGGTAAAAAATCCTCCTCCTCTGCAGTTGGGAGTGGTTCAGCTTCTGGTTCAGTTTCCTTTTCCACGTCGTTTGTGGTCACATGGTAAAGCCGCTGTTGCTTGCGTGCTAAGTTCTCAGAGCTGGCTCCACGTTTGAAGGGGTTTGGCCGGTTCATGTAATTTACGCGCCTACTTTGGATGGACTGATCCACGTCCATCTTTTCAACTGGTGGTTGCGAAGAAGTTGGTTGGTCTAGCTTTGGGGGTCTCTGTTGAGTTGAGCTTCGTTTTTCGAAAGGGAATCTACGCTCCTGGGGACGCCATGTTATCCTTGGTAGGATTGGTGGTGCCCTGGTGGCACCGAAACCATGCATGCGATCTGGTATCGCATTAATTGGCGCAACAACGCGATTGTTGGGGCGTGCGCTGTGGATCGTGTAGTTTCGGAAATTCGTGTTTTGAATTTCGAGGCAGGCAGAATATGCCTTAGGTAGGGTTTTAGGACGTTGTATGAGGAGCATTTTAGCCAGCTCCCCGTTCAGACCGCGGATGAAAACATCCAAGGCGCGGTTCCTGTAGGTATATATGAGGACTTTTGTCGTCTCCGCAGAGTATGTCTCCGTTTTGATTTTATTTATAATCAACGAGAATTGGTGATTCACAGCAGCGTAAAATTCATCAAGCCGTGAATCTTTCTGGGTTAGTTGATGGAGTTGGTACTCCAAGGTGCGGATATCGCGTTTATCCGCGTAATGGGGTGATAGGCACTCCTTAATTGCACACCAATTGGTGTCGAATATGTTGTACGATATCAGAGCAGCATCAGCTGCTCCTCGTACCTTTTGGCGAATGTGCTGTAGTATAGCACGGTATATTGGTTTGTTTTTTACAACTTTAAAGTCGGACAGGATGCTCTCAACAGAGTGCACCCATGAAATATATTGGACGGGGTTGCCGTCAAAGGATTGCAGTTCCTTTACGCAATCAGGCAATCTTGAAATATCCTTAAGATCCGCCTCCGTTGCAGGAGCTCGCGGTTCTGCTTCCGGTACTACCGGTACAGATGGTTGGCTAGCTCCTTCTAAAAGGGCGAGGCGGGATCGCAGATTGTCTAAGGCAGATACTCGTCTATCGACGCTGTTCACCTGTTCTAGGAGTGCGTTAACTGCACCCGTTAAATTCCTGACGGTGACCTGTAAAGCCTCCATTGTCCTGCAAGAAAATAATAAAGGTTATTTTAGATATTCTACTTACGCCCCTATCACGTATAGGCTTGTTTGGCTATCCGCCTCTTTTCACTGTTTATAATGCAGGATTTTTCCTTTTATAGTTATTTGTTGAACTTCTTTTCAGTTTGAAGAATTTTTATTGCCACTTGAGGCTCTTTTCCTTTATTACACTGCAGCCTTTTTGCTGCTTTTATTTTAGTTTAGAAAATTTTAGAGTTTCTCACTTTTTGGCTCAAGGGCTCTTTTATATTTTTTTTACTGGTTCTTAATACACCGCTCCGGGTCCCTGCTCGGGCGCCACTTAAAGGACTCAAGGTCCTTTTCTTAAAAAAATTAATTTTGTTGGGCCAACACGCCTAGATATCCTGACAAGGTTAGTTATTTAAACACTATTATTTTGTGTTTCGCAATTGAGTTTCATTCACTGAACTTAGTCTAAACTTAAAGCTACGTAACCGCGTCCCGAACTCGACTGCCTGCTCCGTGGTAGCTGCTTCCCTTTATAGCCGGTGTCCAGCAGCGGCGTACCTGTTGCATAATTGTTTACAGCCCATTGTCTGTGAATAAGTTCGCCCGTTAGTTCCCACAGTTGCGTTATGTGTAGGTTCTATTTCACAAGCGTGTGAAATAGAATTATGCTGACGATGCGTCTGGACAAATGCAGTAGCATACGTATTAACCGCTGGTACTAACCATGGCCTTGAATTTGGGTGTTAGGTTGCCGTGCGCCGTGAGAATGTAATTGTGCTGACTTAGCGGCACGTGTATTGGTCAGCCGTGGGAGCGTCGCAGCGAGTGCGACTGATGCGTGTTAACTTATATGTTATGATGTTGTTGCATTTGATTTTATTGACAATTGGAAAAATTGTGAATGGGCGCCACACAAAGTTTGCGATTTCGGATTCGCAAAATGCTTTCACAGTGCAAGTCAGGCAGCCAAGTAAAGTGGATGCAGTAATTGAATTGCAGAGAAGAAAACCAATTGTATTGAAAAAAGTTCAACTTTGCAACCATTTGTTATTGTTGTGGGTGACCAATTTAATTTTAAAGACTTTTATGTCAATTAAGGTAGCATTAAGTAAGTATTTAACTCTTGTATAGAGGCGGTTCAATATTGTTTTAAATAAATTTTTTTACCAAATTTTAAATATCCTGACGAATGTTCAATGGACATTTATGCAAAGATATTTATTTAATATAATAACGAAGTCCACATCCCCAATAGTTGATACATTGATCAGCGATATTAACAATTTTCAAATATCAAAATCCGATATGGATGAATATATACTTTTTCAACTATACCTTTATTTCTTACAGGATTTATGTTTCTATTTTCATATTTCTTAAATATTATCTAATGTCCAACTTTAAATGCATTATAAAAAACCGAAATAAAGAAATTTTCAAAAGAATTAAAATTTTTTATTTCCAGGATACATATTTTTCACAAAGGATAATCGAAATATCGTGGTAGAAAGGACGTAACTTAAAATTTTTTTTAAAAGCAACATAACTGGGAACACTGAAAGGGTTGTAGATCGGACTTTCTGTTTAAAAACGTATCTTAGCGTTTTCGTTAATAAATTCGTATCTCAGAAATTCGGATGAAAGGGTTTTAATTAAAAAAAAAGATTTTACAAGAGAGATATAAACATTTATGAAAATTAAAAAAGTTGACCGATTTAAGTCCTTTACGAATTTCGAAAAGGAATTAAGTCTTTACATCTCTCATGTAATAAACCTTATTCTTTCAGTTACCAGTTTTAAATCGAATTTCTGAGATACGAATTTATTAAGAAAAACGCTGAGATACGTCCTTTAAAAGAAAAAGTACGAGATACCACATTTCTAAAGTAACCGCCGAGCTACGTACTTTTTAATGAAATGTTTAAGTAACAAACTTTCTACTGGGATAGATTAATATTCACTGCGTTATCGACCATTTGCAAATTACCAAAGTTTTTGGTAGAATAACAACCAGGAAGCTTGTCTAAACTGCAAAAGCGGTTTGGTTGAATGTAACACAAGTTGCAGAGGTTAAGCTACCGAAGTATTTTCGTTAAAAGTTACCTTAGTTGTAGGGTTCAAATTTACCAAAAAACTTTGTAAGAATTTACTTAAGCTAACTTGGGCAAAATAAATAATACTTTCTAAAATTTACTCAAGAAAAAAGCTTGCAAAGCTTTTACTAAGTTTTTTTCGTTAAGATCCCGAAAAAACTTAGTAGGTTAATTTTGCCTAAGTTTTTAGTTACGATGCGTGCGATGTTTAGTTAATTTTACAATAGTTTTTCTCTGTATGTATGTGGTTAAAATGGAAAGAAAACTGAAAACTAATTTTCGTTTTTCCGGATCGGAGATCGTGCGATTGATTTCCAATGCATATTTGTCATCCAAGGAGAAACTCTCTTACCCGCCCTGCAGTTAACTGCCAAACTGGTTAGTAAACATTCTAGTTCATTACCAAGAATTTCGTGGTCTTATTCATACCAGCGTTTCCGCTATTATAAGCAGCAAAAACCCTCTAAAATTATCGATACATGCATACGCGAGCGGAAAACAAAATAGCTCATTATTCGGGATAGTATATGTCTACTAGTACACAACTTACTCCGAATCTGCACACACCCAGGGTGCGTTGTGTGCAATAATAAAACAATCAAGTTTAAATACTGCAACATTGAACGTGAAGACATAAAACTCACAAATTATTAAATATAAAGTAGTTATAATACCTTATCAGTTACTTTGAAATGGTAATTTCTGTTTTAATTAAAGCTTTTAGTTGTAAGATACCAAAGATACTAAAGAATGGTATTCAGGCAGCAATCGTTCAGTTAACCACGCCGTCCTACATTAAAATTTTCTCTTCAACAAATATTTATTTCATTAAATTAAATATAAAACTTTCTTGCAAATAATATTTCTTGTAGTAAAATCATGATCCTTTGAGAATTTCGTGCTTCAAATAGTATATTTGGGTTGCAGATCATGTACGTACGTTCATGCCAACAAACGCACCCTTATCTTTTGCAACGTCGCCACTGCATAACGGCGTACCAGCGACGCAAAAACGAGTAAGCAGTGCTTAAATGAAACCACGAAAAAAAGTGAAAACGAAACGATCACTTCTCAAAGCAATTGAGTAAGGAAAACAAATGTGTTTTTGGAATAATCAAAGTAAGCTTTTTCTGAAGAAAAAGTTTTTAAGAAATTCGTTAAAAAATATTGAATTGTTTTTAATTTTCAGGGTTGACTTATTGTTATTGTAAAATGCAGTTTTAATAAATAAAATGCCAGGTAATCTCCAACGGAATCGTCTAAAAGCTGCAAAAACGAAAATATCGAGCAGAGACACGTACAATAAGAAGGTGGGTAAAAATAGCACTTTTAAAGAAATTTAGTTACTAAGAACTTGCACATTATGTACCAGAATTTCAGACTCGAGTTACCTCCATGGTTATTTGCAAAGAACTCTCTCTCTCTCTCTATGGCGCGATATACAACAGGTATATCATCAGAAACCTCCTAAGAGATTTTTGCGCCAAGCTTCTCTTCCAATTTGTGGTGTGCCGATTTGAATTTTTCCCTACAAATTGGTGGGACCTACAGTTTTTTGCCGACTCCGAACGGCATCTACAAAGGAGACGAATTTTTGCTGAGAAGCCTGTCATGGCAGAAATACACTCGGAGAGTTTGCCAAACCACTGCCGAGGGGCGACCCCGTTTTGAAAAACTTTTTTCTTTGCAAAGAACTCTGAAATTCATAAATTTCTCCAAAAAAGTTAATATTTCCTTGAATTTTCTTAATTTTATATAAAGATATTTTTACAAGTATGGATTAGATTATTTCTGAGACTAATATTTAAATTTTCCATAAAATGTCTCAAGAACATTTATATATTCCTGCCTGTGAAACCAATTATAAAATTCATTGAAAAACGGACTATTTAAAAAGAAGAAAATTACTTTTTATAAATGTTTTCCAAGGGCAAAATTGCAGTGAATAGAGACTATACTTTTATTGAAATTTGTTTCAATTGTTAAATATAGTTAAGTAATATTTATTTTGATAGACACATATTTTAAATGTGATGACTTATTTTTTCATTAAAGTGGTTTGCAATATAATTTTGCAATTTTCGTGTATTTTTCAAATCAAAATAAACTAACCTACTATGAAGTGGTACAGTAATTGGTAAGATACTGATGCATAGGATAACTAGTATGACGGCTGGTATGTACTGACTAGTATGTAAACTGGTATGATCCTGATTAACACAATGTTTTTTAAAGCCTTTCCCACACAATCAGCACATTATTATGTGATTCCGTTCCCACACAATTCTACTGGAAAACCGTTCGCATTCTTGGGATCCTATGCAACCAAAAATGCAATTGCGCTACACGCGCATCCGTCGTCTCAGCTAAAGAAGCCAAGCACCTTAGTTGAGAGAAACACGTGCAACCGCCAAACTGAGAGAAACACGCGCAACCCCTATTCTGCTGACCAGGCAACTTTAATCACGTGGGCCGGCTCAGGCTTAGGCTAGCTTAAGACTCTGATTTGAAGATAAGTTTAGTCTTAACTTAACCGCTTGAATAAAGTTTTAATCAAACGCAAACCGTGTTTTAATTAACAAACATTTAACCGTTTTATTTAATTGGCGCCCGAGCAGCGACCGCGTGGAAAAGTGAAAGTAACGCGGCGAAGTTAAAAACGCCCCTTAGTAGTGGGGAAATAAAAGAAACAGAAAAAAATAAAGTTTCCCTACGGTCCTGCCTACAATAAATTGAAATTTACCAAATAATATAGAACTCAAACTGAAATAAAAATTAAAAAAAAAAGTGCCACTAAAATAATAAAAGTACCACAAAGTTTAATAAGATTAAATAAAGACTACAAAACAATTGCTACTAAAATAATAAAAGTGCCACCAAACTTAATATAGAGCTTAAACTTAAATAAAGACTACAAAAACAAAGTGCCACTAAAATAATAAAAGTGCCACCAAACTTAATAAAGATCTTAAACTTAAAAAAGCCTGCATAAAAAAGTGCCACACAAACTAACCAAATAAAAGGGTCGTTCCAAAGGGCCAAACAAATCAACCAAATAAAAGGGGCGTTCCAAAGTACCACATAAATCAACCAACCGGGATCAAGCAGAGCTCTAGGAAGCAACCAAAGGTCATTAAGATGCTGACACAAGTAGCAATGTAAGTTTAGTGAAGTAATGAAATTTTATTTCAGAATTAAAATCAAAAAAGAAAAAAATTAGTACCTAAATTCAAATAAATTGTGAAAATATTCTTAATAAGAAACTCAAATATAGATTCAAAACTTTAAAGAGCAAGTGAATTGCCAAACAGAAAATAAATTTAAATAAATTGTAAAAACTTCTACGACAATGCAAAAAGGAAACTTTAAAACTTTTTAAAGTAAGAAATTAAAGAATCACTGCTAGTGTTACATAGAAGTAACTAGTATTTTTTTCATATTTTCGGCCATTTTAAATGAGGTAATTAATAAAGTTTCAATTAAAAATTTCTTAAGAAATAAATAATAGCCCTTGACAAATTAATTGATAACAAAAAAAATTTCACAAGACAAGGAATCAGCAACTAATCTATCAAGGATGAACTTACAGTCAAGTAGTATTAACAGCTCCTTACCTTCATCCTTACACAAATAGGCACAAGAGGGAACTTACTAGCTTGACTGCAGAAACAGTTTCAGCCATATTACATCCTAGGGTATAAGAAGAAGAAGAACAAAGGGTAGATTTTGGTAGTGTCAGTGATTCATCGGATCGCATACCCGTTGTGGTCAAGTGCTTAAGGGAATTTTCCGGGAAACCTGGATAGTTTAGCTCATGAGTTAGTTACCAAGTCTTTTAAGTGTTAGGGAACCAACAAGCCTCCCATAAGTTCTTGATATGTGTCGAAGTTGGACAATATAAATTATCGAAAGAGCCACGCTAATAATATCTCTCGTATGACTATCAATACCAAGCCAATTAGCCCGGCACAACAAAGGATTTACCCCATACCCCCGTTTTATCCGGAGCTTGTTAATCTTGGACAAGCGTCTTTCCAGAGACCTCCCCTTCAGTATGGGCCAAACCCTCCTCTACAACAACGTCACTACGTCACATCGCATACAAATGCTTATAGCAATTTCCAAAAAAATTACAGACTACAACTCTCACCTAAACCTACAGTTCCTATGGATGTTGTCAAGTCTATACAGTCTAACTTAAAAACATTTGATGCTATAATTGGCAACGACACCCTGAAAGATTTGGACGCCATAATTTTTATTAAAGAAATTTACTTTACGTTGCTCAATAAATACAAGTACCCTATTTATCAATTGACAATCAATTCTGTTGCATACAATACATTAAGCCTAAACCACCTTAGTCCTGAGGACAATGCAAAATTTAAGGCAACTTTTTGATTCCTGCCCAAAACTATTTGCCGAACCGGATAAAAATTTGGCATACGTCACTAACGTAAAAGCCGAGTTAGAGCTAAAAGCGATAGACCGATATACTCTAAAACTTACCCGTATCCAATGCCTCTTAAAAAGGAAATAGACAAACAAATTGAAGAATTACTCAAAGATGGAATTATTCGACCATCGAAATCCCCTTATAATTCTCCTGAGTGGGTCGTACCGAAGAAGGAAGACGCCTCAGGATTGAAACATTTTCGGATGGTAATTGACTATCACAAATTGAATGAAGATACCATACCAGATAAATACCCCATTCCCGATATGAACACTATTTTGACTTATCTGAGATCCAACAGTTACTTTTCCGCAATTGATCTTAAGAGTGCATTCCCCCAGATTGCTCTTAGGGAAGAGGATATCGAAAAAACTGCATTTTCCATTGCCAATGGAAAGTTTGAGTTTACCCGCTCTCCTTTCGGACTAAGAATTTAATTATTTTTAGCAGAAACAAGAAAGAGCATTTCGAAAATCTTAAGATTATATTTGTCACTCTGGAGAAAGCGCATTTTAAGGTACAATTTGACAAATTCGAATTTATAAAAAAGGAAACCGAATTTCTCGGTATAATAGTTGGGCAGAATGGTATTCGCATTACACCAAAAAAGATAGATGCTATAATAAATTTCCCACGGCCATAAAATGTCCATGATGTGCGTTCTTTCCTAGAAATGGCAGGTCATTATCGTAGATTTATAAAAGCATATTCACAAATTGTAAAACCTCTTACTGAAATACTGAGGGGAGAAGTTTGAAGGATCTCCAGAAATTAGTCAAAGGGGAGACATTTTAATTTAATCGCACATCAAGTAGAGGCATTTGAGGAATTGAAGAAGTGCCTGACTTCAGATGATGTTATACTTTACTAGCCAGATTTCAAAAACCTTTCGATCTAACCACTGATGCATCAAACTACGCGTTGGGAGCGGTTCTTTCACAAGAGGGCCGACCAATATCTTTCCTTTCAACAACCTTACGCAGAGCAGAGGAAAATTTTGCAGCCAATGAAAAGGAGATGTTGGCAATAATTTGGGCTTTACAGTCCCTTGAATGCTTCCTTCACGGATAAAAAAAATTAAAATTTATACTGACCACCAACCATTGACCTTTGCTCTCAGCAACAAAAACTCAAATACAAAAATGAAAAGGTGGAAGGCGCAGCTGGAAGAACATAACCATGAAATTATTTACAAGCCAAGAAATACAAATATTGTTGCAGATTCACTTTTAAGACCACCAATCCCTAATGTAAACTCAATGACTGTCCACAGTAGCGACAGCTCTTCTAAGAATCTGATTCCTTCAGTGGAAACGCCCATCAACCTTTACAAGAATCAAATCTTCATTTCGGAAGGTTCCAACCTTCATATAAATTCGAAATAATTTGCTCTATGTATCACAGACATCTAATTACTGAGAGGACATGTTCCGAAGATTCACTAAAATCACTTTTAGAGAAACACCTGAACCCACATATAATAAATGGCATTAAAACATCGGAACCGATTACACTGTGGAACAAATTCAGGTTAGCAAAAGTTAGGTCGATTCTGAGAGTGAGGGGTGAAAATAGAGGTTAAATTAGAAGACTCGTATCACGGCGTTTGTTTATGTTAGCTCGAATTTTTTTTAATCGACCTTCGAATTTTGCAGTCAAATGCCGATTTCAGCATATTGTTTGTATGGTTTTTTGCCTATAACTCGTCGACTAATTGATATTTTTTCAATCTGTTAAAGCCAAATTATTGCTAGAGACCTGTGCAACAATTAAAATTTAAAAAAAAATTGATTTATAAAATTTTTGTAGTGCTTATGAAGCAAAATGTTGGAAATTTTATTTTTCATGCTTTTTGAACATATTTTCGACAAAACTAATTTTCTTTCTGTTTGATCAATAGTATGCTTCTCAATTTTTTCAGTGTTGGTTTTGAAGAAACATTGAAAAAGAAATTATAAAAATACGGAAAAAATATAATTTTGAAATATTAGTTAAGAAAAGTTTTAAGTAAAAAATTAAAAAAATTAAATTAATGATTTGGCCAGTTGCCGTTTAGCAGGCGGCTGTGGATCAACATCACTGCTCTCTCTAATATCTTGGTCATCGTCATCATCATCAGAAAGGTCCAACTGATATTCTGGAATTTTATCTTTGTCTTCCCTTTCTTCCTCTTTTTCCTCGTCTTCCTCTTCTTCAAAGGTGTTTTTATACCACCAACAAATTTCAGCGCGTACTGCATCTGGAGATTTCTTTCCTCTGTATCTGAAACGAACATAGTTTCCAATCGTTAACATGTTTAAATTGTGCACTCTGACAAAGATATTTGGAAAATCTAGTTACCTTATTTTAAATGGAAGCGCAGTTTGGTGATAACGCTCGCCTTGCTCATCAGATTCAGTTGGCAACGTTGAGCGAGTTGATCAAGATGCTGATGCAAGAGATGAATTTTGTACGACATATTAATCCCAATTTCATCGAAAGCTGCCAACATATTTGCACCAGATTCCCTGTAGTTGTCTTTGCGTTCTTTACCCGAAAGTCATTTAATGACTGCTTTCAAGCCATGCATTTAATTCTCGGTCTGTCAGAACTTGGTCAAAATCTTGACGACTAATTAGTTTCCGTATGTCGGGACCATTAACAACCCCTTCCTGAATTTTGGCGTTACTTAGTCTTGGGAAAATGTCTTTTAAGCGGTTGAATACTGCTGGTCTTTGCGATACATTTCCAAAAATTTTTAGCAATGACCAGTTTAATGTGGAGCAAGGGCAACAAAATTTTAATTTCAGGAACAAGACTTTCGTGTAGCCTATTGTCTTTAGGCCATTTCCTTCCAATGTGACTATTCCAGTTATGCTGTTTGTACTGGTATTTGCACTAAAAAATTTTATAAATCAATTTTTTTTATTTTAATTGTTGCACAGGTTTCTAGCAATAATTTGGCTTTAACAGATTGAAAAAATATCAATTAATCGACGAGTTATAGCCAAAAAACCATGCAAACAATATGCTGAAAATCGGCATTTGACTGCAAAGTTCGAAGGTCGATTAAAAAAAATTCGAACTAACATAAACAAACGCCGTGATACGGGTCTTCTAATTTAGCCTCTATTTTCACCCCTCACTCTCAGAATCGACCTAACGTTTGCTAACCTGAATTTGTTCCAGAGTGTTATGCACTATATCCCCTGTATTTCGTTAATTACAAAATCCGTTTTACACAAATGTTAGTGGAAGATATTGCAAATGCATCGGATCAGGACAGAATTATAATTGAGGAACATAACCGTACCCATAGAACTGAAAAAGAAAATGAATTACAGATACTGAAAAAATATTATTTTCCGGCCATGGGGAAGAAGATAGAAAATTCACAAAATTTTTGCAAAATATGCAAAGAGAATAAATACGATCGTCATCCAAGGAATACAAGGTTAGGGGCTAAAGCCTTACCAGAATATCCAGGACACACTATCCACATCAATATTTCCTCAACAGATAAACAAAAAGTATTGACGTCCATCTACAAATTATCCAAGTTGGCCGTTATAAGAAAAATAGATGGGAAAAGTATAGAAAGTATAAAAAAACCCTTAAGAGAATTAATATTTTATTTTGGAGTCCCGAAAGCGATAGTATTCGACAATGAAAAAACATTTAACTCGTAACCTATTAAATTCATGTTAGAAAACGAATTCCACATTAAGATATTCACTGCCTCGACCTATGAAAGCGAGGTGAGTGGATAAATAGAGAGATTTCACTCAACAATAGCAGAAAATTATGAGATGTTTGAAACAAGAGCATCCTGATAAAAACTTTGATCAATTAATGGAATGGTCATTAAGTAAATACAATCACTCTGTTCATTCTGTTACAGGGAAAAAACCCGTCGACATATTCTGCGACAGGCCTACATCAAATTCTAATGACAGGGAAGAAACTAGGAAATTTTTTTTTGAAAAATTTGCATCAAAACAGGCAAAGGATTTGCAATAACATAACAAACAAAGACAGGAGACTGTAAACTTGAGAGCAGGAGATACAATTTTCGTTAAACAAAACAAAAGGTTAGGAACTAAAATTTCAAAAAGATACAAAGAAGAAATAGTTGAAGAAAATAGTCACTCCATAGTAAAAATATAATCTGGCAAAGTCGTCCACAAGGACCGCATTCTGAACTAAGTAACATCCATTCTCTATATTTCTAGACTGCTCCTTTCCCTGAAACTTCTTCTGTGCCATGGGGCAGTCGAAGTGCTTGACTACTCACAATCCGAAATCGTAACCATCGAGAATGGCATCGGTAAGGTGCAAACCGGTACCTACAGAACCCTCCATTTCATCAACTTGACCTAGATCATCCTATAAGACAGAAATACGCAATTTGTGAAAAATATCCCACATACCCATGCCCTGCACCCATTCATTGCAGAGGAAATTAAAATTACTGATGTTAGCATCAGTAACATAATGCCAAAAAGAAAAATGAAACGATCAACCAATTTTATAGGATCAGCACTGAAATGGCTCGCAGGAAATCTTGACCATGATGACCTCGTTGCTATTAATGGTAAATTCGATTAAATTGTAGAAAACAACAATCAGCAAATAATAATTAATAGAGACATTTTGAGCAGAATTAAAAATACATGTAAGCAACAGTATACTAAAAACATTGCAAAACAGCAACGACTTCTAACCTCATTACTCGAGTACAAGTTCAAAATTGATATAATAAAAGAATAAATGAAAATATCGACAGGGCAATATATTTTACCAAGGCTAACGTTATATTTCATAATTTCTAATCAGGAAGCTCACGAGATTAACGAAATTTTTTTAAAGAAAAACATGCCGTTTGGATCGTTGGAAGAATCGTTGAAATTTGCAGATGTTCAAATCGCTATGAAAGAAAATTTAATAATTTATTTTATAAAAATACCAAAAACAGAAGAGCATTTTTGGAACTAAAACCAATGAGTAGAAACGGCAGGGTTCTGAAATTAATTTTTGAAAATGTATTAAAATGTATAGAAAAATATTACGGGATAGAAAAAACTGTAAACAAATAAGCGAGGTGAGAATATATAAACAAGACCAAATAAGAGATTTGGAAAATTATAATTGCATAGGAAATTTGTTAAGAAATGAACCTTTTGATTGTATTGTAACTAACAGTGACCATGTAAACAGCAATGAAGAGTTAAAAACGTAATTGATTTTGTTAAATGGTTTTCACGGAAATCTGACAGCTAATAAAAATATAACAAGTTCTGTAAATGGATCGTATCTGATAAAGAACTTTAATGGAACACTAAAAATTAACAGCCTAAGCTTTACCGCTCTAGAAGCACACAACCTGAGACCGCTACCTCCACTTATCTAGCATCCCAATTCACAGTCAGAGTTGGAAGAAGTGTTATCTCTCCAACTTATGGAAGAGTTGAACGTTAGGAGTATAAAAAAAAACCAGTTCTTTGAACCTTCTGGTAAAATCCAGTATAATCACACATTGCTGGTTATTGGAGCTAATTATAACCATAGAGTCCATTGAAATGCCTGTAAGACAAATTCGGCACAGAAGTCTAAACGACATTCCCTTCTAATAAAAAAAAAAAATTTTAATTAATTACAATAGCAAGTTAAGCCCAATCGGGGGCGATCCGAATTTCGGAGGGAAGAGTTAACAAGATGTTTTGTAAAGCCTTTCCCACACAATCAGTGATTCCATTCTCACACAATTCTACTGACAAACCGTTCGCATTCTTGGGATGCTATTGCAATTGCGCTACACGCGCATCCGACGTCTCAGATAAAGAAACCAAAAACCTTAGTAGAGGAAAACACGCGCAACCCCTATTTTGCTGACCAGGCTGACTTTAACCACGTGGGCCGGCTCAGGCTTGGGCTAGCTTAAGAATCTAATTTGAAGATGAGTTTAGTTTTAACTCACTAACTGTAACGGAAGGCACATTATGCCGCTTAAATAAAGTTGTAATCAAACTCAAACCGTGTTTTAATTAACAAACATTTAATCGTTTTATTTAATTTATACAAGGTGGCGCAAAAGTAAGCTTCCGATGTTCAGCATATCGGTTATGGCACGTGCAGTGTGTGCTGTTGCACCGTCTTGTTGGAACCACATGTTTTCCAATCCCAATTCATCAAGTTGCGGCAAAAAGAACTCGTTGATCATTGCTCTGTAGCGCTCACCATTCACAGTACCCGTTTGGCCCCGACCGATTATTGGTCAAATAAATAGTTAGCAATATTCCGCGTTCTGGAGCAGTGTAGCGTAACATTGTTTATTAACGTGTATTTCGCATGTGTTTACTACACAAATGTCAAAACAGAACTGACTTTAGGGGCCAATCGCAAAATTTATAGAATTTTCTGATAGGAGGATTACTTTTGCGCCACCTTGTACAGGGTGTTTTTTTTACAGGTTTGTTTTTCGAATAGAGATAAAACTGGCATTTTGTGGTCAAATCTGGCAACTCTAATGTCATTTATGTTCAGTTTCGTTTGCCATTTCATCATAAACAGGTTGACAAAAGAACAACGCTTGCAAATCGTGCAAATTTATTTCGAAAATAATGGTTCAGTTCGCGAAGTTTACCGTGAGCTCCGTCCATTTTATGGTCGACATAATCGTCCATCAGAGCAATTAACTCGGTTAACCATGGATCGTTTTCGCACTACGTTTACTCTATGTGATAATACGCATCCGCAGAGACGTCGAACAGTGCGCACCGAAGAAACAATTGCCGCTGTAGAGCAAAGTGTTGAAGAGGACCCGAATGAATCGATTCGCCACCGTGCACAGCAATTGGAGCTTTGTCCATCAACTTTATGGAAGATTTTGCGCAAAGATCTTGGCTTGCGACCTTACAAGATCCAGCTTGTGCAAGAGTTAAAGCCGCGAGACCATGCAATGCGTCGTGATTTTGGTGTATGGGCCGAAAATGAGATTGATTTCGATGCTGATTTTCATCGCAAAATTTTGTTCAGTGATGAGGCTCATTTTTGGTTGAATGGCTACGTCAACAAGCAAAATTGCCGCATTTGGAGTGAAGAGAATCCACATGAGACCCTTGAAACGCCATTACATCCACAAAAACTGACTGTTTGGTGTGCTCTATGGGCTGGTGGAGTCATTGGGCCATACTTCTTCCGCAATAATGCTGGAGAGGCAGCTACCGTTAATGGAGACCGGTATAGAGCCATGATAACCGACTATTTTGTTCCCGAATTGGATGGCATGAATGTGGATGAGTTGTGGTTCCAACAAGACGGCGCTACATGCCACACAGCGCACGTCACAATCGATTTATTGAAGGAAACATTCGATGAGCGCATAATTTCGCGGAATGGACCTGTCAATTGGCCACCAAGGTCGTGTGATTTGACACCATTGGATTATTTTCTTTGGGGATATGTGAAGTCGCTCAACAAACCAGAAACGTTAGGGGAATTGGAAGCCAACATTCGTGGCGTTATTGCCGACATACGGCCCCATATGCTCGAAAAAGTGGTTGAAAATTGGACCTGTAAAATTGGCTTTATTCGAGCCAGCCGCGGCGGCCACATGCCCGAAATCATATTTAAACATTAATGGCATAAAATTATCCTTCCAATAAAGCCAAATTGATGGACCTTAAAACGATTTTCTTGTGTTTTATTTCAATTCGAAGTTCTATACCCCTAAAAAAAACACCCTTTATAATGACTAGTATGTCAACTGGTATGGTGCTGATGCAGAAGCAGACAATTGACATCTCGTAGGACATCGCAGTGTTAAAAGTACCAGTTGCTAGTATGAAAAAATTACAGAACTCGAACTAGTTGATCCGGTTTGGCAAACTAGTATTTGACTACTATAAAATTAGTGGAATTGACTGCAGGGCATGTACGAGCATTCCCTGCGGAGAAAATCTCTAGTTCTGAACTGGTGCGTTTCTAGTATATTCCAAACTCCCACTAGTCCTAGGATGTGGAAATTGTACAGTATGGATCTACTCAGTGTGTTGGTTCCAAACCAGACCGCTTTTCGATCGTTCTGATCAAGGACAAAGTTCTGTATATGTACCTAGAAAACCTCAGAAATTACTTATTGTATAAAACTGTAGTTAGAGTTACAGAAACGTTTTATAGTGAATGCTATGCAAAAAAAAAAAATATGTTACTGGCCTTAAAACTAGAAAATCGAAAGCAAAGTTCCCCAGTGGTGAGTTACCAATCCTCGATTGATTGTTTACGGTTTCCACTATTCGTCGCATTGAACTTTTTTTTGTAAAATTGCAACATCAAAATGTACATGCTTTTAGATGCGTGAGCTTGGCAACTTAAGTACGGCAGTTCCTTCTTTTCTGGTTGGTTCGGAACCTAAATATTTATAACTAATAAAAAGGCCACGCCGATGCTTTAAATACCGTGCTGTAGTATACTAGTTGTCCTATTTCCATATTAGCAACTATACAGATTTACCATGGCGTTGCCCTACGAAATATCAATTGCCAGCCTCTATATAGGCTGCATACCAGTTAACAGACTAATCAGCCACTGCATCAGCTTTACCAGCTGATATACTTATCAGTATATACACCAGTGCCATGTAAATTGATATACTAGTCAACACAAGCATCATACCAATTACTGTACCACTTTAAAGTACGTTCGTCCAATTTGGGTTGAAAGATTTACGAAAATTTCCAAATTACATAAATGACAAGCCAACAAATATGAAATATGTTTGTATCGATAAACATAAAAAAAGCAATTTTTTTATTTTTTTCATAATAGTCAAAAATGGAGTTTTATAATTAATTTCACAGGTATAAATCTATATTTAACTTTTCTTGATGAAATAAAAACTAATCCATACTTGTAAAAATATCTCTACATATAATGGTCGATGTCTGTAAAATACAGATATTCAGGAAAGATTGATAGGAGGGATCCCTATTAAGCCAATAGAAGCCAAATCAACAGTTTTTAGAATTTGTGTCGGTCTGTCTGATTGTATGTTTGGTCAAAACTGCTTAATCGTATTGAATGCAACCTTTGCATTACTAGATGTTTAAGTTGCTTAACTGACCAAGGTGACCCAAAATATGTTAGTAGAATATGTGTATTAAACGAAAGGGGATAGTGAGTGCTGTAATAAGCGTTGTAATTAGGTTCCATAACTTATCTGGTATGGGAGATATAATAATTAAAATAAGACTCAGTCTATTATTTGTTCTGAGACGCAGCGATGGGGGGTCGGGGTTACTAGTCTTTATTTAAAACTAACTTTTACACCAGCAGCTCCGCCCACACAAAGAAAATAAGCAAAATAACAAAAGTTCTTCTGAAGACAATTTTACTTATCAGCCATATAAATATTTGGAGTTACATATGAAAACACAGAACTTAAGTTTAACTTTTTTAAATATTCATTTTTTAAGTTTACATGAAAAACTAGTTCTTAACATAGAACTTAAGTAAAATTTTTGTTAAATATTCATTTTTAAAGTTGACATGAAAAATCTACTCTTTTTTAGAATTCTATTTAACATTTTTTAGTGTCTGTAAACAGCTTTTTTGACTTATCTATAAAGTTGCCAGTGTGAGAAGCAAAGGGATCCTAGATGCATTCCTGCTAAACTCTTATTTATGCTCATCGTAAATCCACTTTTACGGGAAACTTTACACGTTAAAACAGGAATGGCATGTTAGTTGGAATATTATTACAGATTCTCTCTTGCCCCCCTAAAATATTTTTTTGGCGCTGTAATTTGCAAAAGCGAAATCTGTTAATTAGAAAATGTTTTAGTTTTATAATGTCCTTTAACGAGACACATTTATTGTTTGAATTAAAGTTTTTGTATTTTATATTTTACAAAGGGTACTTGTAGAGTATTTATTTGTAATTCAAAGCGAACATATATTCGATCAAGACACAGTGCATTGTAGGTTTTTTACTTTCAGCTACAATGGTGAATTACCTACCATCGATTTGATAGGGTCAAATTTCATTCACTGTCGGGACTTCTTATTGTTCGACGTTCTTTGGATTGGCTGATTATGTTAACGATTGTCTCAGTAGGTTGGCAGATGCAGATATAGGAAATACATATAATTCACTAATTCAACTTTATTTATTATATTTATTAAAAACAATGTATCAGATTCCGAGGGTTCCATCCATGCTTTTTTTTGTTTTGGTAGAATCTTGACGAGGAGTTCGGGTGACCGTTCCAGATTTCGAGGTTTTGTGAAATAATTTACCTTTGGACGAAGAGGCCAAGTCTCCGTTCCAGATTGTTTCTTCTATTTTCACTTCGCGCTTGCACTTATTTTTCAGTTAAGTGGGGACTATTTGTATACTTATGTAAATATTGTACTTTTAGGTTGCGAAAGTGTTGTAGGCCTAGTGGTTAAGAAAAAAGCGCAGTATGCCTTATTTAGTTGGTTGACTTATCACCATTTGTTGTCAACTATTTCGCTGATTCGCCGTGCATGCAGTTATGCATTTTGCACGATATTTTCGATATATTTAGAACCGTAAAAGTTGTATTTTGTGACTTAATTTCGTCACAAAAATCTTGGCAAACATTTTTTTTGCCAACATCTTGTATTTTTCTGGGTAAGAAAAATTAAATTTTTTCTTTGTTGATTTTATATTATACTAGCACACCCGGCAGACGTTGTCCTGCTTAAAATTTTACTTACCTACATATAATAAATTGTAAAAAAAAAATGGTAAAAACCTCCCAATTTTTGCTTTTCTATATTTATTCTTATTTCCTTCTTTTTCCTTTGAACTTTTGCTTTTCCCCCATCCCCATATACCAATACTCTTCTTCACCCTCTTAATTTTCCTCTAACATCACCTCTATATCTCAAATTTCTATTCCTACTCCCCTTCTTTTCCTATTTCCTCTGCGGGTATTGATATGTACATACTTTCGAAGATATTTCGAATTAACTTTTATTTGATCCTGGTACTGCTTTCTGCTTCCAGGGTTTTTTGATATATAGAACATATATCTATATATAAAATATCATTAACTTGAACAAAATAAATTTCTAGCTATGCCGAATTGCTACTTTAAATAGCCTTGAGGCTTTGCCAAAAACTAAATATGGCCTGTATCGTTTCACAGCGATCGAAAATAAATTTTGGACATTAATGAAGCACAAACAAAATATTATGTAAACTTTTAATAAAGGACAGATATATCCAAACATCATTATTTTGGCCCAAATAAGTTTATAGTTATAACGAATTAAAATTTTATATAGCCCGGGGACGTGGCACCTTCCTATTGGGCAAAACTATATATAGCCTATACCGTACCCACCGAACTTTTGAACCTATCGTTAAAGTTTCATAGAGATCGACTATGAACTTTGGAATGAAGCACAAACAAAACACAAATGTGGGCGTGGCGCTGCCCACTTTTCCAAGACTATATAAAGTCTAAGTCGTACCCACCGAACCTCTGAACCTATCGTGAAAGTTCCATAGAGATCGACTGTAAACTTCGGACATTAATGAAGCACTAAAAAAAACACAAAACATTATGTAAATCTTGATTAAAGGACAGATATATCCAAACATCATTATTTTGGCCCAAATAAGTTTATAGTTATAACGAATTAAAATTTTATATAGCCCGGGGACGTGGCACCTTCCTATTGGGCAAAACTATATATAGCCTATACCGTACCCACCGAACTTTTGAACCTATCGTTAAAGTTTCATAGAGATCGACTATGAACTTTGGAATGAAGCACAAACAAAACACAAATGTGGGCGTGGCGCTGCCCACTTTTCCAAGACTATATAAAGTCTAAGTCGTACCCACCGAACCTCTGAACCTATCGTGAAAGTTTCATACAGACCGACTATAACTTCGGACATTAATGAAGCACAAACAAAACACAAAAAATGCGGTTGTGGCACCGCCCACCTTTCCAAAATGATGTAAATCTTGACCAAAGGACTATTTTATCCAAATATCATTGGTTTAGACCAGATAAGTTCAGAGTTATGACGATTTGAAATTTTATATAGCCTGGGGGCGTGGCACCGTTTACTTTTCCAAAACTGTGTATAGAATATGTCGTTCCCACCGAACTTCTGAACCTATCGTGAAAGTTTCATAGAGATCGACTATGAACTTTGGAATGAAGCACAAACAAAACACAAATGTGGGCGTGGCGCTGCCAACTTTTCCAAGACTGTATAAGTCGTACCCACCGAACCTCTGAACCCATCGCGAAAGTTTCATAGAGATCTACTATAAACGTTGAACGTTAATGAAGCGCAAACAAAACACAAAAAATGTGGGCGTGGCACCGCCCACTTTTCCAAAATTATGTAAATCTTGACTATAGGACACATGTATGCAAACATCATTATTTTGGCCCAAATAAGTTTATAGTTATGACGAATTGAAATTTTATATGGCCTGGGGGGGTGGCACCGCCCACTTTTCCAAAATTATATATAGCCTATGTCGTACTCACCAAACTTTTGAGCCTATCGTGAAAGCTTCATAGAGATCGGCTATAAAATTTGGACATTAATGAAGCACAAACAAAACACAAAAAATGTGGGCATGGTACCGACCACTTTTCCAAAATTATGTAAATCTTGACAAAAGTCGAATTGATCAGCAACAACAAAGTAATGTAGTGTACGAGGTAACATGTAAAAGTAACAACAACGAGAAATGCAACAAAGTATACATCGGGACAACAAAGAGAGCTTTAGGAAATAGACTAGCTAGCAGAGCACGAAGCTAATATAAGAAAACAGAAACACAACACAGCACTATCGCAGCAGGCTGTAACAAACAAACACACAGCTGACTTTGCCAACACGAAAATAATAGATAAAGAACGAAGAGAAAAGGCGAAATACACTTTGGAGAGCCTACGTATAATGCATAAAAGGGAGCATACGATCAACAAAAAAGAAGATACAGATGAAAGAGCCGCGTGTTACTTGTTATGTTTATAGTTTAGTTCAGTATGACAAGCGTACCCTTAAGGATGGTATCGACAGTGTTTGTTTTTTTGTAAATTTAATGTAAAAAATAATGTTTAAAAATAAAATAAAATCTACCATTTTCAATGTAAGTTACATATAAATGTTTAATGTGTGTTTAAACTTCATTTATCTTTATGTAACACATATCAATGTTATTTGTGTATTTTTGTTTTTTTTATGTTTTCAAATAAAAACAGTGACGCCCTGAATACGCTAAGAAAATCTTAGCGAAGCGTTGAGCTGTAAGGTGGGAAAAGCCTTGTTTTATTCGCACCCCACATAAATAGATCAGTAGCCCGTTTCTGTAACCTTTCGATAAGAATTTTCACGCAAAGTACAACCCTGTTTTGTAGTTATCGCTGAATAGTGTTCCTATAAGTGTGGTAAAAATGTATTTCCGTTAATGATTTCGATAAAAATAACGATGCCTATAATCGCAGTGATAACAAGTGTAAAATCCAAACTAATTGCATTATGTGCAAATTTTTAATGTTATTAATATTTATTAAAAAATGTAAAAACAAATATAAAATGTAAGAAAAAGTTGAAAAAAAAAAAAAATTTGCCACAATTCGAACTCGTTTCTCCCGCTAGTTAGGGCAATATCTTATCTATTAGGCTATCGAGACCGTTGTGCTGTGTGCGTCAAATGTTTTATTTGTCACCTAGCCCTTTTTGCCTATCATTTTCTCATTTTTACAAAACACACCACGAACATATCGCAAGGTGAATTTTTTCATAGAGAAACGCTTTTCATAATGATCGAGATAGATATTGACTTATATATATCAAAATGTTCAGGACGAAAAGAGAAATTGATGAAGCCATGTCCGTCCGTCCGTCTGTGAGCACGATAACTTGAGTAAATTTTGAGATATCTTAATGAAATTTGGTATGCGGGTTCCTTGGCACTCATCTCCGAGCGCTATTTAAAATGGGCGAAATCGAATGATAGCCACGCCCACTATTTATGTATATAATATTTTCGAAAACACAAAAAAAGTGATTACTCAGTACATAATACACCTATAAGGATAAAATTTGGTGAATACATTGAGATCTAGGCATAAAATAAATTTTTAAAGAAATCTTTGAAAATGGGCGTGGCACCGGCCACTTTTGATTAAGTCAAATTTAGAAATAATATTAATCATAAATCAGAAACCGTTCAAGATATCGAAACGAAATTCAGCACGCAGATTTGCAGGTATGCAAGGAATGTTCCAGGAAAAAATGGGCGGGATAGGTTAAGGTCTACGCCCACTTTTATATGAAAGATTTTGAAAAGGATCGTTGATATATTAAATAGGCAATAACTTTGCGTAAAATAGCTTCACATCATTTATATTTCAGTTTTAAAGTTTCCGTAAACAAAGAAATCCAAAAACTTAAAATTTTCGAAAATTGGCGTGGCCACGCTTTTTTTATAGTGGACTATTCCACAAAACTTTTTATGCCATAACTCCGCCAAAACTTGATTTGTCGAAACGAAATTTGGTGATAGTGTTTTATATATAAAGGTAACTGTTTGCTGTAAAATTGGGCGAAATCGGTTAATGTCCACGACCAGTTTTTTAACATAGTTCTGAAAATTTTTTTTTGTAAAATTTAAAGAGCGATATTTCTACAACTAAGCAAGTTATATCAATTAGATTTTGCACACATAATAAGCTTTTTAAAAAAAACTCGGCCGCAAAAAAATATTTTTCAATTTCGAAGAAGTAGGCGTGGCGCCGCCCACTTTTCAGCATAAAATTTCTGCTATTTTCAAAGGCAATCGCTTATAATTCGATTTTGATATTTCAATGAAAATTGGTCAGCTGCTTCTCAGTAGTATGTATTATACTCCTGTCAAAAATTAGCCAAATCGGGAAACACACAAGCGAAATATTCGGGCACGTAGTTAATAGCCCACTGCAATAGCGAAGTTATATATCTTTTTTGATTTTCATACCTTTCATAAACATTAAATGTATGTAAGTATGAGAACAAGAAGAGAAAAGTTCATTAAAATGATCAGCAAGATGAGCGGAGTCGATTTAGCCATCCCCGTCTCTCCGTCCGTTTGCCTGTCTGTCCGTCTGTCTATTTGAACGCAATCTAGTCTCCCAGTTTTACAAAAGTATGCTGAAATTCGTGGTTTGCTTTGGTCGTTTTATAATATACTAGCAAACCCGATAGACGTTGTTTTGACTTTTTGATATACAGAACACATCTATATATAAAATTTCATTCACTTGAACCAAATTAACTCCTAACTATACCGAACTGCAGCTTTATATGACCTGTGGGATTTTCCAAAAGCTATATACAGACTGTATCGTGCCCAGCGAACTCCTGAACTTATCGTGAAAGTTCAAGAGCAAAACAAAACACAAAATATGTGGACGTGGCACCGCCCACTTTTGAAAAATGATGTAGATATTGACTAAGTGACACATATATCCAAATTTCATTAATTTAGACCAAAAAACTTCGGAATTATGACGAATTTAACTTTTATATAGCCTGGGGGCGTGGCTCCGCCTACTTTTCCAATACTATATGTTGTCTATGCTGTACCCAGTGAATCCAAGTATATATTGTGAAAATTTCATAAAGATCGGTTGAGTTCTTTGGCGCCTATAAAAGACAGCCTTTTTTATATCTATTTTTGTTACGCGCACAAGATATATTACTTCATTCGGCATAAACGAATCGAGATATATATTTATTAATGTATATCAAAACCTTCAGGATGAAAAGTAAAATATCCGTGCAAGTAGTTAATACCCCACTGCAAAAGCTAAGTTGTATATCTTTTTTGATATTCATTCCTTTCATGAACATGAAATGTTTGTACGTATACTAAAATGATCAGGAGGATGAGCTGAGTCGATGTAGCCATCCGTCTTTCGATACGTCTGTCTGTCTGTTCGTCGGTCTATTTGAACGCAAATACGAACTCAAAGTATTAAAATAGACCTGCGTAAATTGGGATGACATAATAGATCATTACAAGGTATACAATGTTAGGTTCCACCCGAACTTAGACTTCCTTACTTGTTATTTATAATATTAGCAGACCCGGCAGACGTTGTCCTGCTTAAAATTTTAGTTGCCTACATATAACAAATTTTACTCTTTTATTTCCCAACTTTTCGCGTCTTCTGCTTTCATCCTTATCTCCTACTTTTTCCTTTGAACTTTTGCTTTTCCCCCATCCCCATATACCATTACTCTTCTTTACCCTCTTAATTTTCCTCTAACACCACCTTACTTATATATCTCAAATTTCTATTCCTACTCCCCTTCTTTTCCTATTCCCTCTGCGGGTATTGATATGTACATATCTTCGAAGATATATCGAATTAACTCTTATTTGATCCTGGTACTGCTTTCTGCTTTTGATATATAGAACATATATCTATATATAAAATATCATTAACTTGAACAAAATAAATTTCTAGCTATGACGAATTGCTACTTTAAATAGCCTTGAGGCTTTGCCAAAAACTAAATATGGCCTGTGTTTCACAAAGATCGACAATAAATTTTGGACATAAATGAAGCACAAACAAAACATTATGCACATTTTGACTAAACATAATTATTTTGGACCAAATACGTTTAGAGTTATGACGTATTGTAATTTTATATAGCCTATGGGAGCGACACTGCCTCATTTTGCAAAGCTATATATAGCCCATGTCGTACCAACCGAACTTCTGAACCTGTCGTGAAAGTTTCATAGAGATCGACTATAATCTTTGGACATTAATGAAGCACAAACAAACCACAAAAAATGTGGGCGTGGTACTGCCCACTTTTCAAAATTATGTAAATCTTGACTAAAGGACACATGTATCTAAATATTGTTGATTTAGGCCAAATATGTTCAGAGTTATGACGAATTAAAATTTTATTTAGCCTGGGAGCGTGGCACAGCCCCCTTTCCAAAACTATTTATAGCCTATGCCGCACACATCGAACATCTGAACCTATCGTGAAAGTTTCATAGAGATCGACTATAAACTTTGGACATTTATGAAGCCCAAAGAAAACACAAAAAATGTGGGCTTGGTACTGTCCACTTTTCCAAAATTATGTAAATCTTGACTAAGGGACACATATATCCAAATATCATTAATTTAGGCCAAATAAGTTCAGAGTTATGACGAATAGACATTTTATTTAGCCTGGGGGCGTGCCACCGCCCACTTTTCCGAAACTATATTTAACCTATGTCGTACCCACCGAACTTCTGAAGCTATCGTGAAAGTTTCATAGAGATCGACTATAAACTTTAACATTAATGAAGCACAAACAAAACACAAAAAATGTGGGCGGGGTACTACCCACTTTTCAAAATTATGTAAATCTCGACTAAAGGACACATGTATCTAAATATTGTTGATTTAGGCCAAATATGTTCAGAGTTATGACGAATAGAAATTTTATTTAGCCTGGGGGCGTGACACCGCCCACTTTTCCGAAACTATATTTAACCTATGTCGTACCCACCGAACTTCTGAAGCTATCGTGAAAGTTTCATAGAGATCGACTATAAACTTTAACATTAATGAAGCACAAACAAAACACAAAAAATGTGGGCGGGGTACTACCCACCTTTCCAAAATTATATAAATCTTGACTAAATGTCATTGATTTAGGCCAAATAAGTTCAGAGTTTTGACGAATTGAAATTTTATATAGCCTGGTGGCGTGACACCCCCCTTTTGCAAAACTGCATATAGCCTATGCCGCACGCACTGTATATAGACTATACCGCACCTATCGTGAAAGTTTCATAGAGAGCGGCTATAAACTTTGGACATCACTGAAGCACAAACAAAACACAAAACATTATGTAAAATTTGACTAAGGGACACATATATCCAAACATAATTATTTTGGACCAAATAAGTTTAGAGTTATGACGAATTGAAATTTTATATAGCCTGGGGGAGTGACACCGCCCCATTCTGCAAAGCTATATAGCCTTGGCCGTACTGAGCGAACTTCTTAACCTATCGTGAAAGTTTCATAGAGATCGACTATAAACTTTGGACATTAATGAAGCCCAAAAAAACACAAAAAATGTGGGCTTGGTACTGTCAACTTTTCCAAAATTATGTAAATCTTGACTAAGGGACACATATATCCAAATATTGTTGATTTAAGCCAAATAAGTTCAGAGTTATGACGAATTGAAATTTTATGTAGCCTGGGGGCGTGACACCGCCCAGTTTTCCGAAACTATATATACCTATGTCGTACCCACCGAACTTCTGAAGCTATCGTGAAAGTTTCATAGAGATCGACTATAAACTTGAACATTAATGAAGCACAAACAAAACACAAAAAATGTGGGCGGGGTACTACCCACCTTTCCAAAATTACGTAAATCTTGACTAAATATCAATGATTTAGGCCAAATAAGTTCAGAGGTATGACGAATTGAAATTTTATATAGCTTGGGGGCGTGGCACCCCCCCTTTTCCAAAACTGTATATAGCATATGCTTAAACCAGCGATCCCAAGAACATACTGTGAAAATTTAGTTATGACGAATTGAAATTTTATATAGCTTGGTGGCGTGGCACCCCACCTTTTGCAAAACTGTATATAGCCTATGCCGCACGCACTGTATATAGACTATGCCGCACCTATCGTGAAAGTTTCATAGAGAGCGTCTATAAACTTTGGACATTAATGAAGCACAAACAAAACACAAAACAGTTTGTAAAATTTGACTAAGGGACACATATATCCAAACATAATTATTTTGGACCAAATAAGTTTAGAGTTATGACGAATTGAAATTTTATATAGCCTGGGGGAGTGACACCGCCCCATTCTGCAAAGCTATATTTAGCCTTGGCCGTACTGAGCGAACTTCTTAACCTATCGTGAAAGTTTCATAGAGATCGACTATAAATTTTGGACATTAATGAAGCCCAAAAAAACACAAAAAATGTGGCCGGGCACCGCCCACTTTTCCAAAACATTATATAGCCTAGCTTTAACCAGTGATCCCAAAAACATACTGTGAAAACTTCATAAAAATCGGTTGAGTACTTAGGACGCCTATTAAGGACAAACAGACACACAGACCCACAGACACTCATTCATATTTATTTATAAGACTAGCAGAAACGGCAGACGTTGCCCTGCTTGAAATTTTACTTGCCTACATATAATAAATTGTACTCTTTTATTTCCCCACTTTTCACTTCTTCCGCATTTATCCTTATCTCCTCCTTCTTCTTTGAACTTTTGCTTTTCCCCCATCCCCATATACCATTACTCTTCTTTACCCTCTTAATTTTCCTCTAACACCACCTTACTTATATATCTCAAATTTCTATTCCTACTCCCTTTCTTTTCCTATTTACTCTGCGGGTATTGACATGTACATACCTTCGAAGATATATCGAATTAACTCTTATTTGAGCCTGGTACTGCTTTCTGCTTCCGAGGTTTTTGATATATAGAACATATATCTATATATAAAATATCATTAAATTGAAAAAAATAAATTTCTAGCTATGCCGAATTGCTACTTTAAATAGCCTTGAGGCTTTGCCAAAAACTAAATATAGCCTGTGTCGTTTCGCAGAGATCGACAATAAATTTTGGACATTAATGAAGCTCAAACAAAGCATTATGCACATTTTGACTAAAGCACACATATATCCAAACATAATTATTTTGGACCAAATAAGTTTAGAGTTATGACGAATTGAAATTTTATATAGCCTGGGGGCGTGCCACCGCCCCATTCTGCAAAGCTATATATAACCTATGTCGTACCCACCGAACTTCTGAAGCTATCGTGAAAGTTTCATAGAGATCGACTATAAACTTTGGACATTAATGAAGCACAAACAAAACACAAAACATTATGTAAATTTTGAATAAAGGACACATATATCCAAACATAATTATTTTGGACCAAATAAGTTTACAGTTATGACGAATTGAAATTATATAGCCTGGGCTTATGGCACCGCCCGATTTTGCAAAGCTATATATAGCCTATGCCGTACTTACCGAACTTCTTAGCCTATCGTGAAAGTTTCATGAAGATCGACTATAAACTTTGGACGTTAATGAAGCACAAACAAAACATTATTTAAGTTTTGACTAAAGGACACATGCTCGTATATCCAAACATAATTATTTTGGATCAAATAAGTTTAGAGTTTTGACGAATTGAAATTTTATATAGCCTGGGGGAGTGGCACCACCCCATTTTGCAAAGCTATATACAGCCTATGCGGTACTTACCGAACTTCTTAACCTATCTTGAAAGTTTCATAGAGATCGACTCTAAACTTTGGACATTAATGAAGCACAAACAAAACATTATTTAAATTTTGACTAAAGGACACATATATCCAAACATAATTATTTTGGATAAAATAAGTTTAGAGTTTTGACGAATTGAAATTTTATATAGCCTGGGGGAGTGGCACCACCCCATTTTGCAAAGCTATATATAGCCTATGCCGTACTTACCGAACTTCTTAACCTATCGCCAAAGTTTCATAGAGATCGTCTCTAAACTTTGGACATTAATGAAGCACAAACAAAACACAAAACATTATGTAAATTTTTACTAAAGCACACATATAACCAAACATAATTATTTTGGACCAAATAAGTTTACAGTTATGACGAATTGAAATTATATAGCCTGGGCTGGTGGCACCGCCCCATTTTGCAAAGCTATATATAGCCTATCCCGTATCCACTGAACTTCTGAACCTATCGTGAAAGTCTCATAGAGATCGACTATAAACTTTGGACGTTAATGAAACACAAACAAAACACAAAACATTATGTAAATTTTCACTAAAGGACACATATATCCAAACATAATTATTTTGGACCAAATAAGTTTACAGTTATGACGAATTGGTGGTACCGCCCCATTCTGCAAAGCTATATATAGCCTATGCCGTACTTACCGAACTTCTTAACAAGTTTCATAGGGATCGACTATAAACTTTGGACATTAATGAAGCACAAACAAACCACAAAACATTATGTAAATTTTGAATAAAGGACACATATATCCAAACATAATTATTTTGGACCAAATAAGTTTACAGTTATGACGAATTGAAATTATATAGCCTGGGCTGGTGGCACCGCCCCATTTTGCAAAGCTATATATAGCCTATGCCCTACTTACGGAATTTCTTAACCTATCGGGAAAGTTTCATAGAGATCGTCTCTAAACTTTGGACACTAATGAAGCACGAACAAAACATTATTTAAATTTTGACTAAAGGACACATATATCCAAACATAATTATTTTGGACCAAATAAGTTTAGAGTTATGACGAATCGAAATTTTATATAGCCTGGGCTGGTGGCACCGCCCGATTTTGCAAAGCTTTATATAGCCTATGCCGTACTTACCGAACTTCTGAACCTATCGTGAAAGTTTCATAGAGATCGTCTCTAAACTTTGGACACTAATGAAGCACGAACAAAACATTATGTAAATTTTGACTAAAGGACACATATATCCAAACATAATTATTTTGGACCAAATAAGTTTAGAGTTATGACGAATTGAAATTTTATACAGCCTGGGCTGGTGGCACCGCCCGATTTTGCAAAGCTATATATAGCCTATCCCGTAACCACTGAACTTCTGAACCTATCGTGAAAGTCTCATAGAGATCGACTATAAACTTTGGACATTAATGAAACACAAACAAAACACAAAACATTATGTAAATTTTGACTAAAGGACACATATATCCAAACATAATTATTTTGGACCAAATAAGTTTACAGTTATGACCAATTGGTGGTACCGCCCCATTCTGCAAGGCTATATATAGCCTATGCCGTACTTACCGAACTTCTTAACAAGTTTCATAGGGATCGACTATAAACTTTGGACATTAATGAAGCACAAACAAACCACAAAACATTATGTAAATTTTGAATAAAGGACACATATATCCAAACATAATTATTTTGGACCAAATAAGTTTACAGTTATGACGAATTGAAATTATATAGCCTGGGCTGGTGGCACCGCCCCATTTTGCAAAGCTATATATAGCCTATGCCCTACTTACGGAATTTCTTAACCTATCGGGAAAGTTTCATAGAGATCGTCTCTAAACTTTGGACACTAATGAAGCACGAACAAAACATTATTTAAATTTTGACTAAAGGACACATATATCCAAACATAATTATTTTGGATCAAATAAGCTTAGAGTTTTGACGAATTGAAATTTTACATAGCCTGGGGAAGTGGCACCGCCCCATTTTGCAAAGCTATATATAGCCTATGCCCTACTTACCGAATTTCTTAACCTATCGTGAAAGTCTCATAGAGATCGACTTTTAACTTTGGACATTAATGAAGCACAAACAAAACACAAAAAATTATGTAAATTTTAAAAAGCACAAACAAAACGCATAACATTATGTAAATTTTTACTAAAGCACACATATAACCAAACATAATTATTTTGAACCAAATAAGTTTAGAATTATGACGAATTGAAATTTTATATAGCCTGGGGAAGTGGCGCCGCCGCATTTTGCAAAGCTGTATATAGCCTATGCCCTACTTACCGAATTTCTTAACCTATCGGGAAAGTTTCATAGAGATCGTCTCTAAACTTTGGACATTAATGAAGCACAAACAAAACATTATTTAAATTTTGACTAAAGGACACATATATCCAAACATAATTATTTTGGATCAAATAAGTTTAGAGTTTTGACGAATTGAAATTTTATATAGCCTGGGGGAGTGGCACCACCCCATTTTGCAAAGCTATATATAGCCTATGCCGTACTTACCGAATTTCTTAACCTATCGGGAAAGTTTCATAGAGATCGTCTCTAAACTTTGGACATTAATGAAGCACAAACAAAACATTATTTAAATTTTGACTAAAGGACACATATATCCAAACATAATTATTTTGGATCAAATCAGTTTAGAGTTTTGACGAATTGAAATTTTATATAGCCTGGGGGAGTGGCACCACCCCATTTTGCAAAGCTATATATAGCCTATGCCGTACTTACCGAATTTCTTAACCTATCGGGAAAGTTTCATAGAGATCGTCTCTAAACTTTGGACATTAATGAAGCACAAACAAAACATTATTTAAATTTTGACTAAAGGACACATATATCCAAACTTAATTATTTTGGATCAAATAAGTTTAGAGTTTTGACGAATTGAAATTTTATATAGCCTGGGGGAGTGGCACCACCCCATTTTGCAAAGCTATATATAGCCTATGCCGTACTTACCGAATTTCTTAACCTATCGGGAAAGTTTCATAGAGATCGTCTCTAAACTTTGGACATTAATGAAGCACAAACAAAACATTATTTAAATTTTGACTAAAGGACACATATATCCAAACATAATTATTTTGGATCAAATAAGTTTAGAGTTTTGACGAATTGAAATTTTATATAGCCTGGGGGAGTGGCACCACCCCATTTTGCAAAGCTATATATAGCCTATGCCGCACTTACCGAATTTCTTAACCTATCGGGAAAGTTTCATAGAGATCGTCTCTATACTTTGGACATTAATGAAGCACAAACAAAACACAAAACATTATGTAAATTTTTACTAAAGCACACATATAACCAAACATAATTATTTTGAACCAAATAAGTTTAGAATTATGACGAATTGAAATTTTATATAGCCTGGCGAAGTGGCACCGCCCCATTTTGCAAAGCTATATATAGCCTATGCCGTACTTACCGAATTTCTTAACCTATCTGGAAAGTTTCATAGAGAGCGTCTCTAAACTTTGGACATTAATGAAGCACAAACAAAACATTATTTAAATTTTGACTAAAGGACACATATATCCAAACATAATTATTTTGGATCAAATAAGTTTAGAGTTTTGACGAATTAAAATTTTATATAGCCTGGGGGAGTGGCACCACCCCATTTTGCCAAGCTATATATAGCCTATGCCGTACTTACCGAATTTCTTAACCTATCGGGAAAGTTTCATAGAGATCGTCTCTAAACTTTGGACATTAATGAAGCACAAACAAAGCACAAAACATTATGTAAATTTTTACTAAAGCACACAAATAACCAAACATAATTATTTTGAGCCAAATAAGTTTAGAATTATGACGAATTGAAATTTTATATAGCCTGGGGAAGTGGCACCGCCCCATTTTGCAAAGCTATATATATCCTATGCTGAACTAACCGAACTTCTTAACCTATCGTGAAAGTTTCATAGAGATCGACTATAAACTTTGGAAATTAATGAAGCACACACAAAACACAAAGCATCATATAAATTTTGACTAAACGACACATATATCCAAACAAAATTAGTTTGGACCAAATAAGTTTAGAGTTATGACGAATTGAAATATATATAGCCTATGCCGTACTTACCGAACTTCTTAACCTATCGTGAAAGTTTCATAGAGATCGTCTCTAAACTTTGGACATTAATGAAGCACAAACAAAACATTATTTAAATTTTGACTAGTTAAGGGACACATATATATAAACATAATTATTTTGGACCAAATAAGTTTAGAGTTCTGACGAATTGAAATATATACAGCCTATGCCGTACTTACCGAACTTCTTAACCTATCGTGAAAGTTTCATAGAGATCGTCTCTAAACTTTGGACATTAATGAAGCACAAACAAAACACAAAACATTATGTAAATTTTGACTAGTTAAAGGACACATATATATAAACATAATTATTTTGGACCAAATAAGTTTAAAGTTATGACGAATGGAAATTTTATATAGCCTGGGGTTTTGGCACCGCCCTATTTTGCAAAGCTATATATAGCCTATGCCGTACTTACCGAACTTCTTAACCTATCGCCAAAGTTTCATAGAGATCGTCTCTAAACTTTGGACATTAATGAAGCACAAACAAAACATTATTTAAATTTTGACTAAAGGACACATATATCCAAACATAATTATTTTGGATCAAATAAGTTTAGAGTTTTGACGAATTGAAATTGAAAAAACCGCCCCATTTTGCAAAGCTATATATATCCTATGCCGTACTTACCGAACTTCTGAACCTATCGTCAAAGTTTCATAGAGATCGACCATAAACTTTGGACATTAATGAAGCACAAACAAAACACAAAAAATTATGTAAATTTTGACTAAAGGACACATATATCCAAACATAATTATTTTGGACCAAATAAGTTTAGAGTTATGACGAATTGAAATTTTATATAGCCTGGGCTGGTGGCACCGCCCGATTTTGCAAAGCTTTATATAGCCTATGCCGAACTAACCGAACTTCTTAACCTATCGTGAAAGTTTCATAGAGATCGACTATAAACTTTGGACATTAATGGAGCACAAACAAAACACAAAAAATTATGTAAATTTTGACTAAAGGACACATATATCCAAACATAATTATTTTGGACCAAATAAGTTTAGAGTTATAACGAATTGAAATTTTATATAGCCTGGGCTGGTGGCACCGCCCGATTTTGCAAAGCTATATATAGCCTATCCCGTATCCACTGAACTTCTGAACCTATCGTGAAAGTCTCATAGAGATCGACTATTAACTTTGGAAATTAATGAAGCACACACAAAACATAAAACACAAAGCATCATATAAATTTTTACTAAACGACACATATATCCAAACAAAATTAGTTTGGACCAAATAAGTTTAGAGTTATGACAAATTGAAATTTTATATAGCCTGGGCTGGTGGCACCGCCCGATTTTGCAAAGCTTTATATAGCCTATGCCGTACTTACCGAACTTCTGAACCTATCGTGAAAGTTTCATAGAGATCGACTATAAACTTTGGACATTAATGAAGCACAAACAAAACACAAAAAATTATGTAAATTTTGACTAAAGGACACATATATCCAAACATAATTATTTTGGACCAAATAAGTTTAGAGTTATAACGAATTGAAATTTTATATAGCCTGGGCTGGTGGCACCGCCCGATTTTGCAAAGCTATATATAGCCTATCCCGTATCCACTGAACTTCTGAACCTATCGTGAAAGTCTCATAGAGATCGACTATTAACTTTGGACATTAATGAAGCACACACAAAACACAAATCACAAAGCATCATATACATTTTGACTAAACGACACATATATCCAAAAAAAATTATTTTGGACCAAATAAGTTTAGAGGTATGACGAATTGAAATTTTATATAGCCTGGGGTCGTGGCACCGCCCCATTTTGCAAAGCTATATATAGCCTATCTCGTATCCACTGAACTGCTGAACCTATCGTGAAAGTCTCATAGAGATCGACTATTAACTTTGGACATTAATGAAGCACACACAAAACACAAATCACAAAGCATCATATACATTTTGACTAAACGACACATATATCCAAACAAAATTATTTTGGACCAAATAAGTTTAGAGGTATGACGAATTGAAATTTTATATAGCCTGGGGTCGTGGCACCGCCCCATTTTGCAAAGCTATATATAGCCTATCTCGTATCCACTGAACTTCTTAACCTATCGTGAAAGTCTCAAAGAGATCGACTATTAACTTTGGACATTATTGAAGCACACACAAAACACAAATCACAAAGCATCATATACATTTTGACTAAACGACACATATATCCAAACAAAATTATTTTGGACCAAATAAGTTTAGAGGTATGACGAATTGAAATTTTATATAGCCTGGGGTCGTGGCACCGCCCCATTTTGCAAAGCTATATATAGCCTATCTCGTATCCACTGAACTTCTGAACCTATCGTGAAAGTCTCATAGATATCGACTATAAACTTTGGACATTAATGAAGCACACACAAAACACAAATCAAAAAGCATCATATACATTTTGACTAAACGCCACATATATCCAAACAAAATTATTTTGGACCAAATAAGTTTAGAGGTATGACGAATTGAAATTTTATATAGCCTGGGGTCGTGGCACCGCCCCATTTTGCAAAGCTATATATAGCCTATCTCGTATCCACTGAACTTCTGAACCTATCGTGAAAGTCTCAAAGAGATCGACTATTAACTTTGGACATTATTGAAGCACACACAAAACACAAATCACAAAGCATCATATACATTTTGACTAAACGACACATATATCCAAACAAAATTATTTTGGACCAAATAAGTTTAGAGGTATGACGAATTGAAATTTTATACAGCCTGGGGTCGTGGCACCGCCCCATTTTGCAAAGCTATATATAGCCTATCTCGTATCCACTGAACTTCTGAACCTATCGTGAAAGTCTCATAGAGATCGACTATTAACTTTGGACATTAATGAAGCACACACAAAACACAAATCACAAAGCATCATATACATTTTGACTAAACGACACATATATCCAAACAAAATTATTTTGGACCAAATAAGTTTAGAGGTATGACGAATGGAAATTTTATATAGCCTGGGGTCGTGGCACCGCCCCATTTTGCAAAGCTATATATAGCCTATCTCGTATCCACTGAACTTCTGAACCTATCGTGAAAGTCTCATAGAGATCGACTATAAACTTTGGACATTAATGAAGCACACACAAAACACAAATCACAAAGCATCATATACATTTTGACTAAACGCCACATATATCCAAACAAAATTATTTTGGACCAAATAAGTTTAGAGTTATGACGAATTGAAATTTTATATAGCCTGGGCTGGTGGCACCGCCCGATTTTGCAAAGCTATATATAGCCTATGCCGAACTTACCGAACTTCTTAACCTATCGTGAAAGTTTCATAGAGATCGACTATAAACTTTGGAAATTAATGAAGCACGAACAAAACACAAAAAATTTTGTAAATTTTGACTAAAGGACACATATATCCAAACATAATTATTTTGGACCAAATAAGCTTAGAATTAGGACGAATTGAAGTTTTATATTGCCTGCGGTCGAACTAATGGACCAAATAAGTTTAGAGTTATGACGAATTGAAATTTTATATAGCCTGGGGTCGTGGCACCGCCCCATTTCGCAAAGCTATATATAGCCTATGCCCTACTTACCGAACTTCTTAACCTATCGTGAAAGTTTCATAGAGATCGAATATAAACTTTCGACATTGATGAAGCACAAACAAAACACAAAAAATTATGTAAATTTTGACTAAAGGACACATATATCCAAACATAATTATTTTGGACTAAATAAGTTTAGAGTTATGACGAATGGAAATTTTATATAGCCTGAGGTCGTGGCACCGCCCCATTTTGCAAAGCTATATATAGCCTATGCCCTACTTACCGAATTTCTTAACCTATCGGGAAAGTTTCATAGAGATCGTCTCTAAACTTTGGGCATTAATGAAGCACAAACAAAACACAAAACATTATGTAAATTTTTACTAAAGCACACATATAACCAAACATAATTATTTTGAACCAAATAAGTTTAGAATTATGACAAATTGAAATTTTATATAGCCTGAGGTCGTGGCACCGCCCCATTTTGCAAAGCTATATATACAATTATAAATCCAGAAGAAGCTCTGCCGTTGATTATTAATACAAAATCTTGTAAATCGACATATTTATCATACAGAAAGGCTCCTAATCGTTGCACTTCTGATGTATATCCATCTTGGTAAAAAGCCCTAGCAGGGAAAACTGAATGTTATGCAGAGTACGATGCAGTTATGATAGAAGATACAGGTGTTGAGATAGCATTCAATGATCTTTTACAGTTGAAATACACATCTCTTTCATAAACTTCAATAAAAATAAATAATTGATAAGTACTGCTCCAATAAACTACCTTCATTAAATATTGGGGTTTAATTCCTGCCTTTCCCGCATCTTTGACCACATTGCGACACCCCTCTTAGCATTAAAATTAATAGCTGGACTTTCCCCCGGCCAAATTTCGGTGTCCTTAACAATTTTTTGACTAAACAAAAAATAATTTTTTTGACCCATCCTAATTTACACATTTTTTCTACGATTTTATTTTTTTATGCAGATTGCGTCTCTACACAATAAATTAATAGGTATTTCCTACAAAACATTAACTTTATTAAAGCTAGTGATTTAATTCGCGCTAGATAAGCGGTTCAGACCACTGTGCGGTCGTTCGTACACAGGCAGAGCTGGGTAGTAATCATTGCTTTGGGAATCAAATTACTCTCAATTCCCAATTACAAGTAACTGGAAAAGTAATCAATTTCTTTTCCCCACACAAAAGGAATTGAGTACATTTCAATTCCTGAAAAAAAAAATTACCAAAAGTAATTTCCTCGTTTTGAGGCTAGATACAATTTTTGGAATTGAAAAAAAAATATACTTTGCGCCAATGTAATTTCTTCCCTAATACTTTGGAAAGGAATTGAAAATGTAATTGAAATTTTTCCAATTACATTACAAGGAATCCCAAAAGCAATTTCCGATTTTCCATTCCTCGTAATTGCAAAAGTAATTGAAAAACTGATAAATGTTCATTTGTGAATAAAATTAGTTCGCGATTAAAGGTGTGGTTGTGCCTTGCTGCACAAAATAATTATGCTTGCTGTTGTTATTATTAACTGTGCAGTTGAACAGATGTTTAATGTCAGGAGTTGACATATCACTTGCAGGTATTTGGATAGGTAAGACTGGATAGGTAAGATTGACTCTTCTCTCCCTGGAAAGGGCGCTCTCTTATTCAGCTCTTTTAGATTTGGACGGCGAATCTTCGCCCAACAGAGACTGTCTGCTTAAAATTTCCGTGAGCACTTAATATTTGACTTTTTAGTCTCTTGGTGGAAGTGAGACCCAAACGGCCGGCGAATAGCCGTATATGTATCCAGCAACTTTTTTCTTATATCTTCTCTTTAACCGACTGTTGTCACATCTCTCCACTCTGGGTAGGGAGTAGAATCTATCCGGATAAGGCATGCCAGTCGTAAAAAGCAACTTTCTCGTATGTGGCTTGTTTTATATAAACTGTGTTCAGGCTACTTGCAAGTCCTACCTGCAAGCACGCAAATGCTATGCTTCGGTATTTAGCGTGTATGCTAAACCACACATGCGGTACGGTACTTAGATTGTGTGCGTAGCTTTGTGGATTTTTTTATGGTGCAACTTGGTATCGCAGACGATCATGTTTTGGTCACGGTCTCTTCCCGTCGGAAGTTGTTATGTAATATAGGCTAAAATCTATAGAACGAAAGACTCTCTTGGACTGGTGTTGAAGCTGTCAACCAAAAGTTTGACATCATGGCGGGGTCAGCACTTATATGCTTTATATAATTTGTCATAGAAGGACTCCCTTTCCTCGACTCTGTATTTATTTGTGACGGATAGTGTCAAGGAGTTCGATTACTTGAGAACCTGCCTTAACGGAAATGATCGTAAATTGGCAAGTCAATCTCTCTTTCGATGAATAAAGGTCACGTTCTATAAGTCGTTCCTCAACTCCGCCATGATATATTTGTAAAAAATCGTGGACAGTTCCAGTAGCATATGAGCGTAGTAGTGTTAGAGATAAAGGTTCTCATCGTTTTGGTTGTTTAAGTTATGAATTCAAAGAAACTTACTCATCCGTTAAATCCCTATCTACACACGCCATTGACAACAGAGGGAAGAGGGCGCCTCTACTTGGCTGAAAAAATTGGCACGACTGCTGTGTTCGAATGTGGGTAATTATCGCTTTGAAGGGTCCCTTTTCAAATAATGAAAAATATTGCCCGAACAGTCCATCAACATCCATCGAAATACGTTTTTATACAAGAATTATCTTCCCACTTTTCAAGTACTTTCACAATTCCTTTGAGGAATGTAATGGGAAATTCGAGAGTACTTTTGGGAATCCTTGTAATGTAATTGGAAAAATTTCAATTACATTTTCAACTCTTTTCGAAGTATTGAGGAAGAAATTACATTTGCGCAAAGTATTTTTTTTTCGATTCAAAAAAAAAAAATTTTTGTAAACGAGCTTCAAAAAGAGGAAAACACTTTTGGTAATTTTTTTTTCAGAAATTGAAAAGTAATCAATTAATTTTGTGTGAGGCAAAGGAATTGATTACTTTTTCCAATTACTGGGGAATGTAATTGAAATTGTAATTGAGATGAATTTACCCAGCTCTGTACACAGGTATATTGTCTGTCAGAAGAATTTTCATCTCCACTGGCGATGCTGAAGTCTTAGCTGGCCGATGTATATTGGAACGATTTTTCGTCATCCCTTGTCAAATTTGGTTTTGAGACAAACCGGTTTCGGCGTTGTGCCATCATCAGTGTCGATTTTCGTTCTGATCTGTTGTGGTCGTTTGTCTTGTATTTATATTAGGTAGCAGGTAACGTCAGCATGGGTGTCTGTTTGTGTACGTGTGTGCATGTGTTGTGTGTGTACATTCAGAAACGGGGGTGGTTTGCATCGATCGGTTTTTTTGTGCTTGACTGAGGCAGGTAAAAGTTGGTGATTTTTGTTGTTTGACCTTTTTTGATTGTTTGTTGTTTTTGATCTTTTGCTGTTTTGTGCTTATTTGTCGGTGCGTGTGTGTTTGTTGTACCTGAGTGGTTGCTTTGCTTTTTGTAAACCAATTTTAAAGGTTCGAATATTGTGTCGGAAACAGTGTTTGTCTGTTCGTTTATTATTCTACCGTCGAATGTTTTCTGTTTGTAGATTCCATGTTTTCGAGTACGTTCAGACGTCTGCCTTTTGCTTGTACATGTAGGACCTTGACTGTTTTTTTGATGTTTCCGGGGGGGCATTTATTCTCCGCCATGTGATTCGCAAAGTTGGACTCTGGTATGATGGTTGGATTCCGTATCTTTTTGTTGTAATCTCTAATGTGTTCTCTGAACCTCGTTCTTACTTGTCGTCCGGTTTGTCCTATGTAACTGTGCTGGCATTCACAAGTGAGCTTGTATACACCATGGCTGCTAAATAGATCTTCTGAGTTAGTTTTGGTTCTTAGCTTCCGTCCTAAATTGTTCGATGTTTTGAACGCTGTGTTGATGTTGTATTTTCTAAGGAAATTTCAAAACCAAATTTGACAAGGGATGACGAAAAATCGTTCCAATATACATCAATCATTCACCCTGTCGGAAAAACAACAAAACAAAATAAAACACTTAGCTGGCTTGTAGGCTGCTACCAAACATCGTACATCTTCCGCTAGTGCATGACTACTACTATCTCGACATCTACTCAACTCGACATCTAATTGTAGCATTCGCAGGGTGTCGCGTCGCATTAGGTACAGATCCAGCCCGGTGTCGACAAGTGCTGAAATTGATCGGTTGGAAATGCCAAAAAGAATATCTTTAAATATAAGGCCACACTCAGACGGATCGCCATCATATTTGCTTAACCTCTTTTATTTCAACTTTCTTTGGTTTCGGGTTTACAGTCCAATAAATCAGAAAAACGCCTTTTTTATTTTTTTGCCAACGTTTCGACCTTTTATTTGATTTCTGATTTCTGATTTATTGGACTGTAAACCCGAAACCAAACAAAGTTGAAATAACTAACACAAAACAGTCGGTAGTACGAAATGAACCTCTCTTAGCTTTCACCTCTTTCCCGAGCTTTCGCATTCGTTTGCTTTATGTTTCCCTTTGCCGCATTTAAAACAAAACACCCGCTTACGTGGGCAGTTCTTGGCAAGGTGGGACTGGTCACCACAATTGTAACACCGTTTCTTTTACGTGGTTGAATTATGCAAATCTCTGTTTGAAGACATTGGTTTTACATAATTCCCACTCGTGAGCTGAGATTCACTCGTCCGGATCTTCTGATATGCCTTGATCTGTTCCTTTAAATTGTCAATGGGTTTCAATTGGCAGAGGTTGCTCTTGCTGGCTCTGAATCTCCATTAGTACGTATAAGTATTTTCGGAGGTCTTCTCCAGGCTGGTTCCGGCGATCTCGAAGAATACGATGCACATCAATTGATGAAAGGGTAGCTCCAAACGCTTGACGCAGAGTGAGTTTTAATGAACTCTACTCGCTTATGCTGGGTTGGCTACGAATACAAATTTTGGCAGCACTCTTCAGGAGTGGTTTCGCATTAATAGATTTTTGCAGTTCGTTATACCTCACGCCTTCTGCATTATTCTCGAAATCCTGGAGCCACTGTTCGAAACTTGGTTGACCCGACCCGCTGAATGACGTCATTGATAATGCTAAGGGTGAACATGGACTTTTCAACTGTTATCTCGCGAACGCTATGTTGAGTTGCAATACCATCGTCATTCGATTCTGGACCATCGCTCACATTCAGGCCGAAATGCTCTAAAAGTCTGTCTTGTAATGTGGCTTTTCGTCCGTTCGTCGACAACCCTAAGTCAGCAAGCTCTTCTTTCAAACTGTCAACAGTCAACCTAATTATTTCGTCGCTATACATGTCTTAAAATTTTATTAGGAAATTCAAAGTTGTTAATATATATATACTCGTATATTAAGTTTAAATAGCTTGAAATTTTTCAAATTGTATACAAATATAAGATGTGATTCTCACAGCAGGCACACAGGAGGAGTAGTTATGTACATAAATAATTCAATAAAAATTCGAGTAGTGTACAAAAAAGCGATAGAGGGAAATATATGGTCTATTATCGTCCAGCTAAAAAAACTTTGAAGTGAAGTGGCAAATAGGAGTGCTTTACCACTCACCAACAGTGTGACCAGAAAAAAAAGAAGCTAAATCGACAAATAAAACAGGTTAGAAAAGGCCAAATTAAGAAAAAAAGAAGCTAAAAAAAAGTCAGACATTTTTTTACGAAATCTATTTCAAATTTTGTATTTTAGTTTTAACTATTTGTATATAAAGCTGTAGACATAACTTAAAGGAACTATTCTTGTTTCAACACAAATTTTTTCAAAGAAATAACGACCATCTAATATTAAGCAGAGAGTTAAGCATTTTAATCTGTTCCTTACCTAAGTTTTTAAAATGTTCATAGCACTAAAAATTCTTTCAACCTCCGCATTACGCTAAATACGAGTTCTATAAAAGGTTGTTCGTTTAATGAATTTTTATGTCCTCAGACTTCCGCTTAAAATTCTATGGTAGAGGTCACACTTGTCCACTGTACGGTTATTAGCCTTCGCCCCTGCAGCTCAATCAATGCTACCTGACTTGGAGAATACCTAGACTTTTCTTCTTGAAAGTGAGAAAATACATCCGGCTTTGTAGCTTTCAAAGGATTATCAACAAAAAAGTATCTTTTGTAGAGTGTTCATATTATCAGGTAGGCGATGTCGCAATTGGACTATCAACTCCATTAAAAATAGTTGACAATTTTTACGAATAATTTTCTGTATTTTGTCATTAATACTACTGTCATTTAACTTTAATTTTATATAAAAAATAGGGTGAAAAGGTTTGGAGTAAAAAAAGGCTAGAAAAAAGCCACGAAGCTAAAACCAAATTTATGAGGCTAGAGGGCAAAAAAGGGCTAAATCTAGCCTCGAAAAGGCTAACCTGGTCACACTGCTGATGAGTATCTAAAGCAGGGGTCGGCAAAATTGCAAATGAGGTAGTATTGGTGAGGGTGCTCTGAATGCACGAACCAGTTGAAATATCTTTTAGTTGCTTGTTAGACAGCAAGCACATATGTATGATACCATCGGAGTTCTTAATGTAAATTGCAAAATTACAATGCAATAATCGAATAGATCCGTTTAATTTGCATGAATATACATAGGGCCGGTTTCACCAGCGCGACTAAGACTAAAACTAAGTCGTGACTTAAGTTAGCACAGATTCGAGACTAACTTAATTTTGGGTTTCACCAACTGAGCGACTTAAATAATTTTGAACACAACAACCCGATCAGCTGTTTTATGCATAGTAGTATTTTTTCATACCAGACAACTTTGCGCATCCCAATACCCCAGTGCGAAATGGGCATGTATGGCCAGACACGAAGGAATGTATTGATCTTACACCCATTTCTCTTTAGTTGGAAGGTACTTAAATTAGCTTTTAATTGAAAACTATAGTTTCGTAATGGTTGCATGCTTGAAAACAAGCGTTTACATGCATCTACGCTTACCCCGTTAAAGTCAAGCATGATGAAGTTTCCGACTGGGACGTTGCACAAAACAAATTAGCAACATTACTGACATTATGGTTTCGAACCACAGCAACACTGCTTAGTCGAGAATAAGTCAGCTGGCAAGTTGACTAAGTTGTGACTAAGTTAGGTGGTGAAACTGAAAAAGTGAAAATCGCGACTTAACTAAGTTAAGTCGAGTTGGTGAAACCGGGCCATAATCTTCTTCTTAAAAAAAACTTATTAATTTTTTAATATGCATTCACATTATAAGAAATGTTTCGTACATACATGCACATATTATTCGCCGCTCAAACAAGCGACAACCACACGCAATGTTGACTCCTTTCGGAGCCATAAAACGCACATTTCTCGGAGCTTTACCTTCCGAAATGAACTCTGTTTAATTGTTGATAATACGTGGTACTCACTGTGGGCTGGTGATCGGCTGAGTACTATTTCGTGGTACTGGCGCAATGGCAAAGCTATTCCAATAGCCAAATGATAGGCACTAATTGTATCCCTCCAGTGCATAAAGTTGGCGATAGAGTGGTTTTGCAGCGACAAGAGATGGCAGCACTCGATGCATTCAACGCTCTGTGAGGAACAGAAGGATTTTGGTTTGCCTTGGTTTATAAATTTCACGTTTCTTCTTGGTTTTGTTTCAATGAATGTTTTATTTTCACTTTATTCGCTTACTATTTAGATGTGATTATATTAGATAAAACACTCTTATTTATCATTTAATTTCACATAAAAAAAGGAGTTCAAATAAATGCTGCTGCTAAATTTATGATTTTTTAAATTTTTTTTTGATTTTTCAAAGAGACTTCCATTTGCCGGTGAAAAAACAAGAATTTAATAATATAAAAGGCCGGTGCCAATTTTACCAAAAACAATAGTAATTAGAAAAATATGATGATGGCCGACCAGCTGTCAGCTGTGCGGGGAATTGGTGTGGGGTGATTTACGCGTGGTTGCCACACGTCCCAAATCGTTCCAATTTTAATTCATAAATATTAAGGCGAATTCATACGTTGAGGTGAGTAAATATAAGGTAATAATAATATAATGTGATATAATAAATGCGTTATAAAGAAATTATTTACAATTCATGGGAAATATGTATAACGAGTATTATTTTATGTACAATTCAGGAAATATGTGTATAACGAGTTTTACGTTTTTTTGGGATTGGGACGTGTGGCTACTGATGTCGCGTAAACAAGCTCTTTTCGGAGCCCAAATGGAGCGAAAAATCGTTCTACGCGAGCACCCCAAAAGAAGTCATAAAAGAGAGTCCAAAATGAGTCCGAATCCAATGACTTTGGAGCGTCTTATGACTCTTTTGAAATGAACTTCGGACTCTTTTCGGAGCCTTTTATTGGTGCTAAGAATAATAAATTGAATTTTATTTGACAGAATATATATGGTAGTATACATAACAGAGTTGTATTTAATAGTATGAGGTATCGTGCAATTTTATATTTTAAATAAACAAGAAAGAAAGAGTTATTTAAATCATTTAAATAAGGGTTTGAACTGCTGGCTGAAAAATAGCAAAAATTTTAAATTTTTAGCTTAACTAGAAATCAGTTTTTTGTCAGATTCGAAAATTTGCTTGTGGCCTACATTTATAGTTCAAAAATATTTCATCAACTAAAAATAGGCAGAGTAAACATTTTTTATTCATTTTACTTCAGCAATAAGTTGAACGGAAACGAGCTTCAGAAATCAGCAGAAAAAAAACTTGAGAATTTGGCTGAGGCTTTAAGCTATTAGCTTTTTGTATTTAAGTTTTTTAATTTTTCACTTTTTTGACAGCCGATTTTTGTTTCGAATTGCTGACTGAAAGATAGTAAAACTAAAACTTTTTTTTCTTTTTTTAGCAGCTATTTCAAAATTTCATAGGGAAATACAAATAATTATACGATGTTCTGATCGTACTGGTGCAATTCCTTCGATTGTTATATGCCTTTTTGTTATACTTAAATCCGAATATGTACGGATGTGTATATGGAAAAACAAAGGTAAGACGAAAAGTAACAAACGAAGTATTATTCCCTGCATAACAGATATTACGTTAGGCTTGGGATTCGAAATATATAAACTTCTTCCAACTGAGCCTCGCATAATAAAACCGCCGTGGTATAGTGGTAGTGTGTTGGCCTACCCTTTCAAAAAATCGTGCACTAATCTCTAAAGAGAGTTGTCCGCGATTCCTCCCTTTCGTCTACAGTGAACTATAATTGATCTCAACTCGTCACATATGGGCAACTCGTCACATATAGGAGTTGAAAGCAAACTTGTCCAACTGTACCAGTAAAGGAACAAAGGGGATGTGCCCGACACTACCCGTTTGGCCATAAACGGTACAATTTTTCTCTTCATAGGACATGCTCAAAAAAAAGGGATCAGTTCAACCCATACAAAGGGATCAAAACTGGCATTGGTCGCATGCTCCTTCGCGACTCATCCCGGATGTGTCCTAGACTAATCGCATTTTTTGCAGGGACTATACCGAAAGGTCTCTGTTTCTCGGCAGTGGTCGCTAAACCTCCGAGTGTATTTCTGCTTTGATGCAGCACGCAAATTTAGTATTAATCTTCTCGAAGGTATAGCGCGCCAAATTATAATTATTATTATTAGATATTTTGACGGCGTCGACAAACTTTTCAAGGGCTAAGGGGGCATGCAACTGGAATGCCCAAAACGAAACGAAATGTACCGTTGGGCTTGGTATCCACTTTCCAACCAAATTTCAATGGAAACCAACAAAACCTGACTTCGACGCCATCTAGAGAAGCAATGGACGAGGCAGGGAAAATTCCGCCGCGAAAGTTTGGATCGTTTTCTTTTGTATGAGGTTCAAGCAACTGTCTTCTTCGGCCTTTTGCGTCCTTCTATCCTCTGGGTAGCCAATGGAGATCCATTTCCTGGATACTTCCTCAGCATCGCCTGTGCACCAGCAGGTGTGTGTGCCAGCATGCGTATTTCTTGTACAAGAGACTTAGCAGAACTTACGTTAGAAAGGGAAAGGCCCCATAAAACCTTCTCCTTGCAATGAAATATAATAAACTAGCATTTACCAGCGGCTCCGCTCGCATCAAAGCAATAAGCAAAATAATTAAGCTTCTTTTTAAAACATTTTAATTTATCAAACAGATAAGTTTTAAAGTTCACATGTTCCTTAAAATAATGATATACAAAAAACCTTAAATAATCAGGTTACACACCAAATATTAAAAATTTCTTAACAGCACTTGTAAACAATTAAATTCACACAGAGCACCAACTTCTAATACAGGATTCTAATTATATATAAGCTATTAATTATATTTCAGATCAAATTGAAGAAGAGATACATACAGAACAAACCGTAAGAGCTTCAGAAATTGTACCTATTATTACTCATAAAAGTTTAATTTTTACGAAACAGCGAAGCAACCAAAATATGAAGAATTACTAAAAGGATATTTTCCGCAGAAACGATATCAATATCTTTAAAATGCACAACTATTTTGCTCAAACGTTACAAAAAATTCATTCAAAATATTTGATTTTATGTTTGACAGGTGACGATTTACTTATATTTATTAACGACGACAATAGCCCGGCCCACATTCAAAACGACGACTGCGAACGACAACGGCGAAAGACCGAGGCTTGATGATAATTGCCGCCAAGCACCGACGACATGATAATAATGAAAGCGGCAACGGCAGTTCTGCATTAGCTCAAACAACAGAAAAAAGTATTGCATGTGTAAAAAAAAACATAAAACTAATCAATTTCAACACATATTTAAAGCAATCTGCATATATATTGCACGACCGTCGCTGTCAAATTAGAAATAGATATATTCTGGCGACAGCGGCATTCATTATTGATTGCCGATTTGTAGTGTTGTGGCCAAAAAATTCCTCCACATAAGAACATGCGTAAAAATAATTTGACAGATGCCGCACCGTCGTTGTCGTCTTGAATCTGTTTTCCCTAAATGACAGAAAAAGTACCGAAAACGCAAAATAAAATTGGTATTGCATGTATAGCAAGGCGAATTCATTACATGAACGTTACTTTCTTTTGATCTGACATTTCTGAACATGCTAAATTCGCCTTGCTCTCACCTTATATGAATTCTCCTTGATGTATACTAACTAAACTTATTAAAATCATAACAATTAGTTTTTAAAAGTATTTTTGTAGATATGGCGATGAATTTTTTAGTCACGATTAACTTACACAACGAAACATAGCAGTATCGGTTAGTTTATTGAACTATCGAGAAGTCCATATGAATCTTTGGCCTTTCCGTTTCGTGTCATATCCATATTTAATCCAAATTTAGAGGTTTCAGGGCTTTTACATTTCGAGCAATAGCTCAGTTATCGGTTAATTTATCGAAATATTGCAATGTCCAAACGAAACCTGTGGAATTCCCCTTTCGTTTGATACCCATATGAGTATTGTATGCAAATTTAGGCGTTTTGGAGCAACCACATTCTGACCGATAACTCAGTTATCGATGAATTGATCGAAATATTGCAGAGTCCCAAAGAATCCTGTGACCTTTCGCTTTCCTCTGATACCCATATTGTATGCAAGTTCAGGGGTTTTAGGGTAACCACATTCTGACCGATAAATCAGCAGAGTCCAAAAGAATCCTGTGACCTTCCCCTTTCGTTTGATACCCATATTGTATGCAAATTCCTGGGATTTTCGGCAGCCACATTCTGATCGATAACTCAGTTATCGATTAATTTATCGAAATATTGCAGAGTCCAAAAGAATCCTGTGACCTTCCCCTTTCGTTTGATATCCATATTGTATGCAAAAAATAGGGTTTTGGAGCAACCACATTCTGAACGATAACTAAGTTATCGATTAATTGATCGAAATATTGCAAAGTCCAAAAGAATACTGTGGCCTTCCCCTTTTGTTTGATATCCATATTGTATGCAAATTCAGGGGTTTTTGGGCTACCCCATTCTGACCAATAACTCAGTTATCGATAAAGTTATCGAAATATTGCGGAGTCCAAAAGAATCCTGTGACACTTCCCTTTCGTTTGATACCCATATTGTATGCAAATTTAGGCTTTTGTAGCAACCACATTCTGACCGATAACTCAGTTATCGATGAATTGATCGAAATATTGCAGAGTCCCAAAGAATCCTGTGACCTTCCCCTTTCCTCTGATACCCATATTGTATGCAAGTTCAGGGGTTTTTCGGCAACCACATTCTGATCGATAAATCAGCAGAGTCCAAAAGAATCCTGTGACCTTCCCCTTTCGTTTGATACCCATATTGTATGCAAATTCCTGGGTTTTTCGGCAGCCACATTCTGATCGATAACGCAGTTATCGATTAATTTATCGAAATATTGCAGAGTCCAAAAGAATCCTCTGACCTTCCCCTTTCGTTTGATATCCATATTGTATGCAAAAAATGGGGGTTTGGAGCAACCACATTCTGACCGATAACTAAGTTATCGATTAATTGATCGAAATATTGCAGAGTCCAAAAGAATACTGTGGCCTTCCCCTTTTGTTTGATATCCATATTGTATGCAAATTCAGGGGTTTTGGGCTACCCGAGTTTGACCGATAACTCAGTTATCGATAAAGCTACCGAAATATTGCAGGGTCCAAAAGAACACTGTGGCCTTCCCCTTTCGTTTGATATCCATATTGTATGCAAATTCAGGGGTTTTTGGGCGACCCCACTCTGACCAATAACTCAGTTATCGATAAAGTTATCGAAATATTGCGGAGTCGAAAATAATCCTGTGACATTTCCCTTTCGTTTGATACCCATATTGTATGCAAATTCATGGGTTTTTCGGCAACCACATTGTGATCGATAGCTTAGTTATCGATTAATTTATCGAAATATTGCAGAGTCCAAAAGAATCCTATGACCTTCCCCTTTCGTTTGATATCCATATTGTATGCAAAAAACGGGGTTTTGGAGCAACCACATTCTGACCGATAACTAAGTTATCGATTAATTGATCGAGATATTGCAGAGTCCAAAAGAATACTGTGGCCTTCCCCTTTTGTTTGATATCCATATTGTATGCAAATTCAGGGGTTTTTGGGCTACCCCATTTTGGCCGATAACTCAGTTATCGATAAAGCTACCGAAATATTGCAGGGGCCAAAAGAACACTGTGGCCTTCCCCTTTCGTTTGATATCCATATTGTATGCAAATTCAGGGGTTTTTGGGCGACCCCATTCTGAAAAATAACTCAGTTATCGATAAAGTTATCGAAATATTGCGGAGTCCAAAAGAATCCTGTGACATTTCCCTTTCGTTTGATACCCATATTGTATGCAAATTCGTGGGTTTTTCGGCAACCACATTCTGATCGATAGCTCAGTTATCGATTAATTTATCGAAATATTGCAAAGTCCAAAAGAATACTGTGACCTTCCCCTTTTGTTTGATATCCATATTGTATGCAAATTCAGGGGGTTTTGGGCTACCCCATTCTGACCGATAACTCAGTTATCGATAAAGCTATCGAAATATTGCAATGTCCCAAAGAATCCTGTGACCTGCCCCTTTCCTCTGATACCCATATTGTATGCAAGTTCAGGGGTTGTAGGGTAACCACATTCTGACCGATAAATCAGCAGAGTCCAAAAGAATCCTGTGACCTTTCCCTTTCGTTTGATACCCTTATTGTATGCAAATTCCTGGGTTTCCCCCCCCCCCCCCATTCTGACCGATAACTCAGTTATCGATAAAGCTATCGAAATATTGCAATGTCCCAAAGAATCCTGTGACCTTCCCCTTTCCTCTGATACCCATATTGTATGCAAGTTCAGGGGTTGTAGGGTAACCACATTCTGACCGATAAATCAGCAGAGTCCAAAAGAATCCTGTGACCTTCCCCTTTCGTTTGATACCCATATTGTATGCAAATTCCTGGGTTTTTCGGCAGCCAAATTCTGATCGATAACTCAGTTATCGATTAATTTATCGAAATATTGCAGAGTCCAAAAGAATCCTGTGACCTTCCCCTTTCGTTTGATATCCATATTGTATACAAAAAATAGGGTTTTGGAGCAACCACATTCTGAACGATAACTAAGTTATCGATTAATTGATCGAAATATTGCAAAGTCCAAAAGAATACTGTGGCCTTCCCCTTTTGTTTGATATCCATATTGTATGCAAATTCAGGGGTTTTTGGGCTACCCCATTCTGACCAATAACTCAGTTATCGATAAAGTTATCGAAATATTGCGGAGTCCAAAAGAATCCTGTGACACTTCCCTTTCGTTTGATACCCATATTGTATGCAAATTCATGGGTTTTTTCGGCAACCACATTCTGATCGATAGCTCAGTTATCGATTAATTGATCGAAATATTGCAGAGTCCAAAAGAATACTGTGGCCTTCCCCTTTTGTTTGATATCCATATTGTATGCAAATTCAGGGGTTTTTGGGCTACCCCATTTTGACCGATAACTCAGTTATCGATAAAGCTACCGAAATATTGCAGGGTCCAAAAGAACACTGTGGCCTTCCCCTTTCGTTTGATATCCATATTGTATGCAAATTCAGGGGTTTTTGGGCTACCCCATTCTGACCGATAACTCAGTTATCGATAAAGCTATCGAAATATTGCAATGTCCAAAGAATCCTGTGACCTTCCCCTTTCCTCTGATACCCATATTGTATGCAAATTTAGGCTTTTGTAGCAACCACATTCTGACCGATAACTCAGTTATCGATGAATTGATCGAAATATTGCAGAGTCCCAAAGAATCCTGGGACCTTCCCCTTTCCTCTGATACCCATATTGTATGCAAGTTCAGGGGTTTTTCGGCAACCACATTCTGATCGATAAATCAGCAGAGTCCAAAAGAATCCTGTGACCTTCCCCTTTCGTTTGATACCCATATTATATGCAAATTCCTGGGTTTTTCGGCAGCCACATTCTGATCGATAACGCAGTTATCGATTAATTTATCGAAATATTGCAGAGTCCAAAAGAATCCTCTGACCTTCCCCTTTCGTTTGATATCCATATTGTATGCAAAAAATGGGGGTTTGGAGCAACCACATTCTGACCGATAACTAAGTTATCGATTAATTGATCGAAATATTGCAGAGTCCAAAAGAATACTGTGGCCTTCCCCTTTTGTTTGATATCCATATTGTATGCAAATTCAGGGGTTTTGGGCTACCCCAGTTTGACCGATAACTCAGTTATCGATAAAGCTACCGAAATATTGCAGGGTCCAAAAGAACACTGTGGCCTTCCCCTTTCGTTTGATATTCATATTGTATGCAAATTCAGGGGTTTTTGGGCGACCCCACTCTGACCAATAACTCAGTTATCGATAAAGTTATCGAAATATTGCGGAGTCGAAAATAATCCTGTGACATTTCCCTTTCGTTTGATACCCATATTGTATGCAAATTCATGGGTTTTTCGGCAACCACATTGTGATCGATAGCTCAGTTATCGATTAATTTATCGAAATATTGCAGAGTCCAAAAGAATCCTATGACCTTCCCCTTTCGTTTGATATCCATATTGTATGCAAAAAACGGGGTTTTGGAGCAACCACATTCTGACCGATAACTAAGTTATCGATTAATTGATCGAAATATTGCAGAGTCCAAAAGAATACTGTGGCCTTCCCCTTTTGTTTGATATCCATATTGTATGCAAATTCAGGGGTTTTTGGGCTACCCCATTTTGACCGATAACTCAGTTATCGATAAAGCTACCGAAATATTGCAGGGGCCAAAAGAACACTGTGGCCTTCCCCTTTCGTTTGATATCCATATTGTATGCAAATTCAGGGGTTTTTGGGCGACCCCATTCTGAAAAATAACTCAGTTATCGATAAAGTTATCGAAATATTGCGGAGTCCAAAAGAATCCTGTGACATTTCCCTTTCGTTTGATACCTATATTGTATGCAAATTCGTGGGTTTTTCGGCAACCACATTCTGATCGATAGCTCAGTTATCGATTAATTTATCGAAATATTGCAAAGTCCAAAAGAATACTGTGACCTTCCCCTTTTGTTTGATATCCATATTGTATGCAAATTCAGGGGTTTTTGGGCTACCCCATTCTGACCGATAACTCAGTTATCGATAAAGCTATCGAAATATTGCAATGTCCCAAAGAATCCTGTGACCTTCCCCTTTCCTCTGATACCCATATTGTATGCAAGTTCAGGGGTTGTAGGGTAACCACATTCTGACCGATAAATCAGCAGAGTCCAAAAGAATCCTGTGACCTTTCCCTTTCGTTTGATACCCATATTGTATGCAAATTCCTGGGTTTTTCCCCCCCCCATTCTGACCGATAACTCAGTTATCGATAAAGCTATCGAAATATTGCAATGCCCAAAAGAATACTGTGGCCTTCCCCTTTCGTTTGATATCCATATTGTATGCACATTTTAAGGTTTTAGGGCACCAAACTGCATAAATTCATTGGATAAAATAAATTTTTGGGTTAGTTGGGTCACATTAGTGCCCATAACTCCATAACCATGTGAGGTATTGAGATTTCATGAAACTTGTTACCTATCCGAGACATCGGGAAATAAGTGTGCAAAATTTCGTACAGATCGGTGCTGTAGTTTGGGCGTGAAAACATTTCAAACACACTCACTCACTCACAAACTTACGCATTTATAATACAAGGTGGCGCAAAAGTAAGCTTCCGATGTTCAGCATATCGGTTGTGGCACGTGCAGTGTGTGCTGTTGCACCGTCTTGTTGGAACCACATGTTTTCCAATCCCAATTCATCAAGTTGCGGCAAAAAGAACTCGTTGATCATTGCTCTGTAGCGCTCACCATTCACAGTAACCGTTTGGCCCCGACCGATTATTGGTCAAATAAATAGTCAGCAATATTCCGCGTTCTGGAGCAGTGTAGCGTAACATTGTTTATTAACGTGTATTTCGCATGTGTTTACTACACAAATGTCAAAACAGAACTGACTTTAGGGGCCAATCGCAAAATTTATAGCATTTTCTGATAGGAGGATTGCTTTTGCGCCACCTTGTATAAGTAAGATTGTAATGAACCATTATTTAATGTGGAAGCTTTGAAGGGACAAGTAGGCATTACCGTTATTCAAAGGATGCGATAGCCAGTGCAAGAAAATATGATCATCGCACATGGCGACGTCTACTGGGATTACCTCAAAGGAAATATTACTCAATATTTTGTTCATCTGCGCCCACAATGGTGCTAGAGAAGAACAATTTTGAACTCTTGTTGGTCGTGACTGAAACGAACATACGCGAGGAGCCTCTGCTCTACAAAGTTTACCAAAAGCAATTTCAGCCTAGATGCTCAACGAAGAATTACTTTTGCCAACAGGTGCCATTTCGTGGCGAATAGCTGAAAGGAGCTAAAGTTCTATTTCGATGAAGGGCAATGAAGGTCACTTATCGAACCTGTTATAAATGATTTTTAATCGCTTATGGCAGTTTTCACCATGTCCGGTTAACGGTAATGGTAAACCATCGCTAGCTCTATCCAAAAATGCAGCGTTAAGTTTCACTAACAAAATGTTTTCAAGAGTGTCCTCATAAAGGCGGCTCCGGTTGTCGGCCAAAATGAGCTTTAGTGATGAAAACACGCGCTCAATCGTTACCTGAAATTATGATTAAGAAATTACTTATATAAGTAAGTGTATGGGCAACTTTTGAAATTTACAAACATCGTAGCCGCAGCGCTTAAGTTTTCGCACAGGTCTTATAAGTAATATTATAAAGTAACAAGTATCAAGCCGTTTAAACGCTCAAGTGCCAATTAATAAAGTAAGTACAGGGTGTTTTTTTACAGGTTTGTTTTTCGAATAGAGATAAAACTGGCATTTTGTGGTCAAATCTGGCAAGTCTAATGTCATTTATGTTCAGTTTGGTTTGCCATTTCATCATGAACAGGTTGACAAAAGAACAACGCTTGCAAATCGTGCAAATTTATTTCGAAAATAATGGTTCAGTTCGCGAACTTTACCGTGAGCTCCGTCCATTTTATGGTCGACATAATCGTCCATCAGAGCAATTAATTCGGTTAACCATGGATCGTTTTCGCACTACGTTTACTCTATGTGATAATACGCATCCGCAGAGACGTCGAACAGTGCGCACCGAAGAAACAATTGCCGCTGTAGAGCAAAGTGTTGAAGAGGACCCGAATGAATCGATTCGCCACCGTGCACAGCAATTGGAGCTTTGTCTATCAACTTTATGGAAGATTTTGCGCAAAGATCTTGGCTTGCGACCTTACAAGATCCAGCTTGTGCAAGAATTAAAGCCGCGAGACCATGCAATGCGTCGTGATTTTGGTGTATGGGCCGAAAATGAGATTGATTTCGATGCTGATTTTCATCGCAAAATTTTGTTCAGTGATGAGGCTCATTTTTGGTTGAATGGCTACGTCAACAAGCAAAATTGCCGCATTTGGAGTGAAGAGAATCCACATGAGACCCTTGAAACGCCATTACATCCACAAAAACTGACTGTTTGGTGTGCTCTATGGGCTGGTGGAGTCATTGGGCCATTCTTCTTCCGCAATAATGCTGGAGAGGCAGCTACCGTTAATGGAGACCGGTATAGAGCCATGATAACCGACTATTTTGTTCCCGAATTGGATGGCATGAATGTGGATGAGTTGTGGTTCCAACAAGACGGCGCTACATGCCACACAGCGCACGTCACAATCGATTTATTGAAGGAAACATTCGATGAGCGCATAATTTCGCGGAATGGACCTGTCAATTGGCCACCAAGGTCGTGTGATTTGACACCATTGGATTATTTTCTTTGGGGATATGTGAAGTCGCTCGTCTACACCAACAAACCAGAAACGTTAGGGGAATTGGAAGCCAACATTCGTGGCGTTATTGCCGACATACGGCCCCATATGCTCGAAAAAGTGGTTGAAAATTGGACCTGTAGAATTGGCTTTATTCGAGCCAGCCGCGGCGGCCACATGCCCGAAATCATATTTAAACATTAATGGCATAAAATTATCCTTCCAATAAAGCCAAATTGATGGACCTTAAAACGATTTGCTTGTGTTTTATTTCAATTCGAAGTTCTATACCCCTAAAAAAAACACCCTTTATTAACTAAAAATGTATTACGTGAGTTGGTAGGACTGCGAAGCAAATATTGCTTAAAGCATATAGTTCTGGATCGCTATAATGTTTATCCTTCTAAAAGTGAAGAACGTTGATATCTACTCGTGTTAATGGTAGCTGTAGGTTGCCTATTTTTACACGTACATCAATGTTGTCTATACTTCTATGTTGAAAATTCTGGAATAAATATTCACTCAAAAATGCATCTGCCTTTGGAGAGTATTGCTTCCTTTTGAGCGGTGGGGCTGAGAATTCTATGTTTCTTTGCGTATCGGTATTTCTGCTCATATCTTGTAATCTTTCGTATATCTTTTTAAGGTTTGTTGTTGCCTCTAACTTTTGTGCGGCACTTAATGTCTGATTAAACCGTGGATCTAGGTATACGAGTATGCACGATTTTAGAATTTCGTTCTCTTAAAGTTTTATTGTGCGCTTTTCCATATTTTCCAAAAGACTTTTCACAATTTTTTCTACATACATTTTGTTGTTATTTTGCAATACTTGTTTTGTGCATATTTTGCACTTCAGCCATTCGGCGTAAAAATTTCCGTAATGCAATTGCTCTTACTGAAATTTAACAATTGTTTGCTGTAGAGGCTCAAAAGCAACAAATTATGCGTCAATGAAATCCCAAAAACTGTCACCTAATTCAAAGTTTTCGTCCAGGGTCTTATTTTTCACTGACTCCATTTTATACAAAACCTCTTTCGCATTTTTTCAGGACGTTACCATGTAATATGTGGACCCCCATCTCGTTGGACAATCGAGCTGAGGAACTGGACATTTTTTTAAATCCAAAATCTCCCGGTACCCACGCGATTGTTTTTTAATAAATTTTGTTAAATTTCGGCATGAAAATAAAAAGGATTTTATCTCAGCATCTTTGATCACATCTAATGCGCAAAGCTGCGCAATATGCGCAGCACATCTACAAATTTGAATATCGCCATCAAACTTTTCAAAATTGTCGATATTTTTTAAATAAAAATCGTTGCCCTAGTCTGTATCATGCTCATCATTTTCTTCGTCCAAAATCGCGCAGTGCGGTAAAATATTTTTACATTTTATCATATTTGCACCATTATCTGATATTATAGACACAATCTGAGCTAAGCTTACGTTATATTTTGTTAAAGTGTTAAGAATCTCTGTTGCCAGATTTCTCGAACAGCTTGCGCCGGAGCCCTTTAGTTCCAGCATTCCCAATACTCGTGATTGTATTTCGTGATCTTTGACAAATTGTGCACTATACCAAATATGTTTATTGATAAGCGCGTCGCACTGTCTATTTTTAACGACATTAGCTGTTGGTTAAGTTCTTTTTTTATAGATTGTCGTATGCCATCCGAAACGGATTTTGAAACTTTTTTGCAGTTATTACTGTTTAGGATTATCTTTTTACCATTTCTTTCCGATAGTCCCCCACAAATAGGTTCTACAATATTTTTAAAGTTATCAGAGTCTAGAATACTTAATGGGAGACTATTTTCCGTTACTAACCCGATGTAAGAACGAAATAGCTGTTTTTTGTTTATTTCTACTACAGGGAATTATCCCCATACGCGCGTTCATCTTTACTTATTTTATGAACTTTAAAAATGTGTATTTTTAAATTAAATATTCTGTCGGTTTTTAGCAAATGCGAACAAATTTTACATTTAGCATTTTCGCTTTCAAACACAAAGAACTTTTCCAAGTTCTTTCGGTTGATACTTTTTTTCGTTGCCATTTTTTTAACTAATGCACTGAATAACTCAAGGAACTAAAAACTTATACAAAATAATATGAAATCTTCACAAAATTGTAACGCAAAATCCATGAGTTGCTTGTTGAGACATTCATAAGTCAAACAGAAAAAAGACTAAGCTATTAAAAATATTTCCAAGTGACCTCATGCAAAAAATTGCTTCAAAGGAAATAACGCTGGCAGGCTTTATATCTTTTGTTTGAGGAAATAACACCCGTGGGCGCTATTTCCTTGGGTGTTATTGCACTCCACCGTTTCTGACTCGTACGGGATCACAACTATTGATTGTGTTCTGAGGTTTTCTTTAATTAAATCATCGTTTGCTTGTTTCTTTTTTTGTTAGCTAAACGGTCATATCGTAAAGGATCTGAAAAAAGGATAAAAGCTGTGCATCAGAAGGAAGTAATTGAGAAATTACAAAAATTAACATCATATTTTAGTACTACTACTGGAGAAACTTCTGTAAGTAGCAACCAAACCAAAAATCTTCCAAATGATTAGTCGGGTCGTTCACAAATTGCGGGAACTTCTGAATCCTCATGTTCTTCAACAATTTCCATAAACTTTGGAAGTACATTGAATCAGTAAGCGACCGTCCCTAAGACGGAAGAGCAACAAATTCGGGGATTTCACAAATTGCGACAACTGTGTCAGTAGAACAACAACAGTTTTCCAACCCGGGAAAAATATCCCACGATCTTGCCGAAAATTTTACTTCAAAAAATGCGAAATATTGATTCGTAAGATAGCAGCATATTTTAATTATAAATAAATTGACTTTTCCGATACATCCAGAACCTACAAAGATGGTAATAAATCAGTAACTATGTAGGTATTTCAACAAAGCATTGATTATTCGCAAATTGAAGAGCAATGGATTATTATAGAAATTAACTTAAACGGATTGTACCTATTGTAAAATTTTTGACATCGAGAGGGCTTTCATTTTGCGGGGACAATGAAAACCTAAGATCTCTTGATAAAGGAAATTATTTGGGATGCGTAGAATTATTGAGTGAGTTCGATACATTTATAGCAGTTCACTTAAAAAAATTTGGGAATCCTGAAAAAAGGTAACATATCTTAAGTACAATGCTTCAAGAGAGATTAACTAGCTCGTCGCTGATGTCCATAGAATCTGATGTGCTAAAAAGCAACGATTTTGAAGAAGTGACTAACGATTTTGCCCATCTGAAATCCAGAAGGGTTCCTCTTCAAATAACATAGATATTTAAGAGCTAATCTATAAATGCGAAAAGAGTTCAGTTTGTGGACTATATAACACATATCTATTCGTTTCATGTGATTGTTAATAAAAATAAATATTTAACCTTGTTTATCTACAGGGTGGCTGATGAATTTTGCTACATTAAGAAACTCAACTAATTTTTTTTTCAGTGTATGGAATTCATTTTTCTTTTATTCATATTAAAGCTCATTAAATTTTATTAAATATAGCTTAATTAGTTTTAAAAATAATGGAATTTAAATGCCCCCCCTGCTCGTCGATGCATGTGCGGCATCTTACCAAAAAGTTGTTCATTACTGCTTGGAGAGTTGAGACAGGAATAGCCGCAATTGCTTCTCGAATGGATTGCCTTAGTTCATTCAAATTTGTTGGTTTTTCTTTGAAGACTTCCTGTTTGCAATAACCCCACAAGAAAAAGTCAGGTGCAGTAAGGTCAGGCGACCTGGGTGGCCAACGGAATGTGGAGTTTCTGGATATCAGCTTATTGGGAAATTTTCGTCGCAATTCTGTCATAACAGGTTGGGCTATATGAGGAGCTGCACCATCTTGCTGAAACCACACAGAGTTGAAAGAAATTCTCATTCGGCGTAATTCTGAATAGAAAAACTCTCTCAACATGCTCAAGTAACGGTCTCCAGTAACCGTAACGGTGTGACCGTTTTCTTCGATGAAGTAGGGCCCGACAATGCAGCGTGATGAAACTGCACACCACACTGTGACACGAAGTGGATGCAATTCCGTCTCATGGAGTATCTGTGGGTTGGAAGCACTCCATATTCGACAATTTTGTTTGCTTATGTTGCCGTTTAAATCGAAATGGGCCTCGTCAGACATGAAAAGACAGTTCAACATGTTTCCATCCTCTTCCACCATTTGAAGCATCTTCTGGCAAAATTCCAAGCGAATCGGCAAGTCTGGAGCGTTCAGTTTGTTGGCCATTTGAATTTTATATGGGAATAAGTCCAAATCTTTGTGCATAATTGACTTTAATGACTCTCTGCTTACACCCATTTGAGCAGATAAGCTTCTTGTCGAAACACGTGGATTGTTTTGTATGGCAGCAGCTACAGCAGCGATTGTTTCCTCCGTTCGAACTGAAGGGTTTCGATGGTAAGGTCTTCTGTTGACTGTCCCATGCTCGGCAAAATTGTTTACAAGTCTTATTATGGTCCATCTGCTCGGAGGATTGCCGCCAAACGTGCGCCTATACTCTCTTTGAACCGAAACTACGGACTCCAGTGCGTGATAGCGGCGGACAATCCAAATTCTTGTTTCAGTGTCCCAGTTATCCATTTTTGTTAAATGTAAAAGTCAATCTGCAAAATAAAAAAAAAAATTAACCAGATTCATTTAATAGAAAAAAAGTTATTTAATTTTTTTTTGGTAGCGGCTTTCATCAGCCACCCTGTACTTTCTTTTTCTATTCTTACAAATTAGTGTTCTCTCAAAGTCCTAGGGGCCCCATTATCGTAATGTGTCCCGGGCCACCAATAGGTTAAAGACGGCCCTGCCACGTGGCCGTCATAGTGTGGTTTTATTATGAGAGACTCAGTTGGAAGAAGTTTTTGTGTTTCGAATCCCAAGCCTAACGTAATATCTGTTATGGAGGGAATAATACTACGTTTGTTACTCATCTAACTTTTGTTTTTCCATATACACATCCGTACATATGTCTTTCGGATGTAAGTATAACAAAAAAGCATACGATATAACAATCGAAGGAATTGCAGCAGTACGATCAGAATATCGTATAATTATTTGTATTTCCCTATGAAATTTTGAAATAGCTGCTGAAAAAAGAAAAAAAATTTTGTTTTACTATCTTTCAGTCAGCAATTCGAAAAATAAATTCGGCTGTGAAAAAACTGAAACATATGAAAAATTAAAAAACTTAAATATAAAAAGCTAACAGCTTAAAGCCTAAGCGAAATTCTCAAGTTTTTTTTTCTGCTGATTGTGAAGCTCGTAAAAATTTTGTTTACTTTGCTTATTTTTAGTTGCTGAATGATTTTCAAAACTCGAGTAAAAGCAATTTTGAAATACTTGAAAATAGTTAGGCATTTTCAAACCTTGATTGATTGATGTAAAGGTAATCTTAATTAAGACCAAGTGACTTTCAAAGATTAAAATGAATAACCTCAGAAATACCTTTTGTTAGGATATCAGCTAATATCTCCTTGGTTGGTATGTAGACCAGCTTGATTTTGCCACTTTCCAAATGTTGACGGATAAATTTGTCTTTTATATAAACATGCTTTGTGCGAGGTGAATAAGAATTATTCAAAGCCACTTATACGAGTATAGCACTCTTGTTGTAGCAATGTAATACTATAGTTTCTGCAGTGTCTGGTGTTAACTCCTTCTTCCTTAGCCACGTTGCTTCTCGGACTGCCGACATCATGGCCATAAATTCGGCCTTAGTTAAAGAAAGAGTGACAGTTCGTTGCTTGGGTGCACCAAGAAATCGGGCCATCTTGTAATTTGAATAAATAGCCCGTTGTAGATCGCCTTTCATCGAGATCACTAGCCCAATCTGTGTCGCAGTCAGATTGCAAGCTTCTTTGATAAACGATATGCCGTAGTTTATGGTACCCTTTATATCGCATCACACGTTTCACTGCAGCCCAATGTGTCTTTCCTGGATTTGTGGAGAAACGACTAAGCAGATTTTCTGCAAAGCTGATATCAGGGCGTGTGGTTTGTGCAGCGAATAGCAAACACTCAATTGCTTGCATATAGGGAACTTTCGCGTATCTAAGCTTAACTCGTCACTCGAGAACAGTAACACATCGTCAACATAGACTGCTACGAATAACATCATACCATCTCCAACCTTGTAGTATACACACTAGTCTACATTGCTGCGTATCAGGCCTAACTTTATTAAAACGTTGTTGAATTTATGGTTCCACAGTCCTCTGGACTGCTTGAGCCCATAAAGAGATTTATTAAGTCTACAAACACGACCAGAATCATTCTAAAGACCATCGGCCTGCGACATGAAAATTTCATCTCTAAGCTCAGCATTGAGAAATGCTGTAACCTTTTAATGGATTAGTAGGTCATGCTTTGCCGCTAGCGCCAAAAGAAAACGTAAAGAGGTATATCGGACCACAGGGGCAAACGTTTCCTCATAGTCGACCCCTTTTTTTGATGATAACTTTTGATTACCAACCTGGCTTTACGTCGAACAACCGTGTCTTTGCCATACATTTTTGTTTTGAATACCCATCTGGACCTAATGGCTTTCTTGCCAGGAGGTAACTCACATAGCTGCCAAGTTTTGTTCAAATGCAAGGAATTTATTTCAGCGTCAACTTCTACTTCCCAATCTTGTGAATGTTCACTAGACATTGCCTCAGTAAGAGTTTCAGGTTCATTAGAAACAAATTCAGTCACGGAAAACTTTTGCGCCAATTTGTTTTGCTGCTACTCTTTTCGAACGCCTAAGACCATTAACGTCCTCAAAGTCGTCGGAGTCATTTGCGCTTTCATAATCTGGAGAATCGAACTCTGCTGTATCGGGAATGAATTCATTGGTTGTCTGATTATCAGGCTCTATCTTAACTGGCATGAGTGTATCAGCTTGTTCGTATACTATATCTGACGGTTTGTGCTCAATAATTGGGGATTCTTTTATATCTGCCTCACCTGAATCAACCATTTTGGGGAATTCATACCCTCTTTCCAAATCAAATATATATTTTTTTTTAATGCTATTATTTTGCGATTCAATGAAAACAACATGGCGGCTTATCAACCTTTTTGCGTATTAGGGTTAAATAATCTATACGCTTTTGTGTCACTGCAATATCCAACCATCACGCAGTTAACCGATTTCCCGTCAAGCTTTCTCCGCTTTCAGCGAGGCACATGCACCATGGGTTCACAGCCAAACACTTTTATAAATTTGAGATTCGGCTTTTTATTTGTATTCTTGTCATATTTCTTGAGGGGTTTTTTCATTTAAGGCGTATGGAATACGATTAAGAATATATGCTGTATTTGCAGCTTTAGCCCGAAATTTGTGTTTTAAATCAGAATCTATTAACATGCACCGCACTCGTTCAATTATTGTGCGGTTTAGCCTTTCGGCGACTCCATTTTATTCTGGAGTGTACGCCAAGGTAGTTTGGTGCACTATGCCTTCTTTTACACAAAATTTTTTAAATTTATCGTTTATATATTCTCTAGTTCCACAATTCTTAAACGGTTTACACATGTTTCATCGCTAATTTTCGCGAATTCAATTCCAACAGAAGTGTTTTTAGCTTTTTTAAATGCTGAGCGCAAATATGACCCATTCTTCTATGCCACAATTCATAATCGTTTCGAGTTAGAAGAGCATTTTGTGTATTCCCTTCGTGATAGGATAGAATGCCACAATTAAAACGATAGAGATCGTTCACTGCGTTTGCGGTTGCTATTAAATTTTGCTTATTATTATAAATTTTACATTCATCACCTTCAAATATAACTCTATTTCCATTTTTGGTCATTTGTCTCACCGACAGGAGATTTGCCCAAAACTCCGGCACGTACTCAACGTTTTTTATTACAGCTTCAGTTTTAGAGTTATTTTATGTCACCTTTTGCTTTACTTTTATAGTTTGATTATTAGCAACTAAAATATTTTTATTTTCCACAGGCACTTTATTTACAATCGCATTGCAATTTTTCGTCATATGCGACGTCGCACCCGAATCAACAAACCATTCGTCTTTACAAATGTCATTCGAAAGCAGAGATGCAAACAATACATTTTTGCCTTTTCTTGTGCTGCCATCTCGTTTTGGTTGATTAGCGCAGTTTCTTGCAAAATTACCAATTTGCTTGCATGAGTGGCACCGATATTGATTAGATTTGTTTTTAAAGCCACACTTTTCTTTTGAGTAAAGCGCATTTTCAACCTTTTTATCATTGGTGCCGAAGTTAGCGTCTTGTAATAAAAGAGTTTTTACACTATCAATGGTGAGTTTTTCTTGACTATTTTTCACGGCTAGCACTAGGGGGCGAAAATCATCAAGCAGCCTTGCCAACATTTGCGATGCTGTCAGTTCATTGTCTATGTTGAGTCCAGCGTTCTTCAATTTGAGTGTCGTCATAATAATAGTGTTCACATACTCTTGTACTGATACGTGGTCAGAAAGCTTGCACTGAACTAATGGTTTCAGCAATTCGACTTTCCGAGTAAGACCCGTGTCTTCATATGCCGCAAGTAAGGCTTCCCATGCGTGATGTGCCGTGGTCGGAGTAGCAATGTGAGAAAAATTGTTTGGTTCTACCATTAATGTTATTTCAGCCAGGGCACGTTCATCCTTTTCGCAAGGATTTTTAGGTAGTTCACTTTCAACTACCTTCCAGCAGTTCTTTATGATGAGAAGCGATTTTGCGTGCCGCTTCCAGGTGTCGAAGTTTTCACGACCTTTCAGCTTTTCAAAAGGAAAAGTTACAGCGTTTGTAGCCTTTTTGTGAGCTCAATCTCCGCTTATTTATTTCAAGACAGTCGTTCCGAGTGTAACACTTCCTTAGCCATATATGTAGTAAATTCTTTATTCAGATAGAAAGCAGTATTATTTTCGCTTATTAGAGGCCCATAACCTGTTGCAAAGTTACAATATTTCAGGCAGTGAATAAAAACGCGACACGTTCAATGGTAATACAAACCGGAAGGAGAATAAAAAAAAACATTTTATTTGACAGAATATATATGGTAGTATACATAACAGAGTTGTATTTAATAGTATGAGGTATCGTGCAATTTTATATTTCAACAGTTATATAGAATGTACATACAGTGGTGGCAGGAGTAATAGAAACAAATTTGAAAATAGTTTTACTCGAAAAATATATCTATTTGTGTTTTTCATAATTTTCATTTCAAATAAAGCAAAATCTTTTACAGAAACCACATAAATAAAATTTCCAAAGTTTACACAAAGTTCAGGAATGTTTATCAAAGTTTTAAAAATTGCCATTTGTGTAAACTTTGAAGGTTTTACTTTGTGGTTTCTGTAATAGACTTTATTTTATTTTCCAAATTCGACTATTGATAAACATTCAGAAAAAAAAGACTATTTACGTTCCATTAGGTCAAACAAAAAAAATTCAGAAAATGGTCTTAAACATTCATATAATTGAATGTTGCTGCTCATCCGCTCTCCAAAGTTTATTTTCTCACAATTATCTTTACGCGTACAACAAAAAGGATCAAAATCGTTCATATAAGTGAGCATTGCCGTTTATCCGCTCTACAATATTCATTTCTTCTCCCAAGGCTCCGTGAATCTTCATAAAAATGTGGATTTGTTGATGTTTATTAAATAACACTCCAAAAAAGCTCAAATTACGGACTCTTTTTGGATCACTCCAACTTGGAGCGCTCCGACTTTGGTAAGCTGGGTAACAGCCCAACCTAATATAAACGCACTCCGGCAAATTTTCTGTCAAAAATGTCTCATGCTGTATGAGAGCAACCTTAATTAACCGCACAGCCGCCGTGGTGTGAAGGTAGTGTTGCCGGCCTACCACACCGAAGGTCCATGGTTCGAGCCCTGGTACAGGTAACATCAAAAGTGATTTGAAACAAGTTTTTCAAAACGGGGTCGCCCCTCGGCAGTGGTTTGGCAAACTCTTCGAGTGTATTTCTGCCATGACAGGCTTCTCAGCAAAAAATTCGTCTCCTTTGTAGATGCCGTTCGGAGTCGGCAAAAAACTGTAGGTCCCACCAACTTGTAGGGAAAATTCAAATCGGCACACCACAAATTGGAAGAGAAGCTTGGCGCAAAAATCTCTTAGGAGGTTTATGATGATATACCTGTTGTATATCGCGCCATAGAGAGAGTAAAAACCTAACTCGATTTCCAATTTTCGTAATGCGTGACATTTCGATTTCACTCTTCGTTGGCAAAGAAATGGAGGTAAGATATATTTTGTAATTAAATTAAATTTTCACATTGGAATATGAAGTTTTTAATATTTATAGATTTGTAACGAGCAACATGATTGCCTTTTCAATAAATGTTAGCCGCTATACTCGTACAAAAATAATCTTGCGAAGCATGCAGCATGGGAGGCGGTGGCAGAACCTTTTCCTCCCCAAGTTCTGCCGTCGAGTCAGACGTTTTTTAGTCTGTAGCCAGTACGTAATAATTTATTATAATTGCCATAATCTTGCAGTTGGACGCTTATCGTCTACTAAAATAATTAGCGGTCCATCTCTTTCGGCCTTTTGGAAGCGGTTACTCCTATAGAACTTGTAAGAGTGTGGCGTTATTGACCGTATCAAAAGCTTTTGATAGGTCAAGTGCTAATAGGGGCGTCCTATGGTTAGCGGTATTTTGGTTTAGACTGGTATTAACCTGTGTAGTGATGGCATTTAGAGCGTTGGTGCTGCTATGCAATTAGCGGAATCCATATGCAATTAGCCAGATTACTTGGCTATAGATGGGGAGCCACTCTCGCGTGTTTCCATATCTCTTTAATAAGGATTAATTAACGATAAGCGATTAAAAAAGCTACTAGGTATCTGTGTCTCTCGTGACCAAGGTGTTTCAACATCTTAATAGCAATACCGTCGGGATGATGGATTTTGAGGACTTGGCCTACATTATGGTTTCCTTGACCCCAGACAGTGACAGCAACAGGCACCTCATTGTTCCAAGATTTGTGTACCTGGCGGATGGCTCGTCGTTTGGCCGTATCAGCAGGAGGATGCATAATGAATTGCCGGCAGAAGAAGTTCGCGTATCCTCTCGAGTCCGATTTGACGCTGTCTCAAATGCCTATGGAGACCTTGTTGTTTTATTTGTTCGGATTTCAAAAGGCCTTGACTGTGGACAAAAGTTTGCCCACACCCCTGAAAGGTTGCATGTCCCGAGGTGTTGTTTCCACTAGTCGAGCGTCCTTCAGAACATTAATTTTAATACAGTGTAACGAATAGGAACAATCAATGGTCCCATTCAAAACATCATGTATAAAAACTAAGCCAGCCGTCATACGCCTACTGGCAAGAGTGTGCAAGCTGATCAATCTGCACCGAGGAACATAAGATGGAATATGCATTTCGAACCTAATACTGTATACATTGGATTCCATATTATTGAATCATATTCCAATTTAGATCTTACAAATGTGTTATACAGTAATTTTTTTGTATAGGGATCTTTGAATTCTGAGCTATTGCGCCTAATGAACGATAGCGTGAAATATGCTTGAGGTATAATATAATTTAAATGATCGATAAACGTGAAATTGGAATCAAAAACCACTCCAAGGTCTTTTATTTATTAGTTGAGCTAAGAGCAGCATCAGAAATAAAATACGGAGCAGAAAGTGGCTGTCTAATTTTATTGTAGGTAATCGAGCAACATTTTTCAATATTAATGGCTAATTTATTACAGGGAGCACCACTCATGAAACTTATTTATCTCATTCTGCAAGATTACGATATCAGACTAGCTCTGTATCTTTTAAAAAATCTTTAAATCATCAGCATAAAGTAGATGTTCACATAGTTTAAAGCACTCAGTGCAGTCGTTGATAAAAATTACAAAAAATAAAGGACCCAAGATACTTCCTTGTGGAACCCCTGAGGTTGCTCTGTATAAGGATGATTGCACACCCTCAACAACAACGTAGTTAATTCTATTCATCAAATAAGATTTGACCCAACACAAGAAAGATGAGTGAAATCCAAATCTCTCTAGTTTGTGGATTAGGAAAATGTGAGACACTCTGTCAAATGCTTTAGATAGATCAGTATAGATGGCATCTACCTGGAAGCCATCCTTAAACGCTGAAATACAATAATTCGAGAAGACAGCCAAGTTAGTAACCGTGGATCGACCTGGTATAAAACCATGTTGAGATAATGATATTAATGGCTTAATAGCAAAAGAAAGTTTAGAGCTGATGATTTTTTCGAAGAGTTTAGCAATATTAGCTATTTTAAAAAGTGGTCGGTAGTTTGAGGCCACGTTTTTTCTCCCAGATTTGAAAACTGGAGTAACAGAGGTAATTTTCCAATCATCCAAGAAACAACCTACCCGCAGTGACAAATTAAAAAGAAGAAGAAACGGTTCCACAATGGATGAGCTGCATTTCTTGAGAAAGAATGATGATATTTGATGAATTGCGTCCAAAATGTCTTCTTTAGCTGTATGCACTAATGTAACTACATACAGTTATCCTGTTTTGCAATGCCACTGTTATTAAGGCATACCATTCGGATGTGTTTCCTATCTAGCGATCCGATGCAGTTTGGCAATCCGGTGTATTCCTCAAACTTTTGAGAAATTTGTCCCACTCTTCCTTTTTAGGAACACTGACAAAGAACTCTGCAAGATACTCCAGAGAATATAGCACATTTCCAGCACAAAGCTTCTTTTAGTTTCTACACCAATGCGAAATTGAAAAGATAGAATATGCAACGAGCATTCTTGTGCCACAAAACTATACAAAATAACATTTAATATGTCTCAAAAGAATAAACAAATATATTTTAGGATGTACTTACAAAAGCGTAGCAAAACGGCATTGCTCTGGGTCAATTGCAGGTCTGCCTGACTGCTTCAATAAATATGGCTCTACCAACCTTAGCAGTATGTCGAATATATCGCTGAACATCGTTACGGAACTGAAAAATAGATATCTTTGCATTTTAGAATTTCGACTGCGCCTACATCTACAACCAAGTCGCCTTTGGTACATTTCCCTCAATAAGGTCTTCCGCGTCACTTGAAATTCCCATACTACGCTTTAAAAATATAATTAGGAAATTGCAAACTTCTTCAACGTATACAATTTCAAACTGTCAAAAAACACATTTGACAGCTGTGACAATCAGCGCTACACACCCACGCAAATTAAATTCGGGTAGAACAAAAAACATCGTTTATGTTCGTGCGATTACATTGGGTTGGGCTGTAAATCAATCATGATCAAATAATTTATATGGTCGCTTCAAATGACATAGCGTCTTCTTCTTCCTCATCCACACCTTATGTCAAAAACTTAGAAAATAGGCGAATCGTTTTTGCGCGTTCCCTCTCACATGTGCATTTTGACATAAGAATTCACCGACGTCAAACGGTAATTTCGTGTTGTTGGCCGTTTGCGTCAACCATATAAATCATTAAATCAATCACCAAAAAAGAGCGTAATCCAATGGTTGTCGTTTAGTCGTCGCTGTGCAAGTGGCATAGCAACATTGCGTGTGGGTGTCGCTTGTTCGAACGGGGAATATTGTGTTCATGTATGGCGGCCGCCGTGATGTGGCGGTAGTGTTGCCGGCCTACCACACCGTAGGTCCAAGGTTCGAGCCCTGGTAGGGGTAACATCAAACGTTTTTTCAAAGCTCCTCAGCAAAAATGCATCTCCTTTATAGATGCCGTTCGGAGTCGACAAAAAACTGTAGGTCCCACCAATTTGTAGCAAAAATTTAAATCGGCACACCACAAATTGGAAGAGAAGCTTGGCACAAAAATCGCTTAGAAGGCTTATGATGATATCGTGTTGTATTTTTTTTTTTATGTACGTATCATTTTTTATAATGTAAATGCATCTTATAAAATGAATAAATTTTTTTAAGAAAACTTAAAAAATATTTAAAAATGAATAGACCATAAAAACCAACAACAAAAATAAATGTATACCGGAGCACGCGGCTATGTACAATAACTACCTTCTAAAAATAGAAAGAAGTATGTACAAAAACAAAGTCCAGAACACATTATATACATATAGACGGAATGTCTAAAATATTGTGTTCCTCTGTAAATAGCAAAAACGAAAAACTATACGAATTAGTCTGACGAGAAATCGTGGCTGTTTTCGAAATAGTACTATAACTATAGCCTGTATATGTTTGTTGCTTTCAATTTTTCCTCTAATCAAAAAATAATAATAATTAACTAAGAACTCTTGGTCTTGAGCTCGTTAAACTTACAAAAAAATTTAAAAATGAATAGACCATAAAAACCAGCAACAAAAATGAAAAGAAAAAAATTATGTATAGTAGAAATTAAATGGATCTATTTGATTATTGCATTTTAATTTTGCAATTTACATTAAAAGCTGCGACGGTATAATACATATGTATGTGTTTGCTCGTTGCTGTCTAACAAGCAACTAATGCCCTAATTCTAGTGTGGTAAAAACATTTGTTTTACTGGCAAATAAATAGTTTGGAAACTTTTACATCCTTTTGATATTTTGCCGGTTTAAGTGCAGCGTAACCACAAAAAATTGCACGTGTTTTGTAAATATTTTTGTGGACAGAAAATACCGCAAATTTTGTACTCGTACTAGTTCACAAGAATAAGTAAACAATAGAAGCACTTTTTTAAACGAAGTTTCATTCACGTTTGCATTTTATTCTCTATTGCGTATTTTTTGTGTGTGGCAGCGTTGCCATGTACACTAGAATTGCGGTTATATGAACTGCATTGCCACCGGTGACGATTTTCGCACGGAGTTGACCCGTAAAAGACATTTCGACTAGTTCATGCGTTCTTACGCTCTCACCAACGCTTTTGAGAACCCCTGGCGTAAGCTATCTGTGTGAGCTGAGCATAAACAATTGTTCTATGAAATGCCGAACATTGATCTAAAGCAACATATGATAATGCCGAGCAAAGCTCGATGATAAGGCGTTCTAGTTTAGGGACGGCAGTAAGTTTACGAATATTTCGCCCATGGTTCACCATCATTATGACAATCGACATAATTTAATTTTTACTGCAAATTTACTATACATTTAACAAAGATCCGCCACATTAATAAACTAATCTTATAAATAACAAGTAAGGAAGTCTAAGTTGGGGAAAAAGCGAACATTAAATAATCACCTGTGTAAAATCGGTCGTGGTAAGTTGGTGAATTGTTGAGGAGTTATGGCCTGTAGAGGTGTTGAACTCTTTGTACTACCATGTGGGCAATACCAAGCTCATTCTGTTTAGCTAGAATTCCATGCTGTAAATAAAAATTAATTTGTGTATGTGTATCTGGCGTCCAAAGTACTCCACCGCTCTTTACGAAATCTTCACAGCAGATTTTAGGGTTCACTGCTTCCGTCCTCTATAAAATCACAATTGGTTATAATATTTACACATATTTCCTATAGGTAAATGTACCATAACCATAGTACAATTCCTACCAAATTTAGCATAAACGGTTCAGCAGTTATTAACAGTCGAAGTTTGAAAATTTGTTCACTCATATGTGACCGGTGCCACGCCTCTTTTCTAACAATTTGGGAAAACCGTCAATAGGACGACCAACTAAACAAATCTACCAAATTTCATTATTGCAGCTGCTTCTACTATCTCATTTAAAACGTTTTCCGAAATTTTCGATATCGAAAAAGGGGCGTGGCTATGGTTCTAAATAGCAACCTACCTTGGCCAGAAAGAAACATGTGTTCCAAATTTTATTCCAATTTCTCAATTTTTACTCAAGTTATCGTGTCCACGGATGGACGGACTGACATGTCTTAATGTATTCCACTGTTCATTCTAAGAAATTTGATATATGCAACTCTATATCTATCTCCATTATTTTGTGTCATCACAAACCACCGTTGTATTACCAAAACTATAACACCCTGCGTACTAGTAGACGCTGGGTATAACATGAATGTGTGTCTTTTATAGGCGTCCAAAGTACTCAACCGATTTTTATGAAATTTGCACAGTATATTCTTAGGATAATGGGTTAAAGCATAGGCTATATATAGTTTTGGAAAAGTGGGCGGTGCCACGCCCCTAAGCTATATAAAATTTCAATTCGTCATAACTCTGACCGTATTTGGTCTAAATTGATGATATTTGGTTATATGTGTCCTTTAGTCAAGATTTACATAATTTTGGAAAAGTGGGCTGTGCCACGTCCACATTTTTTGGGTTTTGTTTGTTCTTATAAATGTCCAAAGTTTATAGTCGCCACTTTCACGATATGTTCAGAAGTTCGCTGGGTACGGCATAGGCTATATAAAGGTTTGGAAAAGTGGGCGGTGCCATGCCCCCAAGCTATATCAAATTCCGATTCGTCATAACTCTGACCGTATTTTGTCTACACTAATGATATTTTGGTATATGTGTCCTTTAGTCAAGATTTACACAACTTTATAAAAGTGGGCGGTGCCACACCCACTATTTTTATGTTTTGTTTGTGCTTCATTAATGTCCAAAGTTTATAGTCGATCTCTATGGAACTTCCACGATAGGTTCAGAAGTTCGGTGGGTACGGCATAGGCTATATCTGATTTTGGAAAAGTGTAAAAGAATAATAACGAACTGTTTCGAATGATTGCGCCAAGACAAGTAAAGAAAATTTTATTACAAAATGACAACATCAAAGATAGTTTCAGGAAGAACATAAGATCGTTTTCATTATCATAAAAACAACTTATTTTTGAATAAGTATATAAAAATAGCTTCAACACTTCCCCTTGATGAAAACTTCCATAAATTTAGACCATTCCAAGTTTTGCACAGTGTTTCTGATGAATTATTTTACCCAATGACTTTCTTCAAATGTCAGCAGTATTTTCATTCGAAGAAATATACTTTAGATTATTTTTTTCACTCTTAAGCACATCTCTGACATGATAAACCCTAATGTCAATATGTTTACTGCGTGAGTGATATATCGAATTTCGTACAAGTTGCTGTGCTCCAATATTATCACCATTTAATATCGTTTCTTCCTTCACTAAATTCTCGAAACCAAATAGCCATATTTTCAGACTCTGTACTACTCAGTGCCACTGTTTGCTGCTTCTTCGACTCAAAATTTATTGCACCGCTTGCCAATATGAAAACAAATCCTGTATATGATTTTCTGTCAACCGTGTTTCCAGCCCAATCAGCGTCAGCGTAACCATGAAGCGGTTTTCCAGTCTTTTGATAATGAAGTTTAAAATCAATTGTATTACTTAAGTACCTTAAGACGTGCTTTGCTGCTATCAAATGTTCCATATGAGGATGCGTATTGAATTGAGCCAATTTACACATTGAATTTAAGATATCCGGTCGAGTACTTAAACCGATACACATAAGGGATACTATTAATGACTGATATTGTACTGCATCTACCTTTTTGCAATCTACACATTCACTTATACATTTCTTTAAAATTTGTCCTAGATCCAATGGTGTTGCCACTTTCTTAGAATTCAGCAAATTATTTTCTTCCAGCAATTCAATAATAAGTTTATTCTGATATATAGTTATAGGACCAGTGGGTAATTTTCTTTCGATTTCCAACCCCAGGAAATAATCTGCGGGTTCTTTATCAACAATTTCAATCTGTGAACTAATTTGCTTTTTAATAACTTTCAAACCACTGGACATGCAATGAGTATATCATCTACATAAACTATTAAAATTACCTTTTCTTCTTCCGGATGCCTTGTGTACGCACAGGCATTTACTTTGTTGCGAGAGAAATTAAGTTTATTTAGAATTTCGTTTAGCTTTTCATTCCATTTCCTTCCCGATTGCTTTAATCCATACAAAGCCTTTTTTAGTTTGCAAACTTTATTCGGAAATTCTGGATTTATAAATTCTTCGGGCTGCTCCATATATATATCTGTATCAATATATCTATTTAGATAAGCAGTTGTAACATCAAGTTGATGTAGATGTAGTCCAAATTCTGCAGCTAATGCTAGGAGCAATCGTACTGCTGAGTACCGAGTGACAGGAGAAAATGTTTCAGAATAATTAACCCCATACCTCTGACTACATCCTTTGGCTACCAACTTTGATTTGTACCTCTCAATATTGCCATTTTGATCTCGTTTAACTGCAAATACCCATTTATTTTTGATAATTGGAACATCTTTTGGTTTATCTACTAAAACCCAAGTTTCTTTTAACATTAATGAATCAAACTCACTTTCCATCGAATTTAGCCATTGTTCACTATCATTCCGCGACATTGATTCTTTTACTGTCAGTGGATTATCATTACATTGCAAATCGCTACTTAAATAATTATTACGAACAATTCTACCAGACCTCAAAACTTTATAGTCCTCCATATTTTCCACTCCTTGAACATTATTGTTTTCTTGACTGGAGTTCACACCACCTGCTATTTTGATAGTATCGATTTGTTCTCCAAAATCGACTTCTCCATCTGTTTCTACATCTTTTTGTTGCATCCCTTTTACTTCTCTGTCCAGTTTTAACAAGTTTTTATAGCCTCCACTTGATTTAGAATCTACCAAATTCTTTAGAAATTTTACATCTCGACTCTTATATAATTTTTTAGTATATAAATCAAACAATCGGTATGCTTTAGATTCTGTACTATATCCTGTGAGTATGCATTCGATTCCTTTAGAATAAAACTTTGATTTGCCCGGTCTTTTATTTAAAATAATTGCCTTGCATCCAAAAGTTCTTAAATGACTTACTGTAGGCTTAATGCCTGCCCAAATCTCTACTGGGCTCTTATTTTCTATTGCTGTTGTCAAACTTCCATTTCTTATGTACACAGCAGCACCGACTGTTTCCCCCTAAAATGATTCATGTAAACCTGAACCAATTAACATACAACGCGCCATTTCAGTTATGGTTCTATTCGCCCTCTCGGCTACACCATTTTGTTGTGGTGTGTATTCTACTGACAATTGTGTTTTCATACCCAGACTGTCCAAATTCATTGAAAAATGTTTACTAAGATTATCCTTTGCAGTATCGCTTCACAAAATCTTAAGTTTCTTTCCTGTTTGCCTTTCAGCCATAGCAATAAATCTACAAAAGGCATTATGAATTTCACCCTTATTCTTCAAGAAATAAACAAACATCATTCTCGAACGATCATCAATAAATGGGGCAAAATACATCGTCCATGGGCAGATGGAGGGTGGCGTGGTGCTTGCCACATCGACGGCACCTGGCGTTGCTTGTACAGTGGACCATTGACAAACAATTTTCACAAAGGCCCGCCGGATTACCGCCTTAAGGCGCTTCAGGGGCGTCATCCCCTAACGGGTGGCTTTCGCCACACAGCGAGCATGGCTTAGGGTACCGGGCGGCGAACTGTTCGGCCCATTTCGCGCAGGGAAGCGTAGCGAGTCCTGCTACAGACAAGAAAAAAGAAAAGAAACAAAAAAATCCCCTTGAATATTTGTACGGACGACCGTATACGTGGGTGGCGAGCGACGTCGTTCAGTGGTGATAAATTTCAAAATCAATAGTAAGAATGTCAAATTATATGCCTAATAATGTTATATGATTATACTGAAATTATTTAATTATGGTTAAATAATATATTGGCGCACGGCGACTGCTACTTGCCGCCCGGAACGGTCCCGCCAAGTTGCTCGCGCAAATTTTAAATTAGTGGATCACCCGGTATTTTGTTTCGCTATCCATCAATAAAGGCAGTATAATTTATTTCTGATTCTCTTTGCCTTGGTCCCCGCTGCACACAGCGATATTTTCGTTTTTTCGGTACTTGGATTTCGGTGCCGAGCTAGGTAGAGAGTGTGTACTCGTATGTGGTGAATGTTCGGGTTTATTTTTTTGTTGTTTTGTGGGCAAAAAGTCCTGCCCCCTCCGAAAACAAACAAAAAACCCGAGAAGGAAAAAAAATTATAAACAACAAAAAAAATGTTCCGTAACGCAAACGACGAAAAAAAATTTTTTTTTTTTGAAAAATGTTTTATTATTTTTATTTTCCCATATTTATGTACTCAGCATCTTCGGCGATCGGGTACCACCGTAAATTTCGTCACCTTACTTAGCCCGCAGTAAGCGGTACCGATTATGGCACATCGGGTTTTCGGTACCTATTCACCAAAACCGTAGCATCACTAACATGGTGGTTGAAAATTATGCATGTATACATATATATATATATATACTCGCAATATTTTGCGAGTGAATGAGAATCGCATTTAGTGGTAGTTAATTTTTTGCACACATACATATGAGTGCGTACGCACGATTTTGCAAAATCGTGAGAAAGAAAAAAAGAAAATTTATTGAAATGGAACAATTCATGCTTTTCTTGTTTTCGGCACGCGTGGGTCATAAGATTAAAAGGTAAGTGAAATTGTTTGAAAAAAAAACCATGTGTATAACCTTACTTAATTTCCTCTTTCCTTTTTAGGTGATCATGGATACATGGAGCTGCAGCTGGGGAGGATCGCCTGGCCGGCACATGGACATGGACGGGATAGGGTACGTATTTGTTAGCGCTGCCCGAAATATTGTATCGTTTCGGTAGCAGCGCAGGTCACTTAAGCAAAAAAATGTGTCGCGAACGCTGTGGCGATCGGCGCATGCTTTGTGACACATTTTGTATGTTTTTATATGCCTATGGAAATTTGCATTAAATATTAATTGTTTTCTTTCTTTGTAGGAATTCATGCCACTTGATATACGTCTGATTTTACTTGGCTATATATTTAGTGCACTAGATGAAGCGATAATCATGGCTGCTGGACTAAGCGTACGCTCGACTTTTAAGTCAGGCGCGGATGCCTACTTACAAAAACTCACCTGGGTTATGGCATACGTGAACATAATGCTTATCAGCGTGTATGTTGGATTGAGCGTGAAAAAACGATTTTATTGAAAATAACTATAGCCGGCGCATTTTGTCCAAATTATTTTACACGTTCTAATTTGAATGGTACTGAACGTGGCATTTATCATACCCTTTGTGGCAATGATCCATGTAGTACAGTCTAATTTACTGGTTTGAACGCACGTCACATTGGACAATTATATACGGGTTCCATTAAGGAACTATTTCGTGCTGTACATATACATCCTAAAAATATTGGAGTACGCTTTCAAACTGGTCCAGCGTGCGTTTTTGTATCATTTAAAAAAGATGGAGATGTTTCTAGGCAAGCCGCAACTTTCATGCGAAGGATGCTGCTATATTCTGTGTGTCTAGAACCCTACACGGACGTTACTATGCCGAGACACATGCTGTACCTGAACGCACTTATGGCGGATTTGTTTTGCAAAATTTCGAGGCCCTCACTCCAAATCTATTGATGCGTTCAGTAGAAACTATTGAAGGTGGGGGGTTTAATAATGTTGGTATGGAAACCAATACCATCATTTACGCATTTGTATACAATGATTATGGATGTGCATACACGGTTTCGTAGTGAAGCTCATCAAACGGTCACCTGTCTCTTTAGTCAACGGAGTGTTGTGGTAAATAAATTATGACTTGGCTGTATGGTTACTGAGTTTCAAAACTATTCGATTGCTAAGATTTGAGGGAAGCTTACGTGGTACACGACCGGCAGGACCGCTGGTTAATCAAGGTCCGTACATACGATCAGGCTAGAACAATTGCGCAATTCATTCAAGCGGTGGTGGAAAGGCGACTAACCCCACGCACAGCGTCGACCGCAGCACATGGTCGCGGTAAAACCGCTGCAATTGGCCGATCTATAGCTGCCGAGATCACCCACTGATGTGAAAGTCATAAGTCGATCGCTCTCTATAGATCACCCAATGTTTTTTTTCATAATGGAAAATCAATATTGTTCTCTCTTAGGATATGATATTGCTTCGCTGAGCAACAGTAAGGAGCTATTTGGTCACATTCCATATCGTGGTATCCAATTGACTAAACTACTTACGGACAGCCTAACTGGTGACGACGTTGCCCTCATGATTGCTTGTATCTCTCCAGCTCAGTACAATAATCTCTTGACGGTGCGTGAAACAATTCTCAGTCATCAGGAATTTGTGTGCAGTGAAAAATATACGATTACTGAAAAGGCTGTAGGATGTGAACAACTAAGCTGAAGTCTCTTATTGCAGGAATTATTTAGTTATTCAGTCTTTGTTCAAAAAGATAGGGATGGCCTGATGTGACCGTACTCATTGTTCTTATTCTCGGCTCGTGCCCGGCAAAGTGAATCCATTTAGGAAGTGTTGATAATTACATATATAAAGATATTTCTCCATCTGCACACATAAATGGTTTTGGGTCGTTCCCCTATCAAATCGACTTAAACACTCATGTACCTCACATACTCTAAATCGTAAAATCCCTGGCAATTGCGAGTTTTTATTTTTATGTTAAAATTTAACCTTTTTTTCCTCCCCTTAAGTAATGTTCGAAAATAGACATGTCCATGTACTCGGTCGTTCAAAACGAAAGAAAAGCAAACGAATGAGTTCATTACTTAAAGACCATGTCTTTTAACCTTTATTATAATACAATCGTTGTAGTGCGCGAAAATATATGGATCGGGTATCAGGTGTTTGATCAGCATAGGGTTGTTTTATGAGACAAACAAGTTATCCGGAAGTATGGTTCCTCCTAGGACTCCACCCGTATGCGTCGAACGAACCTTAAATATGAGTGGTACGAACTTTGCGCCGAGAATTAAGAGCCAGCGTCTTTACTGGCTGGGCCGTGCTTTATGATTGACCAAAGGCCACGATTTGCGTGACTTCGATTTAGTGAAACCAACCATTAGCACCGAATCTTGATAATACCTTCCACTGAGATGGCATTTGTGAAGTAGAGTTCCCTCTCGAAAAATGGGTTCAGCAAATGATTTTTGACCATCTCCTCTTTGGCGAGCAACGCCAATTCAGGTTAGGTTGTGTCAATACTTTCAATATTGACTTCCGAAGTTTGAAACACTTGACCATTGAATTCAACACCGTGCGTATAAATTTTATGTTGGGATGTATCCTCATGGGGGTATGTATCCGAGGGTGTGACGATCTGCTATCACTTTGTCGTGGCGGATGGATTGGTTCGCCTTTCTGCATTAGGTTCCCTTTGGCCTCAATATCGAGAGAAGTTACCTTTTCTGTGGCAGAATGGTTCGTCCTTCTACGCTAGGCTTTCTGGTGTCCTCGTTAAGGGTAGCGATTGAGGGATGGAAAAATTTGGGATGGGGGGATGAAAACGGTTGGGAGGAGATGAAAAGGGGTGGTTAAGATGAGGGCTCGAGCCTCTCGACAGCCATTACCTCTGTAGGGAGCAGAATCAGCTTGACCAACGGTCTTCTGATCTGACCCTTCTCGGTCATGAGTTCCACTACACGCACCCGGTTATCTTCGCCGGGGTGTACGTTGGTAACTCGACCGAGCCTCCATTCGTTTGGAGATAAGTTGTCTTCTTTTATGACAACGAAATCTCCCAGCTTAATATTCTATTTTGAGTACTTCCACTTCACTCGTTTTTGAAGTTCGGACAAGTATTCAACTTTCCATCGCCTGCAGAAGGTATGATGAAGAGCCTTGAGCTTCTGCCACCTATTGATAATGGAGGCAGGGCTCTCATTCAACTCGGGTTCTGGCGGAGCCAGGAGATGACTTGCTGTCAGGAAGTGTCCAGGGGTCAAGGGCTCCAGGTCCGCGGGCTTATTTGAGGCTGGACTAAGTGGACTCGAGTTGAGGCATGCCTCATGTGTGAATTTATGAGGCGAGGCTACCTTCTTGAAGTGACTTTTGAAGCTCTTCACTCCCGCCTCCCAGAGTGCCCCCATATGTGGAGCCCCGGCCGGAATAAAATGCCTTGTTATGGCTTGATGGCTATATTTGGAAATAATCGTATCTCGGGCTTCCGAGATAAATGCCTTAAATTCAGATCTTAAAGATCGTGAAGCTCCGACAAAATTAGTACCATTGTCGGAGTAAATGTTTCTCGGACATCCTCGTCTAGCAATAAAACGCGAAAAATCTGCTAGAAAGGGTGGGGTAGTAAGATCACTGGTCGCTTCCAGATGGATTGCTTTAGTCGTGAAACAAATAAAGAGGCAAACGTAGCCCTTTGATAGTCGACATCCTCTACCGCGGTAACTTTTAATGTCGAAAGGCCCGGCAAAGTCCACCCCGGTATTGATAAACGCGCGGGAGAACGTAGTGCGTTCGTAAGGAAGGGCCCCATAAGTTATGTTTGCGCCCTTTTTTTTTATAAATGGTGCAGACTTTACAGTTATGGATGGTGGCCCTAATCATGTTCTTGACATCCGGAATCCAGTATTGGGTGCGGATGAGACGGAGCATTAGTTGGTTTCCCCCATGAAGGGGGATTTTATGTATCATTTGTACAGTCAGACGCGCCAACCTACAATTGTACGGCAGTATGATTGGGTGGCGCTCGTTATAAGCGAGGTCTTGAGACGCTCCAAGACGACTACCCGCCGTAATAATATCATATTTGTCGATGAACGGGTTGAGTGGCAATATCTCGCTTTTCCTATCGATTACCGGTCCCTTCTTCAAGTTTACATATTCCTAACCATAATATTGCTTCTGATACAGTTTAATCAAGAGTTGAGTCGTGGTCTTGATCTCATCGGATGAGATTAGGCATGATTTTTCTTGAAAGGAAACTTTTGTCTTGGGATGAGTTCTTCGAAAGAATCTCATAATATATGATAGTACCCTCAAAGCCCTCGGTAAATTCGAAAACCTGTCGAGAATCTCGATTTCTTGTTGTTTTGATATTGCGTAGGTCTGCGCTCTCTTTTCCTCCACGGATGTATGATATTCCTTTCCTTGTACTGGCCATTGGGAATTGTTTTCTTGCAGCCAAGAAGGTCCCTGCACCACAAAGAATTGTTGACCAAATCCGATGCCGGTAGTCCTCTGCTTCCTAAGTCTGCTGGATTTGATTCGGAGTCTACATGAAGCCAGTCCTTATTGCCGACCAGATCGACGATCTTTGTTATCCTGTGTGCGACGAATGTTATATATATACTCGCAATATTTTGCGAGTGAATGAGAATCGCATTTAGTGGTAGTTAATTTTTTGCACACATACATATGAGTGCGTACGCACGATTTTGCAAAATCGTGAGAAAGAAAAAAAGAAAATTTATTGAAATGGAACAATTCATACTTTTCTTGTTTTCGGCACGCGTGGGTCATAAGATTAAAAGGTAAGTGAAATTGTTTGAAAAAAAAACCATGTGTATAACCTTACTTAATTTCCTCTTTCCTTTTTAGGTGATCATGGATACATGGAGCTGCAGCTGGGGAGGATCGCCTGGCCGGCACATGGACATGGACGGGATAGGGTACGTATTTGTTAGCGCTGCCCGAAATATTGTATCGTTTCGGTAGCAGCGCAGGTCACTTAAGCAAAAAAATGTGTCGCGAACGCTGTGGCGATCGGGGCATGCTTTGTGACACATTTTGTATGTTTTTATATGCCTATGGAAATTTGCATTAAATATTAATTGTTTTCTTTCTTTGTAGGAATTCATGCCACTTGATATACGTCTGATTTTACTTGGCTATATATTTAGTGCACTAGATGAAGCGATAATCATGGCTGCTGGACTAAGCGTACGCTCGATTTTTAAGTCAGGCGCGAATCATTTTGCTGGTCAAGGTGAAGCTGATGCCTACTTACAAAAACTCACCTGGGTTATGGCATACGTGAACATAATGCTTTTTTTTAATAATAATAATAATAATTCCCAACGGATTACCCACCATATCCCGCCCGACCGGCGCGAGGGGCGCATCCGCATAACGCGCGGATTATTCGTTCGTGCCGAGTCGTTGAAAGGCTTTGGTTTGTTAATCGTCGAGATCTAAAACTGCTCAGCTACAGAGAAAACCTCATCAGCTAAGTAAAGTAGATATAGGATAGATTATACATTAAGAAATAGCTAGTTAACAGAATAAAATTATTGTTAACATAGAAGTCAAAGAATAAAAAACAATTAGTAGCTATGAATTTAGGACAGAAAGAATTGATTTTTTTATGCTGAAAAGCGAGTCTGAAATATCAAATCTACCAGAAAGAGAGTTATAATCTTGACACAAACAGCGAAAAGGCTCATTTAACTGAAAATTGGTTCGGCACTGTTTTAAGACTAGAGGTTTAAAATGCCTTGAAGGACGAGACGGTACATTGAAGTTCACTTCACTTAGAAGAAATGGGCTGGATAGTGAACCATTTAGCAATTTAATCATAAAAATAATTCCAAGCATTTCCCTCCGACTAGAAAGTGTGTGCAGATTAATGAGTTTTAAACGATTCGTATAGGGTGGCAGATTGTACAAGGGATCCCAATGAAAATCTCTTAAGGCAAATAGTAAAAATTGTTTTTGAACTGATTCAAGGCGATCTACATGAACCTGGTAACGCGGGTTCCAAATTATAGAACCATATTCAAGTATCGGTCTGACTAATGTAGTGAAGAGGGCTTTAGTTACATAAGGGTCGCTAAATTCTTTAGACCATCGTTTAACGAATGCTAGGACACCTCTAGCTTTATTGACTGTTGTATTAATATGGCGGTTGAAACTGAGTTTATAGTCCATAGTAACCCCCAGGTCAACAAAATCATTTGCTCAAGACTATAATTTTTAATTGTATAGGAAGCCGGCTGAGAAATTCCACGCGAAAAACCCATGTGTTTACATTTTTTAAGGTTAAGTGGCATATAATTTAAATCGCACCCAGTAACTAGTGCATCTAGATCTGATTGTAGCTTATTTCTATCTTCAAATGACGCGAATGACATGAAAAGCTTTACGTCGTCGGCATACATTAACATTTTTGAAAATTTTATTATTGTAGAAATATCATTTATAAACAACAAGAACTGAATCGGGCCAAGATGGCTTCCTTGAGGAACCCCCGAAGAGACATAAATGACATCGGATACTAAATTTTTAAACATTACTCTTTGTGTCCTGTCACTAAGGTAAGAAGAGATCCAGCGATTGAGACCCGGCTGGAAGCCCAACTGATCGAGTTTATGAATAAGTAATGAGTCAATGTCAAAAGCTTTGCTGAAATCCGTATAAATAACGTCGGTTTGCAGATTTTTTCTAAAGCCATTTGAGACATGACTGGTAAACTCAAGTAAATTCGTAACTGTGGACTTTCCCTTACTGAACCCGTGTTGGCAGTCAGCTATCAAAGTAGAGATCGGACCCGTAAGTTGATTTGTAACAATAGCTTCAAACAATTTTGGGATGGCAGAAAGCTTTGCGATGCCACGATAGTTCTCTATAGAAGACCTACTCCCGCTTTTATGCAGCGGTAGAAGAAACGATTCTTTCCACGCAGTTGGAAAAACACCACACTTTAGTGATAGATTGAACAAATTGGTAAGGGGTTGGTAAATATGGTTCGCACACTTTTTCAAGAAACATGTAGGAATCCTATCAGGACCATATTTAAAAGATTCTTTTAAGGTTTTAAGGTAAATTAGAACATCTTTGGCGCATATAATTGGTGAATTGATTGAATTTGTCCCGTGTAGCTTATAGGGATAGTTTTGAAAGTTTGAATTGGTGACAGCAGAATAATTAGAAGTGAAAAATTGAGCAAAAAAATTTGCGATACATTGATTATCGCTAGATATAATGTTTTGATATTTCATGGCTGAGGGAAACCCTGATACTTTACGTTTAGAATTTACGAAACCATAAAATGACTTAGGATTGAGAATAATGTCTCTTTTCGTTTTAGAGATATAAGCTTTATAGCACTTTTTATTTAAATATATGTACTTCTGACGTAGAATGGAATACAGTAGGTAATGTTTATTTAATCCGGATTTCTTATATAAATTAAATGATCGCGTTTTCCTATTTTTAAGAGCCTTAAGCTCTTTAGTAAACCAAGCTTGCGTAGGATGATCATAAGTTACTTTACGTTTAGGAATAAACTTCTCAAATAGGCAGTAAATAGTGTGATTGAAATGTGAGACGTTTAGATCGATATCACAACCAAATTCAGGCCAAGTTAATTTAGACAGTTCTTTATTTAATTTCTTGTAGTTTGCTTTGGAAAAGTTATAATCAAAGCTACTACATGAGTAGCATTGAGTGCCTTGGCCATTACTTATGGTTTCGTAGACTATTTCCATAGAAGGGTGGTAAAGGTCTTCTGGTAAAACCAACGGATCACAACGATTTACAGAAAATTGGTTTATATCATTAACATACACTAAATCTAAGACTTTCCCAAACTTGCTAGCGGTAACATTTATTTGATTAAGGCAAAGATCGGAAATTCCATCTAAAAAGTCATTGAACCCCAGTTTGGACGGATTTGGAATAATGTTACCATCAGATATGTTCCACGATATATGAGGTAAGTTAAAATCAGCCAAACCAATAATTGAATCTGAAGCTTTAGTCATAAGGTTAACAGTTTTGAGCAGAGAGACATGTTGCATGTAGACTGAAAAATCTGATGCTGGAGGGATGTAGCAAACATATAAGTACATAGAGACGTTGTCTAGTTGAAGGCGGATGCATTTGAACTCAATGAAATCGATGTTAGGAATATTAACCTCTTCTGAAGGGATGGAGGAATGAACGGCAAGTAGAACACCACCCCCGACTCTGTTCAAGCGATCATTTCTATATACTTGATATTCATTACATAAAAACTCTGAATTGAAAACATGAGGTTTTAGCCAAGTTTCGGTAAAAGCAATTACGTTATAATTACAATGAAAAGATTTCAAAAAGAGATCAGTTAATTTGGTATTTAGACCTCTGACATTTTGATAAAAGATATTCACGGATTTAGTGCTCAGTTTTTTGACTCAACGTTATTACGAGAAATTTTCGCTACATTTTGAACATTCCTATTCGGTCTGTATTCAAACTCCCGCACAAGAGCCCCGGGAGGCCAAAAAGAGCTGTCCAAAAGAGTATCGAAATCTTTCCCAGATACATCAATCTTAAACGAAACATACTTCTTTGATATGTGAAATTAAATTTTCTAACGCTTTGATCTTTAACTTTAGAAGAAATATGGTACAACAAATCATCCTCGGTAGTGTCTGGATGGAACCTAGACACAAAAATAGATTTTTTGCGAGGAACCACAACCAGCTTACCAACGATTGGTTCAGACTCCATTGCAATAGTTGGAATTTCCTGGTTTTTCCTAGTGGACATTTTTGAAGGGGCGTTCTTCGACGTTGCTCGGACAACCGTACTAGGAACTGGAGAAGCCAAATCTATAAGTTCAAGGGGTTGAGGCAAGTTCGGGACTGTTGAGGTAGTAGGCCGATCATCCGTACGCCTGCGCTTGTTTTCGCGATGATCAGGGCATTCCAAATGAGGCGAATTCTCCAAAGTTTCCAAGGTTTTGAAAATATTTTTCATATTTTTGGAACTTTTCAGTCAGCAATGAAAAATCTTTGCTTATCAGCGTGTATGTTGGATTGAGCGTGAAAATACGATTTTATTGAAAATAACTATAGCCGGCGCATTTTGTCCAAATTATTTTACACGTTCTAATTTGAATGGTACTGAACGTGGCATTTATCATACCCTTTGTGGCAATGATCCATGTAGTACAGTCTAATTTACTGGTTTGAACGCACGTCACATTGGACAATTATATACGGGTTCCATTAACGAACTATTTCGTGCTGTACATATACATCCTAAAAATATTGGAGTTCGCTTTCGAACTGGTCCAGAGTGCGTTTTTGTATCATTTAAAAAAGATGGAGATGTTTCTAGGCAAGCCGCAACTTTCATGCGAAGGATGCTGCTATATTCTGTGTGTCTAGAACCCTACACGGACGTTACTATGCCGAGACACATGCTGTACCTGAACGCACTTATGGCGGATTTGTTTTGCAAAATTTCGAGGCCCTCACTCCAAATCTATTGATGCGTTCAAGAAACTATTGAAGGTGGGGGGTTTAATAATGTTGGTATGGAAACCAATACCATCATTTACGCATTTGTATACAATGAATATGGATGTGCATACACGGTTTCATAGTGAAGCTCATCAAACGGTCACCTGTCTCTTTAGTCAACGGAGTGTTGTGGTAAATAAATTATGACTTGGCTGTATGGTTACTGAGTTTCAAAACTATTCGATTGCTAAGATTTGAGGGAAGCTTACGTGGTACACGACCGGCAGGACCGCTGGTTAATCAAGGTCCGTACATACGATCAGGCTAGAACAATTGCGCAATTCATTCAAGCGGTGGTGGAAAGGCGACTAACCCCACGCACAGCGTCGACCGCAGCACATGGTCGCGGTAAAACCGCTGCAATTGGCCGATCTATAGCTGCCGAGATCACCCACTGATGTGAAAGTCATAAGTCGATCGCTCTCTATAGATCACCCAATGTTTTTTTTCATAATGGAAAATTAATATTGTTCTCTCTTAGGATATGATATTGCTTCGCTGAGCAACAGTAAGGAGCTATTTGGTCACATTCCATATCGTGGTATCCAATTGACTAAACTACTTACGGACAGCTTAACTGGTGACGACGTTGCCCTCATGATTGCTTGTATCTCTCCAGCGCAGTACAATAATCTCTTGACGGTGCGTGAAACAATTCTCAGTCATCAGGAATTTGTGTGCAGTGAAAAATATACGATTACTGAAAAGGCTGTAGACAAACAAGTTATCCGGAAGTATGGTTCCTCCTAGGACTCCACCCGTATGCGTCGAACGAACCTTAAATATGAGTGGTACGAACTTTGCGCCGAGAATTAAGAGCCAGCGTCTTTACTGGCTGGGCCGTGCTTTATGATTGACCAAAGGCCACGATTTGCGTGACTTCGATTTAGTGAAACCAACCATTAGCACCGAATCTTGATAATACCTTCCACTGAGATGGCATTTGTGAAGTAGAGTTCCCTCTCGAAAAATGGGTTCAGCAAATGATTTTTGACCATCTCCTCTTTGGCGAGCAACGCCAATTCAGGTTAGGTTGTGTCAATACTTTCAATATTGACTTCCGAAGTTTGAAACACTTGACCATTGAATTCAACACCGTGCGTATAAATTTTATGTTAGGATGTGTCCTCATGGGGGTATGTATCCGAGGGTGTGACGATCTGCTATCACTTTGTCGTGGCGGATGGATTGGTTCGCCTTTCTGCATTAGGTTCCCTTTGGCCTCAATATCGAGAGAAGTTACCTTTTCTGTGGCAGAATAGTTCGTCCTTCTACGCTAGGCTTTCTGGTGTCCTCGTTAAGGGTAGCGATTGAGGGATGGAAAATTTTGGGATGGGGGGATGAAAACGGTTGGGAGGAGATGAAAAGGGGTGGTTAAGATGAGGGCTCGAGCCTCTCGACAGCCATTACCTCTGTAGGGAGCAGAATCAGCTTGACCAACGGTCTTCTGATCTGACCCTTCTCGGTCATGAGTTCCACTACACGCACCCGGTTATCTTCGCCGGGGTGTACGTTGGTAACTCGACCGAGCCTCCATTCGTTTGGAGATAAGTTGTCTTCTTTTATGACAACGAAATCTCCCAGCTTAATATTCTATTTCGAGTACTTCCACTTCACTCGTTTTTGAAGTTCGGACAAGTATTCAACTTTCCATCGCCTGCAGAAGGTATGATGAAGAGCCTTGAGCTTCTGCCACCTATTGATAATGAAGACAGGGCTCTCATTCAACTCGGGTTCTGGCGGAGCCAGGAGATGACTTGCTGTCAGGAAGTGTCCAGGGGTCAAGGGCTCCAGGTCCGCGGGCTTATTTGAGGCTGGACTTAGTGGACTCGAGTTGAGGCATGCCTCATGTGTGAATTTATGAGGCGAGGCTACCTTCTTGAAGTGACTTTTGAAGCTCTTCACTCCCGCCTCCCAGAGTGCCCCCATATGTGGAGCCCCGGCCGGAATAAAATGCCTTGTTATGGCTTGATGGCTATATTTGGAAATAATCGTATCTCGGGCTTCCGAGATAAATGCCTTAAATTCAGATCTTAAAGATCGTGAAGCTCCGACAAAATTAGTACCATTGTCGAAGTAAATGTTTCTCGGACATCCTCGTCTAGCGATAAAACGCGAAAAATCTGCTAGAAAGGATGGGGTAGTAAGATCACTGGTCGCTTCCAGATGGATTGCTTTAGTCGTGAAACAAATAAAGAGGCAAACGTAGCCCTTTGATAGTCGACATCCTCTACCGCGGTAACTTTTAATGTCGAAAGGCCCGGCAAAGTCCCCCCGGTATTGATAAACGCGCGGGAGAACGTAGTGCGTTCGTAAGGAAAGGTCCCCATAAGTTATGTTTGCGCCCTTTTTTTTTATAAATGGTGCAGACTTTACAGTTATGGATGGTGGCCCTAATCATGTTCTTGACATCCGGAATCCAGTATTGGGTGCGGAAGAGACGGAACATTAGTTGGTTTTCCCCATGAAGGGGGATTTTATGTATCATTTGTACAGTCAGGCGCGCCAACCTACAATTGTACGGCAGTATGATTGGGTGGCGCTCGTTATAAGCGAGGTCTTGAGACGCTCCAAGACGACTACCCGCCGTAATAATATCATCTTTGTCGATGAACGGGTTGAGTGGCAATATCTCGCTTTTCCTATCGATTACCGGTCCCTTCTTCAAGTTTACATATTCCTAACCATAATATTGCTTCTGATACAGTTTAATCAAGAGTTGAGTCGTGGTCTTGATCTCATCGGATGAGATTAGGGATGATTTTTCTTGAAAGGAAACTATTGTCTTGGGATGAGTTCTTCGAAAGAATCTCATAATATATGATAGTACCCTCAAAGCCCTCGGTAAATTCGAAAACCTGTCGAGAATCTCGATTTCTTGTTGTTTTGATATTGCGTAGGTCTGCGCTCTCTTTTCCTCCACGGATGTATGATATTCCTTTCCTTGTACTGGCCATTGGGAATTGTTTTCTTGCAGCCAAGAAGGTCCCTGCACCACAAAGAATTGTTGACCAAATCCGATGCCGGTAGTCCTCTGCTTCCTAAGTCTGCTGGATTTGATTCGGAGTTTACATGAAGCCAGTCCTTATTGCCGACCAGATCGACGATCTTTGTTACCCTGTGTGCGACGAATGTTGACCCGGAACTGGGTGGTTTCTGTATCCATGCCAAAACGATGGTGGAATCCGTCCATAAATGTTGTTTCACTGGTCCCAGTTTGATGTTTCGGAATATTGATTCCATCATCTCCGCTATCAGTACTGCTCCGCAAAGTTCCAAGCGCGGAAGTGAGATGGTCTTCATTGGTGCTACCCTGGTTTTGGCAAGGAGTAGATTTACGAAGATATCATCATTCCTTTTGATTCGAATATAGACACCTGCAGCGTATGCTCTTTCCGAAGCTTCACAGAATCCATGTATTTTGACATCATCCTCTGGTGAAAAGTTTACCCATTGTGGTATCCTTATTTTGTCGATTTCGTGGACGAAACTGGCTCATCCTAATCGGTACCCTCTAACCAGATGTTCTGCATCAAAATTTTGACTACAATGACCATTGGTGCGAGCCACCCTTAAGGGCCGAAGAGCTTGGCGATGGCGGATAAAATCGCTCGTTTCGTCTTCTTTTCACTGTCTTCCAGTGGCCCTGCCTTAAAGTAAAATAGGTCGGAATGGGTACTCTATCTTATGCCCAATGCCTTAGCGGTGCTGGTATCTTCGAATGCCAGAAAGTCCTCGGTCAGCCGATCGGATTCTGGGATGTCGTTGAGAATTTCCTCAGAATTCGATGTCCATTTCCATAGTGGGAAGCCCGTGGAGTGTAAGACTTGGCGAATCTCGTTTCTCGCATTAATGGTCGATGCGAGTGTGTGTCCCCCCGGTAATACGTCATCTACGTACATGCCTTCCCTTAGTATTCTGGATGCGGTAGGGTAAGAACTTTTGACATCATCTGCTAGTTGAAAAAGGTTTCTAATTGCTAGATAAGGTGCGCAATTAACCCCGAAAGTGACTGTTTTCAACTCGAAAAGGCTTATGGGTTCTTGAGGCGATGTTCGGTAGATGATTCGTTGAAATTTGAAGTGATCATCGCTCATCCAAATTTGCCTGTACATCTTTTCGATGTCGCTATTGAAAACAAAACGATATAGTCTCCACCGAAGTATAAGTACTGGAAGATCTGATTGTGGTACTGGGCCTGGTAAGGGAGTGTCATTTAAACTTGTACCATCTACTGCTGGGCTTGAAGCATTGAATACGACGCGTACCTTAGTGGTGGTACTCTCCACCTTTACTACGGTGTTATGGGGCAAAAAGTAATTGTCTGCCGAATCGGGTGGTACCAATTTATTAATTTTTCGCATATGTCCTAATGTCTCATATTCAGACAAGCCCCTCATATATTCTCTCCCTAATTCCGGGTTCTTTACTAAACGCTTTTAATTCCGGAAGAATTGCGAACACGCCCGCCTAAGGGAGCTTCCTATATTTATGCTATCTGGGTAGTCCTGTCTGAATGGAAGAGAGACGACATATCTCCCATCCTCTCTAAGACTCGTAGTTTCCCTATAAAGATCTTCGCAGTACTTGTCATCTGCGTTTGGATTTTTATTTTTGGGCAGATTTTCCAACTCCCAGAATGCTGTAAGCTGTTTGTCCAAAGCAACTTCGCTATAAAAGGACATTATATTTCTAGTTGGATTCGGTGCTTCTATGCGCCCGGTTAATACCCAACCGAACACCGTTTCTTGGGCCAGAAGGGTACTAAGTACATTCTTTTTCAGCCAATATAATTTGCGGATATACGTCGCCGCCCAGTATGATACCAACTTCCTCGTTGATGTAAAATCTCTTATCTGCCAAAACTAAGTCTGGGAATGCCTACATAGTCGTAGCGTCGATATGGCAGGATGCCAGATTCCCAGTTAGCTTGGCTCGAATTAGCACTGAAGTTGTTAAGCTGAAGCAAAGGTCCACTGGTGAACGGAGTTTGATATTGATGCCTCCTTGACTTGAGCCGACACGGCATTAGTGATGCCCGAAACTTGAGCATGCATCCTTTTTGCTGGTAAAATGATGCTTGTTTGAGTCCTTTCGTCATAAACGAGCACTCTGAACCAGAATCAATCAGTGCTCTTGCTGGGAAGTCTGTGTCATTATGATGAATGTTTACTCGAACTGCCCCTAGCAACACACATGCGCTTAAATGCCCATGGCAGGATTTAACATTTCGATTTGAAACCGAACTTGAATTCTCAACTTCCCGTATCTCTTTTGCCTGTTTTGAAGTTGAGGCAGCATTATCAGCATGATACTGATTAGGGCTAGTGGTTGCCTGCGTCTGAAGAGACTCCGCATGCAGGAGCGTATTATGTCGAGAGTGGCACTTGTTGCAGTCGTAAGAACTCATGTACTTCGACACAGTATGTCCTGGGGATAGGAAGTTAAAACAGCCGTTAGTGAATTTGACAAAATTAATTCTCTCAACCGTAGTTAGTTTGAGAAAACGGGGACAGTTTTGTAATCTGTGGGCAATCGAGTTGCACTCTGTGCACAGTAATTTTGTCACGTTTGCCTTGTATGTATCAAGTCTTTTTACAGGGGTTTCGTTGGCATTCCGCGTACTTTGCGGTTTTTGCGCTTTCGACGAACTCCCTATGAAACCAGACACTGTTTCGAGTGTCTGAAAGCGGTTGGACAAAAACTTGTCCATATCCTCCCAGTTGCATATTTCCACTTTGTGGTTTATGCTTTGTTCCCATAGACCAAGCGTACTTTCCGGCAATTTAGTCGAACACAAGTACGTAATAATTGCGTCCCAGTTAATAATGTCAATTTTATGACGTCGAAAGGAGGAAAGGAAATTATTTATTTCGCGCTGTAATGTTTTTATTGCGCTACCACACTCACTCTCTACCTTTTTTCAAATTAAACAAAATTTAGAGTTGCGAGTTCACTAAGATACGTTGATTTTCGTATCTCTCGCATAAGTTTCTCCAGGCCGTAACAAATTCCTCATTCATGAGAGGACATTTTATAACAATATCTTTTGCCTCACCTTGTGTCTTGTTGTTGAGATGGAATAATTTCTCCACCGGTGTTAGGCGCATATTTAAGATATATATGGCCGTGAACATGTCACGAAATGTTGGCCATGATATATTATCGCCCTTGAAAACTTCAGTATCACATGGAGGCAGGCGGATACTGTGTTCAAATTCGGGCTTTTCTTCAGTTTCTTTTCTGGCTTAGTATACATAGATTGGCGTGTAGCCATATCTGACATGCAGCGTAAATATACTGTATTTCTGTTTAACATAAACTATACAAGAAACTTCTAGCTTATCTGAGTTAACCAACTCATAATAGGCCGTTCTGGTTTTCCTCCACATTGATTTCAAATAATCTTATTGAAGCCCAAGGGTGTGCTAGGTGTGGACTGAATCCTCTAGTTCATTGTAGTCTGATTCGAGTTCAGCTATCGAATCAGCTAGTCTAATGAAACTTTCCATATTTTGGACTGAAAGGAAATGCGGAATCAAAACAAAGCAGGTTTAGTGTGAAGGTACGATGAAATGCTCAATCGTACAACGGTTAATTGCCAATAAAAAGGGTACGGAAGAATGTCACCTAGGAAAATCAAAAAACCCTACTCAATCAAATTTTCAAAGTTAACGCAATTAATTGTATTTTTTAATTCCATTTTATTTATTTATTGCAGACTTGGCCGTATTGTCTGACTAGTTTGTTTATAACGCAACCATAAATTTAAACGCAAAGCTCTGTGGCTCTGCAACAAAAAAAAGAACACAAAACACAGATAAAGTGCGCGGTGTATCGAAACGAACGATTAAGTGGATAATAAATTAAAATTGTGATAGTAAATAACAATTGTGATTAAATTAAATTTAGTGAATTTAATAAAACTAGCCTTCGATTTGCTGTGTGCGTTTGTTACCGAAAAAAAAGTGGAGAAAAAACGAAAAAAGATCGAAAGGCTAAGTGAATTTACTGTGAAAGTGAGGTTATGTTACCTCTTGCCCTGCGATGTGTCCAGAAAACCACTGGTGGGGGGATAATCCAGATAGTCACAAGGATTTTGAAACGTTTAATTTAATTTAAAATAAAAGAAAAAAGAAGTTAACTGAACTGAAAAAATCGTTATTTAACATTTTCACTTATCGCACTTATGTTTGGATAACACTCGCGGCACTTCTTTACTACAAATTTTTTGCGACACCGAATAAAAACTGGCCAGAAATATTTACTTACGTGATTTGATGTGATCGTCATAATTTGTTGATTTTTGATTCGTATATATTGTGATACGTGTGGCAGCTGTTGTGTGGATTGGTGTGATATGTAAATGTGGCAGCTTCTTTGTGGCAGAGTATGCTGATGGTGTTATAATATATAAACTTTAGATTTTTGTGAACTGTGTGTTATATGGCCGGTTGATTATGCAGAGGCGGCAAAATATTGTGTTTGGCTTTTGGATTGATTCAAGTTGTTATTAATGTTGTTGTTGTGGACTGTATTGGGCTGGTTCCTCTATAGACGGGGAGATAGGACCATGTAAATTTGGGTGAGATGCTTACTTGGAGCGGCCGTGCCTCAAAAGCACCGTGGTCGAATTTGTGCTCGGAAAAGAGAAATAAACAAAAACGATAGTTCTCGTTATAATAAATTGGCCGTGTATTTGGTGAAAAAATATATAATTGCACACAAATTATTTTTACCTTGATGATAATTGCTGGACGTGGGTTGAAAATGCTGGTGTGGCCGTGACGTGTTCTCTTCTGCTGTCGCTGGAAAAGTAGAACGTTGACAAGTCGAAGACAACCGTTGACCCGAAAAATTATCCTCCGGTTTAAAGGGGAGGTGAACCCACACATGCACACTCACATGCATGCATATGTGTGCTGACAAAACACGAATATGCATGCATCTCGCCTAAATAAATAGCTTAATCCAACTTGCGATGTTGAAATGTCCGAGTGAATCATTTCTAAACATTTTGTTGATTGTACGTTGGAATAATTACCGAAAGCGCTTCTCTTGATTTCACGCATCGCGCATATATCACAATCAACATTCAATTCTTTATTGATACACAAATCGCGCAATATATTGTTTTTGGAAGGCATAGATAAGTCTTTGTAATTTACATGACCGGGACGCCGATGCCACTTTTTCACATTGTCATTTTCACTTTCTGTTATTGAGTTTATAAATTCTTTGCTTTTCACATTAGTTAATTTTACTCGAAATAGTCCGTTGTGCATTAAAGCAGTAAACACTAACATATTTTCTTTTGTTGTTACCATTGCTTATTGTCTTTGAAAAGTACTTCGTAACCGTTGCTGAGAATTTTACTCACAGCTAAGAAGTTGTTGTTTAACTTTGGTACATAATACAATACATCCACCAATACAATTTCGCCCATGATCAAATAATTTATATGGTCGACGCAATCGGCCAACAACACGAAATTACCGTTTGACGTCGGTGAATTCTTATGTCAAAATGCACATGTGAGAGGGAACGCGTAAAAACGATTCGCCTATTTTCTTAGCTTTTCACGTATAACACACACATAAATCACACATTTTCTTAAAATGTTATCACAAAGCACTCGTTAAATATCAATTCACAGCGAATTTATATTAAAAATAAATAAAACAAGAAGCGAACTCAATAGCTTTTCCAAGAACTGTAAACAAAGATATGATAGTTTGACAATAGGGGTGGATGAGGAAGAAGAAGACGCTATGTCATGTGAAACGACCATATAAATTATTGGATCATGATTTCGCCAACTTCGGATCTGAGCATTATTTTGCCTTCTCCTTCAGCTTCAACGGATTCTCCAGACGCTAAATATACTCTTTGAGTGTTTTTTCGCAAAGAAGAGAATAGTGACAGATTTCTGCACATGTGTGATAATGCACCGCTATCGAGTATCCATGCATTCTCACCTTTTGGTAATTGCACTTTTTAGTCCAACAAACTCAGCACTGTTGGAGTTGATGAATTTTTGTAATGAGCTTTTATGTGACCTCTTTTCACAACCATAACATTTAACATTGTTAAAGTTTCGTCTAGTACTCTTTACTTTGCTACGATTATCACGCTCATTAAACAAGCTTTGTAGTTGATCCCTTTTCTCCAGTTTGTCGTTAGAATTTGCTGCAAACACATATTCAGTTGCGATACGCTGCCCTCTTCTCTGCTCTTCTTCCAATATTTTAACTTTTAATACCTCTAATTTAGGCAACTTGTCTCTGCTTTCAATCGCTATAACAAAATTTTCTATCTTATCTGGGAGACTACATAAGAGTAATATGCAGAGGTCTTCGGGTACAGTAACGCAGATTTCACCAAGATTATCAACAATAGAGGAGAACTCATTTATTTGAAGGGCAACATTTCTGTGCAGCGTTGACCTTGAATTGAATCAGTTTTCTGAACAAATTTACGTTTCTTGCTTCATCTGCATTGTAAAGCGTACTTAGCAGCTTCCGTGCCTCTTTTGCAGTCACACACTTCTTTATATGAATCAGCTCCGTAGGTTTTAGACACAAATGAATCATTGATAATGCTTTTTGGTCGGCTATCTTCCACTGATTTTTTTCCAGCTCCGTCGCTTCTGATTTCTGAGCGTCGAGTAGTTTTCACTGTTTAACTTTTAAATGTGTATTAAAGAAGAACTCATTTTCACAATTGATTATTATCGCTATTATGTTTTAAATTATGCTTCAATTTTTACTTTTTATTATAAGGCCACCAAATCGGCAAACGATTAATAAAAAAGTTTTTAATAAAGCCAACAAATCGACGAACGATTTATATAAAGTTTTCACATAACTCAAATCACCACACCACGTGATCTGGGCCCATAACCCTTGTTAGTTCTACGAAAGAAATCGAAACACGACCGTATGCAAGTAATTCGTATATTGAAGCAAGTTATGATTTCATTGTGATACAATAGTGAACTTATGTACTAAAAGTGTTATCGTGCATGTGTTGCTTATGTTACAAACATCAGAAATGCAATTTTTTCTCAAATGTCCTGTAGTCAAAATTTACATAATGCTTTGTTTGTGCTTCATTAATGTCCAAAATTTATTGTCGATCTCTGTGAAACGATACAGGCCATATTTAGTTTTTGGCAAAGCCTCCAGGCTATTTGAAGTAGCAGTTTGGCATAGCTAGAAATTTATTTGGTTCAAGTTAATGATATTTTATATATTTTATAAGTAAAAATGAATGTATGGCTATGTGTCTCTGTGTCCTCCGATTTTTATGAAATTTTCACAGTATATTTTTGGGATCATGGGTTAAATCATAGGTTATATATAGTTTTGGAAAAGTGTGTGGTGCCACGCCCCAGGCTATATAAAATGGCAATTCGTCATAACTCTGACCGTATTTGGTCTGCATTAATGATATTTCTATTGATGTGTTCTTTAGTCAAGATTTACATAATTTTATAAAAGTGTTCTTCATTAATGTCCATAGTTCATAGTCGATCTCTATGGAACTTTCAGGATAGGTTTAGAAGTGCGATAAGTACGGCATAGGCTATATATAATTTTGGAAAAGTGGGCGGTGCCACGCCCCCAGGCTATATAAAATTTTAATTCATCATAACTCTAAACGTATTTGATCCAAACACATTTTCTGTGTTTTGTTTGTTCTTCATTAATGTCCAAAGTTTATAGTCGATCTCTATGAAACTTTCACGATAGGTTCAGAAGTTCGGTGGGTACGGCATAGGTTATATATAGTTTTGGAAAAGTGGGCGGTGCCACGCCCCCAGGCTATATAAAGTTTCAATTTGTCATAACTCTGACCGTATTTGGTCTATAATAATGATATTTATAAATATATGTCGTTTAGCCAAGTTTTACATTGTTTTGGAAAAGTGGGCTGTGCCAAGCCCACATATTTTGCCTTTTGTTTGTGCTTCAGTAATGTGCCCAAATTTATAGTCGTTCTATGAAACTTTCACTATAGGTTCAGAAGTTCGGTGGGTACGTGAAATTTAGTGAAGATTTACAAAATTTTGGAAAAGTGGGCAGTGCCACGTTAAAATTTTTTGTGTTTTGTTTGTGCCATTAATGTCCAAAATTTATTGTCGATGTCTGTGAAAGGACACAGGCCATATTTAGTTTTTGGCAAAGCCCCTAGGCTATTTAATGTAGCAATTCGGTATAGCTAGGAATTAATTTGGTTCAAGTTAATGATGTTTTATATACGGATATGTGTTCTATATATCAAAAACCTTGGAAACAGAAAGCATTATCAGGATCAAATAAAAGGAAATTCGAAATATCTTCGAAACTATGCACACATCAGTACCCGCAGAGAAAATGGGAGAAGAAGGGGAGTAGGAATGGAAATTTGAAATATAGAGGTGGTGTTAGCGGAAAATTAAGAGGGTAAAAAAGAGTAATGATATATGGGTATGGGGGAAAAGCACAAGTTGAAAGATAAAGGAGGAGATAAGGATAAATGTAGAAGAAGCGAAAAGTGGGGAGGGAAAAGAGTACAATTTGTTACATGTAGGAAAGCCAAATTTAAGGCAGGTCAGCGTCTGCCGGGTCTGCTAGTTTTGTATATATCAAAAAAACCTTGGCAACAGAAAGCATTATCAGGATCAAATAAAAGGAAATTCGAAATATCTTCGAAACTATGTACATATCAGTACCCGCAGAGGAAATGGGAGAAGAAGGGCAGTAGAAATAGAAATGGAGGAGGTGTTAGACTAAAACGAAGAAGAAGTAAGGAAGACTAAGTTCGGGTGCAACCGAACATTACATCCCCAGTAGTGATCTATTATGGCATACCAATTTACGCAGGTCTATTTTAATACTTTCCAGTTCGTATTATAAAGCCAGCTGATTGTTTTCAATAATAACACTTCTGTTATTAGTTTTGAGGGTTAAATTAATTTAGTTGTATTTAAATAGCTTCTCTACCAACCACTTTTTAAAAAGATTTTGCGTTCAAATAGGCAAACGGTGAGACAGACAGACGAACCCTCTCTTCTTCTTCTCATACTTATAAACATTTCATTTTCATCAAGGGTATGAAAATCAAAAAAGATATATAACTCTCCTATTGCAGTGGGGTATTAACAACTTACATAGATATTTTGCTTGTGTGTTATCCGATTTGCCTAATTTTTGGCAGGAGTATATAACATACTATTGAAAGCAGCTGGCAAATTTTCATTGAAATCTCTAGTTGAAATTACTAGCAATCGCCTTTGAAAATAGCAGAACTTTTATGCTGAAAAGTGGGCGGCGCCACGCCTACTTCCCCAAAATCGCCAAAATTTGTTTGCAGTCGAGTTTCGCTCAAAAAGCGTATTATGTCTGCAAGATCTTATTGATATAGCTTCCATGGTTATAAAAATATTGCGTTTAAAATTTTAAAAACAAATTTTTCAGAACTATGTTAAAAACTGGGTGTGGCCCTGAACCGATTTCGCCCATTTTGCTATAACATTCAACATTTTCCCCAAATTTCGTTGCAACAAATAAATGTTAGCCGGAGCTTTGTCGAATAATTGACTATAAAAGGAGTGGAGCCACTCCTATATCGATATCTTGAACGGTTTTTGATTTATGATTAATAATATTACTAAATTTCGCTTACTCAAAAGTGGACGGTGCCACGCCCATTTAAAAAGCTTTATTTCCTGCCTTAATGTTAATCTACACACCAAATTTTATCCTTATAAGTGTATTATGTACTGAATAATCAAATTCTTGTATTTTCGGAAATATTCTATGTAAAAAAATTAAGCTTATAATGTGTGCAAGCTTTTATCAAGATAGCTTGCACAGTTGAGGAAATATCCCGTTCTAAATTTTACAAACAAATTTTTCAGAAAAATGGGGCCATTTTTACAATAGTCACCTTTATACATTAAACATTTTTGCCAAGTTTCGCTTCAACAAATCATATTTTCCCGGAGTTATGGCATAAAAAGTTTTGGGGAATAGTCCGCTATAAAAGAGGGGCCACTCCCATTTTCAAAAATTAATATTTTTAGAATTTCTCCGTTCACGGACACTTTGAAAGTGAAATATAAATGATATAAAGCTATTTTACGCTGAATTTATTGCCTATTTAACATATCTATGATCCTTTAAAAGTCTTTCATATAAAAGTGGGCGTGGACCTTAGGAAACGAAAAGGATAGTATTGCTACGCTAGAGAAAGCGGATTTGACCTCTCTTGGGGAAGAAGAGGCGTATGGCCGACCTGCGTATCGTCGACCAAGAAGTGCGACCATCCTAGTTTGATGGGTCCAAAGGTTGTTCCAGCACTCGCGGCTGGCCTCGGACAACCTTGTCATACGGCTGTCGGAGGAAGACGCGGATGTCGCCCTTATTCAGGAGCCCTTGGTGTGGACCCCGAGATAAAGGGCCTCTCGAAAAAGGGATATTCGTCGTTTTACAAGCGCGAGGACGGTAAGCCAAGGACATGTGTTTTGGTAAGATGTGAATATAATGCTTTTCTTGTTTTTTCCCACAGCTCTGCCGACTTGACGCCAATTTCCTTCGAGGCAGCTGACGGCGTCAGCACGGTATTTGCCTCGTCCTACATAGGGACGCTCCGCCGGAGGAGGTCAGGGACCTAATCAGGAAATGGTGAAAAGGAATATCATTGGTTGCGATGCCAACTCCAAGCACCCTCTTTGTGGGAGCACGGAAATGAACATCAGTAATGAGTCAGTTTTCGATTTTCGGTACGGATCTAAAAGTTTGTGACCGGGGTAGCACCCCAACCTTTTTTTTCCCTAGCACCGATACATTCAGTGGGTGGGAAGAGTTGCTGGATGTCACGCTACTAGGTGGTATTAGCAACATTCGGGTAGATAATTGGAGGGTATCAGATAGGCAATCTTCCTCTGATCACAAACTGATTTAATTTGATATATGTTAGAAGATCGACATTTCTATTCCTCACCGTAATCCAAGGAGGACGAACTGGCGAAGGTTCGCTAGAGTGGTGAGAAAAAAGCTAAGAAAACCATGTCTGGAAGAAATCTCATCAGTGGAGGACCTTGAGAGTAACAGTTGCAAGCTGGAGAAGGCCATGAGGTCAGATTTAAAGGCAGCCTGTCCAACTAGTTTTAGCGAAAAGGAATGTCCTCCATGGTGGAACTCGGAGCTTTTCCGCCTTAGGAAAGAGTAACGGAGATTATTCAACCTAAACCGCTAGCGACTGGCAGCTAACCAAGAACAACCCCCGCTCGGCTATCGATTCAACAAAAGCATCTGCAAGAATTGGTAAGATTTTTTTAAAAGAAAAACTCTGCCCGTATTGTATAAGGAAAGACGATGGTTCATGGACAGACAGCTCCGCAGAAACTGTAGAACTGCTTGTAAGAAGTCACTTTCCGGGCTGTAGGCCTTACCAAATAGAAACGAAAGAGTACACTGTCGTATTCCCCTCCAAACGGCTAATAGAGGAGGTTATAACACCTGAAAAAAATTTAATTGCCAATCAATAGTTTTATACCCTACAAATCCCCGAGGCCGGATGGAATTTTTTCAGCTATGCTACAAAAAACCAGTTCGCTGGTAATACCCTGGCTGCAATGTACTTTCCGGGCACCTATTCGGCTGAATCATGTAGCACTAAATTGGAGAAGGGCAAGGGTGGGTTTCATCCCTAAGGTGGGTAAGAGAGGTCATGAAAAGCCCAAGGACTTCAGACCCATTACTCTTTCGTCGCTCGTTCTAAAAACCTTCGAAAGACTTCTGGACGTTCATGGAGACAGACACGAGGTTGTACACAAAGTGGAAGCATCCCTTGAGAGTAAACAGTTCACTCTGGCCGCATTCTTGGACATTGAGGCCGCCTGCAATAATGTTAGACTGGAGGCGATAGAAGAGTCGCTCTCTGTCCTTGGTATTGAGGTCCCTATAATACATTGGATAGGGATGGCACTGCGGTCAAGAGTTATAACGTAGTACTACATACTAGTATCGGGTCTGTGCCCTAACGTGGGATCATGCAGGTTGTATGTTTTTCTGGTCACTCGATTTTTGCAGGGTAATGCATAGACGTTGCAAACATTAGAGGACAATTAAGTTAGACACACATATACCGGCCCCACCGACGCTTTGCCGTAGTCGAAGATAATTGTGGTTTTTATTCAATAATTTAATTATGTACTATGAATTTTATTTTTATAAACAATTTACATATTACTAATTAAATATTACTTACAGTTCCCATTGTATGATAATGTGCCACCAAAAGGTATGGCATCGTAAATAATGTTGAGTACATAACTCCTGCAGTCCAACTAAAAATTATAACGCTCGATTTGGCACGTGTTAACGCCATTAGAGTCATTCCAACGCAATAAAATAAGAGCCCACCAACGTACACTACCTTTGCGCTACATTAAAAATAAATATATGTGCTTGTCTATAGCTAAAATAGATAAAATCTGTGGTATATACATATAGTAACAATTATTTAGCTACATTGCTAACCGGTATCTGGTTTGTAGGGGTTATGCGCCAAGCAGATACAGCACGTCACCGTCGACGTATCCGTCATACGTCAAAATTTAGAACAAAATCTACTTTGCCGTATCCGTCGAATCTGTTGCAAACACTCGCATTCTACTTAGCTGTCAGTTTTATCAACGTATTGCCGTATTGTATCTGCTTGGCGCATTAGTTATTTAAATACATATCGTCGGTGACACTGCAAAACCGTGTAAGTGATAACTCAGTTTGGTTTAGAGCCTTTTTTAGCTTAATTTAAAGACGAATAATGAGTTTATGGAAACAGTTTCCAACAAGTTCGACTCTTTTAATTATTTTTCAAACCAACATGTAGTTTTCTTGAGAATAAATGAATAGATCTTAATGGAAGGGGCCTATGCAAGATTTGACACAAAAGTAGCTTACGCGGTGTTGAAATTGCGCGTTACCCGGTTCTGCATTATCACTGACGATATGTATTTAAATAACTAAACCCTACACACCAGATATCGGTTAAAAATGTAGCTAAATACATCGTTTCATTAATTTTTTTAACGGTGTAAAAAGTAGCTAATTTTTTTCAGACCGTGTGGAGATTTTGACCACATGTGTTTTCCAAATTTCCAGCCTTCAAAAATTTCGTTTTATAAAAATTGGCTAATGTTTTGGCTATCATGTAGTTGTAAATATGATTTGAAATTGTTTCCGTTTCCGCTAAACTGTGGTAAAAATCACTTGTTTAAATTTTTTACCGAAATGGCTAACATATGATTAATTTTATTAGCCGAATTGGTTAATGAAATCCAGTTATATTGTTATTGTCAAATATTCGACAGCTACCAATTTTTTTAATCAAATTGCACGACACCTAATAAATTGTATTACTAATTCTAGGATATAGTTAATTAAATATATGTATATATAGGCGGCCGCCGTGGTGTGAAGGTAGTGTTGCCGGCCTACCACACCGAAGGTCCATGGTTCGAGCCCTGGTACAGGCGCCATAGAGATAGAGATAGACTAAAATGGAAGAACAAGAAACGCGTATTACATCTCGAATAGCATCTCAACTAGAAGAAGAACAGAAGATACACATGGCATCTCAGCTGGAAGAACAAGATACACGTATTACATCCAAGTTGGAGGCACGTATTTCCGAAATATCATCACAAAGTTCAGCACAGGTGTTATCGCAGATCTCTGCAAAGGTGGAAGACCAGGAAGCTAGGATGTCATTGAAGCTAGAGGCACGCATGGACGAGAAAATAATGCAGTTTGAGGAGAAAATCGAGGCCGAGGTAGATGCGTTAAGGGGCCGTATCCAGGAGTTGCACCTGAACCGTCCATCTGCTTCAGCGAATACTCCCAAGGTAAAATCCCCGTGATGAGATGGTTCTGTTCCTTTCTAGGTATTTAAGCTACAGTTTGAGAAGACGGCAGCGGTGAATAATTGGGGCACTGAAGACAAAGTTGCTGCACTGTTCGTGGCATTGCAGGGTCCTGCAGCCAAAATCTTACAGACGATTCCCTGCGGTGAAAGCAATAATTATAAAGCATTGATGGGTACAGTTGAGAGACGCTATGGTAGCGAACATCGAAAACAGATATACCAAATAGAGCTACAGAATCGCTATCAGAAGGCTAATGAGACATTGCAGGAATTTGCATTGGATATCGAGAGGTTGGCCCATCTAGCAAATGCAGACGCACCTGTAGAGTATACGGAGAGGGTGAAAATCCAGTGTTTCATAAATGGAATACGCGATGTAGAGACGAAGCGGGCCACATATGCAAACCCCAAAAGGACATTCGCTGAAATGGTATCGCATGCTCTGACGCAGGAAACAGCCTCGCTTTTGAGTAAACCTGCATACAAGGCTCATCGCGTAGAAGTGGACACTCCGGCTTGGGTAGACAAAATTTTGGATGCGTTGAACGGAGTACAGATAAAAAGTGATGGTGCCATTAAATGCTTTAAGTGTGGAAAATCTGGTCATATAGCACGTTATTGCGGCACTGGCTCCAGTAACCCCAGTAATTCAAGTGGACGTAAACGCAAAGATGGAGAAGATGATCAAGATGATTGCCCCATAATCTCTGTGTCACAACTCGGACGGAAAGCGAGTAATGTTACTGTTGAAGGCTACGTGGACGGGAAAGAGCGCTTGCTGACTGTGGATACTGGTGCATCACATTTCATCATTCGGAGTGACTTGGTCAGCGGGAAGGTGGCACGATTGCAGAAAGCTAAGTTGAGGACAGTAACTGGTGAAAGCAAGCAAGTCCTGGGAGAGGTGACATGTAAGGTTTTGAATGGGAATGTGGCTACGTATCACAACTTCCTGGTAGCGAATATTGTCGACAAAGTCATCATTGGCGTCGACTTCTTGGCTGAGAGAGACATTCGCATCAACGTAAGGAATAGGGTTATGACTTAAAATGGCCAAGAAGTTCCTACGGTCTTTGGACACAATATTGGCTATACCACCAAGGGAGTGATCTTGAAGATGAAGCAACAGATGCCTCGTAAAGCAGAGGTAGCTCATCGACCAAAGGCTTTCACGGACAGGTACCTCCTGAAGAAGATTCGGCAAGGCAGGAGGAAGATCCAGATTTGGCAAGTGTCTTGAAAGGACTGAAGGAAAATAAACAACCAGGAAGAGAAGAGATGGTAGCAGAGAGTCGCATTGCAAAAGCATACTGGGCACAATGGAGTAGTTTGAAGCTAATATCTGGTTGTTTGTATCGGATATGGGAAAGTGAAGATGACCAATATCATCGAGCACTTATTGTTGTTCCCCAGACAAGAATTGCAGATGTCATCAAAGCGTCGCATATTTGCCCAGATGGAAGCCACATGGGAATATAGAATCCATTCGGGATTAAGAACGGACAAAATGGTTGAAATATGTGACACTGCAATGCATTGTGGGAATCTCTGCAGGAGAGGATTGATGTCGGAGTTTCAATCCCTGGAGGAAATGAGGTTTAATAAAGCAGTGCCAACCATTGAGTGTCTAGCAGCGGTTGGTTCGGGAAATGTGTCTGATCGGGACGATCTGACTTAGGTGGAGGGCAGTGTGGCGATTATGCGGTTTGCATTTATGCGTAACGCGTTTTGCAGTGTCACTGACGATATACTGATACGAGTAGCAAGCACTTCAATAACGAAATGCAATTTGTACCGTGAAATGGGTATGGTATGTTCCAGTTGGAAGCTGTGGCTTATTCTGGAATTCTAGATATCCTAACGATAAAAAAAATTATTTATATGTACATACATATTTATTTATAACATGTCATGTTTACTTATAATGAATAAGATTATACATACAGATCAGTCTTCGACTAACACTCGCTCCGATCGGATCTGTGTTTCTCAGTGATATTGATTTTGTGCTCGACTTCACGTGTTTTGCTAGCTAACCCCTTAATAACTCTTATTTAAACCTTGGTTAGTGTAATAAACACAATTCATAGTGATTGAACCATATAACATCAAAAACAACGCCCCCTGGGCCTCCCGTTGTCGGGGTTAATCGGTTTGCGATACTAGCTGAAAACTCCAAGAACAAAAAGAAAAGAAATAACCCAAAATTTGTAGTTCTTGAAACTGTTGACAAGACAAAAACTCTAGCACAATATTCGTGCTTTGCTGTCCAGCGCTCAATCAACATAATAAACAAAGAAATACAATCGAACTCCGCGACGGTCATTTACTTTTGCTCGTAAATAGCAAAAACGTAGCTGAAGGTTCATAGCATGCAAAGAGTTACATGGTTAATAGCAAAGTTTAAAAACGCGTGGATGTAGGTTTTATAATTAGTTTTATTTATTCCTCCGCCATTTTCTTTTTATTAGTATTTAGTGTTGCCAATATTTACAGAATATGTTATGCTCATAGGGTTACCCTTAACTATCCTTATACTACGTTTACAATCTAACCTTATTATACGTTCACGATCTAATCTTACACAATGTTTACAACTCAGCCATACCTGACCATGGATCGCCCTCGATCCTATGTACAAACATATTAATGGCAATTAAGCTAAAGGATCAGTCACTGCATCGTCTCTATCAATGTCGCAGTTGTCGGCTTTACTCACCCGTCTCCGAATGCGATGGGCTTCAATGACCCCATCATATGGAAGCTGGGTCAGTTGACAATTCTCAGTGTCACGGATGACATAGCGATCATTCCCTAATACCTTGTGCACTACGTAAGGTCTTTTATACTGCGGCAAAATTTTTAATTGACACCTACAGCCGTATCAACATTTTTTATGACTACGTAGTCTCCTACTTCATACGTCTTACATTTTGTGCCAGACGCGGAGAGCCGTTTTGAATCATATTCTTGCTTATTTTTAATTTCTTTGGAGGCCTTTTCCCGCATAGTGACCAAGTCTCGCTTTGCATCGGAATATATTTTATCCTGAAAGTATTCCGTGAATTCATCAATTAAAGTTCCCTTTTGCTCCACCCCAAATAGCAGCCGACTGGGTGTGTCACGGCAGGTGCTATGAACCGAATTATTTATAGCGTACTCAACCTCCAGGAGCTTTTTACACCAGTCGGCATGGTTTATTGGATCCGTTAATTTCCCTAACATTGTTTTAATAATCCTATTTACGCGTTCAACTTGCCCGTTGGCTTGTGGAGAGGCGACAGCAACCTTAACATGATATATATTTCGTTTAGAGACAAAATCGGAAAATTCCAAAGATGTAAAACTTGTTCCTCTATCACTAATAATTCTTCTAGGGCGACAAGTGCGGCAATAACTTCTAGAGTGCTACTGGAATTTGTTGGATACAACTTAACAAATTTAGTAAAGGCATCAAATACCACTAATATGTGCTTTCTCTTTGAGTTTATAGACGGTAATGGACCGAAATGATCAATATGCAATGTATCAAACGGAAGTGGGGTTTTTGGGATTGCATGAAAATTTCTCCCTTGGCCCTGGGTTGAGTGGCGTACATTAGGCATTTTAAACAGTTTCTAACAAACATTTCTACCTTTGGTTTCATATTTGGAAAACAATAATACATGTCTAGCTTACTAACTGTCTTATCGACGGATTGAAGTCCCAATTTTTCGTGAACCACTCGTATGACATTTGTTTCCATTTCGGAGGGTACATACAACCTCTTTTTTTTGTCGTGTTTAATCTTATATATCAAACCATCTATTAGATCAAACCCTTCAACAGCGCTTTCGGTGAGACGGTTTCTCAAGGAAGCAATAGTCTCATCCCTCTCCTGTGCTATTTGAATCTGAAATTCTACGTCATTGGTATCTATAATTAATGCTATCCCTACTTAAAGCATCAACATGCCCCATTGAGGCTCCTTTCCTATGTTGTATTTTATAATTGTAGTTCTCTAGTTCAAGCGCCCACCTAGCAATTCTTGAGTTCAGCTGCTTCCTTTCTAAAGTCATGGCTAATGAGTTGCAGTCCGTGATTATTTTAAAAGGCATACCTTCCAAGTAAGTTCTGAATCTTCTTAAGGCGTAAATAATCGCTAAAGTTTCGAGTTCGAAGCTATGGTACCTGGATTCAGCGCTTGACGCAGTCTTTGAGAAATAAGAAACTGGATGAAATTTGTTGTCGTCTTGCCTCTGCAGTAAGACAGCACCAAATCCAATTGTACGAGGATCACAGTGCAATTCTGTTTCTCTATCACTGTTGTATATTGCAAGAACTGGACTGTTGGGGACAGTCGAAATTTTATTTCATTAAAGGCATTGAGGCAATTGCCATCGAAATTGAAATAAGAGTTTCTCTTAAGAAGGTTTTGCAGTGGCTTGGCTATTTGCGAAAAAGACGGTATAAAACGACGAAAATATGAAAAAAGTCCTAAATAAGATTGTAGTTGTTTCTGAGTGACGGGTACTGGGAAATCGTGTATACTCTTAATATGCGAATCATTTGGCCTGATACCTGATTGCATACCTGATTCATAGCCCAAGTAGTCTATTTCACAATATCCAAATTTCGATTTAACAAGATTGAGTTTTAGCCCTCGCATAGACAACCGTTCCAGAACAGTATTAAGTGTATCTTTGTGCTCTTCAAAATCCTGGCTTCCAATAAGAATGTCGTCCATGTAGAATATAAGCGTCCTCCTATTTTCGATCAAGTCACGAAATACGCTGTTAATAAAGCGTTGAAAGACAGCGGGGCATTTTTTAATCCAAATGGCATTTTAAGGTATTCGTATTGACCATTCGGTATACGGAATCGAACCAGGTTCCATTTGTATTTGGTGGAAACCACTCTTCAAATCTAATAACCAAAAAAGTTTTTGTTTTCAAGGAACTCAATGCAGTCATCAATTAAAGGTAAGGGGTAGTTATCCCTAACTGTTATCTTGTTCAGGGCCCTATAGTCAATGCACAAACGAGTCTTACCATTTTTCTTTTTCACCAGCATGATTGCAGAGGCATACGGAGGGTTACTAGGCCTAATTATATTTTCCTTTAACAACTCGTCTACCATTGATTGAACCTCGCTTCGTTCTGAATAAGAAAGTCGTCTGGGATTACAGTGAAATGGAATATCAGTTGTGAGATGTATCTTCGTAATGGTATTTAAATAAGTCTCGTCAATAATTTGTTTTAACTCTAACTGACGACGTTTCAATAACTTTATATCTACGTCGAATCAACATTAATAGCGAATGGTTTGTCAACACTACAAACATAGATTTTCCCGAAGATGTGAAGTGGTTGTTGTCTTTAGGCAAAAAATTTACAGTCCCTACAACACAATAATTTCTCACCTATACACACAATAGCTGAAATGGAACAAGTGTTTGAAACATTAGAAACTGAAAATGCAGAAGAAGTAGCAAAAAACCAATTATGCAGCAGAATTCTTCATTTTAGGCGTAACATTAAACATAATTCCGTAGAGAAATTTGTACTAGAGACTTACAAAAAACAAAAGCTTTTCTAAAACTTCAGAAAGATGACATAATCGTAACAGACGCGGATAAAGTGAACAAAACAGTCGTTCTATACAAAGCTGACTACAACACGAAAATTGAGAAACTACTAGGAGATAAGAACACCTATAAAGCGATAAGAGCCGACCCAACGTCCACACTTCAAAGGAAAAACAACAACATAATACTCGAACTATTCAATGGAAAGCACCTTAGCTTAAAAGATAAATAACAATTGACCAGCCCAGCATCGACAGCACTTCGTTTATATGGACTGCCTAAAATCCATAAGCCTGAATGTCCCTTACGTCCGATTGCCTCGTCTATCAATGTTCCACGTTGTCACTTGTCCAAATATATAGGAACAATTCTTAAGTCGTTGATTTCCACCGAATACAATATTAAAAACTCGTTTGAGTTAAAAGAAAGACTGCAAAATTTAAATATACGTGATGATGAATTGTTAGTGTCGTTTGATGTCGTCTCGTTATTCACTAATATACCAACAAATATGGCCTCCAAAATAATAATGCAAAAATGAGATGAAATAAAAGAAAATACGAATATACCAAAGAGCAAGTTTCACAATATTTTAGAGTTCTGTTTAAAAGATAACAATTACTTCGTGCACAACAACAACATATATACACAAATATAGATGATATTTTCGCCATCATCCCAAGAAAAGACACTAACATAATATTAGATGTTTTAAATGAATATTATAACCGACTAAAATTTACGATCGAAAAAGAAGAAAACAACAACATCCCTTTTCTAGACACCCGTATACACAGACTCAATAACAAATTAATATTGGATTGGTACTCGAAACCAACCTCTTCTGGGCGCGTCATAAACTTTATATCTTCACAGCCTTTCAAATACAAAATAAATACGGCGAAAAACTTCAAACTCTGATGATAAAACAGAGCTGTCAAAAATCCATCATGATCACACTACTAACTGTCAAATGGCGGAAGTGGTTCATGCATATGGTAAAAAAATGAATAGAACTAGGAGTTTAGATGACATCAAAACCAGCGTATTGTTAGCTTAATCGTTAGCAATGTGTGCCAAAATTTCTCTGATGAGTGAAGTCTAGCAGCTTCCGAAATTGATCTATAAGAAAAGCTATGGCAGTTGTCTCTAAACATTTTTCCTACTCTATTCTATCCAAAAAAGCTTTTAATAATTAATTAAAAATGATTATTAATAAATAAAAACAATAATAATTTTCATAAAATTCCAAAAGTGAAAAATTATTATTCTTGGCCTTGAGCTCGTTTCATGAATACTTGAAAATGTACAGGCCGCAAATCAACAAAAATTGTTGGTATAAAAAAGCAATAACAAAAACCGAGAGCACACGGAAAGGCAGTTCTGATGATAAAACAGAGCTGTCAAAAATCCATCATGATCACACTACTAACTGTCAAATGGCGGAAGTGGTTTATGCATATGGTAAAAAAATGAATAGAACTAGGAGTTTAGATGACATCAAAACCAGCGTATTGTTAGCTTAATGGTTAGCAATGCGTGCCAAAATTTCTCTGATGAGTGAAGTCTAGCAGCTTCCGAAATGGATCTATAAGAAAAGCTATGGCAGTTGTCTCTAAACATTTTTCCTACTCTATTCTATCCAAAAAACTTTTAATAATTAATTAAAAATGATTATTAATAAATAAAAACAATAATAATTTTCATAAAATTCCAAAAGTGAAAAATTATTATTCTTGGCCTTGAGCTCGTTTCATGAATACTTGAAAATGTACAAATGTAGAACAATTATCCGGACCATATCATATCAAATTTAATAAATCAGAAACAAATGGAAATAGAAAATGTAACCCAAAAAACACAGTCTTCAGATACAAATAACCAGACAAAGCGATACTTCAGTGTCACATACATCCCTAGGCTCACAGAAAATTTCACACATGACTTGACAAAAACTTCAAACACAGACACTATACTAGCATACAGATCAAACTGCACTTTGGCAACGTGCTTTACAAAAACAAAAACACCCATAGATCTCCAACAACGTAGCAATGAAGTTTACGAAATTAAATGTAAAGGGAATGAAAAGGACAGCTGTAATAAGGTCTACATTGGGACCACGAAGCGGGGGACCGGCACGCGGGTAGCTGAGCACGAAGCAGATATCCGTAAACAAAAACAAAGCACAGCTTTGGCACAACATTCAATAGAAAATAAACACACAGCTGATTTTGAAAACATAAACATAGACATCGAAATGAGAGAAAAAGCGCGTTACACCTTATAGAGCCTAAGAATTTTGCAAAAAAGAGGAAACACAATAAAAAAAAAGAAGATACAGACAACATCGCCGCTGCGTACTTATTATGTTTGTAATTTAGTTTTTTTTAGTATGACAAGTTTACCGCATGTAGGTGGTATCGATTTTTGACTACATTAACTTTTTCAATTTTCAAATGTTTTTAAATGTTTTTGGTAAAAATTGTGTTTTTCGTTAGTTTCCATCATTGTAAGTAAAAATAGTTTTTGTCCAATACTTCAAATTTTAAATCCATAAGTGTCTGATTGTGTTTTTTGTTGTTCTTGTTTAATTAAATAAATACAGTGTCACGCTCCTGAAGATGCCAAGGAAAATTGGCAAACGTCGAGCTGTAAGGTGGAATATTGCACCCGCCACAATAGATCTGCGTAGCTTAAAATACACATAAATATTATTCAAACAGATCGGAAGAAAATTATAAAAATTATTTCACTTAATGTTAACTCGCTTATAAGTTTAAGCAGACGACTGAATTTAAGTAAATTTTTAAACGAAATGAAACTAAGTTAAATCCAAAGAATAAACTAAAATTTTTTGGATACAAGCTAGTCAGTAAAGATAGATCGGCAGGCGTACGAGGTGGTGTCACCGCGATTCTAATAAAAGAGATCATCAAATTCACCAAAGTTTTTTGTCATAAAATCGACTACTTAACACATCTGGAAACTATCATAATTTAAATACATATGCCTCCAAATAACATAATTTATATAATAGCAGCATACTACCCGGCAGGGAATAACAATGCCATGTTTAAGACAGAACTCAACACAGTTTTCGAAGCTCTAAACCTCGAACTACTTAACCATTATTACATACTAGCAGGGGACCTCAACAGCAAGCACGTGGACTGGGGAAATGTCCAAGACAATCCTAAAGGCAAAGAACTGAAAGATTGGCTTACCTCAAATTCAATTAAATTCAGATGTAGCAAGTACGCCTCATTAAATGCTTCATACATAAGAACAAACTCGTTTCTAGACGTCTGTATTGCCGATCATAGACTAGACATATTAAAAACCAACGACACAGTCAACTGTCTAAACTGCCTTGACTATGACAGCGATCATAACGCTGGCCTACAAACAAACGAACTGGAAAAAATTTAAAACCACTGTGACTTTAGAGTTCCAGAATGAAACTCAGAAACCAGACGATAGAAACTTAAAAAATAAAGAGATTGACCACCATTTAATTAAACAAATAACAATTAGAGGAAAACTTGAATTAAGCAGCTTGCAAAACTACACGCAGCATAGCCTATGGGTTAGGTAGCTGCGCTTGCAATCAAAGTGAGTGGGTTCGATTCTCCACAAGATCCTCTGAAAATAGCTAAACTATATGAATTAGTCTGACGAGAAATCATGGCTGTTTTCGAAATAGTACTATAACTATAGCCTGTATTTGTTTGTTGCTTTCAATTTTTCCTCTAATCAAAAATAATAATAATTAACTAAGAATTATTATCAACTGGTCTTGAGCTCGTTAAACTTACAAAAATATTTAATTAAACTTAACAAAATTATTCTAACAGCCATAGAAAAGAACGTTCCAAAAACTAGACCAAACAGCACTACTCATATATTGGCTAACGTACCCATTATAAAAACATTACTTCTTGAAAAAAGTAAAACTCTAAATATTATAAAAACATATAACCGCCTTGAAATACAAGGCTCCTATAGCACAATGCAACAGAAAAAAGCAAAACTAAAACAAATCAAGAAACTAATACAAGACAACATTAAAATACATATAAATAAGCAACTAGAACTCAGACTTTCTAATATTATTGCTAGCGACCCTTCAAAATTTTCAAAAATCAAAAAATCATTCCTATCCCCTATTCCTCTCCCCTCATCCCAATTACTACAGGAAGCGGGACTAGATTGTTCCCTAATTGAAAAGAACCCGACAACGAACAGCTATATTATTAAAAACAACAAAGATATAGCCGATGTGATTGACGTCCACTTCGAAGCAATACACTCTCCAAAGTCGAACAAACCTGAAAACATAGTTCACTCACAGATAGAAGACTGCTTCAATAAGTTTTTAAGAACAAAACCCCTATGCGATAGCATCGAGGAGACCAACACCCTGTTTAGCACGCAAAAGAGAGCAAGTAGTCTTACCGAAGAACAAAGCGAAAACTTTTTCATTCTTCCTAATGACCTCACATATTTATTCGAAAACCTGAAAGGAAAACTGTCATCGGCTTAGATAAAATACCAAACATTGTGCTAAAAAACCTTCCCAAGGATATAGTACTAGAATATTGTATACTATTTAACAACATGTTAAACAATGCATATTTTCCAACGCTTTGGAAAACCGCCAAAACTATGGTAATACCCAAAAAAGACAAAGATAAAAGTAGTCTCGGGAATCTACGGCCAACAAGTTTGCTTCCCAATATTAGCGAAGTCTTCGAAGTAGTTAAATACATAAATATCAATAGAAATATCGAGAACAACAACCTAATAAGTGACAAACAATTTGGGTTTAAATATGGGCACTCGACCACCCATACCATCAATCTTTTAGTTTGCGAAATAAACTGGAATTGGAACAAAAAACATGTCACAGGAGCTTGTGGGTAAAAGAACTCATAACCAAACTCATCGAATACAAGTTTCCCCTCCACCTGATCATGTTAATTTATAACAGAAAATGCTCAGTATATTTAAATAATACAAAAAGCAGCCGTGAATTTAATATAATGAATGGCCTACAGCAAGGTACTGTAAATGCCCTACTCTTTTTGACATTTACATTCTAGATCTACTGCACAAGATAGACAATATAATAGCCTTTGCCGATGATGTGGTTATTTATCACTCAGACAAAACAATTGATAACATAAACACAAAACTTCAACTTAAACACAACGATGTAGAAGATTATTCAACAGACTGGCAACTTAAATTAAACACCAACAAATGTAAAACTATTCTGTTCCGTGCACCTATTAGAAAATGCAACTCAAATATTAAAAAAAATTGGAAAAAATGTAAAATAAAATCTGACGAAACTAACTATTTAATTCAAAATAAAGATAGTATCAAATACCTCGGTATATACCTCGATACGTTTTTATATTACAATGACCACATTATTTATCAAATAAAGAAAACTACTAGAGCATATTATTCCTATAAAAAAATTTTCTCAACCATACTTATACATAACACTCTAAAAACAAACATGGACCAATCACTTATAAGACCAATACTCACTTACGGATGTCCGATTTGGTATAACATTTCACCATCATACAAGACTCAGGAAATTAGAAAGGAGAATTTTGAGATCATGCACATCCCAATGCAGGTCAGCAAACAGTAACTTCACCAAATACATATCAAATGCGACGGTTTATAGTGCAGCAAATGTACCCAGAATTGCCTGTCATATGATAAATTTGACTAGAAAACATATCTGTGGCGTTTTATTATAACAACTTAAGTCGACTTAAGAAATTAGACCAATCAAAACTTTTTCTGGCGATTTTGAATAAGAAAATCGTGTAAGTTTGCAAGACTTTTATCGGTCTAATATTATTTTGTTTATAAACGATTGATTCTAACTGGCTTGGGTAAGTTGTGAAGCAGTTTTGTTATTTGAAATCGACAGAAAAAATTTTGATTGGTCTATTTTCTTAAGTCGACTTAAGTTATTATGATAAAACGCCACAGATATAATACGCTTCCTAAATGATACCAATAACACTTTGACACAAATGTCAAAACAGAACTGACTTTAGGGGCCAATCGCAAAGTTTATAGCATTTTCTGATAGGAGGATTACTTTTGTTACTTGTATTAAGAAGAGCCAACGTAAAAACAGTTACTTCAAAAACGATTAATACAGACAACAAACGTTTTGATACGTACATTTCTCCCAGATACAAAATGGCAGCCTCTTCCGTAATAAAAAAATGCTGGTGGCTAAACCGGCACCCGACATAACTATCGTTTACCCAATTTTATCTTTTATTATAAAAATAACTAATCAGGCATTGTTTTTTTCGTGTGTTTTCTTTGCAAAATAACCGTATATAGACATAAAAGCTTCAGGTTAAAGCAGACACCCATAAAAGCTATCAAAGTTAAGTTATACATTAATTTGTAGCTCGCCAAGTACTTGAGAACTCGTCTAAAGTCATTGTATCAGAATATTGCATACCAAAACCAATTGTTTATTTTAGTATTTAAGACTTATAATTTTAAATAAATAAACAATATTATAAAAAAAAGACGGAACGACGGACGGACGGACGGACATGGCTTAATCATTTTCTCTTTTCGTCCTGAACATTTAGATATATAAAAGTCAATATCCGTTCATGCCGTTACGTACTGCCGTTAGGCGACTAAAGTTAATATGCCTTGTGTGCGTAACACTACTAAGTATACAACTCTTGCTTACATAGTATGTTGCGATAAGCTTGGAATTCGGTAATTTGGTAAACTTTTGCCTTTGTTTTCCATGAAGTGGGCCAGGGACCGACCTATTCAAAAAAATCTTATTCATAATGAGATCTGCTTGAAATTCGGTAATTTGGTTATCTTTTGAATTTTTTTAAGTTTAAAATACCTTGTTTTGCGGAAAGTGGGGCAGGGACCGATCTATTCAAAAAATACTTACTTATGTGAATATGTTTTGACGGCATACGTAATATGTATGAATTTTGGTGAATATGTATTGCAGTAAATAAGAATATGTTAAGAATAATTTGGTATAAATAAGCTGATAATATTGATTTTTTTTTATACCAACAATTTTGTTGTGCTGATAATATTTTAATAAAGACAATCATTTTCCATGGTGCTTGATAGCAGCACCAATCCAAACTTCAGTGTTATAAATTCTTAAATAACAACATATTGCATGGGGATCCTGCTTTGTCAATGGCACCAAAATACTTTTGCTTTCTGGCAAAGCGGCAGGATCTCTTATACTGCCCTACAAATCCTAGCGGCAAACTGCTTTCTCGGTTGGCCACAGAGACGCATTAAGAACCAAGCTGGCATAGTTGGCTGGTACTCCAAGTTTAAAATTAAACCTACCTACGGGTATTGTTTTCACCGTCTTTCTTTAAAAATTTGAAACATAAAATTTCTTTAGTTTTAATGCCAGTGTGCTGAGAAACGCATTTGCTAATATCATCCGCAGTGACAGAGGCCGCGAATGAGGATAAATGGTACCATGAGTTATGAACGGCAACATTGAACTCAGTGTTATTGTTACAACCAACCACAACCGCTGACTTTTTCTTTTTCCCCTTCTTCACTTCCATTCTCTTGGAGAACGTTGATTTTCTTGGATTCAATTCGTCTGGTTTAGAAGTAACACTTAAATTATTAGAAGATACTGTGTTGTCATTCACAATAGCCAGTTACGTACCTTTGTTTTAAAAATTAAGAATATTAGGAGTAAGCAAACGCGATTATAACTCACCAACCGAGGCCGGTGCACTACAGCGTCAACAGCTGCAGCGTTAGCAGTAGCAGAATTTGCACACGAAGCGACGCGATTCTCACAATCGCTAGCAGCCAGCAGCAGTGGCGTAGCCAGGGGTGATTAGTGGGATAGTTTGAACTATTACTTTTTTCTCTCTCTCTCTATGGCGCGATATACAACAGGTATATCATCATAAACCTCCTAAGAGATTTTTGCGCCAAGCTTCTCTTCCAATTTGTGGTGTGCCGATTTGAATTTTCCCTACAAATTGGTGGGACCTACAGTTTTTTGCCGACTCCGAACGGCATCTACAAAGGAGACGAACTTTTGTTGAGAAGCCTGTCATGGCAGAAATACACTCGGAGAGTTTGCCAAACCACTGCCGAGGGGCGACCCCGTTTTGAAAAACTTTTTTCAAATCACTTTTGATGTTACCTGTACCAGGGCTCGAACCATGGACCTTCGGTGTGGTAGGCCGGCAACACTACCTTCACACCACTTTCGATTAAATAACACGATACCATTTTATGCTTCTGATTTATAATTTTCTTATTTTAGACTAATAACAAAGTGCATTTTTATGAATATATGAAATTATCTTCTTCTTCTTTAAATGGTCATCTAACCGCCCGGGCGATTTTGACCTTCCAAAATAGCTCGCCAGTCGTGTCTTCGTTGCGCCAACTGGCGCCATTTGGAAACACCGCGGGATCGCAAATCGGTCTCCACTTGGTCCTTCCATCGGAGTAGTGGGCTCCCTCTTCCTCTGCTTCCCCGGCGGGTGCCGATAAGAATACCTTCTGGGCTGGAGCATCTTCGCTCATTCGCACTATGTGGCCTAGCCAGCGAAGCCGCTGTGTTTTAATTCGCTGAACTATGTCGGCGTCTGCGTAAAGTTCATACAGCTCATCATTAAATCCTCTTCGGTTCTCGCCGTCGCCAACGCGTACAGGTCCACAAATCTTCTGCACCATATAGCAGGATGGGTGCGATGAGTGACTTGAAGAGTGTTATTTTCGTTCGTCAAGAGAGAATTTTACTTTTCAATTGCCTACTCAGTCCGAAGTAGCATTTGTTTGCAAGAGTAATTCTTCGTCGGTTTTCTAGGCTAACATTATTGTTGGTGTTAATGCTGGCTCCCAGGTAAACGAAGTCCTTTACTATTTCGAAATTATTGCTGCCAACAGTGGCTTGGTTGCCAAGGCGCTCATGCGCTGACTCTTTGCATGATTACAGAAGGTACTTCGTTTTGCTCTCGTTCACCACCAATCCCATTTTCTCCGCTTCTTTTTCTAATTTGGAGTAAGCAGAAGTTACGGTGTGGTTGTTAAGGCCAATGATATCAATATCGTCAGCATATGCCAACAGTTACACGCTTTTATAAAATATTATTCCAGCGCGGTTAAGTTCTGCAGCTTGTATAATTTTCTCCAGCATTAAATTAAAGAAATCGCACGATAGGGGGTCACACTGTCTGAAACCTCGTTTAGTTTCGAACGGCGCGGAGAGGTGCTTCCCAATTCTGACCGAGCTGGCGGTGTTGCTCAAGGTCATTTTGCATAGCCGTATAAGTTTTGCGGGGAAACCAAATTCAGACATAGCGGCATATAGGCAGCTCCTTTTCGTGCTATCGAAAGCGGTTCACGGGTTTTTTCCAAGATTTGGGGTATTGTAAAAATCTGCTTGATGGTAGATTTACCAGGTCTGAAGCCACATTGATAAGGTCCAATCAGTCTGTTCACATCAGGCTTCAGTCTTTCGCACAATACGCTTGATAGGACCTTATATGCGATATTCAAAAGGCTGATTCCGCGATAGTTGGCGTAGTTTGCAGGATCGCCCTTCTTGTGGACTGGGCAGAGAACACTTCGATTCCAATCTTCAGGCATGCATTCATCCAACCATATTCTGCATAGAAGCTGATGCATGCGCCTTACCAGCTCCTCGCCTCCGTGTTTGAATACCTCAGTAGGCAAACCATCAGCGACAGCTGCTTTATTGTTTTTCAATCGGGATATTGCTATTCGCACCTCATTATAGTCGGGTTGTGGATATGAAATTATCGGTTAGTGGATTATGCGTTTGAATATTAAGCCTATATACATATACTAGTCCAATTCGTCCTTCCATCAGGGTGGTGATCCCCCTTACTGTTCTTCCACCGGCGGGGGCCGATAAGAATACCTTCTGGGCCGTACCATCTTCATTGATTCCCACAACATGGCCGAGCCAATTAAAACGTTGGGTTTTAATTCGTTTGACTATGTCGGTGTCTGCATATAGCTCATACAGCTCATCATTAAATCTCCTTCGGTACTCGCCGTCGGCAAAGCGTAAGGGTCCGTAAATCTCTGGGAGAATCTTTCTCTCGAATACTCCCAGAGCCGCCACATCAGATGTTGTCAGTGCCCCAGCTTCTGCAGCATAAAGCAGGAGGGGTACGATAAGTGACTTATTTATTTTTGTTCTTCGAGAGAGGGCTTTACTTTTCAATTGCCAACCCAGTCAGAAGTAGCACTTGTTTGCGTGAGTGATTCTTCGTTGTATTTATAGGCTGACATTATTGTTGGTATTAATAACCAGCCCAGGTAAAAAACTCTAAAGAGGTTAAAAACTTATCTACGTAACTTTTCCGGAGAGGTAATTTAAATATTGATAAGTACATTATGCTTTACAATTGTTCAATATCCGATGTTATTTATTCTATTTGTACAAGAAGATTAAAACTCGCTTTGAAAGTAATAATATTTTCTTTCAAATGAAATAACACACTTTAGTTCTTCGGAAAAAAAATTGCCAAAAATCAGCAAAAATGTGGCATGACTTTAAAATTGAAACATTATATAAAAATAAAATTTAATGTACTACAAAAGTGCATACTCCAAAAAATTCCAAAAATTCTGAAAAAAATGTAAGACTTTGATAAAATTACTTTGAATTTTCGTGAACTTTGCGTTCATTTTTAAAACAAAATTTATAGTGTGTCTCAAATTTCAGGTTTCGATAAAAAAAAATTTTCATCCTCCCTTCACCAAATCCTGGTACGCCACTGGCAAGCAGAGTGGGCTGTGAGTTTTTGAAAAACGGTTGCACCTGTTTATCCTGAGCGCTTAGTAGGTATGGGAGAGGGCTCATTACCCTTTGCCTGAGAGCGTGTGCAATTGCATTTGCACTTTTTTCCAATAGTGGGAGTACACACACTACTAACCAACACAGTTTTAATTACACTCAAAGATGAGAAAATTTCCTCTAGTTTGGATAAGTACATTGGCAAAGTGATATTGACACATGTATCACATCTATACAAAAGATTTGCATTCGATTTTAAAAGTTTTAGGCAATGCGAGTTTAATTTTGAACATTTTAGATGCACTAGTTCACAAAAAAAATTAGAGAAGATAAAGTCTTCCTCCAAGAGTAAACTGTCACCATGATTTAATGATTTATATGGTTGACGCGAACGGCCAACAATACGAAATTACCGTTTGACGTCGGTGAATTCTTATGTCAAAATGCACATGTGAGAGGGAACGCGCAAAAACGATTCGCCTATTTTCTAAGCTTTTGACATAAGGTGTGGATGAGGAAGAAGAAGACGCTATGTCATTTGAAACGACCATATAAATTATTTGATCATGACTGTCACTGTAAATTCTAACGATAGTAAACTAACGACAGTAAACTAACGATAGTAAAGAGATTAATGCGAGCGAATAAATACACGCCTGCACGCACGAACGGTCACCCATTTATGACATGGAAATTTATATAAAATAAGGTAAATACTGGGTGCAAAAATTTCACATATTATCATGTCAAAAATGCTCACCCGTCAACAGTTTTAAATGATAAGGTTCTAATACAAAAATAACAGGGTGACACACATGCATGCATATATCGGGGTATATACATAGTTGTGTTCAATATAATATAAGTGAAACTAAAATAGATATCGTTCGACGAAATAAGAAGCTGTGATTTTAATAATTTTCAAATATAATATATCGAATTCCATAACAGAAATCACATAAAGAGAAATTTCCACATTTACACAATGTTCAGTTAAGTTAATTAAATGCCATCAAAATCGTCCAAATTTTTGTCAGAATTTGAGTACGCAGTTTTGTTGAATTTTTTTCGTCAAGGGTGTTGGGTGATTGCTACCATACAAGGCATGAAGAAAAATTTATTTTGAAAAGATACCTGCCCAAAAATATTGAAATGTTGGTGAAAATTTTTTTCCCGACGAACTAAAGTGTTGTTGGAATAAAATACAGAAGTCTCCAAGAAAACAAATTGCTAAAAATCAGCAAAATGTGTTACAAACTTAAGATTAACACATTATTGTACTAAAATTTAATGGCCTACAAAACTCCATACCCTAAAAAATTCTGAAAATTCTAAGAGTGAATTTTAGTGGTGTTTTTAAAGCGGCAGTATGCCTTTGATAAAGGTGGCAGGAAAACAACGAATAATCCTTGCTGAATAAAAACACCAGACATTTTTTCCAAACCAACATAGGAGAGTCTACAAAAAACATCAATTTGAATGCATATAACAAAAGTCAAACCACTGAAATGATCTCCAAACAAGAATCAGGGTTCCTGGTAGTAAACGCCTCACCACCGCAGCCGACGCCTAAGCACAGCAATGACATCATCTAGACAAGGCTAAGCAAATCAAGCCAACTAAGCACCAGCAGAGCCAGTCAGCCGACAAAGCTTGGAGTAATTTTTAAACTAAGTATTAACAATAATCTTGTGGCAACCTCGCGGCTGCCTGCAAACTGCCGATCACTAATATTTATATAATTAAACATTAACAAAATCTTGTGACAACCTCACGGCTGCCCGCTAACTGGCAAAACTTAAAAGTTTTACTGATTATTATCTTACTTATATTATAAATGCGTAAGTTTGTGAGTGAGTGTGTTTGAACCGTTTTCACGCCCAAACTACAGTACCGATCTGTACGAAATTTTGCACACTTATTTCCCGATGTCTCGGATAGGTAACAAGTTTCATGAAATCTCAATACCTCACATGGTTATGGAGTTATGGGCACTAATGTGACCCAACTAACCCAAAAATGTATTTTATCCAATGAATTTATGCAATTTGGTGCCCTAAAACCTTAAAATGTGCATACAATAATAAATAAATTAATCGATAACTCAGTTATCTGTCAGAATGGGGTCGCCCAAAAACCCCTGAATTTGCATACAATATGGATATCAAACGAAAGGGGGAAGGCCACAGTATTCTTTTGGACTCTGCAATAATTCGATCAATTAATCGATAACTGAGTTATCGGTCAGAATGTGGTTGCTCCAAAACCCCTGAATTTGCATACAATATGGGTATCAAACGAAAAGGGAAGGTCACAGGATTCTTTTGGACTCTCCAATATTTCGATCAATTAATCGATAGCTGATTTATCGGTCAGAATGTGGTTACCCTAAAACCCCTAAATTTGCATACAATATGGGTATCAAACGAATGTGGAAGGCCATATTATTCTTTTGGACCCTGCAATATTTCGACAACTTTATCGATAACTGAGTTATCGGTCAGAATGGGGTCGCCCAAACCCCCTGAATTTGCATACAATATTTTCCGATGTCTCGGATAGGTAACAAGTTTCATGAAATCTCAATACCTCACATGGTTATGGAGTTATGGGCACTAATGTGACCCAACTAACCCAAAAATGTATTTTATCCAATGAATTTATGAAATTTGGTGCCCTAAAACCTTAAAATGTGCATACAATAATAAATAAATTAATCGATAACTCAGTTATCTGTCAGAATGGGGTCGCCCAAAAACCCCTGAATTTGCATACAATATGGATATCAAACGAAAGGGGGAAGGCCACAGTATTCTTTTGGACTCTGCAATAATTCGATCAATTAATCGATAACTGAGTTATCGGTCAGAATGTGGTTGCTCCCTGAATTTGCATACAATATGGGTATCAAACGAAAAGGGAAGGTCGCAGGATTATTTTGGACTCTGCAATATTTCGATCAATTCATCGATAACCGAGCTATCGGTCCGAATGTGGTTGCTTCAAAACGCCTAAATTTGCATACAATATGGGTATCAAAGAAAAGGGGAAGGTCACAGGATTCTTTTGGACCTTGCAATATTTCGATCAATTAATCGATAACTGAGTTATCGGTTAGAACGTGGTTGCTCCAAAACCCCTGAATTTGCATAAAATATGGGTATCAAACGAAAGGGAAAGGCCACAGGTTTCGTTCGGACATTGCAATATTTCGATAAATTAGTCGATAACTGAGCTATCGGTCAAAATGTAAAAGCCCTGAAACCTCTAAATTTGCATTAAACATGGATATGACACGAAACGGAAAGGCCAAAGATTCATATGGACTTCTCGAAATTTTTAATAAACTAACCGATACTGCTATGTTTCGTTGTGTAAGTTAATCGATAACTGAGTTATCGGTCAAAACGTGACTAAAAAATTCATCGCCATATCTACAAAAATACTTTTAAAAACTAATTGCTATGATTTTAATAAGTTTAGTTACTATACATCAAGGCGAATTCATATAAGATGAGAGCAAGGCGAATTTAGCATGTTCATAAATGTCAGATAAAAAGAAAATAACGTTTGCGTTTTCGGTACTTTTTCTGTCATTTAGGGAAAACAGATTCACGACGACAACGACGGTGCGGCATCTGTCAAATTATTTTTACACATGTTCTTATGTAGAGGAATTTTTCATGAATGCCGCTGTCGCCAGATTAGATCTATTTCTAATTTGACAGCGACGGTCGTGGCGTCCTTTTTTCTTTTTGTGAATGAAATCGAAAATATATGCAAATTGCTTTAAATATGTGTTGAAATTGATTAGTTTTATGTTTTTTTTACACATGCAATGCTTTTTTCTAAATTGTTTTGCTGTTGTTTGAGCTAATGCAGAACTGCCGTTGCCGCTTTCATTATTATCATGTCGTCGGTGCTTGGCGGCAATTATCGTCAAGCTTCGGGTTTTCGCCGTTGTCGTTCGCAGTCGTCGTTTTGAATATCGGCCGGGCTATTGTCGTCGTTAATAAATATGAATAAATCGTCACCTGTCAAACATAAAATCAAATATTTTGAATGAATTTTTTGTAACGTTTGAGCAAAATAGTTGTACATTTTAAAGATATTGATATCGTTTCTGCGGAAAATATCCTTTTAGTAAGTTTAGCAATTCTTCATATTTTGGTTGCTTCGCTGTTTCGTAAAAATTAAACTTTTATGAGTGTTTATATAATAATACAATTTTGGAAGCTCTCACGGTTTGTTCTGTATGTATCTCTTCTTCAATTTTATCTGGAAAATAATTAATAGCTTTGGCTTTTGTTTAGAATCCTGTATTAGAAGTTGGTGCTCTGTCTGAATTTAATTGTTTACAAGTGCTGCTAAGAAATTTTTAATATTTGGTGTGTAACCTGATTATTTCAGGTTTTTTGTATATCATTATTTTAAGGAAAATGTGAACTTTAAAACTTATCTGTTTGATAACTAAAAATGTTTTCAAAAGAAGCTTAGTTATTTTGCTTATTTCTGTGATGCGAGCGGAGCCGCGGGTAAATGCTAGTTGTTAATAATTATTAAGATTTAATTGCCCCCATGGTCTCCAAGGAGACAGTCGATGAGATTTTCAATAGATGGGAAAAATTCTTTATAGAAAACAAAGTACCTCCTCTTCAAGAGAATACTAGACAGGGCCCCTTACCGATAACGATAGAAAAGTATCGGCGTAGGGAAAGTAAAAATATTAAAGTGGAGGAACCAAAGGCTCCAAAACCACTAAAATTTAAGAGAAAAAGAGGCTAGAAAAATATAAGAAGAGAAAAGAAGTTGCCTTAAACTTATGAAAAAATTGCTTTCACAACTAATATTGAAGAAAGGCAACAATTAAAAAGAAAAGTAGAGGAATTACGAAAATTTTAAAATAAATTACTTTAATAAAAAATATAAAAAAATGCCTAGCTCAGCAAAACGTTGCCATTGGTGATACCAGTATTACCTGTTGAATTAGAAATTCAGCTACTGAGAATATGAAAAGAGGAGGAGTTATGAAAATCACTTCAGTGATTAGAAACTGTATAAATAGCTGTAAGTTTTATAAATAAAATCAGAATGAATTTGAACTCTTAAATGTTACGTTTATGCTTCCAGAGGACCACACTTTAACACATCAACCCATCACTTGGCGATCCTGCCAGACCAATCCTCCTGGGATCATATACTAGGAACTCATCACATCAGTCTAGGACAGATCAGCTAGATCACTGAGCCCTTAGGACCAAATTAATACAATCCTGCCATATCACTGATCCTCGCAGGGTAATTTCAATGCTTCCAAGTACCTCACTTTAAGCACTCATGTCAGGACTTGAATAATGCATTATCCACAAAAGCCTCGACACGCAATCTATCGATTATGGACAGCTCTACAGAAAAAGAGGAAGAAGAAGACGATAAGAAAAAAATTTTATTTTGTCGACAGAATGGGAAAAGGCATTAAATACTCTACAAGAGAAACTAATTAACTCACATATCCGACAATATCATATGCAAGCAAATCTTTTGCAAAAGCATGACTTCAACAAACCTATTATAAAAACAGAGTTGTTAGCCATTTATTGGGGAAATTATTATTTTAGGACATATCTTTATGGCAGAAAATTTATTGTCGTAACAGACCACAAACCCCTAGTATCATTATTTTTACATAGAAATCCATCATCAAAAATGACAAGAATTAGAATAGATTTGTCCGATTACGATTTCGAAATTGTATACAAACAAGCATTAACCCCCCATCAAGTTAGATAGTGACGTACTTAAGTCAATGATCCCTATTAGTAAGAATGAGCAAGGAGACAAAAAGATAATTAATGTATTAACAAGGAGCAAGGCCGCAAATTTAAAAGATAAGGAAGATAAAGAAACAGCGCAAGAATATAGAGAAACCGGTAAACGCATTAAAGAAAACATATCTCATGAGAAATTGAAATGTAATATTGAGAAAGGAAGTAGTACTACGATTGAATTAATTAATAATGAAGTGCACATAATTTGTAGCGATGACCCTTTGAATCTAGATTCAATGTTGGAGAAAGTTCATAGTTTACTAAGGAATTCACATATAAAGGAGCTAGCCCTTTGTGAACAAGATTGCATATATAAAAAGATTGATATGAATGCATTCAAGAAGAAATATAATGATTAAGAAATGAATAAACCCGCGCCGATAAAAATACTAATATACGAGTACAAAGCTACAAGGGAAATAGATAGCACGATACTTAAATACAAACTAATAGACGAATTTCACTGATCAAACATCGCAGGCCATTTAGGAATTCGAAAAACTATATTGAAACTTACAGATGGCCAAAGAATTTGTAAGCAACTGCAAAAAATGCACACAAAATGAATTTGTAAGACACACAAAAGAATCACTTGTAGTGGCAGACACGCCAATGTCGACATTTGAAACCATAACGATTGATACGATTTATAATAGCGCACCCCATGGAGAGTAAAGACGCAAAAACAATAGCAACTACTTTAGTTGTACAACTAATTCTCAAGTACGGTTTCATAAAAGCATTGAACTCATGAAGCAAGTTTGCAAATTACTTAATACTAAACAAGTATTTTCCACACCATACCACCATGAAACTATAGGGTCACTAGAAAAAAACCATAGGACACTTAACGAGTATTTACTTTCATTTGCCGGCGATTATGAATGGGACAAGTGGATCCCATATTACACTTCTGCATACAACACATCCCCACACGTAGATACATTTTACTCACCGTATGAGTTAGTGTTAATTACCCACGCTGCCAAACGACAACATAAACAAACAAACAAAAATTTATGACATTGATAATTACGCCAATGAGTTTAAACTGAGACTCCAAAACTCAATACACAACGCCAGAAACAGAATAAATGTTGTAAAACAAAAACGAAAGTCAAAATATGACAATAATATTAACAAGGTCAAGTTTGAAATAGGAAATTTAGTTTACGTAAGAGTAGAAAATAAAAAAAAAGCCAAAGCCCATATCCATGGCCTATATAGAATTGTAAACCGAAACGGAGTAAACTCCGTAATAGATATTAATGGCAAACATAAAGAATTACACAATAACATTTTAAAGAAACACTTAGAGATAAGCTAAAGCAAATAAAACAACATATACATATAATTATACTCAATACTATAAGAAATTACATATAAGCAAATATAACCATAGATGTAAGAATGTATATTCACATGAAATGTATTAGCATAACTCCACACAAAAATTTATGCGAAGTGGGCCAACTGTGTCAATCGTTATGGTTTCGAATTTCGACATTGGCGTGTCTGTCACTACAATTGGTGCTTTACGAGGTGTGTCTTACAATTTTAGTTTGTGTGAATTTTCTGCAGTTGTTTACAAATTCTTTGACCATCTGGAAAGTTTGTAGTAGTTTGCATTTAAATATCATGCTATCTATTTCCCTTGGAGCTTTGTATACAAGGTGGCGCAAAAGTAAGCTTCCGATGTTCAGCATATCGGTTGTGGCACGTGCAGTGTGTGCTGTTGCACCGTCTTGTTGGAACCACATGTTTTCCAATCCCAATTCATCAAGTTGCGGCAAAAGGAACTCGTTGATCATTGCTCTGTAGCGCTCACCATTCACAGTAACCGTTTGGCCCCGACCGATTATTGGTCAAATAAATAGCGTAACATTGTTTATTAACGTGTATTTCGCATGTGTTTACTACACAAATGTCAAAACAGAGCTGACTTTAGGGGCCAATCGCAAAATTTATAGCATTTTCTGATAGGAGGATTACTTTTGCGCCTCCCTGTATTAGTATTTTTATCGGCGCGCGTTTATTTATTTCTAAATCATTATATTTCTTCTTGAATGCATTCATATAAATCTTTTTATATATGTAATCTTGTTCGCAAAGGGCTAGCTCCTTTATATGTGAATTCCTTAACAAACTATGTAGTTTTTCCAATATTGAATCTAGATTCAAAAGGTCATCGCTACAAGTTAAGTGCACTTCATTATTAATTAATTCAATAGTAGTACTACTTCCTTTCTCAATATTAAATTTCAATTTCTTCATTTTCTTTACGTCACTACCAAATATGAAGTTCGCGAGGCTTCTTATGAGACATGTTTTCTTTACTGCGTTTACCGGTTTCTCTATATTCTTGCGCTGTTTCTTTATCTTCCTTATCTTTTAAATTTGCGGCCTTGCTCCTTGTTAATACATTAATTGTCTTTTTGTCTCCTTGCTCATTTTTACTAGTAGGGATCATTGACTTAAGTACGTCACTATCTAACTTGATGGGGGATATTGCTTGTTTGTATACAATTTCGAAATCGTAATCGGACAAATCTAGTTATTCTAATTCTTGTCATTTTTGATGATGGATTTCTATGTGAGAATAATGATACTAGGGGTATGTGGTCTGTTACGACAATAAATTTTCTGCCACAAAGATATGTCCTAAAATAATTTATTCCCCAATGAATGGCTAACAAGTCTGTTTCTATAATAGGTTCGTTGATGTCATGCTTTTGCAGGCTATTTAATGCCTTTTCCCATTCTTTGGACAAAATAAGATTTTTTCTTATGTTCTTGTTGTTGTGGTGACGACAAAAACACTCCCCGAAGGTTTTGGGGAGTGTTGTCGAATTAACAGTCCTTGGCCGGATTTGAACCCGGTACGCTCCACTACTCCCTTGCGGTACTGCCCGACTGTCGTGGTAGCGATTTATGACCAGTGAAACCTTCTAGGTCATGTCACCACTCCTTCCGTGAGGAAGGATCAGGTGGGTAATGAGAGGCATCATATCCGTAGATCAACCATCGAGTTGCACGTCATTACCTTTGTGCATATTAGTCGCCTCTTACGACCGGTATGCCTACCTCGGGCATATTCTGAACCCCTAACCCGCACGGGTTTTTCTTATCGTCTTCTTCTTCCTTTTCTGTAGAGCTGTCCATAATCAATAGATTGAGTGTCGAGGCGTTTGTGGATAATGCATTATTCAAGTCCTGGCATGAGTGTTTAAGGTAGGGTATTTGGAAGCATTGAAGTTACCCTGCGAGGATCAGTGATATGGCAGCATTGTATTAATTTGGTCCTAGGGGGCTCAGTGATCTAGCTGATCTATCCTACTGATGAGTTCCTAGTATATGATTCTAGGAAGATGTGTCTAGCAGCATCGCCATGTGATGGGACTGTATTAAAGTAGAGTCCTCTTCTTTGTGAAGGAAGAGAAGATTCTGACGATCAATAGGAATGTCGTCACATGTTCTGCCAGCGTCGCTTCAGTCTTACAAATACTGAAATCATCAATAAAAGTTGATCAGTTGAAGTTTTAGCAACAAAACTCATGGACATCCAACAGCGCAGTAAAACAGCAAATCAATATACTGCTGAAATAGAAAAGGTTACAAAATCTTTAGAAGGCGCATACATTTCTGACGGGTTAACCCCAGATTTAGCAACTAAATATGCTAAACACTCAGCTGTAAAAGCTATGTGTAAAAATTGCTCCAATGAAAAGGTAAAAACGATAATGCAAACTGGAACGTTCACTTCAATGAACGAAGCAATTTCTAAATTTACAAATACAGGGTGTTTTTTTTACAGGTTTGTTTTTCGAATAGAGATAAAGCTGGCATTTTGTGGTCAAATCTGGCAACTCTAATGTCATTTATGTTCAGTTTGGTTTGCCATTTCATCATGAACAGGTTGACAAAAGAACAACGCTTGCAAATCGTGCAAATTTATTTCGAAAATAATGGTTCAGTTCGCGAAGTTTACCGTGAGCTCCGTCCATTTTATGGTCGACATAATCGTCCATCAGAGCAATTAATTCGGTTAACCATGGATCGTTTTCGCACTACGTTTACTCTATGTGATAATACGCATCCGCAGAGACGTCGAACAGTGCGCACCGAAGAAACAATTGCCGCTGTAGAGCAAAGTGTTGAAGAGGACCCGAATGAATCGATTCGCCACCGTGCACAGCAATTGGAGCTTTGTCCATCAACTTTATGGAAGATTTTGCGCAAAGATCTTGGCTTGCGACCTTACAAGATCCAGCTTGTGCAAGAATTAAAGCCGCGAGACCATGCAATGCGTCGTGATTTTGGTGTATGGGCCGAAAATTAGATTGATTTCGATGCTGATTTTCATCGCAAAATTTTGTTCAGTGATGAGGCTCATTTTTGGTTGAATGGCTACGTCAACAAGCAAAATTGCCGCATTTGGAGTGAAGAGAATCCACATGAGACCCTTGAAACGCCATTACATCCACAAAAACTGACTGTTTGGTGTGCTCTATGGGCTGGTGGAGTCATTGGGCCACACTTCTTCCGCAATAATGCTGGAGAGGCAGCTACCGTTAATGGAGACCGGTATAGAGCCATGATAACCGACTATTTTGTTCCCGAATTGGATGGCATGAATGTGGATGAGTTGTGGTTCCAACAAGACGGCGCTACATGCCACACAGCGCACGTCACAATCGATTTATTGAAGGAAACATTCGATGAGCGCATAATTTCGCGGAATGGACCTGTCAATTGGCCACCAAGGTCGTGTGATTTGACACCATTGGATTATTTTCTTTGGGGATATGTGAAGCCGCTCGTCTACACCAACAAACCAGAAACGTTAGGGGAATTGGAAGCCAACATTCGTGGCGTTATTGCCGACATACGGCCCCATATGCTCGAAAAAGTGGTTGAAAATTGGACCTGTAGAATTGGCTTTATTCGAGCCAGCCGCGGCGGCCACATGCCCGAAATCATATTTAAACATTAATGGCATAAAATTATCCTTCCAATAAAGCCAAATTGATGGACCTTAAAACGATTTTCTTGTGTTTTATTTCAATTCGAAGTTCTATACCCGTAAAAAAAACACCATTTAGTTGTACGGAAACCACAGGCAACCCAAATTTAATTCTGAGCATACGGCAACGAGGCCAATAAAGCGGTGGTTTCCGTGGAAATTAAAAGGCATTGGTCAGGGAATAACAAGCACACTAGGAACAGTTATAGCAAACTTGAAAGGAGATGATCTCTTAATAAAAAACAAATTTCACATAGTAGAAATATAATTGCATTTTAAATTACAGTAAAGACGGAGATCGATTAATAAGACCTCATATTATAATGCACAACAAACAAACCAAATATCAATACAATTACAGTACGCGCAAGATCTGTAGCCCGATTCTATAACTTTTAACCACGGGCCGAGCGTTAAGCTTATCGCCAAATTTTGGCGTTTGTTCTTAACGAAAATGCGATTCTGTAACTCTCCTTTAACGCCGCTAAACAGCTGACCCTTGATAGTGATAAAATGTGGCAATACTTCTCTTTTCGCCGTATTTTGCACTAAATTACATTCAAAAAACTCAAAACTAATTTTTTTACTTTTACCAAACGCTAAAACACTTGCAAATATATTAACGCTATTGTTAACACCTCGAAAATAATTCGCGAAAGCTAAAAGTTAGTGAATAAGGAAAAGCGTTAAAAATGGTATCAAGCGAAGTTAACGCTAACACCTGGCGTTAAAATAGTTACAGAATCGATTTACTGAAGTAATTCGTCAAATTCACGTTAAATCTAATAATCATGAACTTTTTATTCTTCAACAGAAATTAACAGATGGTATTTTTATTGCTAATACTATAACAAGTAAAGGTCAAACTTTTCTTAAAATAATAAACACCACAGACAAAAACGCAAGTATTCAGAGCTACAATGTTAAAATAGAAAATTTAAATGATTACATATTAATTAAAGAGACTACAGAAGATAACACTAACAGTAAAGAAAAATTAGAGAGGTTAAGAAAGCATTTTCCAAATTTTGTTAGCAAACAATTAAATTCATTATGTTCGCAATACATAGACATATTTGCATTAGAAACAGAACATATAACTGCTAATAATTTTTACAAACAAAAATTACATATGAAAAATTAAAACCCAGTCTATATAAAAAATTACAGACTACACACAAGGCTGAAATAAACAAACAAGTCAGTAAATTAATAAAGGATGGGCTATTGTATTCTGACATAGAAGGCTCTATTATGGTATCCAAGAAATCCTTACCCGGCAACACTGAGAAAAGATGGAGATTAGTGATTGATTACAGAGTAGTGAACAAAAAAATAGCTGCATATAAATTCCCACTTCTAAGAATTGCTGATATACTTGATCAATTGGAATGAGCAAAATATTTTTCATGTTTAAGCCTAATGTCAGGTTTTCAGCAAATATAACTAAACCCAGACTCTAGAGATATTACATAATTTACAGCAGATGATGGCACCTATCGTTTAAAAAGACTACCATATGGCTTGAAAGTAGCCCCAATTCATTTCAAAGAATGATGACTTTAGCATTTGCAGGTCTTAAAACATCCCAAGGATTTCTATATATGGATGATTTAGCAGTACTCGTACTAGGATGCTCAGAAAAGCATATGATGACAAATTTGAGAGATGTATTTGCAACTTGCAAAAAAATATAATTTAAGATTACACTGCAATAAATGTTTATTTTCTAGTCAAGAAGTTACTTATCTTGAACATAAATGCACAAGTAAAGGAATTCTGCCAGACCCAAATAAGTTTGAAATTGTTCAAAAATACCCAGTTCCAAAGACTACTTATGAAGTCAAACGGTTCTTTGCATTCTGCAATTATTACACAATATTCGTACCAAATTTTGCAGCATATTCTAGAATTTTAACAATATTATGTAAAAAGAATGTTTCTTTGATTGGACAGAGCAGTGTCAAAAGGCTTTTGTCTATTTAAAAGAGGCATTAATTAGTCCAAATATTTTACAGTATCCACACTTTGGTAAAGAATTTTGTATAACAACGAATGCTAGTGGGTTTGCCAGCGGCGCAGTTCTTAGTCAAGAATATGAAGGCAAACAATTACCAATTGCCTATACGTCAAGATCATTCACAAAAGGCGAAATTAATAAAGCAACAATAGAAAAAGAATTAGCAGCAATCCACTGGGCTATCACTTTTTTTTTTATTAGAACAGACCATCGCCCTTAAACATACCTTTTCTCGATGAAAAACCCTTCATCAAAATTAACTACAGTTCGGTTAGATTCGGAAGAATATGACTTTGAGGTGGCGTATATAGCTGGAAAAGAAAATTACGTAGCAGACGCTTTATCGCGCATTAATATTAAAGACTTAAAAGAAATGTCGGTAGCAGCATGTAAAATAATAAAAGTTACAAGATCGGAAACCAATAGAAAATCAAGTAATGTTAAAAATGAAGAAAATAAATGTCACAATGAGAACCCTAAAATATATGAAGCGCTGAATAAATATGAAGTTAAAAGACATGTCGAGCTAGTTTTCAATCCTCCGACATTATATTTCAAAAAAGGAAAGAAAATTTGTAGCGGAATAGATATAAGAAGCCTAATTGTTGAGGCGAAGATTGACTTAGGACAATTTTTTACCAGGCTTATGAAAGAAGCCGGCAATTTAGGACTTATAAAAATACAGTTGTCCTTAGGAAACCAATTGTTTAATTATACTCGAATAGATAAGCTTAAAGAAATAGTTACCAAAGTTCTCAAAAGCTTAACATTGCATTAACTCCGTAGGTTACCCTTGTAACAAATATCGAAAAAATTTCAGAAATTCTTCATAAATATCACGATGACTCTGTTAATCGTGGCCACCCAGGAATCAATCGTATGACCAATAAAATAAGACAAAGATATTACTGGAAAAATATGAAAAATGACATTAAAAAATACACTAAACAATGCATTTATTGCAACAAACACAAAACTAGTACACACCTGAAAGAACCAATGACAATAACGGAGACACCTCCGAAATCTTTTGATACAGTAAAGATTGACACAATCGGACCATTTCCGAAATCAGTAATCGGAAATGAATATGCAGTGACTATTGTATGCGATCTAAGTAAATATTTGATTGCGATCCCAGTTCAAAGCAAACATGCAATAACAGTTGCTAAAGCTATATTTGAACATTTTATCCTAATTTATGGTTGTATGAAAACAATCATAACGGATATGGGAACTGAATACAAAAATATCTTATTTGAAGAACTATTCAAACTTCTCAAAATTGACCATTAAACCTCAACACCATACCACCATCAAACTTTAGGTACTGTTGAACGCAGCCATAGAACATTCAATGAATATGTCAGATCATACATATCCATTGACAAAGACGATTGGGATGAATATCTCAAATATTTTTCATATTGCTATGTAACAACACCTTCCACAGTACATAGTTACTGTCCATTTGAGTTAGTTTTGGAAAACCACCCCTGACTTACGAGTTTCTACAAGAAAATATAGTAAGCCCAGTGTATAACCACGAGGCTTATGATAAGGAAATTAAATATAGATTACAATTAGCACAACAAAGAGCTAAAAATATGTGCTAGAAGCAAAGGAAAAACAAAAAATTAATTATGATAGGAATATTCACAGTACGGAAAAATAACAATTTTACTTTAAGCAGGGAAAATAAGAAAATCATGGTACCTAAAAATAGGCTTAAATTAATAGAATAAGAGCACTTAATTTTTTCGAATATTGCACTCAGCCAGAATATCACTATTTTAGGACGAACAGACTAATGTTGCATAGGTAATTACGATAGTATAAAAAAAAACCAATAACACAATTTACTTTGACTCATAAGCAACAAGAAGGAGAAATGCATAAAAATTAAAACAATATATTAATGAATGGAGAGCAAAGGTTGTGTTTCGTCTCCATGCCGCCTCTCGGTCCTTTCCCTACCAATGCACTGAGAGTTATAATAACCTCTCCCGTACCCAACCAAAACGAAAAACAACTACTTTCTCACAAATCAAATCAAATCAAATTTATTATGAGTCACCCTAGCACAACAATTTTGGAAAAAATTATTAACAGTGCCAGTCACGTATGATACAATTAAAATTAAAGCTAAATGTTCTAAGAGTTCTAACAAATAACATAAAGAGGGGAAGAAAAAAAAAAAGAAAGATAAATAAATAAAAGAGGAAAACAGGAAAGATAGGTGGAAAAGGAAATTACAATAGTTGAATAACTTAATGACTATAATAAGGAGATGAGGAAATGCATATACAATACACCTGGAACAATTAGCGATTATTGTAATAATTGGTAACTTCTTTTCTAAAAAGCAGTGGATTTGTAAAAAGCTTTAATCTGGATGGTAGTGAGTTCCAAAGACGAGCCGCATTAATAAAAAATTGACGCTCGGATGTCAGAGTTCTGTGTTTAGTGTAAACAAGCAATGTAGACCTTGAAGACTGTATAAACTGAAGCCTTTGATATAAATAGTTCGGTTCCTTTGTATGAATTATTTTGTGTATGAACAGCAGAGTTCTGACTTTTAACAAATTGTCGAAAGAAATGTTTAACAATTTTTCAGCATACGCAGACACATGGTCAGATCGGTTTAGCCCAAATACATATCTGGCAATGTTATTATAAATAACATGAAGCTTGTTTCTATATAAAGAGTCACAATAGCATAAATCTCACAACCATACAGTAGCGTGGGTATCAAGTACGCTTTAGCAAGAAGTCTGATGTGTAAAGGAGTGAAATACTGAGCTAGCCATAGTGTGCGGAGCATTCCATACACTTTGCCAATTGCACTGAAAATGTGATTATTCCATGTCAGAGTTTTGTTGAATACTAAACCGAGATTTTTCGCAGTATCAACATATTGTATAACAGAACCGCCCAGCATCACTTTATCCAGGTCTTGTGTATTGAAGGATTTTCTGCGAATGACAAAACATTTAGATTTTCCAGGATTAATTGATAAACCATGCAGATGCCCATGCACCTACTCGCATCAGGTCGGAATTGAGTTCATTTAGACACGTACGAATACGATCAGGTGGACAGGACATATACAATTGGACATCGTCAGCATAAATATGCACATTGCAATGTTGTAGGGTATTAGGTAAGTCATTAACATATAGTACAAAGAACAAAGGGCCTAGGATTGAACCTTGTGGAACACCCCTGAGCACAAGTACGAAATTAGACGTTTTGCCTCCAGCACATACAGCCCGCGATCTGTCAAGTAAGTAAGACCTAATCAAAGCAACGGCATTACAGGAGAAATTAAACAGGTTTTTCAGCTTGCAACATAAAAGCCCATGATCAACCGAGTCAAATGCCTTGGAATGGTCGAGAAGAGTAAGAAAAGCTAGACTATTACCATCAATTTCCATCCGAATGCTTTCGATTACTTCCAAAAGTGCCGAAATGCTACTTCGTTTCGGTCTGAAACCAGACTGATGGTCCGTGAGAAGTCGGTTTGCATGAACATATGACACAATCTGTTTATGCATGATACGCTCCATAACTTTTGATAGAAAAGGCAAGATAGCAATGGGTCTGAATTCATTATTTTTCTTATGCACAGGAATAATCTTAGCGACTTTCCAGCACGTCGGAAAAACACAGGTCGTTAGAATAGAGTTTACTAGGTAGGTCACGTGAGGCAAAATCTTTGGCAGGATAATTTTAAGAAACTTGGCACTGGTTCCATCAAAACCAATAGCGTTGGACTTGACAGAAAGGATGGCTTCGACTACGTCACAGTCATCAACACCCACAAATTCAAGAGGACTGATGCCATCATTTACAAGGTCAGGATAACTATAGAGACGCACAGGAGGATTAGATACAGGCAAGGGAACAAAATTTACGTTCATTTCATCTAAATTAGAGAAAAGCGGATCTCTTTCCTTAGTCTTTCCTACGCCAATTGTCCTTATAGTATTCCAAGTTTGGCGCGTGTTCATAGCAAGGCTAAACTTCTCATTGTAAAATAAAGTTTTCGCTCTTTTAATTGCCTTGGTTACAGTGATTCGGGCCGACTTAAATTGTATTAATGATTCAGCAGTGCGATACCTCTTCCAACGCGTATTAGCTTTATTGCGCATATAAATTAAATGTTTAAGATTGGCAGTGAACCAGGGCCTACTGCACCGATTAACTATTTTCGTTTTTGAAGGGACATAGCAATCAAAGAGGCAGCTAATTTTATCTGGTAGAAAGCATGTTTGTTCTTCAACAGAAACGAAATTCCGGATGAGTCTCCACTCCACCGACTCTAACGCAGCTTACAGCGACTCATAATTAATTCTATTAAAGTCACGATATGTCACGGGGCCAGGTGGTCCTATTGCCCGGAAGTCATATATCATGAAAATTAAGTCGTGCTTCGAGAAACCAGAAGCAGATAATTGGTTGTAGTGGAGGGATTTTTGGAGGTCGCTTACAAAGTAAAGATCAAGGAGAGTGCTGCTAGTACGAGACTTACAATATTGCCTAAGCCTTTATTCATTTTCAAATATGTAGCATGATATCTGTCATTTGTATATTAACGATAAACAAAAGGATTAGTCATTGATAAATATATGTGTATATCGAGAACCAATTTAGATTTGGAGTTTCCGAAAAAAAACAGGTTTCTGCCAATAAAATATGTGTACGTATGTACAAAACACATATGTATTATAGTAGGTTTATGTGCAATTCCAAAGTGTAACAATAGGAGAGTGTACAAGCATATCAATTTATTAAATCGATGTTTGCGCAAACAGCAAACGGGTATAAGCGTAGCTATGGTTCGTGCGTTTGATAACTTTTCAACACCAGTAGCTTTCTGTATGTGACCATCTGCAATCACACAACGGAACGGGGCTGGGTTTCGTAGTCTTCCCAGGATTATATTAAGTTTTACTGCATATGTGCACCAGGACTTTCTGTTTATAGATCAGAATCTGGTTAACTTTGATTGCCGTAACGGCTTGGTTGTTGGACTGATAGGTACTCTTGATCGTTGGACTCGTACTCCCCGGAACGATGGAAACTTACGTGGATCGCGAAATAACTAGTTTCGCCCAAGTTAAAGCGAAATAAATGCACAACGCAATTTTAAACTTTTCGGAAACCTCTTTGAAGCCAAACTGGTGATCACTTGACTTATGATGGGCGGAAAAATATTTGATTTAGCTAACTAGTAAGAGCTTAACTCTAGACACTACTGCTCCTTACGGATATTCGGTCAAAATGGCAGAGAAAATCAACTCGATCCAGCTTGAGAGCTTCATTCATGCTCTCTTGCACATTTGACCGAATTAGCCTGGACTTGCAATAACTTGACTCGACTTAGTTTACAAAAGAGCTGAGAGTCAATTATTCAACTTGTCATCTTTTTGAAATACTTTTCATTTGACGTATTGCTTTTTAATTGCCACATGAATTTAATTCATCTAAAAATTTAGTATGCTTTGCAATATATGAAGGAATTTTATTTAAAATATTGAAAAAAGCATAGTTCTCACACGGCTCTCCTTTAACCTAGAAACTTAATTGAAAATCAAAAATCTATAGTTTTCTAAGTTTCTAAGATAAGTTCTATTTTGGGTAACTACGTACACTTGCTGCTCATTTGTTAGATGTAGGGTTTCCAAGTCAAGTTAAGTCTAAGTCTAGGCTAATTCGGCCATAAGACTAAAAGCAAGTTCGAGCTAAGTTAAAATGGTAAAAAATAAATTTAAGGCCAGCCATAACACCATACAAACTTTTTCGCTACGCGAACAAAAACTAGCCGATTTTTTCAGTCCTTTTTGCTACAAAAACTGTCGCAGCGTCGTTTTTAGGGACTTTTCAGGTGGGCAGCTTCCCAAGAACTTTTTTGTGTACTTGGTAGCGCTGCGAAACTCTGGGGAGAGAGAACGAAAGAGTCGCGTATCATTTATCTATACTTACGAAGGACTGACAGATACAGTAGGCGGAACAGCGTAACAATCTAAAATTGTTTCACTATTTGGAGATGTCTGGTCTTAACTAACAAGTTTAAGTTTGTATTTTTTTAATTTAATTAATTGCAAATGGACAGGTGCTTGATGTGACTAACAACCTCAAAATATTCGTTGTTAATTTAATTGATCTTAGATAAACGAAAGGTTGCTTCACAGCTAATGTTAATTACCATTGATAGGATTTAATGGAAATTGCTTTTTTTCTGGTAGCAGATATAGTGATTTTGATTAAAAATTACCATGAATAGCTTCACCTGATACACATTTTATTTTGCCTCTTTTTAAAATAAACGCCTTTTTAGAAATAAATGCATTTTTACTATCTTTATATTAAGTCACTTTCTTGTTTGTCCGCTCATTTCCATATGAATTTTCGGAATCTTGCAAAGTCTTTTCAGGGAACTTCCCGTTGAGCTAGACACTTGAAACTTGTAACATTGTTCCGAACTTCGTGACAATGCAAAGTGGACGAAACATTTTTTCGATAGGTGGCGCACGGATCGAGATATACGCAAAATTGCTTTAAAATTTGATGTTTTGCGATGGATTTTTAAGTAAGTTCCCGGTAAGCTAGGAACATGAAACTTGACACATAGATCAGCAATGAAATGCCATGAAATACCTTCTACACGAAATTCCGCTAGATGGCGTGCTTACCAACAAAACGGAAAATCGCTGAAAAACGGTGGGGAATCTTGCAACCGATTTCTGAGTAGTTTCTCAGTGAGCTAGAGACTCGAAACTTCTCACGTAATTCAGAACCAGGTGACAATGTAATATTTCATCAAAAAAATTTCGTTAGATGGCGCAGGGATCTACCTATTTCGAAAATTCGTTTGCACATGGGAATTTTGGGAGCGATTTTAACCAAACTTCCCCTTGACCTCTCTCTCTCTCTCTATGGCGCGATATACAACAGGTATATCATCATAAACCTCCTAAGAGATTTTTGCGCCAAGCTTCTCTTCCAATTTGTGGTGTGCCGATTTGAATTTTCCCTACAAATTGGTGGGACCTACAGTTTTTTGCCGACTCCGAACGGCATCTACAAAGGAGACGAACTTTTGCTGAGAAGCCTGTCATGGCAGAAATACACTCGGAGAGTTTGCCAAACCACTGCCGAGGGGCGACCCCGTTTTGAAAAACTTTTTTCAAATCACTTTTGATGTTACCTGTACCAGGGCTCGAACCATGGACCTTCGGTGTGGTAGGCCGGCAACAATACCTTCACACCACGGCGGCCGCCCCTTGACCTAGGGACCTTAAAATTAGCAGATGGTATAGGACACGATCACAATATTATTCGTGGAAATCGAAATTCCGATAGGTGGCGCGCTGATCGAGATAACTTAAAATCGTGCAAAATCTTTGAAAAACGCGCGGAATCTTGCGATCGATTTTTGAGAAACTTCCAGGTAAGCTAGAGACTTGAAACTGAACACATGCTTTAGAACCCGGTGACAATTCAATATTTGATCAAAAAAATTTCCCTAGGTGGTGCACGGATCTACCGATTTCGAAAATTAATTTGAAATTGAGAATTTTGCGATTGATTTTTAACTAGCTGAACTTAACTAGTGAGAACTTGAGACTTAGCACATTTGATCGAGATAAGTAAAAAATGTTTTGAGAAACGTCCAGGTAAGCTAACGGCTTTTAATTTAACATATGGCCATCTATATTACAGAACATATCCAGTAATAACTGTTAACAGTGTGTCAATTGTGCTGTTCACTATTTTGAATGAATTCGATTTCTTTGAATGCGTAGTAGGCTGTAAAATATGTATATGCACCTACACTCAGAAAAGAAACACTTTAAAGTCACTTTAAATCCAGTACAAGGAACTTTAAAATTAAAAATTTTTATGTATGAAAACCAGCCGTATTGAAAAATATTTAATCTTAAAGTTAACACTTTAAAATGTAAATTATTAATGTTAGCACTTTGAATATTAAAGTGAAAACTGTACATTTTAATATGCGCATTCTCGAATACAATTTAAACACTTTTGATTTTAATGTTCACACTTTTAACCCAATTTAAAAATGTTTGTATTTAAATAAAAAGTTAACACATTCAACCTCAAACTAAAAGCTGCCAATAAATACTGCCAAGAACTTTATACACAAAGTATTATCGATCAGCCACCCACAATTTCATGACGCCAATGTTAGAAAAATAAAAACGACGCTTAAAAAGAATAATTTTCCGGACCATTTGATAGCAGGTTTGATCGAACAAAAACAAAATAACACACATAATAAACATACCCAAAAAACACAAAATAACCAAACAAAGCGATATTTCAGTGTCACATACGTTCCCAGGCTCACAGAAAACTTTGCACACGAATTTACCAAAACACACAACACTACACTAGCATACAAATCAAATTGCACCCTGGCAACGTGCTTTACAAAAACAAAAACTCCAATAGATCCCCAACAACGCAGTAATGTAGTTTATGAAATACAGTGCAAAGGAAATGACAAAGAAAACTGCAACAAAGTCTACATAGGGACAACAAAGCGTTCATTAGGTACGAGAATAGCTGAACACGAAGCCGACATCAAAAAGCAAAAACAAAGCACAGCATTGTCACAGCACGCAATAGAAAACAATCACACAGCTGACTTTGCAAACACAAAAATAATAGACAACGAAAGAAGAGAAAGAACACGTTACACCTTAGAGAGCCTAAGAATATTACAAAAAAGGCCAAATACAATAAACAAAAAAGAAGATACTGACAATATTGCCGCTTCTTATCTATTATGCTTATAGTTTATCTTTAGTATGACAAGTTTATCGCACACAGGCGGTATCGAATTTTAAATTTTAAATGTTTTTTTTAAAGTTTTTTGTATTTATAGTATAGTTTAGTTTACCGTTTTTAGTACATAATTTCCATTTTTATGTAAGTAATTAATTACGCAATCCATGTTCACGTTGCAATATTTTCAAAGTGTTAAAATTTATATCTACTTTTGTTCTTTGTTTAAATAAATAAATAGCGTCACTCCCCTGAAGATGCCAAGGAAAATTGGCGAAACGTCGGGATGTAAGGTGGAATAAAACTTTGTTTTATTTGCACTAAAAAATTGCAGATCTGCTCAGCTTAAAATGTATACATAAAAGCTTTAGCTTTTATTTTGAGAGTGAACACTTTCAAATGCAATTTAAAAGCTTTCACTATAAACTTTAAAGAAAACACACTATTTTAAATGTTTTTAATTCACATTTTTTTATTCAAACATATTTAAATTTAAATTTATTTTATATCTATGAAATAACTTATTTATAACTCATTTATAATTCATTAAATAAAATAATTTAATTTAAAATTAAAAAATAAACCATTATATTATTATATCTTTTTTAATCTTGCATATGTCTTTCCATTGTTAATTTGATGTAAATTCATAGGCAGGCTTGTGAAATGTGATATGTTAATCAGTTTAAGGCAATTTTGTTTTATACCAGTCTCGTAAAATTTAATAATTTCATAATAAATAGTTTGATTTTATAGATACAACAATTTATTTCATTCAGTAATGCTAAAAAATTATTTTGTTTATACCCGATTCCTTTATAATGTATTATAGTCGAAACATAAACAGATTGATAGTTAATATTTTCAAAGTTCAATATTTTAGGAAAATATTCTTCTTTTGTTAAGTCCTTTGTAATAAATGTTTCAGTGTTAAAAGCATGCGGAAACCCATCTTTATACTTATGTAAAAAATTTGAAAAACAAAAAGAACTTTTCATAGCCGCTGTATAAGCAGGATTTACTCGAGATGTTATATTGTTAAAATATATTTTTGCATCTTTATGTTTTGCCTCGAAACGCATTGCCCACACAAACTTGAGAGGACCACATTTCTCAATTGCGCGTGGGTAGTGCACCAAAAAATGATGCTTAGGTTTCAAATTACCGTAAAGTAGAATATAGAAGTGATGATGTGCTTTAAATTAATTTTTTAACTTATCTAGATCGAAATTAGAAAAACTAGAATCAAATAATAAATCTACTATTTCTATTAGCAACACCAACAGTTTCCAATGCTTCACGTCTGGTGAAATTAAATCTCCTATCATGAGTGGAAGAAAATTTGTAAAGCATAAAGCCTCACTAGCTGTCATTTTTAAGTTGTACGATTGAAGTCGGTCCATAAGGAGAGGCTGCGAAATATTTCCTATTTCAATATTTCCAAACTGAAAAAATTTTTTTTCTGCTGTTAATTATGTCTAATGAAATAATTTTGTCATTTACCAAATATCATATACGCAAATCCCTTCTAAAACGTCATGCATAATGTCAAAGCAAATGTTATTTGTTACGTGAAAGCTTTTCAACTCATTAAAAATACAAACTGTTTTGACACCGGTGTCTTGAAATTTATTGTTAAATAAGTCATCTTCGTATTGAATCCAAGTTCTTAGCAGTTGTTCGTTTTCTGAAACATCAATTTTAATTTGATCTTTAGTAGTTGTACATGCTCGACAGTAACGCTTGGCATTAAAAGATTGCACAAAACCCAAAATGCTATTTACACCTAAATTATCTCCAACTAAAGGGTGTTTTTTTTAGGGGTATAGAACTTCGAATTGAAATAAAACACAAGAAAATCGTTTTAAGGTCCATCAATTTGGCTTTATTGGAAGGATAATTTTATGCCATTAATGTTTAAATATGATTTCGGGCATGTGGCGGCCGCGGCTGGCTCGAATAAAGCCAATTCTACAGGTCCAATTTTCAACCACTTTTTCGAGCATATGGGGCCGTATGTCGGCAATAACGCCACGAATGTTGGCTTCCAATTCCCCTAACGTTTCTGGTTTGTTGGTGTAGACGAGCGACTTCACATATCCCCAAAGAAAATAATCCAATGGTGTCAAATCACACGACCTTGGTGGCCAATTGACAGGTCCATTCCGCGAAATTATGCGCTCATCGAATGTTTCCTTCAATAAATCGATTGTGACGTGCGCTGTGTGGCATGTAGCGCCGTCTTGTTGGAACCACAACTCATCCACATTCATGCCATCCAATTCGGGAACAAAATAGTCGGTTATCATGGCTCTATACCGGTCTCCATTAACGGTAGCTGCCTCTCCAGCATTATTGCGGAAGAAGTATGGCCCAATGACTCCACCAGCCCATAGAGCACACCAAAGAGTCAGTTTTTGTGGATGTAATGGCGTTTCAAGGGTCTCATGTGGATTCTCTTCACTCCAAATGCGGCAATTTTGCTTGTTGACGTAGCCATTCAACCAAAAATGAGCCTCATCACTGAACAAAATTTTGCGATGAAAATCAGCATAGAAATCAATCTCATTTTCGGCCCATACACCAAAATCACGACGCATTGCATGGTCTCGCGGCTTTAATTCTTGCACAAGCTGGATCTTGTAAGGTCGCAAGCCAAGATCTTTGCGCAAAATCTTCCATAAAGTTGATGGACAAAGCTCCAATTGCTGTGCACGGTGGCGAATCGATTCATTCGGGTCCTCTTCAACACTTTGCTCTACAGCGGCAATTGTTTCTTCGGTGCGCACTGTTCGACGTCTCTGCGGATGCGTATTATCACATAGAGTAAACGTAGTGCGAAAACGATCCATGGTTAACCGAATTAATTGCTCTGATGGACGATTATGTCGACCATAAAATGGACGGAGCTCACGGTAAACTTCGCGAACTGAACTATTATTTTCGAAATAAATTTTGCACGATTTGCAAGCGTTGTTCTTTTGTCAACCTGTTCATGATGAAATGGCAAACCAAACTGAACATAAATGACATTAGAGTTGCCAGATTTGACAACAAAATGCCAGTTTTATCTCTATTCGAAAAACAAACCTGTAAAGAAAACACCCTATATTTTGTTAGTAAAAAAAATCGTGTGCTTGTATTATTCTATATAATATTTACTTCCCTGTTAGGGATTTATCAAAATATATTGTTCTAGTCTGTAAGGTATTTGATACTGTAGACTCAAATTAATAAATAAATAAATAAATAATTAAAACACAGCGGTTTCGCTGGCTAGGCCACGTAGTGCGAATGAGCGAAGATGCTCCAGCCCAGAAAGTATTCTTATCGGCACCCTCCGGTGGAAGCAGAGGAAGAGGGAGACCACCACTCCGATGGAAGGACCAAGTGGAGACCGATTTGCGATCTCGCGGTGTTTCCAATTGGCGCAACGAAGAAACGACTGGCGAGCTATGTTGGACGGTCAAAATCGCCCAGGCGGTTAGATGACCATTTAAAGAAGAAGATCCTAAGATCTGCGAAATGCCATGGATGTTTATCCAAAAGTATTTTTATGAATTAGATTCAAAATTTGATTTAAAAAGTTCAAATCTTACTTCATTGTTAACACACATGAATGAAAAAAAATAAATTTTGTAAATTTTTCGATTGTAATAATGTATAAATGTTCCAGATGTTTTCAGTTATTTAAAAGTGTTGATGTGCTAATAAGACATTTAAAACACATGCATTTATTGTCCAATAGAGATAAACTTCAATGCGAACAAAATAAATGTAAGCAAATTTTTTCTAACTTTAATTCTCTAAAGCGACATTTGTTAACACATACGAGTAAGAATATAATTTACACTTTACAAACACCAACAGAGTTACCCGCCACATCCTCCGGAATTAGGTTAGATGAACCCATTTTATCAGATGAACCTATCATAGTAACAATGCCAGACACAAGTTCACAATTTCATATAAATAGAGAACAAACCATAACGGATTTAAAAAATAAGTCTTTAGCTTTATGTCTGCAACTATATTCAAAAAGTACCATGCCAAGAAAATATGTTTTAAATACACAAAGCATGGTATCAGATTTACTAGGAACAGTTTCTGCTACAATCAGAAATATTATTTCAAATTCAAACAGTAACTTATTACCCGAACTACAAAACGATATTGACTGTATTCTTAACTTTTGTGATGATCCATTTATGGAAATAAAATCTGAACATCGAATAATTACAGTTTTGAAGGCAATGAATTTATATGAAAGCCCAAAGTCTTTTGTAATTCTTAATGAAATAGCTGACACAGTTGTTCAGAGGAACCCTACACTCGATAGTAAAAAGCATAGCATTCAAATAATGCCATTAAAATTTCAATTTAGCAAGCACTTTTGTTACCTAATGTTTTACAAATGACTTTAGAAAATACAGAATAGTTTTTAGCAGATACTAATTTTTAAAATTTTTGTAATGGCCAAATTTTTCATTCAATTAAATTAAAATTTGATTCTCAACTGGTAATACCCTATGTTTTATATTTTGATGACTTTCAAATAAGGTAGTCACACATTCTCAATTTGCGGTTGTTATTACAATTTCCCTACTATGCCACAATATATACTCTCAAAACTTGATTTTATTTTTAATGCTGCTTTTATATCTACAAAAGATTTGAAATGTTATGGAAACAGAACGTCCTTCTTCCATTTACTTGAAGAGCTTAAATCATTGGAGGAAGGGATATTAATTCAATCATTTGATCAGACTTTCAAAGTACATTTCGTTTTAGGCCTTATAAAGGGTGTTTTGTTTAGGGGTATAGAACTTCGAATTGAAATAAAACACAAGAAAATCGTTTTAAGGTCCATCAATTTGGCTTTATTGGAAGGATAATTTTATGCCATTAATGTTTAAATATGATTTCGGGCATGTGGCCGCCGCGGCTGGCTCGAATAAAGCCAATTCTACAGGTCTAATTTTCAACCACTTTTTCGAGCATATGGGGCCGTATGTCGGCAATAACGCCACGAATGTTGGCTTCCAATTCCCCTAACGTTTCTGGTTTGTTGGTGTAGACGAGCGACTTCACATATCCCCAAAGAAAATAATCCAATGGTGTCAAATCACACGACCTTGGTGGCCAATTGACAGGTCCATTCCGCGAAATTATGCGCTCATCGAATGTTTCCTTCAATAAATCGATTGTGACGTGCGCTGTGTGGCATGTAGCGCCGTCTTGTTGGAACCACAACTCATCCACATTCATGCCATCCAATTCGGGAACAAAATAGTCGGTTATCATGGCTCTATACCGGTCTCCATTAACGGTAGCTGCCTCTCCAGCATTATTGCGGAAGAAGTATGGCCCAATGACTCCACCAGCCCATAGAGCACACCAAACAGTCAGTTTTTGTGGATGTAATGGCGTTTCAAGGGTCTCATGTGGATTCTCTTCACTCCAAATGCGGCAATTTTGCTTGTTGACGTAGCCATTCAACCAAAAATGAGCCTCATCACTGAACAAAATTTTGCGATGAAAATCAGCATCGAAATCAATCTCATTTTCGGCCCATACACCAAAATCACGACGCATTGCATGGTCTCGCGGCTTTAATTCTTGCACAAGCTGGATCTTGTAAGGTCGCAAGCCAAGATCTTTGTGCAAAATCTTCCATAAAGTTGATGGACAAAGCTCCAATTGCTGTGCACAGTGGCGAATCGATTCATTCGGGTCCTCTTCAACACTTTGCTCTACAGCGGCAATTGTTTCTTCGGTGCGCACTGTTCGACGTCTCTGCGGATGCGTATTATCACATAGAGTAAACGTAGTGCGAAAACGATCCATGGTTAACCGAATTAATTGCTCTGATGGACGATTATGTCGACCATAAAATGGACGGAGCTCACGGTAAACTTCGCGAACTGAACTATTATTTTCGAAATAAATTTTGCACGATTTGCAAGCGTTGTTCTTTTGTCAACCTGTTCATGATGAAATGGCAAACCAAACTGAACATAAATGACATTAGAGTTGCCAGATTTGACCACAAAATGCCAGTTTTATCTCTATTCGAAAAACAAACCCGTAAAAAAAACACCCTGTAGATATAGACGCGCTACGTCCGAGCAACACCGAACGGCGGGTAGCTAATTTGAATAAACTTAGGCATTTTCACATAGGAATTACTAAGTTTATACTAAAAACTATAAAATCAAAAGATGATAAAAAAAATGTGAAGACCAGCTTTATATTTATGTTGCAGTACAGCAACACATTTGTCCTTAAACAAAGACAAGGTATCTGTGAGTTTTAGTTTTAAAATTTTAATCGTCCTACTAAACTTTAATCGTCAAAACTAAAACTCACAGATGTCTTGTCTTTGTTTAAGGACAAAGGGATTATAACATTGGCCCGATGTTTGTAAGTATGAGAAAAAGTAGAGATAGACCCAGCAATAAGTATACCAAAATGATCAGGGCGCTGAGCTTAGTCGATATAGCCATGTCCGTCTGTCCGTCTGTTTGTTTGAACGCAATCTATTCTCTCAGTTTTAGAGTTATATGACTAAAATTTGGTATGGTGCCGCCACTTTGTAATGTACTAATCATTTGTCGGAACCAACACGATCGGAGCAATACAACGCATAGCCGCCATAGAATCGATTGTTCCGATAACCGGGTTTGGGCTATAACTCTTGCAATTTAATAGCTAGAATCATAAAATTTAGCATCTGCTGTACATATTACATATGTAATGGATGTGATGAAGACCAGTAAGATTGGACCAACACAAAATATAGCTCCCATACAATCGCTTGTTCCGATAAACGGTTTTGGGCTACAACTCTTGCAATTTAATAGCTAAGATCATACAATTTTGTATATGTAATCTGTGTCGTGAAGATCAGTAAGATTGGACCAACACAACATATAGCTCCCATACAATCGCTTGATCCGATAAACCGGTTTTGGGTAGTAGTGGGACTATTTTCGAACAATATTCGAATAAATACTATTCGAATAAGCGAATAAAAATATTCGTTTTAAAAAATTCGAATAGTATTTTTTTGAATAATTTATCGGTTTATTCGAATAGTATTATTCGAATAGTGGTATTCGAATAGTTGTATTGAATTGCGAGAGATGTCAGAAGCGAAATTCACTGTCTTCATCGCTTGTACCTATGAGCATGCATTCACGTTTTGTATGTATACTCGTATATATTTGCGTGCACAAATGTGTGCATAAGCTGTAGTGATTATTGTTTAACTATTCGAAAAATAGGTATTCCTATACCTATTATTCGAATAATTGTCATTTATTCGAATAAAAGTATAAATTATTCGAATATTTTATAGCCTTCGAATAAATAAAAATTATTCGAATAGTCCCATGCCTAGTTTTGGGCTATGCATATCTCAATTAACGGGGTAGCACCGTCAAGTGTTGTACTTATTGTAAATAAAGATCTGGCTCTGAAAACCGTGATGCGTTGTCATGAAAGGTATAAAACCTTCGGCACAACCGAAGACAGCGCTTTCCTTACTTGTTTTTATATTTTTTAGTGCCCTTTAATGCCTATTTCGTTACTTTGTTTTGCCTTTCTTACAGGTTCTTAGGTCCTAAGAATCCTATCCCTGTTAATTACAACATCAAAATATTCGTCTTTTATTTGTGAACAACGACTGTGTTTGCAACCAAATCACTCACCGCGAAAATCCCATATACTGATTGACGACAATTATAGCGAATACATTATTGAAATTCTCGGCCATGTCCAGGCAGTTATCTACTAAGCTAAGAAGAAAGAAATCGTTGCGATTGGGTCTAGCACATGTTTAAATACATAATCAAGCCTACTTGTACTAAACATACTTGTGCCATAACAACGAATAAGAACATTACCTTAACTTTTGAATTAATTTTTCAATAACTAAAGAGTAACATGCGCAGGACAAAGAATACATTGCCATTCCCAAGCAGCCAAAGCGAACACCTTCTTCATATCTCGTTTGAGATAAGGTTCCTTCAGGCCCTTTAGGATCACCCATGAAAACCGCTTCACCGACAAAATCCGTAAAGTATAAAGAGTAACACACGTGCGCCATCCAACAAAATAAATTGGTCAAGCAGACCATACGTAAAGAGCGTGGCATGTAGATAATTGAGTACAAATAGTTTGATAAGTTCTCCACGGTCTGAGTGGGTAAAATATTTTCATCGTTTTGGTTTGGTTTTGATATAGGCATATAATCTTGAGCAACATCTTCTTCGCTTTTAGAGACTTTTTGCTGTTTTTCTTCCAGACACATTTCTCCCTTTATAAAAGTTCGAGGTTCAAACTGATTTCCTTGTTTCATCGATTTGACCTGTAATTAAACAGAAGAAAAGTAAATTTTTGTATTCTGTAAATCATAATATTTATATAAAGTTTTGGCAAGACTATCTGGTAGAGTCCGACTTATAGGCCTTTTTTGTTTTCAATAATCGAAACGCACTTCATATAACAAAGTGAAGAAAATAATAATTTTGCAGTGTTATATCTTTATATAAATAAATTTATTTATAAATATTGGGTCTAGACTTATAAGTTAAGCAAAAGACTAAAGGTACTCCAGGAATACTTTGCATTCAGTAAATTCCTGATACTAGCCATTGCTTTTGCAATTATAGCTTGCTTCGATAGCCTATTGTAAGCTAAAATTGCAAGGAATTTACCAATATTTCTGTATAAAATTTTCAAATGTTGTAAAAAACAGGCTAATTCTTTATTCATGCATATATATATGTATGTAACTACCAAATTATGTATCAACCAATGAGATATGGCCAATTCAGTCTAACTACCTCCTTTCAAGATAACTTTTATGACAAAGTAGGCATGGTAGAAAAAACCCGTGAGAAAAGAATCGACACACATCATCTCTTTGTTGATTTTAAAGCCGCTTTCGATAGCACGAAAAGAAGCAGCCTATATGCCGCTATGTCTGAATTTGGTTTCCCCGCAAAACTTATACGGCTATGCAAAATGACCTTGAGCAACACCGCCAGCTCGGTCAGAATTGGGAAGCACCTCTCGAAGCCGTTTGAAACTAAACGAGGTTTCAGACAGGGTGACCCCCTATCGTGCGATTTCTTTAATTTAATGCTGGAGAAAATAATACAAGCTGCAGAACTTAACCGCGCTAGAACAATATTTTATAAAAGCGTGCAACTGTTGGCATATGCTGACGATATTGATATCATTGGCCTTAACAACCGCGCCGTGACTTCAGCTTTCTCCAAATTAGAAAAAGAAGCGGAAAAATGGGTTTGGTGGTGAACGAGGGCAAAACGAAGTACCTTCTATCATCATGCAAAGAGTTAGTGCATTCGCGCCTTGGCAACCAAGCCACTGTTGGCAGCAATAATTTTGAAATAGTAAAGGACTTCGTTTACCTAGGAACCAGCATTAACACCAACAATAATGTTAGCCTAGAAATCCGACGAAGAATTACTCTTGCAAACAAATGCTACTTCGGACTGAGTAGGCAATTGAAAAGTAAAGTCCTCTCTCGACGAACGAAAATAACACTCTACAAGTCACTCATCGCACCCGTCCTGCTATATGGTGCACACTAACTACATCTGATGAGGCGGTCTGGGAGTATTCGAGAGAAATGTTCTTCGAAAGATTTGTGGACATCTACGCGTTGGCGACGGCGAGTACCGAAGAAGATTTAATGATGAGCTGTATGAACTTTACGCAGACGCCGACATAGTCCAGCGAATTAAAACACAGCGGCTTCGCTGGCTAGGCCATGTAGTGCGAATGAGCGAAGATGCTCCAGCCCAGAAGATATTCTTATCGGCACCCGCCGGTGGAAGCAGAGGACCAAGTGGAGCCCGATTTGCGATCCCGCGGTGTTCCCAATTGGCGCCAGTTGGCGCAACGAAGAAACGACTGGCGAGCTATGTTGGACGGTCAAAATCGCCCGGGCGGTTAGGTGACCATTTAAAGAAAGAGGCATGGTCGAAAACAGCTTTTATTTATTTTCTATGGGTGCATGTACCATAAGAATACCCTGCAAAAAAAGGAATTAGTCTAGGATTAATCCGGGATGAGTCACAATGGAGCATGCGACTAATGCCAGTTTTGATATGTTTGTATGGGTTGAAGTGATTTCTTTTGTTTGAGCATGTCCTATGAAGATACTATTTGGTCCCTTTCATTGCCAAAAGGGTAGTGTCGGACAGATTCCCTTTGCTCCCCTATGAGTACGGTCGGACAAGTTTACTTTCAACACCCAAAGTAGGCTAGAGAAATTAAAATCGACTTATCCCAACATTGCCTATAGCGGAATAGTTGGGATCAATTGTAGCCCACTGTAGACGAAAGGTATTGATCCCGGACTCTCTTTAGAGATCAGTCCCCCGATTTTTTACAGGGTAGTATTCCTCCTACCAAACTTCGTTATTTTAGCATAAACGGTTCTGAAATTATTAACAGTCGAAGTTTAAAAATTTGTTCACTCATATCTGGCCGGTCCCCCCCTTTTGAACAATTTTGTAAATTAGTAAATAGAATCATCAGTTCAATTAAGCTACCAAGTTTTATTATTATAGCTACTTTTATTATTAAACTATCTCATTTTATAATTATAATTTTCAATATTGAAAAACGAGGCGTGGTTATGCTTCGATTTCGACCATTTTACCTGTGTGCCAAATTTCATTCATTCATTCATTTAAATTTTTACTCAAGTTATCGTGTCCACGGATGGATGGACGGACCGACGGACATGACTTAATCAATTCCTCTGTTCATTCTAAAAACTTTTCCATAGGGAACTCTACATATATCTATGTCGATTAGTTATTATTATTATCAGTTTATTGAAAAAACTAGCATTTACCCGCGGCTCCGCTCGCATCAAAGAAATAAGCAAAATAACTAAGCTTCTTTTGAAAACATTTTGATTTATGAAACAGATAACTTTTAAAGTTCACATGTTCCTTAAAATAATAATAAAGTTAACATAAGAAAATAACCCTTATATTTATCACAATTTAATGTTAAATGTATTTTTTACATACCTACATTAATTTTTCAGGCAACCATGTCTGGAAACAGAATTTTTTGATAGGTTAGGCAGCCATAAAGGACGCATGCTGCTGCCGTCTAGAAGCTGCTACTTCCGGCAATTCTAATGCACGCTGTGATGCCACCAATGCCGCGTGCGGTTGACGGCGTAATGTAGCTTCCTCCAGGGTCTTGTTGGAACGCTGTGATGCCTCCAATGCCGCGTGCTATTGACGGCGTAATGTAGCTTCCTCCAGGGCTTCGTTGGAACGCCGTGATGCCACCAATGCCGCGTGCTGTTGACGTCTTGATGCTGTCACCTCTGGCGTCTGATGTATGCGCTGAGACGCCATGCGTGCAGAATTTTGTTGGCGCCGGACTCCAGCCTGCTCCGTGCTTTCAGATCTGCGAAGATTGACTTGACGTTCAGCCTGTTCAGATCTTCGTCGTTCGGCATCGTCAAACGACTCTTGCTGTCTCGCTCTTTTTAGTCTTCGAGCAAGTGCCGAGCTTCGCGAAATATTTGACTTACGTTTTCGAGGCATTATATTAGAATACAATTTTGAGGAAATTTAAAGTCAAATAAAAAATACAGGAGCTAATACAAACCGATTCAATAATATGATTTGTATTCCACAGCAAAACAAAGAAATCTGTTAGGGGAATAGAAGTTATTAAGCTATACAAAAAACCTTAAATAATCAAGTTACACACCAAATATTAAAAATTTCTTAGCAGCACTTGCAAACAATTAAATTCACAGAGCACCAACTTCTAATACAGGATTCTAAACAAAAGTCAAAGCTATTCATTATTTTTCAGATCAAATTGAAGAAGAGATACATACCGAACAAACCGTAAGAGCTTCATAAATTGTATTATTATATAAACACTCATAAAAGCTTAATTTTTACGAAACAGCGAAGCAACCAAAATATGAAGAATTGCTAAACTTACTAAAAGGATATTTTCCGCAGAAACGATATCAATATCTTTAAAATGTACAACTATTTTGCTCAAACGTTACAAAAAATTCATTCAAAATATTTGGTTTTATGTTTGACAGGTGACGATTTACTCATATTTATTAACGACGACAATAGCCCGGCCCACATTCAAAACGACGACTGCGCACGACAGCGGCGAAAAATCGAAGCTTGCCGATAATTGCCGCCAAGCACCGACGACATGATAATAATGAAAGCGGCAACAAAAGTTCTGCATTAGCTCAAACAACAGCAAAAAAATTTAGAAAAAAGTATTGCATGTGTAAAAAAAACATAAAACTAATCAATTTCAACACATATTTAGAGCAATTTGCATATATTTTCGATTTAATTCACAAAAAGAAAAAAGGACGCCACCACCGTCGCTGTCAAATTAGAAATAGATCTAATCTGGCGACAGCGGCATTCATGATTGATTGCCGCTTTGTCGTGTCGTGCCCAAAAAATTCCTCCACATAAGAACATGTGTAAAAATTATTTGACAGATGCCGCACCGTCGTTGTCGTCTTGAATCTGTTTTCCCTAAACGACAGAAAAAGTACCGAAAGCGCAAAACAAAATTGGTATTGTATGTATAGCAAGGCGAATTCATTACATGAACGTTATTTTCTTTTTATCTGACATTTATGAACATGCTAACTTCGCCTTGCTCTCATCTTATATGAATTCGCCTTAATGTATAGTAACTAAACTTATCAAAATCATAGTAATTAGTTTTTAAAAGTATTTTTGTAGATATGGCTATGATTTTTTTAGTCACGTTTTGACCGATAACTCATTTATCGAACAACTTATATAACGAAACGTAGCATAGTTAGTTTATTGAAATATCGAGAAGTCCATATGAATCTTTGGCCTTTCCGTTTCGTATCATATCCATATTTAATGCAAATTTAGAGGTTTCAGGGCTTTTACATGTTGACCGATAGCTCAGTTATCGATTAATTTATCGAAATATTGCAATGTCCAAACGAAACTTGTGGCCTTCCTCTTTCGTTTGATACCCATATTGTATGCAAATTTAGGGGTTTTGGAGCAACCACATTCTGACCGATAACTCAGTTATCGATGAATTGATCGAAATATTGCAGAGTCCAAAAGAATCCTGTGACCTTCCCCTTTCGTTTGATACCCATATTGTATGCAAATTCAGGGGTTTTGGAGCAACCACATTCTGACCGATAACGCAGTTATCGATTAATTGATCGAAATATTGCAGAGTCCAAAAGAATACTGTGGCCTTCCCCTTTCCTTTGGTATCCATATTGTATGCAAATTTAGGGGGTTTGGAGCAACCACATTCTGACCGATAACTCAGTTATCGATGAATTGATCGAAATATTGCAGAGTCCAAAAGAATCCTGTGACCTTCCCCTTTCGTTTGATACCCATATTGTATGCAAATTCAGGGGTTTTGGAGCAACCACATTCTGACCGATAACTCAGTTATCGATTAATTTATCGAAATATTACAGAGTCCAAAAGAATCCTGTGACCTTCCCCTTTCGTTGATTGCAATGTCCAAACGAAACCTGTGGCCGTTCCCTTTCGTTTGATACCCATATTGTATGCAAATTTATACGTTTTAGGATAACCACATTCTGACCGATAAATCAGTTATCGATTAATTCATCGAAATATTGCAGAGTCCAAAATAATCCTGTGGCCTTCCCCTTTCGTTTGATATCCATATTGTATGCAAAATTTATGGATTTTTGGGCGACCCGATTCTGACCGATAACTCAGTTATCGATAAAGTTATCGAAATATTTCAGGGTCCAAAAGAATACTGTGGCCTTCCCCATTCGTTTGATACCAATATTGTATGTAAATTCATGGGTTTTTGGGCAACCACATTCTGACCGATAACTCAGTTATCCATTAATTGATCGAAATATTGCAAAGTCCAAAAGAATACTGTGGCCTTCCCCTTTTGATCAATACCCATATTGTATGCACATTTCAAGGTTTTAGGGCACCAAATTGCATAAATTCATTGGATAAAATAAATTGTTGGGTTAGTTGGGTCACATGAGTGCCCATAACTCCATAACCATGTGAGCTATTGAGATTTCATGAAACTTGTTACCTATCCGAGACATCGGGAAATAAGTGTGCAAAAATTTCGTACAGATCGGTGCTGTAGTTTGGGCGTGAAAACATTTCAAACACATTCACTCACTCACAAACTTACGCATTTATAATATAAGTAAGATTAAATAAATTAACCTAAACAATGAACTCTAGCTTTAGCAACATTGGCTATCAATTTTTACAGTTACATAGTTTAAATAAATTGCGTAACTTCTTAAAATAAAAAAATGTACTATAAACTCAATATAGTGTTAATTATACTTGAAAATATATGTTAAGCTTACAAAGAAATATAATGAGTTTTTTATGTTATCATAATTGACGTTAAATAGTGTTTTCTATTAGATTTTTGTGTTCTATTCTTGAATGTCCAAGACGGAATCGTGTGTAAACTATGTTGCGTCTTCTTGGCAGCCCTGTAGGGAAGATTGGTGCTTGCTCTGGGGGATTAATGATTTTATAGTAGTGTGAGTAGTTCGCATAGTGTCGGTTGGTTCATTTCATATAAGATTTTAAGACTATCAGGCCTATGCTGCATTTCACTTTCACGCGATTTCGCTGTCATTAACCAGCAAATTTACATAGTTACAACACACACTCGAAAGTGAAGTGCAGCACATGACTGTATGTCTTTTATATCCTCTTTGCTTTCGTAGCTAATTTTGCTGCTGTGACTGCGAGGCAGTTACCTTGTATTACTACATAACCAGGTACCCATAGGAGTTTGATTTTATTAGAATTTGTAATCGGAAATGGTTTTGTCGTTACAGTTAATGTTTTTAATTGCATTTAGTGCAGATAGGGAGTCGGAGCAGATAATGCTTTTCTGGCGGCTGTGTATTGCGTTTTTAAGTGCGTATAGTATTGCTGTCGCTTCTGCGGTGAATATCGGCGTGGATGAGGGAAGTATAGCTGATGCTATTGTATTATGTGCCGTGGTAATGCTAAATGCTACGATGTGTTGGCCCCTGGAACTATCTGTGTAAAATATGTTCCAGTTGAAATGGCTATCACGAGTGTTCAGAAATTCCTGCTGGTAGATGTCCGGCGCTGTGTCTTCCTTTTTATTACCTTTATATTAAGTCACGTTCTTGTTTGTCCGCTCAAGTCTTTTTAGGGAACTACCCGTTGAGCTAGGCACTTGAAACTTATAACATAGTTCCGAACTCCGTGACAATGCAATGTGGAGTAATTTTTTTCGATAGGTGGCGCACGGATCGAGATATACGCAAAATTGATTTTAAATTTGGTATTTTACGATGTATTTTTATGTAACTTCCCGTTAAGCTAGAATCATGAAACTTGGCACATAAAAAAATGGTGGGGAATCTTGCGATAAATTTTTGAGTAACTACTCAATGAGCTAGAGACTCTAAACTTCTCACATAACTTAGAACCCGGTGACAATGCAATATTTCATCAAAAAAATTCGTTAGATGGCGCACGTATCTACATATTTGGAAAATTCCTTTGAAGTTGAAAATGTTGCTGTCGGTTTTTAACTAACTTCCCCTTGACCTAGGGACCTTAAAATTCCGATAGGTGGAGCGCTTATCGTGATAACTGAAAGTCGCTGAAAAAGGGGGGGAATCTTGCCATCGATTTTTGGAGAACTTCCCGGTAAGTTGGAGACTTCAAACTGAACACGTACTTCAGAACCAGATGGAAATATAATATTTGATTGACAAAATTTCTGTAGATGGCGCACGTATCTACATATTTTGAAAATTCGTTTGAAATTGCGAGTCCTGCCGTCGGTAATTAATTATTAACAAAACTTTCCAAATCCGTTTTTTGACAGATATCGAGAATTCTTCTTATTTTAAACCATCTCGCGAAAGATCACAAATGTAATATGTACCATTACAAAAATAAAGCAAAGGCAATTATGATGTAAGTAAAATTTTGCCTTATAGCTTTTCATATTTGTAAAATTTCATTGTTGTTTACGTCAAAATGGTTGTTAGCACTCGTTACATACAAGGTGGCGCAAAAGTAAGCTTCCGATGTTCAGCATATCGGTTGTGGCACGTGCAGTGTGTGCTGTTGCACCGTCTTGTTGGAACCACATGTTTTCCAATCCCAATTCATCAAGTTGCGGCAAAAAGAACTCGTTGATCATTGCTCTGTAGCGCTCACCATTCACAGTAACCGTTTGGCCCCGACCGATTATTGGTCAAATAAATAGTCAGCAATATTCCGCGTTCTGGAGCAGTGTAGCGTAACATTGTTTATTAACGTGTATTTCGCATGTGTTTACTACACAAATGTCAAAACAGAACTGACTTTAGGGGCCAATCGCAAAATTTATAGCATTTTCTGATAGGAGGATGACTTTTGCGCCGCCCTGTACATATCTTCATAAGGTACAAGTGTGCAAACAGTTTTGGGGAAGTGAGGTAATTTTTTGTTGAGTAGTGCATTAAAATGTGTATCCAATATTCGCTTTGTAGCCGATAGATACCTTGCGGGTGAAGAGTAGTAATAGTCGTATCGAATTTATAAAAAAATGTGGCAATTAACAAAGGAAAAAATTAGTAAACCGAAGACACTGCTCTGTTGGTTGTACCTTCTAACTAGTGGCGGGAATCGAAGGGAAGTATGTAAGAGTTTCCGATGATCGATGATCTAAAGCCAAAATTGGTGAACATGTCAAAAAACCTGAATGCAGACCTATTCCGCCTAGTGAATTTAGATTTAACTCTCGGTCAGACCCATATTTCTACAGTCACATTCAGTACACATGAGTCTGGATGGACCCACATGCAAATTGTATACATTTACGCAGAAATATAAGAAGAATGCACAATTTTTTTTATTTAAATTTATTTATTGTATGGTATTTAAATATTTATTAAAATTTCTGATTTTATTTTGAAAATAAATACCAAAAAAAAATTAGGTTATATTTTGTTCTCTAAATACATTGGGTTAAAATATTGATAAAAGATGTTCAAAATACTTTATTGTGCTTGCGGAATACAACAGAAGCAAACGTAGTAGATTTTTGAATGTTGCATCGAATGTTGAATAGAGTCTTTTGTTATGGTTTACTTTCAATTGATAGTAATTGTTACTTGGTTCAATGCGGTTGGTTGGGTGACAGTTTTGATTCACCTTCCGGTTTGACGTTTAGCTACGGGAAAGTGCGTGATTTTTGCTGAAGTGGCAGCACCAAATGGTTCAATCCGTTCATAGCAAGCATTTGAAGGTAACGACCAATCAGAATGTTCCACCTGGCAATAATCACGCCACGTCAACGGGTAACGGAACTTTTCCATTGCGCAGTCGCGTTAAGTGAATAATTTTGGGCATAGCAGCGTCACCGGTATTCGACCAATTCAAAAAGATACCGGATTTGAACGGGAGCGGTCGTGCGCGTGTAAAAAGAAAAGGAAAAAAATGTTAATATCATTTCGCGAAAAAGTTGTTTAAAAAGTGATTGCGTTGTTTTTCTTCGTTATATGTATATGTGTGTACATACAGAAGTATAAATTTAATTATTTCCACAGTAAAAGAAATCATGTTACGCGTGTGAATATACTTTACAGCTAACCTACAGCGTCTACATATAGGCTTACTATTGTGAAGTACCTAAATATCAATATACCTGGACAGCAAAATCAGTGTGTGTGCGACCAGTATGCCTACTCAAGATGTTTAACCAAGAGCAAAGCGATTCTGCTCATTCAAAATTTGTCTTGCTTAGCGAACTACAAAAAAGCTTACCGCCTTAATCAAATTTATAATTAAAAGTGCATAGCGTGCGGTGCTGTAAAAGACTTGCTAGTAAAGCATAAACCTAGACAACAAAATACTAAACAAAAATCTACAACAACCAGCAGCAGTAATTACAGCGGGGGCCGCCCGCATATAGGCCCACCGCCATAAACCGCAACAGTAACAACGCGCAACAGGGCGCGCAACAACCAGCAGCAGTAATTACAGGGGGGGGCGCCCGCATATAGGCCCACCGCACGACGACAACCAGCAGTGACAACAGCGGGGGCCGCCGTAGTATAGGCCCGCCGCACTAACCCAGCAACCACAACACCACCAGCAACAACAACAACAGTAGCGCGACCAACAGCCTACTGCAACAACCGGGTGAGACCTATCTAATATAGACGTAGTTTTTTTTTATAAATTAAGATTTAAAAATAGGGAAAATTAAATGTAAAGTTTATTTTCAAAGCTAGAAGAAGAGAAAACACTTAAGAGAAGAAAGTAATATAAATTTAAATGAAATATGATTAGAACTTAGATACGAAAATAAACTTAAATTAGAGAACTTATTAGATAAGGCTTAGGTTAGCTATAGCTAAACGAGGTAGAACTTAGAAAAAGAACCAAAGTAAAATTTAATTATTAAAATAAATGAAAATAATAATAACATATAAATTAAAACTAAAATATGAATAAAATTCTAGTAACCTTACTTAATAAACCTAATAGTACCAAATAAAATGGCCAAATAATAATATATATATAAGCAAATAAAGAAATCCATAATTATCTGAACCATAACATAAAGATTATAATAAAATCAATGCATTTTTTTTGTAATTTGCAATAAATTAAGTAAATTTGAACCTTGCATAAATGTCCCATATGTTCTAAAACTCTGGTTGTTTGTAATATCTTCATTGAAATATTTTTGAAAACCCATACAGATGGCAATCGTTTTTTTTTGCTTAAGAATTTTTTTTCATGTTAACTTTTTCTTGGTTCTAATGAAATTACTCTTCAGCTCATAGTAACACTCTTTCATAAAGTATTTACTGGAAGAGTAAATGTACAAACCGAATATGTAATATTAGACATTGTTCTTTGCTTTTTTTTCCCACTTAGTTAATTAAGAAAATGAGTTGTAAATAAATTTTGTATAAAATGGGAATGCTTAATCTCATTATTTAGAAGGCATATAGGATTTTAGGTAAGGGGCCATCGGGATTAGTTTGGTGCACCGATGGCCATGGATGAGGGTGGGCCAAGCACCGGGCGTCGCAACAACACCCGCGGCGCCCCCTTATATTGTTCGGCCTCTTTTTTTATTTTTCCTTTTTCAGCATGGTAACCGGTCATTTCCGGTTCGTTTTTTTTTAATTTTCAGGGTTTCTTTTCGGTTAATTTAAATTTATCTTTGTTTTCCTTTTTCCGTTCGTTATTTCAGTTTTAATTTCGTTTCATTTTCGGTTATTTTTATATTTGAGTTAGTTTCGCTTTCGGTTATTTTTGAATTTTGATTTTCATTTTAAATATTTTGTTTGCCGTTTCTTTTAATTTTTAATTCGATTTTTCGGTTTTTTTTATTTGAGTTTGAATATTTAAATGTCAACGGTCTATCCGTGGCATCCGGTGTTTTAACCGGATGCTGTTTTAAAAGTTGTTTTGCGCGGCTTTTTTGCGTTTTCCCCGCGTTTTCAAAAGGCATGATATGACCTTTTCTCTGATTATGGCGCAGGACGGTAAGGTTGGCAAGAGCCCACCCCAGCCGACAATGACTAGCCACAGTGCGACCCTAGATCAAGCCGACCGCCTTCCTTACTGCTCCATTTTGTTGCGAAAACCATAACACTTTCTCAATATCTTTTGATTTGATTGTGCACAAAGTCTACAATATTTCTTAGTAGCGAATGTATCTGCACCGCTTTTTGTTAGTTTTATGAGGGGTTTCTGAAAAAGAAAGAACAAATTCGAAAGCAAAGAAATTTCAGTATAGATTATAGAAAGTTTAACAAAATTTATAAATACTCACGTTTATTTGTTTCCCCAAGAAGGCCTCTACAGCTGTCGGCGCGCTAAATTGTTTCGGTATATGAACGTTGTTTATTCTTTCTTCAACGTTTGGTAAAATCAATGAACTAGCTAATGTCCATAGAAAGTTGTGCCAAGCGTTCGTTTCGTTGCACGTTTCGTAGTAAAATGCGTTACCATTTGGTCCATACAATCGACATCAGCTTTATTTGCTAAATAAAACAGTATTGCTTCAGGTTTATTTGCTTCACCAAAACACTCTTTTGTGTAATATACGTTAAAAATTAAACTTACGACCTTGTTCTTTTTCGGCACATGACTCCAAATTATCGTGTAATCCAAAACGAGATGATAGAATGGGACGAGCAGGATTTTTTTCGATTCGTTTGGAATACACCTTTTATTGGCCCGAATAGTGCCAACGAAAGTCATACCAAGTTTGGCAAGACGCTTTGCACCTTCCAATGTTTTAAAAAAAAGTACACAGGTCAACAAAATAAGAGTTTTGGTTTGGTGCAGCTCTACTTGTAACCAAATTTGGTAGTACTCGGTACCTTGATAAAAACATTTCGCCGCTTCTATCAGTATACAAGTTGTTAATACGTCTTCATAAACGTCAGAGAAATTGCCAAAATAATGTGAACATTTTTTTTTTTTGTTATTTTTTTCATTTTTAATCACGGTTTTGTCGAATAATTTGTCAACCAGTGCATATGTAAATTATTGTAAAACAATCTCCTATTAATTCTGCTTTCAAAGACATATAACTTTTTTGTATCCGCATAGATCTTCCTGGGATTTTCTACTTTAGTACATTTCTACTGTGAAAAAATTAAAAAAAAAAAAATTATATTTTATAAAAAATTTTTCCTTCCCCTTTATTTTTAAAATTTTCTGTAATTAGTACTTTCAGGAGCGCGGTTGTCGGTTCAGTGTTAGTGCCTTTCTATAAATAAATAAAAAAATTTCAATATCATGTCTTCATCACGAGGTAGTTGTGTCAATGACCCAAATGTGTTTTGCTACATTTGTGGGGAATACGCAGTCCAAAAATTCAGGAAAAGTAACACAGATTTTATAAAAAGTGCTTATTTTTTGTACTTTAAATTGCAATTTGTAGACAAAAACAGGCCGTGGATACCTCTAATAGTTTGCAAAATGTGCTGTGAACATTTGAGACAGTGGGTCAATGGTAAAAGAAGCCATATGAGATTCGGCGTGCCTTTGCAATGGCGAGAACAAACAAATCACTTCGATGACTGTTACTTCTGTTGTGTCGATTTGCGTGGTGTTAATGTTAAAAAAATTATATTTATATCCAAACGTTCAATCCGCTAAGAGACCTTTACCACATTCAGAGGAAGCACCTGTTCCAACATTTTAATCTACCCGTGAATCATCGAATAGTGAAGTGTCTAGCGATAGTGATATCGAAGAAAAAGCGTCTACTGAGCCAACAACTTTTACCCAAGTAGAATTAAACGATCTAATAAGGGAACTTGAATTATCTAAGGAATCTGCAGAAATGTTGGCTTCTAGATTAAAAGAAAAAAACTTGTTGGCTACAGGTACGAAAGTGACTCTCTACCGTACAAGAGAGCAAGACTTGCTGCCATTTTTCAATTTGGAAAATGATATAGTTTTTTGTTCAGATGTGCAAGGCCTCGTTCTCAAAATGGGTCTTTCAGAATACCACCCAAATGAATGGCGTATCTTCATAGACAGCTCTAAACGAAGCCTTAAGTATGTTCTTTTACACAATGGCAACCAATATGGTTCAATTCCCATTGCTCATTCAACTAAATTAAAGGAAGAATATCAAAATATTGCACTTGTTTTAGACAAAATCAAGTATAACGAACATAACTGGAGTATTTGTGTGGATCTAAAGATGGTTAAATTTTTGTTAGGACAACAAAGTGGATACACCAAATACCTATGTTTTTATTGCCTGTGGGATAGTCGTGCCAAGCACCAACACTGAACAGAAAGGGACTGGCCTGTACGTGAGATGTTGGAAATGGGAAAGCAGAATGTGATAAACCCACCTTTAGTTACAAGAGATTATTTTGCCACCCTTGCACATTAAACTGGGTCTAATGAAACAATTTGTGAAGGCGTTAGATAAAAATGGGCAATGTTTTCTTTACATAACGAGAAAATTTCTTAGGCTAAGCATAGAAAAAATAAAAGCGGGTATTTTTGATGGCCCACAGATAAGAATGTTGATAAAAGATACTGATTTTTCTAATTCAATGATCAGTTTGGAACCGCTTGCGTGGAATTCGTTTGTTGAAGTTACTAAGAACTTTCTGGGAAATCACAAGTCAAGTAACTACTCTGATATTGTTAACAACATGCTAGAGAATTACAAAAACTTAGGATGTAACATGTCCATCAAAGTCCATTATCTCCACAGCCACCTTGACCAGTTTCCGGAGAATCTTGGTTCCTATAGCGAAGAACAAGGCGAACGGTTTTACCAGGACCTAAAAACTATGAAAGAGACGTACCAAGGCCGATGGAGTCAGCATATGATGGCTGACTACTGCTTGGGAATGCAACGTGATTGTCTTGCCATACCTCATTCACGAAAATCAGGTAAACGAAAGTTTTTATGTAAATAAAAAGTTAATAATAAAATAAATAACAAAAAACTTCTTTTTTTTCACAGTAAAAATTTACTAGAATAGAATATATTAGGAAGATCTACGCGGATATAAAAAAGTTATATGTCTTTGAAAACAGAATTAATAGGAGATTGTTTTAAAATAATTTACATATGCACTGGTTGACAAATTATTCGAGAAAACCGTGATTAAAAATAAAAAAATTTAACAAAAAATTGAATTTTTCACATTATTTTGGCAATTTTTTTGACGTTTATGAAGATATATTAACAACTTGTATACTGATAGAAGCGGCGAAATGTAGTCTTTTCAACGACATCAAAACTGTGTTGATAGAATAAACAGAAACAAAGTTATGTGGTCATACATGCCTTAACCTCTTAAAAAGGGGTTCTTGACCCTATCTAGAAAACTGTACATAGCATTAAAAAGGCAAGTATACAGTTTTTATCAGGGTACCGAATATACTTGAAATCAGTTTTACTTTTAGCTGCACAAAATCACTGTTGACCAGTGTTATCTGTAACAACTGTGCGCCCGGTGTTAGTATACGGCTTAGCAAGCTGTAACAGCACATTTTCGCCTTGATTAACTTCTCTTTCTTCGCCTTAATTGCGTCCTGTATACAATTTTCCTTGTAAAGGGTATTACGTCTTGGAATCACATTCCCATCAAACTTTGATGCCATATTTCGCTGGCTTTGAAGGTGCGTATTCTGTGAATTACGTTTTTCCTCGATATGGAAATAACTGCTCATCAACTAGAATTGTCTCAAATATCACAAATCGGCGTCCCTTTGTCAAACTTTCGTCCAATTCAGCTTCAATAATATCTATCCAAGTTCTTTGTGTCTTATCAGGGTTGCCCGTATTCCATTTTTCAGTTGCTTCTGTGGCGTAACGATTCGTTTCTTTTATTATAATAAAGTAAATGTTCTGATGCCCGTATAACACTACGTATTTTTCTTGAATTTTTCCTGTATTTATTGTTTAAAATACTGACGAAAAATTACCGAAAATAAGTTGTTGAAGGGGGACAAACAGTGCCTTTAATTTCAATTTGGTTGACGTTTTTTTGAATGCTGAACGAAAATCAAATTTAAAAATAAACAAATTTAAAACTAAACTTAAAAACCACTATGCTCAAAAAATCGGAACATATTGAGCGGTCTCTACCCTGCTCCCAGAAGGATACTTTTTCCAGACAAATTTGGTGGTAGATTTATGAACTCAGTATTTGGTATGGTACATGATATAATCGGAACTTTTGCCTAGCATTTCTCTTACGTAGTTCAACCCGACAGCGGTCTACCGCACTATTGTCCTGTAGGCTGAGATTAGTCGATTGACTGCTTGTACATCCATGCTGTATAAAGCTTCAAATTACACTTAGGTGTCAAAAGGACCCCAGGTATTGCGCAGTTTCAGAAAGATGCAATTTATGTGTTACATTTATCACTTGAATCGCGGCCAGTTTTATGTTGTAATCCTTCATGAATTTTCTAATTTCCGTGATCTTTCTACAAGTTAGTACCATACCATTAAGCTGTAAAAATCTGAAGTGCGTCGGTGGTTAGATGTCGATGTCACTGTAGGCGTTAAGGACGGGTGAGTACACCTTGATGGTATTAGGCTTAGTCCCAAGCTGTGTCGCAGTGTAGAACGCCCTTGACCTAGCATGGGCAGGTTATTTTGAGTACTAGCCTGTGGAACAAGATGAAGCCTGGAAGAAGAGGGGACGTTTGGAGTTGAAAAAGAGGGTAGGCGGACGCTTGCCATTGGTCATATCTGTCTTACTCCTATGGGAGTAGGAGTGTTAAGCGGAAGTGAGAGGTGGCAGCGCCAGTCTGAATTTAAGTTGACGGGAATTGTAGACGTGCTGATAACCGAGGAGACAATGACATTATTGTAGCTGTTAGAGCACGAGGGATGGCGGTACGGATGCACTTTGAACCCGAGGACGCCATGTGACGCTATTGGGTCTATGGATGTTAGGATTAACTCTGATATCTGAATGAAATGGTATGCAGGTTCCTTGGCCGTCATCTCCGAGCGTTACTTAAAATTGGCGAAATCGGATGATAGCCACGCCCACTTTAAATATATAGAATATCTTCGAAAATACAAAAAAAAGGGATTATTCAGGACATAATACACTTCTAAGGATAAAATTTAGTGCGTACATTAACGTTAAGTCAGAAAATAAATTTTTCAAAGACTTTTTTAAAACGGGTATGGCTCCGCCCAGTTTTGATGAAATCAATTTTAGAAATATTATTAATCATAAATCAAAAACGTTCAAGATATCGAAACGAAATTCAGCAAACGTATTTATATTAATACAAGGAATGTACCGGGAAAAATGGGCGAAATAAGTTAAGGTCCTGGCCCACTTTTATACGAAAGATTTTCTAAAGGATCATAGATATATTTTATATTTTATATCATTTCTATTTCAGTTTCAAAGTGTCCGTGAACGAAGAAAGTCGAAAAGTACAAATTTTCGAAAATGGGAGTTTCTTCGCCCCTTTTATAGTGGATTATTCCACAAAGCTTTTTATACCATAACTCCGGAAAAAATTTTTTTACCTAAACGATATTTGGCGAAAATGTTGAACATGTAAAGCTAAATGTTTGTTGTAAAAATGGGCGAAATCGGTCAACGGCCACGAGCAGTTTTTTAACATAGTTCTGAAAAATTTGTTTGGTATTTCTATGCATGTTATACCAATAAGATCTTGCTCACATATTAAGATTGGTCAGCTGCTTCTCATCAGTATGTAGTACGCTTCTGCCGAAAATTAGGCAAATCGAATAATACACAAACAAAATATCTGGGCAAGTTGTTAATACTCCACTGCAATAGGGAATTTATATATCTTTTTTGATTTTCATACCTTTCATGAACTTGAAATATTTGTAAGTATTAGAAGAAGAAGAGCTGGGTCCATCAATAAGTATACTGAGATAATAAGGACGACAAGCTGAGTCGATTTAGCCATGTCCGTCTGTTTGTCTGTCCGTATGTCTATTTGAACGCGAATCAAAACGGCACACGACAAATTGGAAGGGAAGCTCGGCGCAAAAAGCTCTTAGGAGGTTTATGATTATATACCTGTTGCGCTATATTTTTATATATTTTTTTAAATTCATTTACCCTTCAAAACTCATAACGGAAGGGTTTTTATTAAAAACAATCCACTGGCTTTATAATACGAACTGAAAAGTATTAAAATAGACCTGGTATGCCACAATACATCACTACTAGGTATATAATGTTCGGTTCCACTCAAACTTGGACTTCCTTACTTGGTCCTGCGCGAAATTGCATAGTATTGTGTAGCCGAATACAAACTGCGCTAGGTCCATTTTTGCTCCACTTTGTGCCAATTCAACCATAAAAAAATCATAAGATAATTCATTTGGTTGGATTATTGGATCATTCTCGATGTCTGAGGCTCCATTGTCAGGGCTATAATCGTCGTAATCATCATCTAGGTTTCTTGGTTGCAGGGTTTCTTTAAGTTCTTCAGCAGCCATTTCACGTTCCAAATCATTAGCTAAATCAGCTGTTATTCGTTGATAAAATTCACTGTCAAAGTTTCTTCTATGCGGTAGAGTGTTATAAATCAATTCAATTCGTCTCACAACTTTTTTTTTATCAAAATAGCACACTAAAAAAATAACACGTAATGTATGAATTATATTTAAGCACGGACTCCTTGAACACTCAACTTTTATTTATCAACTGACCATCAAAGCAGATTTCAAAAATATGAACGAAAAAGAAAACATCTCTTGCCATGACATTCAAAAATTAGAAAAAAAAGAAACGCATTCTCAAAATTACATAGAAATGTGTGTGAGTTTAGCCAGACCTATGTGGACGAATGTGATGGATTAATCAATATATCTATTTAACTAGGTTTATATATAAGATATCAATACTATTTTTGACAGAACGGCAGATGATTAAATTTTAGTAAGCTACCTTAAATTTCAAACCTCTAGCTTAACCATATATGTAGTACTTCTATATTGCTACTGTCCTATTTGCGCAATGTGTTTGAATTCCGTCAAACATTATGGGCCGGTTTCACAAGCTCCACTTAACTAAGTTAAGTCGAGTTTTTAATTTTTTCAGTTTCACTATCTAACTTAACTAAGTAACAACTACCAGCTGACTTATTCTCGACTAATTCAGTGTTGATGTCGTTCAAAACCTAAATGTCAGTAATGCTCCTAATTGGTTTTGTACAATGGCCCAGCCGGAAAATTCGTCAAGCATGACTTTAACGGTGTAAGTGTAGATGCATGTGAACGCTTGTTTTCTAGCATGCAACCATTACGAAACTATCGTTTTCAATTAAGCGCTAAATTTAGTACCTTCCAACTAAAGAGAAATGGGTGTAAGATCAATACATTCCTTCGTGTATGGCCATACATGCCCATTTCGCACTGGGGTATTGGGATGCCCAGAGTGGTCTGATATGAAACAAGGAAGAAAGTCTAAGTTCGGGTGGAACCGAACATTATATACCTAGTAGTGATCTATTATGTCATCCCAATTTACGCAGGCCTATTTTAATACTTTCAGTTCGTATTTGCGTTCAAATAGACCGACGAACAAACAGACAAACGTATCGAAAGACGGATGGCTACATCGACTCAGCTCATCCTCCTGATCATTTCAGTATACGTACAAACATTTCATGTTCATGAAAGGAATGAATATCAAAAATGATATACAACTTCGCTTTTGCAGTGGGGTATTAACTACTTGAACGTATATTTTACTTTTCATCCTGAAGGTTTTGATATACATTAATAAATATATATCTCGAATCGTTTATGCCGAATTAAGTAATGCACCTTGTGTGCGTAACAAAAATAGATATAAAAAGTGTGTCTTTTATAGGCGCCAAAGAACTCAACCGATCTTTATGAAATTTTCACAATATATACTTGGGTGCACTGGGTACAGCATAGAGAATATATAGTATTGGAAAAGTAGGCGGAGCCACGCCCCCAGGCTATATAAAGTTTCAATTCGTCATAATTCCGAACATTTTTGGTCTAAATTAATGAAATTTGGATATATGTGTCACTTAGTCAATATCTACATCATTTTTCAAAAGAGGGCGGTGCCACGCCCACATATTTTGTGTTTGTTTTGCTCTTGAACTTTCACGATAAGTTCAGGAGTTCGCTGGGCACGACACAGTCTGTATATAGCTTTTGGAAAATAGCCCAGGTCATATAAAGCTGCAGTTCGGTATAGTTAGGAGTTTATTTGGTTCAAGTGAATAAAATTTTATATATAGATGTGTTCTATATATCAAAACGTCAAAACAACGTCTATCGGGTTTGCTAGTAATTATAAAACGGCCTAAGCAAACCAGGAATTTTAGCATTCTTTTGTAAAACTGAGAGACTAGATTGCGTTCAAATAGACAGACGGACAGACAGACAGACGGACGTAGAGACGGACATGGCTTAATCGACTCCGCTCATCGTGCTGAATATTTAAGTGAACTTTTTTCTTCTTCTTCTCATACTTAGATACATTTAATGTTTATGAAAGATATGAAAATTAAAAAAGATATATAACTTCGCTATTGCAGTGGCCTATTAATACGTGCCCGAATATTTTGCTTTTGTGTTTTCCGATTTGGATAGTTTTTGGCAGGAGTATAATACATACTACTGAGAAGCAGCTGACCAATTTTCATTGAAATATCAAGATCGAATTATAAGCGATTGCCTTTGAAAATAGCAGAAATTTTATGCTGAATAGTGGGAGGCGCCACGCCTACTTCTTCGAAATTGACAAAAAATTTTTGGGCCCGAATTTTTCTTAAAAAGCTTATTATGTGTGCAAAATCTAATTGATATAACTTGCTTAGTTGTAGAAATATCGCTCTTTAAATTTTACAAAAAAAATTTTCAGAACTATGTTAAAAAACTGGGGGTGGACATTAGAGCGGGTTGATTTGTATGGACGGGAAAAATCCGAAAAATCGCCATCGCGCAAAATGTTCTTCGGATAATTCTAAGCAACTTTGCTGAAGAAACTATGGGTCTAAAACCGACTTTGACCCACCGGAAATTACGTTGAAGTTTCATAATAAAGTAAGGAAAAATTTTACATGAGCTGTGTGACAGTGAAAATTTACTTTTTACGGGACATACCTTAAGTTGTAGGTTAAGTCAAGCATCCAAAAACTGCTTATACAGATTTTCAAATACACCGTTAAAACCTAGAATTAGGGGTCTAAAGCCCCTTTTTTACAGGTTGAGCCATAATTTCCTTTTAAACTGATTTTTTCTTATCCTATGACAGTTTTGACTCACCTTCCGGTTTGACGTTTAGCTACGGGAAAGTGCGTGATTTTTCCTGAAGTGGCAGCACAAATATTCCCATAGAATGGAAAAGGCCCCAATAACGGAACTTTTAATTTCCATACAAACAAGTGTTTGGTGTGTTCTTGGTGTGCCCAGAGTTAAATTGCGGGTAACCCAGGGCGCTCGAAAGTGTCAGAAAAAAAGGGAAATGGGCAATTGTCAGCAAAAAGGGTTTTTCCTTTGGAGGGTGAATTCAAAGTAATTATGTTGGTAAAAGTGCACGAGTACAAAGTATGCACGGAATAAACAATGCCGTTTTTGTAATGCAATATCTCGAAAACAAAAACCCATACATTACCAAAAACACCCAAAGTGAAAGATACGCCTCCAAAAGTGCCAAATTGTCCAGGTGGGAGACACATGGAATCCCGTCCTGATCCCTGACTTTAACACAGCTGACATCTAAATTTTAACCGAATGCGGGTAAAACTAGGTTTATTGCCAGAATACATTTTAGCAGCAAATGGCAATACATTATTAGTCAACTTGTAAAGTATGGTATAATTAGACTTGAATGAGTTTAAAGCGGCCGTGATTTGTGCTATGTGCTTATTAACGAAACCAGTAGATCGGAATAGTATTGTCAATGGCTAGGTCGGATGGGGAGCTCCATGTGTCTCCTACTCCAAACTCAGTAACGTGGGGGTCCACGGGTCACCAAGGGAACACACCAAGCGCATAGTCTAGAACCTTCTTATTTTGCGCGCCAACAAAAGCGTGCCTTCAGGGTTCGGACTTGATCAAAATTGCAGTAATTTTAATACCTACTGCACTTTACCCAATACTACTACGCTTTATGCTCCCTTAGAATAGTCCCAAACTCTGATTTATTTTGATAAGTGATGCTTTTTCCTAATTATAAACTCGTCTATGAAGTCATTCAACAGTACAAAGATTTTTGCAATTTATTTTGTTCCATAGAAAAAAAAAAAATTGTTTACCTTTAATAAAATTAGTGTGAAATAGTAGTAAAAGCAAGAGTACTAAAATCATTTTCATTTATGTCTCACATCAAAGCGTAATTTCAGTACTTTGTGTTTTAAGTAATTCCTACAGTGCGATACTCATTAAATCAACTGTGAAAAAGCAAAAACATATCTTCAACGTTAGTTTCAATAATATATATTTTCTTTTTTTTTGTTTTGAAATGCGTGCTGTACTTTTACGAAGACCGGTAGTAGTGAAAGGGTATTTAAAATAGAACTAAAAGTCCGATCCCTGATGGCAACCACCAACCCGAGTGGCAACAATCATGCCACGTCAGACTGGGTAGCGGAACTTTTCCATTGCGCAGTCGCCGTTGCTTGACGATTTTCAGGCATAGCGGCGTCACCGGCATTCGACCAATTCAAAAGTATACCTGATTTGAACGGGAGCGGTCGTGTTGAAATGCTGAAGTGCAGTGAAAAATTTAAGAAATATTAAAGATGAAAATGAGTTAAAAAAAAAAAAAAAAAAAAATACAATTAGAAACGAATTAAAAGTTTGGAAAGAGTAGTGATGAAGTGCAGATCGTGGAAGGCGTAAATTATACGCATAGACCACACAAGCGAGTAGCAAGTAATGGGAGCAAAGAATTAAAGGTGTGAAAAAAAAACAAAAAACAACAACCAATTAAACATTTTGGAAGAGCAACTAAGCCAATCCATGTGAATTTTGATCGATATTTATAGGTTGATCTTGCTCAAAATAAGTTTTGTGAAAGTCTAATCGTCGAAGGAGAAAATAAAATTGGAGAATATTGATATTGTAAATAAAATAGTACAACGACTTAAACTACCAAAAAAACATAAAGTAAATATAAAAACACATTTGACCTGTCCGTTGTGCAGTCGCTATTGTTTTTAAATTGCCGTTTTGTCGACCACATGACCGACGAAGCTATTCTGATGTGCAAAATCTGAACGGCATTTTACATACGAAAGTGGTGACCAACGGCTCTGAAAACTATAATCAATAATTTAATTGTATACTTTGAAATTAATCCAACAATCAATTGAATCAACTATCGTTTTAATAAAATCATCATTAAACCCGAAAAAAGTGCAAATCGTAACAAAATATCAATACTCGTAATAAGCTTCTTTGACAAGAGTCGAAGCAACATTTAAACCTTGTGTGGTTAACCGAGTTGGAAAAGATCGGTGGAGCTTTTGGAACCAGGAACATTACTCTTTGTGGTATTAGATTAAGCTAAAGAAAAAGTGAATTTTTCTTGTTTTCTCTCTTCTTAAATACAAATATTTAAATAAAAAGGGATATACGTTAAAATAAAGCTTAAAATTGTGGTGTGCTCGGACTTTCAAACAACAAAATGTGTAGTAGAGCGTGATTTCCTATAATAATTGTGAAAATTGAGCCTATCCAGAAAGTCCGATTTCCAAGTTCCTTGAAAAGGATTAATCTATTAAAAAAAGTGGCTGAAAAGAAAATTTTTGCTGTGATTTTCCATTATACGGATGTTTAGAAAACTCGTTATTTGCCTGCCAGCCATTGTGCGTTCGTATACAAAACAACTATACATATGTATAAGAAGCGACACACCATTATTCGCATATACAATTAGAATTTCGTACAAGATAGAGTGAGAGCAATAGTGACCAAAAATATTTGCCAGTTTATAATTAAACTAAAAACACGAACAAGCTCCACAAAGTGAAAATATAGTGCAGCAGCCAAATAAAAACACCGTGGTGGAAAGGTTTACAAAGCGAAAACATTTTACGTAAAAAAATCACAAGTGTGAACTGGTATTGCTATATACATAATCAAAGATTAAGCTGTATAACATAAATGTGAAGCGAGTTATTGTTAAAAAGAGACTAATTGTCCATCCATCTACGACGTTCAAAAACACCACAACGAACTTGATAACGGCAATGATATACTGCAACAATACCGGTAACAAAACCGGCAACAAATAACCCGGCAGTAACACCGCCGGCAACCAAAATCCGGCAGTAACACCGCCGGTAACAAAAAAACCGGTAACAACAAAACTGGCAAGACAACCAGCATCGACAACAGCAGGGGCCGTCCTCTTCTAGGCCCACTGCAAAACCACCCGGAGCAACAACAACATAACCAGCAGTGACAACAGCGAGGGCCGCCGTAATATAGGCCCGCCGCACTAACCCACCAACAACAGCTACAACCAGCAGTAACATCAGCAGGGGCCGTCCTCTTCTAGGCCCACTGCAAAACCACCCGGAGCAACAACAACATAACCAGCAGTGACAACAGCGAGGGCCGCCGTAATATAGGCCCGCCGCACTAACCCAGCAACAACAAGTACAACCAGCAGTAACATCAGCAGGGGCCGCCCTCTTCTCGGCCCGCCGCACTTACCATCAGCAACAACACCACAACCAGAAAAGACAACCCCAACAGTTGCGCCTTACCAACGGCCTACCACAACCGGGTGAGATCCATCTAAAATATATGTAGTTCTAGTAGTAATAGTATTTTTGATAGAATTGAAAAATGAAATGTAAACTATATTAAAACCTAAACCTAGAAATAGAGAAAACCGGAAAGCAGATTATAGCGTAGGATCAAATAAAACATGCTTTCTGAACAATAATTTAAAATTTCAACGTTAAATTAAAAGTTCCTGATTTTGATTATAAATTATAGTAAAGTAAAAGATAAATCGTAAGGGGTAGGATTAAAGAAAATTTAAATTTAAGATGTAAGAAAGTAATGAATAGTAGATAAGAAGGCATGAAATGAAAATAAAAATTAGATTAAAATACAGGAAAGGAGATACTTGAGAAATAAGGCAAAACTAAAGGAGCTAAAATTTTGAACTTAGGTAAACACAACTAATGATTTAAATCGATATAAATAAAATAAGATTTGATAGGAAAAAAAAAATAATAATAATAAGACAAAACCATTAAAATAGAATAGTGTTAAATGAGAGAAAAATTAACATAATGTAAAGAAATGAAGTTATCGAATCTTAACAAATAATAAATTAACATAACATAAAAAAGGCCGTAATAAATAAAAATTAATACGATAAGATAAATACATAAACGCAACTTACTTAAATAAGTAAATAATAAACGAAAATAAATAAAATAATAAGAAAATAAACATAAGTTTAAAGGAGTACAAGTAAGGGCAACGAAATCAGATTAGTGAAATAATAATGGTGCAAGCAACCAGGCAATATTTTTTTTTGCTTCCTTTTTTTTGTGTTCGGTGATTTTCATACATATAGGTAAACTTATACGAAATTAATCCATGCAAATGAATTCCTTAGCTTAAGTAAAATTTGTTTAAAATGAGATTTGAATAAAATTCGTTAATTAATATGGGAATGCTGATTTTCTCAATTATTTAGAAGGCATGTAGGTTTTTTTTAGGTAAGGGGCCATCGGGATTCGGTTTGGTGCACCGATGGCCATGGATGAGGGTTGAGGAGCACCAGGGTGTCACAACAACACCCGCGGCGCCCCCTTTTAATGTTCGGCCCTTTAATGTTTTTGATTTTTCAACATTTGGTAACCGGTCACTTCCGGTTCGGTTTTCAATTTTCAACCAGGCAATATTTTTTTTTGCTTCCTTTTTTTTGTGTTCGGTGATTTTCGTACATATAGGTAAACTTATACGAAATTAATCCATGCAAATGAATTCCTTAGCTTAAGTAAAATTTGTTTAAAATGAGATTTGAATAAAATTCGTTAATTAATATGGGAATGCTGATTTTCTCAATTATTTAGAAGGCATGTAGGTTTTTTTTTAGGTAAGGGGCCATCGGGATTCGGTTTGGTGCACCGATGGCCATGGATGAGGGTGGGTCAGCACCAGGGTGTCGCAACAACACCCGCGGCGCCCCCTTTTAATGTTCGGCCCTTTAATGTTTTTGATTTTTCAACATTTGGTAACCGGTCACTTCCGGTTCGGTTTTCAATTTTCATTTTCATTTTCAGTTTTTCTTTTGTCGTTAATTTAAATAAGTCTGGTTTTCTTTTTGCTTTAGTTTTCGGTTATTTTTAAATTTATATTTGAGTTAGTTTCGCTTTCGGTTATTTTTGAATTTTGATTTCTATTTTAAATATTTTGTTTGCCCGTTTCTTTTAAATTTTAATTCGAGTTTTGCGTTTTTTTATTTGAGTTTGAAATTTGAATGTCAACGGTCTGTCCGTGGCATCCGGGTTTAACCGGATGTTGTTTTTATAGTTGTTTGCGCGGCTTGTCTGCGTTTTCCCCGGGTTTTCTTAAAAGGCATGATTTGACCTTTTCTCTGATTATGGCGCAGGACGGTAAGGTTGGCAAGAGCCCACCCCAGCTGACAATGACTAGCCACTGTGCTCCATTGAGATCATGCCGACCGCCTTCCTTACCGATCCACTTTGACGCGATACCATAACATCATATATATTATTTCTGTAAGGTCTTTTTGTGTTATTTCCTAATTTTCTGCTCTCATTTGAAACCAATATTAATAAATAAGGTATCGTTTTAAAGGTGGGGGTTAGCTCTACATGCGAAACCATGTTTTAATTAGCGGAGTGCTTTTGTTTAAGCGTATTTTATAAAAATAAATTCTTTAAAATAAACGATTGTGAATGCACAAAAAAATCAATTTGTACTGCAACGCTATTGTGACTGTGACATTCATATGCCTCGCGACATCTACAGTTGAATAGTAAGACTGAACAGAATTGAATAATGAAAGGCGAGCGCGCCATCTACACTTGAACATTGCTAAAATAAGTGAATAAGACTGCGTTCACACTGGGTCATAAACTCGAGTTAAAGGGACATTTTTTGAGTTAATTCATATTGATGTTGGCAATCAACTCAAGTTTATGGCTCAATGTGAATGTAATATAAATGGTGGAATTTCAAATAGCTGTTTGCGCATATTTGTATAATTTTTTGGGTAATTCTATACGACAGCACGTAACTGCTAATATAGGTCCAAAAATATCGGGAAAGGTATCAAACGACGGGTTTTAACCTTCGTATCAATAATCCGAAAGCGGAAATTCGATATTTTATGTCTGTTCAGAGATATTTGCAATTAAAGTTGAAATTTTTCTGTCATTTTCATGTGGTTGTTGTTATCACAGATTAGGGTGTACCGAAAAGTGCAGAAATGTGTTCTGTGCAGAAATATTGTGGACCGCGTAGCCGGTGTTGGACCGGCTAAGGTTATTTTTTTGAAGCCTACGCAGAAAAGTGTTGTGCACATAAATACCTTGGATCAAGTCCCCTATTCGGGATCGGACCTAGGCAATTTTTGGGTTTTTTACTAATAACTTTTCACTGAAACAAATTATTTAATTTCCGCTTTCGGATTATTGATACAGAGATCAAAACGCGTCGTTTGATACCTTTCCCGAGATTTTTGGACCTATATTAGCAGTTACGTGCTGTCGTATAGAATAACAATTTTTTGTGGTCTCACAACAAGTGTATCTGAAAATCTTTTTTTATAATTTGAGAAAAAGGTTTGAAAAATCCTGGACCTGGACTAACAAAAGATTTCAAACCATTTTGGTTTTTTTTTTTTGCGCAAGGAGCGCACGGGTCCAGCTAGTTTAATATATCTACGATCCTTTTCAAAATATTTCATGTAAAAGTGGGCGTAGACCTTAACAGATCGCGCCCATTTTTTCCTAGAGCATTCCTTGCATACCTGAAAACGTGCGCGCTGAATTTCGGTGCGATATCGTAAACGGTTTCTGATTTATGATTAATATTATTTCTAAATTTGACTTAATCAAAAGTGGGCGGTGCCACGCCCATTTTCAAAAACTTCTTGAAAATTTTATTTTATGCCTCAATCTCAATGTATTCACCAAATTTTATCCTTATAGGTGTATTATGTACTGAGTAATCACTTTTTTTGTGTTTTCGAAAATATTATATATATAAAAAGTGGGCGTGGCTATCATTCGATTTCGCCCATTTTAAATAGCGCTCGGAGATGAGTGCCAAGGAACCCGCATACCACATTTCATGAAGATATCTCAAAATTTACTCAAGTTATCGTGCTCACAGACGGACGGACGGACATGGCTTAATCAATTTCTCTTTTCGTCCTGAACATTTTGATATATAAATGAAAATGAAAAATTAATATAATTTTCTATTCAAAATTTATTTAATATAAATAAAATTTCACATGAATGAAAGTTGAATCAAAACTCAAGTCTATCCAAAAACTCAATGCTCTTTTTATACATTTTTTTTATTACAATTTCTTCAAGAAATGTTATCTTTGATTATTCTAAAAACTATTTAAGTATTTTTTTAGAATATTTTTCAAAGTATTTATTTGAAATAAATCATTTATATCAATTAAATTGACCATATATTAACTTATATAAGTCAATATCTATCTCGATCCGTTAATGCCGTTACGCACTGCCATTACGCGACTAAAGTTAATATACCTTGTGTGCGAAGCACTACTAGGTATAAAAATACTACTATGCATAAAACAGCTGATCGGGTTGTTGTGTTCAAAATTATTTAAGTCGCTCAGTTGGTGAAACCCAAAATTAAGTTAGTCTCGAATCTGTGCTAACTTAAGTCACGACTTAGTTTTAGTCTTAGTCGCGTTGGTGAAACCGGCTCTTAGTCGCGTTGGTGAAACCGGTCCCATGAGTGCCAATGTAATTTCGGCGCCTGCGGGGTATATTTTGTGTTAAGCTGCCTGGCGACACGCAAGCATATGCTGCTGGTAGCCATAGCAACGGGTGGTTGTGTGCGTAATCGGGGATTTTCGCTTGCCCGGCCACCATACAAGCATAAAGCATCAAGCGCCATTTGTATTGAAAATTCGTAGCGTGCGGACGTAAATATGTCGTCGGATGACGATTTTTTATTGCTTGTTACTGCAGTTGTTTTGGCGGAAAAAAAGAAAAAAAATTTAAAAAAAAAAAAAAAAAAATTGTGGATGAAAAGTTTGTATGCAAAACGCAAACAGTTTACGCATGAGAACCTTTTAAAAGAGTTAAAAGCATCATGCACTCGTAGGTTTCAATAAACCGCAACGTAAAATCTTTTTCTTCCGCGAGCTTTCTCATTTCACGTTCTCACAAAACTAACACACTAATGCTTGTCAAACACGTTGGCAACGATCAAATAGACCAGCTGTCAAGCGAAAAAATCTAAAATCGAAAGCCGACAACAAGTACGTGTGAGCACGACTACCCGTCGTTCGCGCCGATTGCTATGGTAACCACCCGTTGCTATGGCTACCAGCAGCATATGCTTGCGTGTCGCCAGGCAGCTTTAGTATATGTGAATATATGTGAACACACTATTATACAATTGTTGTGGCGTTTCGAAACAAAAGTAGTTAAGGGCCATTCAAGGAGCATTCTCCCTTTTTACAAAAGTTGCATGGTTGTTATAAAACAGTTTAAGGGATTGAATAATGAAAGACGAATAAATATAGTAAAAGGATTAGCAAATTATTTATTATTTAAACATGGTTAGGAGCCATATAGCCTATAGTCTTCACATAAATGCTTAAAAAAAAACCAATAAATGAATTCATGTATATTGCTTTACTTAGCTGAAATTAATTAAATTACTTAATTATTACTTATTGGTTAAGAAATAATATCAACTTCGTAAATTTTTTCGCACGTACTCTTTTTTTGTCTGTTGTTTTTTTCATCGAGTGTCGAAGTATAACCCTATAACTTCTTTACACACACCCATACATTTCGCATAAATTTATATTTTTTGTTTCCCCATGAAAAACGCATTTGACGTAAGTAAAGTTTATTAATTCTAAATTTAAAATGTTCACCTCTCCTTTCAACCTAAAAACTTTACGCCCGCCACTGAGATTCTATACCCCTTTCCCACTGTATATCTGTACTGTACTGTTTGGCGAACTGCACTCATAATTACTAGCAATATAGAATTATTACATATATGAGCTTAACCCATAGTGCTCTTTTTTTGTAGGATAAAAATGGCTGGCCTCATGTATCAGACGAAGGGTTAAGCCATTGTAAACTGAAAATTTAAGTACATATCAATTTGTGTAATCTTATTCGGTATAAATGGGCATTACATGATATAAATAAATATGTATGTACTTAAAAATTATTATTTTCATCGTTAGGATATCTAGAATTCCAGAGTAAGCCACAACTTCCAATTTAAGCATAACATAGCTATGTTATGGTACAACTTTGAGTAAATGAACTGCTTATTTATGTGTAAATTCAGAATCAATACTTTAAGTATCGAGTTTTTTTGTTTCGATACTATCGGATACCAGATACCTGTATAGCGATACTTCAAATGAGTACAGCATCGATACTTTACATCCGATATCGTGTCCCTAGCGAAGAGCGCATTGATTTGGGACAAAACAAGCAATTTAAGGCATTTCTCAATAACTTATTTGGCCGCAACCTCGAACGGCAGCTACCAAATACGGTTATTATTTATGGTCTTCTTACTACACTAGTAATTGCTATTCTGTATAGAAAACACTTTAAAATTGTATTTAAGCTCTATTCATGTCTTCTTATTTACATTGTTGATAACACAAATAGAGTTGATGTACTTTTAGGCGGGGTTAAGTTAAATAGAGATAACACGTATACGTCTAATTTTCTTCTATAATTTTTGACACAAATTCATCGCCAAATATTTTATCTATGTCGCAACCTTAATTCTATAATTTGAAGTGCTGGCAGAGTCAAGACATAATCATTCTTGTTGAAAAATTTAGTAAATTTTGTAAAAAACAGAGGTGGATTTGAGAACTACAAAAAAGTGATAAAAAGTATTTCTTGAAGTAAAAATCAAAGTTGTTGGTAATTGAAATAATTGTTAAAGATTACAATTTACGATTAGCATGTTGACATAAGTATATTTATAGAATTATTGGCTGAAACAGACAAGTCCTACTAGAAGGGGGGTGGGGGTTTTCAGCCTTGGGAGGAAAAATATAAATCCTTTTTGCAATGTGACTTAAACTTCTAGTTTATCGCACAATAATTACAGTATATGAGTTTTTTCATTTTAAACAAAAATTGGGCTGTTAGAGGGTTAAGTTCTAGAAATCTATAGAGTATCTAAATTACAAACGAAACCTCAAAAATCTTTGAATGACAAAACTAAAAACAAACTACCATCCCTAGTGCAGGTTAAAGTCTTTCGATTCTCTGCCAACTTTATTAACCCACTGGGTGACGAAGAACCCAGAGTGCCGAGAAACAGTGATAGAACAAAACGAAGTAACTGTCATTTGTTTCTCTTATTAGTGAAGATATTCGGAATCCTGATAAAAAAAAGTGATAGGGAATTTAATCCGTTATTTACTACAATGTTTCACAGTTCCTTAAATTATAAATGAAAAATAACAAAGTAACTAAAAATTTGCAGAACACTTAAAAGAGGGCACGACAGAAACCAACGGCCTCATTAGCTACATGAAAAGAATTCCATCGTTGGCCGCATATGATTCACTTTTAGATTATCAGTTAAAACAAGGCGTTTTTCAAATGCCTTAAGAAGCTAATTCGTTGGTTTTCTTTGTATAAATAAAGGATCGATTAGATTTAGTCGGTTGAAAACGACCTCTAGTTACATGGTTTTTTTAAACCATAAAAAATAAACATATTTAGAAATAGATATTCGTGTTAAATTTTCAAAGAACGTGCTTGAAAGTTACGAGGCTCTGCAAAAAATAAACAACGTAATGGAAGACTAAGTTCTAGGCAGAATGAAAGTGAGCCAAATTCCGCAATATTCGACTACCAACTGGTGAAGCGGCAAGCTTCTATCAACATGCTTTCCAAACCCGTAGACCCAGTTATACGATAACCAAGGTTCAATCTCGTTATTCATTCACTGGGGCTTAACCGTTCGCATAAAACAAGCGAATTAAGGTTGTTGGTTTGGTCGAGCTCAATTAGCGCACTAACGCTAATCATCGCTGAAAATATAAATAAATTCGTTTCGCCCACACTAGTTAGACGCTCGAATTTTTATTTGATCCGCTAATTATCGAAACATCCGGAGATTATAGCCTCAGGTGTGGGGTGCATCCCAAAAATATTAATCTGAAATATTCGCTTATAACAAAATAATGACTACAGCAAAGCAAAGATACAAGGAAACGCTGAGAGAAGCTGGAGTGGATTTTCCCCCCAACTGCCACGTTGTCGCAGTTGAAAAGAATTGCTGCTAATGTCGTGGAAGACAGTACCTGGAAGCTAATGATGATAGTACTGTTGTTTCTACCAATGCTGATTGGAAAAGCTGAGAAAGATACTGACAATGAAGAAGTCAGTGCTGCCGCTAATTCTGCCGAAAGTATCCCTGCCGATGCCGTTGCTACTGGCGCTGCTGCCATGTATGATGATGTTGAAGCCGATTTGGAATGCGAGCTACGTATTTTTACCAAGCAACGTCAAGTCTTAGGGCCGGTTTCACCAGATCGACTTAACTAAGTTAAGTCGAGTTTTTCACTTTTTCGGTTTCACCATCTAACTTAACTAAGTCACAACTTAGTCAGCCTGCCAGCTGACTTATTCTCGACTAAGTCAGTGTTGCTGTCGTTCAAAACCTAAATGTCAGTAATGCTCCAATTTGTTTTGTACAATGTCCCAGCCGGAAAATTCGTCAAGCATGACTTTAACGGCGTGTGCGCAGATGCGTGTGAACGCTTGTTTTCTAGCATGCAACCATTACGGAACTATTGTTTTTAATTAAGCGCTAAATTGAGTACCTTCCAACTAAAGAGAAATGGGTGTAAAATCAATACATTCCTTCATGTATGGCCATACATGTCCATTTCGCACTAGGGTATTGGGATGCGCAGAGTTGTCTGGTATAAAAAAATACTACTATGCATAAAACAGCTGATCGGGTTGTTTTGTTCAAAATTATTTAAATCGCTCAGTTGGTGAAACCCAAAATTATGTTGGTCTCAAATCTGTGCTGACTTAAGGCACGACTTAGTTTTAGTCTTAGTCGCGTTGGTGAAACCGGCCCTTAGAGTTGAGCGACGGATAAACGAATTGAGTCCAGCATGCTTGCCATAGCATTCAAGCCTATTTGTAGACATCGAGCATGCACTGCCTAAGTTTAGCGGTGATGATGCTAGCCAACCGTTATGCAGTTTCATTCGGAATTTTGAGGACGTAATGGATGCAGTGAATGCCGATAACCGCTTACGCTTTCTGCGCTTACGACGGTCTCTGGAGGGAACTGCAAAATTTTTCCTCCAAACGACAACAAGTTTTCGCTGTGATGATTTGGTACCTGCCCTGCTGGACGAATTTGATATAAGCGTAAGTCGACATGACGTTTACAGGATGCTTACGCGACGCCAATGGAATCAAAAAGAAGAAACCAGTCATTGTTATGTATTGCATATGCAATCTCTGACGCGAAGAGCTGATATAAGTGAAGAAGAAGTAATCGCTTTTATATTAGATGAACTTCAAAATGCCAAGCCAGGTCCTCTTTGGAATTGATCAAAACGGTATGATTATTGAGGAATTTACTGAATACTTTGCAAATAAAAATGAAACCACACGTGAACTTGAAAATCTTAGGGAAGAGGCAACAAAAGAAATATACGGAATGTGGACACCACAGTTGGGACGAATAAGGAGTCTGTCCCACATTACAAAGGGCCGTATATTGTGCATAAACTCTTAAGACATGGCAGATACGTAATACGAGATATTGAAAACTGTCAACTTACGCAGGTGCCTTATGATGGTGCAATAGAAGCAAGTAGAATGAGAAAGTGGCTTATTAAGCCAGCTGTAGTAACGTCACCAGAAGGGGAGTAGGGTATCTCATAAGCTACAATTGTAGATGTAAACTCTAAAGTGTAACTTTAGTATAAGCTTTGAGTGTAACCTAGGTATACGCCATATTGAGTGTAACCTAGGTATAAGCAATATTCATCATAAGTATCGATTGTTGTCGATTATTACTAAGCCTGTATCATCACTTAAAATATAAATTAATTCGTTTCGCCCACACGAGTCAGACGCTCGAATTTTTATTTCATCCACTATCTATCGAAACATCCAGAGACTATAATAGCAAGAGCCACGCCGCGTCAAATGCACATAAGGAAGCAACACAGTCAACAAACTTCATGTACAAATGCAAAGTGGACACGATACATATGATCTTCCACTACCGCCCTAATTCTAGTGTGGTAACCATTGTACAGGTCTACAAGTAAGTCATCAATCAGCTGTTCGATTCACAGCTGTTCACACCTGATGGGGGTCACTCAATTCAGAGCCGTTTCAGCGCGGAGTCGTACTCATTGGTACCAAAAAAAAAAAAAGTACTAGCTGATATAGAAAACTATATAAAAACTAGATAAATAAAAGAATATATATGCCAAAAATTGCTTTTTGTAGTGTGTTATTGATACTAGAATATTTTAAGCAAAAGTTTCAATAGGTTTTTGATTATTTTATGGAATTTTGTAAAACATCATAAAAATGTATGTGATACTCAACAAAGCAACCGTGATATCATGCCATTTATCTTTTTTACAATAAAATGGCCAGCAGTAAGTTTTATTTTCTTCATTTTATTCGTAAATATTTCGTAATAATGACGTCTGGCTTGCAGTTTTCGCAAAAACATAAGGCGCTACGTCCATCATTTTCCCGAAGAGTATTTGGGAAAACCCACTCTATGGCAAGTGGAATCGAAATTATCCGAAATTTTTTTTCGATATTTGAAATAAAGTCAATAAATTCAGGGTAGGCGTCACCAGTTCGCAGTTGCTGAACTGTTTCTCGATTGTAGAGAGGAAGTCATTTTCAATACCACCACCATCAAATCTGGGCAAAGGCATTAAGCAATTTAAAGTATAAATAACCACAACAATATACGAAGGCACTACCATAAAGAAATCTGCTTTCATCTATATCAACAGATATATCAATATAAACATTCTGAAAAGACCTTAACGTAGGTCTAGGTAGACCTTGAAATGTTTGCCAGCAGGTGTCCCTGACCAAATCATCAGGCAACATTTCGCAATTGCCTGTATCGACACATCTAATGTACCCAGGCTTGTCTGAAGAGGTATGTGAAACGTTGCGGAGTTATTTTTGAATCAAAAGATCCGCCTCTTCGAATATGTCCAAAGAAGTTTTCTAGCGTCACGACCGTCCGAAGATTTAAGAAATCGTTCAGCGTCCTCAAGGAATTCTAAACTATTTATAATAAGGAGCCAAACTTTAATGAAACTAAAGGTATTCGTGGCGTCACGACCGACCGAAGAATTAAGAAATCCTTCAGCGTCCTCAAGGTATTCTATTTGTTGTGGTAAAAAGGTTGCTTGAAGTTTCCAGTTGGTCCAAAAACAAATGTATGAAATATGTTAAATAATTTATCAAAAAAAAGAACAAACTCTGCTGTATTAAAGTATGAAGGAAACGATGAAGTATTCAAAAGGAAGGAGCTGTAAATAGCGAGCATTGCACTTGAGACTGAGTTGCTAAACACTTGGGAAGCTAACTTTACGTTCATTTTATTATGGTTTTGGGGCCTAATATGAACTAATGTCAGTTTATGAGTGCATGATATGTCATACTGTCATAATATACCGAAATCACTTTTTTTATCTTAAAAAAATTTATTAAATTTCATCAAAACTGCAAAATTCATTTATTTTTTGACAATTATGGTCCAGTTGTGTCTTACATTTAAATTGATTGAACATTTTCATACTAAATTGGTTTAAAAATTTAACCTACACAGCAACCCTGCACTGGAATTTCGCTCCAGTTTTGATTGAAAATTACATCCCTGCTACGATTGGGGTTGCTGCACCAAGTTATTTTTTGACATTTTCGTCAGTCTCAAAAGCCTGTGCGTTAGAAAGAGAAAGGAACAAACATAACTTACTCGTAGAGTTGTACAATGGTGGTAACAACATTCGTTTTACGAGCAAATAAATAGTTTGGAAACTTTTACATCCCTTCGGTATCCTGCCAGCTTAAGTTGCAGTTTAATTTCGTAACCACAAAACTTGGTGGTTACGTCGCGTAACCTCGAAAAATTACACGTGTTTTATAAATATTTTTGTGGACAGAAAATACCGCACATTTTGTACACATACTAGTTCACAAGAATTAATAAACAATATAAGCACTTTTTTACACGAAGTTTCGTTCCCGTTTGCATTTTGTTCTCTATTGCGCATTGTTTGTTTTTGACAGCGTTGCCATGTACGCTAGAATCTCGGTTACATCAAATGGATTGAAAACGGTTACTATTTTAGGTTAGATAATCTTCCAGGTACAAAATTACCGGTTACGGACAGAATTGACCCTTGCGACGAAAGTTAAACGATGAAGGTAATTTAAATATACATATGTGTAAAACTACCGATATTTCATGTATCAATTCAATATGGGGGAATTGGATGCATCGGTTCGTAGTACCCAGAGCACATTTTTCTCAATACGTTCAGATGCAAGACTCAAAAAAATTCGATTTTTCTTGATTTCGCAATTTCATGAACTTTCTTGGTGTGTTCTCGATACATGTTCTTGTAAATAAAGTGCTTATTTAAAACTGAAAGACTGGATGTCCTATTTCCAGGCATATTACACGACTTATTGATGCTGAAAATAGAATTTGAAGATGAAAGGTAACAAAAATGCTACATATACTCGTACGTCTCCAAGAATCCAAAATGGGATTCAAGAACTTTGCTCAAAAGGTTTAAAATCATATATTTGCAAAGATATAAAAGAAGCAACGGCGTACAGTATATTGGCGGACGAAACAGCGGATATGACAGGAAAGGAGCAACTTTCTATAGGGATTCGTGTCTTTGATCAGGGGCAAATGCTTATTCGGGAAGAATTTATGGGCTTTGTGGAACTCAAGCCTATAAAGGCAGGTGATAATATAAGGGAATTTGTTTTTGCATTAAGCCTCAACCTTCTAAAATGCGTTGGATTTGGCTTTGACGGATGTGCTACCATGGCCGATAACATCAATGGTGTCCAACAAATTTTAAAGAAGTCGTTCCCAAAAAGCCTTTATTTTCATTGTGCAAGTCATATGCATAAAAATTCAATAAAAAATTAGTTCCGCCTGAGATAATCCACCCGCATATGGTATTCTGTGCTGCTGGACGCAATATCATCCCATAAACTTCTGCTCCCAATATAAGCCACACCGCGCGCGGCCGGTGGAACGCGGGGTCGGCCAGACGGAAGTTGTCGAACTCGATAGATATACACGCGTCCAAAGTGCGCTCGGGGGTGAATAGGGAGAGGTTTGTCCTGACGTCTGCCCATATTTTCAGTCGCTCATGCCAACCTTTCAGCGTCAGCCTACACACGTCTGCATGGCTCTTGGGCAGTATACCAAGTCGGCGTGCAAGCTGAAGCGATATCGCTGATTTCGGCCGTCCTGGATCGACGATGGCCCGTACAGTTTGTAACCTCTCTCTGGTCAGCACCTTGAGCGACACTGTTAGAGTGAGGACAGATAGCTCGGGATTTCTGTGGGTCGCCCTCGTGATTCGTTCTCGAGCATGTGGCTGGTTTGGGTTTCTTCTCGCCTGTCAATACGGCTCTCATTCGGATATGGGTATTCTCGCTACTTCTGACTGGACATTCGACAGAGGAGGTCTGAATGCCGGTATGTCGAGCGGAGAGGCGGCGTTATCCGATATCCACCTTGCATCTTCTTTTGATTTTGAGGACCTCGTCATCGTCGCTCGATTCGTATAGTGGCTGGAGGTGGTATGAACGCGAGCTACTTTTAGCATTCGTCCGATTGTTGGCCAGTCGCGGCACGTCTTCCTCTGCTCGGGGTGTTTCACCTAGATGAAGGATACGTCCGGGTGGAGGCACAATTATTCGCCATATGATGCGGGGACAAACAATTGGTGCAGTGGCGGTGAACGAGGACAGTACGCCGTCTCTCGGCCGCTGCAGACTGGGCAGCTATGTTGACGGGTTGTCTGGTTGTTGCTTCGAACCACTTTGATTTTTCTCTGTAAGGAGATACATATATTATTATAACAATAGTATTAGCAATAGGGAAGAAGTACCAATTGGACAATTCGTTTGTATTTCTACGACCCGGACTCTGCGGTCCTGACTAGCAATAACCCTAATGGCTCTGCCAAGTCGCCATTTATTTGGAGGAAGATTTTCTTCCTTAACAACGGTTAAGTCGGCAATTTCAACAGTTCTTCAAGGTACTCTGCCTTCTATCTGGAGCAAAATGCTTAATGTAACACCTTTATCTTTGGCCACCGATTGACAATTGATATTGGATTGCCCGCGTTTTCCGGTTTAGGTATCGCCAATAAGGGGGTTCCAGTGAGGAAATGACCGGGGGTTAGGGGCCCTATTGATTCGGAGTTCTCAGAGATGGGGCTGATTGGACGAGTTGAGGCAAGACTCGATTCTTGCCAGCAACGTCGAGAGTTATTCAATGGTGAAACGCATTGAATTGGGCACCTTTCTAAAGAGTACTATAAAACTATTTACATCCGCTTCCCAGAACCCTCCCATAAGAGGTGCTCCTGGTGCATTAATTTGAAACCAAAGAAACCAAAAGTTTGAAGTCCTGTTTCAATGTTTTGTTGGCCCCCACAAAGTTGGTTCCATTGTCCGAGTACACATTTTGCGGGTAACGGCAGCTAAGAATGTAGCCGTGGACAGATCGCTGTTGGCCTCGAATTGTATGGCCTTTGTCGCAAAACATACAAACACACAGACCCTTCGCAATTTAACACGCTCGATCTGTAAAACTTTTTATTTCGAACGGACAGGTGAAGTCGACTCGTGTGTTGGTGAAGGGTCTGGATTCCTCAGTTATTTCCGGTGGTAATGCTGCCATCAGTTGCTCTCGTGCATTCTTTCTGTAAATTACACAAACCTTGCAATTATGGATGTTATTTTTTATCAGGTTTTCTTGCGAATAATCCAGTATTCAGATCGCAGAAGCCTCAGCATAAGCTGATTTCCCCCATGCCAGGAAGACCTTTTACCTGCTTTATCTCCTCAGACGTTATTTCGTCTGTCATATAGCTTATAGTATACTCCTTTCTTCTAGCTCAGTTTCCGGTGTGCTCGTATGGTTTCAGTGCGGCCACATTGATGCCTCCAACTCCAGCCACTTGGAACCATGCCACCAAAGTTCGCTAGCTTTCAAATCCTGTGGGGACACACCCCGGGTCCCCAGATCAGCCGGATTATCCACAGAGACATCGTGATTCCACTGGGACACTGTAACCAATTCATCAATCTCTGCTACCCTATTCGCCACGAATGTGGTCCAGGTGCATGCCGGTTTTTTGAGCCATGAGAGCACGATCGTCGGTTCGTCCATTTGTAGATTACTGGCTGTGAGATTTCGAGCTGCGGAATAAGTGGCTGCGTATCTCTTTTGGAAGCGTCGCCGAACCCATGGAACTAAACTTCGTCACATGGCGTAAAATGGGTCCACCGGGGTATTTGTATATTTTGGATCCCCTCGTAGTAAAGGTCACCCACCGTAGATGCAGGTGGCGTGGCAGCCTATATATCCTGCATTAGGATTTTTGCAACCACGACAATCAGGTCTGCTGGGAATAACTTGGCCACACATGACAAAACCTCTCGCTTCGTGTAGTCTGGCTAGAATTAGTTGTACGCTGAAATGGAACCTATCATGTACTGCATTCCATCGGATGACCAACATCTTGGTTTCGCTCATGCCATCGATCTCCAGAAAACTCTCCTTGTAAATATGCTCCCTCGGTTGACCTTCTAAAATTCTTTTGCAGTTGGAGGTCTATTTCCTAAGAGGAAACCCCGCGCTGTTTAGAACATCGATCATCTCGTCGCGTGTTTGCATCGCCGTTGCGCAGGCATGTGCTGCGTCGTCCACATAAATATTTTGTTTCAGGACTTTTGCAGCCAGCGGGTATCTCGTCTCTACATCACCTGCGAGCTGGTGAAGAGTCCTGATGGTCAAATATGGGCCGCAGTTCACTCCAAATGTGAAGGTCTTAAGCTCGTAATCTAGAAGTTCCTCTTGTCGCGACTTTCCAAAAAGGATTCTTTGGAAGGGAGTGTGATACTCATGGAGCAGAATCAGCATAGACATTTTATCAATGTCTGCCAACACCAAACCCCCTGCAATATAGGCCCAGGGTATAGAATATCTTTGAGGCTAACCCCATTGGAGGTGGAAGAAGAAGCGTTAAACACCAATCGAACTTTGCTTGTGATGCTATCAGGTTTGACCAAGGTGTGATGGGGTTAATAATATGGGCCTGCCCACGACTGCTAATTGGTGCCGCTACCAGGCACATATGGTGGAGTTCGATGTATTCCTTTAATACCCGATCGTATTCAGCATTTAGTTCGGGGCTCCTATGTTGTTTGCCTTCGCTGCGCAAGAACTACCGCACTGCTCCACTCCTGGAATATCCCAGATTGATACTTTCCGGGAACTCCCTTCGAAAGGGTAATGCCACCACATATCTTCGTCGTCATCGGTGATTTTCCTTTTTATCGGAACTTCTTCCAATTCCCAAAACCTTGTTAGTTGATGGCTTCGTGCATCTTCACAGGGGCATGTGGTGAGACCGTTTCTTGGGCTATAAGGGATCCTAGGACATTTCGTTCAGCTTTGTCCATCATGAGTTCAGGGTATATATATCTGTTCCAAGAATCATGTCTACTTGTTCCTTTTTATAAAAATTTGTATCAGCCAATCGCTATATAAACCTGGTCCACTGACAACTTAGGGAGGTTACCTCTTAATTAGGGTAGAGCCAGGCCTCTTGCCTCGATTCTAAACTGGGGGTCTAATGGGGAACCAAACGTCATGTGTGCGACCTTTCTTACTTTCGACGATACCGTCGCATTAATGCCAGATACCTTCCTATCAACGTATTTCGTTGGCAGCCTAATTCGTTTTTGAAGCCGCTCTGTAATGAATGTCCCTACCGATCCTGAATCTAAAAGAGCCCGGGCCTCGTATGTTATGCCTAAATGGGATATGCTCATCTTCGCCGTACCTAACAAAATATTTCGATTGCTTGCGGCGAAAAGTGCCTGGACATTGCTTGGGGATTCCTGATGCTGATTTTCGTTGCTCCTCGCAGGGGGCCGATGTTGCGACGATCTGTCTCTGCGCTATGTGAGTGGGCTAAGCAAATCATGCACAGGTTACGCTTTCTAACCATGTTAAGGCGATCGTCAACTGTTATCACCAGAAATTTGCGGCAATTCTTCACTACGTGGATTTCATCGGGGCACAGCCTGCACGCAGACTGTGACACTTGGCCGTGGTATGTGGTACCTTCCTATCCTCGGGCGCTGCTGATTGTCGATTGGGTAAGGGTCTTACTGTTCGAGCACTTCAAATATCGGACCCCGTCTCGACTCGTAAGAACACTGTCCAATTCCTCGCACTTGGGAATTTCGGCTTTTCTTACAATCACTTGCTCCTATAGCCATAGGATGGTGTCCGGTAACCGACTCGATAGCAAAACATAAATATCGCATCCCAGTTTGCTATGTAAGTTTTATACGTTTGCAGTTCCGAGATGCAGGTGTTCAATGATCGTTGCAAGTTTCTAATTTCGGTAATGCGTTCTACTGCTATCGAGGGTAAGCTAAACAACGTTTTTAACTGACTATTTACCATTATTCTCTTATTTTCATACCGATATGATAAATTTTTCCACGCCGTGACGAAGCCGTTGTTCGTTAATGGGGACTTTTTCACGATATCTTCTGCTTCGCCACGGGTTTTGTGGTTTAAGTGGAATAATTTTTCTACCAGGTTCAGACGAGTGTTGTTCATGTAGATTGCTGTGAACAAATCTCTAAAGGATGGCCACGTCATATAATCGCCGTAAAAGATTTCCGTATCACGGGGAGGTAGGTTGACACGGGTGGGAGGGTCGACTCCCCCCAAATCACGGTTGTGCGGGTTAAAGGTGGAATTGTTTTGCTGGTTGAAAAGCAAGTGATGCGCGGTTTCACCCATTAACGCAGCTCATGTCAAGTATGCAGTGTAGCAATTTTGGTATTTAATCTTGGCCATCGGCATTGCTTGCGGATTGACCAGTCTCGTCATCAAGTGCTATCCGTGAATAGTCACCGTACACATCTTTCACCCTTACCCACAGAGCTTTAAGTTCTCAACTTTACTTTTCTTACTTTTTATACAAGTATATCTCTCAACGCTTGTTGCCTGTAAAAATTATCCTTGGAGGTCAGACTCAGCCTACTCTTCTCTTTGGGTTCCCCTTACTCACCCCACTTCGACAAAAGGAAAACGCAACGATACAAATTTGCATCAACAGTAGATATGAGGAGTTCGTCTTTATTTCACAACCGATGAAAAAATTATTAAAAAATAAACAGGGAATAACACTTTCTGCGGCTGCACAGCAATGGTTTCTTGAACCTAAATGTAGCTCCTGGGTGCGTACGCTTAATGAGCACCTTATTTCAGGGACATACTTGGCTCACTCCACTGATATTTGCCAATTTTACCAATTTTTGGCCCCTTTTTAAACCACAATTACACTTTTCGGCTTTTACTAGCAGGTCATAGAGTTGTTCGTCAAGAGAATATTCCTCACTTTTATAAAGATATTTTGGGGCACTCGTCTCACTATTTTTTCACTATTTTCTCACTATTTTTTTCACACCTTTTTATTGTTTGCACAACAAATAATGTTCCTACACACTCACTTTTTGTTTACCTTTTGCTTATTTTGGCAGGGTTCTTCCTTTTATTTTGAAAAGTGGCAATTTGTAGCGAAAATTACCAACAATGCTGGGAGTGTTCGGTTGCTTGGATTGTTATCCAAATTGAAACGACAGCCTTTGAGGATTTCTCTGACTACGCGCAAGCGGGTATGTGAACAGATGCGTAAGCAACCCCTAACCAAATTTTCTACCCCGCTTTTACTATAGTTGCAAAGCGGAAGGTTGATTGTGTTAGTGGATTGAACGGTTGCTTGCACATATATCTATGTACGTGCCAGTGGTGTAGACAGGATTTCGGGAAGGGGGAGAGGGGGATGAAAAAAATGTTAAGTCGAAACCTGAAACTTGAGACACACATTAAATTTTGTTTTAAAAATGTACGCAAAATTCGCGAAGATTCAAAGCAATTTTTTGGGGGTTGGGGTCAAAATTCTGCAGTCATAACTCCGGAAGTCGAAACACCGGAAATCAAATTTATGGAAGTCAATATTCTGAAATCCAAAATTCTGAAATTCAAAATTCTGTAATTAATGATTAAAATGATTAAAAAAGTGCGCACTTTTTTTGTTATCAAAACGCATTTTTAATCATTAATTACAGAATTTTGCCTTTCTGTAATCATATGTTTTATTGCCTAGTAAGTAGTTTTTTACAATTGCATGATTGTATTTGTTATTGCTTTGATTTTTATTTGTTAATAATGTTGTTTTTTGTTTTTCCGATAAACATGTTTGAGTTATGGAATTATTTTGGAGGTTATGTTTTGTTTATGCTATTATGTATGTATAAGCAAATTTATATAAAATACACGATTTTGCTCAAATTTTGGGGAAAAAATTTCCAGAATTAATTCTTGCAAACGTAGATTCCGGAATTACGAAAAACCAGAATTTTGAAATACAGCAGAAAAAAGCGAAGGAAGTGCGGAATTTGGATTTCCAGAATTTTGTCGACCCAGAATTTTGATTACGGAATTTTGACTTCAGAATTTTAATTTTAGAATTTTGACCGTTTCCCATTTTTTGGAGTATGCAGTTTTGCATTTAATTAACTTCAGAAATCTTAAGGTCGTGACACATTTTGCTGATTTCTGGAATTTTTTTTTTCCGAAGAGCTAAAGCGTTTTCTTTCATATAAAAGAAATTGCTTTCATAACCTTGTATTGAGGAAAATAAAGAAGTCCGAAGAAAATATGATTATTTATAAATTTTAATCTTCTCGTATAAAGAAAAGGGATAAACAAGATTGGATATTCAACAATTGTAAAGCATAATGTACACATCAATATTTTAATTACTTCTCCGGTAGAGTTACGTAGATAAGTTTTTAACCTCTTTATTATTATTATCTGGGAACCCGCATTAACACCAACAATAATGTCAGCCTAGAAATCCAATAAAGATTCACTGACGAAAACAAGTTCTACCTCTGACTGAGTTGGCAATTGAGAAGTAAACTCCTCTCTCGAAAAACGAAAATAAGTAAGGTTTATGGTGCAGAAGTTTGGACACTGACACCATCTGAGTAGTCGAAAGAAAGATTCTTTGAAAGATTTACGGACCCTTACGCGTTGGCGACAGTGAGTACCAAAAAAGATTTAATGATGAGCTGTATGAGCTATATGCAGACACCGACAAATACCAACGAATCAAAACCCAACGTCTTAATTGGTTAGGCCATGTTGTGCGAATGAATTAAAATGTTCCGGCCCATAAGGTATTCTTATCGGCACCCACCGGTGGTAGCAGAGGAAGAGGGAGACCACCACTCCGATGGAAGGACAAAGGGGATACTGATTTGTGAACAAGAGGGGTTTCCAATTGGCGGCAATTGGCAGAAAGACGTAACGAGTGGCGAGCTTTGGTAAAAGGCCAAAGCCGTTTAGACGGTTAAGCGGCATTTAAAGAAAAAGGGTTGAAAAGGGTAGTTCTACTGTAAAAGTGGAAACGGGAAGATTTGAAAGAATTTGTAGCAATTTGTACAAGCAGCGTAAAATGCAGTTTTTGGCGGAAGATTATGTCACTTTAAGAACCTTCTCCATAAATTGATTTCGGCCACTATATTTTGGCTTTGAACAAGTGATTCATAAAATTCAACAAGCTTAAATAAATTTGTGTCATTTTCTTCTATGGTTTGTTGAAAAACCGAAACGAAATCTTTAAAGATAGTTTTATGTTGAGTGAATCGAGTATCTATTTTCTTTATTAGATACTAGAGGGACCGGCAGACTTTGCCCTGCCCAGATATTTACCTGAATGGATCTAGAAATATTGACTTTTCCCATCCCTATCATTATCTCTATCACTATCCATATCCCCATCCCCATTCCTATCCCTATCCCTATAGATGTAACTATTTCGCACACACACAATTCCACTTCACCATCGATCGATCCATTATTGAGCTTTTCTAACAAAAACAAGAAATTATAAAAATTCGCACCATACAAAATATATGGGAAAAAAAATTTTTTTTTCAGGAATTTAATTGGTTATTCTCCTATTCTGGTCAGAGAACAATCTAAATTAGTTTCAATTATCCAAATCGGTGCAGGCGTTCTTGAGTTATGAGCGTTGGAACTAACGTCACTTTCTTTTAAATACATAGATATGATCAATACATAAATGGATAAAAAACAGAAATCTTTAAATAAACAGCTAGGGTAAATGCTTGCAGACTTAGACTAGATTTGAATCGGTTCTATTTGATTTCAATATCCATGTCACAAGTTCTGAACCATTTTTTCGAAGTCATGTTCGTCGGAACGAATACGTCGTATCCCCAGTACTAAGTCCACTACAAGCGCTAAAGCCTATATTTATTTCTTAAAGTTTATTACACATAGGCAGAACGCATTGTGTTAACAAAGATGCTAAAACACTGCGTTTATTAAAATATCTTTAATGTTCGCCTAAGAATTTTATTATACTAAGCAATAGAGGAAATGTTGAAATTTTTCTAATTTCGAGCATTTCGCATAACAAAACGGATACCATAAATTTTTCCATAAATACAAATAACTGGCACTATTTTTTGTCAACTTCACCCTAGCACTTTATTATAAATATTAAAATTTAATGGGTCTCAAAACTGCAAATCAGAATTTTTTATAAAAATTCGGATTTAAGTGTAGAATTTTGATTAAACTTGGTTAAATTTTCCAAATTGAAATTTGTTCTTGAATGTTTTTTGTTAGACAATGGGCTATACATTTATAAAAAATGTGTACAAAATTCTCGTCGCTATCTATTTTTCCGCCGTTGTGTGCTCTGATTAAATTAATGGGCTTGCCTACTCTAGTATGTTCAGACCGCCTTAATTACGATTTTTAAAGACGTGAGAGATAAGGGAGTACAGTTTTACGGTATTATTTCGGTCTGTTATTTTATTACCACAAGAACCAATGTGTACGCATATCCCGAAACCGGTTTTATCGTCTTGAAAGCCTAGTGAATTTTGTAGGTCTGAAAAAACTAGCATATGTATTAGGGTGGGTCGATTTGTATGGACGAAAGTTAACTGATATCGCGCCATCGATTTTTCGATAGGTTTTGGGCTCAAGAAAAACAAGTTGCACTTTAATTTTTTGACTTTTTTCGACTTTGATTTTTTAGGTTTGTTTCATGACCTACTAAAAAAATTTTCATTTGATTTTAAAATTTTAATATATACCCTGTCCGACCCAAACATGTCCGCTAAAAACATTGGGGATAACAGTTTGTTGAAAAAAAAAATATTTATTTTGCTTTGGGGAGTGTTTTGGTCGAAAAATTTGCCCTTTCGCGATTTTTTTAAAGGGTTTTTTCAGCATACATGCAAAAATGTTTTCGATGAAAACGAATTTGTCTCATATTCCTGTTCCACTTAAAATTATGCGCTAAAAATGTTGGCGATAAGGGTTTTTTGAAAAAAAAAATTATTTTCGGGTTTTGGGACTTGTTTTGGTCGAAAAATCCACTTTTCCAAGGACCAAAACACTCCCCAAAACCCAAAAAAATTTTTTTTTTCAAAAAACTGTTATCGTCAACGTTTTAAGCGGACATTTTTGGGGTCGGACAGGGTATACATGAAAATTTTACATTCGAACGAAATTTTTTTTAGTAGGTCATGAAAAAAACCTTAAAAATTAAAGTCGAAAAAAGTTAAAAAAAAATGAAATTCCGCAGGCTCGAAATTTATTTTTTTGGGTATGCGTAGTGGAACATTTTTTTCCTGAGCCCAAAACCTATCTAAAAATCGATGGCACGATATCGGTAAATAAATCGACCCAGTCTAATATGTATACAGGCTTAGTATTACACGAACCGATAATTTCATACAGGGTGGCGCAAAAGTAATCCTCCTATCAGAAAATGCTATAAATTTTGCGATTGGCCCCTATAGTCAGTTCTGTTTTGACATTTGTGTAGTAAACACATGCGAAATACACGTTAATAAACAATGTTACGCTACACTGCTCCAGAACGCGGAATATTGCTGACTATTTATTTGACCAATAAACGGTCGGGGCCAAACGGTTACTGTGAATGGTGAGCGCTACAGAGCAATGATCAACGAGTTCTTTTTGCCGCAACTTGATGAATTGGGATTGGAAAACATGTGGTTCCAACAAGACGGTGCAACAGCACACACTCCACGTGCCACAACCGATATGCTGAACATCGGAAGCTTACTTTTGCGCCACCTTGTATATTCATAAAACTGCACTTTGTGTTTAGTCTAAAATAAGAAAATTATAAATCAGAAGCGTCAAATAGTATTGTGTTATGCAATCGAAAGTAAAAAAATACCAGCTCATTGACGGGGGGGGGGGGGGTTAAGTTTGACCAAGGCAGAAAGGCTATTCGGTCCTTACGGTGACATGAATGCCGCAAGCCAAGAGAGGGTATATAAACGGGGTCCGCTTAACGACTTGGATCAAAATCAAAAGTTGCGGTCGTAAGTGCAGTGCAAATTAAAGTCGTTATAAAGTGTAAAGTGTATCAAAGTGCGTTTTCACCAGAAAGCATGGTGCGGAGTGAAGTATTTTTAAAGTGCGGTTCTATGCAAAAGTATCGCGCGATTGAAAAAATAAAAATAATAAAATAGTGAATAGCCGGTGTCTGGCAGCCCTCCCAAGGAGTACCGTCATCAAGAACAACCCCAGCGCAAGGAGTGCCGCCACCATAGGCGAGTGAAATTCTCCGCCAACAGCAGAAAAGTTATTAGTAAGTTAAAATTGTTTGACATATGAATATATATTTATGTATGTACCGTAGACACAATCAGATTCTGTGAACTAAAAGAAAAAAAAAAAGTTTTGAAATGTTGCTTTGAAGTTGTAATCGCAATAATTTGGAATTACTACTTTATCAGTTTTAATCCGAAGTTCTACCAAATTTAATCTCAAGTTAACAGAATCTGAAACAATTACCTTCAATTAATTTAATATGCTATAGATATGTATGTAGGCATGCACATATGTAGGTAGCTAATGGTGGATTATGTGATCTTGAAAAAAAATATACTTCGGATTTTTTTGTGAGTTTAATTTAATGGATTTTTCAGTTTTTAATAAGGAGTTGTTGTTGTTTCGTTGCATTATCAAATTTCAATTTCACAAAAGCCACTGTACCCACCAGCAGATAATATAACAAAATGTGTAAAATATAAATCCGTACATTTATTACAAATACGAAAGGCAGCCAAACGCCGCGAAAAAGAAAATTTTTTGGGTGAAAAGAAAACGCAACAACAACCACATTTATCAACACAAAAGAACAACGGAAAAAAGAAGGGAGCATTTTTGGCAAAAATACCAATGACTGGGGATATCTTTGGTCAAAACCGTCGACCAGATTCACTAACACACACAAACACGCACACATATTACAACCAGTTTTCAACATTTCGCCGAAGCTACACTCGAGCACACATACGTGATCTATGAAGTGAAGAAGAAGCTGCAAATCAAGCTCCTGAAAAGAAAAAAAAATTGTGCAGTTTTACTTTCATATTAGTCATAATTTCAAAAAACCCTACCTTGTAAGTGTTCCCGAATTTCAGGGTAAGTGGTGTAAATTGTGGAGCTGTGTTTTTTGGACAGTTTTCTGCAACTTGGTATCTTATTTTTATATTTTTAGCAAATTTTTCGCGGCCTTCTTCTGGAAGAAATACGCGGACGAGATAGCAGACGTGCAAAGAAAACAACCAAACACTGTCAAATACAGCTGATCTGGTCACCCTGATTGGGAACAGATCAGTTGTCCAGCTGACAGTTGCAAGTGCTCCCACCTAGCAAAGACGCAATCCTGAAGTTTAAGTAACATCAGGGTAGGCCGCAAAGTAAGGAAACTAATACATAATCTACAAAACATAAGATAACAAAGAATTAAAAAATAATAATAATAATCTACAAAACATAAGATAACAAAGAATTAAAAAATAATAATAATAATAATAAAACAACTTAAAAAAAAGCTAATAAAATTACATTAAAAGAAAACCTAAAACAATATAAAACAAAAAAATAATAAATAAATTATAAAACCTAAGATAAATACAAGTATAAGCAAGCTGAGGATGATCCCGATGGGGTAAACCCCTTTCGCAAGAGTACCCTGCTGCCACGCTCCCCAACGAATGGTGGCAGTTGCACCATGCCGGGAGTGGGAAAAGCCAGTGAGGGCGGGACTGGAGGCATATAAACATGCCGATGCGGGAAGTTATGGGTGCTATCCGAATTCTATTTGAGCGGGTGGCAAACGAGTGGAACCAGTCCCAGTTGGCTCCACAAACTTAGTCGGTGTTACAGCCAATTTCAACGCCAGTCGGTAGTTCATCGAAGAGAGCAAGACCTCCGAGTAACGGATCGTCCCAAAAGCCTAAGAAAAACAATAGCGCAGGTAAACCAGCAGAGAAGGTAGTGGAGAAGAGGATGCCCCTGATTGCAAGGTTGATGCGGAGATTGCAGCTCAAACTACTCGGCAGACAAACTCCAGCTCGAATGAATGGAACCTGGTGAAAACATCTTCGAAATTGCAAGTAATACCTGACAGTATTGTAATAAAGGCTAAAAATTTTACGGAAACATCGTACGCCGATATATTGAAGACAATCAGAGGCAGTGCTCACTTAAATGACCTGGGAATCGCTGTGAAAAGGATAAGGAAAACCAACTGTGGAGACTTTTTGTTGAACTTGGAGAAGACGGTTCTAGAGATGCGAAACAGATTCCAGGACGACGTAAGAAAAGTACTAGGAGAGGCAGCGGACGTCAAACAATTAACAGAAGAAGTACGACTAGAGATCAATAATATGGATGAGGTTACTACATGAAGAGATCATTGAGGCATTGCGAAAGCTGGATGAGCGCTGAAAAGCTGTTAAGGTAAAGTCTTTTAGGAAGGCTTGTGGAGGAACTCAAACTGCTGTCATAGCTGCCACCGCAGATGTCGCTGCACTTCTGGCTCAGGCAGGGACCATACGCATAGGATGGATCAACTGTAGGATTTGTCTGCTAGTGGAGCCAAAACGCTGTTTCCGCTGTCTGGAGGTCAGTCATATATCGAAAACCTGCAAGAGCAAAGTCGACTGTAAGGATGGGTGTTTCAAGTGTGGCCACAAAGTTCACAAATCGGAGGGCGGTGAAAAAAATACTCCTTGCATAATCTGCAAGCTAAATGATCTTACCGACTTAAACCATGCAACGGGAGGGAAAAGATGCCCATTGTTTTTAAAGGCCTTAGCGGGGTTGAAAATCAATGATTTTTGTTCAGCCTAATTCAAATCACTGCGAAGCAGCGCAGAACCTACTTCAGCAGACGATCTTCGACCTTTTAGTCGGATGTGGCTATAATCTAGTATGGAGCTGCGGCCCACGCGGCCCTAACGCAGTCCTTGTGACCGCTGAAAAGGAATCAAGTCAAGGAAGCCAATTTAAATACGACATCCGTATGGCAGCGCAGATGGGATGTTTTCATCGATAGACGCTGGACTTACGAACTCATCCCTTCCATCGAAAGTTGGTTGAAAAGGCCACATGGTGAGGTGGACTTCCACCTAACACAGTTGATAACGGGTAGCGGTTTTTTCAGGCACTACTTGCATCGCTTAAACCATGACGAAGTCGGATATTGTGAAACTTGTGAATATGGAATCAATGAGGACGCCCAGCATGTGGTGTTCCATTGCCCTCGGTTTTGTTTTGAAAGGCAAAGCCTTTGCGAGGCGTTTGGTGAACGCCCTACTTATGAAAACCTTATACAAAACATGTTGACGAGATCAAGTAATTGGGACGCCGTTTGCCCGTTTGCTGCTACCCTAACTGCCTAACTTGGACTTGAAGAGCCCCAAAGAGCGGTAAGACGTAGTGAGCAGGCCTCGTCCAGAATGGGCAGTAGACTCTAGTTAACCGCACCATGAGGGCGCAAGGTTAAGCTGCCGCACTGTTTTACATTGTATGTATATGCTAATTTAAGTTTTAAATTTAAGCTATAGAAATAGTTGCAGATTGGGAAACTCGGTCCTTTTACTCGAATGGCCTGCTTGACCAATACCAGATCGAATGGCGTATTCAAAACACAGCCCTCGAAGGAACAGATTGGAGACCCGGCATCTCCAAATGTATTGCCTTGTAAAGGAAGCAATTATACGAGTACGCACTTGATTGAAAATTTATGTAAGTAGTATAGATGCGGCTTGGAAACACGGCCATTCCAACCTTCTGACTCGAGTGGCCTATACGAGATTTGGTTTTCAAAAGTAAGCTTTCGGAATAACAGATTGGAGACCCGGACCCTCCAACTGTATTGACTCATAATAAGAGTCGTAATACGAGTAAGTTTTTTGATTGGAAACATCGGTAGTTAGCACAGATTCGGATTGGAAACACTGCCATACCAACCACCTAGCCTCTAATGAGCAGCAACGACCAAAATAAATCAGTAAGTGATAGGTATTATTTGTGCGAAAGCAGAGAATGTCAATGATATAGAGAAGGTCCATGAACGAATTTCGTGTAAGGCAGTAGACCATCAATTCGCGGGCAGGGAATTCACCATGGCATTTTTATTTAGCAGCACAATAGCAAAATTCTTGTGCTAACATAGGCGATGGTTACATTTTACAGACGGCAACAGAAGGCAGAATTGTGTTTCATTATGTATATTTTATTATAATTATATTTCAATTGGTAATAGATTTTTTGTAGATATGTCTAATCTATTTTCGCCTTCCAAAGAAACTAAAAAACTTATCATGAATGGCCGTAGAAATATTTACTTTCATACTAGCATTTACGCACGCTTATATGCATGAAAAATTATCAACACAACAACAAAGTCAGTCCCATATCCAACGTAAACAAATAAATCTGCTTCATCAATCCAAATACCAAATATCCAGCCTACAAAGAAGTAAACATAAATATACACACATAAATATGAACACAAATATGCAAACATACCGACATACGTATGTATATGTTTGTCTGCTTGCATACGAATCCATGACCTACAACAACAAAATCTATTCCATGCATTTCCTCACATCACCGGGCTTACCCCTCTACATGCATATGCAGTCTGACCAAAACTTATAAGCAACAACAAACCACAAACCTCAGAATCCAACAACAAAACCATTCATTCATAAAAACGTAAAACTTTGTTGAGGAAGCTATGATGAAATGTTGCAACAAAGCATTTTAACAAAACAGAAATATGAAATATTAAATTTTTGTCGATTTTATAAAATCTAACTTGAATCCATGCGGGGTATCCACACATAGCGCTCCTTCAGTTGCGCGCCTTTGCAAACAACATTTGGTAAAAAACTTTAAGTTTGTTTTAAAAAAGTAATTATGTGCTAGAAAAGAAAAATGCATAGCTATTGCTCAGCAATAGGCCCAAACAATTGTGAAAAAAATAATTACGAAAACGTTTCTCTAACATATTTTTAATAATTTAATAAACGTTTCTCTACATATTTTTAATAATTTAATAAAAGTTTTCCTTGTTCATAAGGATATTGCTTATTTTGCATAAGCTGTAGTATAAGGGATATCGTTTGCAACACACTTTGGAGGGACTCTTGAGTTTCTTCTTGTTCTTGCTGAAATTCGGTCAACCATGTTTTTTTTTGCTGGAATGTTGCCGTTGCGCCACATAAGTGCTAACTTTGCCCTTTTCAGGCACAAATGCGCACTTGCACATCTCCTTGAAAAATAGTATTTTTGCACTCGTAATCAAAATTATGTACGTCTTATAGAAATTTTTATAATCAAAACTTGCATTAGAAGTAGTGACTTAATATCCCGAACCGTATGACCAAAGTACATGCCCTTATTCAAGAATTATGTAATAATTAAGATTATTTTCATACTACACAATTTTTCCACCTACTACATAACTTGCTTTTGATAGTGTCTGAAATTTGTGGTAGCCAGTACTTTTGACGATCGATGACATCGCGCGGAAGAATTTGCCATTTGGGGATGGAATTTGGCCTTGCTTTTTGTAGAGGCGAATCGGGCCCTATCGCAATTTATTTGTCTGCTCGTATTGCCACTATGCGAGCAACCAAATTATGTGAAGTTGGGCGAAATTATGTTAAAAATATATTCTTTTGATACATTCAACTTTTTTCACTGTACGTGTGTTCGGAAGAGAATTTGTAGTTTTGACGGGCCGTGATGAAGAAATAAGGCCTGCGCCCGCCTCAATTGCTAATATTGACTGGCGCAAAAAAATCAAACTTCGTGCTATTTAGCTCGTTGCGCGCATGCCATGTGCTGATGTATGCATGCGAATATGTGAACAGACATAAATAAAATAATAATTTATGATGATTTTGTGTGGATTTGAACTGCAAAATTAAATTGGTAAAGTTATAAAATCACATGATGCGTCTAAAATTCCTTTTGTATATTACCATATGATTATTTCGACTTCAAATAACTAAAATTTAGGAAACTAAAAGTTTTGAACCAAAACATCCAAATCATTAACTGCGCATATATCCACAAATGTTGGAATTTTTAGCAAAATTTTAAAATTATTAAAAATTTTGTTGTGATTTTTAAGAACATACAACGAATGGAATTCAAGGGAACTATTTTTTTCTCTTTATGGTATAAATCTTACATCTTACTTATATTATAAATGCGTAAGTTTGTGAGTGAGTGTGTTTGAACCGTTTTCACGCCCAAACTACAGCACCGATCTGTACGAAATTTTGCACACTTATTTGCCGATGTCTCGGATAGGTAACAAGTTTCTTGAAATCTCAATACCTCACATGGTTATGGAGTTATGGGCACTAAAGTGACCCAACTAACCCAAAAATGTATTTTATCCAATGAATTTATGCAATTTGGTGCCCTAAAACCTTAAAATGTGCATACAATATGGGTATTGAACGAAAGGGGAAGGCCACAGTATTATTTTGGACTTTGCAGTATTTCGATAAATTAATCGATAACTGAGTTATCGATCAGAATGTGGTTGCCCAAAAAACCACGAATTTGCATACAATATTGGTATCAAACGAAAGGGGAAGGCCACAGTATTATTTTGAACTTTGCAGTATTTCGATAAATTAACCGATAACTGAGTTATCGGTCAGAATGTGGTCGCCCAAAAACCCCTGAATTTGCATACAATATGGATATCAAACGAAAGGGGAAGGCCACAGTATTCTTTTGGACTCTGCAATATTTCGATCAATTAATCGATAACTGAGTTATGGGTCAGAATGTGGTTGCTCCAAAACCCCTGAATTTACATACACAATGGGTATCAAACAAAAAGGGGAAGGCCACAGGTTTCGTTTGGACATTGCAATATTTCGATAAATTAATCGAAAACTGAGCTATCGGTCAAAATGTAAAAGCCCTGAAACCTCTAAATTTGCATTAAATATGGATATGACATGAAACGGAAAGGCCAAAGATTCATATGGGCTTCTCGATATTTTAAAAAACTAACCGATACTGCTATGTTTCGTTATATATGGGCATTTCTCCAAAAAGGTCAACCACAGACAAAAAGTTGAAATATTGAATATACTTTATGTCAACAGCTCAAATTGAAAATTTGTGTATGCATTATAAATTAGATGAAAAATGGAACAAAACAAAGAGTATCCCAGGTATAGCCAAGTTCCACGCGTTTTGTTGCAATGGCCAACAGCTGACAGCAGCTAGAACTGCACACCTCCACCGCAAAAAATTTAATTAAGTCTATTTTTTAAGTTGATCTTTGTTATACATATTTAGGATGAATATACCTATTTTGATTTTCTTTATTAAATATATTTTGTTAACTTTACCACTTTTTTGTAATAATTAATAAGTTGAATGTATTGTATTATTGATGTAAATGTATGGTAGAAGAAATGTCGCGTTCGACCTGTCGCATTCGAACCTGATAAAACCTGAATTAAAAAATAAACTACTCAATATTTTTGAATAAAATAGAAAACATTATTAACATACCTAATGTTTAAATGTTTTAAAATTATTCGCAATAAATTATTGCTTAAGGTTTCGCTAAAATCTGTGGTAAAACTATTATTTTAAAAAGCGACTTCTGTTTTTGTAGCGAGCGAACTCCTTGGTTTTTTGTAAATATCTTGAAAATTAACACTTGCCTAACATTAATGTCCAAAATTTATATTCGATCTCTATGAAATTTTCACGATAGGTTAAGAAGTTCGGTACGTACGGCATAGGCTATACATATAGCTTTGCAAAATGGGGCAGTGCCACGACCTCAGGCTATATAAAATTTGCATTCGTCATAACTCTAAACTTATTTGGTCCAAAATAATTATGTTTGGATATATGTGTCCTTTAGGCAAAATTTACATAATGTTTTGTGTTTTGTTTGTGCTTCATTAATGTCCAAAGTTTAGAGTCGATCTCTATGAAACTTTCACGTTAGGTTAAGCAGTTCGGTAAGTACGGCATAGGCTATATATAGCTTTAGAAAATGGGGCGGTGCCACGATCCCAGGCTATATAAAATTTCAATTCGTCATAGCTCTAAACTTATTTGGTCCAAAATAATTTTGTTTGGATATATGTGTCCTTTAGTCAAAATTTATATGATGTTTTGTGTTTTGTGTGTGCTTCATTAATGTCCAAAGTTTATAGTCAATCTCTATGAAACTTTCACGATAGGTTCAGAAGTTCGGTGGATACGGCATAGGATATATATAGCTTTGCAAAATAGGGCGGTGCCACGACCGCAGGCTATATAAAATTTCAATTCGTCCTAATTTTAAGCTTATTTGGTCCAAAATAATTATGTTTGGATATATGTGTCCTTTAGTCAAAATGATGTTTTGTGTTTTGTGTGTGCTTCATTAATGTCCAAAGTTTAGAGTCGATCTCTATGAAACTTTCACGTTAGGTTAAGCAGTTCGGTAAGTACGGCATAGGATATATATAGCTTTAGAAAATGGGGCGGTGCGACGATCCCAGGCTACATTGGCACTCATGGGACCGGTTTCACCAACGCGACTAAGGGCCGGTTTCACCAACGCGACTAAGACTAAAACTAAGTCGTGACTTAAGTTAGCACAGATTCGAGATTAACTTAATTTTGGGTTTCACCAACTGAGCGACTTAAATAATTTTGAACACAACAACCCGATCAGCTGTTTTGTGCATAGTAGTATTTTTATACCTAGTAGTGCTTCGCACACAAGGTATATTAACTTTAGTCGCGTAACGGCAGTGCGTAACGGCATTAACGGATCGAGATAGATATTGACTTATATATATCAAAATGTTCAGGACGAAAAGGGAAATTGATTAAGCCATGTCCGACCGTCCGTCCGTCCGTCTGTGAACAGGATAACTTGAGTAAATTTTGAGATATCTTAATGAAATTTGGTATGCGGGTTCCTTGGCACTCATCTCCGAGCGCTATTTAAAATGGGCGAAATCGGATGATAGCCACGCCCACTTTTTATATATATAATATTTTCGAAAACACAAAAAAAGTGATTACTCAGTACATAATACACCTATAAGGATAAAATTTGGTGAATACATTGAGATTGGGGCATAAAATAAAATTTTCAAGAAGTTTTTGAAAATGGGCCTGGCACCGCCCACTTTTGATTAAGTCAAATTTAGAAATAATATTAATCATAAATCAGAAACTGTTCATGATATCGCACCGAAATTCAGCACGCACGTTTTCAGGTATGCAAGGAATGTTCTTGGAAAAAATGGGCGCGATCTGTTAAGGTCTACGCCCACTTTTACATGAAAGATTTTGAAAAGGATCGTAGATATATTAAATAGGCAATAACTTTGCGTAAAATAGCTTTACATCATTTATATTTCAGTTTTAAAGTTTCCGTAAACAAAGAAATCCAAAAACTTAAAATTTTCGAAAATGGGCGTGGTCCCGCCCTTTTTATAGTGGACTATTCCCCAAAACTTTTTATGCCATAACTCCGCCAAAAATTGATTTGTGGAAACGAAATTTGGTGATAATGTTTTATATATAAAGGTAACTGTTTGCTGTAAAAATGAGCGAAATCGGTTAATGTCCACGCCCAGTTTCTTAACATAGTTCTGAAAATTTTTTTTGTAAAATTTAAAGAGCGATATTTCTACAACTAAGCAAGTTATATCAATTAGATTTTGCACACATAATAAGCTTTTTAGGAAAAATTCGGGCCCAAAATTTTTTTGTCAATTTCGAAGAAGTAGGCGTGGCGCCGCCCACTATTCAGCATAAAATTTCTGCTATTTTCAAAGGCAATCGCTTATAATTCGATCTTGATATTTCAATGAAAATTGGTCAGCTGCTTCTCAGTAGTATGTATTATACTCCTGCCAAAAACTATCCAAATCGGAAAACACAAAAGCAAAATATTCGGGCACGTATTAATAGGCCACTGCAATAGCGAAGTTATATATCTTTTTTAATTTTCATATCTTTCATAAACATTAAATGTATCTAAGTATGAGAAGAAGAAGAAAAAAGTTCACTTAAATATTCAGCACGATGAGCGGAGTCGATTAAGCCATGTCCGTCTCGACGTCCGTCTGTCTGTCTGTCCGTCTGTCTATTTGAACGCAATCTAGTCTCTCAGTTTTACAAAAGAATGCGAAAATTCCTGGTTTGCTTAGGCCGTTTTATAATTACTAGCAAACCCGATAGACGTTGTTTTGACGTTTTGATATATACAGGGTGTTTTTTTTACAGGTTTGTTTTTGGAATTGAAATAAAACTGGCATTTTGTGCTCAAATCTGGCAACTCTAATGTCATTTATGTTCAGTTTGGTTTGCCATTTCATCATGAACAGGTTGACAAAAGAACAACGCTTGCAAATCGTGCAAATTTATTTCGAAAATAATGGTTCAGTTCGCGAAGTTTACCGTGAGCTCCGTCCATTTTATGGTCGACATAATCGTCCATCAGAGCAATTAATTCGGTTAACCATGGATCGTTTTCGCACTACGTTTACTCTATGTGATAATACGCATCCGCAGAGACGTCGAACAGTGCGCACCGAAGAAACAATTGCCGCTGTAGAGCAAAGTGTTGAAGAGGACCCGAATGAATCGATTCGCCACCGTGCACAGCAATTGGAGCTTTGTCCATCAACTTTATGGAAGATTTTGCGCAAAGATCTTGGCTTGCGACCTTACAAGATCCAGCTTGTGCAAGAATTAAAGCCGCGAGACCATGCAATGCGTCGTGATTTTGGTGTATGGGCCGAAAATGAGATTGATTTCGATGCTGATTTTCATCGCAAAATTTTGTTCAGTGATGAGGCTCATTTTTGGTTGAATGGCTACGTCAACAAGCAAAATTGCCGCATTTGGAGTGAAGAGAATCCACATGAGACCCTTGAAACGCCATTACATCCACAAAAACTGACTGTTTGGTGTGCTCTATGGGCTGGTGGAGTCATTGGGCCATACTTCTTCCGCAATAATGCTGGAGAGGCAGCTACCGTTAATGGAGACCGGTATAGAGCCATGATAACCGACTATTTTGTTCCCGAATTGGATGGCATGAATGTGGATGAGTTGTGGTTCCAACAAGACGGCGCTACATGCCACACAGCGCACGTCACAATCGATTTATTGAAGGAAACATTCGATGAGCGCATAATTTCGCGGAATGGACCTGTCAATTGGCCACCAAGGTCGTGTGATTTGACACCATTGGATTATTTTCTTTGGGGATATGTGAAGTCGCTCGTCTACACCAACAAACCAGAAACGTTAGGGGAATTGGAAGACAACATTCGTGGCGTTATTGCCGACATACGGCCCCATATGCTCGAAAAAGTGGTTGAAAATTGGACCTGTAGAATTGGCTTTATTCGAGCCAGCCGCGGCGGCCACATGCCCGAAATCATATTTAAACATTAATGGCATAAAATTATCCTTCCAATAAAGCCAAATTGATGGACCTTAAAACGATTTTCTTGTGTTTTATTTCAATTCAAAGTTCTATACCCCTAAAAAAAACACCCTTTAGAACACATCTATATATAAAATTTTATTCACTTGAACCAAATAAACTCCTAACTATACCGAACTGCAGCTTTTTATGACGAATTGAAACTTTATATAGCCTGGGGGCGTGGCTCCGCCTACTTTTTCAATACTATATATTCTCTATGCTGTACCCAGTGCACCCAAGTATATATTGTGAAAATTTCATAAAGAGCGGTTGAGTTCTTTGGCGCCTATAAAAGACACACTTTTTTATATCTATTTTTGTTACGCACACAAGGTGCATTACTTAATTCGGCATAAACGATTCGAGATATATATTTATTAATGTATATCAAAACCTTCAGGAAAGTAAAATATCCGTGCAAGTAGTTAATACCCCACTTCAAAAGCGAAGTTGTATATCATTTTTGATATTCATTCCTTTCATGAACATGAAATGTTTGTACGTATACTGAAATGATCAGGAGGATGAGCTGAGTCGATGTAGCCATCCGTCTTTCGATACGTTTGTCTGTTTGTTCGTCGGTCTATTTGAACGCAAATACGAACTGAAAGTATTAAAATAGACCTGCGTAAATTGGGATGACATAATAGATCACTACTAGGTATATAACTTTCTTACTTGTTTCATATCAGACCACTCTGGGCATCCCAATACCCCAGTGCGAAATGGGCATGTATGGCCATCCACGAAGGAATGTATTGATCTTACACCCATTTCTCTTTAGTTGGAAGGTACTAAATTTAGCGCTTAATTGAAAACGATAGTTTCGTAATGGTTGCATGCTAGAAAACAAGCGTTCACATGCATCTACACATACACCGTTAAAGTCATGCTTGACGAATTTTCCGGCTGGGACATTGTACAAAACCAATTAGGAGCATTACTGACATTTAGGTTTTGAACGACATCAACACTGAATTAGTCGAGAATAAGTCAGCTGGCAGGCTGACTAAGTTGTTACTTAGTTAAGTTAGATGGTGAAACTGAAAAAATTAAAAACTCGACTTAACTTAGTTAAGTCGAGCTTGTGAAACCGGCCCATAATGTTTGACGGAATTCAAACACATTGCGCAAATAGGACAGTAGCAATATAGAAGTACTACATATATGGTTAAGCTAGAGGTTTGAAATTTAAGGTAGCTTACTAAAATTTAATCATCTACCGTTCTGTCAAAAATAGTATTGATATCTTATATATAAACCTAGTTAAATAGATATATTGATTAATCCATCACATTCGTCCACATAGGTCTGGCTAAACCCACACACATTTCTATGTAATTTTGAGAATGCAACTGGGCATAATGCGTTTCTTTTTTTCTAATTTTTGAATGTCATGGCAAGAGACGTTTTCTTTTTCGTTCATATTTTTGAAATCTGCTTTGATGGTCAGTTGATAAATAAAAGTTGAGTGTTCAAGGAGTCCGTGCTTAAATATAATTCATACATTACGTGTTATTTTTTTAGTGTGCTATTTTGATAAAAAAAAGTTGTGAGATGAATTGAATTGATTCATAACACTCTACCGCATAGAAGAAACTTTGACAGTGAATTTTATCAACGAATAACAGCTGATTTAGCTAATGATTTGGAACGTGAAATGGCTGCTGAAGAACTTAAAGAAACCCTGCAACCAAGAAATCTAGATGATGCTTACGACGATTATAGCCCTGACAATGGAGCCTCAGACATCGAGAATGATCCAATAATCCAACCAAATGAATTATCTTATGATTTTTTTATGGTTGAATTGGCACAAAGTGGAGCAAAAATGGACCTAGCGCAGTTTGTATTCGGCTACACAATACTATGCAATTTCGCGCAGGACCAAAAAAAACAAGTAAGGAAGTCCAAGTTTGAGTGGAACCGAACATTATATAGTAGTGATGTATTGTGGCATAGCAGGTCTATTTTAATACTTTTCAGTTCGTATTATAAAGCCAGTTGATTGTTTTTAATAAAAACACTTCCGTTATGAGTTTTGAAGGGTAAATGAATTTAAAAAAATATATAAAAATGTAGCGCGATATACAACAGGTATATAATCATAAACCTCCTAAGAGATTTTCGCGCCGAGCTTCCCTTCCAATTTGTCGTGTGCCGTTTTGATTCGCGGGACCTACAGATTTTTGCCGACTTCGAACGGCATCTAAAAAGGAGATGAACTTTTGTTGAGACGCCCTCCATGGCAGAAATACACTCGGAGAGTTTGCCAAACCACTGCCGATGGGCGACCCCGTTTTGAAAAACGTTTTCAGACCACTTTTGATGTTTGCAGGCCGGCAACACTATCGCCACACCATGGCGGACGCCATTAATTTATTTGTATATAAATAGCTTCCCTACCAACAACTGCTAACCAGATTTTTTTTAAATACCAACACATGCTCATTTTACGTTTGAAAAATTTGCGTTCAAATAGACAGACGGAAAGACAAACAGACGGACATGGCTAAATCGACTCAGCTTGTCGTCCTTATTATCTCAGTATACTTATTGATGGGCCCAGCTCTTCTTCTTCTAATACTTACAAATATTTCAAGTTCATGAAAGGTATGAAAATCAAAAAAGATATATAAATTCCCTATTGCAGTGGAGTATTAACAACTTGCCCAGATACTTTGTTTGTGTATTTTTCGATTTGCCTAATTTTTGGCAGAAGCGTACTACATACTGATGAGAAGCCACTGACCAATCTTAATATGTGAGCCAGATCTTATTGGTATAACATGCATAGAAATACCAAACAAATTTTTCAGAACTATGTTAAAAAACTGCTCGTGGCCGTTGACCGATTTCGCCCATTTCTACAACAAACATTTAGCTTTACATGTTCAACATTTTCGCCAAATATCGTTTAGGTAAAAAAATTTTTTCCGGAGTTATGGTATAAAAAGCTTTGTGGAATAATCCACTATAAAAGGGGCGAAGAAACTCCCATTTTCGAAAATTTTTATTTTTCGACTTTCTTCGTTCACGGACACTTTGAAACTGAAATATAAATGATATAAAGCTATTTTACGCAAATTGATTGCCTATTAAATATATCTATGATCCTTTTGAAAATCTTTCGTATAAAAGTGGGCCAGGACCTTAACTTATTTCCCCATTTTTCCCGGTACATTCCCTGTATTAATATAAATACGTTTGCTGAATTTCGTTTCGATATCTTGAACCGTTTTTGATTTATGATTAATAATATTTCTAAAATTGATTTGATCAAAACTGGGCGGAGCCATACCCGTTTTAAAAAATTCCTTGAAAAATTTATTTTCTGACTTAACGTTAATGTACGCACTAAATTTTATCCTTAGAAGTGTATTATGTCCTGAATAATCCCTTTTTTTTTGTATTTTCGAAGATATTCTATATATTTAAAGTGGGCGTGGCTATCATCCGATTTCGCCAATTTTAAGTAACGCTCGGAGATGATTGCCAAGGAACCTGCATACCAAATTTCATTCAGATATCTCAACATTTACTCAAGTTATCGTGTTAACCGACGGACGGACGGGCATGGCTTAATCAATTTTTTTTCCTTTTAAACATTTTGATATACATAAGTCAATATCTAACTCGATCCGTTTATGCCGTTACATACTGCAGTTAGGCGACCAAAGGTAATATACCTTGTGCGCGTAGCAATACTAGGTATAATAATTCCATTGCAATCGAGTTATTCAAAAAACCTTTTAATCATGTCCGTACGACACTACGTTTTTTTCTCGTATTTTATGTTGTTTTTTACGCAAAAGAGATAGTCATATACAGTTTTCGAATTGGTGAAAACGGGCAAGCTATGTAAAAAAAACTAACGAAATGCAGCCAAAATACAATCTAGGCTGTTAAAAACCAACGAGCCAGTTTGTTTTTCGTTTGTTTTTTCTGACAACTGTCAAATTATATGTAAATAATTTTAAAAAAATTTTGCTACAAATTTAAAATATAGGCAAAAATTTTATATTAATTGCTTTGTTGTTGTTTATACAGACAAAATCACTCCCCGAAGATTTTGGGGAGTGTTGCTGAAAGTGGCAGTCCTTGTGGCACATGGCCGATTTAGTATGACCAGTGCAACCTTCTAGGTCATGCCACCACTGCTTCTGTAAGGAAGGAGAAGATGGGTAATGAAAGGTGAGAGGCAACATTGAGGTAGATCAACCATCGAGTTGCACGTCGTTGCTTTTGGACATTTTGGTTGCCTCTTGCGACAGGTATGTATACCTAGGGCATATTGTAAACTCCTAACCAGTAGGGGATTATTAAACCCTTTTGAACTTAATAATAACAGTTCCTGCTATTTTTTTGCATTTCGTGCACTGATAATTCCTTGCAGCGGGGCTGCTCCCATTTCTTTTGCTGGAGTGCTTTCCATTCTCTCGTAACAAACGGGTATGGAACCCAACCCTGGACGAAGACAATGGATTTGCTGGAAGAAATTTTACACTAACCGGTCACATTCTGAACAATACCTCCCATGTAAGAGATAGCTTCATAAATCCGAATGTTAGGGGTTAATCCTAACATCCATAGACCCAATAGCGTCACATGGCGTCCTCGGGTTCAAAGTGCATCCGTACCGCCATCCCTCGTGCTCTAACAGCTACAATAATGTCATTGTCTCCTCGGTTATCAGCACGTCTACAATTCCCGTCAACTTAAATTCAGACTGGCGCTGCCACCTCTCACTTCCGCTTAACACTCCTACTTCCGTAGGAGTAAGACAGATATGAGCAATGGCAAGCGTCCGCCAGGCTTCATCTTGTTCCACAGGCTAGTACTTAAAATAACCTGCCCATGCTAGGTCAAGGGCGTTCTACACTGCGACACAGCTTGGGACTAAGCCTAATACCATCAAGGTGTACTCACCCGTCCTTAACGCCTACAGTGACATCGACATCTAACCACCGACGCACTTCAGATTTTTACAGCTTAATGGTATGGTACTAACTTGTAGAAAGATCACGGAAATTAGAAAATTCATGAAGGATTACAACATAAAACTGGCCGCGATTCAAGTGATAAAATGTAACACATAAATTGCATCTTTCTGAAAGTGCGCAATACCTGGGGTCCTTTTGACACCTAAGTGTAATTTGAAGCTTTATACAGCATGGATGTACAAGCAGTCAATCGACTAATCTCAGCCTACAGGACAATAGTGCGGTAGACCGCTGTCGGGTTGAACTACGTAAGAGAAATGCTAGGCAAAAGTTCCGATTATATCATGTACCATACCAAATACTGAGTTCATAAATCTACCACCAAATTTGTCTGGAAAAAGTATCCTTCTGGGAGCAGGGTAGAGACCGCTCAATATGTTCCGATTTTTGAAGCATAATGGTTTTTAAGTTTAGTTTTAAATTTGTTTATTTTTAAATTTGATTTTCGTTCAGCATTCAAAAAACGTGAACCAAATTGAAATTAAAGGCACTGGTTGTCCCCCTTCAACAACTGCAAAATTGTTTTTGTAAATTTATTTTCGTTAATTTTTCGTCAGTATTTTAAACAATAAATACAGGAAAAATACAAGAAAAATACGTAGTGTCATACGGGCATCGGAACATTTACTTTATTATAATAAAAGAAACAAATCGTTACGCCACAGAAGCAACTGAAAAATGGAATACGAGCAACCCTGATAAGACACAAAGAACTTGGATAGATATTATTGAAGCTGAATTGGACGAAAGTTTGACAAAGTGACGCCGATTTGTGATATTTGAGACAATTCTAGTTGATGAGCAGTTATTTCCATATCTAGGAAAAACGAAATTTACAGAATACGCACCTTCAAAGCCAGCGAAATATGGCATCAAAGTTTGATGGGAATGTGATTCCAAGACGTAATACCCTTTACAAGGAAAATTGTATACAGGACGCAATTAAGGCGAAGAAAGAGAAGTTAATCAAGGCGAAAATGTGCTGTTACAGCTTGTTAAGCCGTATACTAACACCGGGCGCACAGTTGTTATAGATAACACTGGTCAACAGTGATTTTGGTGCAGCTAAAAGTAAAACTGATTTCAAGTATATTCGGTACCCTGATAAAAACTGTATACTTACCTTTTTAATGCTATGTACAGTTTTCTAGATAGGGTCAAGAACCCCTTTTTAAGAGGTTAAGGCATGTATGACCCCATAACTTTGTTTCTGTTTATTCTATCAACAAACAAGAGTACATTTCGCCGCTTCTATCAGTATACAAGTTGTTAATATATCTTCATAAACGTCAAAGAAATTGCCAAAATAATGTGAAAAATTAAATTTTTTGTTAAATTTTTTTATTTCTAATCACGGTTTTCTCGAATAATTTGTCAACCAGTGCATATGTAAAAATTTTAAAACAATCTCCTATTAATTCTGTTTTCAAAGACATACGAGGTGTGTTCAAAAAGTATCGCGAGTTTTGTGTTTTTTCAAAAATTATTTATTTATTCATGAATATCTATTTTGTCCCCTTCAAAGTAATCCCCATGAGATATTATACACTTGTGCCAACGGTTTTTCCAATCTTCGAAGCACTTCAAAAAATCATTTTTTTGTATCTTGTTCAGCTCCTCCTTCGATGCCGTCTTTATCTAGTCAAGAGAAGCGTAACGTCGTCCTTTCATGGGCCTCTTCAGTTTAGGGAACAAGAAAAAGTCACAGGGGGCCAGATCTGGGGAATACGGTGGCTTCGGCATCATTAGTGTGTTGTTTTTGGCCAAAAAGTCGCGCACAAGCAACGATGCGTGAGCAGGGGCGTTATTGTGGTGCAAAAGCCAATTTTTGTTCTTCCACAAATCCGGGCGTTTCTGGCGGATTGCATCGCGCAAATTGCGCATAACTTGCAGGTAATATTCCTTATTGACCGTTCTTCCCTGTGGCAAGAACTCATGATGCACCACGCCCCTGTAATCGAAGAAAACTGTCAGCAAAACTTTCACATTCGACCGAACTTGGCGCGCTTTTTTCGGTCTTGGTTCGTGCGGTAGCTTCCATTGAGATGATTGAGCTTTGGTTTCCACGTCATAACCATAAACCCACGATTCGTCACCAGTTATGACCCTCTGGAGCAAATTTGGGTCGTCGCGGACAGAGTTTAACATCTCATTAGCAATGTTCATGCGATGCTGTTTTTGGTCACAATTGAGCAATTTTGGTACGAATTTCTCGGTGACCCGTCTCATGCCCAAATCATTGATAAAAATCGAATGGCACGAGCCAATCGATTTGTTAAGGTCCTCAGCAATTTCTCTAACGATGATTCGACGATTGGCCAATACCATTTTCTCCACTTCATTAATTTTTTCGTCTGTTGTTGAAGTGCTCGGGCGTCCGGCACGCTCTTCGTCTTTCACATCTTCTTGGCCTTCTGAGAACATTTTGTACCACCGACAAACGTTGCTTCGGTCCAAGGTAGCTTCTCCGTATGCCACAGTCAACATTCGGAATGCATCCGCGCACTTAATTTCGTTTTTCACACAAAATTTGATACAGGTTCTTTGATCCATTTTTTTGAATAGCTAAAAATCGAAGACGATCCAAAACACGTGCAAGCAAAGCAGCTGTCAACAATTAACTGAACATTCAAAATGGCCGAGCTTGTCGGCATAAGTGAGAGACATGAGTACCAACATAACGCCACAAAAAATTCGAAATTCGAATATACGTAACCAGCGAAAATTCAAAATTCGCGATACTTTTTGAACACGCCTCGTATAACTTTTTTATATCCGCGTAGATCTTCCTAATATATTCTATTTTAGGAAATTTTTACTGTGAAAAAAAAGAAGCGTTTTGTTATTTATTTTATTATTAACTTTTTATTTACATAAAAACTTTCGTTTACCTGATTTTCGTGAATGAGGTATGTCAAGACAATCACGTTGCATTCCCAAGCAGTAGTCAGCCATCATATGCTGACTCCATCGGCCTTGGTACGTCTCTTTCATAGTTTTTAGGTCCTGGTAAAACCGTTCGCCTTGTTCTTCGCTATAGGAACCAAGATTCTCCGGAAACTGGTCAAGGTGGCTGTGGAGATAATGGACTTTGATGGACATGTTACATCCTAAGTTTTTGTAATTCTCTAGCATGTTGTGAACAATATCAGAATAGTTACTTGACTTGTGATTTCCCAGAAAGTTCTTAGTAACTTCAACAAACGAATTCCACGCAAGCAGTTCCAAACTGATCATTGAATTTGAAAAATCAGTATCTTTAATCAACATTCTTATCTGTGGGCCATCAAAAATACCCGCTTTTATTTTTTCTATGCTTAGCCTAAGAAATTTTCTCGTTATGTAAAGAAAACATTGCCCATTTTTATCTAACGCCTTCACAAATTGTTTCATTAGACCCAGTTTAATGTGCAAGGGTGGCAAAATAATTGAATCTCTTGTAACTAAAGGTGGGTTTATCACATTCTGCTTTCCCATTTCCAACATCTCACGTACAGGCCAGTCCCTTTCTGTTCAGTGTTGGTGCTTGGCACGACTATCCCACAGGCAATAAAAACATAGGTATTTGGTGTATCCACTTTGTTGTCCTAACAAAAATTTAACCATCTTTAGATCCACACAAATACTCCAATTATGTTCGTTATACTTGATTTTGTCTAAAACAAGTGCAATATTTTGATATTCTTCCTTTAATTTAGTTGAATGAGCAATGGAAATTGAACCATATTGGTTGCCATTGTGTAAAAGAACATACTTAAGGCTTCGTTTAGAGCTGTCTATGAAGATACACCATTCATTTGGGTGGTATTCTGAAAGACCCATTTTGAGAACGAGGCCTTGCACATCTGAACAAAAAACTATATCATTTTCCGAATTGAAAAATGGCAGCAAGTCTTGCTCTCTTGTACGGTAGAGAGTCACTTTCGCACCTGTAGCCAACAAGTTTTTTTCTTTTAATCTAGAAGCCAACACTTCTGCAGATTCCTTAGATAATTCAAGTTCCCTTATTAGATCGTTTAATTCTACTTGGGTAAAAGTTGTTGGCTCAGTAGACGCTTTTTCTTCGATATGACTATCGCTAGACACTTCACTATTCGATGATTCACGGGTAGATTAAAATGTTGGAACAGGTGCTTCCTCTGAATGTGGTAAAGGTCTCTTAGCGGATTGAACGTTTGGATATATCATTTTTTTAACATTAACACCACGCAAATCGACACAACAGAAGTAACAGTCATCGAAGTGATTTGTTTGTTCTCGCAATTGCAAAGGCACGCCGAATCTCATATGGCTTCTTTTACCATTAACCCACTGTCTCAAGTGTTCACAGCACATTTTGCAAACTATTAGAGGTATCCACGGCCTGTTTTTGTCTACAAATTGCAATTTAAAGTACAAAAAATAAGCACTTTTTATAAAATCTGTTATACTTTTCCTGAATTTTTGGACTGTGTATTCCCCACAAATGTAGCAAAACACATTTGGGTCATTGACACAACTACCTCATGATATTGAAATTTGTTTATTTATTTATAGAAAGGCACTAACCGTGCTCCCGAAAGTACTAATTACAGAAAATTTTAAAAATAAAGGGGAAGGAAAAAATTTTTATAAAATAAAATTTTTTTTTTTAAATTTTTTCACAGTAGAAATGTACTAAAGTAGAAAATCCCAGGAAGATCTATGCGGATACAAAAAAGTTATATGTCTTTGAAAGCAGAATTAATAGGAGATTGTTTTACAATAATTTACATATGCACTGGTTGACAAATTATTCGACAAAACCGTGATTAAAAATGAAAAAAATAACAAAAAAAAAAAATTTTCACATTATTTTGGCAATTTCTCTGACGTTTATGAAGACGTATTAACAACTTGTATACTGATAGAAGCGGCGAAATGTTTTTATCAAGGTACCGAGTACTACCAAATTTGGTTACAAGTAGAGCTGCACCAAACCAAAACTCTTATTTTGTTGACCTGTGTACTTTTTTTTAAAACATTGGAAGGTGCAAAGCGTCTTGCCAAACTTGGTATGACTTTCGTTGGCACTATTCGGGCCAATAAAAGGTGTATTCCAAACGAATCGAAAAAAATCCTGCTCGTCCCATTCTATCATCTCGTTTTGGATTACACGATAATTTGGAGTCATGTGCCAAAAAAGAACAAGGTCGTAAGTTTAATTTTTAACGTATATTACACAAAAGAGTGTTTTGGTGAAGCAAATAAACCTGAAGCAATACTGTTTTATTTAGCAAATAAAGCTGATGTCGATTGTATGGACCAAATGGTAACGCATTTTACTACGAAACGTGCAACGAAACGAACGCTCGGCACAACTTTCTATGGACATTAGCTAGTTCATTGATTTTACCAAACGTTGAAGAAAGAATAAACAACGTTCATATACCGAAACAATTTAGCGCGCCGACAGCTGTAGAGGCCTTCTTGGGGAAACAAATAAACGTGAGTATTTATAAAATTTGTTAAACTTTCTATAATCTATACTGAAATTTCTTTGCTTTCGAATTTGTTCTTTCTTTTTCAGAAACCCCTCATAAAACTAACAAAAAGCGGTGCAGATACATTCGCTACTAAGAAATATTGTAGACTTTGTGCACAATCAAATGAAAAGATATTGAGAAAGACTCGATTCAACATTCGATGCAACATTCGAAAATCTACTACGTTTGCTTCTGTTGTATTCCGCAAGCACAATAAAGTATTTTGAACATCTTTTATCAATATTTTAACCCAATGTATTTAGAGAACAAAATATAACCTAATTTTTTTTTGGTATTTATTTTCAAAATAAAATCAGAAATTTTAATAAATATTTAAATACCATACAATAAATAAATTTAAATAAAAAAATTGTGCATATCATTCTTATATTTCTGCGTAAATGCATACAATTTGCATGTGGGTCCATCCAGACTCATGTGTACTGAATGTGACTGTAGAAATATGTGTCTGACCGAGAGTTAAATCTAAATTCACTAGGCGGAATAGGTCTGCGTTCAGGTTTTTTGACATGTTCACCAATTTTGGCTTTAGTGATTTTAGTTATTTAAAATGATTTTCTTCAAATATATATTAAAACAAAATAGGAGAAATGTAAATTATGTTATAAAAATGTTTTCAGAAGTCGTGAAATGTCAACGAATTTTCATTTTGTGGTCCATTCAATTTCAGAATAGTAAAAAATATGTGTTCATTGCCCTTTTCTTTTTTTGCAATAGAAATTCAAAAACAAATAAGTACACGTTGCAATAAGAATGATCATCGATCATCGGAAACTCTTACATACTTCCCTTCGATTCCCGCCACTAGTTAGAAGGGACAACCAACAGAGCAGTGTCTTCGGTTTACTAATTTTTTCCTTTGTTAATTGCCACATTTTTTTATAAATTCGATACGACTATTACTCGACTACCTACTCTTCACGCGCAAGGTATCTATCGGCTACAAAGCGAATATTGGATACACATTTTAATGCACTACTCAACAAAAAATTACCTCACTTCCCCAAAACTGTTTGCACACTTGTACCTTATGAAGATATGTATATAACGAGTGCTAACAACCATTTTGACGTAAACAACAACAATGAAATTTTACAAATATGAAAAGCCTTATTTTTGTAATGGTACATATTACATTTGTGATCTTTCTTGAGATGGTCTAAAATAAGAAGAATTCTCGATATCTGTCAAAATACGGATTTGGAAAGTTTTGTTAATAATTAATTACCGACGGCAAGACTCGCAATTTCAAACGAATTTTCAAAATATGTAGATACGTGCGCCATCTACAGAAATTTTGTCAATCAAATATTATATTTCCATCTGGTTCTGAAGTACGTGTTCAGTTTGAAGTCTCCAACTTACCGGGAAGTTCTCCAAAAATCGATGGCAAGATTCCCCCCCTTTTTCAGCGATTTTCAGTTATCACGATAAGCGCTCCACCTATCGGAATTTTAAGGTCCCTAGGTCAAGGGGAAGTTAGTTAAAAACCGATAGCAACATTTTCAACTTCAAAGGAATTTTCCAAATATGTAGATACGTGCGCCATCTAACGAATTTTTTTGATGAAATATTGCATTGTCACCGGGTTCTAAGTTATGTGAGAAGTTTAGAGTCTCTAGCTCATTGAGTAGTTACTCAAAAATTTATCGCAAGATTCCCCACCATTTTTTTATATGCCAAGTTTCATGATTCTAGCTTAACGGGAAGTTACATAAAAATACATCGTAAAATACCAAATTTAAAATCAATTTTGCGTATATCTCGATCCGTGCGCCACCTATCGAAAAAAATTACTCCACATTGCATTGTCACGGAGTTCGGAACTATGTTATAAGTTTCAAGTGCCTAGCTCAACGGGTAGTTCCCTAAAAAGACTTGAGCGGACAAACAAGAACGTGACTTAATATAAAGGTAATAAAAAGGAATACACAGCGCCGGACATCTACCAGCAGGAATTTCTGAACACTCGTGATAGCCATTTCAACTGGAACATATTTTACACAGATAGTTCCAGGGGCCAACACATCGTAGCATTTAGCATTAATACGGCACATAATACAATAGCATCAGCTATACTTCCCTCATCCACGCCGATATTCACCGCAGAAGCGACAGCAATACTATACGCACTTAAAAACGCAATACACAGCCGCCAGAAAAGCATTATCTGCTCCGACTCCCTATCTGCACTAAATGCAATTAAAAACATTAACTGTAACGACAAAACCATTTCCGATTACAAATTCTAATAAAATCAAACTCCTATGGGTACCTGGTTATGTAGTAATACAAGGTAACTGCCTCGCAGTCACAGCAGCAAAATTAGCTACGAAAGCAAAGAGGATATAAAAGACATACAGTCATGTGCTGCACTTCACTTTCGAGTGTGTGTTGTAACTATGTAAATTTGCTGGTTAGTGAAATGCAGCATAGGCCTGATAGTCTTAAAATCTTATATGAAATGAACCAACCGACACTATGCGAACTACTCACACTACTATAAAATCATTAATCCCCCAGAGCAAGCACCAATCTTCCCTACAGGGCTGCCAAGAAGACGCAACATAGTTTACACACGATTCCGTCTTGGACATTCAAGAATAGAACACAAAAATCTAATAGAAAACACTATTTAACGTCAATTATGATAACATAAAAAACTCATTATATTTCTTTGTAAGCTTAACATATATTTTCAAGTATAATTAACACTATATTGAGTTTATAGTACATTTTTTTATTTTAAGAAGTTACGCAATTTATTTAAACTATGTAACTGTAAAAATTGATAGCCAATGTTGCTAAAGCTAGAGTTCATTGTTTAGGTTAATTTATTTAATCTTACTTATATTATAAATGCGTAAGTTTGTGAGTGAGTGAATGTGTTTGAAATGTTTTCACGCCCAAACTACAGCACCGATCTGTACGAAATTTTTGCACACTTATTTCCCGATGTCTCGGATAGGTAACAAGTTTCATGAAATCTCAATAGCTCACATGGTTATGGAGTTATGGGCACTCATGTGACCCAACTAACCCAACAATTTATTTTATCCAATGAATTTATGCAATTTGGTGCCCTAAAACCTTAAAATGTGCATACAATATGGATATTGATCAAAAGGGGAAGGCCACAGTATTCTTTTGGACTTTGCAATATTTCGATCAATTAATGGATAACTGAGTTATCGGTCAGAATGTGGTTGCCCAAAAACCCATGAATTTACATACAATATTGGTATCAAACGAATGGGGAAGGCCACAGTATTCTTTTGGACCCTGAAATATTTCGATAACTTTATCGATAACTGAGTTATCGGTCAGAATCGGGTCGCCCAAAAATCCATAAATTTTGCATACAATATGGATATCAAACGAAAGGGGAAGGCCACAGGATTATTTTGGACTCTGCAATATTTCGATGAATTAATCGATAACTGATTTATCGGTCAGAATGTGGTTATCCTAAAACGTATAAATTTGCATACAATATGGGTATCAAACGAAAGGGAACGGCCACAGGTTTCGTTTGGACATTGCAATATTTCGATAAATTAATCGATAACTGAGTTATCGGCCAGAATGTGGTTGCTCCAAAACCCCTAAATTTGCATACAATATGGATACCAAAGGAAAGGGGAAGGCCACAGTATTCTTTTGGACTCTGCAATATTTCGATCAATTAATCGATAACTGAGTTATCGGTCAGAATGTGGTTGCTCCAAAACCCCTGAATTTGCAAACAATATGGGTATCAAACGAAAGGGGAAGGTCACAGGATTCTTTTGGACTCTGTAATATTTCGATAAATTAATCGATAACTGAGTTATCGGTCAGAATGTGGTTGCTCCAAAACGCCTAAATTTGCATACAATATGGGTATCAAAGAAAAGGGGAAGGCCACAGGTTTCGTTTGGACTTTGCAATATTTCGATAAATTAATCGATAACTGAGTTATCGGCCAGAATGTGGTTGCTCCAAACCCCCTAAATTTGCATACAATATGGATACCAAAGGAAAGGGGAAGGCCACAGTATTCTTTTGGACTCTGCAATATTTCGATCAATTAATCGATAACTGCGTTATCGGTCAGAATGTGGTTGCTCCAAAACCCCTGAATTTGCATACAATATGGGTATCAAACGAAAGGGGAAGGTCACAGGATTCTTTTGGACTCTGCAATATTTCGATCAATTCATCGATAACTGAGTTATCGGTCAGAATGTGGTTGCTCCAAAACGCCTAAATTTGCATACAATATGGGTATCAAACGAAAGAGGAAGGCCACAAGTTTCGTTTGGACATTGCAATATTTCGATAAATTAATCGATAACTGAGCTATCGGTCAACATGTAAAAGCCCTGAAACCTCTAAATTTGCATTAAATATGGATATGATACGAAACGGAAAGGCCAAAGATTCATATGGACTTCTCGATATTTCAATAAACTAACTATGCTACGTTTCGTTATATAAGTTGTTCGATAAATGAGTTATCGGTCAAAACGTGACTAAAAAAATCATAGCCATATCTACAAAAATACTTTTAAAAACTAATTACTATGATTTTGATAAGTTTAGTTACTATACATTAAGGCGAATTCATATAAGATGAGAGCAAGGCGAAGTTAGCATGTTCATAAATGTCAGATAAAAAGAAAATAACGTTCATGTAATGAATTCGCCTTGCTATACATACAATACCAATTTTGTTTTGCGTTTTCGGTACTTTTTCTGTCATTTAGGGAAAACAGATTCAAGACGACAACGACGGTGCGGCATCTGTCAAATTATTTTTACACATGTTCTTATGTGGAGGAATTTTTTGGGCACGACACGACAAAGCGGCAATCAATTATGAATGCCGCTGTCGCCAGATTAGATCTATTTCTAATTTGACAGCGACGGTGGTGGCGTCCTTTTTCCTTTTTGTGAATTAAATCGAAAATATATGCAAATTGCTTTAAATATGTGTTGAAATTGATTAGTTTTATGTTTTTTTTACACATGCAATACTTTTTTCTAAATTTTTTTGCTGTTGTTTGAGCTAATGCAGAACTTTTGTTGCCGCTTTCATTATTATCATGTCGTCGGTGCTTGGCGGCAATTATCGGCAAGCTTCGATTTTTCGCCGTTGCCTTGCGCAGTCGTCGTTTTGAATGTGGGCCGGGCTATTGTCGTCGTTAATAAATATGAGTAAATCGTCACCTGTCAAACATAAAACCAAATATTTTGAATGAATTTTTTGTAACGTTTGAGCAAAATAGTTGTACATTTTAAAGATATTGATATCGTTTCTGCGGAAAATATCCTTTTAGTAAATTTAGCAATTCTTCATATTTTGGTTGCTTCGCTGTTTCGTAAAAATTAAGCCTTTATGAGTGTTTATATAATAATACAATTTATGAAGCTCTTACGGTTTGTTCGGTATGTATCTCTTCTTCAATTTGATCTGAAAAATAATGAATAGCTTTGACTTTTGTTTAGAATCCTGTATTAGAAGTTGGTGCTCTGTGAATTTAATTGTTTGCAAGTGCTGCTAAGAAATTTTTAATATTTGATTATTTAAGGTTTTTTGTATAGCTTAATAACTTCTATTCCCCTAACAGATTTCTTTGTTTTGCTGTGGAATACAAATCATATTATTGAATAGGTTTGTATTAGCTCCTGTATTTTTTATTTGACTTTAAATTTCCTCAAAATTGTCACGGAGCTCGGCACTTGCTCGAAGACTAAAAAGAGCGAGACAGCAAGAGACGTTTGACGATGCCGAACGACGAAGATCTGAACAGGCTGAACGTCAAGTCAATCTTCGCAGATCTGAAAGCACGGAGCAGGCTGGAGTCCGGCGCCAACAAAATTCTGCACGCATGGCGTCTCAGCACATACATCAGACGCCAGAGGTGACAGCATCAAGACGTCAACAGCACGCGGCATTGGTGGCATCACGGCGTTCCAACGAAACCCTGGTGGAAGCTACATTACGCCGTCAATAGCACGCGGCATTGGAGGCATCACAGCGTTCCAACAAGACCCTGGAGAAAGCTACATTACGCCGTCAACCGCACGCGGCATTGGTGGCATCACAGCGTGCATTAGAATGGCCGGAAGTAGCAGCTTCTAGACGACAGCAGCATGCGTCCTTTATGGCTGCCTAACCTATCAAAAAGTTCTGTTTCCAGACACGGTTGCCTGAAAAATTAATGTAGGTATGTAAAAAATACATTTAACATTAAATTGTGATAAATATAAGGGTTATTTTCTTATGTAAACTTTATCATTATTTTAAGGAACATGTGAACTTTAAAACTTATCTGTTTCATAAATCAAAATGTTTTCAAAAGAAGCTTAGTTATTTTGCTTATTTCTTTGATGTGAGCGGAGCCGCGGGTAAATGCCAGTCTTTTCAATAAACTGATAATAATAATAACTAATCGGCATAGATATATGTAGAGTTCCCTATGGAAAAGTTTTTAGAATGAACAGAGGAATTGATAAAGTCATGTCCGTCGGTCCGTCCATCCATCCGTGGACACGATAACTTGAGTAAAAATTTAAACATTTGAATGAAATTTGGCACACAGGTAAAATGGTCGAAATCGAAGCATAACCACGCCACGTTTTTCAATATTAAAAGTTATAATTATAAAATGAGATAGTTTAATAATAAAAGTAGTTATAATAGTAAAACTTGGTAGCTTAATTGAACTGATGATTCTATTGACTATTTACAAAATTGTTCAAAAGGGGGGGACCGGCCAGATATGAGTGAACAAATTTTTAAACTTCGACTGTTAATAATTTCAGAACCGTTTATGCTAAAATAACGAAATTTGGTAGGAGGAATACTACCCTGTAAAAAATCGGGGGACTGATCTCTAAAGAGAGTCCGGGATCAATACCTTTCGTCTACAGTGGGCTACAATTGATCCCAACTATTCCCCAATGTTGGGATAAGTCGATTTTAATTTCTCTAGCCTACTTTGGGTGTTGAAAGTAAACTTGTCCGACTACTCATAGGGGAGCAAAGGGAATATGTCCGACACTACCCTTTTGGCAATGAAAGGGACCAAATAGTATCTTCATAGGACATGCTCAAACAAAAGAAATCACTTCAACCCATACAAAGATATCAAAACTGGCATTAGTCGCATGCTCCATTGTAACTCATCCCGGCTTAATCCTAGACTAATTCCTTTTTTTGCAGGGTATTCTTATGGTACATGCACCCATAGAAAATAAATGAAAGCTGTTTTCGAATATGCCTTTTTCTTTGAATGGTCACCTAACCGCCCGGGCGATTTTGACTGTCCAACATAGCTCGCCAGTCGTTTCTTCGTTGCGCCAACTGGCGCCAATTGAAACACCGCGGGATCGCAAATCGGTCTCCACTTGGTCCTTCCATCGGAGTAGTGGTCTCCCTCTTCCTCTGCTTCCACCGGCGGGTGCCGATAAGAATACTTTCTGGGCTGGAGCATCTTCGCTCATTCGCACTACGTGGCCTAGCCAGCGAAGCCGCTGCGTTTTAATTCGCTCATCATTAAATCTTCTTCGGTAGTCGCCGTCGCCAACGCGTAGAGGTCCACAAATCTTTCGAAGAACCTTTCCCTCGAATACTCCCAGAGCCGCCTCATCAGATGTTGTTAGTGTCCACGCTTCTGCACCATATAGCAGGACGGGTGCGATGAGTGACTTGTAGAGTGTTATTTTCGTTCGTCGAGAGAGGACTTTACTTTTCAATTGCCTACTCAGTCCGAAGTAGCATTTGTTTGCAAGAGTGATTCTTCGTCGGATTTCTAGGCTAACATTATTGTTGGTATTAATGCTGGTTCCCAGGTAAACGAAGTCCTTTACTATTTCGAAATTATTGCTGCCAACAGTGGCTTGGTTGCCAAGGCGCGAATGCGCTGACTCTTTGCATGATGACAGAAGGTACTTCGTTTTGCCCTCGTTCACCACCAATCCCATTTTCTCCGCTTCTTTTTCTAATTTGGAGTAAGCAGAAAATACGGCGCGGTTGTTAAGGCCAATGATATCAATATCGTCAGCATATGCCAACAGTTGCACGCTTTTATAAAATATTGTTCCAGCGCGGTTAAGTTCTACAGCTTGTATTATTTTCTCCAGCATTAAATTAAAGAAATCACACGATAGGGGGTCACCCTGTCTGAAACCTCGTTTAGTTTCGAACGGCTCGGAGAGGTACTTCCCAATTCTGACCGAGCTGGCGGTGTTGCTCAAGGTCATTTTGCATATGTCACCACGGACAGAAGTCAAGATAGCTGCTTGCTTGGTTTCAATCAAATTAACGACTGACTCTCTTTAATGAATATATATATAATGGTTTACATTTGTATTCAAAATGAACATGGGCAAAATGAATATATGAATGACATGAATAGGTAGAATGTAAATACAAAGAAATAGAAAAGATGCCAGATCAGATCAAGTTACTGATGACAGCTCGGCCTCTCCTGACAAGAACTCGCCCCGAAGTCGGTAACTTCGTCTTCCTCTGGATCGTTTTCACTGTCAACCTCAGGGAGGAGAGTGCACCATGGTTTCATCTTATCAGCAGTAATAATCGTGCTGTAGCGTCGCTGGGAGCGTTGCATGCCGTCGATATCCTCTACGACGTACCGACCGTATCGTAGCACCTTCGTTACAACATATGGCCCCTTATATTTTGGTTCCAATTTTCTTGACTCGCCAGTACTAGGTGGAGGAGCCTCGATAAGAACCGGTGACCCTTCTTGATATGGAACTGGCATACGATGACGTGCGTCAAATCTCTCCTTCCACTTGGCCCTTGCAGCCTCAATGCGCTGAGTAGCTTCACTCCGTCTCTCATTGATGTACAATTGTTCGTCGCCAACTTGGATTGCTGCTAACAACTTATTTCCGCTTAAATCTCGCAGTGGAAAGTCGTATACTAGATCGATTGGCGCAAACCTAGTTGTAGCGTTGATTTTCGTATTGAGGGACCATTGCAGCATCCGGACCTGCTTGTCCCAATCCTTTGCATCATTGGTTGATGTTCTTAGGTAAGCCAGCACCGCCTGGTTTACTCGCTCTGCTAAGCCATTTGCGCGAGGTGTTCTAACAGCCACCTTCACATGCTGAATATTGTTTGTCTCACAGTATGCTTCAAACGATGCAGAAGTAAAGGAGGAGCCCCGATCTGTAATTATTCGTTGCGGCAGTCCAAAGTTCAGAGTAAGAGTGTCCAATGCTTCAATTACCGGCTTGGTTTTGGTTGATCGCGTTGGGACACTGCAAGCGTATCTGGTAAGTGCGTCTACAATTACAAGCACATACTCATAACCCCGCCGACTCTTAACAAACGGGCCAAGGTGATCCAAATGTCATGTTTGGAATGGTAATTCTGGGATATCCATCCCGTAAAGTTCACCCTCCTTCTTCCTAGGCTCCCGGTGGTAGCAACATTCAATGCAAGACCTAATGAATCCCTTCACGAAGTTTCTTAATCTCGTAAACCAAAAGTTTTGTAGAACTCTCTTAACAGTGCCATCTACTCCTGGGTGGCCCACATCATCATGACACAACTTAAGTAGCCGCCAACGTATTCCTTTGGGTACGACCAACTGATGACGGCCACCATCAGCTATATGGAATAGTCGATTGTTCTTCAAACAGTACTCCTTGACTTCAGATCGTCGTGCATTTGTAGCTGCGCCTCTCAATATTTCGATTATTTCCTTTAACTTTGGCTTTGTAAGGAACATACCCAATCGGCCACCGATAAGGACAATACCTTGGATCCTACATCTTCAGCTGGATGAGAGCCGTCAACTGGAGCACGGCTCAATGCGTCGACATGTCCCATCGATACCCCGGAGCGATGCTTCATTGTGTTGTCGTATTCTAACAGCTTAAGAAGCCAGCGTGCCACGCGAGGCACCATTGGTTTGGTGATTTTAGCAGTTGTAATCGCTTGACAGTCAGTGATAACAGTAAAACCCTTCCCCAGCAAGAACATTTTGAACCGTTCGCATGCCTCCACAACCGCTAGCACTTCCAGCTCATACGCGTGATAGTTTCTTTCTGGCGGTGTACATGCTCGGCTGTAGTATGCAATTGGCTTGAGTTCAGTCGCCTCACGTTGTAACAAAATTGCTGCTACCCCAACACTAGATGCGTCTGTGTGTAGCTCATGCTCTTTGGAAACATCGTAAATCGTTAGCACCGGAGCACTAACAATTGACCTGCTCAACTGCTTGAATGCCTCTTCACATCTGGAGTCCCAACTAAAGCCAGCGTTCTTCTTCGTCAACTGAGTGAGCGGCTTAGCGATGTGCGCATATCCGGGAACGAATTTGCGAATTTGCCAGTTAACCCTAAAAACCTCCTAACCTCTAGCGGATTCTGTGGTGTCGGATAATCTTCTATAGCACACGTTTTAGAAATTCCCGGCCTTATGCCTTTGACATCTACTTGGTGACCTAAAAATGTTACCTCTCTTCTCAGGAAGGCACATTTTGTTACCCTCAACGTTAAACCTTCTACCTGCATTATTTTTAAAAACTTTTCTAAATATAGTAAATTCTCTTCCTCTGTGTCGGTTGCTTTGATAGCCTCATCTACATAGCTCACTACATATTTACTTAAAGGTGCAACTAACTGCGACATCATTTTTTGAAAAGTGCATGGAGCATTTCGCAACCCGAATGGCATTCTATTGAATTCGTAATGCCCATTGTGCGTTACGAATGCTGTAAGAGGCTTCGCTTTTTCTTCCACTTCTATTTGATAGTAGCCGGACATAAGGTCCAGTGTCGTGAAAAACCTCTTACCAGACAAAGTCGATAGAACACCATCCACCGTAGGCATTAGCCATGGCTGCTTTTCTGTTATCGCATTTAATTCGCGATAATCTACGCATAACCTGTCTTCCCCATTCTGCTTGCGCACCAGAACGATCGGCGATGCATAACACGAATTCGATTTACGAATTATTCCTAACTGCAGCAACTCGTCGACAATTTCCTGCACCACCCGTTTCTTCGGAATGGGAATGCTATATGGTTTTTTAGAAATTGGCCTCTGCGAAGTTAATTCAATGCCCATCTTGAACCTTTTAGACCTACCCAGTTCCGGCAACCTCTCCCCAAAGCAATCTGCATACTGGTTAACTAACTCAACCAATTTTCCCCCAGCGCTGCCACTCAACTCTTTTCCAACATCTAAATCAGATTTAGAAATCGACATTATCTTGCACGTACCACCTTCAATAATCACCTTTCCCTTTGAAAGCACATCAATACCAACAAGAACGTCGTGTATCATAGCAGAGTCGTCAACAACAAACAATTCAACTAAACGATTAACATTGTCCAACATAAGTGTTGCTAAAACTTTCGCGTGACACACTAATTCACCACCCGCAAAACCAATTAACTTCTCATTGCACGTACTTACACACGACCCACATCTTGTTGCAATTGATTGCTTCACTAGGGATTTGCTGCTACCTGAGTCAATCAGAGCCTTACATTCAACCTCTTTTTTGCCTACAATTTTTATTTGTTTAAGTAACTCTGTACACACATTATCACTGTGTATATTATTAACTGACGTTCCGTCTTCTATTTTTTCATCGTGCTCTAATGGTTCTTCACATTCATTGCTCGTTATCTGGTTGATGCGACTATTTTGTTTTGTTTCGGTTTTCTTAACCGCTTTGTTACAATTTCTTGCAATATGTCCTCTTTCTCTACAATTGTAGCATATTGGTCCGCCCGATACTTTGACATTCTCTTTCGCATCAACCGAAACGTGCGATGATTGCTGTTGAACATTTCTGTAAATCGACTCACTTGCCCTAATCTTATTCTCAGCGTATGTGGGTATGTTTGATAATGACTGCAGCAATTCCGAGCACTTTGCAAACTTCATAGCACTCAGCGTTTTTCTCAAACTATCATCGCTGAGACCGTTCACGATATACCTAATTATCGAAACATCTTCGATATTATTTCTTCGGCCTACTGACAACATCTTATAAAAATATTCGATTATTTTCTCACCTTTACTCATCTTCATATTCATCATTTGAATATGCGCATCTGCAGAATTTCTAACGCACGGAAAGTCTGTCAAAAATGCAACTACAAATTCGCTCCATTCGCGGAATGCTGGCTGCGCATCTGCCCAGCGCTTTGCAACTCCTCTCAGCCGACTGAGAACAGCAAAAACAACAAACGTGTCTTCCCACTGATACATTGCTCTCAGTTATTCGACTCTCTCTATAAACTGCGTCGATGAATACGTGCCATCGAGAGGGTTGAATTCAGGCAGAATTGCTGCGATTTCACTTGGTGTGCGAATGAATCTTTCTCTGCCTCCATACCTTTCTCCCATTCGTGAATACGGTAGCGGCGGCCAAGTGTCTGCTGCTTGTGTCGCTGTCCAGTCCTGCGGGTTCGGATTTGTATGGCATGCATATGCTTGTTGCGTTTGCTGGAATGTATTGGGTAAAAAAGACTGATGTTGTGAAATTGCAAGCGGTTGCTGTGCAACGGTCTGTACACTTGTTAATCGTGAGTATGGCGATGTTACCCAAACGTCTAGTGCTGGCGTCGCTGCCCAGCCTCGCGCACTCGGTACGCTATGACATGTAGAAAATGCTTGTGGCATCGTTTGCTGAATCGTATTTGGTAGAGCCGACTGATATTGCGACGTCCCAAATGGCTGCACGTTCGTGTATGGTGTTGCTGTCGCTGTCGGTGACATATTGGCTAGCGTTGATTGTGGAGAATACGATACTGGCGTTTGTAAGAATGTCGGCTGCGATGATGAGACACTTGACACACAAAGTGCCGCACCATGATGAAAATTCGATGCCGAACATATTGGAACATTCGTTTCCATGGGACGTTGATTCTGCAATTGTGCAGCCGTTAGCTGTTCCACTGCAGCACACAGCGCACTAACCTGCACCTCCAATTGCGTCATCCGTGCGACGTCCAACGATTGCTTTTCGGATTCCTCCTGATCTTCACTACTTATCGGTACAACACATGCACCCGCTGATAAAATTGATTCTAAGATTGGTCTCACTGCCTCTTTGTCTGCTTCCAGTATGCGATTTGTTAATTCCGCTTTCGTACCAGTTGTCTTCAAGTTAAGTTTCGTTAAAATTTCTTTTAATTTTGCAACATTTAATTCGTTAAGGTCCATTTTCACTTCTGAATTCTGTCACCACGGACAGAAGTCAAGATAGCTGCTTGCTTGGTTTCAATCAAATTAACGACTGACTCTCTTTAATGAATATATATATAATGGTTTACATTTGTATTCAAAATGAACATTGGCAAAATGAATATATGAATGACAGGAATAGGTAGAATGTAAATACAAAGAAATAGAAAAGATGCCAGGTCAGATCAAGTTACTGATGACACATAGCCGTATAAGTTTTGCGGGGAAACCAAATTCAGACATAGCGGCATATATGCAGCTCCTTTTCGTGCTATCGAAAGCGGCTTTAAAATCCACAAAGAGATGATGCGTGTCGATTCTTTTTTCACGGGTTTTTTCCAAGATTTGGCGTATTGTAAAAATCTGGTCGATGGTAGATTTACCAGGTCTGAAGCCACACTGATAAGGTCCAATCAGTCTGTTCACATCAGGCTTCAGTCTTTCGCACAATACGCTTGATAGGACCTTATATGCGATATTCAAAAGGCTGATTCCGCGATAGGTGGCGCAGTTTGCAGGATCGCCCTTCTTGTGGATTGGGCAGAGAACACTTAGATTCCAATCTTCAGGCATGCATTCATCCGACCAAATTCTGCATTGAAGATGATGCATGCGCCTTACCAGCTCCTCGCCTCCGTGTTTGAATAGCTCAGCAGGCAAACCATCAGCGCCAGCTGCTTTATTGTTTTTCAATCGGGATATTGCTATTCGCACCTCATTATAGTCGGGTTGTGGAACGTCAATTCCATCATCTTCGATTGTGGGCTCGGGTTCGGCATCTTCTCTGGTTTCTTGCTCAGTTTCTCCATTTAAAAGGGCAGAGAAGTGATCCCTCTATATTCTGAGTGTTCTCTGAACATCGGTCACCAGGTCGCCGTTCTCATTCTTACAAGAGTTTGCCCCGGGTTTGAAACCTTCTGTCATTCGCCGAAAGCAATGTCTGTCATTCAAGAAAGCAATAATTCAGTTCATATATTTCTATATTATACTATCATTTACCCGCGGCTCCGCTCGCATCAAAGAAATAAGCAAAATAACTAAGCTTCTTTTGAAAACATTTTTATTTATCAAACAGATAAGTTTTAAAGTTCAAATGTTCCTTAAAATAATGATATACAAAAAACTTTAAATAATCAGGTTACACCAAATATTAAAAATTTCTTAGCAGCACTTGTAAACAATTAAATTCACACAGAGCACCAACTTCTAATACAGGATTCTAAACAAAAGTCAAAGCTATTCATTATTTTTCAGATGAAATTGAAGAAGAGATACATACCGAACAAACCGTAAGAGCTTCATAAATTGTATTATTATATAAACACTCATAAAAGCTTAATTTTTACGAAACAGCGAAGCAACCAAAATATGAAGAATTGCTAAACTTACTAAAAGGATATTTTCCGCAGAAACGATATCAATATCTTTAAAATGTACAACTATTTTGCTCAAACGTTACAAAAAATTCATTCAAAATATTTGGTTTTATGTTTGACAGGTGACGATTTACTCATATTTATTAACGACGACAATAGCCCGGCCCACATTCAAAACGACGACTGCGCACGACAACGGCGAAAAATCGAAGCTTGCCGATAATTGCCGCCAAGCACCGACGACATGATAATAATGAAAGCGGCAACGAAAGTTCTGCATTAGCTCAAACAGCAAAAAAATGTAGAAAAAAGTATTGCATGTGTAAAAAAAACATAAAACTAATCAATTTCAACACATATTTAAAGCAATTTGCATATATTTTCGATTTAATTCATAAAAAGAAAAAAGGACGCCACCACCGTCGCTGTCAAACTAGAAATAGATCTAATCTGGCGACAGCGGCATTCATGATTGATTGCCGCTTTGTCGTGTCGTGCCCAAAAAATTCCTTTACATAAGAACATGTGTAAAAATAATTTGACAGATGCCGCACCGTCGTTGTCGTCTTGAATCTGTTTTCCCTAAATGACAGAAAAAGTACCGAAAACGCAAAACAAAATTGGTATTGTATGTATAGCAAGGCGAATTCATTACATGAACGTTATTTTCTTTTTATCTGACATTTATGAACATGCTAACTTCGCCTTGCTCTCATCTTATATGAATTCGCCTTAATATATAGTAACTAAACTTATCAAAATCATAGTAATTAGTTTTTAAAAGTATTTTTGTAGATATGGCTATGATTTTTTTAGTCACGTTTTGACCGATAACTCATTTATTGAACAACTTATATAACGAAACATAGCATAGTTAGTTTATTGAAATACCGAGAAGTCCATATGAATCTTTGGCCTTTCCGTTTCGTATCATATCCATATTTAATGCAAATTTAGAGGTTTCAGGGCTGTTACATTGTGACCGATAACTCAGTTATCGATTAATTTATCGAAATATTGCAATGTCCAAACGAAACTTGTGGCCTTCCTCTTTCGTTTGATACCCATATTGTATGCAAATTTAGGCGTTTTGGAGCAACCACATTCTGACCGATAACTCAGTTATCGATGAATCGATCGAGATATTGCAGAGTCCCAAAGAATCCTGTGGCCTTTCCCTTTCGTTTGATACCAATATTGTATGCAAATTCAGGGGTTTTAGGGTAACCACATTCTGACCGATAAATCAGCTATCGATTAATTTATCGAAATATTGCAGAATCCAAACGAATCCTGTGACCTTCCCCTTTCGTTTGATACCCATATTGTATGCAAATTCAGGGGTTTTGGAGCAACCACATTCTGACCGATAACGCAGTTATCGATTAATTGATCGAAATATCGCAGAGTCCGAAAAATACTGTAGCCTTCCCCTTTTTTTTGATATCCATATTGTATGCAAATTTAGGGATTTTAGGATAACCACATTCTGACCGATAAATCAGCTATCGATTAATTTATCGAAATATTGCAGAATCCAAAAGAATCCTGTGGCCTTCCCCTTTCCTTTGATACCCATATTGTATGCAAATTCAGGGGTTTTAGGGTAACTACATTCTGACCGATAAATCAGCAGAGTCCAAAAGAATCCTGTGGGCTTCCCCTTTCGTTTGATACCCATACTGTATGCAAATTCGGGGGTTTTGGAGCAACCACATTCTGACCGATAACTCAGTTATCGATTAATTGATCGAAATATTGCAGAGTCCAAAAGAATACTGTGGCCTTCTCCTTTCCTTTGATACCCATATTGTATGCAAATTTAGGGATTTTAGGATAACCACATTCTGACCGATAAATCAATTATCGATTAATTCATCGAAATATTGCAGAGTCCAAAATAATCCTGTGGCCTTCCCCTTTCGTTTGATATCCATATTGTATGCAAATTTAGGGATTTTTGGACGACCCCATTCTCACCGATAACTCAGTTATCGATAAAGTTATCGAAATATTTCAGGGTTCAAAAGAATACTGTGGCCTTCCCCTTTCGTTCAATACCCATATTGTATGCACATTTTAAGGTTTTAGGGCACAAAATTGCATAAATTCATTGGATAAAACAAATTTTTGGGTTAGTTGGGTCACATAAGTGCCCATAACTCCATAACCACGTGGGCTATTGAGATTTCATGAAACTTATCCTATCCGAGACATCGGGAAACAAGTGTGCAAAATTTCGTACAGATCGGTGCTGTAGTTTGGGCGTGAAAACATTTTAAACACACTCACTCACACACAAACTTACGCATTTATAATATAAGTAAGATACGAGGTGTGTTCAAAAAGTATCGCGAATTTTGTGTTTTTTCAAAAATTATTTATTTATTCATGAATATCTATTTTGTCCCCTTCAAAGTAATCCCCATGAGATATTATACACTTGTGCCAACGGTTTTTCCAATCTTCGAGACACTTCAAAAAATCATTTTTTTGTATCTTGTTCAGCTCCTCCTTTCATGGGCCTCTTCAGTTTAGGGAACAAGAAAAAGTCACAGGGGGCCAGATCTGGGGAATACGGTGGCTGCGGCATCATTAGTGTGTTGTTTTTGGCCAAAAAGTCGCGCACAAGCAACGATGCGTGAGCAGGGGCGTTATCGTGGTGCAAAAGCCAATTTTTGTTCTTCTTTGCACATCTTCTCGGCCTTCTTAGAACATTTTGTACCACCGATAAACGTTGCTTCGGTCCAAGGTAGCTTCTCCGTATGCCACAGTCAACATTCGGAATGCATCCGCGCACTTAATTTCGTTTTTCACACAAAATTTGATACAGGTTCTTTGATCCATTTTTTGAATAGGTAAAAATCGAAGACGATCCAAAACACGTCCAAGCAAAGCAGCTGTCAACAATTAACTGAACATTCAAAATGGCCGAGCTTGTCGGCATAAGTGAGAGACATGAGTACCAACATAACGCCACAAAAAATTCGAAATTCGAATATACGTAACCAGCGAAAATTCAAAATTCGCGATACGTTTTGAACACACCTCGTATATGAGTCAATCCATATGAAAAAGTCTAATATTAGCAAAAATCGTTGCTGACTAGTCTCGGATTTCGCTCAAGCTTCGAGGGACACTTCTTTAGGGTCCTAAAGGAACAAATTGACACACATTTAATTTTTATAACCACTGGTTTCGGACTGGTCGAATTTCAAAGTTTGAAAAACGTCATTTTTAGGCTTACCCTATTATAGCTGTAAAAATGTTTCTATTAGAGATATCCTTACATTCGATATGGCGTTTTAAAGGTAAAAGATAGTAGTTTGTTTTAAAATAAATAATAAATCATATGGCGAGTATCTAGAATTAAAAACCTGGTACTGAAAAAACGTAATTTTTATCCTTTTTTTGTCAATTTTAGCTGGCTCTGGCGTCTTCACTGTTTCAAGTAGCCACTCAAATTTTTTCAGAAATTAAGAGTACATATACTAGAAGAAACTAACTCATCTATTGGCCAAAAAAAACCCACTCCTTATAGATAAATTATTATCTCGAAATTTGTAAGTTTTAAAAAATCGTGTTTTTCAGGCTCTAAAACGAACGTGTTTCTCAAGAGATAAAATACGAATTTGTCGCGGACTCCAGTCCTGACCTTTAGCTTTTAATACCTCAACATTTCGTTTTGTTATTTTCATACTAAGGGCCTCTGCTGATCGATTTTGTAAGGCATAATCTTACAATTATTTTTTTTTTCAAACTAATTTATACGAACTATGTTTGAAAACTCATTTTATATAAAGTTCTATTAAATAAAGAGACACTAATTTTCGGCTCAGGTTATGTTGTGAATCAGTTTTGTCATTTGAAATCACAGGCTAATTTTTCGATTGGTCTAATTTTTTAAGTCGACTTAGGATGTTTCGACATGTGACCACTTATTTATGTATGCACATTAGGGTAATTGTCAATAAATAAGGACTAAAAAAGTGCTTGTATCAAGTAATTTCTTAACTTGTACACTTTGTTTTAACTAAACACTGTCAAATTAAAAAAAATTACAAACATAGCGGTTTTGGCTTGTTTTATCTGTGGAAATCACACTACTCTTTTTTTTCGCGTATTTTTCGTTCATTTCTGTGGTTTTCGGAATCGTGTTTTCTGCTATATACTCGTATAGTATGGTGATGCGAAATTATATCATCTCTGCGTGTTATACTCCACTTCACCGAAAATGCAACCTTGCGTGGATACCTCTGCAACACTAATTTTCGATGGATACATAAATTTGATAAAACTGAAATTTCATATACCATTGTAAAAAAAAACCTTCTGAATTAAATACAGTCCAGTTTATTATTAAAGAAATAATTTGATTATTATTCTACAACATTTTGGTCAATTCGAGCCGAAATTTTCGGAACATCACATCATTGTGCGCAAGGAGTGCTAATAAATGAAATTTGGTAGCGTTTATTGAAACGTGTACGTGCAGCGCCATTTTGGTCATCATTTTCACTTTTACACTCTGGCGAGTATCAAATAGATTTCAATGTCGTTAACAGCATTGAAAAGTCAACGAAGCAGATACAGGGCTTCAATAACGAGTGCCTTTAATTTTTCCAATGAAATTAATGACACAACGCCTTCGGCCGAATTGGAAGTTAGAATTACCAATTTGAATGAAGCATGGAAGCAATTGCAAATCATCGAAAATCAAATAAACGAGTTGGAAGATAATGCAGACGATGAAAACGCTTTGTCGTCGTTCATACAGTACGAAGGAAAATACATACAGACACTTTCTCGTATAACCACACGTTTGCGTGAAAAGCAAGAAGCAGCGAGTAGGCAACAAACTCCAACAGTCAACGAGTTGCAATTAGGGCTGCAAAACTTGGTATTTCAGCATAATGACGTAGTACTACCGAAATTGACAGTACCGACATTTTCGGGCGAATACAGCGCTTGGAAAACATTTAGCGATATTTTTAAAGGAGCTGTGACTCGAAAGCAAATTTATCGAATACACAGAAATTTTACTACTTATCCTCATTTTTAGCTGGCGAAGCTGCAGATTTGATAAAAAACATACCAGTTACGAACGATACTTATGCAGAGGCATGGAGTAAACTTGAACAACGCTATGATAGGCCACACTTGGTGGCAAGGGCATCCATTAAAGGTTTTATGAAATTGCCAACCGCAACAACAACGAACCCTAAAGTTTTACGGAAAATTATTGATGGAGCAGACGAATGTTTGCGCGGATTATCAGCAATAAACATAAAGGAACGGGACCCTTGGTTAATATTTATTCTGCTTAACAAATTGGATGCAGAAACACGTCATCACTGGTTTGAACACATTGGATCGCGCACAAGTCTTACTATTGAAGAATTTTTGAAATATCTTGATGCTCGTTTCATTCACTTGGAATCAAATGAGTTACATACAGCAAGTGCAACGGCACGCAACACATCAGTGCGTGCGCATGTGACAGCAGTAACAAATGGTTCATCATGCGTTTTTTGTAATGGACAGCATAACATTTTTAAGTGCACAGAATTCATCGCAGCATCTGTATCAGATCGTCGAAAGCAAGTCAGATCCAAATCAATCTGCTTCAACTGCCTAAAAACGGGTCATCGAGTTAAGGATTGTAAATCGAACTTCACTTGTCGCAAATGCAATGCGAAACATCACACACTTCTCCATGAGTCTACTGATAAACAAGAATCCGGATCTGATTTAGGTAAAAGTACATCTCAAACACATTCTAATGAAATTTCGTTGCAGAGCTCAATGGATGATGACTTGCGAGTCATCATGTAACACAACACCAACAAGGCAGACATGTGGTACTTCCTACAGCAATGGTAGAGGTGAAGGACGTGTTGGGACAAGTTCACACGTTACGAGCGTTGATTGACACTGGCTCGCAAGTATCATTTATATCGGAGGCCTGTGCTCAGCGTCTTGGAGTATCACGTTCAAACGCACGACTACATATTAAAGGTATTTCATCATCAGAAGCGGGTATGACGAAGGGTTGTGTGAATTTGGTTATCGACTCTCAACTTGATGATTCCAATGTATCCGTGTGTGCATACATACTTCAGCGAATCACAGCGGATATTCCAAAGTATACTATAACAAGCATTCCGTGGAAGAAAATTGCATCATTAAAGCTAGCGGATTCTAAGTTTAATCAAAGTTCACCAATTGATTTGTTACTCGGCGCAGAGGTTGCTTGGAATATCATAACCGATGGCAAAATTCAAATCGAAAGGCCAAATCTCTTTGCAATCAATTAAATTTTTGGATGGATTATTTCGGGTCAAGTCGACGTTGCCTCCGGTGAAGAGGCAATTGCATCCTATACTGCCACAATTGACGTGGACGAGCTGCTTAAGAAATTTTGGGACTTGGATGAATGCAAACCAATTAGCAAACATTCGGAACATGACGATCCAGCTGAAATTCATTTTAGAAAAACTACCACACGTTCTACCGATGGTAAATATGTTGTTGAGCTACCGTTTAAGGATAAAGATGTAACGTTTAGAAATATGTTACAAGGAGCTGTTCAGAGGTTAATGAGCATGAAACGGCGTTTTCACAACAACGCGCAATTACAACAAGAATATGCAAAATTTATGCAAGAATATATGTTATTGGGTCATATGCAACAGATGTCCTCAGAAGACATACACAAGTCGCCTCAGTACTATCTGCCGCACCATGCAGTTGTTAAGCCCGACAGTTCAACAACAAGGCTGGGTGTCGTATTCGACGGCTCGCATAAAGATGCTGATGGTAACTCACTCAACGAACAGCTGTTAATTGGTCCACCCATTCAGCGAGACTTGTTTGGAGTTTCGCTTCGCTTCCGTCAATTCAAGTACGTATTCATAGCCGACATAACAAAAATGTTCAGGCAAATTTGGGTATCGCCTATTCACCAAGATTTTCAACGTATTGTTTGGAGGGAGTCTCCAAATGAATCAGTCAAGCACTATCGGCTATGTACCGTCACATACGGAACGGCATCAGCGCCCTTTCTATCTGTTCGTGTATTACAACAACTGGCGTATGACAACATCGACAAATTTCCAAAGGCAGCTAGTATTATAGAAAACAACATTTATGTGGATGACGTCATGGCTGGCGGTGACACGATAGAAGACGTCATGAGGGCCAAAACAGAACTGATCACTCTGCTCGAGTCTGGCGGTTTCCATCTCCGTAAATGGAGCTCTAATTCTTCCACTATTTTGCAAACAGTGCCGGTTGAGGACCATGAAGTCATTTCGAATACTAAAATTGGAAATTCATCAAACTACAATAAGATACTGGGTCTTTACTGGAATCCAAAGTCAGATAAGTATTCGTTCCATGTTAAAGCAACTACAGTAAATGACATAACTAAACGGCACATACTTTCAGAAATTGCTCGCATATTCGATATTTTTGGGTTTTTAGCACCGGTTGTGGTCAACTTAAAAATTCTCTTCCAAAAGGTATGGTTAACAAATGTCAACTGGGATGACACGGTACCAGATCACATAAGCAGTACTTGGCGAAGTATTCGAGAAACATTACATTGCTTGCAGGAAGTATCTATTCCAAGAAACATTTTCACTTCCTCATCCACATTCGAGTTGCATTGTTTTTGTGACGCCTCAACAGCAGTGTGCAGCGCTTTTGGTAGCACGTTTGTACAATTCTATCAAGACGTCACTCAACACAGTAGATGAAGTTGTTTATGCTTGGACAGACTCTCAGGTTGTCCTTCATTGGTTATCGTCTCCACCTCGCAATTGGAAGATGTACGTCGGCAATAGAACTGAAGAAATTCTCGACTGCTTACCAAGAAATAAATGGAACTATATTGATACGAAAGAAAATCCGGCGGATTGTGCCTCTAGAGGTATCACACCAGACCAACTCCTCAATCATAATCTATGGTGGTCAGGTCCGACTTGGTTACAAAGACCCCATTCAGACTGGCCAAGCAAGGCAAACAATGAGAATTTAGAATTTTCAGCTGACTTGTTGGAGCGACGCAAAATTGTGCTACATACTCTAACTCGACCAGCAGAGTCATCGATTCTTATCGAATATGCAGTGGTGGTGTCATCATTTTCGCGCTTAATACATGTCATCGCATATGTTTTACGCTTCATATCAAAGCTTAAAAATAAAGACAATATGTACGAAGGTCATTTGCAACACAAGGAGTTACAACAATCGCAATACGCATTATTTAGTGCTATTCAGCATGAGTCATTTGAAGATACATATCAACGTTTAACCAACAAGTCAAAAAAGAAGGACAAGCTTATGCAACTATCACCATTTATCGACTCATCGAGAGTTTTGCGTGTAGGAGGTCGCATTGATCGAGCCGCAGTATCATATAATATCAAACATCCAATCATTCTTCCTAAACACTATGTCTCCAGATTGGTTATAGAGGAGCTACACAAGATGTATCTGCATGTTGGAGTCACCGAGCTATTTGTGATAGTTCGTCAACGCTATTGGATTGTAGGAGCCAGAAACATAATCAGATCCGTGGTACATCAATGCAAACAGTGTTTCATGTTGCGGAAACAAACTGCAACTCAGCGAATGGCAGAATTGCCAGCGGTGCGTCTGGAGCCAGCCAGACCATTTCTCAATTCAGGATGCGATTTTGCAGGTCCTATTAATATAAAAATGACCAACTGCAAACGTCCAAGAATTTGTAAGTCTTACATATGCCTCTTTATTTGTTTGTCCACGAAGGCGATTCATATTGAGCTGGTCACCGATTTGTCAGCAGAGGCCTTTATTGCAGCCTTTAAACGCTTCACATCTAGACGTGGAAAATGTAGTAACTTGTACACCGACAATGGAACCAATTTTCACGGCGCTAATCGTTTGCTAACAGATATGCATAAAAGTTTACTTAAGGAGTAATTTAATCATGATATCTACTCTCACCTGACAAAGGATGGAACAACATGGCATTTCATCCCTCCATCATCACCACACTTTGGTGGGATATGGGAGTCCAACGTAAAGTCAATTAAATACCACTTGAGAAGAGTGATGGGTGAATCCCTGCTATCGTTCGAAGATCTATACACTTTTCTCACACAGATTGAAGCTATACTCAATAGCAGGCCACTATGTACAATTTCAGACGCGGATCACAATCCTCTTACGCCTTCGCACTTTTTGATTGGCGAGCCATTAACTGCAGTACCAGAACCCACAGTATCGGCCAGGCTTTCACTGAAATCTTCATGGAGTCATATTCGCAACATGGCACAAGGTTTTTGGAAGCGCTGGAACATGGAATACATTACATCTCTCCAGCGGCGCACCAAATGGACGACCGACCAACCAAACCTAGCAGTGGGTACACTTGTCGTCATCAAGGACCCAAATGTTCCTCCAGCTAAGTGGTCATTGGGAATAGTTGAGGAAGTTCATCCAGGCTCTGACGGTACTGTGCGAGCTGTCACAATACGTACCGGACAGGGAACGTACACACGTCCAATCACGAAAGTTGCCTTATTACCAACATCTGACTGAAATCGTGTTTCAGGGCTGGCGGTATGATGCGTAATTATATCATCTCTGCGTGTTATACTCCACTTCACCGAAAATGCAACCTTGCATGGATACATCTGCAACACTAATTTTCGATGGATACATAAATTTGATAAAACTGAAATTTCATATACCATTGTAAAAAAAAACCTTCTGAATTAAATACAGTCCAGTTTATTATTAAAGAAATAATTTGATTATTATTCTACAACAGTATGGAGTGCTGAAAGCGATAAATACTTATTAATGAAACGAATTCAAGCAGTTTGTTTTAATAATATCTGTACCTATCATCATAAAAATATGTCGATAACTATTTTTTTTTTGTTTGGAAAACAATGCTGTGATCCATTGAATATCCATAAAACTCCTAATAAAAAGTCACTTAGAGAAATTACCGTAACATTTTGTGAAAAAAATTAAAGTTTGAATCTCATACCGGGACGAGCAATTTGCTTACGCTGCATTGAAAACTTAAGCAAAGCACATTTTCAAGACATTAATTGTGAAGTGTCATTTGAACCTCCATATGAGTCACTAAATTCGCTGAACAAAATATGTTCAATTCTCGAGGAATCATCGATTCCGCCAATTCAAAAATTAAGTATGCCCCAAAGAAAAGGAAAAATCCATGAAAAAGTGGATCAAATATCAAGGAAGATACGATACAAGTTACAATAATCTTTTGACGTTGTTAGATGTGAAGAAAAGATGAAGGCTAGTGACCATGATTGTCACAATTTAGACTATTTGGAGTTGATTGAAGAAATGAAAAGTAAATTTAAGTGGTCACATGTCAAAACATCCTAAGTCGACCTAAAAAATTAGACCAATCGAAATATTAACCTGTGATTTCAAATGACAAAACTGATTCACAAGATAACCAGAACCGAAAATTAGTGTCTATTTATTTAATAGAACCTTATATAAAATGAGTTTTCAAACATAGTTCGTATAAATTAGTTTGAAAAAAAAAATAATTGGTAGATTATGCCTTACAAAATCGATCAGCAGAGGCCCTTGGTATGAAAATAACAAAACGAAATGTTGAGGTGTTAAAAGCTAAAGGTCAGGACTGGAGTCCATGAGAAATTCGTATTTTTATCTCTTAAGAAACAAGTTCGTTTTAGAGCCTGAAAAACACGATTTTTGAAAACTTAAAAATTTCGAGATAATTATTTATCTATAAGGAGTGGGTTTTTTAGCCAATAGATGAGTTAGTTTCTTCTAGTATATGTACTCTTAATTTCTGAAAAAATTTTAGTGGCTACTTGAAACAGTGAAGACGCCAGAGCCAGCTAAAGTTGACAAGAAAAGGATACAAGTTACGTATTTTCAGTACCAGGTTTTTAACTCTAGGTACTCGCCATATGATATACTATTTGTTTTTGAACTACTATATTTTACCTTTAAAACGCCATATCGAATGTAAGGATATCTCTAATAGAAACATTTTTACATCTATAATAGGGTAAGCCTAAAAATGACGTTTTTCAAACTTTGAAATTCGACCAGTCCGAAACCAGTGGTTATAAAAATTAAATGTGTGTCAATTTGTTCCTTTAGGACCCCAAAGAAGTGTCCCTCAAAGTTTGAGCGAAATCGGAGACTAGCCAGCTTTTTGAATTAGACGTTTTCATATGGATTGCCTCATATACAAAGTGGCGCAAAAGTAAGCTTCCGATGTTCAGCATATCGGTTGTGGCACGTCCAGTGTGTGCTGTTGCACCGTCTTGTTGGAACCACATGTTTTCCGATCCCAATTCATCAAGTTGCGGCAAAAAGAACTCGTTTATCATTGCTCTGTAGCGCTCACCATTCACAGTAACCGTTTGGCCCCGACCGATTATTGGTCAAATAAATAGTCAGCAATATTCCGCGTTCTGGAGCAGTGTAGCGTAACATTGTTTACTAACGTGTATTTCGCATGTGTTTACTACACAAATGTCAAAACAGAACTGACTTTAGGGGCCAATCGCAAAATTTATAGCATTTTCTGATAGGAGGATTACTTTTGCGCCACCCTGTATATTATCAAAAATCTGTTATATGCTCTTCCATTTACTAACAATTGGTTTAAGTAGCCGCATTCAATGTTTCATTGCAAATAAGAATTTATTTTATTACAATGGCTAAAGAATAAAAATATTGTTAAAATAAAGTACAAGTTCTGCGGATCTTTGTTTGTGGTAGTGCCCATATCTGATCTTTTGTTTATGAAAATCTCGAAGGACGATATACAGTCGAGCTTCTCTATAACGAATTCCAAGGGACTGCATATTTACTTCGCTATAAAGAAAATTAGCTATATAGAAAAGAAAAACAAGTTTGTTCCTTTTAACATTTTTTATTTGTAGTAGTCAGTTATTTTGGATTGAAGTACATTTTTCCACTTTTCTTCTTCAATATAATTTTCTAATACATTTAGAGAAGTAAGCACAGTATTTGTGTGAGTGCGTTCGGTTTTGTCTACCAATGATGTATGTAAATATGTAATAACGAAAAATTATTTGAATAAATTCGTTGTATGGAGATTGAAAACGCTTCAATCTTTAAGTTACGGTCGCAAAAATGCTTCGTTATAAGGAAATATTCGCTATAGGGAAAGTCGTAATTCGTTATATGGAGATTACAATACATACAAAGTAGACCCAGAACACAGTGTACTTATAAAGGGTGTTTTTTTAGGGGTATAGAACTTCGAATTGAAATAAAAGACAAGAAAATCGTTTTAAGGTCCATCAATTTGGCTTTATTGGAAGGATAATTTTATGCCATTAATGTTTAAATATGATTTCGGGCATGTGGCCGCCGCGGCTGGCTCGAATAAATCCAATTCTACAGGTCCAATTTTCAACCACTTTTCCGAGCATATGGGGCCGTATGTCGGCAATAACGCCACGAATGTTGGCTTCCAATTCCCCTAACGTTTCTGGTTTGTTGGTGTAGACGAGCGACTTCACATATCCCCAAAGAAAATAATCCAATGGTGTCAAATCACACGACCTTGGTGGCCAATTGACAGGTCCATTCCGCGAAATTATGCGCTCATCGAATGTTTCCTTCAATAAATCGATTGTGACGTGCGCTGTGTGGCATGTAGCGCCGTCTTGTTGGAACCACAACTCATCCACATTCATGCCATCCAATTCGGGAACAAAATAGTCGGTTATCATGGCTCTATACCGGTCTCCATTAACGGTAGCTGCCTCTCCAGCATTATTGCGGAAGAAGTATGGCCCAATGACTCCACCAGCCCATAGAGCACACCAAACAGTCAGTTTTTGTGGATGTAATGGCGTTTCAAGGGTCTCATGTGGATTCTCTTCACTCCAAATGCGGAAATTTTGCTTGTTGACGTAGCCATTCAACCAAAAATGAGCCTCATCACTGAACAAAATTTTGCGATGAAAATCAGCATCGAAATCAATCTCATTTTCGGCCCATACACCAAAATCACGACGCATTGCATGGTCTCGCGGCTTTAATTCTTGCACAAGCTGGATCTTGTAAGGTCGCAAGCCAAGATCTTTGCGCAAAATCTTCCATAAAGTTGATGGACAAAGCTCCAATTGCTGTGCACGGTGGCGAATCGATTCATTCGGGTCCTCTTCAACACTTTGCTCTACAGCGGCAATTGTTTCTTCGGTGCGCACTGTTCGACGTCTCTGCGGATGCGTATTATCACATAGAGTAAAGGTGGTGCGAAAACGATCCATGGTTAACCGAATTAATTGCTCTGATGGACGGTTATGTCGACCATAAAATGGACGGAGCTCACGGTAAACTTCGCGAACTGAACCATTATTTTCGAAATAAATTTGCACGATTTGCAAGCGTTGTTCTTTTGTCAACCTGTTCATGATGAAATGGCAAACCAAACTGAACATAAATCACATTAGAGTTGCCAGATTTGACGACAAAATGCCAGTTTTATCTCTATTCGAAAAACAAACCTGTAAAAAAAACACCCTGTATGTTCCGAAGATGTCTCGTCATATTTGTGTCTGTTGTCTTGTGAAGCAAAATGTCTTCGTGATGCGAAATTGAAGATCAAAGTTGAAAAGAGCAAAATTCTGTTTTAAAGAGCTACGTTACTCAGGTTATGTAGTAGGAGACGTATGTATCCGTACAGGTCTTAATAAGGTAGCAGCAGACTTTTCCGAACCTCGAACACCGAAGCAACTCAGACTGTTCGTAGGGATGTCAGGCTGGTACCGCAGATTCTTACAAGACTACGCGACAGCTGCAGCAGCCCTGCACGACTACCTCACTAAAGAGAAGATAAAGACATTTAAAATGACGGACGAAGCTCACCAAGCAATTGATTGTTTAAAGCAGAGACTTATACATGCGCCCGTGTTAATCCATCCATCAATAAGCATTTTTATGTGCAGTGTGATGCCTCAAATTACCGAGTTGGAGGTGTGTTTTTCCAACTAGACAGCGACGGAAACCAATGACCAATTGGCTATGTGTCCGCGAAACTAAATAAGGAACAAGGTAATTATAGCATTAAGAATTAGAATGCTATGCAGCAGTCCTGAGTATAAAAAGGTTCCGGCCCTACATCGGAGATTGCCCTTCACCGTGATCACCGACCACGCCAGCTTGAAGTGGTTAATGGGTCAAAAGGACATTTCTAGTGAGGTGGAGCTTGAAGCTGCTATAATTTTGATATACAACATTGTAAGGGCACCCAAAATGTAGTGCCGGACGCATTATCCAGGGTCGACATGAACGAGCTGTTAGTAAGTGATAGAGTGTTGGACATCGACGTCAATTCACCATACTTCAAATCTACAGAATACCAAGAACTTTTTAACAAGTGACATCGAACCAGAACAAACTACCTGAACTGTGCGTATCTGACGGTTATGTTTATAGACGGACGCAATTTGACAAGGGGGGGCTTCAAGGAGACAATGCCTGGAGAATCTGGGTATCGACTGAACTTAGTGTGGGGATAGTGGAGTCTTCACACTGCTCAGCATCTGCAGGACATGGAGGTATTCACAAGACCCTTGCACGTATCCGTGAAAGATATTATTGGCCAGGACTTGTTTCCGACGTGCAAAACTATGTTAAAAGCTGTGAAATTTGCAAAGGCAATAATACCCGCCGCCGTGGTGTGGCGGTAGTGTTGTTGGCCTACCACACCAAAGCACCAAGGTTCGAGCCCTGGCACAGGTAACATCAAAAGTGGTTTTAAAAAAGTATTTTAAAAACGGGGTCGCCTCTCGGAAGTGGTTTGGCAAACCCTCCGAGAGTATTCCTGCCATGGAAGGCTTCTCAGCAAAAATGCATGTTTACTTCGTTGTTGGCAAAATATGGTACGACGCATGTAAATACAGCCTCCTATTCACCACAAGGTAATGCCGCAGAAAGGACTAATCTTTCGATACTGCAAATAGTGAGGTCAAATGTTGGAGACTACAAAAAGAACTGAGATGGACACATTAGTGACGCAGCGTTTGCCTTAAGAAGCATCGTCCGTACAACAATTAACACGTCACCATATTTCGCGTTGTTTGGTATGCCGATGATCCAGCATGGAGCTACGTACGAGCTGTATCGAAAGCTAGGTGCCGTCAAGGATTTGGACTGTGAGGTAGAGGCAACGTCAGATAGCCTCCAGGCGATTAGAAATGGTATTATGAAAGAGTTGAGGTTGTCCCTCGAACGTAGTAAAAAGGTTTTTTTTTTTTTTTTGCGATTTTGCGATTGATTTTTTAACTAGCCTCCTCTTGACGTGAGAACTTGAGACTTAGCAAATCAATCAGAACACGATGACAGTACCAATTGCTGAAAAGAAAATTCCGCTAGCTGGCGCTATTGTTCGAGATAAGTGAAAAACGTTTTGAGAAACTTCCCAGTAAGCTAACGGCTTTAAATTTAACATATGGGCATCTATATTACAGAACATATCCAGCAATAACTGTTAACAGTGTGCCAACTGTGCTGTTCAGTATTTTGAATGAATTCGATTTCTTTAAATGCGTAGTAGGCTGTAAAATATGTATCTGCACCTATGTATACGAGTATATGCTTTCATTAATTATACACATCCACCATAGATGATAATTCACCGGCTTATCCAATCATACCCTACTTTCATCCTCTTTGTCCAATCCCCGACTCCACCAATATCAAGATTATCGAACAGCGATACGATTTCTCTGATCTATATATTATACAAATGCACTTAAATAAGAGTAATCTAAGCCGCATACAACAACTATGGTAAAAATATTGGATGATGTTAGAATTTGTTTTGACATCGGGGACTTAACACTACTGTGTCTACTTGACTTTTCAAAGGCCTTTGATTCCGTGAACCATAATCTGCTTTGTATGGAGCTTAAATACTATTTCGGTTTTGAAGACAATTCAGTTAAGCTAATCACAAGTTATCTTATGGATAGGTCACAAAAAGTTAAATGTGGTAACACATTATCTAAGTCTAAGCTTGTGCTGGCTGGCGTTCCGCAAGGGTTAGTCCTTGGCTCACTTTTATTTAGTCTATTTTTAAACGATATTTTCTCCGTGTGTCAGTATGTAAATCTTCATGCATATGCTGATGACATACAGCTGTACTTGTCAAGCCGCATCGGCCTCGTTGAGGATCTATGTTTTAAAATAAACAGTGACCTGAGCGCTATATCTGCTTGGGCTAGCAAAAATTGCTTGTGTTTAAATGCATCGAAGTCGTATGTCTTCCCTGTATGCCATGGTGTATTCTACTTTAATGATATTCCTGAGTTGTTTATTGGAACTAGTCCCCTCAAATTTGTCAATAAAATAAAAAGTCTAGGTTTTATACTAAACAATAAACTTTCATGTGGTGATCATGTCAATAGGGTAGTTATGAATGTGTATGCCATACTGCGGAAATTACGACTTTCAGCCCCTTTTACACCTGTTGAAACCAGGCGCAAGCTTGTACTGCAGCTAATTATGCCACTTATTACTTACTCTGGGATAGTATACTGTAAAATGGATTTGGTGTCGTATAATAAATTGGCTGTAGCTCTTAATAATGCAACCCGCTACGTTTATGGTATCGGTAGATACGATCATGTTTCCGTTTATCGAATGCGAATTATTGGATTCAGTAGTCTAGAATATTATTTAGCTGCTAGAAACTGTATTTTTATGTTCAAGATACTAACATGGAAGACACCAAATTATTTATTCCAAAAGCTGAAACCAGTAAGATCTCTGAGACATCATAGTCTAGTTGTACCATTTCATAACTACTTAGCCTCATCTAGACTTTTTTTCATTAGCGCCGTTGGATTATGGAATTCAATCCCTGACTCTATTAAGGCTGAACTAAATCGAACCAACTACAAGACACTAATATACAGCTATTTTTCATTATGGTAAATTATTTCAAGGCGGCCAAGTGTAATGTTTCCCTCAGGTATATCATTATAAACCTCCGAAGAGATTTTTGAGCCGAGCTTCTCTTATAATTTGTGGTGGGGGGGGGGGTTTGGATTTTTTTCCCCTACAAATTGGAGCGACCTACAGTTTTTTGCCCACTCCGTACGGAATCTACAAAGGAGATGCATTTTCGCTGAGAAGCCTTCCATGGCAGAAATACACTCGGAGAGTTTGCCAAACCACAGCCGAGGGATGTTTCCCTCATCTTTACTAATATCCTTCTCTTCCTTCTTCTCTACCTACTCTCTTGGTACTATGTAAGCAATTTTGTGCTATTTAGTTTTTACATTTTTAGATGTAAGTTAGATCTTAGATCTTCCTTTTATATTTTCATATTTGAAACTCTGTATAAGTTGAAGTACTTATAAAAGACTGTAAAATGTTTTACTCTGTACTACATTGGTGAAATGAATAAATTGAATTGAATTGAATTGAATATGCAACGTCGCATGTGCGTGCAACATCGCGAATTCTTTTGCTGTGCTGTTGTGGACATACGCTTTGCCCATCGTGATTACAGTGTCGTTGAACAGAGTTTGAATTTGCGTCGTATATTTTGTTGCTGTGATGTTGTGGACACACGCTTTGTCCATCGTGATTACAGTGTCGTTGTACAGAATTTGAACTAACGTCGTACAGTTGGTTGCTAAGATGTTGTAGACATATGCTTTGTCCTTCGTGTTGTAGTTTCGTCGTGCAGAATTTGAACTAACGGTTTGTTGCTAAGCTGTCGTGGGAATACGCTTTGTCCATCGTGTTGGAGTTTCGTCGCACATAACTCCATTTAACGTTATTTAACTGTCGCTAAGCTGTGGAATTAGCATCGTGTAAGCTACAAGATAACTTCGTGAAATAATCGATGAATATTTTAAAATTTCATCACACGGCCGGTCGCGCATAAGAAAAACATGTGTTAGTGAAAGACGATCACACCACTGGTGCAAAAGTAATAAAGCGAAGTGAGAAAAACACAAATATATCGCTTTTCAATGTTGTGTGGTCGTTTGTTTGCTATCTTTATCATAAAAGTGCAATAGCTGGTTCGGTTAGAAATTTCACCTAGAACAATACGTATAATAATAATCAAAACAAAAGTGCCAAAATGTCTTCGTGTAGAAAGAATTTGCAAGAACTACTAAAAGAGTGTAAACAATTAGGATTGCCTATGTCGGGGCAAAAAAATTTGCTTGTTGAACCTTTAATGGAGCATATGAATGAAGTGATTAATGGAAATGATGAACCAACACTAACGCGAAATAATTGTTTGGTAATACAACGCGTTTGGGATTTAGAAAGAACAATCGCGGATTTGCATTGCAGTTTTCTACTCCTCGACAACCGACCGTCATGTCAACTAATTTTAAGCATTTAATTCCGTCGTCTCCCGTACCAGCAGTGTACACTTCAACGCAAGGCATTCCTTCGCAATGGGAATCGGCCAACACTGGTACCAAATCAAAATTTTCAAAATAAAACGATATATACTAGCGTGCCAGTGACCTATAGTAACGTGAATAATGCTGCACCGCAGCTAAATATTCCATACGCTTATGGTTTTATCCGCCAGTGTTACATTATAACAATTCTTATAAAAAGTATAATTGAACTGTTGCCAATATTTGATCCGGCTTCAGACAAATCGTTAAATTCGCGAAAATTCGTTAAACGCGTAGAACTTTTGAAAGATATGTATAGATGGAACGAAAAGGTATTGTGTTTTGCATTACAATAAAAAATTCGTGATTCATCTAAATTGTGGATCGAATCGCTGTGTTTATATCGTGGCCACAATTCGTGAAAGGCATTTTACACGATATCTTATTGTCATGTGTATATGCCACATTTAACATATGAAAACCCACATAACGTGTAAACGCAACTTAAACTTTCCTTTTATAAAAGTCAGAAAAATGCACATACGAAATAGAAACGTTCCTATTTTTGTCCGACACACAATTAGAATCATAATAGCCCTCATTTGTTGATTTTAATGTTTTGGATTTACTGTTGGAAGTATTGACAGTCATACGACATTACAGGAGTATAGAAAAAGTGGCAGGTCATGTGAAAAAGTATATCGTGTAAAAAGGCTTTAAGTAAATTTTTATTAGACTTTCCATGCATAGATAACGACAAATATTATTGTTGAATGTTAGCAATCGGGACAAAAGGTGGACTACCGGAGTCCAATATCGTGCGTTAATGGTATAAACGATATTGATTTAAAAAGAAAAATTTCTAATGAATATAAATGTTGTCAAGACTTATTTCGAGACATAGTAAGCTATTGTGTTTACAATGAACCAAAACCTATTGGGCAAAAATTTCCAAATTACGTACAACCGTCGCGAAATTACAAAGATACGAGTGAATCGAACATAAATGATAAGCAACAAATATCATCATCACGTCCAAAGGTAGCTTTGGAAAATCTTAAGTGCTATAATTGTGCAAAATTGGGACATCATTCGACCAATTGCCAAGAACCGCAGAAAAAGCCGCGTTGTGCTAATTGTAATCATACGTCTGATACAACCGAAAAGTGTACATCAAAAGCAAATGATGTCCATAAAATTGTAGATAACGGAGTGATACGGAATGATACTGAAAGTATTATAAAAATGATTTTAGTGAACGGTCATGAAACGAAATCCATCGTGGATCCGAGTAGTACATGTAATCTCATAAGAAACCCATTCGCGAATAAATTAGGGGTGTGTGAAGAAGGTCATACCACTCTACACGGGTTTCCAGGTGGTGAATACGTTTGCACGGAAAAAGTAAATGTTCCACTTGTGATCGATAAAAACAAAATTGTTTCTGATTTACTTATCATTGACGATAATCTAGGTTAGAACGTATTGAAAGTGAGAAATGTACAATTGAACGCATACAATTGATTAATGCGTCCACAGATTTAACCTAAAACGAACATAATAAACTCAAAGAATTTATAAGCAATTATAGTAAGGTGTTTTCCAATAATATTTCGGAAATTGGTAAATGTTCCATCGCCAAAATGAATCTTAAAGTTATACTAAGGTATCGCGTACCATTCGCGAAAAGACCAATTATTTAGGGAATAGTTTCGGAACATAATACGTCCAGGTGAATCGCCGTACTCTTTCGCCGGTTGTACTCGTTGATAAAAAAGAACAGCCATAACCCATGCCTAACATGGAAGAGCAATTCGCCCATTTAGCCGGAAATACGTATTTTACGACTCGACTACAGAAGGGCACTACGAATTTAATTGAATGCCTTTTGGTCTCGTTAATGCACCAGCCGTGTTTCAGTGTGTAATGAATAACGTTATATCAAAAATGCCACCTACTGAAGTTCTTGTGTATTTGGACGATGTAATTACACCGAGTAAAACGGTTGATGAAGGACTTAGTCGACTTCAAAAAGTTTTTAATTTTATTGAAAGACGCAAACCTGACCTTACACATCGATAAGTGTAGATTCTTAGAGAAGAAAATCGACCATTTTGGTCACGTTATAGACAAAAATAGAATCACGCCTGATAAGTCGAAAATTAACTTAATATTACATTTTCGCACACCGTTACAGAGGTAAGAAGATTCCTTGGCTTCGCAGGATTTTTCCGTAAATTTGTCTAAAATTATTTTATAATAGCCAAACCATTAACGAAGCTTGTACATGAAGAAATTATCGATAATTTTGTTTGGGGTGAAGACCGGAAAAATGCATTTACTAAGCTTATTAATGCGTTGGCAGCGGAGCCTATTCTCGCACAGACGCAAGCAGCGTTGGTCTTGCCGGTGTGTTGTTGCAGTCATCGGACAGTACAAATTGGAAACCTGTTTTTTATTACAGTCGTCAATGTACGAGTAGCGAAAATAACTACCACAGCTATAAACTTGAAGGTCTAGCCGTTGTGGAAGCTTTGGAACAATTTCGGATAAATCTATTAGGCAAGCGTTTCCGTGTAATTACAGATTGCTCTGCTATAGCAGAGGTTAAAGACAACATGGAACTTAAGTCAAAAATTACTGGTTTGTGGCTTAAGTTACTTTAATACGATTTCGAATGTAGTCATCGTGAACCAATACGTTAATGCGTTAAGTCGCATGCCGAACGAACCCAGTGTGGAGGTCGAACCAGCTGGTTTAGTCCATATCAATTTTAAATGGTTCTGTTAAATCTGGGGAAGAGAAAAATATAAAACAGGAATATCTACTACAAAATCATCGTTTATATCAAAAACAGCCACAGGGACTTAGATTTGTTGTCCCAAAAGCTGTACGTTGGCGAATACTACAATACTGCGACGATAAAACAGGTCATCAAGCATATTGGTTCCCACAATTGCGTAAATATGTCAAACAATATATAACAGCGTGCGCCGAGTGCTACTACAAAAAGCAACGGTCAGGGAAACTCGAAGGTAGTCTACATTACAGCGAAGTAAAATCAATACCATTTTACCGTATGTATATAGACCACATGTGCCCGTTTGTACGAAGCAAACGTGGAAATTGCTACCTCCTAGCGATTTCTAATGCATTTAGCAAATTCCTTATAGTAAAACCCGTGCGAGATACTAAAACCGTTCACATATTAAAAACACTAAACGAAATAACTAGCTACTATGGACTCCCATCGCAGATCGTATCTGATAGAGGTACGTCATTTACGTCCAAAGCTTTCGAATCCTATTGCGAAAATAACAACATCCAAGATATTAAAACGGCAGCACGCATTCCAGATTAAATGGTTAAGTAGAGCTCGTCAACCAGGTGATACTTTCTTTTATACGGACAGCGATCGAAGAGCCGAAAGATTGGGTTTCGAGATTTGCAATGGACCGTTAATTCCCAAAATAATACAACGAATGGTTTTAGCCCGAATCAAATTGTGTTTGACTTCAACCTAAGAGACGTCATACAAAATCAAATTATTGCAGCAATTCATGATGATATTGAATGCGAATCTACAACGCCCATCGCTGATAAACGGGAACAAGCTACAATCAACATACGCAACGAACAAGAAAAATTGAAACAAATATTTGACCGTAAACATGCAACACCGAAAGTTTATTCCGAAAACAATATCGTCGTCATAAAAAACAAGCATACATCCGTAGGTGAATCAAGAAAGCTTGAGCCGAAGTATCATGGTCCTAATTTTATTCGAAAATCATTGGGAAATGATAGATACTTCATCGAAAATATACCTTGTCATCAAGTCACGTCGAAAAAAATCTGTTCAGTTTACACCGTCGATACAATTAAACCGTGGAGTAGCACCAGCCCTGAGTTAGGTATTGAAGAAACCAACGAAGAAGACATCGAGGCCGATCTCTAGTCAACAAAGGCCGAGTGTCGACCTACATTATTACACATCACTGTCGAAAATACAACCCTTCAGAAGAACAATGAAATTCAAGTTTTCAAAAGATGGGACTAGAAACAACAATTTTAAAAGTCGTCGTTAAAGTCGGTATTTAGCAACGAAAGGAGCACGCAGTGAAAAATAGTTTTGTGAAACACTTTATATATACATACATTTTCTTAAAGCAAATAATTAAAAAAAGATGATAAAAAAATTTTAAAGACCACCTTTATATTTATGTCGCCAAAATACAGCAGCAAATTTGTCCTTAAGCACAGACAAGGTATCTGTGATTTTTAGTTTTGAAACTTTAATCGTCCCACTTATAATCAATTAATAAGATTTGAAAATATACAGGTGGAGTGCAATTAATATGCCTTAAATGTTTTGTCAACTGCCGAACTTCCATTTGAGATAATAATTCTAAATAAAAATGTATTGCCTTAGTTTGGAAACGTGCCATTTCAGCTGTTTTCCAGCTAGATCTAGCTTTTTTTTTTTGCCATTTAGCTGGAAAAAATAGATTTTTTTTAGCTTTTTCCAGAAATTTTTGTAGCTGTTTTGAGCTTTTTTCCATATTTTAAAACGTATTTATTATATATTATCTCACCTTACTACCTTTTATATTATATATAATTATTTTGCATGCCATGAAAGTATGTTTCCTTTTAAATATGTGCCGCACTTGATAACTTAATGGGACTTTTTATCGAAAAATACAGTGATCTGTAATTTAAATTTTACTCGTTGTACTCGTACCTTTTATATAAATAGCAACTAATTTATGTAGTAAATAGAAATATTAGCCTTAGTTTGACGTAATATTAAAAAATAAAGATTTGAATGGTTCATTATAATTCCAATGCTAGAAAGTGCATATTCTTATAAAAAGCATCTGTGCAAGAAACTGTTTTATTTTTATGAAATTGGAGTACAAACAAGCTAATTTTTTTGTATGAAATATTACTTTTTTATATACTTTTATATACTTGAATAAAAAAACGAATAAAACATCTGAAAAGATGACTTCCTTTTTAAGCTGTGCTTTAGCCCTATCTATTTTTTTTTCTCGAATCTAGCTGGATTGCTGAAAAAATTTTGGCAACACTGTTCATGATTATATACCGGAATAATTACATTTTCTTGTAAAAATTCGTAAGTCAGGGGTGTTTTTCCAAAAATTAGTTCAAAAGGGCAGTAGCCGTGAACTGTTGAAGGTGTTGTATTGTAATAATACGAAAATTACTTAAGGTATTCATCCCAATCGTCTTTGTCAATGGGTATGTAGGAACGCACACATTCATTAAATGTTCTATGACTGCGTTCAACAGTGCCTAAAGTTTGATGGTAGTAAGGTGTTGAGGTTTTATGCCCACTTTTGAGAAACCCGCACAATTCCTCAAATAAACTATTTTTGTATTCGGTTCCCATATCTGCTATGGTTGTTTTCATACAACCATAAATCAGAATGAAATGCTCAAATACAGCCTTAGCAACTGCTATAGCATGTTTGCTCCGAACGGGCACTGCAACCAAATATTTAGTTAGATCGCATACAATAGTAACTGCATATTCATTTCCATGTATCGATTTTGGTAATGGTCCGATTGTGACGATTTGTACTATTTCGAAAGCTTTCGAAGGTGTCTCCGTTATAGCCATTCCTTCTTTCAGGTGTTTTTTAATTTTATTTTTATTGCAGTGGATGCAATTTTTGATATAATTTCTTATATAATTTTTCATATTTTTCCAGTAATACTTTTGTCTTATTTTGTTTGACGTACGAGTAACTCCTGGGTGGCCACCAAAAAAATGGATCGTCGTGATATTTATAAAGAATTTCTTTAACCTTTCCTATGTTTGTCACGTGCATAACCTACGGAGTTAATGCAATAGTTAAATTTTTGAGAACTTTGGTACCTATTTCCCTTAAATTTATCTAGTCGAGTATAATTATCTCTAAACAATTTTTCTCCTAAGGACAACTGTATGTTTACAAGTCCTAAATTGTCGGCTTCTCTCATAAGCCTGGTAAAGAATTGTCCTAGGCCTAGGTCAATCTTTACCTCAACAATCGGGTTGCTTGTATCTATTGTGCTACAAATTTTCTTCCCTTTTTTGAAATATAATTTCGGAGGATTGAAAACGAGGTCGACATGTCTTCTAACTTCAGATTAATTAAGCGCTTCATAAGACATCGATAGGTTACTTCCTGACTAAAAAATAAGCATTTATCGGAGTGCAGTTTTAAATTATATTTTTTACAAGTTGAGAATACGTCTCGTAAATTTTTCATCATGTGATTTTCGGAACAACCAAATACTACTAAATCATCCATATATAAAAATGCTTGTGAAGGTTTAAAGCCTGCGAATGCTAAAGTCATCATTCTTTTAAATGAATTGGGGTTACTTTCAAGCCATATGGTAATTTTTAAAACGGTATGTACCATCGTCTGCTGTAAATGATGTTATATCTCTAGAGTCCATGTCTAATTCTATTTGATGAAAACCAGACATAAGGGCCAAACATGAAAAATATTTTGCTCTTCCTAATTGATCCAAAATGTCATCACTTCTTGGAAGTGGAAATTTATTTGCAGCTAATTTTTTGTTTACTGCTCTGTAATCAATCACCAATCTCCATCTTTTTTCTGTGTTACCGTGTGTGTGTACTAACAGAATTGGGCTATTGTATTCTGACGTAGATGGTTCTATTATAGCATCTTTGATTAATTTATTGGCTTGTTTACTTATTTCGCCTTTATGTGCTTGTGGTAATCTGTAATTTTTTATATAGACTGGATTGTCATCTTTCATATGTAGTTTTTGTTTATAAAAATTATCAGAAGTTATGGGTTCTGCTTTTATTGCAAAAATGTCTATGTATTCTGAATATAATGAATTTAATTGTTTGCTAACAAAATTTGGAAAATGCTTTTTTAATCTCTTTAACTTTTCTTTATTATTATTTTTATTTTCTGCAGCCCTTGAATTAATATGTAGTTATTTGAATTTTCTGTTTTAGTATTGTAATTTTGAATGATTGCATTTTTATCTGTGGTATCCTGAAGCCTTTTCCAGGAGGAGCGAAATCGAATGGGGTTCGATGCAAAGGGCTGAGTAAGAAGTCAGCAAGTTGATGGTCAGCAAAAGTCTAAAACTTTATTTCACAATTCATCTCTTATATACTATTTGTGATTCAATACAAATAAGGAAAGGGATGTCTTCGACTGTGCCGAAGACTTTAGTAAAAACTCTGCAAAACTGATAATTTAAAGATTAATAGCCCAAACCCCATTTATCGGAACAATCGATTGTATGGGAGCTATAAGTAATGTTGGTCCGATCTGGGTGATTTTCACTACGCACATGACATATACGAGGTGTGTTCAAAAAGTATCGCGAATTTTGTTTTTTTTCAAAAATTCATGAATATCTATTTTGTCCCCTTCAAAGTAATCCCCATGAGATATTATACACTTGTGCCAACGGTTTTTCCAATCTTCGAAGCACTTCAAAAAATCATTTTTTTGTATCTTGTGCAGCTCCTCCTTCGATGCCGTCTTTATCTCGTCAAGAGAAGCGTAACGTCGTCCTTTCATGGGCCTCTTCAGTTTAGGGAACAAGAAAAAGTCACAGGGGGCCAGATCTGGGGAATACGGTGGCTGCGGCATCATTAGTGTGTTGTTTTTGGCCAAAAAGTCGCGCACAAGCAACGATGCGTGAGCACGGCGTTATCGTGGTGCAAAAGCCAATTTTTGTTCTTCCACAAATCCGGGCGTTTCTGGCGGATTTCTTCGCGCAAATTGCGCATAACTTGCAGGTAATATTCCTTATTGACCGTTCTTCCCTGTGGCAAGAACTCATGATGCACCACGCCCCTGCAATCGAAGAAAACTGTCAGCAAAACTTTCACATTCGACCGAACTTGGCGCGCTTTTTTCGGTCTTGGTTCGTGCGGCAGCTTCCATTGAGATAATTGAGCTTTGGTTTCCACGTCATAACCATAAACCCACGATTCGTCACCAGTTATGACCCTCTGGAGCAAATTTGGGTCGTCGCGGACAGAGTTTAACATCTCATTAGCAATGTTCATGCGATGCTGTTTTTGGTCACAATTGAGCAATTTTGGTACGAATTTCGCGGCGACCCGTCTCATGCCCAAATCATTGATAAAAATCGAATGGCACGAGCCAATCGATATGTTAAGGTCCTCAGCAACTTCTCTAACGGTGATTCGACGATTGGCCAATACCATTTTCTCCACTTCATTAATTTTTTCGTCTGTTGTTGAAGTGCTCGGGCGTCCGGCACGCTCTTCGTCGTTAACATCTTCTCGGCCTTCTGAGAACATTTTGTACCACCGATAAACGTTGCTTCGGTCCAAGGTAGCTTCTCCGTATGCCACAGTCAACATTCGGAATGCATCCGCGCACTTAATTTCGTTTTTCACACAAAATTTGATACAGGTTCTTTGATCCATTTTTTTGAATAGGTAAAAATCGAAGACGATCCAAAACACGTGCAGGCAAAGCAGCTGTCAACAATTAACTGAACATTCAAAATGGCCGAGATTGTCGGCATAAGTGAGAGACATGAGTACCAACATAACGCATAAATTCAAAATTTTACGTTCCTAGCTTTTTAATTGCAAAATTTATAGCCCAACACCCATTTATCGATCTTGCTGATTCCGCTAAATGATTAATCTCATGCAAAATGGCGGCTCCATACCAAATTACTCTTATAATAAGAACCAAACCTGCAAAATTTTTTGTTCCTAGCTCTTTAATTGCAAAATTTATAGCCCAAACCCCATTTATCGAAACTATCGATTGTATGTTATGTTGGTCCGATCAGGCTGATTTTCACTACACATATTACATACATAATGAGTACCAAACTATACGTTCCTAGCTTTTTAATCGCAAAATTTATAGCCCAAAGCCCATTTATCGAAACTATCGATTGTTTGAGGGCTATATGTTATGTTGGTCCGATCTGGCTGATAAAATGTGCAGGTGTGAGTGCCTCGTAATCGCTTGGATCTAATGACAATGGTGATATAGGTCGAGAATTCATGGCCACTTCTATTTTTACCAGAACTGTCGATAACTCTTCAAGTGTCAATCTAGCGTTGCCAATGCCACGATTGGGATGACCCTTCACCGATTTCACCGCTGCCTCCCATATGCCGCCAAAGTGAGGTGCTCTAGGGGGGATAAAGTTAAACACCCCTATTCTGCATTTCGATTACGTTCTCGCTCTGCACTCCGCCGGAACTACGATCGAAGTGTAGAATAGACAGAATTGTAAATTTCGAAGTTGAACTGAACGGAAACGGAACGCAGAATGCCAAAGTTGCCAAACGGAGAAAATTTCGATCGAAGTCGAAGTGCAGAATAGGGGTGAAAATTTGTAAATTCGTTCGCGCAATAATTTGTTCTTGCATTTTTATTCTTGTGATTATGTTAAAATGATTTTAAATCTCACAGTTTGTTGCAGGCACCGACTAAGTTGTAGCATTTTCACAATAAATGTCGGAGGGTAACCCTCTTCTACCAATCATCCTCTTTAGTGATGCCAAAAACGCGTCTGTAGATAAGTCGGTTACTGGTTCGATGTGAACTGCCTTTGATGCAAGGCGTACGAAGATTGACAGTGTATACATGACCTCACGATTTTCCTTGCTACGCCGCGTGCATTCACTATCCAAAATTGTTGTTGAAAAGTTGACTCTAAAAAGGGATTTAGGAAACGCAGCGGGCTACTTGTTACTCGTGCAAAAGAATAAGATCATTAGCAAAGTGTTGTTGCTGGATATTCCAAACGATGCATATTATGGCGCAATGCAGCTCCTGTGGAGAAAGTGTATCCGTGTTGTTGGGTGTACTAATGTGTCGTAATTTGCTAATGTACCGAAACATCCAAGCAATTAACCGAGCGTTGCTGATATATGAACTGCGCTGGGAGGTACTTAAAGTCGATTTAAATGCTGATTTCCGTTTTTCAACGACTTCCAGGTCTACGCAATCGCACTTATTCCTTGGCCATTTTTCCATATCGCTGTTTAAAAACTTAGGGCCGTCATACCACATTGAATTAGATAGCTCACTAACGGTGCATCCTCTGGAGATTATGTCCACTGGATTGTCTTGTGTGGAACGTGCCTCCAACGGGCAATTGCAGTCAAATCTTGGATTTCCGATATCCTGTTACCTACAAAGGTTGACTGTGAGGCAGAATGCATTTTTAGCCAATATAATACAATTTGTGAGTCTGTCCAAAGAAAAATGTCAAAAGATTTATCAGATAATATTGGTAGAATTTTTGCAAGTCGCTAAAAGAACAGTGCCACAAAGTTCCAACTTCGGAAGTGATTGCTTCTTTAACGGTGCAACTCTAGATTTTGCGGTAAGTAGGCGAACAAAGGTATTTCCATCTTTATCGACAATGCGTGTATAGATCGCACAGCCGTATGAGCGAAAGGACGAATCACAGAACCCATGCAATTGAAATGACTGAGCGTCTACCGAAAGGCAATATCTATGCACCTTGAGAGAAGAAAGAGGGAGATTTCGCTGAGAAAACTTTTCCACGCATATTCGATGTTTTTGGGTACTGTCTTATTCCAGTTTAACTTGAGGAGCCATAATTCTTGCAGCAAAATCTTTGAAGTTATAGGTACTAGAGCCAAGAGACCAAGAGGATCGAATAGCGATGATGCAATGGACAGAATTGAACGTTTCGTTATACGATTAACTGATGCTAACAGTGGCTGAAACGAAAAGAGAAAACAATCCAAGGTTTGGTCCCATTGCAGCCCTAGCGTACTTGTGACAGATGTGTCCAAATTTAGGTCTTTTGCCCAACTGTCCTCTCTGAACTGAGCTTGATTGGAGTGCCATTTAGCTAATTTAAATCCTCCTAGGTCTAGTAATTGAGTTACCTCTTGCCTTATTTGTAGAAGTGCGGCCAACGTATTATACAGAAAGTCATCGACGTAAAATGACGACTCCACGATTTCCGATCCGATTCTGAACTGACTTTGATGTTGATCAGCAAGGTACAATAAGCTCCGCATAGCTAAGTATGGAGCTGATGCCATTCCATAGGTCACTTCGTTGAGTTGGTAGGTCAGAATCCCCTCGGTGGGTAACGTTCTCCACAAAATGTATTGGTACTTCCGATCATCTTGGTGCATTACTACTTGTCGATACATTTTGACAATTTCGGCGGTGAGTGCATAGCGATTAAGTCGAAAGCGCAGAAGTAGACTAAAAATATCATCGTAGGTCCTACAATTTGTAAATCGTTGAGCGATTTTTCGGTTGTCGTTCGACATAATGCATCAAATACGACGCACAGCTTAGTTGTTGTGCTTGTTGGTTTTAGAACATAGGAAGGGATATAATAATGTGACTCGCTTACCTTCGGATTTTTTACAACGCTCATGTGGCCTAAATCTTTGTATTCTTCCATGAATGCGATGTATTGTTCCGTAAGATGAAGTGACTTCTCCAAACGCTGTTCCTGCGCATGAATTCGCCTCAGAGCCGTAAAGTAAGAGTCGCCCAAACAATATATCTTTATAAAATCTAATCCTAGAATTCCATCGCATGGGATTGGGAAGTTGTCTTCTACTATGTGGAATTTGTGTTTAATTAAGAGATCATCTCCTTTCAAATCTGTTGTGACCGCACCTAGTGTGCTTGTTATTCCTTGACCAAGGCCCTTCAAATCAGTTATCTGTCAAGTAATAATTGTGAAATTACTATCGATTTGATTTTTTTAATAACAGATATATCTTCTGCTTTATCTATTAAGAAATTTGAAATTGAGTTATTTAAAGAAGTTTTAGTAGATATGTAACTATTTAGATGTAGATTAAGTACACGCACATTTCTGTTGTTTACTGTTGAAGTGGGGTTTCCTGGTTTTCCTGCTGGTTATAATTACGTACATTGCGAGTATTAGTGCGATTAGTTCCTCGCGATTGATTTGCGAAATTTCTATTTTGTCCCTGAAAATTATTAGTTTGTCTATTGTTACTGTTATAACGCGTGGGAAACGCGCGCCTTTGATTATTCCTATAGAGGTTACTTTGATAACCTCTTCTTCAGTTACCACGGTAATTACCCTGTTGAAGTATGTGTAGCAATGAAGTGGAGTTACCTGTTATCACAGCAACTATTTGTGAATTTTGAAATAGCTTCGTTCATTGAAGTGAACGTTCCGCTTGCATTATCGTTTTTATCTTTTCGTTGGAGCTATTTTTACACATAGCTTTTACAGCTGATTGTGTAGCATATTTAGTAGCTAAATCTGGGGTTAACCCGTTTGATATGTGTGCTCCTTCTATAGATTTTGTAAGCTTTTCTATTTCCGCAGTGCATTGGTTTGCTGTTTTACTGCGTTGTTGGATGTTCAGGAGTTTTGCTGTCCTTGATCGAGTTCCTCAGTTTTTTCTTGATTTGTAAGATTGAACTTTCACAATTTATGTGGTTTCTAGCTGTGCCTTTCAGTTTAGTCTTTATCATTGAAACTGCTAAGGCCTCGTGGCTGTCCTTGATTTGCTCGAGAATGTCAAGTGCATCCAAAAAACTATGCATACTCTCGGGTTTAGTATCAAACTTAGGCAGCACCGATGAAGCTGTCTTAATGAATTCTACAGTTGATTGAGGCATTTTAACTAGTTTTTATCCTCTATCTGATTGAAAGAGGACTCTGATAAAAGAATATTGAAGTCAATCTGTAAATCTTCTTCAATCGTAGTTGGTACTGTAACTTTTATATTATACCTTGCGAGTGAGGACACCAATTTATCTCTAACTCTCGAAAAAATTTGGTATGCTTCAGTATAGTGATCTTTAGTAAGCCAATCGACCGGCGTATTATTTTTCCTAATTTGTTCAATGACTCTAGTATGATCACGAGATGTTTCGTTACTGTCTCTTTTATGCTGATAATCCTGTTAATGCACTTATATTATTTTTCTGCTTTAATTTTTCCCTCTGTTAAATTTATGTAAATTTCTTTCCAGTTAGTCATTGAGGTAGTTATATCAACGGAAATGTGAATTCAAATTTTTATGCAAAAACAAAGTCTATGCAGATTACACACAAAAAACAAGCGCATTTCAAACACGGAGCTATTCAAACACGGAGGCGAGGAGCTGGTAAGGCGCATGCATCAGCTTCTATGCAGAATTTGGTCGGATGAATGCATGCCTGAAGATTGGAATCTAAGTGTTCTCTGCCCAATCCACAAGAAGGGCGATCCTGCAAACTGGGCCAACTATCGCGGAATCAGCCTTTTGAATATCGCATATAAGGTCCTATCAAGCGTATTGTGCGAAAGGGAGGTGGTGAACGAAGGCAAACCGAAGTACCTTCTGTCATCATGCAAAGAGTCAGCGCATTCGCGCCTTGGCAACCAAGCCACTGTTGGCAGCAATAATTTCGAAATAGTAAAGGACTTCGTTTACCTGGGAACCAGCATTAACACCAACAATAATGTTATAGAAATCCGACGAAGAATTACTCTTGCAAACAAATGCTACTTCGGACTGAGTAGGCAATTGAAAAGTAAAGTCCTCTCTCGACGAACGAAAATAACACTCTACAAGTCACTCATCGCACCCGTCCTGCTATATGGTGCAGAAGCGTGGACACTAACAACATCTGATGAGGCGGCTTTGGGAGTATTCGAGAGAAAGGTTCTTCGAAAGATTTGTGGACCTCTACGCGTTGGCGACGGCGAGTACCGAAGAAGATTTAATGATGAGCTGTATGAACTTTATGCAGACGCCGACATAGTTCATCGAATTAAAACACAGCGGCTTCGCTGGCTAGGCCACGTAGTGCGAATGAGCGAAGATGCTCCAGCCCAGAAGGTATTCTTATCGGCCCCTGCCGGTGGAAGCAGAGGAAGAGGGAGACCACCACTCCGATGGAAGGACCAAGTGGAGACCGATTTGCGATCCCGCGGTGTTTCCAAATGGCGCCAGTTGGCGCAACGAAGAAACGACTGGCGAGCTATGTTGGACGGTCAAAATCGCCCAGGCGGTTAGATGACCATTTAAAGAAGAAAGAAGAAGAATTTGTTCCCTATGTAATTTTTTAGTTTCATTGCTATCGTAACAATCAACAATATGAACACGCAGATGAAAGCAATCAGCCAGTTATCTGGAATACTAGGTACATTTTTCTTTTCTAATTCGATTGTAGGTTCAAAGTTTACTAATCTATTTTCTGATACTCTATTTTCAAAATTTTTTTTTTTATACTTCGTATTTTGCAATACCTATCATAATGCCGTTTAGGATGGTTTTCCACCATGCCATTTAGAGAAACTGAAAATTTCTTTTATTTACCTTCCTTAAAAACAAATATAAGATTATAAAATTTTTTTTTTGTTTATTTATTTATTATTGTCTATTTGGAAATACATTTTCCATTATTAACTTAGTTTCTAAGATCAAAGTTGTGGGGTTTAGTACATCTTCCCAATTTAGTTTCCTATCTTTCACTTAGAATTTTCAAAAATTCGTTAGAAATTCTAATTCATTTTCTGAATATCTCTCTTCAATTTTTAGATCCGAATCGTCCGAAACAATAGGATTCTTATAGTAACATTTAGGCTTTCTACCTTGGGGCATTATAAAAATTATATCAAATGTGTCTTTATATACTTTCAAAATTTTCCTTAATTTTTCGTTTATTTTCCTTATTTCTCACTTCTAAGGATTTTAATTTTATTTTGTAATTCCATTTTTTCTTCGTGAGAGGTTACAAAATCAAGCAAACCATAAGTTTTGGCTATTTCTCTTTTCTTCTTGAATTTTCTTCCGCCCCGTATTTGTTTTTCCCTCTTTATTGGGGCAGGAATTTTAACTTCCTCTTGCCTGTTTACCCAGTTCCGTCGAAGATACTCTTCAATAGTTGTCGGTAACGGAACTTGCTTCAAAACTGTAGAGGTTTGAGAAACCTCTTCAGTGGCACTTGGAGGGACTTGAGCTTCGCTGACTTGCGCTCTTTCAATAAAAATTTTTTTGCCACTTTTCAAAAATGGAGTCGAACTCGTCGTGGGTTGGGTCGTGCATAACCAGAGAAATAAGCTCAACTTCTTTTATTGTTTTATTTCTCAAAAAAAAAATTCTTAGAGTGGTATATTTAAAAGAGTGTTCTTTTCATCATCTCCTTGTAGAAGATTACTTCCAGGATCTCGGCAGCCTGCTACGTGTAAAAATAGGAGTCTGCTGATTAGAAAACTGGCAGAATCTCAGCAGTCTGGCAGGATCGCCATGAAGTGTAATTAAATAAAACCAATTTACTTACTGTGCTATTCTAAGCACGTTGAAATATTCTGATTTTCTTTACTGAACTGTTACTCTATTTATACAAATTTTTATCATAAACATTTCTTATTTTCTATCATGATCTAATAATACAGGTCGTGTTAATAGACCAGCTGATTTTTACTTTCGTCTCGAATTTCGACATTACACTCATTTCTCAGTACGATTTTGATGTTAAACTCACAAAAACAAAATACATGAAAAATTTTGTTCCCTGCAAAAATCGAATGACTGAAACTCTAATACATACAAACGAATTTTCTCCTGCAAAAACAGTACGGGTAAAATGATGCGTAAATTTACCCGGAGCAGTACTGAAAGTTTTCGTGTTCAAGAATTTTCTGTTAGAGTGAAATGGCATATTGGTCGTTTTAAGTTTGTTTTGCTATATCTTTTTCTGTCGCACTCTTTGCATTCATAGGAATGACGAAACTAAATAGTGTTGCCCAAGTTAAGCTTTAAGCAAAAAAAAATTTCACAAGTGGCAACACACCAAGCTTTACTTCATTTTGTATTTTATGCGGAAAAAGTGAAAAGTGATCAAGTCGGTGATTTTATTTCAACATTGAAATTAAAGGTATGTTTAAAAACATAAATATACATATAATATCACTTAAAATTAATATTTTAAATGTTTTCAGATTGTAAGCGTTAAAAGTGTCTGTTCCTGATCTTCAGCAAAGCGTGCAGGATTCTAGTAAAAAAAAGGTAAGCGCTTGATCATAAATTGTATGAAGTAATTGTTTCCTATAACAGAAAATTGCTAAAACATGTCCGAGAATTCCAGGAGAGGTATCAAAAGACGTGTTTTGACCTTAGCATCAATAATCCGCAAGCGGATTTTCAAGTTTTTGTTTCAGTGAAAAGTTATTGGCAAAAAAACAAAAAATGGCCCAGGTCCGATCCCAAATGTGTAATTACAACAACCACATGAAATTGTCAACTTTAATTGCAAATATCTCTTCCTAGATATACAAAATCGAACTTTCGCTAGCGGATTAATGATACCGAGTTCAAAACCCCTCCTTTGGTACCTCTGTTAGAATTTTCGGGCGTGTTTTAGCAGTTGTCTTCTAAAGGAAACAATTACCAAAAAAATATGTGCTGATATGTGATAAAAGATTGGGAATTGTTTACGACCGAGTGCGAAAACACGCGTTTTGACCTCTGTAACAAGAATCCGAAAGCGGAAGACATTTTGTTTTAGTAAAAAGTTATTGGCATTATTATTATTACCCAGGGCCGATCACAAATGAAGGCGACTTCGAATTGCTTGCATTTTTGGCCGCGTTTTTGCACTCGTTTGCGGGCGTAAACAATCGCCATTGTTATTTGTCCATGTCCGTCTATGCACACGATAATTTTGGCATAAATGGAGTATAGCTCCCCAACTCCCAAAGTAAATAAAAAAAAGTGTGGTGATCGATAGATATTATTGTGGTGAATGTGTTCTGCGCAGAAGTACTGTGTTTCGCGTAGCCAAAATGGGATCGGCTAAGGGTTATTTCTTTGAAGCGTGGGGAAGGCCGCCTACGCAGAAGGGTGTTCTGTGGATGGCATAGCATAATTAAACAATATAATATATAATAATAAGCGTAATTCTTATACCTTTATGTTCACTGCAATGATGTCTATTGATCCCAATTAAGTACAAATATTTTGCGGTTCCTTTTGAAAATAATTTTATCTATAAAGACGGAAAGCGGTATATATATTTCTGTCAAGAGATATTTGCATTTAAAGTTGAACATTTTTTGTCATTTTATGTGATTGTTGTAGACACAAATATTGGGTGTTCCGAAAAGTGCAGAAGTGTGTTCTGTGCGGAATCGCGTAGCCGCTGTTGGACCGGCTAAGGGTTATTTTTTTCTTACTTTCTGTTTCTTCTTACTTCAGTGAAATGTTGTGTATTTACCTAATTAATGGTATTTTATTTCCTAGGTGAAATAGCATTGGATATACCAAATCAAAAGGCGAAAACAAATCTGTGTTAACCAACAATTTGAAAGTAAGTACCTACTGTATTTTAAGAAGTGAAAATGAAGAGAAGCACTTTTTACAACAATTTAAGCTCTGAAAAGAAAAATTGTGAAAGAAGTGCTCAGGAGTATGCAAGGCTGTCCCAATTTGCAAACGTAGATTGGGACAACCTTGATTCTAATGCAAGTACTAGCAATGTAACTGCGGAGTTATCATTTTCTGACGTGGAACTTCCGTTCTCTGATGCAGAAATTTCATTTTCTGACTCCGATTCACGGTCGGAAAATGAAAATGAAATTATAGTATCAACAGAATTTAAACGTGAAGTATTGAAATGTTGGGCAATCGAAAATAATGTTCCGCAAACGTTGCTTGCTAGTTTACTTGTGGCACTTAAAAAATTGGTGTAAACGATTTGCCTTTATGCCCAAAAACTCTTCTAGATAATAATAAGAATACAGCGCAAATTCAAAGAGTTTCTGGAGGAGAGTTTTTGTATATTGGCATTCAAAAGTATTTTGAAAGAGATACATTGAGTTTTTTAAAAGAAAGAGGAGATGTTTTGATTGACGTAGGAATAGACGGTTTAAAATTGTTTAAGAGTTCAAGTAAAGTTTTGTGGCCTATTTTGGGTTCAATTGTTGGATTTCCAAATGAAAATCCTTTTACTATTGCCTGCTTTTCAGGAAAACAAAAGCCAAGTAACGTAAATGATTTTATGAAAGATTTTTGCGAAGAAGTAGTTTACTTAAGAGAAAATGGCTTAAAAGTTGGTATGTTGAATACCACATTAAAAAGATTTGATATTCGTATTTTTACATGCGATTCTCCTGCTCGTGCTTTTGTAACTAGTGTTCAAAGTCACAATGGTAAAAATGGATGCCCAAGATGTGTTCAAATTGGCACATACCAGAACAAAAGAGTGTGCTTCTCGAGGCAAATTTGTGACTTAAGGACAGACATTTCTTTTAAAAATAGAATAGATAAAAGCCATCACAACATTAAATTTTTGCAACAGGAAAATATTCTCGAAACAACAAATTTTGGAATGGTTTCCCAATTTCCGTTAGACCCAATGCACCTCGTAGACCTAGGTGTGGCTAAAAAACTCCTTCACCTTATTCTCAAAAAAGGAAATATTGCCCAAATGAATGAAAAATTTAATTTCGTTTCGAATTGGGTACCATCTGAATTCGGAAGAGTGTGTAGGAATTTGGATGATATCGGAAATTGGAAGTCCACAGAGTATAGACAATTTTTGTTGCATTCGGGGATATTCGTCCTAAAAGATTGCATTGACGAAGATTTATTTTATCATTTCATTTTATTGCATGCCAGTATACGTATTCTCTCTTGTGAAAGGTCCTGTAAAAGTGAAACCAATGTTGTTAAGGAGTTATTGCAAGAATTTGTTAATTTGTTTGGAGATATATATGGAGATCATTTAATAAGTTTTAACGTTCACGGCCTTCTCCATTTACCTGACTGCGCTATAGATTTTGGGCCATTAGATTCTTTTTCCGCGTACAAATTTGAAAACTTTATGCAACTTATTAAAAAAGTTATAAGAAGTCCTACAAATATTTTACAACAACTCTTTTTAAGACTTGAGGAAAGAAAATGTTTGCCAGAAAAAACGATACACACATTTGGACAGTTTTCCGTAAGTCATAAGAAAGAAAAAGACTCCTTTTGTTTTAGTCGATCTACAGGACCTTTTAAAGTGGTGGATTCGCGCTTAGAATCAGGAGAAGAGATTTTATCTGGATACAGTTTTACAGAAACGAGAAATTACTTCAGTGAACCACTTGAATCCTTTCCTTCTCTTGGTATTTTAGTTGCAAGTGGACTTGGTAGCCAAAAAATAAAAATTTCAAAAAATACTATCGAGTTACAAATATTTTGCGGTTCCTTTTGAAAGCAATTTTATCTTAATTCCGATCCTTCACCACCTCTTTCACGATTTTTCAAACTAGTTTTTATATTAACATTTCTTTTTATAAATACATCAGCATTTATACTACTAATTAATGTTTTTATAATTTATTCTTACCGCTTTTAAGAAAATGGATAATGAGGAAATTAAAAACATAATTTTCGGTGGTTCGGGACCCTCAACTTCGAGATTGTATCAACAAACAACAAGCAACACGCACTTGCCGATCCGAAAGCGAGTCAAGCTTTCGACAACATTTAACCAGCCGGAAAAGATCACAGAGCGTGAGGATAATGTAAACAATAACAAAGGTGACATAAAAAAGATCGTTAAAAGATTAGAATCTAACTAAAATTTTATTATTACAGATGTCATGGACATGCTACAAAACATTTTCCAAAAACAATGCGATTTAGAAGGTAGATGTGCCAACATCGAGGAGAAGGTGAGTATTTCAGGTAATTCTATACGACAGCACGTAACTGCCAATATACGTCCAAAAATCTCGGGAAATGTATCAAACGACGGGGTTTAACCTCCGTATCAATATTCCGAAAGTGGAAATTCGATATTTTATGTCTCTTCAGAGATATTTGCAATCAAAGTTGAAATTTTTTTGTCATTTTCATGTGGTTGTTGTAATCACAGATTAGGGTGTACCGAAAAGTGCAGAAATGTGTTCTGCGCAGAAATACTATGAACCGCGTAGCCGGTGTTGGACTGGCTAAGGGTTATTTTTTTGAAGAGCAGCCGAAGGCCGCCTACGCAGAAAAGTGTTATTCACATAAATACCTTGGATCAAGCCTCCTATTTGGGATCGGACCTAGGCCATTTTTGGGTGTTTTGCTAATAACTTTTCACTGACACAAATTATTTTATTTCCGCTTTCGGATTATTGATACAGAGATCAAAACACGTCGTTTTATACCTTTCCCGAGATTTTTGGACGTATATTAGCAGTTACGTGCTGTCGTATAGAATTACCGTATTTCAACTGTTTTTTACCCAAACCATGCTATTCCATATATTTTTACATATCTTCTTCTATTTTTTTAGATAAGCGAAAAACCGGAAGTGTTGGCACACCACAAGGCTATAAGGGAAGTGAAAGTGTACACCAAAAAAGTCCACCAAATTGTGTGTAAAATGAGTGGTGAGAGCGGTGACGATATTCAAAATGAGTTGGTCGACATTTTCCCGCTAACGTCAATTGCTGCAGCATTCGACCTGGAAGAAAAGCTGCACGATAAACAGTACGAGGACGCCGTCGTAAGTATTTTACTCTGTATGCCCTCTACTTTTATAAATTATTCACTAATAATATAATATAACTTTTCTTTGTAGACCTCGTACCTGTACGTTATAAAAGGACCCACTGGAGATATAGATGCGGTATTAAAAAAAATTTTCACAGACGAGCTTATTGATAATTTTAATTGGGACGGACGAAACACTAAAAGAGCTTTGTCCAAACTGCAGCTGATTCACATTGTTCTTTTTGGTAATATTTTTTATTTTTATTTTTTATGAAGTTATACTGTTTGAATTTTTTGGCAGGCGTATTTAAATTACAAGGGCGCATATGGTACGAGAAAGCAATAAGAAGGTCCGTGGAACTGAGCCACAACCGCTTCAAACAGAGGCGGTATCTCGCGAGGCTCAATGAAACTTTATAAATTTTATAATATAATGAAGTAAATGTAAATAGATTAAATTAATGCAAAAATAAGATAAAATAAATGTAAATAGATTAAATTAATACAAAAATAATATAAAACAAATGTAAACAAAATAAACTTTTTTAAATATAATAATATAAAATTAATGTATATATTTATGTTTAAAAAATAATAATATACATATATTTTGACGTAGATTTAAGTTCAATAATAATTGCAGACTTTTAAACAATACAAAAAGGTTGTGAATTCATATTTTAATATTTTTTTTTAAACGTTTGAAATGGTTGTGAATTTTTTACATTTTTATATACAACTTTTTAAAAACCCCTTACATAGATTTAAGTAAAAATTGAATTGGATTCTACTAATTTTATTTCTTTATTAGTTTAAATATTTTTGCAAAATACTATAAACTTAAAATTTTTGTGAAGTAAACATTTTTGTTTCTGAAATAAGTTTTGTATTTAATAAATGAGAAAACCTAAAATGATGTGTTTTATTACAATTTGGAAAAGGTTAGAATTTTAGTAAAATGACAATCATTTTATCTGGAACAAGACGGTAAAATTCCTGTCATTATACAGGTAAAATTACGGTCAGACAGCTTGTAAAATTACCTTAAATATGCTCTGGAAATTGCCGTCAATATAAAAGTAAAATGACAAAATAAATGTTGGTAAAATTACGGCCGTGCAGACCGTAATATGTCGTTCACTATTATTGTAAAATAACAGTCACAAAAGAAGTAAATTTACTTTAAAATTTGAAGTTATATGACTAATAGCTGTGACGGTGTGAGCAGTGCAGATACATGTTTATGTTAAGCCAGAATAAATGAGAACGAGCGAGATGTAAAACCACACACACAGGAACGTGAGAACAGAAACGGTCACAACGTCTACCGATGCCCTTATAAATGTGATGGGAAAAATACGGAAACTTTCCGTATGGCTCCGGGTAAATTTACGCATCATTTTACCCGTACTGTTTTTGCAGGGTTGTGTCTGTATTTTTGTCGAGCTGTTGTAGTTGGATCATGTTTTCTATAGTACATAGTTGTTACACCCTTACATACGTATGCACATATGAATGCTTCAAAGTTGTACGTGCGTGCACACACACATAAGAACAAGTTGGGGTAAACAATTTGTCAGCTCGATATCAAACTGAAATAAAAGATGGCTCAAGTTACGAAGCGAACGTACTGAGAAGGCACTGAGTGCAATAGCATAGGCACGAGTCAAAATATACGTACGAAGAAATGAATGAATTTCAAGACATACTACACTTTGCAAGATTCCGAAAATTCGTATGAAATGAGCGGACAAACAAGAAAGTGACTTAATACAAAAGTAGTAAAAAGCATATGCGGCAACAGCCTACACGCGCGTCAAAACTTTTTCCAGCCCAAAACAAAAAATTGGTTTATCTGAGTGGAAATTCGTGTCTGGGCCCTTGCATGCTTTGCACCACAAAGAACTATGAGTGAGGATGCATTGCGCAACTTTACTCAACAATCACAAGATTTCTAACGATCCTGGAATGCCTATAATTGGACAACCGTGCTTTTGCAAATACGCAACTAATCCCGATTAAGTGGATCCTATGTTTTGATATTTTTTAAAGCCTCTTTCAGTGCACTACAAATAGTAATGGTTGTGCTACAAGGAAAAACTTCTGTATATACAACGGTAAAACGGGTTGGTGACACAACGTGTACAAGCAAAAACATGATATATGAAGATTGATGGAAAAATAGGGCGCAATAATTCAATATTGGTACCTTGAATTTGTCCGAGGGTCTTTAATGAGCCCCTTATATTCTTAGATGCTTATGTAACTCATCCTCCAGCAGGTGATAATAAGAAACCTTCGATTGCAGATGTTGTTGGTTCGATGAATGCACATCCATCACGTTATGGAGCTACAGTACGTGTACATACAGATATTATACAAAAGTTGAGTAGTATGGTTCGTGAGTTGTGGATTATGCTTGACAAATATACTGGCGGTTACAAGCCCCATCGCATAGTTTTGAATCGTGATGGTGTATCAGAAGGACAATTTCCCCACGTGTTACATGTATTACGTTGGAAGCAGAGTATCGGTCTGGTATTACATCTTTTGTTCTACAAAAAAAGGCATCATAAACGTTTATTTTGTGCTAAGAAAAAAGAATAGAATGGAAAATCTGGTAACATACCTGTTGGCACAACAGTCGATGTTGGCATAACCCATCCAACAGAGTTTGACTTTACCTTTGCAGGCATCAAGGAAGCGATTCATTCCCATTCACATTGTCATGTTCTATGGGATGACAAATACTTTGATTCCGATGATCTTCAATGTTTAACATATCCACTGTGCCACACGTAAGTAAGGTGCAAACGTTCCGTGTCCATACCGACAGCAGCTTGCTACACCTATCTCGTAGCATTTAGAGTGAGATGCCATCCTGTTAAAAAAGAACACGATTCAGGGGAAGATCTCATCTAAGCGGCTGCTCTGAAGACCACACGCCTGGCGCACAGTTCCTGCGGACATGAAGAAAGTAATGTACTTTGCTTAGATGTAATATGAGTCGAATTTTGTGCTTGTGGAAGTATAGCATCTTTGTAGTTTTGAGAATTTATTTTTCCTTTCGTCTTAAATACGCCATTGCATGTAAAACCGTTCCTGGATTAAGGTCACTCATAAAAAGTTGTTGATAAGCACATAAGCTTTCTAAAGCTGCAAGCGAAATAAATATGGACACACAAAGGCATGAAAATGTTTCAATTTGCAAATAAATTACAATACTTACAATTCACTACGGCGGCGTGTTCGATGAAGTGTGTAAAAAATAGCGAAGGAATCGTTCGATTTTCTTCCCCACTTTTTCCGCTACGCACAATCAATGGGCAATACTAGTGTACGAAAATTAGGCAGTTGTCACGTGAGTCATATGTGGCCCGATATTTTGATCGCGCAGATTGATGAAAGCAAACGAATGCTCATTTAATATTGACTTGAATTTTTTATTTGTTTGAAATTTTTTACATGATTCAGCGCCATCTAGTGGAGTCTAGCAAGCAATTAATGGTTTATCACTAAGTCTCCCAATCCCAAGACACGATCCAATTGATGTCAACTAGTGAGTAATCCACCTAACCAAAGACTATGAGCTCTATCTCGACACCCCACTTGCACAACGACCCAAACTACACCCAATTCAAATATATTATTTCAGGAAAAATGTACATGCCGACCGCTATGTCGTGGAGTGCCGCCTTTGTTCGTAGAAGCATCCCATTCGCCTATGCCCCGTCTATCGGGCCAACACCCCAGTGCAGCGACTCTACGAAGCACTTCGCGGTCGTTTCTGCGGCAACTGCCTAGCGATGAATCAAAAGACTACCGCATGCAGCAGCACTGGAAGATGCTGACGTTGCGACGAAAAGCATCGCACCACGCTCCATCTCAGTACTGTCGATTATGAGGAACAACTGCTCCGTGAAGCGAGCAGGAAGAGATGGAGCCAGCAGGTCCAGGAGGAGGAAGAGGAACTGCAAGACGACCCCGATTTCGCTGTACGCCTCCTACGCTGGAACGGAGACTAGATCTTTTCGCCAGGTCATCCACAAACATACCGACCAGAACGCCGGAGCGGAGACGTGGCAAGTATACGACACACGGACATTCAGACGTTTCGACCACTACTCCGATTCGAACGGGAGCGACTACAACGGGCCGACGGCAACCGATTCCCACGACGACCCGACCATCGCATAGCGTAGGCAAGTCCTCTTCGCCTGCCGCGACGCCAACCACGTCAGGGTTTACGACGCTCACCGGACCGATGACTGGCTCCTCGGTCTCAGGAACTGCAGAAGCCACTCGCCTTTAAGACGACACTTCTGTCCCATCACTCGAACACTGTACCAACACTCAGCCATATGGTGGCAATCACACCCACTGCAGTGTTGATAGTCGAAACAGGAGGGCGTCTTAACACCGTACGCGTCCTCATTGATGTCTGCGCCCAGACGACCATCATCGCGGCGGACCTAGCGCTCGACCTACAGCTACCCATCAGCCACATCGGCGGAAAGATGGGACGTCTTCTCCGCATCCGCGGGAGACAAGGGCAGAACAAAAGCGTAGCGACCCATGCCGTAGTCGTTCCCAACCTTTGCCATCCTGCTTCTCTCAACAGTATCGACTCCACCACAGCCTCGCCGTACGTCGGCTCCGATCCGCCTTGTGCTCGGCACCGACGCCTTTGCGAACATTATTATGTCGGGATCCTTCCAAACACCTTCGGTCTTCTGTTGGTCCAGAGTACCATCTTCGGTTGGAAACAACAAAGGCCCAAATCAACGCAGGTTTGCGCCAACCTGCACATAGTAAAAGTCATATCAGTGTAGTTTAGTAATCTATTATTCATAGATCGGATACATACATGAATACAGAGTACTAATAAACGCAAGAAATATGAACACTTCTGCTTAGTTATTTTCTTTATTCCCCCTTCTAGTTTTAGGTGGCAGCCGAAAGGAGAACCTTCCGAAGACCATCCCCCGGGTATACGGCCTCCCGGTCGGTAATCTTTGGCTGTAGGTTGAGGTGTTGAGGCTCGCAAGGGGGCCGGCATCTTTAGGCCCAAGGACCAATTTCACGAAATTTCGGGTCAACCTAATGTGACGGTTTTTATTCCAGTGGCCAGCACTTTTACACCCACATGTACATGCATACGTGTATATTTTGTCAGCGCCATGCACGTACATGTCGGTGACAATGTGTGGCTTCACAGTCGTCAACTACGACAGAGGCTCTCTCTTGTCAACTTACCAACACCAGCCAGCAAACCCCGCCGTAAGGATTATTCTTATCCAAGGTAATTTAACTCCATGCTAATAAATTCAAGCCAATTTAGCATATATTATAGCGATAAATCGTTTCTCTTTGTTTCTTTTGCCCGAAAACCGTTGTCCGAGATCGACCTCGGTGAGCCCACCCACACACACCGGCCGAAAAATATGAATAATTTTATGGCTTTGTCGGAACGAAAAATTAGGTTCGTTGTTTCAGCACTTTATTCGCATGGAGTGTACAGGGATTTTTTACTGATATGCCAAAATAAGTTACTGCCGCCTTAACTTACTTATGTCTCCTAAAAATACTACACACTATATTATACAAATGTTGATGCTTTTGCGGAATAAGTAAAAGTAACACGGTAATTTTGTTTTAGAGAGTATAAATGGTACAATATGCCAGTCATTATGCACAAAATAAGTTTCAAATTATACAATATCGGCATGCATGTTTCCAATTCATGAACTCAAACCAATACCGATTTATTGCACAGGTTCCTCACATAGTGCGACCCCTACAATTGCAGCTTAAATAAACAGGAGGAACGTTGACCCAAAATGTTATTTTCGATGCTGTCCCACGAAGAAGTGGTTTGAACATTTTACCTCGTAGACTTAAGTTGTTACTTATAGCCTATTTAAAAGGTATACAAATTTTTTATCATTATTTATTAATATTTTAGAAAATTGCACTCTTCATTATGAAACAGCATTCCGGGTAGAAAATTATTTAGTAAAATATTGAAATATTCTCTAAAATAGAAAACAATTTGCGAGTTCCCAACGTATTTCAATTTCTTTAATAGCGTCCTGATAATACTGAAAATATAACTGTCAACTTCTTTACTTACCATCTCATCATTGCCTTCAGCATGATCCATTACATCTTGGGTACTGATATTTGTATTCTCCACTTCTTCTATTAGATTTTCGACATGCTTAGGTTCTGCAAGTACCCACAACGGTATTTCTTTGAAACTTGTAAGTGTCAATGTTATACAAATGGTAAAAATAAAGGTAACCAGTGTGAAAACAGTTTTTATGTGACCTCCCAGGCGTTTGCCTAAATAAATAGTGCTAAGTATTAATGAACATACTTATGCTAATAATACAACGAATACCAATTGATGTTGTATCCCAGTCGATCGATCCCATTGAATATCCCATAAATCCACCTAAGCCTGCCATAATAGTAAATGTAGAAAGGCCGCGAACGTGATCGTCTGTATGAAATAAGGTGTGAGAAACAAATATGTAATATTAGGAATATATTTTTACCTGGGATGCATATGTCCAATAGATATGCTCTTGCCGGGCTCTGACATGCATCCGCGTCGAAGTCAAGAAGCACTGTACCCAATACTGTGAAAAAAATTCCCCATGGGTGTATTTGTTTTTCAGAAGCGTTTATTACATTTTCTGGAGCAGTGTCTTGATGTGAAGTTGCATTGAAATGTGTCTCTGTTTCGTTAGTTATGTTGATGCGTTCCTGGTATCTATCTCCGAAAAAATATCCTAAGTTCTCGCCATTTGGTATTAAAAGTAAACCTGTTCATAATAAGCAATAATTAAAAATATATTAAAATAAGAACATACGCGTACTATGGAACATACTGTAAATTTATCGATACAAGAAATATTAGGGCTGTGGATGGCACCGCATGCGCTGTTTAGAGGTATATTTCTCTATAATTTGGCCTGGATTCGGATAACCTTGTGGTCCTCTTCAGGGAGGAGGAAAGTTATAACTGCTTGATGTAGGAGTCTCGGGTCTGATACTCAATGATCATGGGCCGACATACCAGAAGGTAACCTGCTTTACAGACATGGCGAAGGTAAACTTTTCTTAATGTTTCATTCTTTTTATCTAATTTCAGCACTTACTATGCGCCAGTGATCAGTTGTCGGTCTTAGCTAACGATCGACCCGCTCCTCCTGAGGAAGGAGTCTCGTTTGAATTTTATAATATCAAATAAGCTCTGTGTATGTAAAGGATTAGAGAGGATAGTTCGTTATGGGGTTTGTGGAAATAAGACTTCATACGCTTCCTCATAAGCTCGAGCAGCACAGCCTACAACGTCATCGGGTTCGAATCCACCTTCAGGCGGTTCGAATCTGTAGCCCTCTAGGCTGCAATGATGCACGATACCCTAGGCATACACATCAGTCCCAGACTTCACGGCTTCTCCTCCGTCGCACTTCCGCATTATGCAGCTTAACGGCAGTGCTCTTATCTGTAAGTTGACGAAGATAGTAAGAGATTCAAAGTTCGCCGATCAATATCGACTATTACTTAGAGGCGAGAATCGTGTAATCCTAAGAGACTGGAACGCAAACAAGGACTTATGGCACTCAAGCCTCGCGGTCGATGGTGAGGGAAAGAAGTTGGTGGAGCAAAGAGTTCGTTCGGCGTTCTCTACGGCCCCCTACGAGAGTAGCGGAGTAGTTCGGCAGATATCACCATACTCAACGCAGGTTTTTTAAACTACGTTGACTGTCTACCGATGTTAACTCTTGGATCGTTTACACAAGTTAACACGACATACACAAAAATTGGTCTAAATAACTTCGGGCACATAAATATGTAAGCTAATATGCAAATAACTAGTGCAATGTTGCGTAAGCACGCCGCTATCCCACGGACTAACGACACCACAAGCGCAACCGTTCAAATGCTGATGGTGCATTACCGTTAATGGGAACGACCAACTTGGTTATTTCAAGCAACAATAACAATAAAAAGCACCTGCGAGACCAACGTGACTTCAAAGAATAAATAAGCGAAGGAATTATTATGTTAGCTCAGTCCTTTAGGTTATGTAAACAAATAAAGACAACTCAAGTCGTCCAAAATGTCTATATTTTTGGGGTTTTATTAATAATCCCCTTAACTGGCGAAACGGCCCAGGCGCTTTAATTAGAAACTAAGTAAAAGCACTTCAATAGTGCTCGCGCTTAACGTCTTTAAAAAAAAAACAATAAGTGCAACTTAGAATCTAAGAAGCCGCCACCACGGGAGTGCGCATCGCTGGACCCTAGCAAAGCAGAAACGCTCAAAAAGGTTCAATCGGGGATACGTCGGTGGAATAATATATATTAATAGGTCTGTTCAATAAAAAAAATTATTACTGGAAGTTACGAATTCTTACTAACTTCTTCTGTCAAGTATTCATTAACTCGAAAAATTTGTAAGAGAAAAAAAATCGAGAGCGTGAGAGTTTGAGGGACTTACTAATCTTTGCTGGTAAATTTTTTGCTAGTAGAAATTTGTAAACTTAAAGAATTCGCTGTCAAACTCGAACTGAAATAAGATTAGTAAATATTTTTTTTTATATTTCAAAAAATAAAATAAATTTTAATATTGATGGATAGAAAAGGGGGAAATAGAACACCTTCAATGCGTAAGTACTTAATTATGTTATACAATTCAGTTTATTTGTAAAATCTTTACATGCTTGCTGACAGAAGGACGCTATAACACCTAGCGAAGTGCCAGAAGGACAATTTTTTTCCTAATCAAAAAATAAAGTGGTTATTTTTTTAATTTCTAGAAAGAAGGTTTCAAACCCGGGGCAAACTCCTGTAAGAATGAGAACGGCGACCTGGTGACCGATGTTCAGAGAACACTCAGAATATGGAGGGATCACTTCTCTGCCCTTTTAAGTGGAGAAACTGAGCAAGAAACCAGAGAAGATGCCGAACCCGAGCCTACAATCGAAGATGATAGAATTGACGTTCCACAACCAGACTATAATGAGGTGCGAATAGCAATATCCCGATTGAAAAACAATAAAGCAGCTGGCGCTGATGGTTTGCCTGCTAAGCTATTCAAACACGGAGGCGAGGATGAATGCAGAATATGATCGGATGAATGCATGCCTGAAGATTGGAATCTAAGTGTTCTCCGCCCAATCCACAAGAAGGGCGATCCTGAAAACTGCGCCAACTATAGCGGAATTAGCCTTTTGAATATCGCATAAAAGGTCCTATCAAGCGTATTGTGCGAAAGACTGAAGCCTGATGTGAACAGACTGATTGGACCTTATCAGTGTGGCTTCAGACCTGGTAAATCTACCATCGACCAGATTTTTACAATACGCCAAATCTAGGAAAAACCTGTGAAAAACGAATCGACACGCATCATCTCTTTGTTGATTTTAAAGCCGCTTTCGATAGCACGAAAAGGAGCTGCCTATATGCCGCTATGTCTGAATTTGGTTTCCCCGCAAAACTTATACGGCTATGCAAAATGACCTTGAGCAACACCGCCAGCTCGGTCAGAATTGGGAATGATCTCTCCGAGCCGTTCGAAACTAAACGAGGTTTCAGACAGGGTGACCCCCTATCGTGTGATTTCTTTAATTTAATGCTGGAGAAAATAATACAAGCTGCAGAACTTAACCGCGCTGGAACAATATTTTATAAAAGCGTGCAACTGTTGGCATATGCTGACGATATTGATATCATTGGCCTTAACAACCGCGCCGTAACTTCTGCTTACTCCAAATTAGAAAAAGAAGAGGAGAAAATGGGATTGGTGGTGAACGAGGGCAAAACGAAGTATCTTCTGTCATCATGCAAAGAGTCAGCGCATTCGCGCCTTGGCAACCAAGCCACTGTTGGCAGCAATAATTTCGAAATAGTAAAGGACTTTGTTTACCTGGGAACCAGCATTAATACCAACAATAATGTTAGCCTAGAAATCCGACGAAGAATCACTCTTGCAAACAAATGCTACTTCGGACTGAGTAGGCAATTGAAAAGTAAAGTCCTCTCTCGACGAACGAAAATAACACTCTACAAGTCACTCATCGCACCCGTCCTGCTATATGGTGCAGAAGCGTGGAAACTAACAACATCTGATGAGGCGGCTCTGGGAGTATTCGAGAGAAAGGTTCTTCGAAAGATTTGTGGACCTCTACGCGTTGGCGACGGCGAGTACCGAAGAAGATTTAATGATGAGCTGTATGAACTTTACGCAGACGCCGACATAGTTCAGCGAATTAAAACACAGCGGCTTCGCTGGCTAGGCCACGTAGTGCGAATGAGCGAAGATGCTCCAGCCCAGAAGGTATTCTTATCGGCACCCGCCGGTGGAAGCAGAGGAAGAGGGAGACCACCACTCCGATGGAAGGACCAAGTGGAGACCGATTTGCGATCCCGCGGTGTTTCCAATTGGCGCCAGTTGGCGCAACGAAGAAACGACTGGCGAGCTATGTTGGACGGTCAAAATCGCCCAGGCGGTTAGATGACCATTTAAAGAAAAGATTTTTTTAATTAATTTTTGAAATTTGTCAATCGTCTTTTTACTTACCAATTGTTGTTCGTTTACTTTTATGTAAAATTTGTCTCGAAAGGGGTGAGAACATTAGGTACGAACCACTCTCAGCTGCAGGAAATTTGAGGATCGCCGCACCAACAGCACCCTAAACCAAGGTGTTAAGGTATTCGTGCCGGGGGCTGAATGGTCAGCGGATGGTTATTGAATAGCCACCCGCGAACGGTCCCCTCCGATGACCGGGCAAGATATAAGTGCTTTCTCTACGAATGCTGGCTCTGTGGACGAGTGCCCAACCCTTTAAGTGCATACTCGTGGGACCAAAATATTCATGCAACAAATAACAATATACAAAAAGAAGAGACAGGAAAACAAGGTCAGGAAGACCTAAGAATCCGGAGTGTAGGTCTGGGACAAAAGCAAGGACAGGAATAGGGACAATAGGCCGAGGGATGGGTAGGAAACAGACAGACGGGCATAGGCTGAGGGTAAAGGAAAATTCCTCGAAAGAGGATTTTCTTTCCTGTAGGGGCAAGTGGCGGTGCAGGTACTGTGGGCAGCAGTACTCCGCCAAAAAGTCAACAGTTTGCGAATAGTAAGAATGCGCGGTGCAACGCATTCCAAGGAAGTCGACGATACCAGCTTGTTCTGTCTATCCTAGATAGGATAGAACGGAACAGAGCAAACGGTAAAGTTCATCCCAAGGATGCGGCGAACCGCATACTTTATCAGGCTGCGGTAGATGAGTGCCGAGCGTACCTTAATACCACGGAGAGTATTTCCGCGGGTAAAAGAAATAGGCCTCTGGAAGAGGCCCCTAGCACCTGTAAGAGGTATAGGTCTCTGGAAGAGGCCTCTAGTACCTCTAAGATGCCTCCATATCAGCCGGGGCCCGAGTGGGGGCAAAATCGTTTGCGGAAACGGCCAATAGTAACCTTCAAGTTTCTCTTTTCGATGCGACCACCAACAGCGGCAGGCCGTCTTGGAGAAGCGGGGGTTGTCCGAAATCGTCATCCAGTTTGTGATGGCGAACCCGGGAGGTAGTCCCCCTCTTTCGACTCGGCGGAGGTTGTCCGCCGTCACAGGGGGTAAAGTGCGAATACCAGCAGTCAAAGGACTTTTCGGGGAAGTGGCTGCTGGACCGAGGCGACGTTGGGGATTGCTTGAAGATCAAGTTCATCCACGCCGCCAACATCCCAAAAAGACCAACAGCGTGGAAATGGATCCCGCGAATGACAGCGGGAGCTTGTTGAAATATTTACAGGCTCACAACCGCGAGGTGCCTATGGATGACTGGGTGGTCACCAAGGCAGAGGCGTCTCAGCGTAATAGCCTCTCTTTCCTGCTTCCCGTAAATGAGGACAGTATTGATCCGCCTGGGTGAAAATTTTGCGGTTCCTTCATGAGGATGATGAGGAACCGGATGTGGTCGACAACAGAAACAGGCGCCTGGAAGACCTGCAGCTCGTCGATCGAGAGCTAGGATCTCCATAGGAGTGATGGGTCTTAGGGTTGTCAAGATATACCTCCAGCACTCGCGGCTGGTCTCGGACAACCTTGCCGTCTTCCTGGTGGAGGAAGACGTGGACATCGCTCTTGTTCAGGAGCCCTGGGTGTGGAACACTGATGTAAGCAGTCTCTCCATAAAGGGCTTCACTGCGTTTTACAAGCGCGAGGATGGTAAGCCCAGGGCATGCGTTTTGTTAAAATCTAACTACAATTCTTTTCTTGTTTCTTCTCACAGTTGTGCAGATATGATTACGTTGAAGGTAGCCAACGGGGTCAGCATGGTGGTTGCCTCTTCCTACATGCCGCACGACAAGGAGGCTCCACCGCAGGAGGTCCGCAGGTTGATGCAAGACAAAGAAACACGCAATATACTTATTGTTTGCGACGCCAACTCCAGGCACTCCCCATGGGGAAGTACGAAAACCAACATCAGGCGTGAGCCACTCTTCGATTTTATTATTAGTACTGATTTAGTAGTTTGTAACCAGGGTAGGTCCTCTACCTTCGTTTTCCTTAGCACTGATACCTTAAGTGGGTGGGAGGAGGTGCTGGACGTTACGCAACTAAGCGGGAACAGCAATATTCGGGTCGAGGGTATCAGAAACGCAGTCCTTCTCTGATCGCCGGATGATCCTATTTGATATCGTCCTAAAATTAGATACTTCTATTCCTCACTGAAATCCAAGGAGGATCAACTGCAAAGGTTCGTAAGGGCGGTGAGCAATAAGCTAGGTAGGCAACCTTTGCAGGAAGTATTGTCAGTGGAGGACCTTGATGCCAAAAGTAGTAAACTGGAGAAGGCCATGGGGTCCGCTCTACGGGTAGCTTGTCCAACTAGTTTTGACAAGAAGGAGTATCCTCCCTGGTGGAACTCAGATCTTTTCGAGCTCAGGAGAGATTCTCGGAGATTATTTAACCTTAGCCGTTCCACTGGCAACTAGCTGCCATACAATAGCCTTAGGTGCTACAAAAAAAAACTATTCGGAAGGCAAAAGAAGGATCCTGGAAGGACTTTTGCTCGTCCATCGAATCAACAAAAGAAAAAACTTGCCCGTCGTTTGTACGGAAAGACGACAGATCATGGACCGGCAGCTTTGTAGAAACCGTGGATCTTGAAGCTTGTAAAAACACATTTCCCAAGCTGTGGGCCTAGGTAAATGGAAGAAAAAGAGTACGCTGGTGTATTACCCTCCCTTCGGCTAATAAATGAGCTTATAACACATAAAAAGATTGAATGGGCAATAGGCAATCACCCTAAAAATCCGCGGGGCCGGACGGAATTTTCCCAGCCACGCTACAAAAGAAAAACTGGTGGTAATACCCTGGCTGGTATGTATCTTCAGGAAATATGTTCGGCTAAATCATGTACTACTAAATCGGAGAGGGACAAGGGTGGTTTTCATACCAAAGGTGGTTAAGAGAGGTCATGAAAAGCCCAATGATTTTAGACCCATTAGTCTTTCGTCGTTCGTTTTAAAAATTTTCGAAAGACTTCTGGACGTTCATATTAGAAAGAATTGGATAACTCAGGGCTGCCAACAGTTCAGCATACATATCTCAAGAGACGGTCAACGGAGACAGCTCTGCACGAGGTGGTGCACAAGATGGAAGCATTCCTTGAGAGTAACCAATTTACTCTGGCTGCATTCGTAGACATTGAGGGCGCCTCCACCATTGTTAGGCTGGAGGCTATAGAAGACTCGCTATCGGTCCTTGGTATCGAGGACCCTATAGTAAATTGGATAGGAATGGCACTGCCGTCAAGAGTGATAAGCGCCAAGGTTGCGCTGTGAGGTTCTGTCTTCCCTACTCCTGCCTTGTGTTATAGACAGCATACTTCGTCAACTCAATAGTATTAGAGTTAAAGTGGTTGCCTACGCGGACGACGTAGTACTACTAGTATCGGGTCTGTACCCTAACGTGATCAGTGGGATCATGCAGGGAGCACTAAGAAAGCTGAGTGCATGGGCGGAGACCGCGGGGCTTAACGTCGATCCCTCAAAGACAGCACTAGTGCTATTCACTAATAGGATGAAAATAACAAGCTTCAGTCTACCTTCTCTTAATGGTCAAGAGTTGCATCTTTCTGATAGTGCGAAATACCTAGGCGTCCTCTTGACACCTAAGTTGAACTGGAACCCTAATATAGAAAAAAGGGTCAAGGTAAAATAATGTTAGGCTGACAGTGGGGCTTGAGCCCAGAAATCACAGCATGGATGTACAAAGCAGTTATTCTAACGATCCTAGCCTATGGGGAAATAGTGTGGTGAAAAGCAGTCGAGGTGAACTACATTGGCAAAATGCTAGGCAAAGTTCAGCGGGCTGCCTGTGGCGCAATCATCGGGGCGATAAGATCCCCACAGAGGCTCTGAACGTGATCGGCAACATACCACTGATCGATCTCTTTATCAAGGAAACAGCAATTAAGGATGCACTCAGGCTTCGGGGGGTGAGACTGTGAAAAGAGTGCATTTCCAGACTCAGCGAGTGTATTTCAATACGAAATCTACGCTATCCAGGAGGCATGCAGGGCATTATTGTCTGCGGAAATCGCCGGTAATCGGATAGCAATTTTCTCTGACAGCCAGGCGGCCCATCGGGCTCTCGGATTAGAAACGATTACAGCGAGCCTTGTTGGTCAGTGCAGGGAGTGGACCATGAACCTGGCAAGTCGACATATGGGTGTCGGGGCATCGTAACATACAGGGAAACGAGATTGCCGATGAGCTGGCATGGCGTGGATCGGCTCTTGATATGTCAGAGGCAAAGGAGGTCCTTGCACCCCTGGGACTCCTCAAGGGTCGGATCTCTCAACACTGGCTTAGTGAGGCTACGGATAGGTGGAAGCGTTTGCAGTCCTGCAGAGTGTCAAAGAGTATGTGTCCCTCCTTAAACGAAGCACGATCTTCGACCCTTCTGAGGGCGAATAGAAGGGACCCTTTCAGATTAGTTGCTCATTGGGCATGGGGCTATCGGAGCGTACGCGGCATGAAAGGGGCTGGAGCAAAATACCTCATGCAGTTGCAGCCTTTCGGGGGCGAAAGAGACGGTAGAGCACCTGCTGTGCGTTTGTCTAGCACACTGCCGGAGGAGAATAAAATTTCTAGGGAAACCCTTGTTCGGGAGCCTTTCTGAGCATAGCGATATGAAGCCCGGGGAGCTTCCAAAATGTTTGAACCCAACGTCATGGATATAGAGGGATGGGAGTCCCACCACGCTAGTTTTCTGTAACAGTTTTATTGGTTAATTCACGAGATGCGGTATAGAAACGGAGCATTACCGCTAATTGGAGTCATATGGGACTCGCCACTCCAATCAACCAACCATTCCTATCCGTCTCGCTATCCCTATTCATATCATTGCCCCGATCCTAGAAACAAGCTAATACACTAATCAACACTTTTATTTTGATACCCATATCGTAGAAACATCTTCTAGGGCCACACCTGGTCTCGAAAACCGGGTCTCACATGGGACTAATAACTTTTCCTTGTTGAAACCCTCATCATCACCTTTCATTTGATACCCATATTGTAAAACACCCTCTAGGGCCACACCTGGGGTCTTCGTTTTGGTTAATAGCTCGGACTGACTCCAACGCCATCTACCGAGTAAATTTTTGATAGAAACGGTCTCCAAAGCTACAACACATGTTCCAAATATGACCAAATCTGTTAAGCGGTGTAGTTTGTTGGTGGCATACAATTTACTGAAAATTCAACCTCAAATCATGACCTCTCAGTTGTATTCATTTTTCGGTAGCAACAACTAAAAGTTTTGAATATTTTTTTATCGCAAACCCTTCCACAGAGAAGGTCCAAGAAAGTACTTTTAACGTAATATAAACCGGTTTAGCTGTTTAGAATCCATCGCGGTCATACGAAAGACATTTCAGTGTTATATATATCGAAAGCAGACCCGGCAGACGTTGTTCTGCCAAACAATTTACTTGACTCGCCCTTCTCATATTAGATCCATATTCTTCTGAATGCCCACTATTCTCTTTCTCATCTTACCCTATCACTACCATTATCACTATCCCTATCCGTCTCTCTATCCCTGACGCTTTCCTAGAAACATCTGCTTGCTAATACCCTAATCACCACTTTAAATTTGATACCCATATCGTAGAAACATCTTCTAATGCCACATCTGGTCATTTTTCAGTAGCAACAACTAAAAGTTTTGAATATTTTTCTATCGAAAAACGTTCCACAGAAAAGATTCAAAACATTACTTTTAACGTAATGGCAGTCGGTTTAGCCGTTCAGACATCCAGCGCCGTCATACGAAAGACATTTAGTTTTTACAGAGAATGTTTATATAATGATAAGGCGTAATTTTTGTGTTCCATGGATGGCTTCCATTCTCGTGCAACCGTCTCCGTTGATTCACCACTGTGTCAGTTACCACCACTGTGTCCGTTGATTCAACAAATAATTGAGAATTTCTGTATCTTTTAAATAACATTTTTTGTTAGCAAAGAAACAAGAGAATTTCCATTTTCAGAATTTAACAATTATTAACTTTGATGCATGGATAAGTACAATTATCGTATATTTTTCAAATGATTTTATATTATTATTTTATGTAACAAATATATTAATAAATGTGATTTAAAAATTCAAAAATTAATAATAAACATGTTTTCATTAGTAGATAGAGCATAATGTTCATGGACTTGAACTGTAGTATTAGAGGACGATTCACAATGAGATTTTTGGCGTTTTGGTGAAGACTTTGGAATTTATTTTTTCGAATGCACCTGTCAGCTTATATTTCTTTTATTTTTGTTTGATAAATCAACTGCGCCAAAATAGCCAATTTTATTTTGACATTCTTCATTTTTTCTTTTGTTCGAGATGATTCGGCAAATGCTAAAACAGCCGTATTCACTAGGCGCTCATAAAAATATGTCATCCCTCATGCTGGAAGCATAATTTAATTTGTCTTCTTCGCGCTGCAAATATTCTTAGCACACACATTGTCATATAAATGCCAGCATATGTATGCTCGTCATAATGTGCACAGAACATATGCGTTTCATACTCCCGTCTTCCCCGTCACGATCTAAGTACGATCAAACACACATCGATTCACACACAGAAAAAATTGCGGGCATATAAATGTGTGTCATAATGTACACTTGTCGCTTCTTCTTCGTGCTTCAAAATATACAACAACAAATGCGTGGATATTTATGTGCGTAATGATGTACACTTGTACTTCATATATATGTGCGTAGTGTTGTACTTTTGCAAAAACTTCTTTTGCGACATTTGACTGATTTGGACAAAGTCTTAAATTTTAAGGCCGGTATGCAGATCACAAGAAATTGCTCAAGAAAAATTTAGCAATTTTTCTTGCGTGAAAAATAGTAGTATGGAAGTAATAAAAATCCACGGTGAATAGTGAAGCAGCAAGAAGAAGAGCACATAAGCAAATAAACGAATTAAACGTTTTTTGCCAATAACTTTTCACTGAAACAAAACTTTTCTTTTCCGTTTTCGGATTATTGATACCAGGTTCAAACCGCGTCTTTTGATACCTCTTCCGACATTTTTGGACGTGTTTTACCAGTTGGCGTATTACCAAATTACTGTTTTGTTCAAGAAATAAATGCCGCTTGATATATTTCTTGCGGAAACCTATGTTGCCGTACTCAAATTTCACGATAAAATAGTAGTAAAATTACATTGAGAACTGCGTACTACCTCAAGGAAAGGTAACCCAAGACATTTTCTTAAGCGTTGTTTTATATGGAGTTTTTGCTTTTCTTGTGATCTGCATACCTGCCTTTAGAAATGAATGAATGTCGAAATAAGAAGACTAGAACTATCGAAAACTTTTGTTACACCAAGTGACCATAAAAATATGTAGGTGTCAGTCGAAAATATTAAAAGATTTTTGATGTCCATTACACATACATATACAAGTCTTGTTCACATATGAGGATACCAACACATTGAATATATTGACTGATATTGACTTAAAAAAATTCCATGCCCGCATTCGTCTCATCCAGAGATCAAAGTGAAGAAGAACAAGAAGACAAATTTCAATGTCCATAATTGCCAAAATCTTACAAAACTTGGTAATTTAAAATATTTTATTTATCAAAAAAGTGAAATTGAAGAAGCACACTGAACATAATTTGCTCTCAACACTCCATGCTACCAGGCAATCATAAAAATATGCACATGCCTGTTCAGAAATATTCAAATTATTCTTCTTGTTTGCACCAGTCTTCGTCTTAGCAAATCATCATATCTATATGCAACAACAAACTCCATTCTTACGCACAAAATCCAACAACAAAAATCCATTTCTTCGCGCAAACCTAAGAATGTAAGAACAAGAATTCATTCAAGCCTCCATTCATAAAAGAAATAAAATATTTTGTCGAGGAAGTTAGAATGAAGTGCGGTCATGAAAAGCGGTCATCGAGTCCCTTCTAAGATTGGGAGTGGTGCCCCCGCTGGTGGAATTCGTCAGTCAGCTCCTGTCAAGGAGAACTATCCAAGCTAATCTGGGAGAGGCCTCAATAGTGCGATACGCATCCAGGGGCACTCCTCAAAGAGGAGTTTTATCTCCTCTCTTGTGGAACCTACCAGTCAACACTCTACTTCTAAAGCTGGAAAGCACCGGCTGCCAAGTCATTGCCTATGCAGATGACATCGCTCTTACGGCGACTGGAAAGCATCTTCAGACCCTGAGCGAACTGCTTCAAACCTCCTTGAACCTCGTGGAGGACTGGGCCTTTGAAAGTGGCCTTAGTGTACATCCGTCTAAAACGGAAATGATCCTTTTCACCAGGAAGTACAAAATACCAGTTTTTGTACCACCACGCCTGAATAGGGTCAGGCTCAAACTCTCTCCAGAGGTCAAGTACCTCGGCGTAATCCTGGATAGTAAACTCAACTGGACCAAACATGTTGAGGACAGATCCAGGAAGGCTATTACTGCCCTATATGCATCCAAAGTAGCCGTGGGGAAGAGATGGGGACTGAACCCCCGTATCATGCACTGGCTGTACATCGCGGTAGTTAGACCCATCCTCTTCTATGGCGTTGCCGTGTGGTGGCCAGCACTCGAGCGTAGCAGCAACATAGACAGGATGGGCAGAGTACAGCGATCGGCGGCGGTACTTATCACGGGTGCACTTCCATCAACGCCCACAAAAGCTTTGGAGATCATGCTCAACCTACTTCCGGTTGACTTGTACGGTAAACTCCAAGCTAGCTATAGCGCAGTGCGACTGAATGCCGTTCAACACTGGAGCGACACCAGATTCGGACACACAAGCATTCTGGAGACCATACCCAAAAATCTGAAGGTGGTAGACTACACTACGCCTACCGGCTATGAGCCAAACAACAGGTTCTCCACCAGAATCCCTACGAGGCACGAATGGGAGGACGTGCACATTCTACACCCACAATCAACCTCCATTTTTACAGACGGCTCTAAGCTCAACGGCAAGGTGGGTTGCGGCGTCTACTCGGAGGAACTTTCACTCTTCCTAGGCGTCAGACTACCTAGCCACTGCAGCGTATTCCAGGCTGAACTTACAGCCATAAAGGAGGCTGCGCGCTGGCTGCTCTCGAAAAACTGCACATCAGTGTCTATTTACAGCGACAGCCAGGCAGCGATCAAAGCCCTTCAGAGTAGCAACACTGCTTCGAAGGTAGCACTCGACTGCAGACGATCGCTGAATGAACTGGCCTCAAAGTGCCTCACAGCAGTGATATGGGTCCCTGGGCACAGGGACATACCTGGAAACTGCACTGCTGACGAGCTGGCAAGGAAGGCCACAGAGCAATCAGAGGTGAACCAAGCAAGGAGTATCTCCATCCCTCTTGCCACGACTAAGCTCTGGCTCCTACGCGAATTCGAAGAAAAAACTAATTCTAGATGGACTAAGGAGACGACATGTGAGGTGTCCAGGCAAACGTGGCCCTGCATATGTAGGAAACGGACCGAGTCCATACTCAATCTAAAACGATCCTTCCTAGCCCCCTTGATCGGGGTACTCACCGGACATTGTCTAATGGGAATACATGCTGAGCGCATGGGGGCCCCTGCAAATGACTTCTGTCGCAGCTGTAGGGACGAGGAGGAAATAGAAAGTGTTGAACACTTCTTCTGCAGCTGCCCTGCACTTGCCAGGACCCGTTTGGAGTGCCTAAACAAGTGCCTATTCGCTAGTTTAACGGAGCTGGGCTCTGCCGAAATCGGAGACATTCTGCGCTTTATTAAGCGGACAGGGTGGTTCGACTTTAAAAATGTTTAACAAAGGAGGAAGGGTCGCAACCCATTCAGTGGTATCACAATGGGCCATTTGGCCTAAGTGCGCCTCTCGGCGATGCAGAGAGGCAGCCACCTTAACCTAACCTAACCTAACCTAGAATGAAGTGTTGCAACAAGGCATTTGAACAAATATAATAAAATTCAATTTTTGTCGATTTTATAGAATCCAGAAAGTTCTAATGAAATGTTGCAACAAGGATTTGAACAAAAATAATAAAATTACATTTTTGTCGATTTTATAAATCATGAAGAAGCATAGTTTGCTGTCCACACTTCAATGCTACCAAGCAATCATAAAAATATGCACACGCCTGTTCAAAAATATTCAAATAAATTAATGATCCTAATACACACACAGATGTAAATATTTTTTTTGTACCACGCATGGTGCATAAACACATGCACATATATTGTTTCAGTAATATGCTTCTTGTTTCCTCCCGTCTTCGTCTTAGAGACAAATATAACAAGAAGAAGAAGACACAAAAAATCAAACCTGCAAAAAATCTAGACAAAAGACAAATTTGTTGGCGATTGCATACCACACATACAAATTTATATGTATATGTCAGAGAATGTCAATGATATTTGACATTCTCTGTTTCAAGTCACTTTATGATGGAATTGTACGGGCTATAAAATGGCATACCATAATTTTTTGTTTAAATTAAGAAAAAATTAAATGCGTAGATTTTAATACAAATTTATTTATTTTTTAAATTTACAAATGATCAAAGTAATATATGAATAAAACATAATATAAAAAATCTGAAACGAAAAAGAGAAGAAAAATTTAATAGCTATTTTTGTGATGTGGAATGAAAATTTTCATACATAGACACGATTTACGAATTCGCTAACCTCGTAAAAGCGAATTGTCACAGGATATAATCAATGAAGATTATATCATTTTGCTTTTTCACCTGATTTAAAAAACACAATTCATATAATAATCGGTGTTATAAATCTAGGCTCGTGTATAAAAATGGCGAATCCTCACACTATGTAATCAATGAAGATTAGACTTTTTCACCTGACACAACAAGTCTAGGCTCGTGTCATTTAGGTGAAATGAAAATTAAAAAATTAATATATATATTACAAAAATTCAAAAATAAATTATTAATAAGGTTGTTTTATAAGTTTTGTTAAGTTTTTTTTTTAGTTTTCTTTTTTTAATTTTTTTTTGTTTATTTTTATTTTTTTTATTTTTTTTTTATTTTTTTTTTCTACAACTACAAATACAATTAAAATAGATTGCTGAAAAGAAAAGAAATAGAAATATACGTGGTGCTGAAAATAAAAGAAATATAAAAATGAAATTATTTATTAGTGTTAAAAGTATATATAGATAGGTAACTTACTATCCTATATTCTCCTTCCAACATGCTGCTTCCAACATGATGCTTCCAAGATGGCATTGGCATAAACCTTTAAATGTTCTATTATATTTTATTCGCTTCTTTTTGTTTTCGCATTATAGAGGCATTGGCTTTTTTTAATTTGTTTGTTTTTATTCGCTCTCTGTTAGCCAACATATCATCCTTAGCCACCCACCTTTCATTTTTGAACAGCAGTACAACGACTAAAGATTCTAATAGTTGCTTATGGTGTTCTGAACACTGGCCGGCTTGAGGAAACCAATCCGGAAATACATTATCTGTTAACGCTAGCAAAATTTGTAGAAGTTTTTGTCTTAGTTTTGTTACATGAGAGTGCTGGGTAAATATTTGTGTGTACCATGACATTTGCCTTCGACATACTTGGAAGACATCGTCAGTGGGATTTACCAAAAGCAAACAATCATCGGATTTATAATTTTTTGAGCGGATAAGTGCCTCCAAATCAGCTCCCAAGTCGCCCTGTATTTTCACCATGGCTTTGGTGCATTTCTGACAATTTATCTTATTTATTAATTTATTAAATATTGAATACCCTGTGAAGTGCCGTTGGACTTGGATTTCACCGGGTTTTTCATTAGTGTCCTCTAAGTATAGATCGCCACTAATATCGTTTTCGTTGTTTGTGGTTTCGTTTGGTGGTACCTCGGATTCTTCCGGAACTGCCTCTTCATCTAAATATTCATCGTCTAAGTCCTCAAGTTGTTCTCGCTCGTCTTCTTGTTCGAGTGGATCCTGATCTTCTATTTCGCCAGAACAACTTTTTTGGACTCTTTTAGCTGGCAGTCAACAGGATCTTCCGGAAGATTCCATTCTAAATCCAAGTCCTCATCGTCCTCACAGTTATTCCCTTTATATTTGTTCTGAAATCTATGCCTTAAGACTCGCATACTAACCAAACGAGCAACTATATACTGTATATCGTGTACAGACGGGTGGGTATTGATACCTTGGCTTGCGCGAATTTTATAAAAAAAGTTTTCTATAGCATCTTGGTTCATTTGACCCAATAATACATATTGCACACCGATAAAATCCGCAAATATTTCCGATGTTAAGCTTATCATTGAATTTATCGTTAAAATTAAACCATCGAAACAATGCACTTTATTATTGGGTTTTTAATGGACTTAAGATCTTCCTTTTTCCATCTTCATTTTTCCTATTCATGGGCCACTTTAAAGGGTTATTGCTAAATGTGCTTTTGCAATTTAGTTCGTCAAATATGTCAATCATGCACTTGACGAACACCTGAGTTGGAATGGCATGGTTTAAGACGAACGGATCATCATTAAAAAATCCTTGCTTCCATGCCATATCGATTCCGGATGCAACGGAATTAAATTATTTCTAATCGACTTAATTAAATGGCAATAGCCAAATAAACAATGGATTTTTTTGTTTTCAAAAAAAAGTAAGGACGATCCGCTGTGACATCCAAATTGCTGAACAGAGCTTGATTGTTAGACCCTTGGTCGCAAACAATAGACTTAACATTAAGACCTACACCCTCAACCGCTTTAATATTATCTAATAACATTTGCTGCAACTCTTTGCCATTGACGCCATTTTTGGCTACATAATACGATATTACGTATTTCCAATTTGAGCAGATGGATTTGACCATGAAGAAGCAGCATTTGTCTGCTATGAACTGCTTCCTCATACCATTTCCTAAGTCAACATAGCCATCAATTAAATCTCTATGTTTGTTGTACACGAGATCCTTTTTGATTGATATTTCATCAAAAAGTATTTCACAAAGTCGATCTTCTGCAGACATCCCTTGTACAACTGCTTTCAAATTGGATACAACGTTCTCGTCTATCCCTGGGATAATATATTTGATTGGTCGCCATGACAAAAGAGTTTTCTTATGAGGCAAAGCAAATTTTAAGTCGTCGCGGAGAAAGTTGTAGGCTTTGGTGGACATATAATTAATATTTTGCGCCAAGACCTTACTATCCGCGGAATAGGAAAAAGTAGTGTCGACAATCATTTTCGCAAATTCAATAGCGTCGACACTAGCATCCTTGGATGGTATAATAGCCTGTTCAACCTTATTTTTGTAATCCTGAACTTGTTTTTCTAATTCTTTTATTTGTTTGGACCGCAGAATGTCCTTTTTTTGGTACATTTGAAAAACTTTACCTAAACGTTCAGGATTACTAAAACTGTCTTCCTCGTCACCATGTACCAAATCGGATAAATCGCCGCGCTGACGATTAACCCAGAGGTCAGAATATTTTTTGAACTGTTGAAAGGGTATATCGTCTTTTGGTTCCGAAACGATATAAGTGCCTTCAAGCGGTTCCTTTAAATTGGAAGAATCAAATGAAACGCTTGAAGACCTGCTGAAATTTTTTACTTCCAAATGATTTTTTTGGAAAGCACCTTTCAAAAGACGACCATTGGAAATATGATTTTCGTCAAAGTGACGATCGCAAATAAATACCCGTTTCTTATCATTAAAAAGAACATTTAAATGGCATGCCGTTGCCCACGAGTTGAAAGCAGGCTCCTCCTTGGGGAAGGAGAATTTCTTCGTGCTCTCATCCAAAGGGCAGTCTGGCACGCTGCACTTTCTGGATATTTTTGGGCGAACGCTTGTACCGGCAGCTTCACGTTCTAAAATTAACAACGAAGGGAATTCAAAAAAAAAAAACATTCCCAAATGCAATAAAATGTAAAATAAATAATAAAAAAACTCTTGTTGTTTCAAAAAACAAAAAATGTAAAGTTATTTATTTTATTATTTGAAAAATAAAAACCAAGAATAATAATTTTTCACTTTTTGAATTTTTATGAAAATTATTATTGTTTTTATTTTTCAGTAATAATTTTTAATTATATTAAATCAACAAAAAAATGTTGGTATGAAAAGGCAATGAAAAATAAAAACTTAATAAAAAAAAACCAAGAATAATAATTTTTCACTTTTTGCATTTTTATGAAAATTATTATTGTTTTAATTTTTTAGTAATCATGTTTAATTAGTAATCATTTTTAATTATATTAAATCAACAAAAAAAATGTTGGTATGAAAAGGCAATAAAAAATAAAAACTGAATAAACAAATTTCTAATAGTATAAAAAAAACCAACAATCCTGACAACACCAGTCATACACACTACTATAAACTCATAAAATTGCATAGGATGTAAAAATTTGCAAATTTTGCAAAAATTTACCTAAAACAATTTTTTCAGATCACCCCTAATGCTCTAATCGCAAACAAAACCAACACTTTCACACATTGTCACACACACACTTTTTGCATATATTTAAAGGAAAAATACACTTACACATCCTCGGGAACTTTTCCGCTTGGAACAGCACCTTTCCGAAGGCGGTTGCCTTTGATCCCCAAGTCCGCCTCCTTAAAATGTGCCCGGCACACATATGTGTTGAAAGGAGGAATGTGGGTGGTGTCGGAAATGGCGAGACTGTTGCGCCACTTCAGACCCATCTCCTCCTCCTTAGGCCATCCAAAAAATACAACATCATCGCTTGTATTGCTGCAACTATTCACTAAACATTTACGAACGCGCGACATACCGATTATTTCAATTTTTAAAATACTTTTTCACTTCGATCGCGATCATCCGCACTTTCACAGAAAACTATTTTCACACTTGTCAGATAATTGCCTAATTTGGCGCAATTATCCATTGACCCAATTAAAAAAGCTCAAATGTCAATATTTGATTGACTTGATGAGTCAAAGAAATAAGAAAAGAAAAATCAGCCGACAGCGGTATTCGAACTCGCAACACCACAAAAAATATACCATGACCATGTCGCTATACTCTACACCAAAGATAGTATAAACGAAACACCGTCTAATTTGATACTTAACAACAAAGCAGCAGTGCAACCAAAAACGTAGATCTTTATCGGTCAATTTCATGATGAAATTGACAGAATGTTTACTTTTTATACTTTATTTCATTATTTATAATAACTAAATATTTATAAATTACCCTATTAATACTAATAATAAATAAAACAAAGAAATTAAATTGTATAATACAATTCTTTATTTTGCCAACAATTGTTCAAGTACGCTACCATAAGTGATAACAGCAGATAATTTATTTGCAAACATACATATAGCAGAAAACATACATTTAACAGCGCTGAGAATGGTGGTGAGTCAATTAAGTTGGAAAAATCTGAAATTAGTTGAAACATATGGACGGGTGGTGAATCAACTGAGACGGTTGCGTGGGAAAAAGTTGGAACATATCAATTCCGCCTTCTCAATATGTACAAGTTCTCTGGAATTACATTGGTTCAACATTTCTTACCACGCGGTGAATTCCCTACCCGTGAATTGATAATGTGCGATGTTTGGCGTTGGACCTTCTTATTGTTTCAACGTTCTTTGGTGACGATAAAAGAAGGAACCGCGATGGTATAAACCAGCCATTCGACTAATACACTCGAACCAGTATCACTATTTACTCGACAACATACACGCTACGATCGATCATGGCATAACTAGAAAAAGCAAAAGTTACCCATTCCTTTCCCAATAAGAGAAATTTACCAGTTCTATATTCTCCCAGTTGAAGATCAGGAAAACCAAAAGAGTAATAGATTTCCTCGGCATAGCCTGGAAATGGCTTGCTGGATCCCCAGACCACGAAGATTTCAAAATATTAAACGATAAAATAAATACCGTTATGGGGATGGCGTAATTACTATGGTGATCTGACTTGTAATTTAATTCCCCGCGACCGTACATAATTTTCAATTTTATTTGTTTTTTTTTCACACTAAATTGAAAGGGTAACATTCATATCTCTGTTAAAAAAAAATATTTTGTTTCGCCACTTTCAGCTTCAAGAAGTGCATTCAACATGCCTTCGCGTAATGTGATCTGATTTTGTGTCACGTCCACAGATTGTGACGGGAAAAGTAAGATAAGGAATCGCCGGTGCTCGGTTGAGCTGGTGGACTCATCAATATGTACTCTATTGCGCCTAGATGCAAGTGTTGCTGCTGTACATATATATATTGCAGAGAAATTACCACTTTTGCCATCTATTTGCTGTGTACTGCAGCCACCACTATTTCCATATAAGAAACTGAATGGATAACCCATAATATTGTTATGTGAATTTCCTTGTCGCTGTTGCTGCCTCTTTTGGTGATGATGTTGCTTTTGTTCACAATACCTCAATCTTTAATTTGCCCAGAAAATATAAAATATTTGTCCTACCGCGTTGTTAATCGCATTTGTTTTGAATATAAATGTCAGATTGTCTCCGACGAATTCTAAATTTGACGATTAATTTTGCTAGCGAATCATTATTTCTCAAAGACGAATACGGCAAATAAAGATTTTGAAGTACCATTTGACAACCAATTACCAAAAAACACTAGCAAAATACACGGAAATTGTTGTTGTTGGGGTAACAAAACGACCATTATAGGTTGGCCATGGTTATAAGTAATAAGAACCAACAAAAAATTATTGATAAATCTATATTAGAAAGAATAAATAACCTAACACATATTTCAAACGTAATATTAAGCGAAATGAAATCGAGCGATGCTCTTAAATTAGAAATAGAAAGAAATGTTGAATGAAGATTAAAGTTTATTGAAGAAGAATAGACAAATATTGAAAACTCAATACAACGGGCAAAAGCTGGAATTATAAACTCATTTATATTATCGAATGAAGAATTATTTGTTATAAGAGAAACTTTAGAAAAGCAAAATATGCCTTACTTAAACTTAATTGAAGCAAATTCTATTGCTGTGATGTTAAAACTGCATCAAATTTATCTTCTATTATTTATATTTTGAGATTTCCCTTAACAAATAAAGAACTTGTAAGTCAATAATAGCGAAACCTGTAAAAGAAGGCAACAAAGCAATTAAACTCGATAATAGCGAAACCTGTAAAAGAAGGCAACAAAGCAATTAAACTCGAATACGAAAGTGTATTAATTTGTAATAAAGAAATATTTGGTATAAAAGATAGTTGTAAGAGTAGCATAAAAAAAGTGGCGTTAAACAGATGCATACCAAACCTGCTCATGGGATATTTATCCAATTGCAGCATGACAAACAGTCATTACATACCACAATACAGAAGATAATGCCCTGCTTATTACTTAGTAACAGTTTCAATGGATCCTTAAAAATAGACAACAAGGAAATAAATTCGAATGGTACATTTTCGATTAAATATGACAACTCAAGCTTGTCAATTGAAGACAGAACATTTTTCAACATAAATCAACTTTTTGCGAAACCCTTACCAGCCATCATTAAATCGTCAAATGCTACAGCAAATCTTGAAGAAGTTCTTTCTCTACAATATTTGAAAGAGGTTTATGTATCGAATATGCAAAAAATTTATACTTTGAACAAAAAATACAATATAAGCCTTTCCATAGGTTCTACAGTAAGATTAGTATCAATAATTATACTAATATTTATGATAACCAAAACAAAATTTTTCACATCAAATCAAATCCAATTTATTATGAGTCACCCTAGCACAACAATTTTGGAAAAAATTATTAACAGTGCCAGTCACGTATGATACAATTAAAATTAAAGCTAAATGTTCTAAGAGTTCTAACATATAACATAAAGAGGGGAAGAAAAAAAGAAAAAAGATAAATAAATAAAAGAGGAAAACAGGAAAGATAGGTGGAAAAGGAAATTACAATAGTTGAATAACTTAATGACTGTAATAAGGAAATGAGGAAATGCATATACAATAGAGTTGGAATAATTAGCGATTATTGTAATAATTGGTAACTTCTTTTCTAAAAAGCAGTGGATTTGTAAGAAGCCTTAATCTGGATGGTAGTGAGTTCCAAAGACGAACCGCATTAATGAAAAATTGACGCTCGGATGTCAGAGTTCTGTGTTTAGTGTAAACAAGCAATGTAGACCTTGAAGACTGTAGAAACTGAAGCCTTTGATATAAATAGTTCGGTTCCTTTATATGAATTATTTTGTGAATGAACAGCAGAGTTCTGACTTTTAACAAATTGTCGAAAGAAATGTTTAACAATTTTTCAGCATACGCAGACACATGGTCAGATCGGTTTAGCCCAAATACATATCTGGCAATGTTGTTATAAATAACATTAAGCTTGTTTCTACATAAAGAGTCACAACTAGCATAAATCTCACAACCATACAGTAGCGTGGGTATCAAGTACGCTTTAGCAAGAAGAAGTCTGATGTGTAAAGGAGTGAAATACTGAGCTAGCCATAGTGTGCGGAGCATTCCATACACTTTGCCAATTGCACTAAAAATGTGATTATTCCATGTCAGAGTTTTGTTGAATACTAAACCGAGATTTTTCGCAGTATCAACATATTGTATAACAGAACCGCCCAGCATCACTTTATCCAGGTCTTGTGTATTGAAGGATTTTCTGCGAATGACAATACATTTAGATTTTCCAGGATTAATTGATAAACCATTTGCAGATGCCCATGCACCTACTCGAATCAGGTCGGAATTGAGTTCATTTAGACACGTACGAATACGATCAGGTGGACAGGACATATACAATTGGACATCGTCAGCATAAATATGCACATTGCAATGTTGCAGGGTATTAGGTAAGTCATTAACATATAGTACAAACAACAAAGGGCCTAGGATTGAACCTTGTGGAACACCCCTGAGCACAGGTACGAAATTAGACGCACATACAGCCTGCGATCTGTCAAGTAAGTAAGACCTAATCAAAGCAACGGCATGAAATAGAAATTATGACAGGAGAAATTAAACAGGTTTTTCAGCTTGCAACATAAAAGCTCATTATGAACCGAGTCAAATGCCTTGGAATGGTCGAGAAGAGTAAGAAAATCTACACTATTACCATCAATTTCCATCCGAATGCTTTCGAATACTTCCAAAAGTGCCGAAATGCAACTTCGTTTCGGTCTGAAACCAGACTGATGGTCCGTGAGTAGTCGGTTTGCATGAACATATGACATAATCTGTTTATGCATGATACGCTCCATAACTTTTGATAGAAAAGGCAAGATAGCAATGGGTCTGAATTCATTATTTCTCTTATGCACAGGAATAATCTTAGCGACTTTCCAGCACGTCGGAAAAACACAGGTCGTTAGAATAGAGTTTACTAGGTAGGTCCACGTGAGGCAAAATCTTTGGCAGGATAATTTTAAGAAACTTGGCACTGGTTCCATCAAAGCCAATAGCTTTTTTATTTTGTTTTGTTGTTTTTCCCACAGGGCGAATGATTGATGTATATTGGAACGATTTTTCGTCATCCCTTGTCAAATTTGGTTTTGAGACAAACCGGTTTCGGCGTTGTGCCATCATCAGTGTCGATTTTCGTTCTGATCTGTTGTGGTCGTTTGGCTTGTATTTGTAGTAGGTAGCAGGTAACGTCAGCATGGGTGTCTGTTTGTGTACGTGTGTGCATGTGTTGTGTGTGTACATTCAGAAACGGGGGTGGTTTGCATCGATCGGTTTTTTTGTGCTTGACTGAGGCAGGTAAAAGTTGGTGATTTTTGTTGTTTGACCTTTTTTGCTTGTTTGTTGTTTTTGATCTTTTGCTGTTTTGTGCTTATTTGTCGGTGCGTGTGTGTTTGTTGTACCTGAGTGGTTGCTTTGTTTTTTGTAAACCAATTTTAAAGGTTCGAATATTGTGTCGGAAACAGTGTTTGTCTGTTCGTTTATTATTCTACCGTCGAATGTCTTTTGTTTGTAGATTTCCATGTTTTCGAGTACGTTCAGACGTCTGCCTTAGCGCTTAGTACAAAGATTGGAAAGAACACCTCTTACACAAGAAGCATATAGAAGAGAGCTTGGAATAATATATAACATCGCTACAAACAACGGATATAAAAAAGCACTAGTAGATAAACTCAGGAGAGACCTTAGAGAACAAAAAAGAAACAATGGAGAAGAAAGTACACAAACCTGGACGACAATGACATATACTGGAAGGGCAACATATAAATTAACAAATTTCCTTAGAAAATACAACATCAACACAGCGTTCAAAACATCGAACAATTTAGGACGGAAGCTAAGAACCAGAACTAACTCAAAAGATCCATTTAGCAGCCATGGTGTATACAAGCTCACTTGTGAATGCCAGCACAGTTACATAGGACAAACCGGACGACAAGTAAGAACGAGGTTCAGAGAACACATTAGAGATTACAATAAAAAGATACGGAATCCAACCATCATACCAGAGTCCAACTTTGCGAATCACATGGCGGAGAATAAATGCCCCCCCGGAAACATCAAAAAACAGTCAAGGTCCTACATGTACAAGCAAAAGGCAGACGTCTGAACGTACTCGAAAACATGGAAATCTACAAACAAAAAACATTCGACGGTAGAATAATAAACGAACAGACAAACACTGTTTCCGACACAATATTCGAACCTTTAAAATTGGTTTACAAAAAACAAAGCAACCACTCAGGTACAACAAACACACACGCACCGACAAATAAGCACAAAACAGCAAAAGATCAAAAACAACAAACAAGCAAAAAAGGTCAAACAACAAAAATCACCAACTTTTACCTGCCTCAGTCAAGCACAAAAAACCGATCGATGCAAACCACCCCCGTTTCTGAATGTACACACACAACACATGCACACACGTACACAAACAGACACCCATGCTGACGTTACCTGCTACCTACTATAAATACAAGACAAACGACCACAACAGATCAGAACGAAAATCGACACTGATGATGGCACAACGCCGAAACCGGTTTGTCTCAAAACCAAATTTGACAAGGGATGACGAAAAATCGTTCCAATATACATCAAGGCCAATAGCGTTGGACTTGACAGTCATCAACACCCACAAATTCAAGAGGACTGATGCCATCATTTACGAGGTCAGAATAACTATAGAGACGTACAGGAGGATTAGATACAAGCAAGGAAACAAAATTTACGTTCATTTCATCTAAATTAGAGAAAAGAGGATCTCTTTCCTTAGTCTTTCCTACGCCAATTGTCCTTATAGTATTCCAAGTTTGGCGCGAGTTCATAGCAAGGCTAAACTTCTCATTGTAAAATAAAGTTTTCGCTCTTTTAATTGCCTTCGTTACAGTGATTCGGGCCGACTTAAATTGTTTTAATGTTTCAGCAGTGCGATTCCTCTTCCAATAGAACAACAAAAATCAACATTGAGATCCTTCTAATGCTATGCCATCCATCGAGGACGCTGCATGTTTTAAAAAGGAAGGAGGTAACACCACATATACACATATTGGTCTAACCATCTTCCCACATACAAGTATCTAATTTAAAATGCAAATAATAAGTGCAATGCTGCGTAAGCACGCTACTTGGACAGTAGCCGCTATCCCACGGGCAAACGACACCACAAGCGCAAACGTTCAAATGCTGATGGTGCACTGCCGTTCATGGGAACGACCAACTTAGTTATTTCAATCAACAACAACAATAAGAATCACCTGCGAGACCAACGTGACTTTATAGAATAAATAAGCGTAAGAATTATTATTTAGCTCAGTCATTAAGTGTATGTAAACATATAAAGACAACTCAAATATATATTTTTTTTGGAGTTTTGTGATTGATCCCCTTAACTCACATTTTCATCTCTCTCGACGCATGATTAAATCACTATGTTAGCTCTCTAGCGACATATTTTGACAATTGCAGCCAACTTGCTGCATGAAAAATTGTCAGTTACATTCTGGGTTGCCTTTTATCGAAATTATGTAAAAATTGTAGGGTAACTGCACTAGTTTCCGGACAGCGATAGTGTCCGGACCCTACTTTCATTTAATAAATAAAAAAGAAGTGTATTTTAGTTTTCAGCCTAAATTATTACTGCCCGGATACCAGAACCAAAATTTTGGATGCCTGTTAGGAAACTGAAAAGAAGGCGAAAATTACGAAGAACCACTTTAAAGCTCAAATATGCAATACAAAAAGAAAAACATATTTTTCTCCTATTCTTTCAGTCTTCGGACACGTTTTTTCAAGTACAAATTTTGCTGTCCGGATAGTGAGAAAATAAGTTTCAATGTGCGGACAGTTAGAATTTTGTACAAACTTTGTTGTTTTTATCGATATTATTATTTAAAGAATGAATGTAGGCTTTTACCTCAGCCCTTCGAGGTTATAAGGTCAAACCAAACAAGCATAGGACAAGCGGCAGCTTAGGAAAGCTGGGGAACTCCTAATAGTCGGAGCCTTAATCTGGCGAGCGACAGGACACGAAACATGTTCAGTCATTACTTGTAAAGGGTGTTTTTTTTAGGGGTATAGAACTTCGAATTGAAATAAAACATCGTTTAAGGTCCATCAATTTGGCTTTATTGGAAGGATAATTTTATGCCATTAATGTTTAAATATGATTTCGGGCATGTGGCCGCCGCGGCTGGCTCGAATAAAGCCAATTCTACAGGTCCAATTTTCAACCACTTTTTCGAGCATATGGGGCCGTATGTCGGCAATAACGCCACGAATGTTGGCTTCCAATTCCCCTAACGTTTCTGGTTTGTTGGTGTAGACGAGCGACTTCACATATCCCCAAAGAAAATAATCCAATGGTGTCAAATCACACGACCTTGGTGGCCAATTGACAGGTCCATTCCGCGAAATTATGCGCTCATCGAATGTTTCCTTCAATAAATCGATTGTGACGTGCGCTGTGTGGCATGTAGCGCCGTCTTGTTGGAACCACAACTCATCCACATTCATGCCATCCAATTCGGGAACAAAATAGTCGGTTATCATGGCTCTATACCGGTCTCCATTAACGGTAGCTGCCTCTCCAGCATTATTGCGGAAGAAGTATGGCCCAATGACTCCACCAGCCCATAGAGCACACCAAACAGTCAGTTTTTGTGGATGTAATGGCGTTTCAAGGGTCTCATGTGGATTCTCTTCACTCCAAATGCGGCAATTTTGCTTGTTGACGTAGCCATTCAACCAAAAATGAGCCTCATCACTGAACAAAATTTTGCGATAAAAATCAGCATCGAAATCAATCTCATTTTCGGCCCATACACCAAAATCACGACGCATTGCATGGTCTCGCGGCTTTAATTCTTGCACAAGCTGGATCTTGTAAGGTCGCAAGCCAAGATCTTTGCGCAAAATCTTCCATAAAGTTGATGGACAAAGCTCCAATTGCTGTGCACGGTGGCGAATCGATTCATTCGGGTCCTCTTCAACACTTTGCTCTACAGCGGCAATTGTTTCTTCGGTGCGCACTGTTCGACGTCTCTGCGGATGCGTATTATCACATAGAGTAAACGTAGTGCGAAAACGATCCATGGTTAACCGAATTAATTGCTCTGATGGACGATTATGTCGACCATAAAATGGACGGAGCTCACGGTAAACTTCGCGAACTGAACCATTATTTTCGAAATAAATTTGCACGATTTGCAAGCGTTGTTCTTTTGTCAACCTCTTCATGATGAAATGGCAAACCAAACTGAACATAAATGACATTAGAGTTGCCAGATTTGACCACAAAATGCCAGTTTTATCTCTATTCGAAAAACAAACCTGTAAAAAAAACACCCTGTACAACCTATAAAAACATAATATTGCAGTCTTGCCGTTTTACGGACAACAGCTAGGTTGTTACCCCATACGACTTGCACACGGCCTCGTAGACTTTGCCATCCCATGTTACTTCTAAGCCGTTTTTGCTTGGTAGATCGTTTACAGTTCTTGACTGCTTTTCAATACTCTCAATCTGATAGGGAGTTCTATGGTGTACTTTTCGAGAGACTTCCCCTTCTGGGTGAAGATATCATCCCTTTCGCTTCCATCTATTGCCAATGACCCATGACCAAGTATAGATATACGTTCCCTCCTTGTTAATTTTTCCTAGCGCCTGTTGCACTTTAAGACACTTTTAGTTGTTGTAATTTACCTCCTTGTAGGATTTGTTTAACTTCGGATAAGCACAGTATAAAGCAGATTTGGAGCAATCGGTGTAAATGTGTATGGTACCAACCGAACCTTACGCCAGCCCTTCAAATCTATCACATCTATTGTAGCTTCAACACCCATTTCGAAGTTCGTGCGGGACCATACAGTCTGCCGGCCCTGTTTTTGAGGGCGCTGGTATAGGCTGCTGCCACAAGGTATTGGGCCTAGTTTCAGTTGTCAACAATATGCTTTAGCCCACTAAGCCTACGGGTGCGATGAACAGAATGGCATTTAATAATTTTTTCGGGGTGGCATTCAAGACTCGCATTATACTAATTATTGATTATGTGCATACTCTCACCAGTTTGTTAACAAAAGTTATTTTTTTGTGTGGCTGGTAACCAAACGAGGACTCCATAATAACTATTAGCTCTACAATCGCGGTGAATACCCAATTAGAAAGAGGGTGAGAAGACTCATGTGCACCCCGCCATGACTATGTAAACGCGCATTTTGCTATTAACGCCATGTCGGATGCCCAGACAAGGACGTCCTGAAGTTCCAGGAACTTCATATAGCTAATTGTGGGAAAAACTCTACCAATTATGACAAATAAAACATCAACTGCGTACGCCGTAAGTTTGACTGATCCCTCGAATCACCGATAGAAAAGTTGGTTTATGACCAGTGTCCAAATCAGTGAGATGCCCATCCAGAGAGATGTGAATATGATTAAGACGTATTTATTGTATTCAAAGTCCTTCTTTATTTTTCAGAAATACTTTACAAAAATATAGTTTATATACAAATTTCATAAAAATTTCGAGTGTCCGGAAATTAAAACCACAGTGTTCGGAAACTAAATTTTACTGTCCGGAAACTAGAGCAAATCGAACTTTTTTGAGTTTTTACTGTAATAATCTTAACAACATTATATTTTTAAATTACACAGACGTCATATTATTGAGCAATATTTATGCTATTATAAACAGTATATCTTTTTACGGTAGCGTTTATAGTGAGAAAATGAGTCGAAGTCAAAGCTGAGGAAAATGTCAAGTGTCCGGAAACTGATGCGTTTACCCCAGTTAAAAATGTAATATTATACAGAAATTTTAAATACGAGTATGTATGTTGGTTTCAGAAAATTTACTAATTTGCACTTTTATTTATATCCACTTTTGGGGGTATGGTTCTTTCGTACCGCTGGATCTAATCGTGAACGTTTAAAACTTGGGACATTCTGGTATGTAGCAATGGTTATCTTAAAGTTTTGGCCTTGCATACTTACATTCTTACTAAGGTCAATCATGACTTCAAAGCTGTGTTGATCTTCCAACAGGGTAGTAAGCTGATTTTTGTTGGAACGATTTGCCGTCATCCCTTGTCAAGTTTGGTTTTGTGACAAACCGGTTCCGGCGTTCTGCCATTTTCAATGCCTAATTTCGTTCTGGGTTCGAATTACGTATTCCGTGAACTGAACTGCCGTCTCTTAAAATTGCTTATTTGGTATTATGTGATACGTGAACGTATAGCTGCTATCGTAATTTGGTATTATGAGTTCAGTGAACGTACGCAAAAAATCGTAAACGTCAAAAACTATCATTCGATAGCAAAAATACATTCGAGTGCCTTTGAAATTGACGGTTTTTGAACTATTTTGAGTTTTTTAAATAATTATTTTCAATCAATTCAAAAGTTATAATTAAACAAAACAAAGCAAACCCGAAAGTGCAAGAGTAACAATGTAAGTAAGCAGATATAAATTAGTATAAAATATATGTATGTGTATATATATCTATATAAACTAATTTTCTGTTTCATCAAAGGACCCATTTAAATAAATTAAATTGAATTATTATTAAAAAATGATTAAGCTCTCAGTGAAAGAAAGTAACAGCTTCAACTAAATACCCTGCAATAATAAGCAATAATGTGTATGGGTATATACATTCAAAATATTTAGATAAAACTCAATTTAATTTATTCCCTATACACAATAGAATGAATGTATTCCAATGTAAACACCACCGCTTGGAGTATTTTTGCAGCTTTACTAAGTCCTTGCTCACTTTCACTAAGGCAGTTCACTCTAGAATAAACTTTTTGCTAAATTACCTTAGATGCTAGATTTTGAAATGAATTTTCCTTTTAACGATTTAAAGAATTTTCAATTACCAAAAACTTTGATACGCGATAGTAAATATTTTCTTTGTTTACAAATAGAAGATGACATTTGGTCTATTACAAAACCTCATTCAATCTATTACAGTTTGTCATGGATTACGATACGCTACTGAACGTACCTCATAATACCAATGTTGCTGTTCGTACGATTAGTCACGTATTCTTTTTTCGTACGATTGCCGTGTCGATCACGGAATACGTAATTCGACCCCTGGTCTGTGTCTATCCGTTGCGTTGTTTTTATAGTCCGTGGGTGCTGTGGCAGGTAATGTCAATCTATGTGTCCGTGGTAGGTAACGTTAATATGCGTGTGTGTGTGCGCGGTATTGATACGTCCGAATTGTTATCTGTCCCAAGGGTTGTTTTTGTAGGTATGTAGACATACCGCTTGTTAGCTAAGCGGTAGGTTTGGGTAGGTAGAAACCGGTGATTTTTGCAGTTTGGTTCATATTTCGTTTTTGCTTGTTCATTGTTACGTGTTTGGTTGCTGTACCTGCTGGCTTGTGCTGTTTTTTGTAAATTAGTTTCAAGGGTTCAAATATTTCGTCAGAGATAGTGTTGGTTTGTTCGTTTATGATCCTGCGGTCAAATGTTTTTAACTTGTATATCTCCATGTTCTCAAGTACATTGAGCCGCCGGCCTTTTCCTTGTACGTGAAGTATTCGAGCCGTTGTTTTTATGTTAGCTGGGGTGCAGTTGTTCTCGAACATGTGGTTCGCGAAATTAGATTCTGGTATTATCCCACTAACAGATAAAATGGATATAGTCAACAAAACACTATTGGACAAAACTCAAGATAAGGTAAAAACTGCGCAAATTACCAACGCGCTAAGAACAACGCTGCGGCAAACCTATTTCCGGTTCAACAACAAAATATATAGACAGACAAACGGACTAGGAATGGGTAACCCAACATCGGCCATTCTCATGGAAGCATTCATGCAAAAACTTGGAAGGAAAATATATACAGGAGTTAAAAACCAAGTTAGGCGTGGCATTCTACGCTAGGTACGTGTATGACATCATCTGCATCCTAAATGGCGATAACGAAGAGCAAATACTAGAGTTCCTCAACAGGCAACATAGCAACATAGAGTTCACAATTTAAGTAGAAAAAGATGGAATAATGAACTACCTGGACCTAACTATAGGGATTGACAAAATAACAAATAGGTTCAACTACGGTATTTATAGAAAACCTACTGCCACGGACACCATAATACACTCTACATCAAACCATCCGCAACAGCACAAAAATTCAGCATTGAGGCACTTAGTGGATAGGCTTCAGAGAACGCCGCTCACACAGGGAGCATACAGGAGAGAGGTTAATACAATATATAACATAGCGGCAAATAATGGATACAAAAAAGCACTTGTGGATAAACTCAGAAGTAGCCATGGAACACAAAAAAGAGTAAACGTAGAGGAAAATCCAATGGTTTGGACGGCAATGACATACACTGGAAAAGCGATGTACAAATTAGCAAACTTCTTCAAAAGATATAACATCAACACAGCATTTAGAACATCTAAGAACGTAGGACAAAAACTAAGAACCGACACTAATTCTGATGACCCATTCAACAGACACGGAGTGTATAGGCTTACTTGTGAATGTCAATACAGCTAAATAGGACAAACAGAAAGAAAAATAAGCACAAGATTCCGAAAGCATACCAGGGACTACAACAAAAAAACACGAAAACCCACCATAATACCAGGATCTAATTTCGCGAGCCACATGTTCGAGAACAACTGCACCCCAGCTAACATAAAAACAACGGCTCGAATACTTCACGTACAAGGAAAAGGCCGGCGGCTCAATGTACTTGAGAACATGGAGATATACAAGTTAAAAACATTTGACGGCAGGATCATAAACGAACAAACCAACACTATCTCTGACGAAATATTTGAACCCTTAAAACTAATTTACAAAAAACAGCACAAGCCAGCAGGTACAGCAACCAAACACGTAACAATGAACAAGCAAAAACGAAATATGAACCAAACTGCAAAAATCACCGATTTCGACCTACCCCAACCTACCGCTTAGCTAACAAGCGGTATTCCTACATACCTACAAAAACTACCCTTGGGACAGATAACAATTCGGACGTATCAATACCGCGCACACACACACGCATATTAACGTTACCTACCACGGACACATAGATTGACATTACATGCCACAGCACCCACGGACTATAAAAACAACGCAACGGATAGAGACAGACCAGAACGAAAATAGGCATTGAAAATGGCAGAACGCCGAAACCGGTTTGTCACAAAACCAAACTTGACAAGGGATGACGGAAAATCGTTCCAACAAAAATCAAAGCTGTTCCTTATGTGATTCGAAGGCTGTTACATTTGACTACTATTCTCTGGGTTTGATAATGAGTTCTGGATTAACTATGTATAAAGTAACAGTTTTAGGTCAACTTCTATTCTAAGTGTGCATGAATAAATAGGAGCCAATGTTATCTCATAGAAACGTATCACTATGCACATGGTAGACTATGTCCGTTTGTCTTTATGCCCTGAAAAGTTTCTAACAAATATGCATCTTGTCAATTTGTCATTATTATTGAAAAAACGTCGCCCAGTAGTCAGAAGCACGAATGTGCAATTATTCCTAGTTTGAGTTGATATTTTACTGTATAAGCCATTGAAGGCTCTAATTTTAGCAAAAATTCCTGGTATCATGCTTACACCGAAATCACAATATTTAGAGTACATGTCAACCGAACGAGCCAAAAATCAAACTTTTATTCTTGTTTTACCAACATTTTAGCACATTCATGATTCTGGCAAGAGGGCGAAATACGTACTTATTTTGATTGTAGATACGTATGCATTTGTATATTTATTTTAATTTTTGTTATAGTAGTGACATTCTGTCATCATGCAAAGAGTCAGCGCATTCTATTTTGTTTTGTTGTTTTTCCGACAGGGTGAATGATTGATGTATATTGGAACGATTTTTCGTCATCCCTTGTCAAATTTGGTTTTGAGACAAACCGGTTTCGGCGTTGTGCCATCATCAGTGTCGATTTTCGTTCTGATCTGTTGTGGTAGTTTGTCTTGTATTTATAGTAGGTAGCAGGTAACGTCAGCATGGGTGTCTGTTTGTGTACGTGTGTGCATGTGTTGTGTGTGTACATTCAGAAACGGGGGTGGTTTTCATCGATCGGTTTTTTGTGTGGTTGACTGAGGCAGGTAAAAGTTTGTATTCGCGCCTTGGGAACCAAGCCACTGTTTGGCAGCAATAATTTTGAAATAGTAAAGGACTTCGTTTACCTGGGAACCAGCATTAATACCAACAATAATGTTAGCCTAGAAATCCGACGAAGAATCACTCTTGCAAACAAATGCTACTTCGGACTGAGTAGGCAATTGAAAAGTAAAGTCCTCTCTCGACGAACGAAAATAACCCTCTACAAGTCACTCATCGCACCCGTCCTGCTATATGGTGCAGAAGCGTGGACACTAACAACATCTGATGAGGCGGCTCTGGGAGTATTCGAGAGAAAGGTTCTTCGAAAGATTTGTGGACCTCTACGCGTTGGCGACGGCGAGTACCGAAGAGGATTTAATGATGAGCTGTATGAACTTTACGCAGACGCCGACATAGTTCAGCGAATTAAAACACAACGGCTTCGCTGGCTAGGCCACGTAGTGCGAATGAGCGAAGATGCTCCAGCCCAGAAGGTATTCTTATCGGCACCCGCCAATGGAAGCAGAGGAAGAGGGAGACCACCACTCCGATGGAAGGACCAAGTGGAGACCGATTTGCGATCCCGCGGTGTTTCCAATTGGCGCCAGTCGGCGCAACGAAGAAACGACTGGCGAGCTATGTTGGACGGTCAAAATCGCCCAGGCGGTTAGATGACCATTTAAAGAAGAAAAAAGAAAAAGTGAAATTTTTTTATTGTTTTTTAAATGATATTAGAGAAAATTTACAACGATTTACACAGTGGTGGTATGGGATGACATGTTTTGATGTTGTATTTAGTTGTCTTTGCAAAATGTTTACTACTAATTTCCTGCTTCCTTGATTTTTCTACTACCATTTCCTAGACAAATGAAAAAAATACTCCTACTTTTTTTCGTTCTCAAAAGAATCCCCAAAATGGAAGTGTAAAAAGTAAACGTCAGCTAGGGAGATAACCTTCTAGTGATTGAATAATGCTTTGACCGTCATGCCGTATTTATCAGCTTAGAAAACAGTGTCTATATCAACTGTAATAAAGATGAATGTGCGGTTTCCATGAGTACGCAAACCAAAATATATATATTTTCATGCCTAGAGTGAACAGAAATATATACGGGTTGGAAATAAAATTACTACAAATGAAAGAAAAGGAAAAGTGGAAGAAGACTGTCCCTGTCAGGTGGAGTCATCCCACCCCTCGTGTGCATAAGGCATGAACAACTTTGAACTCCACTTGGACCCCGTTTACCGAGTGGAGTTCCCTTGTCCTGAAATTCCTACGTCTGTCTGAAATTTGGCGGGCCTATCGCATCGTCGGTCTGTCTGGTTGCAGCACCTCAATCTAACACAAAGAGGAACTTATTGTGCGGGTATTTTCCCTATTGACCTTTCAATTAAAAATTTTTTTTTTTCAATCTATATTTTTTAATCCATAATTCAACTTTCCTTTCACATCTAGCCCTATTCACTTTGATTCATATATCTAATTAGTCACATTTACGGTCTTACTCTGTTGATTTAAAGATACATAGCCGTAACCCCGTTTATCGGAAAAATGTGTTGTGTGGGGGCTCTACGATATATTCGTCCACTCTTGATGATTTTCACTACACACATTACATATGTAATAAGTACTGTAGATGCCAAATTTTGTGTTCCTCGCGATTAAATTGCAAAAGTTATAGCCCGAGCCCCATTTATCGGAATAATCGATTATATGCGAGCTATATGTTATGTAGGTCCGATCTGGCTGATTTTAATTTTTCGTATATAATGAGTACCAAACCAGTTTTTTAATCGCATAATTTATAGCCCAAAAGCCATTTATCGGAACAATCGATTGCATGGGAGCTGGCTCGATCTTGTTGGTTCCGACAAAATGCAAACGTCACTTTTGCTGTGTGGTTGTGAAAATTAAAGCTGTGCTTTAATTGTGAAAAATTATAAGTTTTCCTAATTTTTATTACGTACTCTGTGATAAAATTGCGTGCAAAAACCTAGTGGTCTGCTCTAAAGTTAAGACTTAATTGTTTCCTTGTGTTTTTTCATACTATATGAATATAAGTAATTCAATTTAATTTGCTTTATTTTACATTTGGCGAGGCATTTTGCATTATGTTTTTGTTGCGGGTGATTGGCTTTTGTTATTTCTTGCTTTTGTTTTCGTTTTTTGTGCGCACTTTTTGTTTTCTTGCCTAACTCTTTTATCACAGCTGTTTTCGTTGTGTTTATTGAGTGTCACAATACAGTGTATCTCAAACTGCTCGCTACTATGGCTTTTCAGTGTTGCCTACTCTAACTGATTTTCCCTCAAATCTTTCTTATTTTCCTGATTTGACAATTAAATGATGTCTTGTATTTATCAAAATTGTCAAATTAAAACGAGTCAGAATGCTATGTGAGGTGTTGGCTCTGTGATGAGCTAGCCCACATCAAGTGTGCTGGGTTGACCGGCAGGGTCATAAACCTGGTACATAATGGCAAGGGCCTACGTTGCTCTTATTTAAAATGCCCTTTAACTGAAGCGAATCTATTTAAAATCTTAAGAGAAATCCGTAATTGGTTATCTGAAATCGGCAAAGACCTGTCTTTACTAGTAGAAAAGTTTCATAAGTACGAAATTTTTTTTAAAACTTTCAAGTGTTTGGACGAAATTTCCCCTGATTCAAACACTGATATCCATGGAAATAATCCTAGAAGTACTGATGATTCCTCATGTCCTGTAATTCCAAACCCAATTACAATCCCTATTCCGAATGCCATCTCAACTTTGTCGTTAGAACTTATTGATTTAGCCTCTCCCAATCCATCAGCCCAGTCATCGACTTCCAACGCAGCCTCGTCGAAGTAAACTTCGAAAAAAAACCCGAGCCCCAACCTACTAGGTTGGCACCTGAACCAACTATTAGAAATCTGCTGGGGTTCCCAAAATAAATCAATTTTTGTGTTTTGTTTCGAAACTGACACTACGGAAGAAGACTTGAAGGCTCCTGCGGGTTAGGACCTTAGAATATATCCGAGGTAGGCATACCGGTCGTAAGAGGCTACTAATATGCCTAAGGTAATGACGTGCAACTCGATGGTTGATCTACGGATATGATACCTCTCACCTCTCATTACCCATCTTATCCTTCTTGACGGAAGGAGGGATGACATGCCCTAGAAGGTTTCACTGGTCATAAATCGGTACCATGACAGTCGGGCGGTACCGCAAGGGAGTATCGGAGCGTACCGGGTTCAAATCCCGCCAAGGACTGTTAATTCGACAACACTCCCCAAAACCTTTAGGGAGTGGTTTTGTCGTTACCACAACAACAACAATAAGAGGACTTAAAGTTTCACATTCAAACTAAAATCCAATCCGATAGGTAGACTATAAACAATTTTTTATTTAATTATAAAAGAAACGTCTCCTCCTTCAGAATTGATATTTCGTTGAATGACTTTGATTCAGTTTTGAAGAGTTCGTTTTGGCCTTCCGGCGCTTTTGTGCCGAAGAAAAACATCCAAAATTTAGCTAGGGTCCCAGGGTGCAGTGCCAAAAAACTAAATGTAAAATCTGTAAATTTTTACTACCAAAATGTTAGAGGTTTAAATACCAAACTAGCCGAACTTTATTTATAATCTCCTTGCTGTAGTTACAATATTATTTGCTTTACCGAAACGTGGCTAAAACCACATATTTTTAATGCTGAAGTCTTATCTGATGATTATCAGGTATTCAGATATCGCATTAACCTCTGAGGAGGTTAATGTTCCTGGCATCGAGTCAAGTGAATTCAAGTGCGTCGGAGTACGACTGGAAAACGCTTATATATACTTAGCGGTTTGTTATATTCCTCTCTCATCGGATATCGCAATCTACATGCAGCTTATCTCATTGTTGAAAACTGTAAATTTAATGACTAAACTTCCCGATTCGATGACCGTTCTGGGCGATTTTAACCTGCCGCAAATATCGTGGAATATCTTTGACAGAAGCATAGTGGCAATTCCATCCAAAGCGGGGTATTATGACTTTTTAGATGAAATGTTATCCCAAACAATTTCGGAAAGGGTCTGGACTAAGCTTTCGTCGATGATACATCTAAATTCTGTTTGAATAGATGCGATCCTTTGGTTTTACCGGAAGACGTTTACCATCCTTCCTTTAAGATCGTTTACGAAATCATAACTAATCACAAAAAGGCCATGCAATTCTAGTAGCCTCTTTGACTTTGACTTTGCTAAAACCAAGTTTAAGAAATTAAATAAAGAGTTGTCTAAATTAACTTGGCCTGAATATTATGGCGATATTGAGCTTAACGTTTCACATTTTAATAATACTATTTATAGGCTCTTTGAAAAGCATGTACCTAAATGCAAATCTTTCTCTGATGAACCAGCGCAAGCACTGCTTACTAAAGAACTGAAAGCTTTAAAAAATAAAAAGAACCGTTCATTCAAGCTATGCAAGAAATCCGGCTTAAACAAAGATTATTTAAAGTACTCCAACCTACAACAGAAATATTTTGAACTGAATAAAAAATGTTACACAACTTATATCTGTAAAATTAAAAAGAACCTTATGTGTAACCCAAAGTCATTTTATGGTTTCGTAAGCTCTAAACGTAGTATAAGAAGTTTTTCCTCTGCCATGAAATACCAAAACTGTATATCCAGCGATAATCAAAATATTACAAATTTCTTTGCCCAATTTTTTTAAACTAATTATTCTACTGCTATCCATATCAGTTAAACATAAACAGCATCATTAATAGTCCAGTAATTTCTCCTGAAAATGTTTTATTCTATCTGAAAACTCTAAGGGAATCCTTTTAAATGTGGCCCTGATATGATCCCGAATAAATCTAGGGGTCTTTTATCATTCGTTAAGCGATGGTCTAAAGAATTTAGTGATCCGTACGTAACTAAAGCCCTTTTTACAACATTAGTAAGACCGATATTAGAATATGGCTCAATTATTTGGAATCCAAGCTACCAGGTCCACGTTGATCGGTTAGAATCGGTTCAAAAACAATTTTTACTTTTCGCTTTAGGATATCTTTCATGGGATTCTCTGTATAATTTGCCTGCCTTAATCACTTGAAACTTATTAACCTTCCTACCTTTGTTAGTCGTAGAGAAATGCTTGGAGCAATATTTATGATTAAATTATTAAACGGGTTGGTCTCTCCCATTTTTGTTGGGAGAAGTAAACTTTAACATTCCTCTCGGCCATCAAAACATTTTAAACCTCTTTTCTTGAAACAGTGTAGGACTAATTTTGATTTAAATGAGCCTCTCGGATTATTGTGTGACAATTATAACATTTACTCTAGCATATTTGATATTTCTGACTCGCTTTTTAGCATTAAAAAATCGACACTATCCTCGCTTAACATATAGCAACTTTGTGAATTTACTCTTTACAATCGACTGATTCTTTTTTCGCTTAATATATTATTTATAAGTTTTAATTTCTTGTGTTACTTAGCTGATGAGTTTCCCTCTGTAGCTGAGCAGTTTTAGATCTCGACACTTAACACACCCCTGCTTTTCAACGACTCGGCAATATATATGCAAGGTGGCGCAAAAGTAAGCTTCCGATGTTCAGCATATCGGTTGTGGCACGTGCAGTGTGTGCTGTTGCACCGTCTTGTTGGAACCACATGTTTTCCAATCCCAATTCATCAAGTTGCGGCAAAAAGAACTCGTTGATCATTGCTCTGTAGCGCTCACCATTCACAGTAACCGTTTGGCCCCGACCGATTATTGGTCAAATAAATAGTCAGCAATATTCCGCATTCTGGAGCAGTGTAGCGTAACATTGTTTATTAACGTGTATTTCGCATGTGTTTACTACACAAATGTCAAAACAGAACTGACTTTAGGGGCCAATCGCAAAATTTATAGCATTTTCTGATAGGAGGATTACTTTTGCGCAGTAACCGTTTTTCACCGACCAAAATTAATAGTCAGCAATATTCCGCGTTCTGGAGCAGTGTAGCGTAACATTTTTTATTAACGTGTATTTGGCATGTGTTTACTATACAAATGTCAAAACAGAACTGACTTTAGGGGCCAATCGCAAAATTTATAGCATTTTCTGATACGAGGATTACTTTTGCGCCACCTTGTATATATATATATATAAATCGTGTCGATTGGGCGGGATTGTGGGTTATACGTTGGGAATTATTATTATGATTACATAATGGCGGCCCATACCAAATTTAAGCCAGATATCTCTACAACTAACGGACTACAAGTATTGCGTCAGAAGATTTTATACTATTCAAATATCCTCGGTAAGATAATGATAAACAGAACCGGGGAAGTTAATATGAAGTATAACATAACATCTCAACCAGCTTAAGTTAAAGTTCAAAAAAAGGCAGTATCAATTAACGATTTAAAAGAATTTGCCCTAGAAAAGGCATATAGAAATAAAGTTACATTGAGCCAGGAAAAGAAAAATGACTTGAGAACAATGACGCAAAAACGGCTAGTTCCCTATGAACATTTTGGATTTTTATACAGTTTTATACCTTTCATGAACATGACATGGTATTATAACTTTGAAGAACAGATAGACCCACCCATAAGAATACCGAAATGATTAGGGCGATGAGATGAGTCGATTTAGCCTTGTCCGTCTGTTTGAGCGCAAACTAGTCCCTCAGTTTTTAAAATATCTCGTTGAAATTTGGTAAGTGGTCGCCATTTTGTAATATATTAATCATTTGTCGGAACCAACAAGACCGGCCAATACAAGCCATAGCTCCCATACAATCGATTTTTCTCATAAACGGGGTTTGACCTATAAATCCTGCAATTAAAGAGTTAGGAACTTTAAATTTCACAGGTTTCATACATTTCATATACGCAATGTTGCTAGTAAAAATCAACCAGATCAGTACTTATTACATATAAGTGTAATGTGTGTAGTGAAAGTTATCAAGATTCGTCCAATATATCGTATAATCCCCTTTATAACACATTTTTCCGATAAACTGGGTTTGAGCTATGTATCTTCAATTTAAGGCAGGTTTCTACCTTGTGAAATCAAAAAAATCGCTTTTTTGATACATGTTTCAAGAATGTGCTCTCAAAATTTCGAGTTGAAATCTTATAAATTACGAAAGTTATCGGCCGTTTGGTGGAGCGGTGTCAGAAACCGGTACGATTTGAGGCTTGTTTTTCCCCGTACGGAAAAAAATATATGTCAAAAAAATTTGATGGCAGATTCGACCGCCTTGAATTTTTTTTTACATGTTTATCAATAGCTTGTGCATCCGTGGAACTGGGATTTGCCAGAAATTTTGAATATTGTTCATAAAAAAAATAATTTTTAACAAAAAAAAAAAGCCAAAAATCGATTTTTTTTCAAAAGCTCATAATTTTTGAATTTTTCATGTTTTCTTTTTCGTTATAGTTCTACGGATGCGGAAAAGTGTACAGATTAAGAAAATATTTTTTGTTTGCGTTTCAGATTTTATTTACGGACGCTAGGACTTTCATCATGACGACGAGTCGGCGCCGACAAGGTAGAAACCTGCCTTAACATGGTAAGACCATTAAAATCTTGCGAGGTTTTTCTTTTTGTAAGTTAGTGTCCTATTAAAACCGTAAGCGTAGCCATGAAAAGTATAAAGCCTTCGGCACAACCAAAGACACCGCTTTTCTTACTTGTTTTTAGCTGTGAATCTGTAGTTAATATATGCCCTATACGCAGATAAAAAAGTGGATAAAACATAGGTCGCTCTATCCAAAAATTAAGATAAAAAAGTGGGTAGTTTTGTATGGGCGGCGTAAAGATATTAGCCACTTTCCCCTTGCACATGGCATGTACATGTGTCTACCCATCGCCCTCGCACTTATTTAATAACGCCATTAAGAAATAACATAGCTGCACCGCTCTAACTAAACAATTTTCCCAAAACAAACTTGACAGCACGGTACAGATTGCATTTAAGATTTATTTAATCAAATACTAAACTAACTTAATATACAAAAAAATAGTTACAATTATAATCACTTAGATATTTATAAAAAAATCTTTGAATATAGTAAAAAGTATAAATTACGATATATAACAAAATAAAGAAATATGAAATAATATAGACACACTCTATTTTAATTGCTATTGGATTCGGATGGTTATGAAATAATACTAGTGTTGTTGTTGTTGTTAACAGTGCTTCGCCCTGCCCAATGGGCTCGATCACTCTAAATTGTCATCAGGCTCTTCGAACGGAAGTCCGAGGAAACGCGCAGTTTCCACAGGGTTGGACCATAGTGATGCAGGTGTTAGAAGAGTAGTGTATACTTTCACCTTTGCACTAAGAGGGGAACTTCACAAAAAATGAAACGCACGACCTTTCGAGTTAAACAATTAATTTCTTTATTCTGTAGGCGACGAGAGCGGTTGGAGCTTTAGCGAACTTCTACTTTTGAAGCGGCCCATTACATAGCATTGGACCGTTTACTTCTTTTCTTATGCACTATGCGTTTGGTTGTATATATCAATATTCCAATATAACTGTATATAAATTCATGGGTATAGAGTATACGTGAAAAATTTAAGTAATTTATAAATTTTAAAGGGTAAGTATTTAAGAGGTAAGTATTTAGCATATATTCATGCATTAAAAAGGGTAAGTATTTAGGAGGTAAGTATTTAGCATATTTCATGTATTATAAAGGGTAAGTATTTAGCATATATGTTCTTGAATTATGTACTTATTTAAGACAACATTTTTAATCCTCGAACTCAATGAGGTTTTCATGTCCTCAACATGCAGGCGGCCTTGCGGGGCCGAAATTCCTATCAAGTCTTGCAAACCTTTGTATGCTGAGTGCCGCCTGATCTAATAGGTTTCGGATGCAGCTTTGTAGAACGGTATCGGTACAAACGACGGTCTATGCAATAGGGTGTGGTGCGCTAACACACACTTCCGACAAGAATCTTGTGAATCGCAATTGCCCGTAGTGTGTGATGTGGCGAGGCAGTTGATGTAGTACCGATGTGCCCGCGCCGACTCGTACCTTTCATCAGGTGTCATCACCAAAAACGCTCGGCAATACCTCAGCGAGTGCATCTGGCAGCACAAGCGGCATGTCCGATAAGTTCTGGCTCTGTTAGTACTGTAACGAGAGAGAGGGAGAAGAAAAAGAGAGAAAACAAAACCATTATTAGGCATGGTTCTATCGCACCGGAATGACCCGGGTTTTTTCACCCGGCCAAGGCTGTTATTTCAGTGTAACCCTGTCCAATCTGGGGCAGGGCGAAGCACTGTTAACAACAACAACAACAACATAGAGAGGATATTGGGAGTCGAGATGAAGAGAGATTTGGAGGTCGGGATATTTTGACTAAGCAGGCGTCAGTAAACAAAGTTTTGTTATGTTGCGTGTGGTGATACCGGCTTGAGTGCGGATATCCACCACGCGAACGTTGTCGTCTGGAGCGGGATGAAGTTTAATGACTCGCCCTAGTCGCCACTCGCTCGGCGGTAAGAGATCGTCTTTGATGACGACTAGGTCTCCTTCGCGGACGTTGAGTTCAGGGGTTTTCCATTTGCAGCGTTTATGGAGTTCCTTTAAATATTCAGTTTTCCAACGCTTGCTGAACTGATGATGGAGGACCCTTAGTCGTTGCCACTTATTCGTGAGGGGCAGGTCATCGGCGTTCGTCTCGGGAGTTGCGAGAAGGGGGCCCCGGCAAAGAAAATGACCTGGTGTTAGAGCTTGCAGATCATCAGGGTCTTGAGACATTGGAAAAGCGGTCTGGAATTAAAGACTGCTTCGATGCGAATAAGGAGAGTGTTGAACTCCTCGAAGGTGAATTTTTGTGTTCCGGCCACTTTTGTGAAGTGAATTTTGAAGCTCTTCACTGCTGCTTCCCAGAGATCTCCCATATGCGGAGCAACTGAACTGCCATGAGGGACCGTGGATGGCGTATTTATTTGCGATGTCTTCGGCGGTTTCCTTGAGAAAAGTGGAAAATTCTCTTTGAAGGCTTCGTTGGGCCCCTACGAACGTCTTTCCATTGTCGGACATAATTTTTGAGGGTATGCCTCGGCGACCTGCGAAACGAGCAAAGGCTGCTTTAAATGCTTCCGTGGTAAGATCTGGGCAGACTTCTAAATGTATGGCTTTGGTGGAAAAGCAAACGAAAACGCACTCATATGCTTTGGCGTACGATGCGCGTCGGAGAGTGGATGTTTTTACGAGGAAAGGTCCCGCAAAATCTACTCCAGTAGTGTGAAAGGTTAGCGAGTAAGTTACACGTTCGGGGGGAAGCCCTGCCATCATTTGCGATCTCATTTGGTGCTTGTAGACGGTGAATTTCTTGCAGTGGAATATACATTTCTTCACCTTTTGCTTAAGCCGGGAGATATAATATTCCCGCTGTACGATGCGGATTATCAGCTGCTTCTCAGCGTGAAAGAGTGTGGAGTGGAGGAAATCCAAGAGAAGAGTACAATACCGGGACTTGTCTGGGATAATGATAGGGTCACGCTCATTGTAGCTAAGGGTTGCATAAGAGAGACGTCCATTGACCCGTAGTATACCCATTTTATCCAAGGACGGATTGATAGAGAGTAACGAGCTTCTTTTATCTATTGGTTTTGAAGCTTCTAGTGCTGCGATCTCTTCTCCGAAATATTTTCGTTAAGCACCTGCAATGAGTTGTGCTTTTGCTTGGTGCATCTCTTCGTGGGTGAAAGTACTAGTGGAAGGGATAGGGAGTTTCCTTGCGTTCGAGATGAATCGACGAATATACGAGAGGACTCTAAGTGCTTTAGAAAATGAGGAGAAACGATCCAAGAAATCTTCGGTTTCGAGAATGTGGGGGGCTTCTATGCGCCTTTGTTCCGGGGGTGAGTTGTTGTGAGGACTACGTTTCGGCCAATATGTAGAAGAGTTTGAAAGCCACGTGGGGCCGTTCCACCAGAGGGGGCAATATACTAAGTCTTGTGGCCGACATCCACGAGTGCCCATATCAGCAGGATTTTCTGCGCTGGGTACATGTCGCCAAGTTGCGTTACTGGCATTGTCGAGTATCTGGGTTAGGCGGTTTGCTACATATGTTTTCCAAGTATGTGGTGGCTTTTCGAGCCACGCCAACACTAGGAAGAGTCTGTCCACAGAGTTAAGTTGCTCTCTGTGAGGTGCAGTGAGGTTCGTATGTGTTTCATCAATTTGGAGAGGAGTACTGCCCCGCAAAGCTTTAATCGGGGAAGACTTACTGTTTGTAAGGGTGCGACCTTACTCTTTGCCACGAGCAAATGAGATGAAATTGAATTATTGCTGTGTTGAGCTCTTAAATAGACGCACGCACAATATGCCTTTTCAGAGGCGTCGGAGAAACCATGCAACTGGGTGGGTTCATTGAGAGTGAATTGGACCCAACTTGGGATTTTTATCTTTCCAATTGCAGAGAGATCATCCATAAAGGATTTCCATTTGAGAAGTAAACCGGGTTTGACATGCTCATCCCAATCCGTCCCTTCCATCCAGAGCAGTTGAAGGAGAGTCTTCGCTACTATCATTATAGGCGATAGCCAGCCTGCCGGGTCGAAAAGTTTCGCGACGGACGACAGAATATATCGCTTAGTTGCTGAGGTTGCGTCCGGTATGGGGTCGTACGAATTCGAGAAGTCATCGAGAGCGTTCCACCGTACACCAAGAGTGGTTGTGGAACTAGAGTCGTGGAATTTTAGAAAAGCCGCATCGAGAAGGTCAGACTTTGGGATTGATTCCAATATTTTTGAGTGGTAATTTTTTTTGAGTGGAAAGCCTGCTGACTTTAGTGCTTCAATCAGCTGAGTCATGGTATCGCGAGTGGACTGTATGTTGTGTCCGCTTGAGAGGATATCGTCCACGTAGGTTTCCTGCAGGAGGACGTTGCTAGCGAGGGGTAGTTGAGCTTTGCAATCTGCTGCTAGTTGGAGCAGGGTGCGAATCGCCAAGTAGGGGGCACAGTTAACACCAAAAGATACTGTCTTGAGCCTAAAATCTTCTACTGGGCCTTGGGGAAATTGACGAAAGAGTATTCGTTGAAAGTCTTGAGCTTCTTTATGAACATATATTTGGCGGTAAAATTTTCAATGTCTCCGTTAAATACATATTTGTAGAGTCGCCATTTCAGTATGACCACCATTAGATCGTTTTGTAAGACGGGACCTGTATGAAGCACGTCGTTGAGTGAAATTCCGGAATGAGATTGTTTTGATTAGTTGAAAACTACTCGGACTTTAGTAGTTTTACTATCGGGTTTGAGTACGGCGTGACGAGGCAAGTAAAACGCGAAATACTTTCCTTCACGTATAATTTTCCGAGGAGTCGTGGGCTCCATATGGTCTAGAGTTCAGTATTCTGTTAAGACGTTGGAGTAGGTTGTACGGAGCTCTGGTTTTTTCTCAATGCTTCGTTCTATGCTGAGGTACTGCTGCTGAGCAGAGGGTCGAGAGTGCCCTAAGCTCGGAAACGAATCCTTAAATGGGAGCTTTACTACGTATCGACCATCAAAACTCCGAAATGTGGTGTTTTTGTAGAGTTCTTCGCATATCAGGTCGTCGCCTCTGAGAGAGGAAGCCGATGGTACTTCTTCTTGTTCCCAAAACCTTTTGTGTAAGTCGTCCAGGGAGTCCGTTAGAGCTTCTGATACTTGAGTTGAAAATGTCGAGATCTGTTCCTTAAGTGGCCCGCTTAATATCCACCCAAATATTGTGTTCTGGGCTATTAAGCTTCCAGCTACATTGGTCTTGAGGCCCGGAATCAGTATTTGAGGGAGTATGTCGCTACCTATTACCATCTCGATTTTGTCAGGTGCGAAGCAGTTCGGGTCTGCTAGAGACAGGTTTGAGTACTCTTTCAGATCTATGTACGTTACTTTAAACGTTGGCAAAAATTGCGTCAGTTGTGGGAGTATTATTGCGTGAGTTGCGATTTGTATATTGAGATCTGGAGAACAGATAGTGAATGAGCACACCTTACCCGCTTTCTGGACTGTTCGTCCGCCCATTCCCAATATTTCATAATTGGAGTTGTGAACGGGTAGACCAAGTAACTTTTGTATACGAGAGGTTAAAAACGTTTTTTGGGATCCTTGGTCTAAAAGGGCGCGTAAGTTAAAGATTTCTCCTTTGTGGAAGGCAGGAATATTTTCCGTTGGTATCAAGGTTCGCTCTCTACTACTCGAGAAGTGTGAGAGTACATTCTCTGCACTATTTTGAGTTGAGGTCTCTGAGTTCATCGATGCTGCCTGTTGTGAGGTACAGGGCCATTCTTCATCGATTGTCATGTGAGATGTGATGAGATTTTTCTTTGGTTTAGCGCTGTTTTGGGTTTGGCTGCTGGATGAGTAGTCGAGGAGTGAGTGGTGTCGCTTTTGGCAGTAACCGTACGTAAAACTGCTTCCGCATTGCCTCTCTGAGTGGAAGTATGCCAAACAGTTCTGGCAATACTTGTTCTCCCTTACGAATTTATTTCGCTACTGAACTAAGAGTTCTTTAAATTTAACGCAATTCATAAGTGAGTGGTTACTGTTGCATAATTTGCAACAAGCCTGCCTCTTAGGGTCAGTGTGCAAGGCATGAGTCCTGTTTCTTGAGTTCAACGAGTTATTTATAGGAGTTGAGGAACGCGGAGTGAAATTGGGTTAATTTGGTTTTTGTTTGTTAGGCCTGTATGTAGTAAGCCGCTCAACCACTTCATACCGAGTAGTCAGGAACTGGTCTAGTTCGGCCCAGAGGGGCAATTCCTTGCGAGAATTGAGTGATTGCTCCCATAATGCTAGGGTTTCGTCTGGGAGTTTTGAGGAGCACAGATATACCAGCATCGGATCCCAATTATCTGTAGATACGCCATTTGCTTTTAGAGTAGAGAGACAGTTATTTATCGTTGTTTGCACATTTTGTATTCGTTCTCCGTGTTCACTGGTTACGGGTTGTATATTAAAGAGAGTTGAGTTGATTGTCGACGAGAATTCTTCGATTCTCGTATCGACACTTTAATGCACTCCACACGAGTTCAAAACTTTGGTCATTCAAAGGGTAATGTTTTACGAGTTTTTTGCCTTAAGTGGTATAGTTTTTGGGCAGGGGAGAGCTTGGGGTGACTGAAGTACACTGCTGTGAACATGTCTCTAAATGACGGCCAGTCTTCATAGCCTCCATAGAAGACCTCTGTGTCACAAGCAGGAACCTTTATATAGTTTGAGTGTTCTGGAGAGGGGTGCGGAGTCTGCTGAATAGGGACGTGCATTATAGGTGTGCCTGGGATCGGCTGAAGTGTGCCGAGAAGTTCGTTGATCTGTAGCCTTGTATTTAGTCCGGAATCGTTCAATTCTTCGTACTTTGCTTCGGTCGCTTCGCGGATTTTTTCCTCCGCGTTGCTCATCTGAAGATTCTCGTTTGCGGTGTCCACCACTGATCAGTTTCGCTGATCAGTTTCGCTTATATTCCACCACTTTTCGCAATATTTTTCGAGCCTAGAAGCTTCGAATATGAATTTTTTGTAGAAAAGGCTGCTTCTTCCTCGTCACTCTGGGATTTCGACCTTGTTTTCACTCCTATTTGGGGTTGGAGCGTTTGTGGCTTTTCCTGCTTATCATCGCCGGTGCCGCCCATTGTGAGTTTGTATAAGTTTTGAGTTTGAGTCCCACTGTAATTTAACAAAATTTGTTTTGTTTTTTTGTTTTTATCACCTTAGGCCCACTTTGTTATATGGGGTAGCGGGACTAGCTTGGGCAAGTGTGAGCGATTTTAATTTGGAAAGTGGAAATTATGTACCTACTTGTCTTAGCGCTTCTAAGTACAAGTATGTGTGTGCAGTATTGGCGAACGATAAATAAAAGGGAAGAGCTACAGTTGCAGTGAGTGGCAATTCCTTTCAATAAAGTGGTAGTTAAAAGAGCTTATAGAAATATGTGTATCAGGGTTAATCAATAACGGCGGAGTTTTCCTTTGGATTTAATTTCCTTGCTGCTATTTAGGGCGGAGCTATGGTCACCGGTTCTTTAGTTTTGGGTAGCGACAGTATGTGAGGGAGAGGATTCCAATGAAAGTTTACTGCTACAATATTGTACGAGTATACCAGGGAGTATGTGATGAGTAAGTATGAGAGAGTTATATATAAACGTTTTTAGAGTATAAGATAAAAATGCATATATATATACAAGGTGGCGCAAAAGTAAGCTTCCGATGTTCAGCATATCGGTTGTGGCACGTGCAGTGTGTGCTGTTGCACCGTCTTGTTGGAACCACATGTTTTCCAATCCCAATTCATCAAGTTGCGGCAAAAAGAACTCGTTGATCATTGCTCTGTAGCGCTCACCATTCACAGTAACCGTTTGGCCCCGACCGATTATTGGTCAAATAAATAGTCAGCAATATTCCGCGTTCTGGAGCAGTGTAGCGTAACATTGTTTATTAACGTGTATTTCGCATGTGTTTACTACACAAATGTCAAAACAGAACTGACTTTAGGGGCCAATCGCAAAATTTATAGCATTTTCTGATAGGAGGATTACTTTTGCGCCACCTTGTATGTGTAGGGTATTCCACTTTGTTTTTAATTACTTTGTATTTTTATAAAATATGAAAATAACTAAATATGTGTGTCATAAGTTTCAAATGAAAATTTATGTTATTAAACATTCGGTATTGCATCTACAAATATTTTTTATAAATAAAATTAAAATGTAATTATTTAAATTAAAAAATATATGGACTACTTTCCTATAATATGTAAGAGGAGGGAAACCTTTTATATAAACTATTTAAAGGTGTTGTAAGAAAACAGTATATTTTACAGCCTTGTTCCTAATTTCTCGCCCAATATACCGTATGTGAGTTGAGATTTTGATATTTATTCCCGTATTTCAATTTACATATGTTTTGAGCAGGGTGTACTTACTTGGACATGTTTTTTTTACTGTACCACCTTATTAAATGAGTGTTTCTGGGGTTTCGAGTCGATGTTGTTGTTTCGGCTTTAAATTGGCTCTGCTCTGCTGCACTATGCTGTATTGTGTAATTTTCTGAAGGGGGAATGGACCACTAGTGCAGGTATACTGCTCGTGGCATTTTATAAAAAAATGCTAAGTTGTTTTTTTTTCGATCGGTCTAATTGTCTAACTTTTTTTTATACACTTTAGATCTTTTCATTTACTCAAACGGCTAAGATTAGTACCCATCTTATACATATATGTATATATGTACAGGGTGGCTGATGAATTTTGCTACATTAAGAAACTCAAATAATTTTTTTTTCAGTCTATGGAATTAATTTTTCTTTTATTCATGTTAAAGCTCATTAAATTTTATTAAATATAGCTTAATTAGTTTTAAAAATAATGGAATTTAAATGCCCCCCCTGCTCGTCGATGCATGTGCGGCATCTTACCAAAAAGTTGTTCATTACTGCTTGGAGAGTTGAGACAGGAATAGCCGCAATTGTTTCTCGAATGGATTGCCTTAGTTCATTCAAATTTGTTGGTTTTGCTTTGAAGACTTCCTGTTTGCAATAACCCCACAAGAAAAAGTCAGGTGCAGTAAGGTCCGTCGACCTGGGTGGCCAACGGAATGTGGAGTTTCTGGATATCAGCTTATTGGGAAATTTTCGTCGCAATTCTGTCATAACAGGTTGGGCTATATGAGGAGCTGCACCATCTTGCTGAAACCACACAGAGTTGAAAGAAATTTTCATTCGGCGTAATTCTGGATAGAAAAACTCTCTCAACATGCTCAAGTAACGGTCTCCAGTAACCGTAACGGTGTGACCGTTTTCTTCGAAGAAGTAGGGCCCGACAATGCAGCGTGATGAAACTGCACACCACACTGTGACACGAAGTGGATGCAATTCCGTCTCATGGAGTATCTGTGGGTTGGAAGCACTCCATATTCGACAATTTTGTTTGTTTATGTTGTCGTTTAAATCGAAATGGGCCTCGTCAGACATGAAAAGACAGTTCAACATGTTTCCATCCTCTTCCACCATTTGAAGCATCTTCTGGCAAAATTCCAAGCGAATCGGCAAGTCTGCAGCGTTCAGTTTGTTGGCCATTTGAATTTTATATGGGAATAAGTCCAAATCTTTGTGCATAATTGACTGTAATGACTGTCTGCTTACACCCATTTGAGCAGATAAGCTTCTTGTCGAAACACGTGGATTGTTTTGTATGGCAGCAGCTACAGCAGCGATTGTTTCCTCCGTTCGAACGGAAGGGTTTCGATGGTAAGGTCTTCTGTTGACTGTCCCATGCTCGGCAAAATTGTTTACAAGTCTTATTATGGTCCATCTGCTCGGAGGATTGCCGCCAAACGTGCGCCTATACTCTCTTTGAACCGAAACTACGGACTCCAGTGCGTGATAGCGGCGGACAATCCAAATTCTTGTTTCAGTGTCCCAGTTATCCATTTTTGTTAAATGTAAAAGTCAATCTGCAAAATAAAAAAAAAAATTAACCAGATTCATTAAATAGAAAAAAAGTTATTTAATTTGTTTTTGGTAGCGGATTTCATCAGCCACCCTGTATGTAAATTTTACTTTTTGTTGTTGTGTTTTTGTCACTCACTACTTGATTTGGTGCTTTAGTTAGCACTGTATGTATATTTTCTTCTTCTTCTTGTTCTGGTGTTAATTGTTTTCGGTTTTGGAAATTCACTTCACTTATATTGAAAATTTTTAAATTATTTTTGTAATTTCAATTCACTTTATATGTTTCACTATTATGTAGATTTTCTTTTAATGTTTTTTTTTTGTAAAATTTTTCACGACTATTCACTTCTTATTTTGATTTTTTATATGTGTTTTTTCTAAAATATTTTTATTCTTTTTCCAGCTAGGTCACTGTTTTCGTTTTTGGCACCAAAGGACCATTTATACTTTTCACCTTTGCACTAAGTGGGGAACTTCACAAAAAATGAAACGCACGACCGTTCGAGTTAAACAATTAATTTCTTTATTCTGTAGGCGACGAGAGCGGTTGGAGCTTTAGCGAACTACTACTTTTGAAGCGGCCCATTACATAGCATTGGACCGCTTACTTCTTTTCTTATGACCTATGCGTTTGGTTGTATATATCAATATTCCAATATAACTGTATATAAATTCATGGGTATAGAGTATAGAGGTGTGTTCAAAAAGTATCGCGAATTTTGAATTTTCGCTGGTTACGGAAATTCGAATTTCGAATTTTTTGTGGCGTTATGTTGGTACTCATGTCTCTCACTTATGTCGACAAGCTCGGCCATTTTGAATGTTCAGTTAATTGTTGTTGTTAATTGATCGTCTCCGATTTTTACGCGAAATTCGTACCAAAATTGCTCAATTGTGACCAAAAACAGCATCGCATGAACATTGCTAATGAGATGTTAAACTCTGTCCGCGAGGACCCAAATTTGCTCAGAGGGTCATAACTGGTGACGAATCGTGGGTTTATGGTTAGACGTGGAAACCAAAGCTCAATCATCTCAATGGAAGCTGCCGCACGAACCAAGACCGAAAAAAGCGCGCCAAGTTCGGTCGAATGTGAAAGTTTTGCTGACAGTTTTCTTCGATTGCAGGGGCGTGGTGCATCATGAGTTCTTGCCACGGGGAAGAACGGTCAATAAGGAATATTACCTGCAAGTTATGCGCAATTTGCGGGAAGCAATCCGCCAGAAACGTCCGGATTTGTGGAAGAACACAAATTGGCTTTTGCACCACGATAACGCCCCTGCTCACGCATCGTTGCTTGTGCGCGACTTTTTGGCCAAAAACAACACACTAATGATGCCGCAGCCACCGTATTCCCCAGATCTGGCCCCCTGTGACTTTTTATTGTTCCCTAAACTGAAGAGGCCCATGAAAGCACGACGTTACGCTTCTCTTGACGAGATAAAGACGGCATCGAAGGAGGAGCTGAACAAGATACAAAAAAATTATTTTTTGAAGTGCTTCGAAGATTGGAAAAACCGTTGGCACAAGTGTATAATATCTCATGGGGATTACTTTGAAGGGGACAAAATAGATATTCATGAATAAATAAATAATTTTTGAAAAAACACAAAATTCGCGATACTTTTTGAACACACCTCGTACGTGAAAAATGTAAGTAAGTTATAAATTACCCTTTAAGAGGTAAGTATTTAGCATGTATTCATGTATTATAAAGGGTAATTATTTAGGAGGTAAGTATTTAGCATATATTCATGTATTATAAAGGGTAAGTGTTTAGGAGGTAAGTATTTAGCAAATATGTTCTTGAATTATGTTCTTATTTAAGACAACATTTTTAATCCTCGAACTCAATGAGGGTTTCGCTGCTCATGTCCTCAACAAGTAGGTTCAACTGAACAAGAGAAGAGATGTTTGGTATCATGAGGGGACATACCACATGCAGGACATGTGCTTGGTATGTTGGGGTTCAGTCTGGATAAGTAAGACTTTAACCTATTACAATATCCAGAGCGAAGTTGTGCTAGCATGACTCTAGTCTCTCTCGGAAGTACACGCTTGTCTTCAGCCAATTCAGGTGGCTGAGTACTGATAACGGGATTAACAGGCCGAGATCTGAAGGATCTGTCTACCGACTCAGTGTGGAGCTCATTTAGAGCCCGTCTGTGGTTCCGCAGATCAAACGGCAAAGAGATGTGGTGCCGGATCTCTTCGTAGTGCTTACGAAGATGTCTTCCTATGTCTCTGGGGGGCGGGGCTACATCCAATAGATGTCTTCTTATGTCTCTGGGGGGCGGGGCTACATCCAATAGATGTCGATTTGGATGACTGGGTTTATGACAGTTCAGAAGGAACTGTCTACTCAAGAGTTCCGCGTGCTCTTGAACATTGAGCAATTTTGCCTCTTGATGAGGGTGAGACTCAGATGACATAAGCAGACATCCCGTAGCAGTTCTGATGGCGGTGTTTTGGCAGACTTGCAACTTCATCCAATTGGTGTTAGCAAAATTGGGCGACTATATGCGCGCAGCGTAGTCAATAACTGGTCGACCAATAGCCTTCTATATAGCAAGCAACGTTTGTTTGTCTTTTCCCCAAGTACTTCCGGCCAGTGACTTGAGGATCTCATTGCGGCTCTGTACCTTTGAAGCTATTTCGGTGGCATGACCAGCGAAGGTGAGGCCGTTGTCAAACGTCACACCCAAGATTATCGGGTGGTTGACAGTAGATAGAGGTACTTCGTCTACGTGGACATCTAACTCTTGCCCCATCGGCGCATTCCATGTCGTAAACAGGGTCGCCGTCGATTTAGTCGGAGATAGGGTCAGATTTCGCTCGGTGAAGAAGCTGGAAAGGTCACGGAGGTAACTGTTGATTCTAGTACAGAGTTCGTCAATGGAGGGACTCTTGCCCGAGGCCATTATCGTGCAGTTTCCAGCGTAGGAAACCACGGAGACTCCCTCTGGCGGGGGGGTAGTCTCGAAATATAGAAACTAAACAAAAGGGGAGAGAACACCACCTTGCGGAACCCTTGTTTTATTCTTCGTGGCCTATATTTCTTGTTCCTGAATTTGACTGATGCCTGTCGACCGTTGAGGTAATTAGCGGTCCACCTTTTAAGGCCGGCAGGGAGCGGTGTCTCTTCCAGGTCTCGAAGGAGTGTGGCGTGATTGACCGTGTCAAATGCATTTGATTCGTTGGCTTTCCTGGTTTTAGTAGGGGAACTACAATCCCTTGTTTTCATATCTCAAGTATGGAGAAAGTAGTTAGAGAGAGGTTGAAAAGAGCCGCTAAATAACGCTGTCCCTCGTGGCCTATGTGTCATCTTCATGGCGACTCCGTCGGGCCCCTTGGATTTTGAGGGTTTAGCCTTCATTATGGCTTCCTTGACCTCTGCGACTGAGACGGCAATAGGCGCAGTGGAGTGTTTGTGTTTGTGCGCACGTCGGATGCCTCTTCTCTTAATCCTATCCGCAGTTGGATGCATTATAAACAGCCGGAAAAAGAAGCTCGCGCATTTCCTGGCGTCCGATTCGACGCTGTCGCCGAATGCAATATCGACCTTGTCATTGTATTTGGTCGGATAGGATAGGGCCTTCACAATCGACCATAATTTGCCGACTCTGCCGGAGAGGTTGCATGCCTCAAGGTGTTGTTTCCACTTGGTCAGTTTGTGTTCGTCGACTGTCCTACGAATTTCCGCATTGAGATCTTTGATTCTGGGATCTGCGGGATTGATGAGTCTCACTTGGTCATGTTCTCTTGCCATCGCCGCAGCTTCTGCAGGAAAATTCGGACGCTTTTCTGGTATTCTACCAGCAGGAATAAAGCGGCCTGAGGCTGAATCAATGACCTTGCGAAACTCTCTTTCACCTTTGCGTACGTCTGTCGGAGTGGGCAAGGCAGCTAAGGAGCGCTCTGTATAGTCCGGAAAGCGGTCTCAGTCCGCTTTAGTGAAGTTAATGTATATTAGTTAATCAGTCGCTCGGTCGTTCAAAGGAGAGTATGATGGGTAGGTGGTCTGAAGCTAATGTAAGCATCGGTCGCCTGATGACGAGGTTAATTAGCCCGCGCTCCTTATGGAGATGTCTGGCGAACTGTGGCAGTTACCTGCCACCCTGGTGGGGCATCTCTATTGACTGTACAGAATGCTGAGTTGTCTATTTGGTCTGCAATTGCGTGTCCTCTGCTGTCTGCTGGCAAGTTGGAGTGCCAGAGATCCTGATGTGCGTTGAAGTCGGTGTCGATGATAATCTCTAGGACAATCCGTGGCAGAGGGAAGATATATGTTTATAGTTTGCAGGTCGACGTCGCCTGACCGGACTACTATGCCTTGGCATTCTAAGGTAGGGTCCCTGGGGTCGACGTCAGGGGAAAATAGATTATGGTAATTGTGCTCGAATTTTTATGTTTGTTTGTTAATTGATATTAGAGGAAAAATTACAACGATATGCACAGCGATGAAATTGGATGACATGTTTCGAAGTGCCCAACTTCTCATCAGACCCCTTCTCGGACACTGGAATACGAACCCAAGTGTCTGCACCAAAGCCGCCGTTAGAGTACTCTAACAACTAAGGTATGCCCTGTAGCGTCACGATGCATTATGCAAATAGATTATATTGTACAGAGTGATGTGTAATGAACGCAATGCCACCCTCATGACCACTGGGACGGTCTTTTCGATGTACATTATACCCATTACACGTTCGTAAGTCCGATCTTGTGTTCAATTTTGTCTCTTGTATCGCGGCTATTTTGATGTTGTGCGACTTCATAAAGTCAGTTATCTCAGCCATCTTTCCAGCTACTCCGTTACAGTTCAGCTGTAAAATTTTGAAACGTGTAGGAGGGGAGAGGGGGGACTTGCCTAGGTGGAGGTAGGCTAAGGCATAAACCATGTCGCAGTCTAGAGTTGACAGCGCCATGGCCGATGTTGTCTGGCGTGGAAGGCGGCTGTGTACTGCAACAGGGGGCTATGAACGCATCCATCCAGAGGTTACCGTTTGCGAGCCCATAGCACATAAGGGTGTGAAAAAGGCCAAGGCAATTGTTGCACTTGACCGATGTCGCAGGCGTATATAATATTTGCCGACAAACGGTGCACGTAGTGAAAGGTACGAGGAGGTGGTGGTCCTGGCCCAGGTGCAAGCTGGAAGAAAGGGGGGGGGGGGGGGGGCATTGGAGACAGAGACTGACGCTCGGCGGTGCTCATATCTGGCGTATTCCGGAGGGGATAGCAGTGTTGAGCGGCCGTGCGAGATGGAGACGCTGGTGAGCGTGAGGGACAGTCGGGAGTGGGTGAGGCGGGAATGGCAGCAGTGCTGCCAGTCGTGTAGACTGAGCCATCATTGTGGCTACTTGAAGTTGGTAGGGGCGGTAGGGGAGCGCCAGAGCCACGAGTACCGCGGGACGCCCTTAGGCGTGTACAGTATGGTGCCTCGAAAGTACTAAAGAAAGTACGGCATCTGTGGATGGCAGGGTTAAGCCCTGAGCATCCAGATTTTTTAGCCATCTCCTACACTTGGCGCATTGAGCCAAGTGCGACCGTTTAATATAAATTTTCTTCCAGCAAACGCAGCAGATCCAATATCTTGGTTCAGGGTTGGGTTTGACCCCAGCCCGTAACAAGAGACAATGGAGCAAGCCAGCTGCCAGGATGACAATTTAAGGGTGGGACGGGACAAATTGGACAGTGTTACTAATGTCAAAGTGTCTATCTATCTTCGTTCGAGATGCACATTGTCGTGGAGCACCTATGCAACCACTATGGTATTCCACTCTTCCAAAAGTTATGTGGCTGATGAATTTTGCTACATTAAGAAACTCAAATAATTTTTTTTTCAGTGTATGGAATTCATTTTTCTTTTATTCATGTTAAAGCTCATTAAATTTTATTAAATATGGCTTAATTAGTTTTAAAAATAATGGAATTTAAATGCCCCCCCTGCTCGTCGATGCATGTGCGGCATCTTACCAAAAAGTTGTTCATTACTGCTTGGAGAGTTGAGACAGGAATAGCCGCAATTGTTTCTCGAATGGATTGCCTTAGTTCATTCAAATTTGTTGGTTTTGCTTTGAAGACTTCCTGTTTGCAATAACCCTACAAGAAAAAGTCAGGTGCAGTAAGGTCAGGCGACCTGGCTGGCCAACGGAATGTGGAGTTTCTGGATATCAGCTTATTGGGAAATTTTCGTCGCAATTCTGTCATAACAGGTTGGGCTATATGAGGAGCTGCACCATCTTGCTGAAACCACACAGAGTTGAAAGAAATTCTCATTCGGCGTAATTCTGGATAGAAAAACTCTCTCAACATGCTCAAGTAACGGTCTCCAGTAACCGTAACGGTGTGACCGTTTTCTTCGAAGAAGTAGGGCCCGACAATGCAGCGTGATGAAACTGCACGCCACACTGTGACACGAAGTGGATGCAAATTCGTCTCATGGAGTATCTGTGGGTTGGAAGCACTCCATATTCGACAATTTTGTTTGTTTATGTTGCCGTTTAAATCGAAATGGGCCTCGTCAGACATGAAAAGACAGTTCAACATGTTTTCATCCTCTTCCACCATTTGAAGCATCTTCTGGCAAAATTCCAAGCGAATCGGCAAGTGTGCAGCGTTCAGTTTGGTGGCCATTTGAATTAAATATGGGAATAAGTTGACTGTAATGACTGTCTGCTTACACCCATTTGAGCAGATAAGCTTCTTGTCGAAACACGTGGATTGTTTTGTATGGCAGCAGCTACAGCAGCGATTGTTTCCTCCGTTCGAACTGAAGGGTTTCGAAGGTAAGGTCTTCTGTTGACTGTCCCATGCTCGGCAAAATTGTTTACAAGTCTTATTATGGTCCATCTGCTCGGAGGATTGCCGCCAAACGTGCGCCTATACTCTTTTTGAACCGAAACTACGGACTCCAGTGCGTGATAGCGGCGGACAATCCAAATTCTTGTTTCCGTGTCCCAGTTATCCATTTTTGTTAAACGTAAAAGTCAATCTGCAAAATAAAAAAAAAATAACCAGATTCATTAAATAGAAAAAAAGTTATTTAATTTTTTTTTGGTAGCGGCTTTCATTAGCCACCCTGTACTTACGTTTTTAACGTTTAACTAAATTCCGCTTTATGCTGGTGGCATTCGCTAAATGCTGGTGGCATTCGCTAAACAGTCAACATATATTTCCGAACATCTGGTATTTTGCAAATTGTAATATTAAATTTATAATTTTATATATATATTTACAAAAGTTATTGCTACTTACATTTTCAAGTTCACCAAATTCCATATTAAATATGTACATTCGCTGCTGCAAGAGTTATGAAAACATAAACCTAATAAGTAGATATTATACATCTTTTTAGAAACAAGATCTTTCTTTAATGATACTTACATACTTCGATTTCCCAGCAAATACAATTTTTTTCGAAAATCTCAAATTATTTTTGTTGTTTACGCCTTAAATTGTGCGAAATAATTTTATTTACGAGCTCTAGGCCAATAATCAAAAGAAAGAACAACTTAAATTTTTCTTTTGATATTTTTATTTTTATTTTATTTGAGTTGATCCGATATTTCGATTTCAATCTTAAATCATCATCAGGGCTGAAATAAATAAATTCAAAATTTTTCAAACAAATTTTTCACTAATTCCCTAATACACACCACTTACACTTATGGCTGAGCCTGATCAACTAATTTGCTATCGATCTTTACAAGGCAAAAGATCATAAAAGTAAATACTCGTATAAACAGATAAACTACCGTAATTGTAAACAAAATTTGGTATAAACAATAAAGCTTATGCACTGCGAGAGGCGCAGAGCAAATGTAAATATGTATATTACCTGCAATTACACTGTTACAGCCGCACTAAAACAGCCGCATGTCTCTCCTACTGTTGTTGGATATCATGGTAGGCCGAAGCACATTTTTCCGTATCTGTTTTGTAATTGATTCGCTTTTCGCTCGGCGTGTTGATTTGTGTTTTGTTTTGCTCTTGAACTTTCACGATAGGTTCAGGAGTTCGCTTGGCACGAAACAGTCTGTATATGTAGCATTTCAGGTATATATCTTTTGTTATAATGCTTTTCTTGTTGTAAAATTTTAACATTGTTTAAATCTGGAGAGTGCCCAGTAGCGCTACAGTGTGTTGTTAAGGCTGTTTTGTTATCACTAGTGTTGTTACGGTTTTTTAGATTTGTCTTATGTCCGGAAATCCTCGTCTTAAGTTTAGATTTAGTTGTTCCCACATATACATTTCGCATAAGTGGGACTCGTCACTGTTGCATTTTATTTGACATTTTACGTCCGATTCCTCTAGTTTTTCAATTTTGCTCTTAGTGTTACTATAAATTTGGCGTAAACTGTTGTCATAGGTAAAGGCCATTTGGAAGAAAATCTCAAATAATTTTTTCCGATGACAGAAATTTAACGAAATAATTTATGCAAACATCGGTTTTATTTCCGTTTGTTATGACATGGTTTTATATTATTAAAACTAGTATATCCCCTGGTCGAAATTCGACCACCTTAAATTAGTTTAAGTTATTAAATCCTCTGTTCATATTTTTTCCAGCACTGCTTAGAGGCCAAAATATTTGAAATCAATTATATATAGTTGAGTAATTTAGGGCCGGTTTCATAAAAGTCGGTTCACACTAAACGGCGGTAGTTTGACAACTAACCGAAAAAATTAGTCCATTAAAGACCGGTTATCATTAATAGGAGACCGCAAAAACAGTCCTTAGGAATGTTTGAAAGTCCACCATGGGAGCCACCACTCCTTTCAGATTCGGTCAATATTTCCATAAAAGAACTTGAATTTTATGGGCATATACCAACCACATAATTAGACTTATAATATATACTAGTACATGCCGTGGTCGAAATTCGACCACCTTAAATTAGTTTAAGTTATTAAATCCTCTGTTCATATTTTTTTCAGCACTGCCTAGACGCCGAAATATTTGAGAAATGTTTGTTCTTGAAATTAATTATATATAGTTGAGTAATTTAGTGCCGCTTTCATAAAAGTCGGTACACACTAAACGGCGGGTAATTTGACAACTAACCGAGAAAAATCAGTCCATTAAAGAGATGGCATAAACAGTAGGCCGGGTCGATTTGTGGGGAAGCAAAAAAATCGTCCATTGCTCTGTGAAAATCATATTCTAGGGATCAAAATAAGAAACTTTGCCGAAGGAACCATACCTCTAAAACAAATTGTGATGTCCTCCAATTTGAGTCGAACTTTTGGGTAGGGGCAAATTTTGAAAAATCCCACTTTGACCCATTTAGAGTGCTCCAATCGAGTCCAAATGTATGACCGACCCCCACTAACTTTCGAGGCCCGACCCACCGATGCCAGTGGCACACCGCCTGGAACCCCCTGGGGGTTCACCATGCAAACATTTCAAAAAATCGCCGGTTTTGCACTTTACATGAAAAAATCAGCGAAATGCCTATGTTTTTTCTTTTTGGAGTTTATTTTTCGCTTTAGGAATTTATTTAGTCAGAACATATGTAAATGAAAAAATGGATTTAACTAAGTAATAGAAAAGAAATTAAAAAAAATGATTAGAAATGAGCGTTTTTACAACCCTTTTAAAACCAAGGCATCACTGTGATGCATTTGCAACCGTTTTAAAAAATGAAGGTATCACTGTGACACAATTGCAGATCGTAAAATTGCTTGTGTTGTTTTTTTTAAGCCACCACAAGACACAGCAGGTAGAATTGAAATTACCATTTCATTCTTATTACCTCGTCTCGTAGACCATATATAACGCAACAATTTTTGTGAATGCATTAAGTCGTTGTGAAGAACTCAAAGTGTGAGTGCTTATTTCAGATAAAAAAATATTTCAAAAAAATAATAAGTGAAGTGACCATTCCAAATCAAAAAGTTTACAATGAATCCACCATCCTCTACACCGCAAGATGAAGCAACTACATCAACAACTATCGAAAACCAAATGAGTCATATACCCAAGCATGCTGTTACTGTTTTTGGTGTGTCAACTGATTTAACTGATCTTAATTTACCAACCCATCTGGATATCTTGAGATATTATTTTTACTTAAGCGAACGTGCTAAAACAGAACAAAAAAAGTTTTCCAATAAATCATTCACTATTCAAGTACAAGATAAGTTGATTGGAATTTGGGAAAAACTTGGTATGGAAATATTGCTGAAAAAAAGTGTATTTAATAAACTGAATAAATTGCTTGACAAGTATCAAGAGCAAATCAAGAGAAGAAACAACACCCAACAATTTACAGAGTATGTAAAATCTCTGGAAACAATTTTTTACATTGGAACATGTAAATGCGATTTGAAGGCATGCGGCTGGGTTCCCGAACGCCTCAAAGAGTTCATGCACGATCAAATAATCAGAGAAGACTAACAATGGATGCATTTATGATGGAAACTGAAGAGCCAGGAGCAATGCCACCGCCACCGGTTCAAGAAGATATGGATAGAAGCACAAGTTCACAATACACAGAGAGATACGATTGTTTTAACTTTGCCTTGGTATGTGACAGATTTGGTGTGCCTGACAGAGTAGCATCAGCTCTTTTGCAAGATTTTAAAATTAAAGATAAGCATGGGAAACCTCTCACCATGGATAAATCGAAAGTTCGCAGAGAAAAAGAGAAATGCGGACAAGAAGTGCTTCGCAAACGGTTAGATGATACCAATTTGTTAGCGTTTTCATTCGATGGCAGAAAAGATGATACTTTAACGATAGATAAAATTTATGAGAAGTATCATACTAGGATGGTAAAAGAACCTTATCTTGTTATTTTGAGAGAACCCAATTCTGAATTGATTGGTTACGTAAGACTGGAACATGAAACCGCTAAGTACAAAACAACCAAATTAAATGGTTTTTTCAACGATAAAAATATATCACTGGGTGCATTAATTGGAATATGCACTGATGGTGAGGTAACAAACACTGGCCCACACGGTGGAATTATACGACGATTCGAATTGCTGTTAAAAAGACCATTGCATTGGTTCGTTTGCCTTCTACACTTCAACGAACTTCCGTTTCGGCATTTGTTTGAAGCTTTGGATAAATCAACCAGCACTGGACCAAGATCGGCAACCGGAAAACTGAGCCGTCAAATCGAAACTTGTGAAACTCTTCCGGTAAGTTATTGCTATCACTCATTTATTATAATTGTCAACCATTTTTAATTATTTTATTATTATATATTTTCAGGTGGTGGTGGGCGGCTTCCAGAAAATTGAGTTGCTCCAGAAAAAATTTAATTTTCCACCGATTCGAAGTACTTATACGACATGGCCCATGCAATTTCTAGCGGCGTGGTTCCGCTGGATCTGGCTAACATCAAACCAGGGAAAATTGTACATTCTCGGTGGCTCACCAAGGCCGCTAGATTATTGCGATTATATGTGACAATGGAAAATCCAGATGCAAATTTAAGAATTCTGGTTGAATTTATAATTAAATGTTATGTGCCAATGTACTTCAATATCAAGTATTACAGGTCTGTCGTGTACGGCAGTGCATTTTTTTTTCAAGTTCATTGGTTGGTCACGATTTCTACAACCTCGTTTACGCAAAATTGTCAATCAAGTAATTAAAGATAATTCATATTATGCGCATTCGGAAAATATCTTGTTATCAATGTTGTTTGATGATAGGAAAAAAAAGCGCGACTGTGCCATCAAGAAAATTCTATGCTATCGAACCGATGTTGACGAGCCAATGGAACTTAGAGTTTATAAAAAACCAGATATAAACTTTAATTGCACAAGTTATACGGAAATGATCAATTTGAATGATATAAATATCGTATTTGAACCACCATTCACGCGAAGCATTCCGTACGATACATTGAAAGAATATTTAAATCAAGATGATCCACCGTTTAATGATCCAAAAATTCCATCCCACATACAAGGAACGGAACGACATGTTCACTTGCTAGCTATCGTTTGCAAACGGGTTATACCGGAATATGTATAGGCTGTTATGGCGACGACATTAGAGAGCCGTGCGAAATTGCCCAGACTTGAAAGTAAAAAAGACTTCAAACAATAATTTTTTTAGTTTCTTTTCTATGACTCACTTAAATTAATTTTTTCATTTACATATGTTCTGACTAAATAAATTTCTTAAGAGAAAAAATACATATTATTATAAATAAATAATAAATATTATTATAAATAAATAAATAAAAATAAAGAAAAAACATAGGCATTTCGCTGATTTTTTCATGTAAAGTGCAAAACCAATGATTTTTTGAAATGTTTGTATGGTGAACCCCCAGGGGGGTTCCAGGGGCTGTTCCACTGGCGTCGGTGCGTCGGGCCTCCAATGTTAGTGGGGGTCGGTCATACATTTGGACTGGATTGGAGCACTGTAAATGGGTCAAAGTGGGATTTTTCAAAATTTGCCCCTACCCAAAAGTTCGACCCAAATTGGGGGGCATCAGAATTCGTTTTAGAGGTATGGTTCCTTCGGCAAAGTTTCTTATTTTGATCCCTAGAATACGATTTTCACAGAGCAATTAGCGATTTTTAAATCGACCCGCCCTAATAAACAGTCCTTAGGAATGTTTGAAAGTCCACCATCAGAGCAGCCACTTCTTCAGATTCGGTCAATATTTGAACAAAAAAAACTTGGATTTGATGGACATACGAGTATACCAACAACATAGTTAGACTTATAATATATATAATGGTTACTTTAACTCAATGTGCTCAGTGGGTGAAAATATGTCCACCGTTTGAACATGATTGCCATAATGTAATTTTTTGGTTATTAGTATACGAGTACAGGCAGTGCTTTTTGTATTCTATTTACCGGGAGAAAATTACAAATTCAATTTAGCAATTCCGACCCAACGACGCACCTTCCTATTTTGACTCTGCCTTCTTTTTGATCTGAAATTTTGAATTATAAGGCGGCCATGGCTGGTTGGAATCCCGTTTTAATATTGGAGTTTTATAATAAGATTAATTCCCAAACGGATTACCCACCATATCCCGCCCGACACAGTGGTCTCGTGAGGTTCAAAACCACTTAGAGGGCACAAAACTTAACCGATTCTTAAAATTTAAACGGGGTATTGTTCAGCAGCTAAAAAGAAAGAGATTGCCGACGCGTCTTTTTTTAATTTTTGTCTAAAAAAATTACACTGTGCAACAAAATTACAAAATTTTTAAAAAATTGTTTCGACTGTTCTACAGATTCTAGACCATATAAAGCATACAATAACTGCATACTCAAAATTTCCACTAGGGGGGCCCCCAAAATCTGGAATTAGGGGCAAAATACCCCTTTAAAGTTCAAAACCACCTATAAAAATTTTGAGTATGCAGTTATTGTATGCTTTTTTAGACAAAAAATTAAAAAAACGCGCCGACAATCTCTTGTTTTTAGCTCCTGAACAATACCCCGCTTAAATTTTAAAAATAGGTTAAGTTTTGTGGCCTCTAGGTGGGTTTGAACCAAATATGCCCTTTTGCGACCACTGTGCGCAGGCGCGAGGGGCGCATCCGCATAACGCGCGGATTATTCGTTCGTGCCGAGTCGTTGAAAGGCTTTGGTTTGTTAATCGTCGAGACCTAAAACTGCTCAGCTACAGAGAAAACCTGATCAGCTAAGTAAAGTAGATATAAGATAGATTATACATTAAGAAATAACTAGTTAACAGAATAAAATTATTGTTAGACGTTAATAAAGAAGTCAAAGAATAAGAAACAATTAGTAGCTATGAATTTAGGATAGAAAGAATTGATTTTTTTATGCTGAAAAGTGAGTCTGAAATATCAAATCTACTAGAAAGAGAGTTATAATCTTGGCACAAACAGCGAAAAGGCTCACTTAACTGAAAATTGGTTCGGCACTGTTTTAAGACTAGAGGTTAAAAAGTGAACAGTAAAAATTTACATTTTATTATAAACACTTAGGGTTTTCAGGATTTTAGGATGCATCTAAATACCCGACCGAAAATAGAGGCCATGAATACCTTTGAATCTAATTTTTAGAAATGATTGCGTTTTTACAAAAAATTTAAGTTTTGAATTATGTGAACAGCAGCGACTTTGGATGCTTTTGAATCTCACTTTCATAATAGAGTTCTATTAAAAAAATTAAGCTTTTATTGTGTTTACCCTAAAAATTTTAATTTTGAACTATTGCTTGCAATAAAACGGGCAAGATATGTTGAAAACTAATTGGTATTTTTTTTAAGATTTTGGTACAGTTCAGTATAGGGGAAAATTAAATTGGACTGACGCGCCGACGCCGGTGTATACTTTAACTCAATTTGCTTAATGAGTAAGAGAATAAAAATATTTCTACCTTTTGGGGAGCAAATGAAATATGAATTGGACACACCGATGCCACTACTTTAACAAAATATGCTCAATAGGGTGGGTCGATTTGTATGGACGAAAGTTAACCGATATCGCGCCATCGGTTTTTCGATAGGTTTTGGGTTCAGGAAAAAAAAAGTTCCACTACGCATACCCAAAAAAATAATTTTCGAGTCTGCGAAATCTCATTTTTTTGACTTTTTCGACTTTGTATTTCATGTATACCCTGTCCGACCCAAAAATGTCTGCTAAAAAAGTTGGCGATAACAGTTTTTTGAAAAAAAAAATAAAATATTTTTTGGGTTTTGGGGAATGTTTTGGTCAAAAAATTTACCCTTTCGCCATTTCTTTTTTAAGGGTTTTTTCAGCATTCATGCCAAAATGTTTTCGATGAAAACGAATTTTTCTCATATTTCCTGTCCCACTTAAAATTATGCGCTAAAAACGTTGGCGATAACAGTTTTTTGAAAAAAAATTTTATTTTCGGGTTTTGGGACTTGTTTTGGTCGAAAAATCGACTTTTCGAAAACCCGAAAATAAGTTGTTTTTTTTTCAGAAAACTGTTATGGCCAAAGTTTTTAGCGCATAATTTTAAGTGGGACAGGAAATATGAGACAAATTCGTTTTCATCGAAAACATTTATGTATGTATGCTGAAAAAACCCTTGGCGAAAGGGTAAATGGCGAAAGGGTTAATTTTTTAACAAAACACTCCCCAAAACCCAAAAAACTGTTATCGCCAACGTTTTTAGCGGACCTTTTGGGGTCGGACAGGGCATACATGAAAATTTTAAAATAAAATGAAAATTTTTTTAGTAGGTCATGAAAATACCCTCAAAAATCCAAGTCGAAAAATGTCAAAAGAATGAAATTTCGCAGGCTCGAAATTAATTTTTTTGGGTATGCGTAGTGGAACTTTTTTTCCTGAGCCCAAAACCTATCGAAAAATCGATGGCGCGATATCGGTTAACTTTCGTCCATACAAATCGACCCACCCTAATGTACATACACTCATATGTATACACTTTCCATTATAGTTTTGTTCTGTTTTTTATAAACGAAGCTTTTATGTGTCTAATTCGTTTAGAAAACAATGCATTTGCTGCTATGGACCTTCTATCGCAACGACTAAATTCTATTAATTTTTTTTATTGACTACTTAATTTTTATAACTGAACTTAGTTTATTGCAACCTTGAATCCTTTATTAAACTACCCCATATTATATTGTTTTCAGAAATTTGGATTTTCCCATATGAACTTCACGATTTTAGTATACCTAATTATAATTGTTTTACAAATGCAAATGACTTGTATTCTGCAGGACGTGTTGGAGCTTTTATACGAGATGTCCACGAATGTGAACTTACATGTCTTAGTTTATCTACAATGTACCATACACTTTTTTATGTCTGTACAGATTTCATTCCCTTTCTTTTAATTTATTTTATAAGGAGTTTTTTCTCCTTGATTTACCGAGAACTAATGCCAAATCAGATAGCTATCTTGCACTCCTGGCAGACCATAGTCTAACTTCCTTCATTCCAGAGACTACCCGCCCAGAGTCAGGGACCTGTATAGACCATGTCTATGGTAGGTTAAGTAATTTGGGAGATAATATACATCAGGGTATAAATCTTGATTTTGGAATTTCTGACCATTTCATGGCTGGTATTCAACTTAGTAACTTAAACATAAATAGGCGAATTAATATTTGCGATACTCTATCCGGTAACAGGAAAATAAATTTGAATGCTCTCTTTTTGGTGAAACAAACGTAGCCAAAGCATATGATGTATTTGTAAGCACACTCACGCTCCACATAAACAATTCTAGTATTTCTCTTTTTTCAAAGCCATCCTCTCCTACTCTCAAGCCATGGATAACGTGTACCTTATTACACAAAAATAAACTGAAGAATATGTTACGCAAAAATTGCAAGAGGCATCCTGCCAATACTAACCGGAACCGCAGTACGTCGGGTGACATATAGGCTAAATAAAGAAATAAGGTCAAGTCGCGAAAAATATTACCAAAACCTCTTTTTATCAGCCCAAGGTAACCCAAAAAAGGAATGGGATGCTGCAAATGCGATTATTAAGCGAAATTCTAAGCAAAAGTCCGGCTTAATTGTGTTAAGCGTGGATGGTGTGGATATATCGGAGTCTCTGTAATGAGATATCCAATGAGTTGCACGTGCCATACAAACCAAATTATCACCGAATCCATACCTCGCACGCTAAAAAGCATAGACTTTATATTAGCCGTGTTTTTTTTTATCCGCATCTGCGTTTGCGCTTAATATTTGTACTATTTCATAGTTGCAGATAAAGTTGTGCGCCTAGCAGTCCATACAAATATTAAGCGCAAACGCAGATGCGGATGAAAAAAAAAACACGGCTATTGTTGATATATTAAAACATCTACATATATGTCGGATCTGATAAAAAGTTTAGAGTATTGGGAAATACTTTGATGAAGTGGCGCGCACTGTCTCATAAAACACTTGTTGCATAGTTTGCACGCTAACAATTAGTAGGCAAGGCAAACAATGATGTTTCATGAAAACACTGGGTGTAAACCTTAGATACCAGAATGAGTAGGCCAGGAAGGCAATAAGGAGAATATTGAGGAGATGAAAAACAGTCAGGGTGGAAAAAAGTTCTTTGAAAGTGTGTGCGCTTCAACTCGTCGAAGATTTATTACAATGAGCCGTCATCCTGCGTCATCAGAAGTGGGCAATGAGTCAGTAGCATTAAATAATAAAGATAGTGTGTGGAAAAAGTTATATGAACAGCAAAATAAAAATCTTGTTTCGTTATTGAAAGCATTTGGGTCCGCTTCCGGTGCAAAAAGTGATGTGCAGCTACCGGAATATAATCCTGACGGACTTAATGTGAGTGCACGAGCTTGGATAGCCACCGCAGATATGTGTATGACAGATGATTCCTTGAAGGGCGCATCTTTAATGTTGGTACTTAGTCGTTCTCGGAAAGGGCAAGCTGCAAACTGGCTAACATAAAGTTCGTACCCCGATATGCTAGGATTGAGTTCAAAGATATTTTCATTTCAAGGTTACACTTTTCGGAGACAAATGGTGCTTTCATAATCAATTTAAATAAAAACAACTAAAGAAGTCTAAGTTATGGTGCAACCGAACATTATATACCTAGTAATGATCTATTATGCCCTCCCAATTTATGCAGGTCTATTTTAATACTTTCAGTGCGTACTTGCGTTCAAATAGACAGACGGACATGGCTACATCGACTCAGCTCATCCTCCCGATCATTTCAGCATACGTACGTATACATACAAACAAACAAAGGTATGAAAATCAAAAAAGATATACAACTTAGCTTTGCAGTGGGGTATTAACTACTTGCCCGGATGTTTTACTTTTTTGATATACATTAATAAATATATATCTCGATTCGTTTATGCCGAATGAAGTAATACGAGTATACCTTGTGTGCGTAACAAAAATAGATATAAAAAATGTGTGTCTTTTAAAGGCGCCAAAGTACTCAACCGATCTTTATGAAATTTTCACAATATATACTTGGGTTCACTGTGTACACCATAGACAATATATAGTTTTGGAAAAGTGGGCGGAGCCACGCCCCCAGGCTATATAAAGTTTCGATTCGTCATAACTCCAAACTTTTTTGGTCTAAATTAATGATATTTGGATATATGTGTCACTTAGTCAATATCTACATAATTTTGGAAAAGTGGGCGGTGTCACGCCACATATTTTGTGTTTTGTTTTGCTCTTGAACTTTCACGATAGGTTCAGGAGTTCGCTTGGCACGAAACAGTCTGTATACGAGGTGTGTTCAAAAAGTATCGCGAATTTTGTGTTTTTTCAAAAATTATTTATTTATTCATGACTATTTATTTTGTCCCCTTCAAAGTAATCCCCATGAGATATTATACACTTGTGCCAACGGTTTTTCCAATCTTCGAAGCACTTCAAAAAATCATTTTTTTGTATCTTGTTCAGCTCCTCCTTCGATGCCGTTTTTATCTCGTCAAGAGAAGCGTAACGTCGTCCTTTCATGGGCCTCTTCAGTTTAGGGAACAAGAAAAAGTCACAGGGGGCCAGATCTGGGGAATACGGTGGCTGCGGCATCATTAGTGTGTTGTTTTTGGCCAAAAAGTGGCGCACAAGCAACGATGCGTGAGCAGGGGCGTTATCGTGGTGCAAAAGCCAATTTGTGTTCTTCCACAAATCCGGGCGTTTCTGGCGGATTGCTTCCCGCAAATTGCGCATAACTTGCAGGTAATATTCCCTATTGACCGTTCTTCCCCGTGGCAAGAACTCATGATGCACCACGCCCCTGCAATCGAAGAAAACTGTCAGCAAAACTTTCACATTCGACCGAACTTGGCGCGCTTTTTTCGGTCTTGGTTCGTGCGGCAGCTTCCATTGAGATGATTGAGCTTTGGTTTCCACGTCATAATCATATCTCATTAGCAATGTTCATGCGATGCTGTTTTTGGTCACAATTGAGCAATTTTGGTACGAATTTCGCGGCGACCCGTCTCATGCCCAAATCATTGATAAAAATCGAATGGCACGAGCCAATCGATATGTTAAGGTCCTCAGCAACTTCTCTAACGGTGATTCGACGATTGGCCAATACCATTTTCTCCACTTCATTCATTTTTTCGTATGTTGTTGAAGTGCTCGGGCGTCCGGCACGCTCTTCGTCGTTCACATCTTCTCGGCCTTCTGAGAACATTTTGTACCACCGATAAACGTTGCTTCGGTCCAAGGTAGCTTCTCCGTATGCCATAGTCAACATTTTTTCGTCTGTTGTTGAAGTGCTCGGGCGTCCGGCACGCTCTTCGTCGTTCACATCTTCTCGGCCTTCTGAGAACATTTTGTACCACCGATAAACGTTGCTTCGGTCCAAGGTAGCTTCTCCGTATGCCACAGTCAACATTCGGAATGCATCCGCGCACTTAATTTCGTTTTTCACACAAAATTTGATACAGGTTCTTTGACCCATTTTTTTGAATAGGTAAAAATCGAAGACGATCCAAAACACGTGCAAGCAAAGCAGCTGTCAACAATTAACTGAACATTCAAAATGGCCGAGCTTGTCGGCATAAGTGAGAGACATGAGTATCAACATAACGCCATAACGAAAATTCGAAATTCGAATATACGTAACCAGTGAAAATTCAAAATTCGCGATACTTTTTGAACACACCTCGTAGATGTATTATATGTATCAAAACGTCAAAACAAAGTCTACCGGGTTTGCTAGTATATTATGAAGTGGCGAAAGCAAACAACGAATTTCAGATTCTTTTGTAAAACTGAGAGACTAGTTGGCGTTCAAATAGACAGACGGACAGACGGACAGACAGACAGACGGACGGAGAGACAGCCAAGGGTAAATCGACTCCGCTCATCGTGCTGATCATTTTAGTGAACTTTTCTCTTCTTGTTATCATACTTACATACATTTAATGTTTATGAAACGTATGAAAATCAACAAAGATATATAACTTCGCTATTGAAGTGGGCTATTTACTACGTGCCCGAATATTTTGCTTGTATGTTTCCCGATTTGGCAAATTTTTGGCAGGAGTATAATACATTCTACTGAGAAGCAGCTGACCAATTTTCATTGAAATATCAAGATTGAATTATAAGCGATTGCCTTTGAAAATAGCAGAAATTTTATGCTGAAAAGTGGGCGGCGCCACGCCTACTTCTTCAAAATTGACAAAAAAATTTTGGGCCCGAATTTTTCTTAAAAAACTTATTATGTGTGCAAAATATGATTGATGTAACTTGCTTGGTTGTAGAAATATCGCTTTTTAAATTTTACAAGAAAAAACAAACAGTTACCTCTATATATTGAACATTATCACCAAATTTCGTTTCGACAAATCAATTTTTGGCGGAGTTATAGCATAAAAAGTTTTGTGGAATAATCCACTATTAAAGGGGCAGGGTAACCCCCATTTTGGAAAATTTTTATTTTTTAAATTTCTTAGTTTACGGAAACTTTAAAAGTGAAATTTAAATGATGTAAAGCTATTTTGCGCAAAGTTAGTCCCTATTTAATATATCTACGATCCTCTTCAAAATCTTTCATATAAAAGTGGGCGTGGACCTTAACCGATTTCGCCCATTTTTTCCTCGAACATTCCTTGCACACCTGGAAACATGCGCGCTGAATTTTGTTTCGATATCTTGAACGGTGTTTGATTTATGATTAATAACATTTCTAAATTTGACTTAATCAAAAGAGGGCGGTGCCACACGTATTTTCAAAAATTTCTTTAAATATTTATTTTGTGCCTCAATCTTAATGTATACACCAAGTATTATCCTAACAGGTGTATTACGTACTGAGTACTCACTTTTTTGTTTTCGAAAATATTCTATATATAAAAATTGGTCGTGGCTATCATCCGATTTCGCCAATTTTTAATAGCGCTCGGAGATGAGTGCCAAGGAGCCTGCATAGCAAATTTGATTACGATGTCTCAAAATTTACTCAAGTTATCGTGTTCACAGACGGACGGACAAGGCTTAATCAATTTCTCTTTTCGTCCTGAACATTTTGATATATATAGGTCAATATCTATCTCGATAAAATAATTTCTGGTTCAGAACTAGAGATAAAGTGTCTAATAAGAACTAGTGAGATAGTGACTATATTTTCACTAGTTCGAAAACGGTATTCATTGAAATTTAATAAAATTCAGATTCGTATTTGGAAATATGTTTTGTTCTTATAACGTTCTTTAAAGAAAGGTTAAAATTTGAAATCATAAATAAAGAAAAAAAAAATTTATCAGCTGGTAAGATTTGAACCAACTCGTCCCGCATCACAGTCGAGCGCTCTACCCACTCAGCTACGGCGCACGCACCAATAGTGTGAGAAAAATTACATATGTATACATTATGAAAGAATGGTTTAAAATTCAGGCTCAAATTATTAGCCTTGCATAAACTAACCGCAATGGTGTGACGGTAGTGTTGCTGGACTACCACACCGAAGGTGCAAGTCCTGGTAGAGGTTACATCAAAAGTGGTTTGAAAAAGTTTTTCAAAGAGGGGTTCGACCATAGGCAGTCATTTGGCAGAAAGTCTCCGAGTGTAGTTCTACCATGGAAAACTTCTTAAACTATTTTTTTTTTTTAATTCTAAACTAACTACATCCAAACTGCAGAATTTGGAAATGGTTCAGACCTAGAGCAATATTAACAATAAACTAACTACATCCCAACTGTCGAATTTTTAACTAGTTCGGAACTGTCGAAAAGGTAATGCAGCGGGGGAAAATTTCCACCGCCTAGGACATCGCCATGCAAAATTCCCAGCTGATTACATGGAGGGGTTCAGAAAGCCCTAGAAGCGCACCAGCTCAGAACTAACTTGCAAATTATCAACTCCATGGCTCAGTCTATGCTTGAAATTGTATTGGTTTCACAACCAAGTTGTGGAGCTCATCCGTTTCAGAACAGCGCCGCAATAATTGCAAGAGAACACATATATATTCATATATGTATTTATAGTAATTTTTAAGTAAATATATGTCCCAAGATTCATTTACACACAAGAATGGCATGTAACTATTCGCAGAACACTATTCGAACAGTTATTTATTTATTCAAATAATAAATAAAAAGCTTTCAGACGCCATTAACCGAATAAATTACAACTATTCGAATAGTTAAACAAATATCACTGCTGCTTATACACACATTTGCACACGCAAGCATACCCTGCAGATAATTGGAATAGCTCAGGACTATCACTGAGCTAAACCGTTTGACGACACCAGAAGTTCTAGAACAAAACCCAAGCAATGCTTGCAACTGTCCACTTATATATGGCGATGTCATTGGCGGTGGCAATTGTAGCCAGTGCATTATTTTGCAACTCGTTCTGAACCGGTTTCCATTCCGACAGTTCTAAGATAGTTTGGCTTTGCCTAGTTCTCAACTTGTGCCATTTCGGCAAGTTTGGGGGTAGTTTTCGTTGTGATTATCGATATCCGATATTTCAAACTCTCTTATAACTATCATTTTTGTAACCGGCACAGGACGATTTGCAAAGCGTGTTCCTCAAGAATATCTCTTTTGAAGACTGGTTCGCAACTTTACAGGGTACATACTCGTGCACACATACAAAACGTAAATGCATGCTCATAGTTACAAGCGATGAAGACATCTCTCGCATTTCAATACAATTATTGGAATACCACTATTCAGATTCACATACAGATAAATTATTCGAATAAACACTATTCGAATGTTTTGAAACGCATTGTATTATTCGTTTATTCGAAAATAGTCCCACTACTTACTTCATATATTGGCGGTCGCTGTGGTGTGGCGGTAGCGTTGCAGATGGCGTTCGATATCGGCAAAAAAACCGGAAGGTCCAGCCAATTTGTAGGAAAAATTAGAAGCAGCACACCACGAATTGGTAGAGAAGCTCGGCCTTAATCTTCTCAGGAGGTATATATCGCGCCAAATATTTATTTATTTTTGTACCTTACCAACCATGGCTAACCGTGGTGAAGTTCTGATTCTATAAATTCACAAATTTTTCTAACACCAACGCATTTTTTTGAACTTTGTATGGGGAACAGCTATTGCCTGAAAGTATGCACTCACACCTACACAGAAAACATTTTCAAAGTGGTTAGAAAGTGAGCCTCGCCAAACAGAATTGCCCACTTTTTTATCAACTTTTTTGGTACGAGCCACTAGCTGTTTATCCAGATTTTTATCCGTTGCTGGTTGGCATTGTATATAAAAATTAATTTGTGTGCATAAATACGTTCAAAACTCAAAAACGGCTTGACCGATTTTAATTATTTTGCCTTTAATATATACGACCTGGTTCAGGCCTCATTTATGAACCAAATTTTTTTTTTTAAACCCCCAGTTGAATAATATTTTAGCGAATACTCAATAACCGCTTGACCAATTTCAATAATTTTTTCTTTTCTTTGTTCGATCGGACTTAGTGTTCATATATAATTAAAAAAAATTTGTAAACCTCAATTTGATAATATTTTAGCTAATACAACTTTACCTGGGATACAAACTGACAACCAAAGTCAAGTTGAGTGTTTAACTGAAGTTAGTTCAACAATCAAAGTTGAGTTCAATGTTTAGCCTTACCAACCACGGTACCACTATGATTCCAACATAATCACACATTTTTTCCAACACGGCAATTTACATGGTGAAGAAGTGAAACTTTCCCTATCAACCATGGATTACCGTGGTGAAACTCTGATTCCACAAATCCACGAATTTTTACTAACACCAACGCATATTTTTGGAATTTGTATGTAAACCCTGCAAAAAAAGCGGTTAGTCTAGGATGAATCCAGGATCAGGAGTAAAGGAGCATGCGACCAATGCCATTTTTGATATCTTTGTATGGGTTGAAGTGATCCCTTTTGTTTGAGCATGTCCTAAGAAGAGACCAACTACTTGGTCCCTTTCATGCCCAAACGGGTAGTGTCGGACAGATTCCCTTTTTTCCCCTACGGTTACGGTCGGACATGTTTACTTCAACACCTAAAAGTAGGCTACAGAAATCAAAATCGACCTATCCCAACGATGCCTATAACAGGATATTTGGGATCAAATGTAGCCCACTGTAGACGAAAGGTATTGGGCCCGGATCACTCTTAGAGATCAGTCACACGATTTTTTGCACGGAATCTTATAAAAAAAAAGAATTTGTATGCTACCAATGTTTAACCTTACCAAAAACGGCACCTCTCTGATTCCAACCCAATCATAAATTTTTCCCAACACAGTCAGCGTCTAAAAGTATGTAAGCTCTTATACTTCTCACCGGAAAACAATTTACATGGTGAAAAAGTGGGAAACACGAATAGCTGTATTCTGTAATAACCCATTTATACTGATATAAAATGCGTGATTTCAGACCAGTAATTCGAGTGTGATTATATCGACTTTGAATGCGTTCGTTCCTTTGTTATTGTGACGAATTCGATGATTCCTTGATTATCAATCCTGGGATCGATCACTATAAAGTCAAATAAACACACGCACAGATATTGTAACTAATAGCTAGTTTTATTTGGCATATGCTGACGATATTGATATCATTGGCCTTAACAACCGCGCCGTAACTTCTGCTTACTCCAAATTAGAAAAAGAAGCGGAGAAAATGGGATTGGTGGTGAACGAGGGCAAAACGAAGTACCTTCTGTCATCATGCAAAGAGTCAGCGCATTCGCGCCTTGGCAACCAAGCCACTGTTGGCAGCAATAATTTCGAAATAGTAAAGGACTTCGTTTACCTGGGAACCAGCATTAATACCAACAATAATGTTAGCCTAGAAATCCGACGAAGAATCACTCTTGCAAACAAATGCTACTTCGGACTGAGTAGGCAATTGAAAAGTAAAGTCCTCTCTCGACGAACGAAAATAACACTCTACAAGTCACTCATCGCACCCGTCCTGCTATATGGTGCAGAAGCGTGGACACTAACAACATCTGATGAGGCGGCTCTGGGAGTATTCGAGAGAAAGGTTCTTCGAAAGATTTGTGGACCTCTACGCGTTGGCGACGGCGAGTACCGAAGAAGATTTAATGATGAGCTGTATGAACTTTACGCAGACGCCGACATAGTTCAGCGAATTAAAACACAGCGGCTTCGCTGGCTAGGCCACGTAGTGCGAATGAGCGAAGATGCTCCAGCCCAGAAGGTATTCTTATCGGCACCCGCCGGTGGAAGCAGAGGACGAGGGAGACCACCACTCCGATGGAAGGACCAAGTGGAGACCGATTTGCGATCCCGCGGTGTTTCCAATTGGCGCCAGTTGGCGCAACGAAGAAACGACTGGCGAGCTATGTTGGACGGTCAAAATCGCCCAGGCGGTTAGATGACCATTTAAAGAAGAAGAAGCTAGTTTTATTTAGTAATAAACGCAATACAAATTTAAGAGTTTGGTAACTTCACAGTAGTACACTGAACAACACTTGAAAATAAACTGATCAACCTGCCTTGCTTGGTCACTACCTTATATAGTCCAACAGGGTGCTACCCCTCGCACATAGAATTTTCTTGGTTGTTCGCTCTTCGTGTTGTCGAAGGGTCGGTGTTATTTAATGACATCTCCTCTTTTGCCTTGTATTCGCAAACATTCGCGCCATCTCTCTTCCTCTTCCTTGGTACACGTTTGCATGCATAAGCGTAGCCATCGTCATCTCTGTTGTTTTTAACTAGTGTTGGGAGTCTTATTGAGTTAGGGATGGTACATGCTTGAGAATAATCGCCACACTGCCCTCAACCTAAGTCTGAACGTCCCGATCAAACACATTGCCCAAACCAAGCTATGCTAGCCTTTCCTGATGGACTACCTTTATCTTATTATTTGGCCTCCGAACAGTTTTTATGTGATAGACAACATCGTTTATCCGTTTTATGACTTTGTGTGGGCCTTCCCAACTACACTGCAATTTCGCGGACGAACCTTTCTTACGTTGTGGGTTGTATAGCAGCGCTAAGTCTCCATCCATAAAACCTTCTGAATTTATTGCTTGGCCGTACCTGGCTTTCACTTTATCACCCATTATCTTGGTCCGTTGTCTCACAAGGTCGTGTATTTCTCTCATTTCTTCTTCCGAGACGTTAGTCGATTTCCGAGCATTTATTACTGCATTAGCATTTATCCCAAACTTCAAGATTCCTTTCCATTCTCTCATGCCCAGTGCACTGTTTCACTTTATCCACTAAGTTGCGTTGCTTCCTCGGACCATGACCACCAGATATTCGTCTTTTATTCTCAGCACACTTTGCACACTCAGTAATCCATTCCCTTACAGATTGTCTGCAGCAAATCTAATAGAACCACCGCTTTACCTCCAGCAGCGTTTTCTTTGTGCCCATGTGCTTTCCATCTGAGCAACTATGCGAAGCTTTTATAACATCTGGAACTCTTGCTTGGGGAACAACAATAAGTGCTCGATGATACTGGCTATCTTCACTTTCCCATATCCGATCCAAACAACCAGGTATTAGCTTTAACCTACTCCATTGTGCCCAGTATGATTTTCCAAAGCGAATCTCTGTGACCATCTCTTCTCTTCTTGGCTGTTTCTATCCCTTCAGTCCTTTTAACACACGTGCCAAATCTGGATCTTCCTCCTGGCCTTGCCGAATTCTCTTCTGGAGGCACCTGTCCATGAAAGCCAATTGTCCTCTGCCTTACAAGGCTCCTGGTGCTCCATCTCCAAGATTACTTCCTTAGTGCTATAGCCACTATTGTGTCCAAAGATCAGAGGTACGTCTTGGCCGTTGTAAGTCATAACCCTGTTCCTTACGGTGATGTGAATGTCTCTCTCTGCCAAGAAATCAACGCCAGTGATGACTTCGTCGACAATATTCGCTACTAAGAAGTTGTGATACGTAGCCACATTTCCAATCACACCCTTGCATGTCACTTTTTCCAGGACTTGCTTGTTGTCACCAGCTACTGTCCACACTTTAGCTTTCCGCAATGGTCTCACCTTTCCGCTGACCAAGTCCCTCCGAATGATGGAATGTGATGCACCAGTATCGACAGTCCGCAAGCGCTCTTTCTCTTCCACGTACCCTTCAACAGTAGCATTACTCACTTTCCGTCCGAGTTGTGACGTAGATATTATGGGGCATTCATCTTGCTCATCCTCTCTAGCTTTGCGTTTACGCCCACTTGAATTGCTTGGATTACTGGAGCCAGTGACGCTATGTGACCTGGTTTCCCACACTTGAAGCATCTGATGGCACCATCACTTCTCTGTACTACTTTCATTTTGCCTACCTAAGCCGGAGTTTGCACTTCTATGCGCTGAGCTTTGTATGCAGGCTGACTCAAAAGCGGTGTTGTTTCTTGCGTCAGAGCATGTGATACCGTCTCAGCGAATGTCCTTTTGGGGTTTGCATATGCGGCCCGCTTCGTCTCCACATCACGTATTCCATTTATGAAACACTGGATTTTCACCTTTCTATGTACTCTACAAGTGCGTCTTCGTTTGCTAGGTGAGCCAAACTCATGTCCGATGGGAATTCCCGCAAAGTCTCATAAGTCTTCTGGAAGCGATTCTGCAGCTCTATTTGGTATATCGCCTTCCGAATTTCGCTACCATATCGTCTCTCAACTGCACCCATCAATGCTTCATAATTGTTCCGTTCTCCGTCAGGAATAGTCTGCAAGATTTCAGCTACAGGACCTTTGAATGCCACGAATAGTGCAGCAACTTTGTCTTCCGTGCCCCAATTAGTCACAGCTGCCGTCTTCTGAAACTGTAGCTTGAATACCTGGAAAGGAACAGACCCATCAAAAGATGAGGTTCTTACCTTGGGAATACTCGTTGAAGCAGTTGGACGATTTAGTTGCCATTCCTGGATGCGACCTCTCAAAGCATCCTCCTCAGCCTCAGTTTTGTCCTGCCATGGATCAATTTTTGCATCTTGTACTTCTAGTTTTGACGTAGCTCTCTCCTCCTCTGATTCCAACTGCGAAGACATTTGTGCCACCTGGATATACGCTCTTCTTGTGTTTCCAATTTTCACGACATTCGCGTCTCCTGCTCTTGCAGTTGAGCTGAGATGTGTGGTTTCTGTTCTTCTAGTTGAGCCGAAATATGAGATACCATGTGTGTCTTTTGTTCTTCCAGCTGAGATGCCATGCTAGTTTTCTGTTCTTCCAATTTGGTCGACATCTGAGTCAATACAGTCAATATCATGTTTGTGTTCACACTTCCCACTGGAATCGTAGACTCCTTCTTCTTCTCAATTTTTGTCGATAGCTCTTCCACAAGATGAAACACATAATCTTAAACGTTAATTCCTTCCGGTGCCATAGCCTCTCGCAATCGTGACTGTAGCTCTGATTTATTTCCTGTTGTATTTAATCCACGTTGTTCCAGCTCATTTTTGAGCTACTGGATCTTTAATTCGTTCAACTTCGCCATGTCTATGTTATCCTTATAATCAGTGGTATTTATTTAACAATACCTCTTCTGACACCAATTGTGACGAATTCGATGATTCCTTGATTATTAATCCTGAGTTCGATCACTATGAAGTCAAATAAACACACACACAGATATTGTAACTAATAGCTAGTTTTATTTAGTAATAAACGCAATACAAATTTAAGAGTTTGGTAACTTCACAGTAGTTCACTGAACAACGCTTGAAAATAAATTGATCAACCTGCCTTGCTTGGTCACTGCCTTACATAGTCCAACAGGGTCCTACCCCACGCACCTAGAAGTTTCTTGGTTGTTCGCTCTTCGTGTTCTCTAAGGGTCGATGTTATTTATTGACATCTCCACTTTGCCTCTACATTCGTGCCATCTCTCTTCCTCTTCCTTGGTACACGCTTGCATGCATAAGCGTAGCCATCGTCATCTCTGTTGTGTTTGACTAGTGCTGGGAGTGCTATTGAGCTAGAGATGGCCCATGCTTGAGAATAATCGCCACATTATGAACTGTCAATCGAGCAAGTTTGACGCGTTCGAAACAAACTTATTCATTTGCTGTGTAATTTGGTTTGAATGCGTGATTTTGTGAATGCGATTTGTATGGGTAAATCAGCCGCATTTCGATATTTTCTATGAAAATCACGCTGAACAAAAGTCGACAAGGCTGCTTCGCTGGAGCGGCCGTGCCTCAAAAGCACCGCGGTCGATTTGTGATTTTGTTAAGAGAAAATAAATAAGAAATAACGAGAATTCTCGTTATAAAAAAGTGGCCGTATATTTATATAAAATATAATTCTAAACAATGAGTTTACCTTGACGAATAAGTGATGCGGTCGAAAAATCCTGAGCTGGCCGTGATGTGGTCGTGTCGACTGTCTCTGGAAAAGTAGACGGTTTTGCAATCGAGGACAACCGTTGAACCTGAAAATTATCCTCCGGTTTTAAGGGGAGGTGAACCCATACATGCACCCCCCCATGCATGTATATGTGTGCTGACAAAACACGAATATGCATGCATGCCCACACAGGTGGGTGGGTTGGTGTTAGTGATTGGAAGGGTGCAAAGTTACATTAGGGTGGCACATTTTTTAAGACTTTAGGCATCTCGCCTAAACATGCCGGCCCCCTTGCGATACGCAACATCTTACCCCGCCACAGGATTTCCCACCACGCATCCTCTTAAGCTAAGGCCTTAAACTAGGATGGTGAGTGCCGGCTGGCGCTGTCACAGCCGTATACCTCCGAACTGCTTCCCGAAGTTTGAAATGTTGTCTCTGGTGGCTCCGTCGTTCCGTACCTAGAGCTAAGGAGTAGGAGGGAGAAACTTTAAAAAATGAAACGCTGTACATTTCTTGCCAAGAAATTATATATATTATTTATTTTTTTTTGTAACGAGAAAAGCTGGAAGTCTGTGGTAGCTGGCGCGGCTGAAGTGCCAATCTACCGTCGAAGTGCGCGTTGATGCGTAGCCGGCGCGGCTGGGAGGCCAGTCTACGCTCGTCGGTATTTGGGAGACGTCGTTGGCGCGGCTGAGTGGCCAGTGCCGCTATTTCGGTGGGCGCGCGATGTAGCGTGCGTGGGTGCGCCGCTCGTGGGCTAACAGGGGTCGGAACGGCAGTGGGTCCGATACTCCCTGTACCGGCGGAACGGCCGTGGTTCCTATCTCGGCTCGGCGACGCCCGTATACGTGGGTGGCGAGCGCCCTCGTTCTGAGTTTATAAATGCCATATAATGTGGCATTATTCTAATCTACGGTGAAATTTTATAATTACAATGCATATTATTCATACATGGGAACTGGTTATTTTTTCCCACACGGCACGGTAGCGACAAGTTGATTACGTTGATCGTCTTGTATTTCGATTCGCCACTGGCCCTCATGCAGAGATTTATTCTTACTTGCATGGTCGCCGTCATAAGTGGCGTCAGTGCCGTGCACACAGCGACCTTTTCGCTTTTTTCGGTACTTGGTTTCGGTACCGAACTGGGTAGAGAGTGTGAGTGTGGTGACTGTTAGGGTTCATTTTTGTTGTTTTGTGGGCAAAACAGTCCTGCCCCTCCGAAAACAAAAACAACAAACCCTGAGAAAAATGAATAACAACAAACAAATTTTTTCTTACTTTGAAAAACAAATTTTTCCAAACCTTTTGTTTGAAAATTTATTATTTATAATTTATTTCGTATTTTAATATAAGCGGCATCTTCGCTGATCGGGTACGAACGTAGATTTCGTTACCCTATTGAACCCGCAGTGAATGGTACCGATTTTGGCAGATCGGGATTTCGGTACCCGCTGACTAAAATATCGCATCACTAGCGTGATGGTAAAATTATGCTTATATACATATATACATATGCTAGCAAATTTTTTGCGAGTAAATGAGAGCTCGCATGGCGTGATGGTCGAAGATTTGCACACATATATATATGTGCGTACTCACGATTTTGCAAAGTCGTGAAAAAGAAACAAAGAAATTCATTGTTCCAATTTTCTCTGCCCTAGCGTAGCAGAAAGAATTGGAACAATTCATTATTTTCTTGTTTCCGGCACGCGTGGGCAGCAGCAGTAGCAGAGGTAAGTAAAAATTGTATATTTCAATTGTCAAATGCATTTAACCTAATTTTTTCTTTTCTTTTCAGATTCATAAAGTATAAATGGTGATGCAACCTCACATTGGAGGATAGCCTGGGCGGCGCATGGACAATGGACGTGGTTTGGTAAGTATATATTAGCGCTGCCCGAAATTCTGTATCGATTCGGTAGCAGCGCAAATTACTTAGGAACCAAAAAAATGTGTGAACATATATGTACATATAGTTTGTATGCAAATATTAATCGTTTTCTTTCTTTTCAGGTCAGGAATCAGTGCCTCGCTATAACTAGACCAAAAGACGTGCCTTTTGCAAACAGTCTCTTCTTTACTGCGTAAAGTGCATCTTCGAAAAAGTTCTTTGCTGCCGATTGAAATAAAAGTTTACTGGAGTGTTTTTTTTTTATGTTTGCTGTTGAATAAAAAGTTGCATATAGATTAATATATGTATATATACTCAACTCTTTAAAAGCCATAAATTTGTGAACTTGAAAGAAAAGCAATTCACATCCAGATTTGGCCAACAAGGTAGCCGAACGTATGGGCATAAAAAGTGGCGGTTGCTCTGTATTCCATAAAACCAATCGAGAGACGATGGTAGAAATTGGTGATTCAGTGCGTGGCAAAGATATTTATATCATACAAACGGGCACCAAAGATGTAAATAATAATATCATGGAATTGCTTATAATGGCATATGATTGTAGAACTTCATCAGCACGTTCAATTGTTGGCGTCATCCCGTATCTGCCATATTCCAAACAATGTAAAATGCGTAAACGTGGTTGTATCGTGTCGAAATTATTGGCGAAGATGCTGTGCACTTCGGGCTTAACGCATTTTATCACTATAGATTTGCATCAAAAAGAGATACAAGGATTTTTCGATATACCAGTTGATAATTTGCGCGCTTCACCATTTCTATTGCTGTCTAAGCTTTATGGAGGGCGAGTAGTTTTTTTTGAGTTTTTATTTTTTTATTTTATTTATTATTTATATTATATTATTAGTTTAGAGAGGAAAAGGGGGTGTGCGGAGCACATATTAAATAGGGAGCCCTTTTCTAATATTTATTTAATTATTATTTTATTTATAAAAATTATTTGGTCTATATAGAACGGGGTGCGGTGCACCTGTTACACCTTGTATGTATTAATTGGGGGCGAGCACTGTTGGCTCTGAGGCATTGCGTGGGATTTGCTTCCTCATTTTCGCTGTGAAAAACCCCCCTTGCACATATTTCATAGGGGCGATATTTAGGGAATAGTAAATTATTTTATTTGAGTTATTTGTTCTATATAGAACGGGGGGTGTGGAGCACCTTTGCACCTTGTATGTATTAATTGGGGGCGAGCACTATTGGCTCTGAGGCATTGCGCGGGATTGGCTTCCTCATTTTCGTTGTGAAAACCCCCCCTTTGGGATTACAAAACATAAACTATATCTTAGGGATATTTCATAAGCTGCTTGGGAATTACAAGAGAGTGCAGCGCAAATGAAATATACGAAATAAATCGTTATAGCTTATGTCGCTTAAACAATTGCAATATATACAGGAGAGTATTCCTGATTATCGTAATTCAGTAATTGTGGCGCGTAATCCCAATAGCGCCAAAAAGGCTGCTTGGAGTTAGCGAAGATATAACTAAACAACACATTGCTGCTATCGAATCTAAAAATCACAAAGATATAGTTCAAATGGACTTCCTTGACACTTACTTCAATAATACCATTAAAACGGTTATGGGTATGCAGTGGTCTCTTAACTTCTGCCTGGAAAGCGAGTTTTTCTTTTTTGTCGACGATGATTACTACGTATCGACGAAGAATTTGCTAAAATTTGTAGGAAATCCAAATTTTATACGGAACCTAACTCAAGTGTTCATTATGTAAATCGTCTAAAGAACTATGTATATGCTGGATTTGCAATACAACCAGTCCCTCATAGACACAAATTTAGTAAATGGTATGTACCTCAAATTGAAATTTGTTTTATTTCACTTTTACACAAGCTGGTAAAATGTTAACATTTTACTTGTTTTTTTTTTTAAGCCGCAAATAGAGTTAGGAAAGCATTTGCCCTTCCATTCATGTATCCCTTTGCGACCTGAAGTAAATCTAGCCAATAAATTTGTTTGAATTTTTGGACCCTAGTAATTTAACCTTTGTAGAAAATAGCCAAAAAGTTTGTTTACTAACATTACTGACGATGGGGCTAAGGGTACAGTGAAACATTTCCACATGCATTGATATGCATTTTCTTACTGCGCAGGAATGTATTACGGCTGTCGAACTACAAAATCGTCACCCACATCCATGTAAATACGATTCTAGTGGTTATTTTGGCTCGAGATTTGTTACAGTATGTGAATAGTCGCGCTTCAAAGAAATAACCCTTAGTCGGTCTAACACCGGCTACGCGGTCCACAGTACTCCTGCGCAGAACGCACCTTTTGCGCCTTTCGGTATACCCTAATCTGTGATTACAACAACCACATGAAATCAGAAAATTTCCAACTTTGATTTCAGATATCTCTTCACTGAGGCAAAAACTCGAAAGTCCGCTTCCGGATTATTGTTACCGGGGTCAAAACGCGTCTTTTGATACCTTGCCCGATAATTTCGGACGTGTTTTAGTAGTTGTCTCCTCAAGGTAACAATTACCAAAATTTACTTCACGTTCGCCATATCCTGGTTTACCTAACGATTTTGTCGGTTATTTATTCATTTCAAAGTATATGTTTTGCTTTTTATATGGATGTCTATACCTCTTGAAACATCCTAATGTCTGTCCTATTTTCAGGTCCGTGAACAAGTGCGGTATTGCGGTGACGGTGAGCGGTAAGCCTCCAGCGCGCCACTAGACAATATGGGATTAGAGCTATATTCGAGATTCCCAGGATAGGGGTGAGAAATTGCATATGTATATTTGTACGTGGGTAACTCGGCCGAGCCTCCATTCATTGGGAGACAAGTTGTCTTCTTTGATGACAACGAGATCCCCACCTTAATATTTTTGTTTCGGATGCTTCCACTTCACTCGTTTTTGAAGTTCGGATAAGTATTCCACTTTCCATCGCCTGCAGAAGGTTTGATGAAGAGCCTTGAGCTTCTGCCACCTATTGATAATGGAGGCAGGGCTCTCATTCACCTCGGTTTTGGCGGAGCCAGGAGATGACTTCCAGTCAGGAAGTGCCCAGGGGTCAAGGGTTCCAGGTCCGCGGGCTCATTTGAGGCTGGACTAAGTGGCCGCGAGTTGAGGCATGCCTCAATCCGGCACAATAGCGTATGGAATTCCTCATGCGTGAATTTATGAGGCGAGGCTAACTTCTTGAAGTGGCTTTTGAAGCTCTTCACGCCCGCCTCCCAGAGTCCCCTCATATGTGGAGCCCCGGCCGAAATGAAATGCCATGTCATGGCTTGATGGCTATACTTGGAGATAGTCTTGTCTCGGGCTTCGGAGATAAATGCTTTAAATTCAGATCTCAAAGATCGTGAAGCGCCGACAAAGTTGGTACCATTGTCGGAGTAAATGTTTCTCGGACATCCTCGTCTAGCGATAAAACGTGAAAACGCTGCTAGAAAGGATGGGGTGCTAAGATCACTGGTCGCCTCCAGATGGATCGCTTTAGCCGTGAAACAAACAAAGAGGCAAACGTAGCCCTTTGATAATCGACATCCTCTACCGCGGTAACTCTTAATGTCGACAGGCCCGGCAAAGTCCACCCCGGTATTGGTAAACGCGCGGGTGAACGTAGTGCGTTCGCAAGGAAGGGTACCCATAAGTTGGATTTGCGCTCTTTTTTTATAAATGGTGCAGACCTTACAGTTATGGATGGTGGCCCTAATCATGTTCTTAACATTCGGAATCCAATATTGGGTGCGGATGAGACGGAGCATTAGCTGGTTTTTCCCATGGAGGGAGATTTGATGTATCATTTGTACAGTCAGACGCGTCAACCTACAATTGTATGGCAGTATGATTGGGTGGCGCTCGTTATAAGCGAGGTCTTGAGACGCTCCAAGACGACCACACGCCTAATAATATCATCTTTGTCGATGAATGGGTTGAGTGGCAATATCTCGCTTTTCCTATCGATTACCTGTCCCTTCTTCAAGTTTACATATTCCTCATTATAATGTTGCTTCTGATAGAGTTTAATCAAGAGTTGCGTAGTGATCTTGATCTCATCGGATGAGATTAGGCACGATTTTTCTTGAAAGGAAGCTTTTGTCTTGGGATGAGTTCTTCGAAAGAATCTCATAATATATGATAGTACCCTCAAAGCCCTCGGTAAATTCGAAAACCGGTCAAGAATCTCGATCTTTTTTTGCGGTGATATTGCGTAGGCCTGCGCTCTCTTTTCCTCCACGGATGTATTATACTCCTTTTCTTGTACTGGCCATTGGGAATTGTCTTCTTGTAGCCAAGAAGGTCCCTGCCACCACAAAGAATTGTTGACCAAATCCGATGCCGGTAGTCCTCTGCTTCCTAAGTCTGCTGGATTCGTTTCCGAGTTGACATGAAGCCAGCCCTTGCTGCCGACTAGGTCGATGATTTTTGTAATCCTGTGTGCGACGAATGTTGACCAGGAACAGGGTGGTTTCCTTATCCATGCCAAAACGATGGTGGAATCCGTCCATAGATACTGTTTCACTGGTCCCAGTTTGATGTTTCGGAATATTGATTCCATCATCTCCGCTAACAGTACTGCTCCGCAAAGTTCCAAACGCGGAAGTGAGATGGTCTTTACTGGTGCTACTCTGGTTTTGGCCAGAAGTAGATTTACGAAGATATCATCATTCCTTTTGACTCGCATGTAGACAGCTGCAGCGTATGCCTTTTCCGAAGCATCGCAGAATCCATGTATTTCGACATCATCATCTGGTGAAAAGTTTACCCATCGTGGTATCTTTATGTTGTCGATTTCGTGGTATTGATATCTGAAGTTTTGCCATCGTTCTAATGTATTGGACGAAACTGGTTCATCCCAATCGGTGCCCTCTAACCAGATGTTCTGCATCAAAATTTTGGCCACAATGACCATTGGTGCAAGCCATCCTAAAGGGTCGAAGAGTCTGGCGATGGCGGATAGAATCGCTCGCTTTGTTAACTTTTCACTTTCTTCTAGTGACCCTGCTTTAAAGTAAAACAGGTCTGAATGGGCATTCCATCTTATGCCCAATGCCTTAACGGTGCTGGTATCTTCGAAAGTCCTCGGTCAGCCGATTCGATATTGGGATGTCGTTGAGAATTTCCTCAGCATTCGAAGTCCATTTTCGTAGTGGGAAGCCCGCGGAGAGTAAGACTTGTCGAATCTCATTCCTCGCGTTAATGGCCGATGCGAGTGTGTGTCCCCCCGCTAGTACGTCATCTACGTACATGCCTTCCCTAAGTATGATAGATGCTGTAGGGTGAGAACTCTCTACTTCATCTGCTAGTTGTAAAAGGGTTCTAATTGCCAGATAAGGTGCGAAATTAACCCCGAAAGTGACCGTTTTCAACTCGTAAAGGCTTATGGGCTCCTGAGGCGATGTTCGATAAATAATCCGTTGGAATTTGACGTGATCATCGCTCATCCAAATTTGCCTATACATCTTTTCGATGTCACTATTGAAAACGTACCGATACAGTCTCCATCGCAGTATAAGTACTCGAAAATCTGATTGTAGTACTGGGCCTGGCAGGAGAATGTCGTTCAAACTTGTGCCATTTGCCGTTGGGCTCGACGCATTGAATACGACGCTTACCTTAGTGGTGGTACTCTCCGCCTTTACTACGGCGTGATGGGGCAAAAAGTAATTGTCCGCCGAATCGGCTGGTACAATGGCAGTAACTTTTCGCATATGCCCTAATGTCTCGTATTCAGACAGGACCCTCATATATTCGATGCCTAATTCTGGGTTCTTTGCTAAACGCGTTTCGTTTCTAAAAAATTGTGAACACGCCCGCCTAAGAGACCCTCCTATGTTTATCTGATCTGGGTAGTCCTGTCTGAATGGTAGAGAGACGACATATCTCCCATCCTCTCTACGACTCGTAGTTTCTCTATATAAATCTTCGCAGTACTTGTCATCTGCGTTTGGGCTTTTATTTCTTGGAAGATTTTCCAACTCCCAGAATGCGGTCAGCTGTTTGTCCAAAGCAACTTCGCTGTCTATATTTCTGGTTGGATTCGGTGCTTCTATGCGCCCGGTTAATATCCAACCGAACACCGTTTCTTGGGCGAGAAGTGTACTAAGTACATTCTTTTTCAGCCCACTCAATATAATTTGCGGATATACGTCTCCGCCAAGTATAATATCAACTTCCTCGTTGATGTAGAATCGCTTATCTGCCAAGACTAAGTCTGGGAAAGCCTGCATAGTCGTAGCATCGATATGGCAGGATGGCAGATTCCCAGTTAGTTTGGCTAGAATGAGAACTGATGTTGTTAGGCTGAAGCAAGGGCCCACTGGTGAACGGAGTTCAATATTGGAGGCCTCCTTGACTTGAGCGGACACGGCATTAGTGATGCCCGAAACTTGAGCATGCATCCTTTTTGCCGGTAAATTGATTCTGCGTTTGAGTCGTTCTGTCATAAACGAGCACTCTGAACCCGAATCAATCAGTGCTCTTGCTGGGAAGCATGTACCATTATGGTGAATGTTTACTCGAGCTGTCCCTAGCAGCACACCTGCGCTTGAATGCACATGGCAGGATTTAACGTTTCTGTTTATGGCCGAAACAGATTTTTCAGCTTCCCGTCTCTCTTGTGCCTGTTTTGAAGTTGAGGCAGCATTATCAGCATGATACTGATTAGGGCTGGTGGTTGCCTGCGTCTGAAGAGACTCCGCATGCAGGAGCGTATTATGTCGAGAGTGGCACTTGTTGCAGTCATAAGAACTGGTGCACTTCGACACAGTATGTCCTGGGGATAGGCAGTTCAAACAGCCCTTGGTGGATTTGACAAAGTTAATTCTCTCCACCGGAGTACTTTGCGACTTTTGCACTTTCGAAGAACTCCCTATGAACCCAGACACTGTTTCGAGTGTGTGGAAGCGGTTGGACAAAAATTTGTCCATATCCTCCCACTTAGATATTTCCACTTTGTGGTCTATGCTTTGCTCCCATAGACCAAGCGTACTCTCCGGCAATTTCGTCGAACACGTATACGTTATAATTGCATCCCAGTTCGAAGTGTCAATTTTATGACTTCGCAGGGACGAGAGGCAATTATTTATTTCGCGCTGAAGGGTTTTAATCGCGCTACCACATTGACTCTCTACCTTTTTCAAGTTAAATAAAATTTGGAGTTGCGAGTTTACTAGGATACGTTTGTTTTCGTATCTCTCGCATAAATTTCTCCAGGCCGTATCAAATCCCTCATTCGTGAGCGGACATTTTTTCACAATATCTTTTGCCTCACCTTGTGTCTTATTGTTCAGATGGAACAATTTCTCCACTGGTGTTAGGCGTTTATTTAAGATATATATGGCCGTGAACATGTCACGAAATGTTGGCCATGACAGATAATCGCCCTTGAAAACTTCAGTATCACATGGAGGCAGGCGGATACTGTGTTCAAATTCGGGCTTTTCTTCAGATTTATTTTCTGGTTTGTTGTACGTCGCTTGGCGTGTAGCCATATCTGACATGCAGCGTAAATATACTGCATATGATCTCTTATATTTCTGTTTGACAGAAACTATACCACTGGCCTCTAACTTATCTGAATTAAGTAAGTCGTCATAAGCCGTTCTGGTTTCCCTCCATATTGCTTTCAAATCCTGTTGTTGAAGCCCAAGAGTGTACTTGCTGTGGACTGAATCCTCTAATTCATTGTAGTCTGATTCGAATTCAAAAATCGAATCAGCCAGCCTAATGAAACTTTCCATATTTTGGACTTAGAGGATCTGTAGAATCAAAACAAAACCGCAAAAATATAGCTGAAGGTACGATGAAATGCTCAGCCGTACAAGATAAATGCTGAATAGAAAAGGTAAAGGCAGTATTTTACCCAGGAAAATCAAAAAAACCCACCTCAATAAAATTTCAATCAACTCAATTAATGTATATACTACTTCAATTATATTTATTTATAATTAATTTTATTCATATATTGCAGACTTGGCCGATTTGTCTGACGAATATTTTGTTTGCTACAGAAGCAAAAATTTAAACAAAAACTCTGTGACTTACTCGCCACCCACGCGTATACGGGGAATATGTATATAAATATGTGTATGTGTTGCCGCAATAACGAAATACACAACAAAACACAGATAAAGTGCGCGGTGTATCAAACGAGCGAAAGTGAATATTAAATGAAAAAAATGTGAAAACCAAAGAAAAGTGCTATAAAAATAATGAATTTTATAAGAAAATAATAAACTAGCCTTCGATTAAAATTGTGTTCTGTATATTACGAAAAAAACAAGTGGAAAACACAAAAACAAACTGAAGATCGAAAGGCTAAGTGAACTTATTGTGAAAATGAGGTTATGTTACCTCTTGCCTTGCGCTGTGTCCAAAAAACCTTCCCACTGGTGGGGGGATAATCCGGATAGTTACAAGGATTTTTAAGCGTTTAATTTAATTTAAAATTTAAAGAAAAATAAAGCACTTAACTGAACAAAAAAAATCACTATTGTTAAATATTCACTAAACGCACTTACGTTTGATTACACTCGCGGGCGGCACTTTTATACAATTGTATGCAACACAAAAAAAAACTAAGTGGCAAGAAATATACAACTTACGTGCTTTGATGTGGTGATTGGCCGAACTGAATTTGTTGTAAAGGGTGTTTTTTTTAGGGGTATAGAACTTCGAATTGGAATAAAACACAAGAAAATCGTTTAAATATGATTTCGGGCATGTGGCCGCCGCGGCTGGCTCGAATAAAGCCAATTCTACAGGTCCAATTTTCAACCACTTTTTCGAGCATATGGGGCCGTATGTCGGCAATAACGCCACGAATGTTGGCTGCCAATTCCCCTAACGTTTCTGGTTTGTTGGTGTAGACGAGCGACTTCACATATCCCCAAAGAAAATAATCCAATGGTGTCAAATCACACGACCTTGGTGGCCAATTGACAGGTCCATTCCGCGAAATTATGCGCTCATCGAATGTTTCCTTCAATAAATCGATTGTGACGTGCGCTGTGTGGCATGTAGCGCCGTCTTGTTGGAACCACAACTCATCCACATTCATGCCATCCAATTCGGGAACAAAATAGTCGGTTATCATGGCTCTATACCGGTCTCCATTAACGGTAGCTGCCTCTCCAGCATTATTGCGGAAGAAGTATGGCCCAATGTCTCCACCAGCCCATAGAGCACACCAACCAGTCAGTTTTTGTGGATGTAATGGCGTTTCAAGGGTCTCATGTGGATTCTCTTCACTCCAAATGCGGCAATTTTGCTTGTTGACGTAGCCATTCAACCAAAAATGAGCCTCATCACTGAACAAAATTTTGCGATGAAAATCAGCATCGAAATCAATCTCATTTTCGGCCCATACACAAAAATCACGACGCATTGCATGGTCTCGCGGCTTTAATTCTTGCACAAGCTGGATCTTGTAAGGTCGCAAGCCAAGATCTTTGCGCAAAATCTTCCATAAAGTTGATGGACAAAGCTCCAATTGCTGTGCACGGTGGCGAATCGATTCATTCGGGTCCTCTTCAACACTTTGCTCTACAGCGGCAATTGTTTCTTCGGTGCGCACTGTTCGACGTCTCTGCGGATGCGTATTATCACATAGAGTAAACGTAGTGCGAAAACGATCCATGGTTAACCGAATTAATTGCTCTTGCATAGACCAAGCGTACTCTCCGGCAATTTCGTCGAACACGTATACGTTATAATTGCATCCCAGTTCGAAGTGTCAATTTTATGACTTCGCAGGGACGAGAGGCAATTATTTATTTCGCGCTGAAGGGTTTTAATCGCGCTACCACATTGACTCTCTACCTTTTTCAAGTTAAATAAAATTTGGAGTTGCGAGTTTACTAGGATACGTTTGTTTTCGTATCTCTCGCATAAATTTCTCCAGGCCGTATCAAATCCCTCATTCGTGAGCGGACATTTTTTCACAATATCTTTTGCCTCACCTTGTGTCTTATTGTTCAGATGGAACAATTTCTCCACTGGTGTTAGGCGTTTATTTAAGATATATATGGCCGTGAACATGTCACGAAATGTTGGCCATGACAGATAATCGCCCTTGAAAACTTCAGTATCACATGGAGGCAGGCGGATACTGTGTTCAAATTCGGGCTTTTCTTCAGATTTATTTTCTGGTTTGTTGTACGTCGCTTGGCGTGTAGCCATATCTGACATGCAGCGTAAATATACTGCATATGATCTCTTATATTTCTGTTTGACAGAAACTATACCACTGGCCTCTAACTTATCTGAATTAAGTAAGTCGTCATAAGCCGTTCTGGTTTCCCTCCATATTGCTTTCAAATCCTGTTGTTGAAGCCCAAGAGTGTACTTGCTGTGGACTGAATCCTCTAATTCATTGTAGTCTGATTCGAATTCAAAAATCGAATCAGCCAGCCTAATGAAACTTTCCATATTTTGGACTTAGAGGATCTGTAGAATCAAAACAAAACCGCAAAAATATAGCTGAAGGTACGATGAAATGCTCAGCCGTACAAGATAAATGCTGAATAGAAAAGGTAAAGGCAGTATTTTACCCAGGAAAATCAAAAAAACCCACCTCAATAAAATTTCAATCAACTCAATTAATGTATATACTACTTCAATTATATTTATTTATAATTAATTTTATTCATATATTGCAGACTTGGCCGATTTGTCTGACGAATATTTTGTTTGCTACAGAAGCAAAAATTTAAACAAAAACTCTGTGACTTACTCGCCACCCACGCGTATACGGGGAATATGTATATAAATATGTGTATGTGTTGCCGCAATAACGAAATACACAACAAAACACAGATAAAGTGCGCGGTGTATCAAACGAGCGAAAGTGAATATTAAATGAAAAAAATGTGAAAACCAAAGAAAAGTGCTATAAAAATAATGAATTTTATAAGAAAATAATAAACTAGCCTTCGATTAAAATTGTGTTCTGTATATTACGAAAAAAACAAGTGGAAAACACAAAAACAAACTGAAGATCGAAAGGCTAAGTGAACTTATTGTGAAAATGAGGTTATGTTACCTCTTGCCTTGCGCTGTGTCCAAAAAACCTTCCCACTGGTGGGGGGATAATCCGGATAGTTACAAGGATTTTTAAGCGTTTAATTTAATTTAAAATTTAAAGAAAAATAAAGCACTTAACTGAACAAAAAAAATCACTATTGTTAAATATTCACTAAACGCACTTACGTTTGATTACACTCGCCGGCGGCACTTTTATACAATTGTATGCAACACAAAAAAAAACTAAGTGGCAAGAAATATACAACTTACGTGCTTTGATGTGGTGATTGGCCGAACTGAATTTGTTGTAAAGGGTGTTTTTTTTAGGGGTATAGAACTTCGAATTGGAATAAAACACAAGAAAATCGTTTAAATATGATTTCGGGCATGTGGCCGCCGCGGCTGGCTCGAATAAAGCCAATTCTACAGGTCCAATTTTCAACCACTTTTTCGAGCATATGGGGCCGTATGTCGGCAATAACGCCACGAATGTTGGCTTCCAATTCCCCTAACGTTTCTGGTTTGTTGGTGTAGACGAGCGACTTCACATATCCCCAAAGAAAATAATCCAATGGTGTCAAATCACACGACCTTGGTGGCCAATTGACAGGTCCATTCCGCGAAATTATGCGCTCATCGAATGTTTCCTTCAATAAATCGATTGTGACGTGCGCTGTGTGGCATGTAGCGCCGTCTTGTTGGAACCACAACTCATCCACATTCATGCCATCCAATTCGGGAACAAAATAGTCGGTTATCATGGCTCTATACCGGTCTCCATTAACGGTAGCTGCCTCTCCAGCATTATTGCGGAAGAAGTATGGCCCAATGACTCCACCAGCCCATAGAGCACACCAAACAGTCAGTTTTTGTGGATGTAATGGCGTTTCAAGGGTCTCATGTGGATTCTCTTCACTCCAAATGCGGCAATTTTGCTTGTTGACGTAGCCATTCAACCAAAAATGAGCCTCATCACTGAACAAAATTTTGCGATGAAAATCAGCATCGAAATCAATCTCATTTTCGGCCCATACACAAAAATCACGACGCATTGCATGGTCTCGCGGCTTTAATTCTTGCACAAGCTGGATCTTGTAAGGTCGCAAGCCAAGATCTTTGCGCAAAATCTTCCATAAAGTTGATGGACAAAGCTCCAATTGCTGTGCACGGTGGCGAATCGATTCATTCGGGTCCTCTTCAACACTTTGCTCTACAGCGGCAATTGTTTCTTCGGTGCGCACTGTTCGACGTCTCTGCGGATGCGTATTATCACATAGAGTAAACGTAGTGCGAAAACGATCCATGGTTAACCGAATTAATTGCTCTGATGGACGATTATGTCGACCATAAAATGGACGGAGCTCACGGTAAACTTCGCGAACTGAACCATTATTTTCGAAATAAATTTGCACGATTTGCAAGCGTTGTTCTTTTGTCAACCTGTTCATGATGAAATGGCAAACCAAACTGAACATAAATGACATTAGAGTTGCCAGATTTGACCACAAAATGCCAGTTTTATCTCTATTCGAAAAACAAACCTGTAAAAAAAACACCCTTTATATACGAGTTTGTTTGTGTTGTTGGTTGTGGTATGTGGCAGAGTTGTTTGTTGTGGTATGTGGCAGAGTTATTTGTTGTTGTTTGCGATGATATTGCGGCAGTGCGTGAAATATTGAGGTTTCTTATGGCAGCTTCTAGTATTGACCCAATTATAGTTGTTTAATATAATTTCTCCAATTTTTGTTGTGGACTGTATGCTGGTTTCTCTAGACGGGGAGATGGACCATGAACAAAAGTCGACAAGGGTGCTTCGCTGGAGCGGCCGTGGCTCAAAAGCACCGCGGTCGATTTGTGATTGTGTTGAGAGAAAATAAATAAGAAAAAACGAGAATTCTCGTTATAAAAAAGTGGCCGTATATTAATATAAAATATAATTCTAAGCAATGAGTTTACCTTGACGAATAAGTGATGCGGTCGAAAAATCCTGGGCTGGCCGTGATGTGGTCGTGTCGACTGTCTCTGGAAAAGTAGACGGTTTTGCAATCGAGGACAACCGTTGAACCTGAAAATTATCCTCCGGTTTTAAGGGGAGGTGAACCCATACATGCACACCCCCATGCATGTATATGTGTGCTGACAAAACACGAATATGCATGCATGCCCACACAGGTGGGTGGGTTGGTGTTAGTGATTGGAAGGGCGCAAAAGTTACATTAGGGTGGCACATTTTTTAAGACTTTAGGCATCTCGCCTAAACACACGCATTTCATTCAGTGTAAATATAATATGAGTCTGTCTCATCTATCATCACTAATAGCTGTATTCTGTAAGTCTGTCTCATCTAACATGACTAAATTTGAGATTTTTCATTAGAGACAATTTTTGTGACTTCAGATGATTTCAGTATTCTGCAAGAGAACAGACTTGCATACATCTTAAGTACAGCATTTGGCAGGACATATATACATATCGCGATAGCCCAGGTAGTAAGGGTCTCTAGCACAAGGTGTGAGACGCAGGTTCAGATCCAGGATCGCGGACAATTTATTATTATTTCTAAAATTTATTTTTCTTAATTACATATACTTTTTTTTAAATATATAAATCATTCTAACTTAGCATTAATATTTTTTCCATTCGTTTTATTTTTCTGTTTGTGACCTGCCCAGAACCAGCTGCCTCTTTTTTTGAGACTAGAGATGTGAGACAGCTTACTGAATACCAAATTGTATCAAAATTTAAATTGACCACAAAATGTCTCTATTAGTGATTAGATACTGCTCACAGAATTCACTTATAAACCATCAATTCGCGGGTAGGTAAATCACCACTGGAGAAATTTGCGTTTCAATCGCTAGTTTTAAGGCTATTAGCAATTTTGTTTTTATTAAATATTCATAAGTAAAACATTTTCGTAACTCCGACTATAATTTTTCATGTAATTAAACTATTAAAACACAGTAAATTCAAGCATTTAACACGAAGGTCCGTGGGGAATTACTTGCCATCGATTTGCCAGCGTCGACTGTTATACTGTCTGTCTTTTTAAAAGTTGGGGGTTCCGGGCCCCCTAGGAACCGTTACTATTCGATATTTTTTTATCTTATATAACTCTGAGTATACTTGACCTATACTTATGATACTTGGTACACTGGTATAGAAATTTATGTACAATATGGGTACTTCGATATATTTATCGTTAGATGAGTTTTCGGTCAAAGTGACCTTCCAAAAAAATCTTAAAATTTTCGTGCAAATGAGTTATCGGTAAAAATGTGATTCCCATGAACCCTAGAAATATGCGTACAATATGTATGTCAATCGAAACGATAAGGACACAGGTTTCATTTGAACCTTGCCATACTTTAATATATATATCGATAGCTGATATATTCAACGATGAACAATGAGTTTGGTGTACAATCTGGAAATTAGTGTTCATTGGTATATATTTATCGGGAAATGAGTTATCGGTCAAAATTACGTTCCCATAAAACCTTGAAATTGGTGTACAGTATGGGTGTCAAACGAAAGGGGAAGAACACAGGTTTCGTTTGGACTTGGCCATATTTCGATACATTTATCGATAAATGAGTTATCAGTTAAAAGGTTGCTCCCAGATGGAGATATGGCAAGGGTCTACATATTAAAAGCAAAGGTAACTTTATCTCCTTCAGAATTGCCCAAGTATGAAGATGTGTGCTTAACCCGTCGAACTGTAAGCAGACGAGTAGATCAAATGGCTGAAAGTACGGAGTCTCAGCTTAAAGACCGTATAAAATCATTCACAGTCATTTCTTTGGCAATTGACGAGAGTGCAGACATATCCGGCATTGGACAATTGGCTATATTTATTACTAGGAGTTGACGCACAACTTAATATAACCGAAGAACCGATATTATTCAAATGGCAGGGACAACTAGAGGTGAAGATATATATTTCAATGTGTCAATGTATCTGCTGGGCGTATGACTATATCATCGCGGAGAGTAGTTTGCTTTGCTAGAGTTGGCGCAAAATGCATGACCGGATCAAAGCCAGGGCCCTCACTTTGTAGTTCTATTCGAAAGAAAATTTGTTCGCTTTCGAGTGATTCGTTCTCTGTAAGAAATTTTCGAGTAGAACACATTCGTTGTTCGAGTTCATTTTGTTCCCTTCGGATTTGATTTATCGTCCATTCGATTGTAGACAATTTGGTACTCACTATTTCGAAAACATATGCCAAAATGGTCGGAAGTTAGAAAATGCTATTGGACAACAATTTAGTAAACGGAAATCCACAAAAATTGATTTTTTTATGATTATAATAAAACAATTCGTATTTTTTACATCAAGAAATCATTTTTACCTCAGAAAGAGTTAAGCAGTTTGGTAAAAAATTTACCAAAAGAAAATTTTTAGATTAGAAGTATTTATCTATTTAAAAAATATAATTTTATTTAATAAAAACAAAATAAAAAAATATAAATTACTTGTGCAAGCACTTGCGTTCGAACCCGCGATCACACGCGACATGTAAAAGTGCTCTGCCTAATACTACACTTGAGATTTATGCAATGTGCTTTTATATTTTGCTTTGCGTTTCACATTTGTGAAACAGTGATGCCTACTATTATGGAATATTTTCTAAAGTAAATTCTAACGAACTACAGAGTAGCTATGTACATTAGAATCGCTTTTTGCTTTCGAGTAGAACAGTCTTTCGAATAAAACTACAGAGTAAGGGCCCAGGCCTTATTGCCAGACCTCGGCAAAAGCTTGTAAGTGAGAATATAACCGATAATTTCGTGGTAATACACTGTTCTTTTTACATCAAGAGGCGCTTTGTGGATGTCGTGTGCCAACTAATTACGTACTCATGGATTGAATCATCACCAGTTCAGAGACTTAAGAACTTGCAGAAAGCAAAAATACAGACATTTCATATTATAGCAAGGGGCGCTGGTGAAGTTGTGGCGCAGCTTTAAATCGTTTTTTTGAGTTGCGAAAATATCTTTATGTTTATTAGCTAGGTATCTACATAATTAAGTTGTAAGTCGATCACATTAAACGGAACGATTTCTTGAGCTACACGGCTAATAATTTGAACCTTAATTTTAAATCATTCATTGGTTGACAAAAACAGACGATGTTCCTTCTAGAGATGCTATTTTTAGATAGAATAAGGCGAATATCGATTAAGAAAGGTGTAGACACATGTCCCACTGACAGGCCCGCCGAGAGGGCGCGGTAAGGGTGGGATTCCCACCGGGCCCGGAGTTCCTAGGGGGGCCCGGATTTCAGTCCAAATCTCAAAATTTAGGAAAAATTTAATATATACCTTTACAACTGTAGTATGTAACTTTGTATATGCATGCAAGTTAACGCCACCATTCACCCATAGCACTTACCCGCCAAGTAAACAAATGTAGCTTTATTAAGCCACTTAGGCACATGAGTCAAATATGCTTTTGCCACTCCGGAAATTAGTGACCACACATTTCTAAACAGGAAGAGTTAAAGTAAATAATAGCTGAAATATTCTAAGCTCCACATTGCTAACCTAAACAGAAACATTTAATGTAAATAATATCTCAAATATCATAATCACGTCTTTACTTAGAACTTAAGCACAAAACAATTGTATGTAGTGGTAAGTAAATAAGTTATAAATAGAGAATATGAATAAAGTTGAATCAGATTTTATCGAACCACCAGGCAAAGCGGTCTTTTTTAAAAACCCCTCGCGACTCGTGCGAAAGTTAAGTGGCGATCTTGCCAGGAGACAGAAGTCTCTCGAAATAAAAAGTTCCGGTAACGTTTAAAAAAGAGACAAAAATCTCCACGTTCAATGGAACATAAAAACAAGTATCCTAAATAATAGGAGAAAAGTGAAAACAAACCATAAACGTGTAAAATCGTGACAACCTAACATAAAAACAAGTATCCTAAATAATAGGAGAAAAGTAAAAACAAAAAACGAGATTAGCAGTAATACTCAAGGGAAGAAGTCAATAAACAGTGGTGAGACCAGCAGAACAGGTTTAAAAATACAAAGGACGCATTCAAAAACGAGGAGAAAGGTGGTAAAAACCTGAAGATAAACATAGTTAAGTACAAATCGGTATATGTATAATATTATTGAACTTTAAATTTTTTTTATTTAATATTAATGGGAAATAGTCCCTCCAGCTTAGGATATAAGAAATTATACTATTGTACCAAGTGTAGGGATAGTCACAATAGTGGGAAGTGCCCAAAAAGAAATTTTTTAAAGAAAGAATAGAATAAACTGGAAAATATAGTAAAAAGTTTTCCGCAATGGCCTTAAATAATAATAATTCAGTAAATATGGATGTTGTAAGCAGGCTTATAGCGGCCAACACCGGATCATTGAAAACGGAACTGGAACAAGTGAGGCTCCAGCTTCAAAGATTAAATGGTCCAAATAATGTGACTGAGTACTCGGTCGAGAGCATTGATTCTAATATTCATTGTGAGGAGAGTTTGGATGTCATCAAATCTCTACCTGAATTTAAGGGAAAAATTAATAATTATGTTAGCTGGAGCGAGGCCGCCAATAATTCAATGAGTCTCTACGCTAGGGGCAGTAAAAAATATTTCGCTGCCTTAACGATCCTGCGAAATAAAATAACACAAGACGCGAATGACATACTAACAAACCATGGCACTGTCCTAAACTTCGACGCCATTTTAAGTCGTCTGGACTTTGCCTATGCCGATAAGAGGCCCTGCCATATAATAGAGCAGGAAATGAGCATTTTGAGACAGGGTTCTAGGACCTTGATAGAGTTCTACAATGAAGTAAATAAAAAATTAACTTTGTTAATCAATAAAACTATTATGACGCATGGCACAAACTCGGCCATAACTAAAGAACTAAACATTAAAAATAGGGACACAGCCCTTTGAACTTTTATAACTGGTCTTAACGATCCTTTGGACCAGATTCTGTTTACATTAGCACCAAGGGATTTGCCAAATGCCCTTGCAAAGGCGCAGGTATATGTATAATGCGAGCACAATTTGCTTTCCACTTTTCTAAAAACAACCAAACAATAGCTTCACGAGGTCCTACACAGGGGAACCAAAGGACCTCGAACTTCCAAAACAATTTAAGGTATCCAACAAGGATATCACATACATATGGAGCAAACCTAAATCGTCCAGAACCAATGGACGTTGATCCATCGGTACAGGTATTGAACAGACCTGGCCTGATGCAATCAAACAACCCACAAATAAGGGCTAATAGGGGTAATTTCCAGGGTAATACCCAATCAAATGGTGTACCCAAAAGGACAAACGATAGTGCGCAATTCAGCACTCAACTCCAGCGAAAGGTGCAACGGGTTAATAATATCAACGAAAACCATTTTTTAGGCTAAACTCCGATTTGCCCTATATTGTTAAATCGGATAAAAAAACGGGGCGAATATTTCGGATATTGATAGATACGGGGGCAACAAGTTCATATATACGGGCGGGAATATATACTAACAAAAACATTTTAGCAATTAAGAAGAGGGTAAGGACCATTAATGGTTCGACCATCATACAATACTTCCATAATGTCAAGTTGCTTAGGGTTCAGGAACGATTTTATGAGATTGATAATTTAGAGAGTGATCTCTTAATTGGAATGAATTTCTTAAATGGAATCGGAACCAAAATTGATATCCCAAATCGAGTGTTGATATATGGGTATAATCAAAAAGAAAAAATACACTTTCTTGAGGATTTAAATAAATTAAACCCCTTGGGACAAAATAGTCCTAAGGCGCCTGCCGATGATAATACCGGCCTATTAGAAGAAAAATGTAATGAATGTGAAAATTTAAACCCCATGGGATTCGGAAATCCTAATGAAAGTGAATTCGAGTGTGATTATATCGACTTTGAATGCGTTCGTTCCTTTGTTATTGTGACGAATTCGATGATTCCTTGATTATCAATCCTGGGATCGATCACTATAAAGTCAAATAAACACACGCACAGATATTGTAACTAATAGCTAGTTTTATTTAGTAACAAACGCAATACAAATTTAGGAGTTTGGTAACTTCACAGTAGTACACTGAACAACACTTGAAAATAAACTGATCAACCTGCCTTGCTTGGTCACTACCTTATATAGTCCAACAGGGTGCTACCCCTCGCACATAGAATTTTCTTGGTTGTTCGCTCTTCGTGTTGTCGAAGGGTCGGTGTTATTTAATGACATCTCCTCTTTTGCCTTGTATTCGCAAACATTCGCGCCATCTCTCTTCCTCTTCCTTGGTACACGTTTGCATGCATAAGCGTAGCCATCGTCATCTCTGTTGTTTTTAACAAGTGTTGGGAGTCTTATTGAGTTAGGGATGGTACATGCTTGAGAATAATCGCCACACTTCCCTCAACCTAAGTCTAAACGTCCCGATCAGACACATTGCCCAAACCAAGCTATGCTAGCCTTTCCTGATGGACTACCTTTATCTTATTATTTGGCCTCCCAACAGTTTTTATGTGATAGACAACATCGTTTATCCGTTTTATGACTTTGTGTGGGCCTTCCCAATTACACTGCAATTTCGCGGACGAACCTTTCTTACGTTGTGGGTTGTAGCAGCGCTAAGTCTCCATCCATAAAACCTTCTGAATTTATTGCTTGGCCGTACCTGGCTTTCACTTTATCACCCATTATCTTGGTCCGTTGTCTCACAAGGTCGTGTATTTCTCTCATTTCTTCTTCCGAGACGTTAGTCGATTTCCGAGCATTTATTACTGCATTAGCATTTATCCCAAACTTCAAGATTCCTTTCCATTCTCTCATGCCCAGTGCACTGTTTCACTTTATCCACTAAGTTGCGTTGCTTCCTCGGACCATGACCACCAGATATTCGTCTTTTATTCTCAGCACACTTTGCACACTCAGTAATCCATTCCCTTACAGATTGTCTGCAGCAAATCTAATAGAACCACCGCTTTACCTCCAGCAGCGTTTTCTTTGTGCCCATGTGCTTTCCATCTGAACAACTATGCGAGGCTTTTATAACATCTGGAACTCTTGCTTGGGGAACAACAATAAGTGCTCGATGATACTGGCTATCTTCACTTTCCCATATCCGATCCAAACAACCAGGTATTAGCTTTAACCTACTCCATTGTGCCCAGTATGATTTTCCAAAGCGAATCTCTGTGACCATCTCTTCTCTTCTTGGCTGTTTCTATCCCTTCAGTCCTTTTAACACACGTGCCAAATCTGGATCTTCCTCCTGGCCTTGCCGAATTCTCTTCTGGAGGCACCTGTCCATGAAAGCCAATTGTCCTCTGCCTTACAAGGCTCCTGCTGCTCCATCTCCAAGATTACTTCCTTAGTGCTATAGCCACTATTGTGTCCAAAGATCAGAGGTACGTCTTGGCCGTTGTAAGTCATAACCCTGTTCCTTACGGTGATGTGAATGTCTCTCTCAGCCAAGAAATCAACGCCAGTGATGACTTCGTCGACAATATTCGCTACTAAGAAGTTGTGATACGTAGCCACATTTCCAATCACAACCCTTGCATGTCACTTTTTCCAGGACTTGCTTGTTGTCACCAGTTACTGTCCACACTTTAGCTTTCCGCAATGGTCTCACCTTTCCGCTGACCAAGTCCCTCCGAATGACGGAATGTGATGCACCAGTATCGACAGTCCGCAAGCGCTCTTTCTCTTCCACGTACCCTTCAACAGTAGCATTACTCACTTTCCGTCCGAGTTGTGACGTAGATATTATGGGGCATTCATCTTGCTCATCCTCTCTAGCTTTGCGTTTACGCCCGCTTGAATTGCTTGGATTACTGGAGCCAGTGACGCTATGTGACCTGGTTTCCCACACTTGAAGCATCTGATGGCACCATCACTTCTCTGTACTACTTTCATTTTGCCTACCCAAGCCGGAGTTTGCACTTCTATGCGCTGAGCTTTGTATGCAGGCTGACTCAAAAGCGGTGTTGTTTCTTGCGTCAGAGCATGTGATACCGTCTCAGCGAATGTCCTTTTGGGGTTTGCATATGCGGCCCGCTTCGTCTCCACATCACGTATTCCATTTATGAAACACTGGATTTTCACCTTTCTATGTACTCTACAAGTGCGTCTTCGTTTGCTAGGTGAGCCAAACTCATGTCCGATGGGAATTCCCGCAAAGTCTCATAAGTCTTCTGGAAGCGATTCTGCAGCTCTATTTGGTATATCGCCTTCCGACTTTCGCTACCATATCGTCTCTCAACTGCACCCATCAATGCTTCATAATTGTTCCGTTCTCCGTCAGGAATAGTCTGCAAGATTTCAGCTACAGGACCTTTCAATGCCACGAATAGTGCAGCAACTTTGTCTTCCGTGCCCCAATTAGTCACAGCTGCCGTCTTCTGAAACTGTAGCTTGAATACCTGGAAAGGAACAGACCCATCAAAAGATGAGGTTCTTACCTTGGGAATACTCGTTGAAGCAGTTGGACGATTTAGTTGCCATTCCTGGATGCGACCTCTCAAAGCATCCACCTCAGCCTCAGTTTTGTCCTGCCATGGATCAATTTTTGCATCTTGTACTTCTAGTTTTGACGTAGCTCTCTCCTCCTCTGATTCCAACTGCGAAGACATTTGTGCCACCTGGATATACGCTCTTCTTGTGTTTCCAATTTTCACGACATTCGCGTCTCCTGCTCTTGCAGTTGAGCTGAGATGTGTGGTTTCTGTTCTTCTAGTTGAGCCGAAATATGAGATACCATGTGTGTCTTTTGTTCTTCCAGCTGAGATGCCATGCTAGTTTTTTGTTCTTCCAATTTGGTCGACATCTGAGTCAATACAGCCAATATCATGTTTGTGTTCACACTTCCCACTGGAATCGTAGACTCCTTCTTCTTCTCAATTTTTGTCGATGGCTCTTCCACAAGATGAAACACATAATCTTCAACGTTAATTCCTTCCGGTTCCATAGCCTCTCGCAATCGTGGCTGTAGCTCTGATTTATTTCCTGTTGTATTTAATCCACGTTGTTCCAGCTCATTTTTGAGCTACTGGATCTTTAATTCGTTCAACTTCGCCATGTCTATGTTATCCTTATAATCAGTGGTATTTATTTAACAATACCTCTTCTGACACCAATTGTGACGAATTCGATGATTCCTTGATTATTAATCCTGAGTTCGATCACTATGAAGTCAAATAAACACACACACAGATATTGTAACTAATAGCTAGTTTTATTTAGTAATAAACGCAATACAAATTTAAGAGTTTGGTAACTTCACAGTAGTTCACTGAACAACGCTTGAAAATAAATTGATCAACCTGCCTTGCTTGGTCACTGCCTTACATAGTCCAACAGGGTCCTACCCCACGCACCTAGAAGTTTCTTGGTTGTTCGCTCTTCGTGTTCTCCAAGGGTCGATGTTATTTATTGACATCTCCTCTTTGCCTCTACATTCGTGCCATCTCTCTTCCTCTTCCTTGGTACACGCTTGCATGCATAAGCGTAGCCATCGTCATCTCTGTTGTGTTTGACTAGTGCTGGGAGTGCTATTGAGCTAGGGATGGCCCATGCTTGAGAATAATCGCCACATTATGAACTGTCAATCGAGCAAGTTTGACGCGTTCGAAACAAACTTATTCATTTGCTGTGTAATTTGGTTTGAATGCCTGATTTTGTGAATGCGATTTGTATGTAAATCAGCCGCATTTCGATATTTTCTATGAAAATCACGCATTTCATTCAGTGTAAATATAATATGAGTCTGTCTCATCTATCATTACTAATAGCTGTATTCTGTAAGTCTGTCTCATCCAACATGACTAAATTTGAGATTTTTCATTAGAGACAATTTTTGTGACTTCAGATGATTTCAGTATTCTGCAAGAGAACACACTTGCATACATCTTAAGTACAGCATTTGGCAGGACATATATACATATCGCGATAGCCCAGGTAGTAAGGGTATCTAGCACAAGGTGTGAGACACAGGTTCAGATCCAGGATCGCGGACAATTTATTATTATTTCTAAAATTTATTTTTCTTAATTACATATATTTTTTTTAAATATATAAATCATTCTAACTTAGCATTAATATTTTTTTCATTCGTTTTATTTTTGACCTAATATTTTTCTGTTTGTGACCTGCCCAGAACCAGCTGACTCTTTTTTTGAGACTAGAGATGTGAGACAGCTTACTGAATACCAAATTGTATCAAAATTTAAATTGACCACAAAATGTCTCTATTAGTGATTAGATACTGCTCACAGAATTCACTTATAAACCATCAATTCGCGGGTAGGTAATTCACCACTGGAGAAATTTGCGTTTCAATCGCTAGTTTTAAGGCTATTAGCAATTTTGTTTTTATTAAATATTCATAAGTAAAACATTTTCGTAACTCCGACTATAATTTTTCATGTAATTAAACTATTAAAACACAGTAAATTCAAGCATTTAACACGAAGGTCCGTGGGGAATTACCTGCCATCGATTTGCCAGCGTCGACTGTTATACTGTCTGTCTTTTTAAAAGTTGGGGGTTCCGGGCCCCCTAGGAACCGTTACTATTCGATATTTTTTTATCTTATATAACTCTGAGTATACTTGACCTATACTTATGATACTTGGTACACTGGTATAGAAATTTATGTACAATATGGGTACTTCGATATATTTATCGTTAAATGAGTTTTCGGTCAAAGTGACCTTCCAAAAAAATCTTAAAATTTTCGTGCAAATGAGTTATCGGTAAAAATGTGATTCCCATAAACCCTAGAAATATGCGTACAATATGTATGTCAATCGAAACGATAAGGACACAGGTTTCATTTGAACCTTGCCATACTTTAATATATATATCGATAGCTGATATATTCAACGATGAACAATGAGTTTGGTGTACAATCTGGAAATTAGTGTTCATTGGTATATATTTATCGGGAAATGAGTTATCGGTCAAAATTACGTTCCCATAAAACCTTGAAATTGGTGTACAGTATGGATGTCAAACGAAAGGGGAAGAACACAAGTTTCGTTTGGACTTGGCCATATTTCGATACATTTATCGATAAATGAGTTATCAGTTAAAAGGTTGCTCCCAGATGGAGATATGGCAAGGGTCTACATATTAAAAGCAAAGGTAACTTTATCTCCTTCAGAATTGCTCAAGTATGAAGATGTGTGCTTAACCCGTCGAACTGTAAGCAGACGAGTAGATCAAATGGCTGAAAGTACGGAGTCTCAGCTTAAAGCCCGTATAAAATCATTCACAGTCATTTCTTTGGCAATTGACGAGAGTGCAGACATATCCGGCATTGGACAATTGGCTATATTTATTACTAGGAGTTGACGCACAACTTAATATAACCAAAGAACCGATATTATTCAAATGGCAGGGACAACTAGAGGTGAAGATATATATTTCAATGTGTCAATGTATCTGCTGGGCGTATGACTATATCATCGCGGAGAGTAGTTTGCTTTGCTAGAGATGGCGCAAAATGCATGACCGGATCAAAGCCAGGGCCCTCACCCTGTAGTTCTATTCGAAAGAAAATTTGTTCGCTTTCGAGTGATTCGTTCTCTGTAAGAAATTTTCGAGTAGAACACATTCGTTGTTCGAGTTCATTTTGTTCCCTTCGGATTTGATTTATCGTCCATTCGATTGTAGACAATTTGGTACTCACTATTTCGAAAACATATGCCAAAATGGTCGGAAGTTAGAAAATGCTATTGGACAACAATTTAGTAAACGGAAATCCACAAAAATTGATTTTTTTATGATTATAATAAAACAATTCGTATTTTTTACATCAAGAAATCATTTTTACCTCAGAAAGAGTTAAGCAGTTTGGTAAAAAATTTACCAAAAGAAAATTTTTAGATTAGAAGTATTTATCTATTTAAAAAATATAATTTTATTTAATAAAAACAAAATAAAAAAATATAAATTACTTGTGCAAGCACTTGCGTTCGAACCCGCGATCACACGCGACATGTAAAAGTGCTCTGCCTAATACTACACTTGAGATTTATGCAATGTGCTTTTATATTTTGCTTTGCGTTTCACATTTGTGAAACAGTGATGCCTACTATTATGGAATATTTTCTAAAGTAAATTCTAACGAACTACAGAGTAGCTATGTACATTAGAATCGCTTTTTGCTTTCGAGTAGAACAGTCTTTCGAATAAAACTACAGAGTAAGGGCCCAGGCCTTATTGCCAGACCTCGGCAAAAGCTTGTAAGTGAGAATATAACCGATAATTTCGTGGTAATACACTGTTCTTTTTACATCAAGAGGCGCTTTGTGGATGTCGTGTGCCAACTAATTACGTACTCATGGATTGAATCATCACCAGTTCAGAGACTTAAGAACTTGCAGAAAGCAAAAATACAGACATTTCATATTATAGCAAGGGGCGCTGGTGAAGTTGTGGCGCAGCTTTAAATCGGTTTTTTGAGTTGCGAAAATATGTTTATGTTTATTAGGTAGGTATCTACATAATTAAGTTGTAAGTTGATCACATTAAACGGAACGATTTCTTGAGCTACACGGCTAATAATTTGAACCTTAATTTTAAATCATTCATTGGTTGACAAAAACAGACGATGTTCCTTCTAGAGATGCTATTTTTAGATAGAATAAGCCGAATATCGATTAAGAAAGGTGTAGACACATGTCCCACTGACAGGCCCGCCGAGAGGGGGGCGGTAAGGGTGGGATTCCCGCCGGGCCCGGAGTTCCTAGGGGGGCCCGGATTTCAGTCCAAATCTCAAAATTTAGGAAAAATTTAATATATACCTTTACAACTGTAGTATGTAACTTTGTATATGCATGCAAGTTAACGCCACCATTCACCCATAGCACTTACCCGCCAAGTAAACAAATGTAGCTTTATTAAGCCACTTAGGCACATGAGTCAAATATGCTTTTGCCACTCCGGAAATTAGTGACCACACATTTCTAAACAGGAAGAGTTAAAGTAAATAATAACTGAAATATTCTAAGCTCCACATTGCTAACCTAAACAGAAACATTTAATGTAAATAATATCTCAAATATCATAAGCACGTCTTTACTTAGAACTTAAGCACAAAACAATTGTATGTAGTGGTAAGTAAATAAGTTATAAATAGAGAATATGAATAAAGTTGAATCAGATTTTATCGAACCACCAGGCAAAGCGGTCTTTTTTAAAAACCCCTCGCGACTCGTGCGAAAGTTAAGTGGCGATCTTACCAGGAGACAGAAGTCTCTCGAAATAAAAAGTTCCGGTAACGTTTAAAAAGGAGACAAAAATCTCCACGTTCAATGGAACATAAAAACAAGTATCCTAAATAATAGGAGAAAAGTGAAAACAAACCATAAACGTGTAAAATCGCTACAACCTAACATAAAAACAAGTATCCTAAATAATAGGAGAAAAGTGAAAACAAACCATAAACGTGTAAAATCGTTACAACCTAACATAAAAACAAGTTTCCTAAATAATAGGAGAAAAGTAAAAACAAAAAACGAGATTAGCAGTAATACTAAAGGGAAGAAGTCTATAAACAGTGGTGAGACCAGCAGAACAGGTTTAAAAATACAAAGGACGCATTCAAAAACGAGGAGAAAGGTGGTAAACACCTGAAGATAAACATAGCTAAGTACAAATCGGTATATGTATAATATTATTGAACTTTAAATTTTTTTTATTTAATATTAATGGGAAATAGTCCCTCCAGCTTAGGATATAAGAAATTATACTATCGTACCAAGTGTAGGTATAGTCACAATAGTGGGAAGTGCCCAAAAAGGAGTTTTTTAAAGAAAGAATAGAATAAACTGGAAAATATAGTAAAAAGTTTTCCGCAATGGCCTTAAATAATAATAATTCAGTAAATATGGATGTTGTAAGCAGGCTTATAGCGGCCAACACCGGATCATTGAAAACGGAACTGGAACAAGTGAGGCTCCAGCTTCAAAGATTAAATGGTCCAAATAATGTGACTGAGTACTCGGTCGAGAGCATTGATTCTAATATTCATTGTGAGGAGAGTTTGGATGTCATCAAATCTCTACCTGAATTTAAGGGAAAAATTAATAATTATGTTAGCTGGAGCGAGGCCGCCAATAATTCAATGAGTCTCTACGCTAGGGGCAGTAAAAAATATTTCGCTGCCTTAACGATCCTGCGAAATAAAATAACACAAGACGCGAATGACATACTAACAAACCATGGCACTGTCCTAAACTTCGACGCCATTTTAAGTCGTCTGGACTTTGCCTATGCCAATAAGAGGCCCTGCCATATAATAGAGCAGGAAATGAGCATTTTGAGACAGGGTTCTAGGACCTTGATAGAGTTCTACAATGAAGTAAATAAAAAATTAACTTTGTTAATCAACAAAACTATTATGACGCATGGCACAAACTCGGCCATAACTAAAGAACTAAACATTAAAAATAGGGGCACAGCGATTTGAACTTTTATAACTGGTCTTAACCATCCTTTGGACCAGATTCTGTTTACATTAGCACTAAGGGATTTGCCAAATGCCCTTGCAAAGGCGCAGGAGCTGTACTCGAATCAAATGCGAGCACAATTTGCTTTCCACTTTTCGAAAAACAACCAAACAATCGCTTCACGAGGTCCTACACAGGGGAACCAAAGGACCTCGAACTTCCAAAACAATTTACGGTATCCAACAAGGATATCACATACATATGGAGCAAACCTAAATCGTCCAGAACCAATGGACGTTGATCCATCGGTACAGGTATTGAACAGACCTGGCCTGATGCAATCAAACAACCCACAAATAAGGGCTAATAGGGGTAATTTCCAGGGTAATACCCAATCAAATGGTGTACCCAAAAGGACAAACGATAGTGCGGATTTAAATAAATTAAACCCCTTGGGACAAAATAGTCCTAAGGCGCCTGCCGATGATAATACCGGCCTATTAGAAGAAAAATGTAATGAATGTGAAAATTTAAACCCCATGGGATTCGGAAATCCTAAGGCGCCTGCCGATGATAATACCGGCCTATTAGAAGAAAAATTTTATGAAAGTGAAAATTTAAACCCCTTGGGATTCGGAAATCCTAAGGCGCCCGCCGATGGTAATACCGGCAACGCATTTAATAAATTAAAAAACAAAAATAGTGAGAAAAATGTGAAACTGTTGGGACCAAATAATCCTAGGAAGCCAGCCGACGGAAATACCGGCAACAAAAAGTCTATTGACAAATAGTTCGAAGGATAAAATACAAAAAAATTATAGGGGGGAAAAAGGGAAATTTAATAATATTTTGGGAAAGATAACTCCTGAAAGCGCAGCTGAGGTAGATACAGAGAAAGGAAAAAACATCAAACAAAAACAACATAAAAGATTTTCTGGGGATGAAAAGGTAATAAATAACTTAGTGGTCGAGGGGTCCATACAGTTTTCGGGGATGTCCTTCGAATTAAGTGAAGAAAAAAAGTTAATTGGAAACTTGCAGAGTAAAGCAAGTAATGAAATTTTGGCAGCACACAGTAATGTGAATTTATATTTACCTTTCCGCACAGATATTAGAGCGGAAATTCGAGTAACTGAGGATAGACCGATTTGGTCGAAACAATATCCTTATCCAATGTCAGTCAATAATTTTGCTAACAAAGAAATTCAAAGTTTATTGCAAAAGGGAATAATAAGGGAAAGTAAAAGCCCATACAACTCTCCAGTATGGGTAGTTCCAAAGAAAGGGATAAATGAGGACGGAAGTCCGAAACTGAGATTAGTGATCGATTTCAAAAAAATTAATGAAAAGACTGTATCAGATAGGTACCCGATGCCAAACCCAGAAATTATACTTTCAAATTTGGGTAGGTCGAAATATTTTTCCACGATCGATTTGGAGTGTGGGTTATACCAAATACTAATGGAAGAAAATGATATAGAGAAAACGGCATTCTCGGTGAATAATGGGAAATATGAGTTTTTACGAATGCCGTTTGGACTGAAGAATGCACCGAGCATTTTCCAGCGAGCTATGGACAATGTTTTAAGGGAATATGTGGGAAAGTTTTGCCACGTTTATGTCGATGACGTTATAGTTTTTTCAAGGAATTTGGAGGATCACAAGAGGCATTTGGGTTTAATTATTGAAGTATTAAAGGGGGCGAACATGAAAATATCATCCGAGAAATCGAAATTTTACCAGCAGGAGGTGGAATTTTTGGGTTATGTTGTGGCCAAGGATATCATTAAAACGGGCCCAAAGAAGGTCGAAGTAATACAAAATTACCCAATACCAAAGACATTACGGCAATTGCGGGGTTTTCTGGGATTAACGGGGTATTATAGAAAATTTATAGAAAATTATGCAATGGTGGCGAAGGCACTAACTAAGCATTTGCAAGGGGAAAACGGGAGAGTTTCCCAATATTTATCAAAAAAAAACCATTATCAATCTTGACCAAGAAGGAATAGCTGCTTGTGAAAAATTGAAGAGTTTACTGTCGCAACAGGTGCAATTAACGCAGCCTGATTACAATAAGAAATTTATTTTGACCACTGATGCGTCAAACGTAGCTTTGGGTGCTGTGTTATCACAGGAGGGTAAACCCATATTTATTTCAAAAACATTGAATTCTACAGAATTGAATTATGCCACTAACGAGAAAGAATTGCTTGCTATAGTGTGGGCTTTGAAAACTTTGCGTAACTATCTTTATGGAGTGAATGATCTGGAAATTAATACTGATCATCAACCGCTGTCATTTGCAATTTCCGAAAGGAATCCGAACATCAAAATTAAAAGATGGAGGGCGTTTATTCAAGTAATTTGGGTGATTCATTGATGGGTACTCAACATTCCGCGGAAAGTAGTGAAGAGTGTCAAATTCATGAAACAAAAAACCCATTAAACCATTTTAAACAACAAATTTTAATTGATAAAGGGGCAGGGATTACAACGTTAGAAACCATTTTGCCATTTAATAATAAACGTTTTTTGATCGAATACGACTTGCCGGTAAATATACCTTCAGTTTTATCTGAATATTTAAATCCAAAAATAGTAACAGGAATATTTTGCACACCTGAAGTGCTTTATGACATTAAGCATGTTTTAAGGGAAACATACCCTACAACGAAATTTCTTTATTCGAAATCATTTCCGAATGATATAGCCAATAGAGAGGATCAGGGAACGATTATCGAGCAAACTCATAATAGGGCTCATAGGAATTATAGGGAAAATTTGGCTCAAATTAGGCAACAGTATTATTGGCCATTAATGATAAAACAATTCAAGCAATATGCAAAAAAATTTTAGCATATGTAATAGTAATAAATATGAAAGGCACACCTGACCACGATGATTTTATGAAAATAAAGTTAATGATTTAATAGAGAACAATAATAAGCAGTTTACAACAAATTCACAAATGTTTAAGACCATTGCGGAATTAACTCAAATTTTGAAACAATTACAGGGTAGCTCAAATGAAAAAACCGTTTTAAGACAAAGAAATAAACTAACAATTACTGAGCTTCAAAATACAGTAGAAACGATTACATTGTCAAAAGTAGGAATATTAAATCCATTAATTTTAGATATGGATGTATCAGAATTTAAAATTGCACAAAAAAATAATTTGATAGTTATTTACATTAAGTATCCAAAAGTAAAAAACATATGTAAATTGTTTTCGGCAATAGCCATAGCACAAAACGATGGAAAATTGTTAATTGAAAACGAAGTTATAAAGTGTGAAAATAAATTTTATTCTGTGAACTTTTGTAAAAAGGAATTTAATAATGCATTTTGTATGATAAAAGAAAATAATACATGTTTGTCTGATACGTTAAACAATAATCATGCCAATTGTACTAAAATAATTGAAAAAAACGAATTAATAAAAATTGTAAAAGATGGAGCAATAATAGTATCTGGAAAACATAAGGTTGATGGTCACACTATAGATGGAATTTACTTGGTAACTTTTCAAGATAATGTAACAATTGATAATAAAAAATATGAAAATCCAACAGGAAGAATATGAAACCATTTAAAAGAAGGAAAAGTTAAACCATTTTTTGTAAAAGAATACATTGAAACAAAGAATGTTGATTTGAGGTTGGACAATTTCAATTTACTTACTCCAATAAAACAGGAAATAAAGAGAAATCCCATTTGGTGGGCAATTACGGTTTTAATGTTGATAACAATAATATCATATTTTGTTTACAAATTGATTATATACATTGATTTTCAAATTCAATTAAAAAATTCAAGAGAAAAAGAAGAAATTTTATTGAGGTTGTCAAATCAAGTAAATAGCCTTACAGCAATGTATTCGATGACGGGACGCCAACTCTTATACTAGCTATTACCTTTTGCTAGTGGGTATGTACGATATGTATATGTATATGTATATTTCAGTAATATTCTGTTGCATAATAATTCTGCAATGCATTAACACGCACATACGTATTTACATCTTAACATACATATGTTATAAGCTCAGAAAAAAGTTTCCTTGTTAATTTACTAAACGATCATGTACATATGTATGTATATACGGACATGCATACCCACTAGCAAAAGGTAATAGCTAGTATAAGAGTTGGTAATAGCCAAAGTGAGGGTCTTAGCGCTGAATTCTTCGCTGAAAATGAACACAGCGATGTCATTCAAAACTCAGGACTGAATAATTCGCATACAAGGGAATAGGAGTATATCAGCTCTTACCAACTTGTTAGCTTTGAACAATGAGTATATCAGTCCTTACCAACTCATTACCTTTGGTCAAGGAGTATATCAGTCCTTACCAACTCATACGCATTCACAGCTACACATTTTGTTTTGCTTTTTAATTGTTTTTTAATAATAAAAAAAGTAAGTAGAAATTTGAATATATGATTTTATTTAATCAGTAGCATTTAAATTGTGCTTCCTTTTTAACGAGCCCGCTTTGTGGTGGCGATTTGTACCCATCTTGAAAGCTGATTTAATGTCTTTGACAAAATCAGCTTTCGTGTATCCATCTTTTTGAACGGCTTCTATAAATATAAAGAATGATGAAATTATATAGCTACTATTCTATATACATATTTCATGTTAGTTTTAACTTACCAAATAGAACATTGTTAAGGCTTTCAAAATTTTTAAAAGCTACTTTGTTTTGCAGTCCGTCATAGTTTATTTGGATAACATTTTAAAATATTTGTACACTACAAACCACGATTCACAACGAAATGATTTAAATTTACGTAAATGCGACAAAAATTGTCACAGACGCCGCAGAGATAACGGTACACGAATTATTGGGAATTCAGCTGCAAAAAATCTCACTCGCTTACTTTTTTCAGTGGTAAAGCAAAACAAACCAAAAACAAAATTAACCTATTACCAACTCGCTTACTTTTTTCAGCAATTTAACAATCAAACTCGTCTCTTTCCCCGCAACCCAATACCAACTCTCTTACTTTTTTCAGCTATGAAATCATTTGGTACTGGGTATTTTCGCTTTAATTCTGTCAATGTTCATTTAATTTTGGCAGCATGCAAATATATACATATGTATGTATGTGTGTACATATTGCTGCTTTTCATATAGTTCTACCATTTTCTAGACTAGCAACTAGGGCTGCCAACTTGAAAATATTCCAAAACCGGAGATTTGCGTTTCGAAAATGGCTAAATATGAAAATCAAACTAACACTATCTCAGACGTTTGTGAAACCCGGTTTTATTTTGTCTTGTTAGAAATTTAAAGACATTTTACTTTCGTGTAGATAAACACATAAACATATATTAATGCATATTCAGTTATACATATTTATTAATACAAAATCATTTAAATAAACGAAAACATTTTAACAATTCAAAAAAGTACTTTTGTAACTATTTGGCGCAATTTTTAATTTTTAAATCCGTATTTCTCAGTTTTTTGAGATAATTTTAAAAGTGTTTGTTGTGCAGGTTGTTTCAAAAAGTTTAGGAATTCTTAGCATGTCATTTTATAATTTATTTTAATTATTAATTCTGCCTTGACCATATCTACTGACATGCAGTTTCGCTCATTAGTCCATAAATTTCCCATTAATGAGAAAACACGCTCCACAAAAGCGTTACTTATAGGAATAGATAAAATAGTCCCGATAACTTCTAGAAGCTCAGCGAAATCGGTAATTTTGAATAACCGAACCCATTTAAATCGACTGGGATAACTGATACATCTATTGATTGAATAAATTGGGAATGTATTTCTTTTAATTTTCTAACGTCATCGTATAGCCGATCTTTATTATATTTTTTTTTAGCCAACCACATTTTAAGTCAAATCTGCTAAATAACTTGAAAACCGAATTTTCAAAATCATAATATTGATCTAAGTATTTTATTGTCTTTTTGTATACTTCATTAGCATCATTCTTGAATTTATTTTGGTCTGAATTGTCCAAAAATTTTAAGTTCCTCATGACTTTGACTCCAAACACTGATCTAGTTGTCGGTCTTGTATTTTAGACTTAACGTTAACAAGAATAGAATGTAAGTCGGCTGACGTAACCGTATTTTTCTCAAGTGCCAATATTGCCTCTGTCATAATGTTCAAATAATTATGCGTAAAGTAAAGAAAACATTCTTAAAGCGTAAGTTTTGAAGATAAATTTCCGACATCATCATAATTACTGCCTTGTACGAACTGCCATATAGCCGGATGACATTTAGATTCCCGGCGGCTTTTAAAATACATCGATATGGCAGGACACGATTGAATTAAGCGATCAACAGCTTTACCTAAAGTAAGCCATCTGGTCGGTCCGTGCCGAATAGCTTTTCTGTACTCAATTTCAAATTCTTCAAAAACGGTTTCTAGTTCTTTGGTGCGCTTTGCACTATTCGAAACCTCGGCGTAAACTTTCAAAACTAAGTTTTCAACATCAAAACACAATGTCTTCATGAAATTCTTGCAGCATTATGGAGGACATGACCATTACAATTTGCCTTTACGACTTTTGTATCATGAAACTTATTTGTAATTTTTTGGTACACAGAATTACGTACACCATAATTTACTGAGGCATTATCTGCAGAAAACGCAGAAACTTGGTTTGTACTTAAATTACATTTTTCTAGGAACTTTTCTATATTTGCAAAAATTTTTGATGAAGTTTCCTCTGCGTCTTCAAAAAAATCCATAAGTTTATTTTGAATACCTTTATCACAGTGAAAATAACGAACAGCAATTGGATACATTTTTTGAGCTCCTCTTTTTTGAAGCATCTATAGCTATAGAAAAGTGAACTTGTGGACGGCTAATTTTCAAGTCTTGCAAAGTGGGTTCAATTGAAAGTGGGTTCAAGAACTTTGAAAGCAATTGATTCAGCTTTAGTTCTTCCACAGTGAACTTTTTGAGCTGATCATGAATCTGAATACATTAGTGCATTTAACTTGATTACGCAATCAGTACTCAAGTAACTGTGACTGTAATTTATAGCATGGTAAATAGAACATACTTCTATAATGGCTACCTTCATTTCTTCAGAAGAGTTTTTCTGTGGCATAAATGCTGTCATTACAGAGTTTGCATCCACGGTCCTAACGTTTTTTTTTATGATTTTCACTTCCAATGTGCTTAGATAGAGCATTTTCGCCATCCCATTTCACTGTAAAACTTAAATTACAGAAAATGTTTTTCATCGACTTTGCGAATCCATTTTATATTTCTCATTTTCTAGCCACGACTGTTGAAAAACACAATCATATTTTTTTCTTTTCTGTTGAGGCGCAGTATCCCCGTTCATACTTGTACCTCCGAATAACAATAAAAGGCTGTAAACAACAGTTTGCATCTTTAGGTCCATGCATATGTATGTACGTACGTAAAACTTACCTTTGTATAAAATAATAGTTAAATATGACACATCTGTTTTAGTTAATATATTTCAGCGAATTTTTATATTCTACGGGATTTTTTATATCTGTCGGTATAAAGAATGTTCGCATATGACTCGGTTGTTCGATTCCAATTTGTTTATTTCTTTGTTCCAATTCCAGTGCCCTATGAAGCTTTTATTAAGTCTGTTCTTAAGGTGACTCGGTGTCGCTCAAGGTCGGGCAAAACTACATTTCAAATATTATCAAATTAAAAATATGAAATTCATTTTGGACTGCGCAATATCTGTTACAAGTGTATTTTTCTCACTTATTTTATTGAAATAAACCATAGCAAATGTTTGAACCTCAGAAAGTTATGAGCAAATATTAAGTTTTGAACTAAGCCTCCCCTAAATCCGGAGAAATACGTCCGAAAACCGGAGACCGGAGACACCAACCTCAAAACCGGAGTCTCCGGTCGAAAACCGGAGGGTTGGCAGCCCTACTAGCAACCCGCAAATTCCCAGTTTACCAAAGTCGGAGCGCTCCGAAATAATGATCAAAAATGAGTCCGTAATTTGAGCTTTTTTGGAGTGTTATTTAGTAAACATCAAAAAATCCACTTTTTTATGAAGATTCACGGAGCCTTGGGAGAAGAAATGAATATTGTAGAGCGGATAAATGACAAGGCTCACTTATATGAGCGATTTGGAGCGTTTTCTGATCCTTTTCGTTGTAGGCGTAAAGAGAATTGTGAGAAAATAAACGTTGGAGAGCGGATGAATGGCAACGTTCAATTAAGTGAATGTTTTAGAGCATTTTATGAGGTTTTTTATTTTACCTAACTACCTAACGGAACCTAAAGTAGTATTTTTTTCTGAATGTTTATCAATAGATAAAATTTGGAAGCCAACTGAAGTGCATTTAAAATAAAACAAATTAAAATTATTTAGTATAAACCAATTTATATACTTTTATAATACCTTTATGTGTAGATATGTATGTACATATAGTGGTGGCAGGAATAATAGAAACAAAATTGGTTTTACTCGTAAAATATATTTATTTATGTGTTTTTAATAAATTTCTTTTAAAATAAAGAAAATAAATCAAATTTTCAAATTTAACACAAAGTTCAGGAAAGTTCATCAACGTTTTAAAAATTGCCATCAAAATTTGATAAATTGTCCAGATCTTCGTGTTAACTCTCAAAATTTGATTTATGTGGTTTCTGTAAAAGATTTTGCTTTATTTTAAAAGAAATTTATTAAAAACACATAAATAAATATATTTTACGAGTAAAATAGGCTCCAATTTAGTTCTATTATTCCCGTCACTATTGTATGTTTATTCTATATAACATTTTAATGAAAATAATATAATTTTTGTTTTTATGAAGTAATAAGTTCCTGATGAAAAATGTATACGCTTAGTTGTACCTATATATTTAGTTATACAAATATTTTTACATAAAGCTTGTTTTCAATAAAGAACTAATTGAATTTCATATATTTTTAATATTAAATAAATAATACTGTATAAAACAATAAAAATACAATTTTCTTCTGATTACTTAAATAAAGATATGTGTCTAAACCCTATAAAAATCTTAACAAAAGATTAAAAAAACTGAAAAAATGTGCCTAAAAAGAGTAGAAAAAGCTTCAAAAAAGCGTCAATAAAAGGCTCCAAAAAGAGTCCAAAAAGGCTCCAAACCCCATCAGAATGTAGGGAAAAAGGTGCCTAAAAAGAGTCGAAAAAGGCTCCGAAAAAGCTTCAGAAAAGCGTCAATAAAAGGCTCCAAACAGAGTCCAAAACGGCTCCGAAGTTCATTAAAAAACAGCCAGAAAACGCTCCAAACTCATTTCGGACTCATTTTTATGACTATGAGGGTAAAGCTCCGAGAAATGTGCGTTTTATGGCTCCGAAGGGAGTCTTTTTTCGCACTTTTGGTTAGCTGGGTTGTTTCACACAGGTTGATAATGTTTAAAACAACTTTATAATTAACATTACATGCATACATACATACGTCCGAAGTGAAGTGACGCTACCGAGCTCTTTCGCGAATTCATCAAATGAATGGCTCACCATAGCTGTCGCTTAAAGCACGCTGACTTATTCGGTTGGCAGCGAACAAACACACAAACAGATTTTTTTGGAAAAAGTGCTGCTTTTGGTTAAACAATTTTGGTTAAATTAGAAAGAAATCAACTATTTTTTTTGATGCAGAACGAAAGTAAATATTTCAAAGTTTAACTTCAAGGAATATTCATTCTAATCGGTTGATTAGGTTATGATGTATGGCTGTGTAAACCAAAAGTTTATGTTTTTTTACCACATTTTGTCCGATTGCCATGCCCCCTTTATATATTCCTTCACATTATATAAAAAAAAGACCATCTCACACAGCTAAGCTTTAAAATGCAAAAAACCGCTTTCAAATCGGAGCATTCTGTGCGATGCCAATTCCGTACATAGCTTTTTAGCGACTTTATTTTATGAGTAGTATAGATATTCGACTCTCTCAATAACTTTCAATTTTATCACGCTCTTAGCCCATGAACTAGTTTTCGCAGCTGGCAACATTGCCAAACGATGGGCTAGTGAACAGCTGACACGCAAAATGACCAAGTAAAACACAGTACTTGTGGTGTGGCTGTGTTGGCGAATGTTAAAAAAAATATACATTTTGACAGCGCTCTCACGAGAAAATTAGTCGAACATCTAGTCGTCTTTGATCAAAATAAAAGTGACAGTTGAAGTGTGTGGTTATTTCTTGTGTTTGCGTAGTGTTTTTCTGATTACAGGTGAGTGATATTTTTTATTTGTCTGTTTGAATGTTTTCCGCAAAGTTTCCGGCTAAATACTCAGATCGACTGGACTAACCTACCAGATTGACTGTAATCTCATTAAATTTTAGTTGAAAAGATGTATTCGCATATGTCCGGTTCCCGAAAGCGTAAAGACTGCTCCACTCGAGCAGAAGCACTTGCAAAAGCACAAAAGGCACAACGAAATCTGGAAGCGTTCAACTTTCAGCAGAATGCGAATTCAAGCTACGACTCCTGCAAGTGACAAGAACTCATGCCCTCGCCAGTCTGAAAAACCTGAAAATTCTTCAACACAGCCAGTTATCAACGACATACAAGGTGAGCAGAAAAATACTTCATTCAGTTCTCATTTTAGAGATGATAAGAATGTTGAGCTAGATAACTACGAAAACGATGACACCACTGGTGAACAATTGGTAACCTCAGTGAAATACGATACGAATGAAAAATTGAATACGAAATTTGTTGATAAACATTCGTATGATTACGATATTGGTACTCTCGAAGCTGAGTTCTTACAACCGCAAGAAGTCCAAGAAGTCCTCCGTCGAGGTCATTCCAAAATGCCGTCAACTTTTCCTCGGGATCGGTTGGGCGAGCCATTTCCACTTTCACTTCTGTCTACTATTTTGCCTAACGGTGAAAAAATTCAACGTGACTGGTTAGTTTGGAGTCAAACGAAAAGCGCTTTTTATTGCCTCCCCTGTCGCCTTCTTAGTAAAAATACATTGAATCGTTCAAAAATGTGTTCTTCTAACGGCTATTCTAAAGCACAATTTTGGAAAAAGTTGTATCTTAAATTTCCGTAACATGAAAGTAGTTACGATCACATTCAATGTTACCTAAAGTGGTGTAATGGAATAGAAGTAAAGGGTTTTACGGGGGGGGGGGGGGCGGAAATCATCTCGACGGCCCTGCCCACTGACAATATTTTTAAGGTGTTTCGCTACTTCTCATATTTGATTCTTAGAGAGCCTTTTCACACGATCAGTATTTAAAAATGTTATTATTAAAGTCTTAAAGGTGTTCTGCACCGAAATACTGTGGATCGCGAAGCCAGTGTTGGACCGGCTACGGATTATTTTTGTAAAGCTTGGCATTTATAGTGGAAACAATTCGATTGTTTTCCATTATTTATATTTTCGTAAGTAAGGAAGTGTGCATTATTTTAGTTCTCACACAACTTTAAAGCTCCAGTATTACCACTCCTTTTTACTTTGTATTAGTTCTATTAAACGTGTACGAAAATGGAAATAAATCGGAAAAATTTAAGTGGAGTAGTAGAACTGATCTAAGTTTAAAAGCGGTTTGGACTCCCACTCAAAAGTTAGACCTCAACATCACATTTCCATGCAGAGTATAAAACATAAAACCATTTCATTTTATTACAGAACACGATCAACCATCGCAATCGGACGCCACTTTCCACTGAAATTAAGTATTTGTTCCTTTAAATATGAGCAAACGAACGTTGTACGAGTATAACCTACTTAGCAAAGAAAACGTGAAGTATAAGGCAAACATAGCAAAATTTCGCTAATTCAATAAGTCTAAAGATGTTTCCCTTGCAAGTTGATTAGAAAACGACGAACAAAAGTTGGAAAAAGAGAAATGATTAAACCATTTAACGTGAGGTTATTCACTTGCGATGCACCAGCTCGCGCTTTTATAACGGGGGGTAAGTCTCACACAGGCAAAAATTCGTGCCCAAAATGCATTTTACAGGGGCAGTATTTTCAAAGGCGGGTAAGTTTCCAACAAAGGAATTGAGAACTGATTTCTCCTTTAAAAATAGATTAGACCCAAGTCATCACAATTTTGAATTTAACCAAGTAGAAAATTTGCTATTGCCTATTTATACCAACAATTTTTGTTGATTTACGGCATGTACATTTCCAAGTATTCATAAAACGAGCTCAAGGCCAAGAATATAATTTTTTACTTTTTGAATTTTTAGATATTTAGCTGGCTCGAGGTCTGTGTTAATTTACTAAAAATTAAAACACTGTTGTTCTTTTTTCCAAACCGATATATTTCGATTGCTCCACGGCAATCGTCTTCAAAGGTTACAGAGCTGATAAAAACATAAACATAAAAACAACAATTAACAATTATACGTATTAAAAACATTTTTCATAATTACATACTTTTCTTTACACGTCTACTCTGTGTGACGTGGAGTATGGTACTGTCTTTTTGTAAGTAAATTTTTGTATATATGAGCGCACTGGTCCGCGTCGCTCTTATAGTTAAGTCGTATAATAAAGACCAACAAGAAGAAGCTCGCACTAAACTCTCGTTGATGATAAAAAGCCACACAACAACAAACAATCATAGTGCAATAGACAGAGCAATCACAGATACAGTGGGGCAAACAAAGAAATTTCTGAAGGAAAATAGCAACATACGAATCTTAACATCAGACAAAGGAAATAAAACGGTTGCAATGGAAGTCGATGAATACGATAAGAAAATGGAAGACATTTTAAGTGATTTAGCTACATATAGGGTGACAAGACAGGATCCAACGTCACGATTGCAGAATAAAAACAACTGCTTAGTGGAGAAGCTATATAAGTTGGAATTAATCACAAAGACTGAGAAAAATAGACTCACAACAACAACTGCACTACCACCCAGAATCTATGGTCTCCCGAAGATCCATAAGGAAGGCACTCCTTTAAGACCAATTTGTTCGGCGGTTGGATCACCCTCATACGGTCTGTGCAAATATATTGCCGAAATTTTAAAAAATATAACAGCACATTCAATTTATAACATTAAAAACACTTTCGAGTTCAAGGAAAGAGTAAACAACACCTACATTTTTGACGACGAAAAACTTGTTTCGTTCGACGTCGTATCACTCTTTCCGAGTATACCGATACATCTGGTACTCGATACAATACAAGAAAAATGGGAAATAATTAAAGATTACACAAGGATACCAAAACAGCTGTTTATGGAGATAACAACATTTTGCATTCAAGAGAGCAGATATTTTAAGTATAAGAATACCATATATAGCCAGTTGAAAGGAATGCCGATGGGGTCACCCACATCCCCAATTATAGCGGATATTATCATGGAAAAACTGTTGGATAATAGTATGGAGAAATTGCGGTACAAACCTAGGATACTTACGAAATACGTCGACGACCTCTTCGCTATAGTACGTGAGAATGAGGTACAAAATACTCTTGACACATTAAACAATTTTGATAAGAATATAAAATTCACGCTAGAATTAGAAAATAACGGTAGCTTAGCTTTTTTGGACTCTGAAATAAATAGACGAAGAAACCAATTAAAACTAAAGTGGTATAAAAAACAAATAGCTTCAGGACGAATTATAAATTTTAATTCTAAACATCCCAAATCTATGATTATAAATACAGCGATGGGCTGTATACGGAAAATGCTAATGATCTCAGACGAAGTGTACCACAACGAAATTAAGGAAGAAATATACATTTTATTAAGGAATAACGATTTTCCAAAAAAGACAATCAACAGATTAATCAAAAAAGCTAAATTAACGAAAAACATAAAAAACTCCGAAAAACCATTAAATTTCAAATCCCTGACTTACGTGCCACAATTATCAGAACGTCTGGCTAAGTCTGATTGTTATAATAAAGAAAATACAAAAATAGCACATAAACCTACTAACACACTTAAAAGTATTTTTAATAAAACAAAATCAAAGATACCAGATATAGAGAAAAGTAATGTTGTATATCAAATTCCCTGTAAAGGTACTGCTGAGGAAACGTGCAATAATGTTTATGTCGGTACAACAAAATCAAAATTAAAAACAAGACTATCACAACACAAATCAGATTTGAAACAATGCAATCAACTCAATTATCATAAAACAGCACTCATGGCCCACTGTGCCACTAGCAGACACTCACCAAATTTTGATGAGACCAAAATACTGCAACAAGAACAACACTACAATAAACGATTCACGCTGGAAATGCTACACATCATTAACGTACCGACAGACATACGACTTAACTATAAGAGCGACGCGGACCAGTGCGCTCATATATACAAAAATTTACTTACAAAAAGACAGTACCATACTCCACGTCACACAGAGTAGACGTGTAAAGAAAAGTATGTAATTATGAAAAATGTTTTTAATACGTATAATTGTTAATTGTTGTTTTTATGTTTATGTTTTTATCAGCTCTGTAACCTTTGAAGACGATTGCCGTGGAGCAATCGAAATATATCGGTTTGGAAAAAAGAACAACAGTGTTTTAATTTTTAGTAAATTAACACAGACCTCGAGCCAGCTAAATATCTATTTATTGTGAAGAAAAAGGTCGCTAAAAAGTATTATTTACACAGACGGAAGGCACGCCGTGGGCATAAATCATCAAACATGGGATATGCTAATATAAAGAACGACAATAAAAACGCCAAAACAACAATCAACAAATTGCAGTTAACGTCGAAAAAATTGGTAAAAGTTAAATCTAGTTTAAAGTTCCTTATGAAATGTAGAAAATCAAAAATTATTCCTAAGTTTATAAGAAATTCAGTTAAAGTTAAGAAATTATTTGTATCTGACTCGGAGAAAAACACGAACATAGATAAATTGTTACACAGACATACACATTTTTACCTTATCAAAATTTTAAGCCTACTTATAAAACAAAAACACAACATACTTCAACGATTAAACCAGCGAATGGATCAAGCAACACACAAACTTAAAGAGCAATTGGGTGAGAAAGAGTTTAAAGAACTAATGGAAAGGGAGAATAATATCGCGTACAAAACAACAACAAAACTCAAAAAGCGCCAAGAGTCAAAATATAACAAAATGCGAGCTAAACGAAACGAAATACTTATTAATAACAAAGAGCATGAAGAATGGTTTATAAATAAAACGAAGTTAGAATTTCCACAAGAGATCAAATCATTATTGGCTAAAGGGCCGAAGTTCGGTCTACCGGTGGACAATAAAAGTTTGCCGCTGTTTAAGTATATAGCGGACGTAGAGAATTTGGTACAATCCATAAAAAATAAAGACCAACAAGAAGAAGCTCGCACTAAACTCTCGTTGATGATAAAAAGCCACACAACAACAAACAATCATAGTGCAATAGACAGAGCAATCACAGATACAGTGGGGCAAACAAAGAAATTTCTGAAGGAAAATAGCAACATACGAATCTTAACATCAGACAAAGGAAATAAAACGGTTGCAATGGAAGTCGATGAATACGATAAGAAAATGGAAGACATTTTAAGTGATTTAGCTACATATAGGGTGACAAGACAGGATCCAACGTCACGATTGCAGAATAAAAACAACTGCTTAGTGGAGAAGCTATATAAGTTGGAATTAATCACAAAGACTGAGAAAAATAGACTCACAACAACAACTGCACTACCACCCAGAATCTATGGTCTCCCGAAGATCCATAAGGAAGGCACTCCTTTAAGACCAATTTGTTCGGCGGTTGGATCACCCTCATACGGTCTGTGCAAATATATTGCCGAAATTTTAAAAAATATAACAGCACATTCAATTTATAACATTAAAAACACTTTCGAGTTCAAGGAAAGAGTAAACAACACCTACATTTTTGACGACGAAAAACTTGTTTCGTTCGACGTCGTATCACTCTTTCCGAGTATACCGATACATCTGGTACTCGATACAATACAAGAAAAATGGGAAATAATTAAAGATTACACAAGGATACCAAAACAGCTGTTTATGGAGATAACAACATTTTGCATTCAAGAGAGCAGATATTTTAAGTATAAGAATACCATATATAGCCAGTTGAAAGGAATGCCGATGGGGTCACCCACATCCCCAATTATAGCGGATATTATCATGGAAAAACTGTTGGATAATAGTATGGAGAAATTGCGGTACAAACCTAGGATACTTACGAAATACGTCGACGACCTCTTCGCTATAGTACGTGAGAATGAGGTACAAAATACTCTTGACACATTAAACAATTTTGATAAGAATATAAAATTCACGCTAGAATTAGAAAATAACGGTAGCTTAGCTTTTTTGGACTCTGAAATAAATAGACGAAGAAACCAATTAAAACTAAAGTGGTATAAAAAACAAATAGCTTCAGGACGAATTATAAATTTTAATTCTAAACATCCCAAATCTATGATTATAAATACAGCGATGGGCTGTATACGGAAAATGCTAATGATCTCAGACGAAGTGTACCACAACGAAATTAAGGAAGAAATATACATTTTATTAAGGAATAACGATTTTCCAAAAAAGACAATCAACAGATTAATCAAAAAAGCTAAATTAACGAAAAACATAAAAAACTCCGAAAAACCATTAAATTTCAAATCCCTGACTTACGTGCCACAATTATCAGAACGTCTGGCTAAGTCTGATTGTTATAATAAAGAAAATACAAAAATAGCACATAAACCTACTAACACACTTAAAAGTATTTTTAATAAAACAAAATCAAAGATACCAGATATAGAGAAAAGTAATGTTGTATATCAAATTCCCTGTAAAGGTACTGCTGAGGAAACGTGCAATAATGTTTATGTCGGTACAACAAAATCAAAATTAAAAACAAGACTATCACAACACAAATCAGATTTGAAACAATGCAATCAACTCAATTATCATAAAACAGCACTCATGGCCCACTGTGCCACTAGCAGACACTCACCAAATTTTGATGAGACCAAAATACTGCAACAAGAACAACACTACAATAAACGATTCACGCTGGAAATGCTACACATCATTAACGTACCGACAGACATACGACTTAACTATAAGAGCGACGCGGACCAGTGCGCTCATATATACAAAAATTTACTTACAAAAAGACAGTACCATACTCCACGTCACACAGAGTAGACGTGTAAAGAAAAGTATGTAATTATGAAAAATGTTTTTAATACGTATAATTGTTAATTGTTGTTTTTATGTTTATGTTTTTATCAGCTCTGTAACCTTTGAAGACGATTGCCGTGGAGCAATCGAAATATATCGGTTTGGAAAAAAGAACAACAGTGTTTTAATTTTTAGTAAATTAACACAGACCTCGAGCCAGCTAAATATCTATTTATTGTGAAGAAAAAGGTCGCTAAAAAGTATTATTTTTGAATTTTTATGACAATTATTATTGCTTTTATTTTTTAATAATCATTTTTAATTAATTAATTAACAAACAAACATAAACATTCGAGCACTGCTCCAACAACAATTACCATAACTATAATTGATACAGGTACAGTGCGGGTGCATAACAAATAACACCAAAGTGTTGATATGCAAAAAAGCCCTTCTGTATCTAAAACTGTTCTATGAACGCGCCTAAAAATATTCCACTTTCCTTGAGTTGACATATAAAATATATGTACCAAAGAATGTATAAAAGGAATAAAGCAAATGGCACATTAGAGGAAAAATGCATCGTGACGCTACAGGGCATCATAGCTTAGTTGTAAGAGTGCTCTAACAGCGGCTTTGGTGCAGACACTTGGGTTCGTATCCCAGTGTCCGAGAAGGGGTCTGATGAGAAGTTGGGCACTTCGAAACATGTCATCCCATACCATCGCTGTGCATATCGTTGTAATTTTTCCTCTAATATCAATTAACAAACAAACATAAAAATTCCAGCACTGCTCCAACAACAATTAATTATTAAAAGTTTTTTTTTTAGTTGAATAGAGTAGGAAAAATGTTTAGAGACAACCGTCATAGCTTTTCTTATAGATCCATTTCGGAAGCTGCTAAGCTTCTTCATCAGAGAAGGCAAATACTACCATTTTATTTTATTAAATGCCGGTATTCGATTTATTTTTTGTGAGAAATCTTATAAGGTAAAGTCGAATGTTGCTAATGAATTGTTTAAAGAGTTAGTTAATTTATTCGGGGTTATTTATGGTAATGTTAATCACGGTTTTTTCCATCTTTGCGAGTGTGCTAAACAATTTGGTCTTATAGACAAATTTTCTGCGTATAGGTTTGAAAATTGTATGCAATATTTAAAAGAAACAATAAATAAGCCTAATCAAATTCTGCAGAAAATGTATTTAAGAAAACTTCATAATAAATTTCAAAAAAGAAAAAGATAGTTTTTATATAGCAATAGAATAATACAAGAAGAAGGATCCAGCAATTTTAATGCATTCCTCTTATCTAATATACAAAATTACTTTTCAGAGCCTATAAAGTCAATGCTTGGTTTTGGTATTTTAGTAGGTATGATTAGTGCATAGATGGTAATAGTTAGCCAGAGAGATATCGACTATAAATATTTTTGAATTCCAAACGTGAATACACTTCTTTTAGTTCCAATTCTACATAATCTTTTTAAAATTTTTTTCTAGATCTATGGAGTTTGAAATTTTTATTTACGGGGAAAGGGAAACGCCATGCACCAGCAGCCTAATTATGAAAGGTATTTCTATCATGTTGTCATCTAAAAAAAAGGGGTTCTCATATCCGAGGCTTTGTTGTTGAATTTCATTGGAACGTTGTTTTATGTGGTGGGTCCCAAACCCAACGCACAACCCGTTTCACGGGAGGTTGAATTCTATTACACGTTTGTATAGCGAGCCGCTTGATCCAAGACAGACGCCCGCTTGCAGCCGCACCACCTGGTGATCAGACGCTGCTGTTTGAACCCCTCCAGCAAGCCCTTAAACCGATTATGTCGGAGTGGCCTTACCAGGTTGTCGCCCTCTCACGTTTAGCTCACCACCAAACGGGTGTTCGGTGGTTACCCAGAGGATACTTGGGCGCAAAGCCCGGAAGTAGTGAGCTGCTTGAACCGCATGCAAAAGAATCGCTCTGGCCATTCCCAGGTGAATGGCGATCAGAAACTTTCCCCACTTGCGTGGACTTCTGCACACGGCCCCACCCTCCAATCCCGATCCCGCGGTGTTTCCAATTGGCGCCAGTTGGCGCAACGAAGAAACGACTGGCGAGCTATGTTGGACGGTCAAAATCGCCCAGGCGGTTAGATGACCATTTAAAGAAGAAGAAGATTTCTATCATGTGCCTTCTATATCTTTTTTTATCTAACATTTCTGTTCATTTCACTCAATAGTCGAAAAAAAAGCTTCCAGGTCGTGGTTCCTCACGAGGGGCGTTTGGTGTCTCAGCAGTTTAACTAAATAATGTATATAGTTTCGTAAACATAAATAAAACTTTTAATTCTGTATATTATTTAAAATACGTTAATTTTTACTTTGTAAATATTGCATATAAATAAATCTATTAGTTATTTAAATTAGTTTTAAACGATTATTTATAAATACTCATCATATTGTCCTAAATTGGCAATAAAATAGGAATGTTGCAAATAGTACCACTGCTTAATTTAGTCCCTATGGAGTTTGTCAAAAATGTTCCCAAAAATGCAAACCTGTATTGTAAGTCACACGGGATCTGACGTATTCATATTCACCATAGCTTAAGAAGACAACTGACTTCCGTTTTGGCTTCTTCTTGTTGATTAATTTTTGGTAAAGTGTACACCACATGTTTAGCACTCTTTCAAGTTTCGCTATATTAATAAAACGTGTATATCAAACATAAAACTTGTTCACTTCCTTTATTGATCCAGCGGTTTTCGGTTAGAAGTAATTAATTTTACACATTGAAACATTTGGTCCTTTGAACCGGATTAAAGTGAAGTGACTAGCGCACCCTTGATGGCAACAATCACGGCAGTGTGAGTCATACAATTCAACATTCAATTCAACAGCACCCTTGATGGCGACAATCACAGCAGTATGAGTCATTTAATTCAACAGCTTTGCTACAAGCAAGGACCGCCTATAAATAAGGCACAGAAATCGTTCAATTTCAATAGTGGGCAAACGCAATTGCATAAGAGCATTTGAGGTAAGCAAATCATCGTACTACAGTTAGCGGAGACACATTGCATTAGTGCCACAAGTAGTAGTTATCAGCGCCATCTACTGATACGAGCAAACAACAACGTACAAGTGTCAATCAAACAATAAAAAGCAACTTAACTCGCATTTACAACGCATGTACTAACGATAATTTGCCAGCTGAGGAAATAAAAGTTCGAGTGGAGAGAGCGGAGCAGTTATTTGGCAAATTCGAAAGTATACAACAAGAAATCGAATATTTAGCAGAGGATACAGAGCAGGCACAAGAAGACGCGTACTGTGCTGACATTGAAGACAAATATTTTGCAATCAAGTCACTATGTCTGCGAACAATGGAAGAGGCAACTAGCAATCGTACTGGTGAAGGAAACCAACAATCAACCAATGATATTTCAACTGCAGTGCAGTCTTATTGAACATCAAGGTTCCATGAGTGCTCTCATCGAGCGTATAGGCCGTAGCTCATGTCTGCATAATTCATCATCTCCGTTGCCTGCAACAAATGCTGATGCCCAACAACATGAGATAAGATTGCCGCGAATTCAAATTCCAGAATTTGATGGTAGCTGCACAAATTGGATACGCTTTCATGATTTATTTGAAACTTTAGTACACAATAAAACAACTATTTCAGATATTGAAAAGTTTGAATATTTACAAACAAAGTTAACAGGGGATGCGTTATCTCTTATTAAACATTTGAAGCAGACTAGCGTTAATTATAGTGTCGCATGGGATTTGTTGAAACAAAAATATGACAAGTCAGATAGGGTAAAGCGGGCATATTTTGAGCTTTTATTCGACCAGCAACCAATGAAATCAGGTGTAGTATCAGCAGCGAAGCGCATTTACAACACAACAAATGAGAGTATTAATGCACTAAAGGTACTGGACGAGCCAGTACATAACTGGGATTCAGTTTTATTATTTCACTTAGAAAAAAAGCTTGATGCCGACAGTTTGGTACTTTCTATCTATCTCTATGGCGCGATATACAACAGGTATATCATCATAGACCTCCTAAGAGATTTTTGCGCCAAGCTTCTCTTCCAATTTGTGGTGTGCCGATTTGAATTTTTCCCTACAAATTGGTTTGGTACTTTGGTTTAGGGAAAAAAGATCGGACAAAACTTCTACATTTCAAGAGTTTTTGAATTTTTTAGAAAGGCGAGTGTTCGAATTGGAAAACATTCAGATGAGAACAACAAACAGCAAACGGACCCCTGGTATATTTGCGTCGACATTGGTATCGTGTCCAGCATGTTCAAGACAGCATGCTCTTTACGTCTGCGATCAATTCAAGGAAATGGCCGTCGAAGAGCGTCGTAAGTTGGTGCAGAAGTGCAACCTTTGTTTCAACTGTTTGCAACCGAACCATAGATCGTTATCGTGCAAAAGGTCATCTTGTAGAGAGTGTAATGGGAAGCACAACACACTTCTTCACTTGTCGACTGCGGAAGGGACACAACAGTTGACTCCAAACAGAGAGGAAGATAGTATGTCGGTTAACAGTCCACAACAAATTTCGTCTTCGATTACGTTGCTGCCTACAGCGATTGTTATGGTTTACGATGCTTCCAACAATTTGCAACCGTGTAGGGTATTATTGGACTCGGGTTCTCAAGGAACCCTTATATCAGAAGCTTGCGCACGACGCCTCCAACTTAAAAGATCTGTTGATAAAACACTATTGTACGGTGTTAGCTCAACAAAGGCTAATACCACACGCGGCAAAGTACATATAAGAATTAGTACGCGTCAGAATAAATTAATTAACACCGATGCACTGTGTTTGACAAATTTAACGCAAGATCTGCCTGCACTTGAGGTGGTTCACGAAAAATTGCGGTATTTCGAAAACATAGAATTTGCCGGTCGCTATTATAGTAGCCCTAGAAAAATAGACATTATTTTAGGAGCTGATGTTTTCAGTGATTGTATTTTACCAGAGAAGCTAACGCATCCGTCTGGGTCGCCATCAGCTTTTAAAACCGTTTTTGGATGGGTGATGCTGGGAAGGTTAACCACACCAAAAGAGAATCGAATTATAGTTGGGCACACTTTAATAGACTTAAGCAACCAAATTCAACGCTTCTGGGAACTTGAGGATCGACCAACTTCGGGAGTGCTCCTCACTCCTGAAGAACAATTGGCCGAGGACCACTTTAAGCAGAATTTTAGACGGGAAAACAGCGGACCGTACATTGTTAGACTCCCATTGAAAAACCCTGACAAGATGTTCAGAGAGTCACGTTTAACGAGAGCGCTTAAGAGGCTAGGTACCATGGAACGTCGTTTTTGCAATAATGAGTACCTTCAAAATGAGTACGAGAAATTTATGAATGAGTATCTCGAATTGGGGCACATGAAGCCTTCCACAAACGAGAACGTATATAACGAATATTTTCTACCCCACCATTCTGTAAGTAAACCCACTAGCACAACTACAAAGCTGCGTGTGGTGTTCGATGCATCCTGTAAGACAGCCGACGGCACCTCCCTCAATGACAATCTATTGGTGGGGCCAACGATTCAACGAGATTCATTTGAAATTATCATTAACTTTCGTAAATATGGCATTGCCTTTTGTGCGGACATAGAAAAAATGTATCGCCACATATTGGTACATCCAGACGATCATTGTTTACATCGTATTTTTGGAAACCCCAGACGGGCCAAATAATTGAATATGACTTGCAAACGGTTACCTATGGTACTTCAGCTACACCATTTTTAGCAATCCGAACGTTGCATCAAATTGCTTGCGATAACCAACAAGAGTATCCAAATGCGACTACAGCCATTGTAAATAATTTTTATGTTAATGATTTTATGGCTTGTGAGTCGTCGTTAGATATGGCAAACCAAATTAAAAACGAGCTCGTAAGTGTGTTAGCTCAAGCTGGGTTACGCCTCCGCAAATGGGCGTCAAATTCAAATGCATTTCTGAATAGCATCGATGTGCAAGACCGTGAAATATCGTGAGAAACTATTATCGACGCAACACAAACAGTCAAAACTCTGGGTCTGCTTTATGAACCAATTAGCGACACGTTCAAATACAGCGTTAGTCTATCATCAAATACAGCTGTCATCACAAAGCGCACAGTTTTATCAGACATAGCAAGGGTGTTTGATCCAATAGGTTGGCTTTCCCCCGTCGTCGTCTCCATGAAGGTATTCATGCAAAAGCTATGGTTGAGAGGCATTGAGTGGGATGAAGAACTCCCAAAAAATCTTTGTTACGAATGGAAGGAGTATCAGAAAAACATGAACACCATTTTGCAGCTTCGTATCCCATAATGAAAAAAGAATTGAGTTTCACGGCTTTTCTGACTCCTCTGAACTAGCATATGCAGCAGCAATTTATTTACGTGTTGAAGGAGAGGATGGTACAGTTAGAGCTAATTTGGTTGCGGCTAAAACAAAGGTAGCGCTAGTAAAGCAAATTACTCAAATAAAATTACTTTACCAAGACTTGAACTGTGCGCCGCCCATCTCATGACCAAATTGATGACAAAGGTTCGCACGTCTTTGGGTTTTGCTGACATCCCTGTTGATGGATGGACGGATTCGTTAATCGTTTTGGCATGGCTTTCGGACCACCCTCGCCGATGGAAGACATTAATTGCGAACAGAACAGCACAAATTATTGGCATGATCCCGGCGGAACAATGGCATCATGTACAATCGTCGCAAAATCCAGCTGACCTGGCAACAAGAGGAGTTTGTCCGAAGGACATCATCAACAATACATTGTGGTGGAAGGGTCCCCAGATCCTAACTCAACAAAATATAAACTACGAATCCAACCACCTAATCCACACTGGAGCGGAGTTAGAAGAGAAAAGGGAAATATCTTCGTATAGTGTTATATGTACAGAGATCGATATCATTGAACGATACTCAACTTTTTCTCAGTTAGTACGAGTGACAGCACTCTTCCTCCGTTTCCCTCAAAGGTGTAAGGCTAAACAGCTAGCACATCCATCAGCAACGCAGTTTTTAACGACTTATGAACTTTTACGTGCGCATAACGTTTTAGTAAGGAAAGCACAAGCAGCATCATACCCATCTGAGATAAGAATTCTTCAACAAAATAAATCTTTGCCCACATCACATAAACTGGCATCTCTCGCACCATTCATTGACAATCAAGGCTTGCTAAGGGTAGGTGGAAGGATTGAAAATGCAAATGTGCCTTATGAACAAAAACATCCGGTAATACTTTCTAAAGATCACCACTTAACCAAGGTAATTGTGAGGCATTATCACACGAAGCACCTTCACGGAGGAAATCGTCAACTCCTCTATTTATTGATCCTACGCTATTGGGTTCAAGGCTGCACCTACGTTGTCAAACAATGCGTTTTCAAATGTGTAACATGTATGCGATATCGAGGCAGAACATATAAACAACAAATGGGCAGTATTCCTCATCATCGATTAGATCCAGGTTACGCCTTCATAAATACGGGAGTAGATTTCGCTGGTCCATTACAAGTTAGATCATGGAAGGGACGAGGTTCACGCCTATACAATTGCTGGATAGCACTATTTGTGTGCCTTGTTACAAAGGCTATTCATATTGAGCTTGTGACTGACCTGTCTGCGGCAGCATTCATAGCATCGCTGCGCCGTTTTGTTGCTAGACGTGGAAAACCAATACATATGTATTCCGATAATGGGATTAATTTTGTGCTACTAATTATCAGTATTTGCAGCGTCTTGTTCAACAGTTCTGGAAAAAGTGGGCAAGAGAGTATATCACGCAATTACAAAACCGACCAAAATGGACGCAACGGGTAAATAACATTCAAATCGACGATGTAGTCATCATCAAGGATGACTCTCTTCCACCATCACAGTGGTCCATTGGTAGAATCAAACAGATTCATCCGGAAGCGATGGGCTTGTCCGCGTTGTCACGTTGGAAACGTCAAAGGGAACTCTTAAACGACCTATAGTCAAACTTTGCCCGTTATTTCTGGGCACTTTCAAGAGGGGCCGGAATGCTTAATTTAGTCCCTATGGAGGTTGTCAAAAATGTTCCCAAAAATGCAAACCTGTATTGTAAGTCACACGGGATCTGACGTATTCATATTCACTATAGCTTAAGAAGACAACTGACTTCCGTTTTCGCTTCTTCTTGTTGATTCATTTTTGGTAAAGTGTACACCACATGGTTAGCACTCTTTCAAGTTTCGCTATATTAATAAAACGTGTATATCAAACATAAAACTTGTTCACTTCATTTATTGATCCAGCGGTTTTCGGTAAGAAGTAATTAATTTTACACATTGAAACAACCACTTTGTAAATAAACTTTAAATTACTGATAGTTAGAAAGAGTGCATTTTAAATACTAGCTCTTCTAGTTTTATATTGTAACGAATTCGAAGAGTCTTCGATTTGTAATCCTATGTTCGATCACTATAAAGTCATATAAACTAGTATTAAACGCAATACAAATTTAAGAGTTTGGTAACTTCACAGTAGTTCACTGAACAACACTTGACAATAAAGTGATCAACCTAAGGCTTGGTCACTGCCTTATATAGTCCAACAGGGTGCTACCCCACGCACCTAGAAGTTTCTTGGTTGTTCGTTCTTCGTGTTCTCGACATCTCCTCTTTGCCTTGTATTCGCAAACATTCGTGCCATCTCTCTTCCTCTTCCTTGGTACACGCTTGCCTGCATAAGCGATCGTTATCTCTGTTGTGTTTAACTAGTGGTGGGAGTGTTATTGACTTAGGGAAAGCACATACTTGAGAATATTCGCCACAATATTCTAATTAAATGTAAAAATCATAATAAAATTTTTTTTTTCGGAATCTTGCCGTCTTTTTAGGGAACTTTCCGTTGAGCTAGACACTTGAAACTTGTAACATAGTTCCGAACGCCGGGACAATGCAATGTGGAGAAAAAAAATATACGATAGGTGGAGCATGGGTCGAGATATACGCAACATTTATTTAAAATTTTGTATTTTGCGATGGATTTTTAAGTAATTTCCCGGTAAGCTAGAACGGTGAAACTTGAAACATAGATCAGCAATGAAATACCATGCAATACCTTGTACACGAAATTCCGCTAGATAGCGCTTACCAAGAAAATTGAAAATCGCTGTAAAACGGTGGGAAATCTTGCGATCGATTTCTGAGTAATTTGTCAGTGAGCTAGAGGCTCGAAGCTTCTCACATAATTCAGAACCCAGCGACAATGCAATATTTCATCAATAAAATTTCGGTAGACTGCGCACGGATCTACATATTTTGAAAGTTCGTCTGAAATTGGAAATATTGCTATCGATTTTTAACTAACTTCCCCTTGACCTAGGGACCTTAAAATTAGCAGATGGTATAGGGCACGATCACAATATAATTTGTAGAAATCCAAATTCCGGTAGGTGGCGCGCTGATCGAGATAACTTAAAATCATTTTTGAGAAACTTCCAGGTAACTGAACACATATTTCCGAACCCGGTGATAATTTCGCGATTGATTTTTAACTAGCTTCCTCGTGGGGACTTGCAACTTAGTACATAGTTCAGGGCACTATGCCAGTGTAGTTTCTAGAAATCAAAGTTCCGCTACGTGGCGCTCTTATCGTGATAACTAAAAATCGCTGAAAAAGGAGGGGAAACTTGAGATCGATTTTTGCGTAACTTCCCGGTAAGCTAGAGACTTGAAACTGAGCACGTGTTGCAGAACCCAGTGACAATGCAATATTTCGTGAAAAAAATGCCGCTAAGGGGCGCAGAAATCCGTTTGAAAATGGGAATTTTCGGAGGGATTTTTAACTAACTTCCTCTTGACCTAGGGACTAAACTTAGCACATTATTCATGATACTAGGATAATGTAATTTTTAGAAATCGAAATTGCGCTAGATGGGGTGCTGATCAAGATAATTGAGAATCGAAATATGAAGAAAATTTTGTTATCGATTTTTGAGTAACTTCGCGGTAAGATAGAGACTTGAAACTGAATACGTGCTTAAGAACCAGATGGAAATGTAATATTTGATTGAAAAAATTTTGGTAGATGGCGCACGTATCTACATATTTTGTAGATGTTTCCATCAATTTTATACATCCACCAAAGATGATAATTCACCGGCTTAACCAACTGTACATACACTACTTCCATCCTCTTTGTCCAATCCCGATTCCACGAATATCAAGAACAGCGATACGATTTCTCCGATCTATATATCACAAATGCACCTAAATAAGAGTAATCTAAGCCGCATATAGATATAGACGCTCTCCGTCCGAGCAACACCGAACAGCGGGTAGCTAATCTAAATAAACTCAAGCATTTTCACATAAGAATTACTTAGTACTAATCACAATTACAATGGCCTGTTTGTAGGTAGCACTAAAAACTATAAAATAAAAAGATACAAAACTTTTACGGACTACCTTTATATTTATGTCGCCAAAATACAGCAGTAAATTTGTCTTTAAAGAAACACAAGGTATTTGTGAGTTTTAGTTTTGAAACTTTAATCGTCCTACTTGTAATCAATTTATGAGATTTGAAAATATAAAGGTGGAGTGCACGTTTCCAAACTAACTAACATTTTTATTCAGAATCGCAAATTGAAGTTCGGCAGTTGGTAAAACATTTAAAGTATATTAATTGCACAAGTAGGACGATTAAAGTTTCCAAACTAAAACTCACAGATACCTTGCCTTTCTTTAAGGTCAAGTTTGCTGCTGCATTTTGGCGACATAAATATAAAGGTAGTTTAAAAATTGTTTTATCATCTTTTTTTTGTATTTTTTTTTTGCGAAAGATTGAATAACCTCCTGGTGAGTCAAAAGCCTATTTCTTAGTAAACATTTTGGCACTTTCCGGATTATAATCGGTAAAAAAATGACAATGTTATAAGAGATTAAGTGAACAAACCTATATTTCTTTTTCATTGAACTTCCAGATCTTGGAAATTTTTAACCACTTTAGTAATATCTAAATACTTTTCACTGTTTTTATACATAGTTGTGCTACCTACACAAGGTATATTAACTTTAGTCGGGTAACGGTTATGGACGGAGTTATGACGAATTGAAATTTAATATAGCCTGGGGCGTGGCTTTTCTAAAACTATATATTGTCTATGCTGTACCCAGTGAACCCAAGTATATATTGTGAAAATTTCATAAAGATCGGTTGAGTTCTTTGGCGCCTATGAAAGACAACCTTTTTATACCTAGTAGTGCTACGCACACAAGGTAAAGGGTGTTTTTTTAGGGGTATAGAACTTCGAATTGAAATAAAACACAAGAAAATCGTTTTAAGGTCCATCAATTTGGCTTTATTGGAAGGATAATTTTATGCCATTAATGTTTAAATATGATTTCGGGCATGTGGCCGCCGCGGCTGGCTCGAATAAAGCCAATTCTACAGGTCCAATTTTCAACCACTTTTTCGAGCATATGGGGCCGTATGTCGGCAATAACGCCACGAATGTTGGCTTCCAATTCCCCTAACGTTTCTGGTTTGTTGGTGTAGACGAGCGACTTCACATATCTCTCTATGGCGCGATATACAACAGGTATATCATCATAAACCTCCTAAGAGATTTTTGCGCCAAGCTTCTCTTCCAATTTGTGGTGTGCCGATTTGAATTTTCCCTACAAATTGGTGGGACCTACAGTTTTTTGCCGACTCCGAACGGCATCTACAAAGGAGACGAATTTTTGCTGAGAAGCCTGTCATGGCAGAAATACACTCGGAGAGTTTGCCAAACCACTGCCGAGGGGCGACCCCGTTTTGAAAAACTTTTTTCAAATCACTTTTGATGTTACCTGTACCAGGGCTCGAACCATGGACCTTCGGTGTGGTAGGCCGGCAACACTACCTTCACACCACGGCGGCCGCATTCACATATCCCCAAAGAAAATAATCCTATGGTGTCAAATCACACGACCTTGGTGGCCAATTGACAGGTCCATTCCGCGAAATTATGCGCTCATCGAATGTTTCCTTCAATAAATCGATTGTGACGTGCGCTGTGTGGCATGTAGCGCCGTCTTGTTGGAACCACAACTCATCCACATTCATGCCATCCAATTCGGGAACAAAATAGTCGGTTATCATGGCTCTATACCGGTCTCCATTAACGGTAGCTGCCTCTCCAGCATTATTGCGGAAGAAGTATGGCCCAATGACTCCACCAGCCCATAGAGCACACCAAACAGTCAGTTTTTGTGGATGTAATGGCGTTTCAAGGGTCTCATGTGGATTCTCTTCACTCCAAATGCGGCAATTTTGCTTGTTGACGTAGCCATTCAACCAAAAATGAGCCTCATCACTGAACAAAATTTTGCGATGAAAATCAGCATCGAAATCAATCTCATTTTCGGCCCATACACGAAAATCACGACGCATTGCATGGTCTCGCGGCTTTAATTCTTGCACAAGCTGGATCTTGTAAGGTCGCAAGCCAAGATCTTTGCGCAAAATCTTCCATAAAGTTGATGGACAAAGCTCCAATTGCTGTGCACGGTGGCGAATCGATTCATTCGGGTCCTCTTCAACACTTTGCTCTACAGCGGCAATTGTTTCTTCGGTGCGCACTGTTCGACATCTCTGCGGATGCGTATTATCACATAGAGTAAACGTAGTGCGAAAACGATCCATGGTTAACCGAATTAATTGCTCTGATGGACGATTATGTCGACCATAAAATGGACGGAGCTCACGGTAAACTTCGCGAACTGAACCATTATTTTCGAAATAAATTTGCACGATTTGCAAGCGTTGTTCTTTTGTCAACCTGTTCATGATGAAATGGCAAACCAAACTGAACATAAATGACATTAGAGTTGCCAGATTTGACCACAAAATGCCAGTTTTATCTCTATTCGAAAAACAAACCCGTAAAAAAAACACCCTGTATATATAAAGGTAACTGTTTGCTGTAAAATTGGGTGAAATCGGTTAATGTCCACGCCCAGTTTTTTAACATAGTTCTGAAAATTTTTTTTGTAAAATTTAAAGAGCGATATTTCTACAACTAAGCAAGCTATATAAATTAGATTTTGCACACATAATAAGCTTTTTAAAAAAAACTCGGCCGCAAAAAAATTTTTTCAATTTCGAAGAAGTAGGCGTGGCGCCGCCCACTTTTCAGCATAAAATTTCTGCTATTTTCAAAGGCAATCGCTTATAATTCGATTTTGATATTTCAATGGAAATTGGTCAGCTGCTTCTCATTAGTATGTATTATACTCCTGCCAAAAATTAGCTAAATTCGGAAACACACAAGCGAAATATTCGGGCACGTAGTTAATAGCCCACTGCAATAGCGAAGTTATATATCTTTTTTGATTTTCATACCTTTCATAAACATTAAATGTATGTAAGTTTGAGAACAAGAAGAGAAAAGTTCACTTAAATGATCAGCACGATGAGCGGAGTCGATTTAACCATGCCCGTCTCTCCGTCCATCTGTCTGTCTGTCCGTCTGTCTATTTGAACGCAAACTAGTATCTCAGTTTTACAAAAGAATGCTGAAATTCGGGGCTTGCTTTTGCCGTTTTATAATATACTAGCAAACCCGATAGACGTTGTTTTGACGTTTTGATATATAGAACACATCTATATATAAAATTTCATTCACTTGAACCAAATAAACTCCTAACTATACCGAACTGCAGCTTTATATGACCTGGGGGATTTTCCAAAAGCTATATAGAGACTGTGTCGTGCCCAGCGAACTCCTGAACTTATCGTGAAAGTTCAAGAGCAAAACCAAACACAAAATATGTGGGCGTGGCACCGTCCACTTTTGAAAAATGATGTAGATATTGACTAAGTGACACATATATCCAAATTTCATTAATTTAGACCAAAAAACTTCGGAATTATGACGAATTGAAACTTTATATAGCCTGGGGGCGTGGCTCCGCCAACTTTTCCAATACTATATATTATCTGTGCTGTACCCAGTGAACCCAAGTATATATTGTGAAAATTTCATAAAGATCGGTTAAGTTCTTTGGCGCCTATGAAAGACACCCTTTTTTATATCTATTTTTGTTACGCACACAAGGTAAATTACTTCATTTGGCATAAACGGATCGGGATATATATTTATTTATGTATATCAGAACCTTCAGGATGAAAAGTAAAATATCCGGGCAAGTAGTTAATACCCCACTGCAAAAGCGAAGTTGTATATCTTTTTTGATTTTTATACCGTCCATGAACATCAAATGTTTGTACGTATGAGAAGAAAAAGAGATAGTCCCATCAAGAAGTACACTGAAATGATCAGTACGATGAGCGGAGTCGATGTAGGCATGTCCGTCTCTTGATACGTCTATCTGTCTGTCCGTCTGTCTATTTGAACGCAAACTAGTCTCTCAGTTTTACAAAAGAATGCTGAAATTCGTTGTTTGCTTTCTCCAATTTATATTATACTAGCGAACCCGGTATACGTTGTTTTGACGTTTTGATACATAGAACACATCTATATATAAAATGTCATTAACTTGAACCAAATAAACTCCTAACTATACCGAACTACAGCTTAACATAACCTGGCGGCTTTTCCAAAAGTTTATGCAGACTGTGTCGTGTACAGCGAACTCCTGAACATATCGTGAAGCTTCAAGAGAAAAACAAAACACAAAATATGTGGGCGTGGCACCGCCCACTTTTGAAAAATTATGTAGATATTGACTAAGTGACACATATATCCAAATTTCATTAATTTATACCAAAAAACTTCGGAATTATGACGAATTGAAACTTTATATAGCCTGGGGGCGTGGCTCCGCCTACTTTTCCAATACTATATATTCTCTATGCTGTACCCAGTGAACCCAAGTATATATTGTGAAAATTTCTTAAAGATCGGTTGAGTTCTTTGCCGCCTATAAAAGACACCGTTTTTTATATCTATTTTTGTTACGCACGCAAGGTATATTACTTCATTCGGCATAAACGAATCGAGATATATATTTATTAATGTATATCAAAACCTTCAGGATGAAAATAAAATATCCGTGCAAGTAGTTAATACCTCACTGCAAAAGCGAAGTTGTATATCTTTTATGATAATCATTCCTTTCATGAACATGAAATGTTTGTACGTATACTGAAATGATCAGGAGGATGAGCTGAGTCGATGTAGGCATGTCCGTCTCTTGATACGTCTATCTGTCTGTCCGTCTGTCTATTTGAACGCAAATACGAACTGAAAGTATTAAACTAGACCTGCGTAAATTGGGATGACATAATAGATCACTACTAGGTATATAATGTTCGGTTCCACCCGAACTTAGACTTCCTTACTTGTTCAAAATTATGTTAGTCTTGACTAAAGGACACATATATCCAAATATCTTTAATTTAGACCAAGTAAGTTTAGAGTAATGACGAATTGAAATTTTATATAGACTGGGGGCATGGCACTGCCCACTTTTCCAAAAAATATATATAGTTCACCGAACTTCTTAACCTATCGTGAAAGTTTCATAGAGATGTTAATCGAAACCTGAAATTTGAAACAAACAATAAATTTTGTTTTAAAAATGCACCCAAAAATGTATCAAAGTCTTTAATTTTTTTCAGAATTTTTGGAATTTTTTGGAGTATGCGGTTTTGTAGTTCATTAAATTTTAATACAATAAGGGGCCAATCTTAAGGGCGTGACCCATTTTGCTGATTTTAAGCAATTTTTTCTTCTGAATAGCTAAAGCGGTTTCTTTCATATAAAAGAAATTGCTTTAATAACCTTGTATTGAGAAAAATATAGAAGTCCCCATGACAATATTATTATTTATAAAGCGAGTTTTAATCTTTTTGTATAAAGAGAAGGGATAAATAAGACAGGATATTCAACAATTGTAAAGCATAATGTACATATCAATATTTTAATTACTTCTCCGGTATAGTTTTAACCTCTTTAGAGTTTTTAACCGGGGAACCACCAACAATAATGTCAGCCTAGAAATCCAACGAAGAATAACTCGCGCAACCAAGCGCTACTTCTGACTGAATTCGCAATTGAGATGTAGAGTCCTCTCTTGAAGAACGAAAATAAATAAGTCACTTATCGTACCTGTCCTGGTTTATGGTGCAGAAGCTTGCACTGACAACATCTGATAAGGCGGCTCTGGGAGTATTCGAGAGAAAGGTTCTTCGAAAGATTTGTGGACCTCTACGCGTTGGCGACAACGAGTAACGAAGAAGATTTAATGATGAGCTATATGCAAACACCGACATACTCGAACGAATTAAAACGCAACGTTTTAATTGGCTAGGCCATGTTGTGCGAATGAATGAAGGTGTTCCGGCCCATAAAGTATTCTTATCGGCACTCAGGGGAAGAGGGAGACCACCCCTCCGATTTAAAGACAAAGTGGAGACCGATTTGTGATCCCGTGATGTTTCCAATCGGCAGAAAGACGTAACTAGTGGCGAGCTATGGAAAAGGCCAAAATGGCTTAGACGGTAAGGCGGCATTTAAAGAAGAGAAGGGTTGAAAGGTGAGTTCTACTGCAGAAGTGGAAACAGTAGCGTTGAAAAATTTTTTAGCAATTTGTATAAGTTATACAATGACGTTTTGTCGCAGCTCTGAATTGCGTGAAATGCAGGTTTTGGCGGAAGATTATGTCACTTTAAGAACCTTCTCCATAAATTGGTTTCGGTTTCTATATTTTGGCTTTGAACAAGTGGTTCATAAAATTCGGCAAACTTAAATAAATTTTTGTCACATTCTTCTCTGTGGTTTGTTGAAAAACCGAAGCGAAATCTCTAAAGATAGTTTTATGTTGAGTGACTCGACTATCTATTTCCATTATTATATGATCAATACATAAATGGATAAAATCGGAAATCTTAAAATAAGCGTTAAGGTTGCATGCTTGCCGGCTTTGACTAGATTTGAATCGGTTCTATTTGATTTCAATATCCATATCACATATTCTGACCAACGTAACTCTAGTACTAAGTCTTTTGCGAAATCCATTACAAGCGCTAAGTCTATCTTTTTTGTTGAAGTTTATTACACAAAGGCGCAGAATGCATTCTGTTAACAAATCTGCTAAAAGACTCGTTTATTATTTAAAAAAAAAAAAGTGTTGACCCAAGATTTTTATAATACTAAGCAATAAAGAAAATGTTGAAATTTCTTTAATTTTGAGCCTTTCGCATAACAAAACTTACACCATAAATACATCAAAAAATGCCCATAATTGGCATAATTTTTTGCCAACTTCACCCTAAAACTTTCTTATAAATATCCCCCAATCCTTCCTTGGGCCGCCGGGAGCCCAGCCGAGCCCCGGAAATGCCACGCGTCCGGGCCCTCCACGCCCCTAAAAACAAAATTTGAATTCAGCTAGCAGAAACAATAAATTTACTTTCTCATAAAAAGCGGGTTTTGACGCCCCCTTCTTTACATACTTTTTATAGTTGCTATTTTTTTTTGTACAAATAGGTAACGAAAAAATTACCTTTATACTACCTTGACAACTTTTAACAATTACCATTGGAAGTATTTTTTTTGATCACCATAACCAATATGAATTAGCACTATTTTTTTTTTAGTTAAGAATAACCAATACCAAGATTGTTTTTTTTCGTCGAAATGGAAAACCAATAAATATTACCAACTAGAACTTTGTGCCGTCGTAGAGGCAAAAAATTAGCAGATTTTGGATTTTATATTCATTAGGATAATAAATATAAATAAAAACAATCAGGTATTTTAATGATTCTTTATTGGTCATGTGTTTTGCTGCATGGGTTCAACTCTTAAGTTAGTCTAAAGTAGTCGCTGCAGATCTTAAAGAATTCCTTCTTTCATTGCGGCATTGATCTCTTGGAGTCGATCACGTTGTTCCTATATGTTGCACATGAAATATATTTGTAAAAATTTATGCTGTGCATCTTCGATAGGTTGCAATGATCCAATTCGATGCTGAAGTAAGATAAGTAAAGCATGTTATTCTTCTGGACCGATCCATCTCAAATCACACAGGCTATTTATGTCGAAATTTAATTTTTCGACGAAACTTTGAGAAATTGTTTTTGAAACTATTTTAAACTACACGTACTTTTTGTTTTTCCGTTAACGATGTCATTCCCTAGAATAAATTTTTTCCCCGGAGCGCGTAAATAGGGATTTCTCATATTCTCATGAACAACTATTCCGCGAATGCTCACAACTTCCTTGAAAATGTATGGATTTGGATGGCTTTTCTTTTAATTTGTAGGTAATCGACCAATCCATCAAACCCATTACAGAAACCAAATATTGCGCTAACAGTTTTTTTTTAAAATTGTTAATTAATTAAAAAATTATTTTTTTTTATATTGCAAAATTTTTTTTTTTTTTATATGATATGTAATGTACTCGTATGTAATCAATATATAATCGTGGCAATATGCTCAAATTCGTTTTTCTCGAGACATGATCTTATGAATTTGAAAGCACCGTTTAATATGATACTGGGCAAGAGCTAACCTTGTGGGTGATAATAATCGACACTTTAATAACAACCGGGTCGTTTTCTGTCACTTTTTATACCTTTCATGAACATGAAATGGTATTATAACTTTTGTCCGATGTTTGTAAGTATGAGAAGAAGAAAGGATAGACCCACCAATAAGTACAAAGAAATGATCAGGACGATGAGCTCGGTCAATTTAGCTATGTCCGCTTGTCAGTTTGTACGCAAACTAGTCCCTCAGTTTTTTAGATATCTTAATGAAATTTGGTATAAGATTTTGCATAAGATTAATAATTTGTCGGAATCAGCAAGATCGGAGTAATACAACTCATAGCTCCCATACAATCGATTGTTCCGATTAACGGAGTTTGACCTATAAATATTGAAATTTAAGAGCTAGGAACTTTCAATTTGACGGGTTTAGTTCATATTATATACGCAATGTGAGTAGTGAAAATCAGCCAGATCAGACCAACATAACATATAGCACCCATATAATCGATAGTTCCGATAAATGGGGTTTGGGCTATAAATTTTGCATTGAAAAAGCTAGGAACACAAAATTTTGTAGGTTTGGTACATATGTATATATCTAATGAGCGTAGTGCAAATTACCAAGATCGGACAAACATAACATAAAGCTCCCATCTAATCGATAGTTCCGATAAATGGGTTTTGGGCTATAAATTTTGCATTGAAAAAGCTAGGAACGCAAAATTTTGCAGGTTTGGTGTATATTATATACAGGGTGGGCCAAAAGAAACCAAGGGGTGTAAAAGTTTAATAAATTTTTCGTTTATTCATTTTTTTTTATTTTTTCTTTCAGATTATATAATATACAAAAGGGAAATTTTTTTACACTAAGTATGAAAAATGATGTCTCTTAAATGACCGCCGTTTTCAGCTTCGCACTGATGGGCTCTTTTTAGAGCATTTTCCATAACATCTTTCAAAACTTGTGGCTGTAGGGTTCGAATTTCTGCACCAATGTTTGCCTTGAGTTCAAGGATTGTCTCTGGCTTGTTCACATACACTCGCTCCTTCAAATAACCCCAAAGAAAATAGTCGGGTGGTGTCAAATCTGGCGATCGCGCTGGCCAAATAATTTCCGAATTTCTGGAAATTATTCGCCCTCCAAAAATTTGACTTAAAAGTGCCATTGTGTCTCGGGCAGTATGGGCAGTAGCTCCGTCCTGCTGAAACCACATAACAGGTCTGTTTTCAAGAGCAGGACGTAAACAATTTTCTATCATAAACCGATACCGCTCTCCATTTACGGTTACAGCACTTCCATCTTCATTCTCGAAGAAGTAAGGCCCAATGACATTTGCAGATGTGATCCCACACCATACTGTACACCTGATGGGGTGTAATTGGCGTTGATGAATGTCTCTTGGATTTTGAGAACCCCAGAACCTACAGTTCTGCTTATTAACAAAGCCATTCAAATGAAAATGAGCTTCATCACTCATAATCAAATTTTTAATAAAGTTGATTTCATTTCTGGCCAACTCTTGAAATTTAACTGCAAAGTTTAGACGTTGCCGATGATCTGCGGGTTTTAATTCTTACACCATCAAGTGTTGTCTATGTAATCTGAAAGAAAAAATAAAAAAAAATTAATAAACGAAAAAGTTATTAAACTTTTACACCCCTTGGGTTCTTTTGGCCCACCCTGTATCTAATGAGCGTAGTGAAATTTACCAAGATCGGACCAACATAACATATAGCTGTCATATAATAGATTTTTTCGATAGATGGGGTTTGGGCTATAAATTTTGCAAATTCAAAGGCCAGGAACGTAAACTTCTTCAGGTTTAGTTTTAGATATGTAATGTGTGTAGTGAAAATTACTCAGATCGGACCAACATAACATATAGCTGCCATACAATCGATTGTTTTGATAAATGGGGTTTGGGATAAGTATCTTTAAATTAACAGTTTTGCATAGTTTGTACTAATTGTTAGTTAGGATCGGACACTTAGAACCGTGATGCCTATTCATGAAAGGTATAAAGTCTTTGGCACAGTCGAAGACAGCCCTTTCCTTACTTGTTTTTATTATTATCAATTTTGTAAACCGCGTCAGTTTGATCGTATTCTATCGAAAGTCACTTTTAAACAATGAGTGAGTAAGCTTGAAAGGTGTACATAAAAACCAAGTTTACGGATCGTCCTAAAATTGTCTGCTACAACTGGAAGAATCAGAAACGCAGTTATAGCCTCTGTTCCCTGATAAATTTTTGAGCACTTTAGTATATTCCAGAATACAAAATATTATCTGCTCCGTTTCTAAAAGAAAACGACTGCGATTTCTGTGGCAGCTGGATATATAGTTTTAACAGATCCTTAGAAAATTGATCGGCAACCCAACAGAAAACACGGCTTGACTACTTTTCAGCTGAGTTCTCTATCAAGAAGGGGTTTACTCATCAAATTTCCTTCTGTTACCGAATATATGATTAAAGAGGCAAAGAAACTGCTGAAGGAAAAAGGTGTTTATCACAATCCAGAGCCCCACTAATCAAGCTTCGATAAATATTGCTCAAACGATGACTTGGACACTTCTTGACAAAGTCCTAACAAAAACAATGTCAAAAAAATTGTGGAAAATGGAATAGAAATGAAAAAAGTGAAGCGATTCATGCCAAGTAGTGTCAAAGAAACTTATCAAATTTTCAAAGAAAACAATCCTGATGTGAAAATGGTGATTTCTAAGTTTTACACTCTACGCCCAAGAAGTGTGTCTCTATGTTTATAGTGTTATTATCGTCAACTGTGTGTTCATGAGAGGATAACAAGTGCTTTTTACAAGGATGTGAGGATGTGAGAACTGCCCGGCCCAGGCGTCTTCACATTGGAACTTCTTGGATTCCCTAAAGACATTGATGAAAACGACGACATCACTTCCCACACAGCATTTGGATGAATAACTTTTGAATATATCTGCACTTGATTGCATTTTGATTATTTTTAGAGACTAAATACTGAGTTTCAATAAAATTTAACACGTGATATAATCATATATGATTCCTTTTGATGATCAAAAACTTATCATCATCTTGAAATCACTTTTCGGAATCAATTTTGAACAATTCTGGTGATGAAATTCGGAGTTACCATAAAATTGAACAGGGGGAATAATCAAATAAGTTCACTCTTAAAGATAAAAAACTGAAAATCATTTTTCTATCACTTTTTCGAATTATATTTGATCACTTATGTTGACTAAATACTTGTCGCGTCATAAATTTGAATGAAATGGATAATTAAATATGTTAATTTTTGATGATAAAAAACTGATAGTCCTTTTTGTTTCACCTTTTTGAATCACATTTCAGTGCTTCTGAAGACCAAATACATATGAAACAAAATGAATAATCAAATATGTTCATCTCTGATGATCAAAAACTGATACCAATGTATTTTCTACCTTATAAAATAATACTTTACAACAAAATTTGTATTTTTCTCGGTTTCAACACATTTTTTAAGTCATGAAATTCAGAAAAATTAAAATGAATATAAAAAATTTGTTGATTGAAAAATCTGCATCACAAGCATTCGTTGAGCTTTTACATTGTGTACCGGATAAGCACATCTTTATCACCAAAAAAAGGTAATACAATATTGTAAGTTTACGCTAAGAGTTAACGCGTTTAATAACTGTAAATATTAACTTTATTAGTTACTTGTACGCCGTGCCGTGGTGCTCGAAAAAACTCTTAAATACGAGTATAAAAATATATTGGACGTCTGCTGACAACCTGCTCTGTACCGGATAAGCACATTCCTATCATCATAAACGTTGTGTATATTTTCTAAAAGTTAAAAAAAATTTTAAGAATTTTAAATTGTTTTAAAGTATTTCAAGTACAAAATTCAAAATTATATTTTTGCAGCAAAATAAATAAAATAATGTATCTTTAATTTAATTATTATTATACTTTGTCTTATAGTTACTATTATTTAATTATATTGTATGAAATAATGCTTAAATTAATAAATTTATATAATTATTATATTCACAGTATTAATTTTAATACCACATATAGTAATTTAATACTATATAGTATTAATTTACTGAATTCGATTTTAAATTTCAAATTATAAAAAAAAAAAACAATTCAATTTTTATTTAGAAAAACGATTATGGAAAGGTATGTATAAATAACGAGCAGGAATTGATAACAAACAAGATTTACAAAAACTTATAAAATGTAGTAGAAAATAATTCAAAAATTGATAATAAAAAGATATTTATTGTGATCATAAAATAATACCAAAACTGACTAAAAGAATATTACAATTAAAATTTACTATAACATAATATCAAATAAGATTAAGAAATGTTACAAAAAGGAGTGGAAAACGATTTAAAATCTTATTATAAAAGTACATTCATTTTAGTTAGAAAATTGTATCAAATATGATTAAAAAGTAACTACAAAGTATTCACAAAAAATAATCCATTTGTTTCTGAAATCAAATTAAAAGTGATCAAAAAATTATTTCGAAACGCAGTCAAATTGTAGCATTACATAAACACATCGCCCTTTTACTTTAATTGTCATGTGCACATAAATAATGTATAAACAAATATGAATGTACACAAACAACATTCTACCCAAATTAGTTACATTGAACTCAGCGGGAGTTTATACAAAGACTGCACACGCCGCACATAACGAGGATCTTGTTACACTTGTGCGGACGGTCAAAGACACCGCCAAAGAGAGTAGCAATGACCAACTGATCACAACGTCAGTTTGTCAATGCGACTGACATATTTATATATTTATTGCAACCATATGTTGACTTAGCATATTTTAGAATTATGCATTTTAGTTTGTATGTATTAGCAATGTATCTATTTGTATATGTTTTAGTTCGTAAATAATTTGTAAGTATTGGTGTAAGAATTTTGTATAAAAGATAAAGGATTTTCAATAAACGTTCAATTGATTCTACACCCTAAACAAGGCTCATTCATTTAGCCAGGAAGTGGTCTACAGTTCCCTACATGGCGATCCTGCCAGGATTTTAATAACAATTCACTCCGCTCTATATAGCGAAATCGCCAGCCATAGTTAAATAAAATAACTTATGTGGCTCATAGCGATACCACCAGCCGAAAATATAAAATCCAAAGGCAAAACAAGTTAGCCTATGAAAGTACTGGTGGTTAAATTTATGAGGTACGTCATGGAAATACACTAAGGATATCAACCCAAGGATTAACCCACAAAAATAGATGACATCGACGGCGCGCAAAAAGAAGTGGAATATTGATAATCTCGTGACTGGCAGCAAATATTGATAAGTTGGTAATATGACTGGCGTTAAATATTGGTAATTTGGAGACAAAACTAGCGGCAAGACTGACGGCGAATATTTACAAATATTATGTATAATAATAATTACAAATATTACGTATGATAACTTAGAAAATTGGATAGGCACGCCTCACGGCCGCTGAACCAAGAGCAATTTACTTTGCTTAGGGAATGGAAACACAAATTTTAAAAGTATGCGCTAATAAGCGCGTGCTAGCTTCATGTCAATGCAAAATAAATTAAAGAATATTTGTTTAATAAGTAGATAACATGCAAGAAATTAAGACTCAAGAAGAATTTGACAGAATTTTCAAGAAATGCCACAATACTATTAAAGAGTTTATAATAATTTCTGAACAAATCCTGAAGAGTCGTAGCGCAGCAAAGCAAGGTCCTACACCGATCACTATAGAGGAGTATCGGCGAAGGAATAACCTTATTAAAAAGGAGGAAACTCCAAAAATTCCTACCCCTGTAAAAATAATGCACAAAAGGAAACGAGGCGGTAAACAGGTTAGAAAGCGGAAAGAAATAGCTGAAACCTTTAGATTACTTAATTTAGCTACAAATATTAATAATAAATTACATCTAAAAGATAAAATAAGAATGTTAAGAACAAACCAAAAAAAAAATTTCGTATATAAACCGAGTAAATTGGATTGAAAAATAAAAATTAAAAAAAAAAAAAATCTAAATTTTCATAACAATGGCATGGTGGAAAGTTGCACTTAACGGTATACTGATAGGAATAGCAGGGTACGAGGTAGGCAAAGAAAGTTCAGCAGATCAAAAATCTGAAGATAGATTAGTCAAATACGAACCACATCCTATTATTGAACAGAAAGAAGAGATCTCCGATAAATGGTTGACAATCTTAGCATGTTTAGCTACATGTTTAATTGTCGCAATTGCAGTTTTAATCAAAAATTATATAAAAAATAAATTAAGACGGTTGAACAATGTACAACAACGCGTCTAAACGCAAAGTTTATAAACTAAGAAATGAATAAATGGCAAGAAATATATGTTACCTTATCTGAAGAAAAAATAAAAGCTGATAAATCATACAAATGCATAAATAAAAATATTAATATAAAAACAGAAACTATAGTAAAGCATTTTAAGATAATTTTAGAAGCTCTATATAGCATAGGACAGGTGATTAAAACGGTTAATAACATATTTACCAAGGAACACCAAGTAGAGTCTTACCAATTTTTCTCTGCCGTAAGGGACAAACTAGTATCTTCTTTAGCAAGATACAATATAGAATTCAATGTACCAACCACAGTAGAGGAAGACCTTCAAATAGATTTCAATTTACTTTTGGCAGAACGCGCTCAGAGCCCATTGGTAGAAGAAAATAGACCAAACCTTCAACCAATAGATATACCAGTCATAAACGTCACAATGCAAACGGTAGTTGAATTTATTAAAACTGCTTCGTCAGTATTACCAGACTTTGATGGTAAACCAGAAAATCTACATAGTTTCCTAGATGCACTCGATATACTTGAGCAAATCAAGGATACACACGAGGCGTTGGCCATTACCATGATAAAAACAAAGCTGAAGGGTACAGCAAGGAATTTTATTAGTAATGAGGCCACAATCGAACAAATCAAAAACAAAATAAAGAATCAGTAGAGGTCTTAACCGCTAAACTATTGAACATCCAACAGCGTAACAAAACTGCTAACCAATACACAGCAGAAATTGAAAAAATTACAAGATCATTAGAAGGATCATATATCTCTGATGGACTAAACCCAGACTTAGCCACGAGATACTCAACGCAGGCAGCAGTTAAAGCCATGTGTAAAAACTGCTCTAATGACAAGGTCAAAGTGATCATGCAAGCAGGAACGTTCACAACAATGAACGACGCAATCTCGAAATTTACTAACAGTTGTACCGAAACCACTGGCAGCTCAAACACGATCTTAAATGTACAACATCAAAGTCAGTACAGGAGTAATTTCCGTGGAGGTTACCGTAGTAACAACTATAGAAATTACCAAAATAGAAGATACAGACCACAACCAAGTTATAACAATAATTCTAGATCATACAATAATAACAATCAAAGAGGATCACAATCCCGAAATACAAACAGACCATACACACAAACCCGTAACGTGCGCAGTTGTACCGAAACGGAAAACCAGGAAACTCCACTTCAAAATTAACAAAAAGAAAAATATGCGTACTTAATCTAAACTTAAACAGCTATATATCTACAAGGACATCATTAAACAATTCATACTCAAATTTTTTAATTGATACTGGAGCCGATATCTCCATAATTAAAAAACAGCAAATAGATGATAAAGAAAAAATAAATACTGAACAAATCACAGATTTGAAAGGCATTGGTCAGGGAATAACTAGCACTTTAGGCACAATCAAAGCAGATCTAAAAGGCGATGACCTTCTAATTTATCATAAATTTCATGTTGTAGAATCCAATTCCATGTGATGGAATAATAGGCCTAGATTTTATAAAGAAATACAATTGTATTCTAGATTTTGGAAAAACAGAGGACAAACTAATCTTAAGACCATATGATTTCCCTCAAACAATAACAATGAATCTAACAAACTGTCTGTCCGTCAACACAATCACAATTCCAGCTAGATCGGAAGTTATTAGACAAATTAAAATAAATACAAATAACAAAAACATTTTCATACCACACCAACAACTATCCGACGGCATTTATATTGCAAATACCATTACAAATAACGAGCAAACTTTCGTTAGAATTATTAACACAACACATAACAACACAACTATTCAAAATTATAAAATTAATACTGAAAATTTAGACGATTATACACTAATTAAAGCAACCCCACACAATAAAAGTTGCACAGATACAGAAAAATTAAAAAGATTAACTGAAAATTTTCCAAATTTTGTTAAAGCTCAATTAACATCACTTTGCACAGAATTCATAGATATATTTGCACTAGAAACAGAACCAATTACTTCTAATAATTTTTATAAACAAAAATTATATATGAAGGATGACAACCCAGTTTACATTAAAAATTATAGATTACCCCAAACACAAAAAGGTGAAATAACCAAACAAGTAAATAAGCTAATCAAAGATGATATAATAGAACCTTCAATTTCAGAATATAATAGTCCAATTTTATTAGTCCCTAAAAAATCACTCCCAGGGAAAACAGAAAAAAGATGGAGATTGGTCGTTGATTACAGACAAGTAAACAAAAAATTAGCAGCAGATAAATTCCCACTCCCAAGAATTGATGACATTCTAGATGAACTTGGAAGAGCAAAATATTTTTCATGCCTAGACCTTATGTCAGGTTTTCATCAAATAGAATTACACCCAGACTCTAGGGACATTACTTCATTCACTGCCGAAAATGGCACATATAGATTCAAAAGATTACCATATGGATTAAAAGTAGCCCCAAACTCATTCCAACGAATGATGACATTAGCATTCGCTGGCCTTAAACCATCTCAAGCATTTCTTTACATGGACGATTTAGTTGTATTAGGTTGTTCAGAAAACCATATGCTAAAAAATTTAAGAGACGTGTTCTCTACTTGCAGAAAATACAACTTAAAATTACATCCAGATAAATGCGTATTTTTCAGCCAAGAAGTAACTTATTTAGGACATAAATGCACAAACAAGGGAATATTACCCGACCCAAGCAAATTTGAAACAGTTCAAAATTACCCAACACCAAAAACAGCCGATGAAGTTAAAAGATTCTTAGCCTTCTGTAATTATTACAGAAGATTTGTACCGAATTTTGCAGAACATTCAAGAAAGTTAACTAGACTTTGCAGGAAGAATGTTACCTTCGAATGGACAAAAGAATGTCAAAAAGCCTTTGTCTATTTAAAGGAAGCATTAATTAGTCCAACACTCTTGCAATACCCAGATTTCGATAAAGAATTTTGCATAACGACAGATGCTAGTGGGTATGCTTGTGGAGCAGTCCTTAGCCAAGAACATGATGGCAAACAGTTACCAATTGCCTACGCATTCAGGTCATTCACAAAAGGTGAAGTAAATAAAGCAACAATAGAAAAAGAATTGGCAGCAATCCATTGGGTCATAACCTTCTTCAGACCATACACCTATGGTAGAAAATTCTTAGTAAAAACCGACCATCGCCCATTAACATACCTATTTTCAATGAAAAGTCCTTCGTCTAAGCTGACACGAGTAAGATTAGATTTAGAAGAGTACGATTTTGAGGTGGAGTATATAGCTGGTAAAGAAAATCATATAGCGGATGCATTATCCCACATAACAATTACAAATTTAAAAGATATGTCAGAAGAAGCAAATAAAATATTTAAAATAACAACAAGATCAGCAGCTAAAAAGATCAGTAATAAAACTGAAATTAAAGAAAGTCACAAAGAGAACCCCAAAATTTACGAAGCGCTAAATAAATTTGAAGTAAAAAGACATGTCGAGCTCGTTTTCAATCCTCCTAAATTTTATTTCAAAAAAGGAAAGAAAATTTGTAGCAATTTTGATACAAGCAACCTAATTGTTGAGGATAAGATTGACTTAGGACAATTCTTTACCAGGCTCGAAAGAGAAGCCGGCAATTTAGGACTTGTACAAGTACAGTTGTCCTTAGGGGACAAATTGTTTAAAAAGAATTATACTGCAGTAGGCAAATTTATAGAAATGGGTAACAAAGTTCTCAAAAAATTAACAATCGCTCTAACCCCAGAGGTTATACATGTGACAAATCCCGGGAAAATTAAAGAAATCCTGCACAAATATCATGACGATCCTATTAGTGGTGGCCACCCAGGAATAAATCGCATGACAGATAAAATCAAGCAGAAATATAGCTGGCTGAATATGAAAAATGACATACGAAAATATATAAAGAACTGCATCCACTGCAAGAAAAATAAAATTAATAAACATATCAAAGAACCAATGACAATAACGGAGATACCTCCGAAGGCATTTGATATTGTACAAATTGACACAGTCGGTCCATTGCCAAAGTCGATAAATGGAAACGAATATGCAGTTACCATTATATGCGATCTAACCAAATATTCCAGTTCCAAGCAAACATGCAACAACTGTTGCTAAAGCCATATTCGAGCATTTCATCCTGATTTATGGTCAAATGAAAACAATTTTAACAGACATGGGAACAGAATACAAAAATAGCCTGTTCAAAGAACTGTGTAAATTGTTAAAAATTGAGCATAAAACTTCTACACCATACCATCACCAGAGTTTGGGTACTGTAGAACGCAGTCCCCGGACATTCAACGAATATATGCGTGCATACTCGTACATATCCAGTGACAAAGACGATTGGGATGAATACCTCGGGTATTTCGCTTATTGCTACAATACAACACCATCGACAACACATAATTATTGCCCTTTCGAACTAATATTCGCAAAACAACCACCAAATTATGAATTTTTGAAAGAAGATAAAATTAGCCCGGTATACAACCATGAGGCATATGACAAAGGAGTAAAATACAAACTTCAAATAGCACAACAAAGAGCAAGAAAATTAATTCAAGAAACAAAAGAAAAGCAAAAATCAAATTACGACAAGAATAGCTATAGTAAGGAAATTAAAATAGGAGATTTAGTATTAGTTAGAGAAGAGGCCTCCCATAAGTTAGAAAATAGATATACAGGACACTATAAAGTTAAAACCATTGATAAAAATAACAACTATACTTTAATTCCACATAGCATAGGAGACAGTAATAAAACCAAAAAGAAATCGTAATTCATAAGAATAGGCTTAAACCAATTTAAAACTCGTAGCATTAAAATAAGCAATGCACTTTATTCATAATAATTTAGTAATAACAAAAATACATAAGCATTCCAATTTACTCAATCATATACACGGCACAAGCCAAATGAAAACAAAATCAAATATCAGATAAAGTATACAAACAAATAAAAATAAAAAAACATGTGACAAAACAATGGTAACAAGATCCTAAAACAATTAAAATTTTGACAATTCAAACAAACATCAAGCGGTTCAAATAGATATATATAGTTGACTACAAATATATATATCTATTTTTTTTAAGAGGGAAGGTGTAGCATTACATAAACACATCGCCCTTTTACTTTAATTGGCATGTGCACATAAATAATGTATAAACAAATATGAATGTACACAAACAACATTCTACCCAAATTAGTTACATTGAACTCAGCGGGAGTTTATACAAAGACTGCACACGCCGCACATAACGAGGATCTTGTTACACTTGTGCGGACGGTCAAAGACACCGCCAAAGAGAGTAGCAATGACCAACTGATCACAACGTCAGTTTGTCAATGCGACTGACATATTTATATATTTATTGCAACCATATGTTGACTTAGCATATTTTAGAATTATACAACAAGGCTCATTCATTTAGCCAGGAAGTAGTCTACAATTCCCTACAAAATGTGATCACAAAAGGAATTAAATTCGACTTTCCAATGATATTAAATATGAGAAAAAATGTTTGAAAAGTGTTCAAAAATATGATACATTAATGATTATTCATGGATAGTCATATTTAGGGTACACTTTTCTCCCGACGGTACATTAATATAAGATTGGAAAATGTTTTTAGATTTGATCGTTTTTAATCATCTGGAGAATGATATTTGAATACTTTTTGTTCAAAATTTTCAACAAATGCTAGCTGGGTTATGCTGCTTGGGAAGACAGCAGTTTGATTAAAAAACAAAAACCGTGAAAAGCTATTTAAAAGATCTCGTCGAGTGTTACAAAAACAATTCCACACTTGCGCTTCAAAGTAATTCAACAAAAAGCCATTCGAAAAGAGAAAGAATTATGCAAATCGCGATTTGATAATTCACGTAGATTTTGCCGAAAATTTGTCGGTCATTTTAAGAGATGAAACTCAGAAACAGTGATCACTCCGCAGCAACCTCTTCAATATGAGAAACCTCAGGCTTCAAAAGTTGAACAAAACAAGCCCAACATTCGTTTCGACAGTGGTACAAACAAATTTTGTATACGATATATTAAACAATCACAGAAGTCAGCTTTGCAAGTGCATAATAAACATGTATAAAGACACACGCCTTTTTTATGAAAGTACAAAACAAACCGAAGATAAGAAATATGTTCGAAATAAATATACAACATTCATTTTATTTGCACATCAATAATGCATATCCTAAAGCATATATAAATGCACATATATATACTTATACACCAAACGTTAATTAATAAAACTGTTCAATTGTTTTCAAGCATTTTGTTTAATTTCAAAGAGATTATAGGTAAAATTGTTATTACTTTATTTAGGGAGGTAGTCGCTTGTACGAACCAAATCAAATTTTTGATGATTTTACAAAATTTCATAGTAAATCTGTCGCAACAAATAAGGTAAAAAATAGAGAGATTCGCCCTAATTGTATTCTAAAATATTTCTCTTATTCCACAAATTTCTTTTATTGAAGTCTTGGAGCCCTATATGCTTGAACCGCCCCTGTGATGTTTGATGTTTCAGTTTATTTTATTATTTAAAAATATACACGTATACTACTACAAGCTCAAAAATTTATGTAGGCGTTCTCCCTTTGATTTCGATTTTAAAACACACTGCGGCATAGCATGCCAGCAATATAGAAGTATTACATATATGCCAAGGGCAAAATTGCTATGAATGACGGCTGGTATGATTCTGGTATATGTACTGACTGGTATGTTAACTGGTATGATCCTGATGCAAATATGGACTAATACGAGTATGTTGAATGGTATGATCTTGATGTATATAGTGACTAGTATGTCAACGGGTATATTGCCGATGCAGAGGCGGACTAGTATGCCAATTGGTATTGTGCTGATGCATAAGCGGACAATTGCCATCTCGTAGGACATCGCCATGTTAAAAATACCAGTTGCTAATATGGAAAAATTACAGAACTTGGCAAACTAGTATTTGATAGCAGCACTACAAACTTACAGCCACACATACATTTTTCATGCATTTTGTTTTTGTAATTCATAGTTGGCACTGAGTAATGAGTGTAGTTGGACCATGCCCGATTCAAATGAAAGATTGTTGGTTTCTGAGGCTTGCTCGACGATTGGGCATTGCCAACCAGGCCATTTCACGGGCTGCCTCGCAGTCCTTTCACTCGCAATGTTTCGAATCCTCTTTGTTTGCCTTGGTCGCTGCATGATATTGTTGATTAATTAATAAGCCCAACGGATTACCCACCATCCCGCCCAACCGAAACGAGGGGCGCATCGGCACTACGCGCATACCAAATTTGCAGAGTGTTTGAAAGGTGGAGGTTTGTTAAGCGTCGAGATCTCAAACTGCTAAGCTACAGAAAAATTTTCATCAGCTGAGTAAGGTGCATGCATAAGAGATTAAGTTACTTAAACACATATAAATCATTTGTTAAGAGAGGAGAGAACAGTTTTTTTTATTTTAAAAAGCGAGTCCGAAATATCAAATTTACCTGAATGAGAGTTATAGTTTTCGCACAAACACTGATAAGGTTCGTGTAGTTGAAAATTGGTCCTGCATTGCTTCGGAAGAATAGGTTTGAAATGTCTTAAAGCTCGGGACGGGATATTAAAGTTAACTTCGTTTAAAAGAAATGAACTTGAAATATATCCGTTTAATAGTTTGCCCATAAATATTACGCCTAACATTTCCCTACGACTTGCAAGGGTTGGGAGATCGATAAGTTTTAACCGATTAGTATAAGGTGGAAGACTATACAACGAATCCCATTGAAAATTTCTCAGGGCAAAAACTAGGAATTGTTTTTGAACTGATTCTAGCTTATCTACATTAATTTGATAACGCGGATTCCATACAATCGAGCCATATTCTAGTATCGGTCTAATGTAGTAAAAAGAGTCTTAGTAACATAAGGGTCGTTAAATTCTTTTGACGACATTTCTTACAAAAACTAATACACTTCTAGCCTTGTTGGCAGTAGCCCAGTGACTGCCCTGAGGAACACCAGAGGATACATCTATGGTGTTAGAAACGGAATTTTTAAAAATGACTCTTTGCGTTCTACCAGAGAGATAGGAGGAGATCCAACTGGTGAGACCAGGTTGAAAGTCAACAAGGTTGTGAATGAGTAAAGAGTGGCAAACTTTGTCAAATGCTTTAATAAAATCTGTGTAAATAACGTCAGTGTGAAGATTGTCTCTAAATCTATTCGACACGAGGGTTGTTAATTCAAGTAAATTGATTGTGGTCGATTTACCCTTACAAAATCCTTGCTGAGAGTCTGAAAGAAAGATTAAACAAATCGGTCAGAGGTTGGAATATATGTTCAGCACACTTTTTAAGAAAGGATGTCGGTATTAAATCAGGTCCGTATTTGAATCACTCCTTCAAGGTCTTAAGATGTAATAGAATATCTTCCGGCTTTAAATTCGGAACATGGATTGAATTACTTGAATGTGGTTGATACGGGTAGTTGTTAGGTGATGAATTGATTGCAGAAGAATATTAGACTTCAAGAATTGAGCAAAGAAATTGGCAATTTCTAGATTGTCGCTAGAGATGTTATCCCTAAATTTCATTGTTGAAGGAAACCATTTTTCACGGCGTTTAGAGTTTACGAAACCATAAAATGATTTCGGGTTGCAAATAATTAGCTTTTTCATTTTACATAAGTATTTATGACGCAGAATAGAGTACTGTATATAATCTGAGTGTAAACCAGTTTTCTTGTACATTTTAAAAATACGCGATTTTTTATTTTTTAACACTTTTAGTTCTTTAGTAAACCATGCTTGCGCTGGCTCATCATAAAAACAGATGCGCTTAGGTATATACTTATCAAAAAGGTTATAAATAGTACTATTAAAATGCAAAACGCTATGCTCAACATTCTCTTTGTATCGAGGCCAGATAAACTAGAAAGTTCCTTATTCAACTTTTTGAAGTTGGCTTTCGAAAAATCAAATATTTTATTAGAGCTATATGGTTTCTTAATGCACTCCTTCTCACTGTTTATGGTTTCGCAAACTATCTCAAGAGAGGGATGGTAAACATCTTCAGGCAGAACTAGGGGATCACATCGATTTAAAAAGAATTTAGATAAGTCATCAAAGAAGACCAAGTCTTAGGGCCGGTTTCACCAACGCGACTAAGACTGAAACTAAGTCGTGACTTAAGTTAGCACAGATTCGAGACTAACTTACTTTTGGGTTTCACCAACTGAGCAACTTAAATAATTTTGAACACAACAACCCGAACAGCTGTTTTATGCATAGTAGTATTTTTTCATACCAGACAACACTGCGATCCCAATACCCCAGTGGGAAATGGGAATGTATGGCCATACACGAAGGAATGTATTGATCTTGCACCCATTTCTCTTCAGTTGGAAGATACTAAATTTAGCGCTTAATTAAAAACGATAGTTTCGTAATGGTTGCATGCTAGAAAGCAATCGTTCACATGCATCTACGCATATGCCGTCGAAGTTATGCTTGGCAAATTTTCCGGCTGGGCATTGTACAAAACAAATTAGGAGCATTGCTGACATTTAGGTTTTGAACGACAGCAACACTGACTTAGTCGAGAATAAGTCAGCTGGCAGGCTGACTAAGTTAAGTTAGATGGTGAAACTGTAAAAGTGAAAAACTCGACTTAACTAAGTTAAGTCGAGCTGGTGAAACCGGCCCTAAAACTTTTCCAAACTTATTCGGAATAACATTGAGCTGGCTAAGACAAAGGTTGGTAATTTCATCGAAAAACTCATTGTTACTTAACTTAGACGAAACTGGCACAATACTATTATTTATTATGCTCCACGAAATGTATGGCAAGTTAAAGTCACCTAAAATAATCATGGAATCCAAGGGCTTTATCATAGAATGAACAGCATTTAACGACAAAATGTGGTGCATATACACGGATAGATCAGATGAAGGGGGTATGTAGCAAACAGCTACGTAAATATGGCCCCTCCATAACAGAGCTCGGATGCACTTAAACTCAATGTTATCAATAGAGTGTATGTTTACAGCTTCAGATGGTATTGAAGAATTTTCGGCCAACAGGACCCCGCCCCCGGTTCTGTTTTAGCGATCGTTTCGGTAAGTTTGATATCCGTCGCAAAAAATTTCCGAATCAAAGACGTGCGGTTTTAACCAAGTTTCGGTGAAAGCAATAACATCGTAGTTGTAATGGATCGTTTTAAGATAGAAATCTGTTAACCTAGTATGCAAACCTCTCACATTCTGATAATAAATGTTTAAGGCAGAATTCATAACAAGTTTTTTGGAACGGTATTTTGACTAGGGAGTTTCGTGGCAGTTGGGACTTTTTTTTTAAACAAAAATTCACGAACTAGAGCCTCAGGCGGTCAGAAAGAGCTATAAAAAATTGTATAAAAATCGGTTTGAAAAACATCAATCCTAAATGATGATATATTTAATTATTTATTTATTTATTTATTTGTCTACAGTTAGTAGGTACTTACAGACTACAACTAGTTTAAAAAGATAAATATGCTCAATTTAACGACGGAATACTGTCATTAAAATCTATTAAATGCGCGTAATTATTACAAAGGCGGATGCATCGCGCAATTGGTTCATTATAGCCATAATTAGTTCTGTGGAACTCACGTGACATGGTGTTGAAATTAATTAAACCGTGAAGTTCATCACAATCAATCCTGAAGTTGATTAAGTTATAAACAAACATTAGCGCAAATAAGTTCTACGATCCTCTAAGGACTGCAAGCCAACCTACTTTCATACGGCGGCAGACCACAGGGCCAGTGCAGTTTCTGTAACGCAAACCTAGTAAAGCTTCTTTGAACCTTTTCAATTTTGTTAATATACGAGTACGACGAATAGTAGGGACTCCACACAATAGTCCAGATGGCTCCTTACTAAGGAGTTATAAAGAGATTTCAGTGTGCAAGGGTCCTTAAATTCCTTCGAATTTCTTCTGATAAATCCCAGCATAGAAAGTGATTTAGACAGAATAACATCAACATGCCTACTGAAAGTTATTTTCATGTCAAAAATTACTCCAAGATCTTTAATTTCCTCTATACGGTTTAAACTAACGCTATTTATTGAATAATCAAACCTAATATGACTAAGGGCTTTGGAATATGAAACCACATTGCATTTGCTCGTATTGAGAAACAAATTATTGGCAGAACACCACTGCTGAAATATTACAAGGTCAGATTGTAGGCTTTGGCAATCGTTAAGACTACGTACCGGTATGTAAACTTTGACATCATCGGCAAACATTAGGCACTTAGCGAACTTGAAATGCTGGGGTAAGTCGTTTATAAACAATAAGAAAAGCAGTGGACCACAGTGAGTTCCTTGCGGTATTCCAGACCGCGCATTTACAACACTGTCCGATTTAGTTGGGCCAATTGTGACCAAAAGTTTTCGGTTTACCAAAAAGTTTCTGAAGAACTTCAAAAGTGAACCTGAGATTGCGTATAAAGAAAGCTTATAGAGTAAAATGGGGTGATTGACCTTATCGAAAGCTTTAGAGAAGTCTGTATATATGATATCCAACTGATATTTGCTCTAGCGTCCTAACAATTTGGTTTGTTACGATTAAAAGATTAGTGCAAGTAGATCTACCTGGAAGAAACCCCTGCTGAAATTGGCATAAAAGGTCTTTGGAGTATTGGTAAAGTTTAATATTCAAAATATTATCAAATAGTTTAGCAAATGTACATTGCTTGACAATAGGCCTGTAGTTTTTGACATCGGTACGATTCCCTGACTTAAATATTGGCGAAATTGTACAAAGTTTCCATGAATCGAGGAAAATACCTTTTTTAAGGCAGGTGTTGAAAAGCAAGGACAACGGAAGACTAAGAGCATCACAAAACATTTTGAGAAATACCGGGGCAAATCCTTGCAGGTCGTGAGTAGTACTGGATGTCAAGTTTGATATGGCCATTGAGACGTCATCAGTGGTAGTATCGAAATTTGTTATCATATTAGATCTTCTTATTGGATCAAAAATGCGGAGTCATTATCGGAAATCCAATTGCTTTCTTCGTATACCTCTTGAAAAAACTTTGCGAAGAGATTGCAAGCTTCCAAGGGATTTTCCGATACCACTCCATTATAATCGAGACAGGTTGGAAAACCATTAGTTTTCCGTTTATTATTGATAGAAATCCAAAATTTCCTTGGGTTGCATTGAAGATCTCCTTTTTCTACATTAGATATGTATCGATTGTATAAAAATTTGTGGAGACAAACGTACTCCTTTTTCAACTTTATTAGACGAAGTTTATCCGCGATGGTATTGGACCGCGTACATTTTTTATATGCTTTGGTTTTCAAATTTTTTAAATGGCATAACCTAGAGTTGAACCACGGAGGCTTATTGTTTAAGACAGGCTTATTTACCGGGACAAAATTCGAAATACAGTACAGCAGCCTTTTGCGGAAAAGTTCATATGAATCACTCGGATCATCAAATGAGTTTAGAATGGACCAATCAACTGAATTAAGGAATTCGTTGATAGCATATACAAGGTGGCGCAAAAGTAATCCTCCTATCAGAAAATGCTATAAATTTTGCGATTGGCCCCTAAAGTCAGTTCTGTTTTGACATTTGTGTAGTAAACACATGCGAAATACACGTTAATAAACAATGTTACGCTACACTGCTCCAGAACGCGGAATATTGCTGACTATTTATTTGACCAATAATCGGTCGGTGAAAAACGGTTACTGCGCAAAAGTAATCCTCCTATCAGAAAATGCTATAAATTTTGCGATTGGCCCCTAAAGTCAGTTCTGTTTTGACATTTGTGTAGTAAACACATGCGAAATACACGTTAATAAACAATGTTACGCTACACTGCTCCAGAACGCGGAATATTGCTGACTATTCTTCTTCTTTAAATGGTCATCTAACCGCCTGGGCGATTTTGACCGTCCAACATAGCTCGCCAAAAGGCTTTGTTGTTGAATTTCATTGGAACGTTGTTTTATGTGGTGGGTCCCAAACCCAACGCACAACCCGTTTCACGGGAGGTTGAATTCTATTACACGTTTGTATAGCGAGCCGCTTGATCCAAGACAGACGCCCGCTTGCAGCCGCACCACATGGTGATCAGACGCTGCTGTTTGAACCCCCCAGCAAGCCCTTAAACCGATTATGTCGGGGTGGCCTTACCAGGTTGTCGCCTTCTCACGTTTAGCTCACCACCAAACGGGTGTTCGGTGGTTACCCAGAGGATACTTGGGCGCAAAGCCCGGAAGTAGTGAGCTGCTTGAACCGCATGCAAAAGAATCGCTCTGGCCATTCCCAGGTGAATGGCGATCAGAAACTTTCCCCACTTGCGTGGACTTCTGCACACGGCCCCATCCTCCATTGCTGACTATTTATTTGACCAATAATCGGTTGGGGCCAAACGGTTACTGTGAATGGTGAGCGCTACAGAGCAATGATCAACGAGTTCTTTTTGCCGCAACTTGATGAATTGGGATTGGAAAATATGTGGTTCCAACAAGACGGTGCAACAGCACACACTGCACGTGCCACAAACGATATGCTGAACATCGGAAGCTTACTTTTGCGCCACCTTGTATGTTAGCCCTGGCGTAATTATAAACTACTTGCGATGCACCATTGTTCGAGTCAAAGTTATAGTACTTCAAGCTAATGACAAGGGCCTTATGATGTTTACTATTGTCAGACAGGGGCGATAGGCATTCCCAACAAGATATTTTCAGCTCATTGAATGCAAAAATGAGGTCTAAAATTATACCATTATCATTCAAGTTATTGTTATACTGATGAAATCCCATTGACAATAAAGCGTTACATACTAATATGTCGGTATCGGATTTAACATTACTTGGTACTAAATTATTGTTATGATGAGACCATGAAATGCCTCCTAAATTAAAATCGCCCAGAATTATTATTTGGTCATTCGCATTTTTCAAGTTATCGAATATAAACATAATATTATTTAGATGCATTTGATAGGTTTCAATGACACTAGCTGGTGGAATGTAAGATAAAATAGCAAATATTGACTTATGATTGGAAAATTTAATTCGAACACAAATTTGCTCAATAATGCTATTATACGAATTTAGAGTGATTTGAGTACTACTAATATCAGCTCTAACTGCAATTAAAACTCCTCCTCCTCTCATTTGGCCTGTAGCGACAGCACAACGGTCTTGGCGATACACAACATAGTAGTCATCAAAAAATTCGGAAGATAAAAGCTTATAATTCAGCCATGTTTCCGTGATTGCAATTATATTATACTCATGAATTGCTGATTCTCGACGAATTTGTAATGACTTTGTACGCATGCCGCTAGCATTTTGGTAGTAGACCAAGCAACTTTCGTGGGCATTAGAATCTGCATTTCGGGACGGTCTATTAGGCTTTGTGTTCTGCTGCCGATTTGAGAAAAAATTGAAAAGGGCGAACTCTTACATCCGTTGGCCAAATATCGGAGCATAATAGTCTCTCAAAGTGGTGGATAGGCACACCAAGTTTGAAATTTACACTTTTTAAAGAGTCAGTCGCAGTACCTTTTTTACTAGTTTCACACATGAAAGACTTGCGGCATTAATTTGCCCGTGATTTGCAGCGTAGGTTATTATACTCTCTTTTGACACCGATGGTTTAAACGATGACAAGTGTAACCAATTTAATCGCACAGCAACGTCAAGCTCGTTATTAATATTCGAACCAACCACCGATTCTATGCGATTATTAGTGTGATTTGCAGCAGAGGGTGGAAGCATAGTCAAAGCATTTGAATTTACATTCTCCACACAGCTCATCGGCAGAATTGCTATTATCACACATACCGGTTTGTAAAGAGGTATCAGGGCATAAGTCGATATACACATCCGTCAAACACATTATCGTTGTTATCATTGCACTCAGCATCGCCAACGATGTTCAAAGAACTAATCGAAGAGCATGATTTGCTCTTAATATGCTGGCTTACTGACTGCTGGGCATTCTTAGGAGACTTGTTTGCTTGAGTAATTGGTGAACACAGCGACAAACTAGACCTCTTACCAGGAGACAAATTACGATTCTGGCCATTGACCCCTGATTTCGAGCGCGTTATCACCATGTTTCTTGCACCGGCAGCATAGTTATTGTTGTTGCCATTACTCTTGTTATCAGCCTTATTGGTATTAAGAACAGGTTTCGGTTGCTTACAAGAAGTCTCTATAGCTTTAAAAAATTGCGTGAGCTCATTTAAACTAGAAAGAGCTTTGCCAATATTTGCTATACTAAGCAATGCACATTGGTTGATATAATTATCACACTTAAAAAATATGTTCTTGCTGCGTTTAAGAGAGTTAATGCAGCTAATATTTAATTTTGCACACTTTGAATGCAATTTTATATGACAAGTATCACAAATTAAAACGTTATCACCCGAGCATTGGGATTTACACTTGGCACAATTATTAGACAAAGGGCCGGTTTCACCAACGCGACTAAGACTAAAACTAAGTCGTGACTTAAGTTAGCACAGATTCGAGACTAACTTACTTTTGGGTTTCACCAACTGAGCGACTTAAATAATTTTGAGCACAACAACCCGATCAGCTGCTTTATGCATAGTAGTCTTTTTTCATACCATACTCTGTGCATCCCAATACCCAGTGCGAAAAGGGCATGTATGGCCATACAAGAAGTAATGTATTGATCTTACACCCATTTCTCTTTAGTTGGAAGGTACTAAAATTAGCGCTTAATTGAAAACGATAGTTTCGTAATGGTTGCATGCTAGAAAACAAGCGTTCACATGCATCTACGCTTACCCTGTTAAAGTCAAGCATGGTGAAGTTTCCGACTGGGGCGGTGCACAAAACAAATTAGCAACATTACTGACATTTAGGTTTTGAACCACAGCAACACTGCTTAGTCGAGAATAAGTCAGCTGGCAAGTTGACTAAGTTGTGACTTAGCTAAGTTAGGTGGTGAAACTGAAAAAGTGAAAATCGCTACTTAACTAAGTTAAGTCGAGTTGGTGAAACCGGGCCATAGTCTTTTGCAAAAATTAATAGCAAAAACTTAGTTTGACAATTGGTCGCGAAACTGAGTCCAATTTACAGAGCCGAAAATTACACGTCTGCACTTGACAATGATCAACAACTGTATTTCTATCATAATTAAATTTAAATTTATTTATTACCATACCGTCGGCTTAAGGTCGTCAACAGAAGTATCCTTCTGAAATCTTGACACAAAAATAGATTGTTTCGGGGGGACCACAACCAGCTTCTTAACTGTTGATTGAGGCGAAATTGAGCGAGGCGGAGCTGCAAGGTTTCTTTTCGGAGCCTTTGAAGTGGATGGAACCACTGCTTCCGGATTCGGTGAAGCCAAGTTTATCAACTCGTTTTCGGATTCGTTTTTTCTTTGGCAATTAAATTTTTTAGAAAAATAATATATATAAACGATAAAAAAAAGTAAATAATATTAATAGTCAAAAAACAAAAACTGTAGTTAGTAAGTTAATAAGAGCAGCTAGTTAAAATAAAAGCTAACTCTAAGAGTTTTGATAGCAGGTAAATAAAATGCTACTCTTAAAGTTTAGAAAGAAGGTAAAAGGAGCGAACAGTTTGAGAGTCACTGGTCCTGACACTTAACAAACAACGCAAAACAGCTGTGATAAAAGTGAAGAACAAAGAAAGGAAAAGTGCACCCAAAAACAATTGCAAGAAATTAAGCCAATCAAACTGCAACAAATACACAATGCAAAAATGACTCGGCAAATATAAATATGAAAAGCAAATTAATTTAAAAAGGTTAAATTCAGAAAGTATGAATTAATCAATGAAACCAATTGTTCACAATTTAGCACTAAGACTTCGCAGCTATTTTTATCACAAATTATAATCAGATAAGTAGTTAGGTTAATTTTAATTTCGTAAATAAAACACAGCACAATGTAAAAACAACTGCACAGCTATAATGACGTTTGCGCCATTATATCGGCGCAATAACCTAACAGAAACTCGAAACAAATACATCAACCGGTCAACTTCAAAATTTCAAATTGTTAATTTTCAACCATACAACAATAAATATGAACAAGACAGGAAAGCGCTGTCTTCGGCTGTGCAGAAGGCGTTATACCTTTCAGAAATACGCATCACGGTTTTAAGTACCCAATAATTACAAACTCTTAAAATTTTGATGGTCTTAACCTGTTAATTTAAAGATAGTACATATCCCAAACCCCATTTATCGGAACAATCGATTGTATGGGCGCTATATGTTATGTAGGTCCGATCTGGCTGATTTTCAATGTCAAGTTACGTATATAATATGTAGCAACTCTGCAAAGTTTTACGTTCGTAGCTTTTAAATTGAATAATTTATAGCCCAAAACCCATTTATCGGAACTATCGATTATACGGGTGCTATACGTTATGTAGGTCCGATCTGGAAAAGATTGAAGCCGTAAAGGATTAGCCAAGACCGAGGAATTTGCATGAGTTACAAAGTTTTCTTGTCCTTATTATCGCCGATTTGTACCGTATTTCGCCAGCGCAGCTAGTAATCTCCATGAGCTTACCAGGAAAAATACGTGCTTTGAATGGAAGAAGGAACATGAAGTGACTTTCCAAACCTTGAAAAGCGACTATGCACTGTCCCAATGTTAGCATATTCAATTCCAGGTTCAACGATTATTCTGGATACGGATGCCACTGGTTATGCTATAGAAGATGTTTTGTCTCAGATTGTCGATGGACATGAGAAGGTAGTGGCGTACTATAGCCAAACAATCGGGACGCTTGAAAGGAAATATTGCTTAACACGGAGAGAGCTGTTGGCATTGGTAGAGTGCGTTAAACATTTCCACAAGTATCTCTATGGGCAGCGATTGGCAGACCGTGCAGCGTTGAAATAGCTCTTGCAGTTCCGTAATCCGAAAGGTCAACTGGCACGGTGGATAGAGCGACTGCAAAGTTATGACTTTTCCAGAGAGCAACGCAAATTTAGCACCCACGGAAATGCTGATGCAATGTCACGACGACCATGTAGCTTGGAATGCAAGCATTGCTCCAAAACTGAGGCCAAGGAAGACATTATAGATGTGGGCCTGATGACTATAACATCTATGGACGAATGGGACATGGATCAATTAAGGAAGTGTGAAGCAAGGAATCAAACGAAACAAGCAACCATCAAGAGAGGAGAAGTCAGCAGAAAGTCATGTTGCCAAGTCATATGAGGCACAGTGGAACAGTTTACAATTGGAATCTGGTTTTTTGTATCGAATATGGGAGAGCGAGGATAGTCGATGTGTTAGTAAGCTGATAGTCGTTCCAAGGAAGAAAATCCCCGATGTTCTCGATGAATTACATAGCGGTCCGAGTGAATGTCATCTTGGAGTCACCAAGTCCTTAGAAAATCAAGCAGAGATTCTATAGGATTGGTTGCCGTCAATCAGTCGTAGAGTGGATTGCCAACTGTGAAGTGTGCATCAGAGCGAAAGGACCGAAATCGAGGAGCCATGGACAGATTAAACAGTATAATTTAGGACAACCGTTTGAGAGGATTGCGATGAATGTAGCTAGGCCAATTTCTACTAGCAAACTCGGAAAAAAATATATACTGGTAGTTATGGACTATTTTAGCAAATGGCCAGAAGTGTACCCTACTCCAAATCAAGAGGCAGAAACAATAGCAGAAGTGTTCACTAACAATTGGGTGGCTAAATTTGGTTGACCGATGGAGCTACATTCTGATCAAGGCAGGAATTTCGAATCAGCTGTATTCCATGAAATGTGCAAGACATTGGGCATTCGGTAAACTCGAACTACTGCACTGCATTCCCAGTCAGATGGCATGGTGGAACATTGGAAGAACACCTAAGGAAAGTAGTGGATAAGTTCCAGAAGGATTGGAATACTGACATCTCCTTGTTCCTGATGGCCTATCGCTCTTCAGTACATGAGACAACAGGTATGACTCCTACAAGGGTAATTTTTGGAAATGATCTTCGGTTGCCTGCTGACTTGAAGCTTGGGATTAATGCTGATGCCGGAATAAACGCTCGGAAATCCACTTAGGTCATGGAACAGGAAATGCGAGAAATAAACGACCTTGTGAAATAACGAACTAAGATCATAAGTGATAAGATGAAAGCCAGGTACGACAAAGCAATAACCTCGGAAGTTTTTACGAAAGAAGATTTGGGGGTGATTATCAACCCACAACGTGAGAAAGGTTTGTCCCCGTAATCGCAGTGTACCTAGAAGGCTCATACAAAGTCATAAAATAACTAAAGGATGTTGTCTATCGCATGCAAATTATTGGAAGGCCAAGGAATAAAGGAAAGGCAAGCACGATTTGGTTCAGGCAATGTGTCTGATCAGGCTTAGGTGGTGGGCAGTGTGGCGAATATTCTCAAGCATGTACCATCCCTAACTCAATAACACTCCCACCAATGGGTAAACGCAACAGAGATAACGATGGCTTCGCTTATGCAGGCAAGCATGTACCAAGCAAGAGAAAGAGAGATGGTGCGAGTGTTTGCTAATGCGAGGCAAAGGGAGATGTCGCTACATAACACCGACCCTTCAAGAACTCGAAGAGGGAACAACCAAGAAACTTTTGAGTGCGTGGGGTAGCATGCAAGCAAAGCAGGTTGATCAGTTTATTTTCAAATGTTGTTCAGTGAACTACTGTGAAGTTAGCAAACTCTTAAATTTGTATTGCGTTTATTACTAGTAAATAAAACTAGCTATTTGCTACAGTATCTGTGCGTATCTTTATTTGACTCTGTAGTGATCGAACTCAGGATTATTAATCGAGGAATCATCAAATTCGTTACAATATGAACCAAAGCTGCAAAATTTTACGTTGGTAGCTTTTTAATGGAATAATTTATAGCTCAAACCCCATTTATCGGATCTATCGATTATATGGGAGCTATAGGTTATGTTGGTCAGTTCTGGTTGATTTTTACTAGCAACATTGCGTATATGAAATGTATGACACCAGCAAAATTTTAAGCTCTTGAATTGCAAGATTTATAAGTCAAACCCTGTTTATTCATCGAGGTTTCTCAAAAACTGAAGGACCAGTTTGCGTTCAAACAGACCTACAGACGGACTGACAAAATCATTTCGGTATAGTTATTCGTGGGTCTATCTCTTATCATACTTGCAAACATCGGACCAAAGTCATAATACTATTTCAGGTTCATGAAAGGTATAACAAAAGGTAAGAGCTAGCAGTATACCAAATTTCAAGCAAATCGCACCATAAATAAGAAATGTTGGAATAGGTCGACCCCAGGTTACTTCCCGGAAAAAACGAATAGCAAACTTTAATAAAAGAAAAGGGCTACGAATGTTCCCAATTTCGATTATCTGTTTTCCGGAATATCTATACAAAAAGTTTATCACATGTCTGCGCGGAAGAATTTGCAAGGAATTTTATAGTTCTGTATCGTATCATTGATTACATACATACATACCCGGAATGAGCATTTTCAAAAATTTTAGTGACGAATGACGAAAGAATAACAAATAAAAATTTATTATTTACACAAAAAAATTTTAATGGTGATGAGTGAAATATTATTGGTTATTCAAAAAAATTTGAATAAAAAATAGAAATTTCACTTCTTATTCAAGCTTTTAAAAATGAAAATAACACTTCGAGATACAGCAAAATCATACCCGTATATGCATATAGCCATAATGTACATTTATAAAGATTTTTTCGGTTATTTCTGTATAAATTGAGATTCACCGAGTTGATTACATGCAAGTTCGGGACCATTGCTGGACAAAATAAAGCTTTTGGCGGGATTCCTTCGATGTTTTCGGGATAGTTTTAGGAACCGTTTTGTGACTTTTTCAGGGTAATTTCGGGAGATATGCTGAATTGTGATATGGGCTTCACCGGGTTATTTCGGTGTTTTTTCGGGACAATTTTGGAATCATTACGAGATTTTTTTGGAGTAATTTCTCTGAAAAAGTCCTACAAAGATTACTAAAATAATTCAAATATTGACCCAAAAGAGTCTTAATATAATCCATTAATTTGAATAACCAATAATATTTCACTCATCTCTCAAATTTTTTTGAATAACAAAGAAAGTTTTATTTTTTATTTTAAAAGTTTCTCATTCAAAGTAACTCAACCCAGGCCTTAATTGGTTGTTTGTTTAACACTCTAACCGATTTTGATCGTCCAACATAATGCGCCACCTGACTACCTTTTTTCAGCTGACCCCAAGGGATCGCAAATCGTTCTCCACTGGGCCTTGCAAATGGAGTACGGGCCTTACACTTACTATGCTTTCATAGGTACGGGCCGGATCATCTTCTTCCATTGGCGTAACATTGCCAAGCCAACGTAGCGCTGGATTTTAATTCAGTGAACTATGTCGATGTCTGCGCTGACTTTTCGAATGATGGCAGAAGGTATTTGGTTTTGTCCTCGATCACCTCCAAACTCACTTTTTTCCCTATTCCAGAGAGCAGGTGTGACATTCGAGTTGCGAAATCATTGGATGCGGCAAGATAGCGATTGGAGTCGATGTTGGGACCTCTAACAGTGCTTACATCTAAAACACTGAAAGCATGCCATCCGTCTATCACAATGTGGTTGATCTGCTTGCGTGTTTTTCGATCAGGGGACAGTCATGTAGCCTGATGGATTTTCTTGTGAATAAACGTAATGCAGGATATGACCAAGTTTCTGGAGTGGGGACTGAATTGTTCGACTGTTGGTTCAAGCCCAGTTTCTTTGCCCACACTGGAAGCCGCCCAGCACACCATTGATTGATTGTTGAAGAATACTTTTCTATAGATGCCACATTTGCGGAAAGGAAAAAACAATTAATTTGAAGATTTTTACGGTCAATTTATTAATATATATAAACGAATTTTGTGTTAGGCTTTTTTGACCATTATCGTTTTGGTGTAAATGGAAAATTCTATTCTACCATCCCAACCCGACATTTCGCTAGCCTCTCTAGCTTCTTCAGGGGTGATCTATTTATTTAACAAACAACAAAAACATATTACATAGGAGGTAAAAAACAGAACTAAAAATTAATCATATACAAACATTATACGTTATGCACATATGTTTTTCAAATCACAAAAACTAACACGTAAACACTTACATGATTAAACTATTTTAAAAACTAATCTTTCATTCCGTCATGGTATCATTGTCATACTAAACTACTAATATTGTGACGACTTCAATGATTCCTTGATTATCAATCCTGGGTTCGATCACTATAAAGTCAAGTAAACACACGTACAGATATTGTAACTAATAGCTAGTTTTATTAACTAGTAATAAATTCAATAACTTCGCAGTAGTTCACTGAACAACACTTGAAAATAAACTGATCCACCTACTCAGTGGTGCCAGATCGTGGGAAGTTACCCCTTTTGAGGGTATTTCACTACAAAATTTTATAAAAGTGAAAAAGGGAAATTTTTAAGTCTCTCATATAATAAAAGGGATATTTTGGTTGCAGAACTGCCTACGTATAAATGTAGTAGTCATGCTGAACGTAAAATCACAAATCGACTGCTGAGTGGAAGATCCTATTTCCAAATATTTTTCAGAATTTTCTTCAATAACACTATGGGTCATATTAATAAAAAAAAGTGTTTGCTTTTTTCTGAAATTTTGACAAATTTGACATCAATTTGTTTGGAGAAACTTTCAAGATTTGAGAAAAGGTTTTAAAAAAGCAATTGCTTTTTTTAATACGACCCTATATTTAAAAATTAGGTTAAAGAACGACCTATCTCAGAATTTCTTTCAATAACGCCCTATTTCAAAATTTGATTGATCAGCTGAAAAATGTATTGAATTTTCAATGAGATAGGGCATTTTTCAAACTCGTTCTGAGATAGGGCGTTCTTCAAGCAAATTTTGAAATAGGGCGTCTTTGAAAAAACATCTGAAATAGAGCGTTCTTCAAACAAATTCCGAGATAAGTTGTTTTTGAAAATTATTTTGAAACAAGGTGATCTTCCACTTAGCAATCGAAATACGATACCCTGAATAAAAAGTTATTTAAATTCTGTGGGAATTTCATGGGATTTTTAATTTAATATGTGGGAAACTGAGGGAATTTTTTCCCATTTTTGTGGGAAATTTAGCGGAGACTATCGGGCATCACTGCACCTACCTTGTTTGGTCATTACCTTATATAGTCCGACAGCGTGCTTGCCCACGCACCGAGAACTTTCTTGGTTGTTCGTTCTTCGTGTTCTCGAAGGGCCGGTGTTATTTATTCTCATGTCTCTTACTCTTCCTTGGTACACGCTCGCATGCATAAGCGTAGCCAACGTTATCTCTGTTGTATTTAACTAGTGGTGGGAGTGTTATTGAGTTAGGGATGGTACATACTTGAGAATAATCGCCACACTGCCCTCCACCTAAGACTGATCGTCCCGATCAGACACATTGCCCCACCAAAACGCTGCTAGACACTCAATGGTTGGCACCGCTTTATTAAACCTTATTTCCTCCAGTTATTGAATCTACGACAGCAATCCCCTCCTGCAGAGATTCCCACAATACATTACACTGTCACACATTCCAACCATTTTTTCTGGCATAGATTTCTGCCTTCACTTTCGTGCCCAGTGGTACTTGGCAAATACTCATTTTTTCAGGATTCCTTTCCATTCTCCCATGCCCAGTGCACTGTTTCACTTTATTCACTAAGTTGGCTTGCTTCCTCGGACCATGACCACCAGATGTTCGTCTTTTATCCTCAGCACACTTTGCATACCTAGTAATCCATTCCCTCACAGTTTGTCTGCAGCCGATCCAATAGAACCGCCGCTGTAGCTCTTGCATCGTTATCTTTATTCCCATGTAGCTTCCATCTGGGCAAATATGCTACGCTTTGATGACATCTGGAATTCTTGCCTGGGGAACAACAATAAGTGTTAGATGATTTTGGCCATCTTCAGTTTCCCATATCCGATGCAAACAACCAGATGTTAGCTTTAAGCTACTCCATTGTGCCCAATATGCTTTTGCGATGCGACTCTCTCTAATCATTTCTCCTCTTCTCGGATTTTTACCCTTTCTGTGTATTCTACGGGTGCGTCTGCGTTTGCTAGATGAGCCAACCTCTAGATCTCCGATGCGAATTCCTGAAATGTCTCATTAGCTTTCTGAAAGCGATTCTGTAGCTCTATTTGGTATATCTGTTTTCGATGTTCGCTACCATAGCGTCTCTCAACTGCACCCATCAATGCTTCATAGTCTGTAAGATTTCTGCTGCAGGTCCCTTCAATGCCACGAATAGTGCTGCAACTTTATCTTCAGATCCCCAATTATTCACCGTTGCCGTCTTCTCAAACTGTAGTTTAAATACCTGGAACGGAACAGAACCATCAAAGGAAGGTGATTTTACCTTAGGAGTATTTGCTGAGGCAGCTGGACGGTTCAGTTGCAGCTCCTGGATACGCCCCTTCAAAGCATCTACTTTGGCCTCAATTTTGTCCTGCCGTTCTCTGAATACTTCTTCCACTCGATTACACCTTTGTTATTGAGTTATCGATGATACATACTTGAGAATAATCGCCACAATATTACCTATAAACATAGCGTATAAACAGCAGAAACGTCATCGGTATCTTTCTTTTTGTTTATTGTTTTGTCTCTATTTTGCATTATTATCAGGCTTTCTAGTGCATATCTGGCTTTTCCTTGCTTGTCTATTATTATTATTATTATTACATACAAACATTTGGCATGCCAATGGGGCAATCCGCTTCCACGACAATAGCTGACGTAATTAAGGATGACCTACTTGACAACACTCTTAAGACACTAAAACAAAATCTTAACATTAATAAAAAGTTTCTAGTCAAATATGTGGACGATATATTTGCGATTGTGAAACAAAATGAAGTGGAACAAATTCTAGACACCCTCAAAAGTTACCACAACAACATACAATTTACACACGAAATGGAAAGATGACAACATTCCTTTTCTTGACATGAGAATTCACAAAAACAATGGAAATCTCGCATTTGATTGGTATACAAAACCCCTATCTTCCGGACGTCTTATAAATTTTCACTCTTCGCAGCCACTAAAATACAAAATTAATACAGCAAGGAATTTTTTCAACAAAGTACTAACAATAAGAGACAAACAATTCTGGAACAAAAATGTTGAAAAAATAAACGAAATACTAATTAGTAACAACTATCCGAGCACTATAATGCAAAATCTATTAAATCAGAAAGAAATGGGAATAAACAATAATCATAATAAAAAAGTAACACAAAAAGAAGCAGAAACACAAGAATATTTCAGCGTTACATAAATACCCAAACTTACAGAGAATTTCAACAAAACACTTACCAACAACAGCAAACAGAAAATATCACTTGCCTACAAATCCAATCAAACATTATCGACGATATTTATACAAACAAAAAACCGCATTGAAAAGCTACAACAAAGCAATGTGGTTTACGAAATTACATGTAAAGGCAACGACAATAAAGACTGCAACAAAATATATATAGGGACAACGAAACGTGCACTAGGAGTTAGGCTTAACGAATATAAAGCTGATACAAGGAAAAACAAGCAGAGCACAGCATTGTCACAACACATCACACAAAACGGACACACAGTTGATCTATGTAGAAAACACACGAATAATAGACAAAAATAAGCAAGGAAAAGCCAGATATACACTAGAAAGCCTGAGAATAATGCAAAATAGAGACAAAACTATAAACAAAGAAGATTCCGATAATGTTACTGCTGTTTATGCGCTATGTTTATAGTTAATATTAGAAGTTTAGTATGACAATGATACCATGACGGAATGGTACAAGCAAAACTTTAGAATAGTTTTTTAAAATAGTTTAATCATGTAAGTTTTTACGTGTTAGTTTTTGTGATTTGAAAAATATATGTGCATAACGTATAATGTTTGTATATGAATAATTTTTAGTTCTGTTTTTTACCTCCTATGTAAGATGTTTTTGTTGTTTGTTAAATAAATAGATCACCCCTGAAGAAGCTAGAGAGGCTAGCGAAACGTCGGGTTGGGATGGTGGAATATAATTTTTCATTTACACCAAAACGATAATGGTCAAAAAAGCCTAACACAAATTTACTTTATAACAATTAATTTCACCGTGTGCCGGGCCTCTTATTAACTACCCCCCTTCAAATATCTGTGTCCCGCTAATAAACCGAGTTTTGATGACTATCCATGGTGTGGGTCGGCAGCTGTTCCTGATTCGTTATTTGGTTCAGTTTGAATTGTAAGGTGAGTTTCTTCATATAATGTAGCATACGATTGCCAGAATTGCCCAGGAAATAGCATAAAAAATCACCGTGCATTAAAAGTTATTGCCTGGTTGATCTAGGTGTTGAATATTTCCTAGGGTTAGCTCGTGGATGTTGTCCAGATTAAGTTCCAGGCCCTTTGACATTTACTAGAGCAGATGTTCTTAAATTTGATCAAATAAGCTTCATTTCTGACCATGACTTAATTTTTTGCACGCTCGATGTCATGTTCAACTGGCCGGCCTATACTATTTACTACTATTGAATATCGTGATTTCAAATGTGTAAATGTTGATGTGTTGTTTTTTGATCTGTCTAATGTTGACTGGATCCAGTGTTGGTTTATTGCGACGGTAGATAAAAAGCTGGAGTTTTTAAATAAAATAATTTGTATGCTTTATGACAAGCATGTTCCGCTACGAAAAGCTAGTTTTTCTGCTAACTGCGTTCCTTGGTACACCAGCAAAGTAAGGTCAGCCATTAAAGCACGGAATAGGCTTTACACTAAGTGGAAGAGGAGCGGAACGGACCTTGCATGGTCACAGCACAAGATTGCCCGAAATAGAGCCACCATCATTGCCCGCGAATCCAAGCAGAAGTACTGTCGGAGTAAACTAAATCCATCAATTCCATCTAAAGACCTATGGCGTAATCAAAGAAACCTAAATATACATGGAAAAACGCAATCAGTATGCCAGGTTGACCCAGACAGTTTAAACGATTACTTCGTTAGCTGTAGTAAATATCAGGGCGGTCCTGTATCTCAGAACTTCACAAGCATGTTTACACCGGATAAAAAATTTGAGTTTGAGGTTGTGTCTGAGCACGACGTTTATAAAGCTCTCATGGGCATCAAGTCTAATGTGATCGGAGAGGACGGAGTATCCTTAAAGTTTGTAAAACTTGCGTTGCCATTCATTCTTGGAACTCTCACACATATCATAAGTCACTGTTTTACAACTTCATATTTCCCAACGGAATGGAGAAAGGCATTAATTACTCCTATTGCCAAAGTAAAGGCAGCTGTTGAACCGGGTAACTATAGACCAATTAGCATTTTATCTGCCTTTGCAAAAGTGTGTGAGTCATTGATGGCAGCCCAAATTTCAAAATACGCTCAAGATAACAAACTGCTAAGTCCAGTGCAATCAGGATTTAGAACTAATCACAGCTGTTCTACTGCAATGGTAAAAATTATGGATGATATAAGAATCCATTATGATAATAATGAATTGACGCTTCTATTCCTCCTTGATTTTTCCAAGGCATTCGATTGTGTCAACCATAGTCTTCTTTGTAAGAAACTTGAATATTACTTTGGTTTTTCTGACAGCTCAGTCAAGCTTATGGCCAGTTATTTGACAGGAAGATCCCAAAAAGTGATTTGCAAAGGTTCTGCATCTAAATCTTGTATTGTTTCCTCTGGCGTACCACAAGGCTCTGTACTGGGCCCTCTTCTATTTAGTATGTTTGTAAATGATGTGTTCTCTGTGTGTCAGTATGTAAATGTTCATGCATATGCCGATGATGTCCAATTGTATTTGTCTAACCGTGTTGGTCTCATTGAGGATTTGTGTTCTAAAATAAATAGTGATTTATCAGCAATTTCGAAATGGGCGTGTGATAACTGTCTCAGTTTAAATGCCAAAAAGTCATATGTGCTGCCAATTAGTAACAATGTTATCCAGTCTGAGTCAATCCCCAAGCTATATGTTGACAATACCGCTCTCTCGTTTACAAACAAGATTAAAAACTTGGGATTTGTGTTAAATTCAAAGTTGAACTGTGTCGATCACGTTAATAAAATAGTATCCAATGTTTATGTTGTGTTACGAAGATTGCGAATGACTGCCGCGTTTACCCCACTTGAAACTAGAAAGAAGCTAGCTATCCAACTGATTGTACCACACCTAACGTACTCCGATCTCGTCTATGGCCAATTTGATTCTGCTTCCCGTCATAAAGTTGATGTTGCTTTCAACAATATCACGCGTTATGTCTATGGTCTAAGAAAATACGATCACATCTCTCCGTTTAAGTGCAAAGTCCTGGGATGCAGTATATTCGATTACATCGCGGCTCGAAACTGTATTTACATGGTCAAACTTATTGAATTCAAAGAACCTCAATATCTATATGAAAAGCTAAAATTTTCCAAGTCTTGTAGGCATCGTAATTTAATAATTCCCAAATATCATTACTTGTCCTCGTCAAGACTATTTTTTGTAAATGCTGTTAGGCTCTGGAACTCTATTCCTGATTCTATCAAGGGTGCTTTGAGTGGGAGCAATTACAAAAGGGTGATCTATGAGTACTTCAGCTCAGCATGATGTATGTGATTGGAACATAACTGCAAAACTATATCTTTATACTGTTCTTTTCTTCTTTCTTTCTTACCAACCAAAATGTCTTTATTACTGGAAATTAAATTTGTAATTCAGGCTGAAAATATATTTATCTTGTAATAAGTATTAAGTTTCAAATTTTTCATTAATTAAACTAAACTGAACACGGCGGCCGCCGTGGTGTGAAGGTAGTGTTGCCGGCCTACCACACCGAAGGTCCATGGTTCGAGCCCTGGTACAGGTAACATCAAAAGTGATTTGAAAAAAGTTTTTCAAAGCGGGGTCGCCCCTCGGCAGTGGTTTGGCAAACTCTCCGAGTGTATTTCTGCCATGACAGGCTTCTCAGCAAAAATTCGTCTCCTTTGTAGATGCCGTTCGGAGTCGGCAAAAAACTGTTGGTCCCACCAATTTGTAGGGAAAATTCAAATCGGCACACCACAAATTGGAAGAGAAGCTTGGCGCAAAAATCTCTTAGGAGGTTTATGATGATATACCTGTTGTATATCGCGCCATAGAGAGATAGAACATTAGATATTAAGGCTACTTTTAGTTATATTATGTTTTTATTAATAAATTTTTGTTCTTAAAAACAGAAGATGTGCTATAAAAGACTTGGTCTTATTGTCACAACCACATTGTTTAATCAAATAAATAAATAAATAATGGCAAGACCTTCACTGTGCTTACTGATCTGTTGGTGAATGATTGATTTCCACCATGGCCGTGTCGTGTTTAGAAAGATAACGTATGTTCCATTGAGGGGGGCGGTGTAGTCTCTCCTCCGCAATGGTTCTTCAAAATTTGGATTGAATATTGTAGCATCGGCGATCGTTTCAACAATTATGCGGTTGTCTGGTTCCAAGTGGTGCGTGTTATTAGTAGACGATAGCCATCTGGTTTGATTTTCGGCATTGATAGTATGTACAAAAGGAGACTACCGTTCGAATACACGGAGAGCGATCCGTACTCTATGGCTTCGATGGTGTTCTGGTATGGTAGCGAATCTGCTTTAGCTATGTGATACCTGTTCCTTCAGAATTAGGGCTTTATCTAAGTCCAGGTGCTCCAAGCTGTGATGTGTGGAACCATTTCTTTAGCTCTCTCGATCTTCTCTGGGGTAACATTGAATAGCTTCTCAATACAACACGCACAGGTTCGCTTTTGATATCATACTTTGTTGATTCGCTCAGTTTTCCCAATACCTTATTGGAATAGTTGAGGTCGACAACAAGGACTAAACTGAAGTGTCCGTTTAGGATCCAGCCACGACCAAGTTCAATTGTGACCAGAGGGGAGTCGTAGTTGTAGATATTTAGGCAAACGCCAGATATTAAGAGTAAGGTGATTCTTATCATGGTTGGAAAAACCAAAGTAATAGGTACTTAGATTAGTATTACCCTTTTGTTTTGCTAAACATGAACTTGTATATTTTACATACATATAAACAGGGACGGTGAAAAATTTTAATTAATTAATGGTAGGGATCGGTACAGCTTGTTAAATCTATCAATCAAAGTTTACTAAGAAAACAATTTAAAAATGGAAAAATAAGAAATACATTATTTTTTGTGGATTATTTTGTGTTATTATTGTTATTCTCTACTTTTGGGTTATTTTTGCAATATGATGCAGTTAAATCTTCTTTAAATTTATTAAAATTTTAACCTGCTTAAGGAGTTTTCCGTTTAGTTTGGCAGTTACTGTTTTTTGTGTCGTCTTTGCCAAGGCGAATTTATACCAGGTGATATCACGGTGAATTCATTGCTGAATACACACACCTACTTCATGTGTTTTGATTTTGCTTTCGCGGCTTCTCCTGTAAAATTGCATAGACATTTTTTATTTTGACACTAGACACCGCTGGTCATATGTTCTTATGATATCACCTGTATATGAATTCGCCTTGGTTTGTGCTTTATTTGTTAATAGAGTTTTAAATATAGTTCTGTAGCCTTTCCCGTGTTGCCTCTTTTGTTTAATTTTTTTATATTTTTTTCCTTTTTTTACTTGGAAGCTGTTTTAATTTGCGCCTTATGAATTTGTATTTGCCGAGTCATTTTTGCATTGTGTATTTGTTGTAGATTGATTGGCTTAATTTCTTGAAATTGTTTTTGTGTGCACTTTTCTTTACTTTGCTCTTCACTTTTATCACAGCTGTTTGCGATGTGAGTTACCACAGGTATCTTGTTATGTCTTCCGACGACCTCCTTTTTGTACAGAGGTTTCTGCTTCGCTTTCATCTGCTTATCTCTTACGTAAATAGCGTCTCCTGGTTTAAATTTCTTTGGCCCTTTTCGTTTCTTATGTATCCGAAGATTTCTGAGCTCTTGGTTCTTCCTAATTTGTTCCCTAATCTTTTCCTGAACCCTACTTTTGAAATCGGTCGGGCCCTGGTAGTTTATTCTCTCGGTACTGTTTAAGAATATATCGCTAATTTTCCTTTTCGTTACGGAGTGTATTGTCGAAGTGTAACGATCCACTGCAATGTAATCGATGTCCTATGTTCTAACGTTGGTAATATTGCGAAGGAATGGGTAGATTTTAATTACAGTAGTGGAATTTTTCGACCTGACCATTTACTTCGCTCGTTTGAACTGGAGTCTGGTATAACTCAATTCTCAAACCTAGTATGTGGTTGCAAACCAACGGAGTCATAAATCCATTATCATTGTCTGTTGCAATCATCTTAGGGGTCGTAAACATCTTAGCCATCTTTTTTATGTGAAAAACTTTCACGAACTTGGAGTACTTATCTATGCTGGATAGAAATTTTTCTCCTTGAATTTCGAAGATATCCACATGAACTATTTCGCAAGGGTATTTCGGCACTGGAGTGTCCTTTTTAGGCGGTACTGGAGGATGCCTATCATATTTGTTTCACGTTTCGCAAATTGATGTGAATTTCCTTATTCGACTCGACATTTTGAGGAAATAGTATTTTTCTATTCTATCAAAAAATTTGGCGAATGACAGAAGGTTTTAAGCCCGGGGCAAACTCCTGTAAAAATAAGAACGGCGACCTGGTGGCCGCTGTTCAGAGAGCACTCAGAATATGGAGGGATCACTTCTCTGCCTTTTTAAACGGAGAAACTGAGCAAGGAACCAGAGAAGATGCCGAACCCGAGCCCACAATCGAAGATGATGGAATTGACGTTCCACCACCCGAATATAATGAGGTGCGAACAATAAAGCAGCTGGCGCTGATGGTTTGCCTGCTAAGCTATTCAAACACGGAGGCGAGGATGAATGAAGAATATGATCGGATGAATGCATGCCTGAAGATTGGAATCTAAGTGTTCTCCGCCCAATCCACAAGAAGGGCGATCCTGAAAACTGCGCCAACTATAGCGGAATTAGCCTTTTGAATATCGCATAAAAGGTCCTATCAAGCGTATTGTCCGAAAGATTGAAGCCTGATGTGAACAGACTGATTGGACCTTATCAGTGTTGCTTAAGACCCCGTAAATCTACCATCGACTAGATTTTTACAATACCCCAAATCTTGGAAAAAATCCGTGAGAAAAGAATCGACAGACATCATCCCTTTGTTGATTTTAAAGCCCCTTTCGAAAGCGCGAAAGGAGCTGCCTATATGCCGCTATGCCTGAATTTGGTTTCCCCGCAAAACTTATACGGCTATGCAAAATGACCTTGAGCAACACCGCCAGCTCGGTCAGAATTGGGAAGCACCTCTCCGAGCCGTTCGAAACTAAACGAGGTTTCAGACAGGGTGACCCTCTATCGTGCGATTTCTTTAATTTAATGCTGGAGAAAATAATACAAGCTGCAGAACTTAACCGCGCTAGAACAATATTTTATAAAAGCGTGCAACTGTTGGCATATGCTGACGATATTGATATCATTGGCCTTAACAGCCGCGCCGTAACTTCTGCTTACTCCAAATTAGAAACAGAAGCGGAAAAAATGGGTTTGGTGGTGAACGAGGGCAAAACGAATTACCTTCTGTCACCATGCAAAGAGTCAGCGCATTCGCGCCTTGGCAACCAAGCCACTGTTGGCAGCAATAATTTCGAAATAGTAAAGGACTTCGATTACCTGGGAACCAGCATAAACACCAACAATATTGTTAGCCTAGAAATCCGACGAAGAACTACTTTTGCAAACAAATGCTACTTCGGACTGAGTAGGCAATTGAAAAGTATAGTCCTCTCTCGACGAACGAAAATAACACTCTACAAGTCACTCATCGCACCCGTCCTGCTATATGTTGCAGAAGCGTGTACACTAACAACATTTGATGAGGCGGCTATGGGAGTATTCGAGAGAAAGGTTCTTCGAAAGATTTGTGGACCTCTACGCGTTGGCGACAGCGTGTACCGAAGAAGATTTAATGATGCGCTGTATGAACTTTACGCAGACGCCGACATAGTTCAGCGAATTAAAACACAGCGGCTTCGCTGGCTAGGCCACGTAGTGAGAATGAGCGAAGATGCTCCAGCCCAGGAGGTATTCTTATCGGCACCCGCCGGTGGAAGCAGAGGAAAAAGGAGACCACCACTCCAATGGAAGAACCAAGTGGAGACCGATTTGCGATCCCGCGGTGTTTCCAATTGGCGCCAGTTGGCGCAACGAAGAAACGACTGGCGAGCTATGTTGGACAGTCAAAATTGCGCAGGCGGTTAGATGACCATTTAAAGAAAGAACAAGTATTTTTCCAGTATTTTTTCTCTTTTTTTCGAGTTTCTATGAGCTTTCCTATGTTCATCTTCTATTATTGTAAAAATCCTATCTTCATTGTCGACATCTTCGACCACCCTTCGGGTTATCCTGATCTTGTACAAAAGAAAATGCGCTAAATATATACTACCTGGTGAAGGCTTAAATGATTTTCTGAAAATTTTAACCCATTCATAAGTGATGGATTTAGGCGTTCTTTTAAAGCCTCAGTTAATTTGGATTTTCCGATGGTAGCTAACCTGACATAGTGGCGAGTGTGGATTTTCCAATTCCTTCATAAAAATTGTTTGATTTCGAAAAACGTTTAGGGCTTTCTACATGCGGAATAAGGTCTCACGCAGCTTGATCAGCACTGTGAACTGTCTCCTCTTCACTTAGAGCTTCAGCTGATAATTTATTAGGTTCCAAAGGTCCTGTTAGCTGATTTGCTTGGCATGGAATTCTGGAGAGAGCATCTGCAACAATATTTGATTTACCGGGCGTGTAAATCAATTCGTGGTTATACTCTTCTATTCCAGCCTTCTACCTCTTCAACATAGTAGTAGTAGCAGTTTCTTCTTCCTAACGTAAAAGTGAGAGGCTGGTAGTCTGTGAAAATCCTAATTTGTTTCGGCCGTAGATGTAAGATCTCAAGTTATTTAGGGCGCAAACTATAACCAGCATTTCTTTCTTGTTTGCGGCATAATTTTCCTCTGGTTTAGTTAACAATCTTGAAATGTAAGCGATGGGTCGGTCTTTTCCATGCTCACCCTGGGATAGCACCCCACTAATTGCATAGTTTGACGCATCTGTATTAAGGTTGAATGTTTCCTTGACTTTGGCGTTTTCGCCCCGCATGAGGTTGGTTAAGGGTTTTGCGACTTTCGCATATTCTCGAATGAACTTGCGGAAATATGACGTTATTCCCAAAAAACTTTTCAGTTCTTTAAGCGTGTATGGGGGCGAAAGGTTCTCTATAGCCCGGACCTTCGAAGGATCTGGTTTTTTCCCGTTTGACGTGAGGAACTCTACCTCTGTTCCCATAAACTTACTTTTTTACAAATTTACCTTTACCAACTTTTTTCCAAATTTGCCTTTTCAAATATTATTTTAATATTTTTGAAATGTTCGTCAATATCTTTGCCAAAGACGATAATGTATTCGATATACGCGTAGAAAATCCTCAATATATATTTTCTTATAACATCATCGATCATGCGTTGGAATATGGCAGGAGCGTTTTTAGACCATACGGTAGTCAAAGAAATTCGAATTTGCTTTTCATGGTTGAAAACCCTGTTTTGGGTAATGTCTGCTTACTTTATTGGTATTTGATGAAAGCCTGAGGTAAGGGCAATCGTTGTGAAGTATCTGGCATTCCCTAGACTGCCCAGGGTAGCGTTTATTAGGATAACCATCTGACACGTCCATCTGACCATCAAAAGAGGAGAATTATGGGGGATTTTAGATGGTCGAATTAAACTTATGTTATAAACCGGAGGGTCCCCCATAAGCTGGTGAATCAAGGTTTCTGAATTGTTTATAATGGGTTGTACGAGCCTTAATTGTTTTTAAAATTTTTCCTTTTCTTCATAACCCGGAGGGTCCCCCCGAAGGTGGTAAATCGCGGTTTGAACAAAAAATTTTTTTTTATTGGCACCTATAGCATTTGTTATATTTCACAATTCTTGGTTTTCACCACCACTCGCACTATCACTTTGCAGTTGCCTGGACTATTATCACTAGGACCCCTAACGTAAGGAGGTCCAGTTAAGGCAAGCACGGGTCTGCTCGCCAAAAAGATAAATTTGGGGGCCGCCCAGCGAACCCAAGGGATCCTGCTGAGAAGGAATCAAAGACCAGAGTTTAAATTTTAGCTATATTTACCGTTTGGTGTTCCCAAAAGAATGAATTACAAAACTTGCTTCATGCTAACACTTACCTTCTAAGTGGTTTGAATTAAACCATTAACTGCTGACGCTGCGTTTCCCACGATTTGCATTGTTTGAAATCATATCGCTTACGTTGCAGATCTATTTACCTGCATTGGCTATGCGCGTATTGTGGAAGGTGCGGTGTCAGCATATTCACACTGGTAAGTGTGCCGGGTCTCTTATTAACTTGTACCTACAGCAAATCAAAGTCTAAGTCTAGAAAAATTCTATCACTAGTGGAGAAAGAAGCAAGGAATTGTATATATCTGCATCGTATCGTTGCTTATAACAGCGTTGGGCAAAGTAGTTCCTGGTAGGAGCTGACTCAGCTTGTTTGAAGGCGTGGTGAGGGACGCCACAAATTAATTCATTTTGCATGGATTTTTTATTAATTTAGAGTTTTTAAGTATTAATGGAGTAAATATTTGGATCTATAACATTTGCTATTGCAATCCGTATAACAGATGCAAAGTTCACATCTGAAATCCTAGTTTTTAAGTTCGATTTCGTTCGTTTCATTTTCGAAAAAATAGTTCGCTAGTATATGTACTACTAAACATTGAAACTCTAATGGCTTTCAACTGTCGCAATGCTTATAATTTATAAACGACACCACATCTCTTCTTGCTAAAAATCTGTGTTTAAGCGGAGTCCAACATTGCAATTCTATTTTCAGCTTTGACGGAGCACTTTTTAAATTTTGCACGAAAGGCGCAGAAAATATATCAAACCTCAACATATTTTTTGTAATCCCATGCAATGCGATGGTAGGCTAATCGATTATATACAAAAATCATTGAGCAGATTATTTCATACTTACCTAAAATAACACCAACAGATAACAAAATTATGAACGGCCTTCTTCTTCCCAAATTAAGCTTACAGCGATCGCTCATTGAACCTAGGAAAGGGCACCCAAGGAAGCCAACCAACGGTGATAATGCCCATACTAACGTCATATGCTGATGATCCACACCAATTTTAAGTAAAGTTGGTGAAACAAAGGCTGTTTCCGCAGCATAGGAAAACTCGATTCCCATCACCGCTGCAGATATTCTTATCAACTCCAGTCGAGTTTTATGTCTATTGAATTGAAGTCAAAACAAATTAAATATTTATAAAAGTTAAGTATTTTATAAAAGCAAATACAAGGTGGCGCAAAAGTAAGCTTCCGATGTTCAGCATATCGGTTGTGGCACGTGCAGTGTGTGCTGTTGCAACGTCTTGTTGGAACCACATGTTTTCCAATCCCAATTCATCAAGTTGCGGCAAAAAGAACTCGTTGATTATTGCTCTGTAGCGCTCACCATTCACAGTAACAGTATTCCGCGTTCTGGAGCAGTGTAGCGTAACATTGTTTATTAACGTGTATTTCGCATGTGTTTACTACACAAATGTCAAAACAGAACTGACTTTAGGGGCCAATCGCAAAATTTATAGCATTTTCTGATAGGAGGATTACTTTTGCGCCACCCAACAAGTAAAGAACATATATGGAATATTTTTAAAGAGGTATTTATTTTATAAAAACACACTTTTTTTAATCCAATCCCTTTACGCGCATTTCAGTAATCAAACTACTAAAACATAAATAGAATGACCAGATAAAATATCGATAAAATCGTTTATTAAAATCCACTTATTCACATACATATATTTATATCATATTTTATTTAATATTGCTATTATTAGTGAGTGGTCTGTATTAAATTGTTCATAACTACTGTTGTACTATAAAATATCCTAAACCTTATTGTACTGACATATTACGCAATAAATAAATACAAATACAAAATACAAGTTATAGTTGTAATTCTTTGCAAACATCCTTAAAAAGAATGACCAACTGTCTTATATCAAAGAGCGTAGAACAATAAGAAAGTCCAACAGCGAATGTAAGTGGCCGCTGTCAAATAGCTGATAGGCAATTCACCACTGTGACCCCGAAAATCCTTAAATTTACTGTGTTTTAATCAAGGACTGAGCCCAAACCGATTTATCAAGAATGAATGAAACCGAAACCGTTTCAAAAGGCGGAACCGTTTCCAAACGGGTTTGACTTTGTTTTAGTATTTTATTTCGCGGACACATATTTTCTTTTACAAGATTGAACCCGGATAATTTTCATTGAAGATGGTCGACCAAAGCTTACAAAAGATGCGGCCAAACTTGTAAGTTATTAATGTTGACGTCTTACATAAATTTTTTCACTTGTTAATTTTTTAGTAACCAATAAGGTATTGAATTTAGTGGCAACCAACTTTGCCTAAAGTCGAATTCGATGAAATTTTCATGACGGATAGATACATATCTATAGAATGGACTGACTCCTCAAATAAAAACCAATACCTTTCTAATAGAAAATGCGTTCATTTTTAGAATTTATTTTGGTTTAATGTTACGCACACAAGGTATATTAAATTTAGTCGCCTAACGGTGGTATGTAACGGCATAAACGGATCGAGATAGATTCATTATATATATCAAAATGTCCAGGAGGAAAAAGGAAATTGTTTAAGCCATGTCCGTCCGTCCGTCCGTCTGTTAACACGATAACTTGAGTAAATTTTTAAATATCTTAATGAAATTTGGTATGCAGGTTCTTTGGCATTCATCTCCGAGCGTTATTTAAAATGGACTAAATCACTTTTTATATATAGAATATTTTCGGAAATACAAAAAAAGGGATTATTCAGTACATAATACACTTATAAGGATAAAATTTGTACATTAACTTTGAGGACTTTTCAAGAAATTTTTTAAAATGGAAGTGCCATCGCCCACTTTTGGTTAAGTCAAATTTAGAAATAATATTGACCATAAATGAAAAACCGTTCAAGATATAGAAACGAAATTTAGCACACATATTTATATTAATAGAAGGAATGTTCCAAGAAAAAGGGCGAAATCGGTTAGGGTTCACGCCCACTTTTATACGAAAGATTTTGAAAAGGATCATAGATATATTTAATAGGCAATAACTTTGCGTACAAAAACTTTATATCATTTATATTTCACTTTCGAAGTGTCCGTGAACAAAGCTGGGTCTGGCCCAGGAAGTAGTAAGTAAATAAATAAGTAAACTGAAATAATAAGGACGATGACCTGAGTTGATTTAGCCACCATGTCCGTCTGTCTATATGAACGCAAATTTTTGAAACATAAAATGTGCATGTATTTGTGTTTTGAAAAAATGTGGTTAGCAGTTGTTGGTATGGAAGCTATTTACATACAAATAAATTAATGGCGGTTGCCGTGGTGTGACAGTAGTGTCGAAGGTCCAAGGTTCGAGTACTGGGACAGGTATCATCAAAAGTGGTTTGAAAAGTTTTCCAGTGGCTTGGCAAACTCTCCGATTGTCTTTCTGCCATGAAAGGCTTCTCAGCAAAAATTCATCTCCTTTGTGGATGCCGTTCGAAGTTGGCAAAAATCTGTACGTCCCTCCAATTTGTAGGTAAGAATTGAAAACGGCATACCACAAAATGGAAGGGAAGCTCGGCGCAAAAATCTCTTAGAAGGCTTATGATGATATGCCTGTTGTATATCGCGCTATACATTTATATTTTTTTAAAATTAATTTACCCTTCAAAACTCATAACAGAAGTGTTTTTATTGAAAACAATCAGCTGGCTTTATAATACGAACTAAAAATTATTAAAATAATCAAGTCGTTGGAAAGCATGGCTTTGTTAAGTGGCGAGATCCCAAACTTAAGCATTAAAACATATATATATTTTGTTGAAAGTCTTTCTTTAAAGACTTTTATTCTGTAAAAAAGTCTCACACTAATAATTATTTGTAAGATATATTTTTTTAAGTCTTTAAAGTTGTTCAATGTGAGACGGAAATTGGAAAAGCTTTTTACATAATTAGTATTACAATAATGTGCTTTAGTAAAGCTGATTACATGACCTCGTTTAACAGGTAATTTCTTCTTATAAAAGATTTTCATTGGGCATATCACGGTTTTATGTAAATACGCGTTCCCCCTCAAGTTAAGGTATTCAAGGGACGAGATTGAAAACAAATCAAATGTGAATACTGCGAATGGCCCTTAAGTTCAGCGGTCAAAGGATGGCACAGCAGTATTTCTCGTGGTATCTCATCGCGATGCTAATGAAATGGCATACTCACGCACCATAAGATGACATCCCGTAGCTGTCCTGAGTCGGTGTTGTGATAGTCCTTCAACTTCTAATTTGTACCGGCAAGGTTCGGCAGCTATATTAGAGAATGGTAGCTCAGGTTTGGCTGACCGATTGCTTTGTATATTGCCAGCAAAGTTTCTTAACTTTTCCCAGGTACAAATAGACAGAGACTTGAGAATTTTGTGCGGCTTTAAACTTTGCTTGCAATCGGGACTGCATAAGCGACATAGGTGCGAATTTCATTTAATGTCACATCCACCATTTTAGGTTGTTTGACAGTTGGTAGGGTGGATGTTTAATTACTTGTTCACCTGCTTGTGCCACCTCAGAAATTGGTAGGCCGAGGATTTGGTTGGCAACAATGACAGATTACGCTCGACGAAAAAACTGAAGAATACCTGGAGATAGCCGTTTAGTTTAGAGCAAACCTCATACATTTTAGGGTCCTGCTCCGTTGCCATTATCGTAAAGTCGTCTGCGTGAAAACAAAAGAAACCGTGGCGTATAAAACCACGCCAGTACTCCCTTGTTACCTATGACGTAAATCGAAACCACCTATGGAGATCAAGCCTTTTTTCCAGTCTATGCCTCCCCCTTCCTTTCCTGCCAAATTTGGGTGTCGATAGAAAAACTTTCGGGGCCGGAGCGACTATGTCCATTAGAAAGACATGACCCAGGCAGTGGAGCCTTTGGGATTTATTTCACTATGCTATGCTCATAACTGCGTAAACTTCGCACAGCTTATTGTTAAATGTCCTTCGACACTTGACGTTGGCATCACGGAAAGGACAATTTATCTTTTGTAGAAGATTTTTCTCGGCACTCTTCCTGAGGTTTTCCATGGACAGTGGCGGAAGAGGATAAGATGGCTTTTGGATTTTCGAGAAAAAAGTTCTCCGGTGATGTCAAAGGCGAGTGTCGAATTTTATGACGCAGAGGTGGCCATCTCTCTATCTCTATGGCGCGATATACAACAGGTAAGAGAGAGATTTTTGCGCCAAGCTTCTCTTCCAATTTGTGGTGTGCCGATTTGAATTTTCCCTACAAATTGGTGGGACCTACAGTTTTTTTGCCGACTCCGAACGGCATCTACAAAGGAGACGAATTTTTGCTGAGAAGCCTGTCATGGCAGAAATACACTCGGAGAGTTTGCCAAACCACTGCCGAGGGGCGACCCCGTTTTGAAAAACTTTTTTCAAATCACTTTTGATGTTACCTGTACCAGGGCTCGAACCATGGACCTTCGGTGTGGTAGGCCGGCAACACTACCTTCACACCACGGCGGCCGCCAGAGGTGGCCATAATGCACCGAATTAAAGACCAAAGGCTTCGCTGGCTGAGTCATGTTATGAGAATGGAGAAAGAAGATTCGTCCCAGACGGTTTTCCTATCGTAACCCGAATTATTACAGTTCAACAGATATGGAATATTTTTCTCTCAATATCAATATTCATGGTAGGTTTGGCGCACTAGTGACACCATAGGTAGTAGACGCTCTTTCTTTGGCTTTCACCCTCACGAAGGCGAGCCTGCGCCATGTTTTATTTAAGCTTTAGCTTAATTGGACTTTATCGGCAATGTGTTTGTAAATACCTTTGTATAACCAGCTTATTTTACGACAAAAAAAATGAAAACAATTTTTTGCAAAGAAAAAGTCTTCGAAGACTTAAAAAAAATTAAATTTGCTCATATTTATTATTTTGAAATGTTTAAAGTAAAATATCAAAATAATAATTACGGATGAGCGAGTGAGAGATGTAATTATGACATTAACATCGAAACGGCTAATTTAATTCAAAATTGGTTCTACATTGTTTCAGGACGAGAGGTTTAAAATCTCTTGATAAACGAGAAGGAACGTTAAGGTGCACTTCGCTCAACAGAAATGGGCTGGAGACTAACCCATTCAATAATTTAATCATAAATAGGACTCCAATCATTTCCCTGCGATTAGTATAAGGGGAATATTATACAAGGAATCCCATGAAAGGCCTTGTAATGCGAAAAGTAAGAATTGTTTTTGAACTGATTCAAACCGATCTACGTGAACCTAGTACCTAGGATTCCAAATAATTGAACCATATTCTATTATCGGTCTTACTAATGTCGCAAAAAGGGATTTAGTTACGTACTCATTAAATTCTTTTGACCATCGCTTAACGAATGATAAAACACCTCTAGCTTTATTGATAGTTGCATTAATATGAAGTTTGCAATCCATAGTAACTCCCAGATCAACAAAATTATGCACTTGGTCAAGACTGTGATTATTGAATGTGTAGGAAGCTGGTTTTGAAGTTCTGCGTGAAAAACACATGTATTTACATTTTTTAAGATTAAGTGGCAAATAGTTTAAGTCGCACCAGGTTAGATCTGATTGAAGTAGAGCTCTTTCTTCGTTTAACGTGTAAGACATGAAAATCTTTACGTCGTCAGCGTAAACCAAAATGTTTGACAATTTTCTAGTGCTAGAGATATCATTTATGAAAAGCAACAACAGAATCGGGCCAAGATGGCATTGGAAACGCATTCTTAAAAACTGCTCTTTAGGTCCTGAACAGAAGGTAAGAAGAGATCCAGCGGGGGAGACTTGGTTAGAAGCCCAAGTGATCGAGTTTGTGAATAAGTAAAGAATGGCATACTTTATCAAATGCTTTACTGAAGTCCGTGTATGCAACATCAGTGTGCATATTTTCTTCAAACGCATTTGAAACATGAGCTGCGAATTCAAGTAAGTTAGTAATTGTTGATCTTCCGTAACAAAAGCCGTGCTGGCAACCTACAATCAATTTGGAAATAGATACGGTGAGTTGGTCAGTAAAAGTAGAAAGTTTCGCGATGCCGCGGTAGTTATCTTCATATGACCTACTCCCAAGTGGCATAAGGAAAGATTCCTTCCAAGTAGCAGGAAAAAAGTCACATTTTAAAGACAGATTGAACAGATCAGTTAGTGGCTGGTAAATGTAGTTTGCACATTCTTAAGAAAAGATGTAGGGATCTTATCCGGTCCATACTTAAATGATACTTTCTGTCTAGTGTATTTAGATCCAAGCCATTGTAAACAGAAACTTAAGGTACATATTTATTATGAATAAACTTGACATGTTATAAATAAATATATATGTACATATAACCTATTTTTTATCGTTAGGATATCTAGAATTCCAGAGTAAGCCACAGCCCCCAATTGGAACTGCTTACTATCAGTATATTTAAAATAGATACTCTGAGTATCGAGTCGTTTTGTTTCGATACTATCGGATACCCGATGTTTGTACAGCGATACTTCAAATGAGTACAGCATCGATACTTTGCATTCGATATCGTGTCCCTACATATGTGTTTAAAAAATATTGTGAAGAATTCGATGATTCCTCGATTCCTAAACGTAACACAAATTTTCGAGTTTGGTAACTCCACAGTAGTTCACCGTACAATACTTGACTACAAACTGATCAGTGTTGATTTTAATTACAATATTTTCTTTCTTTTAACTCACTTAATTTTATAATTAGAAATGTCTTGCATTTTTCAAAATTGTCAAGTTAAAAGCGAGTCCAGACGCTAAGTGGCATGCTAGCTTTGCGGTGGGCTTGCCCACAGTGAGTGTACTGGTCTGACCGCTAAGATTGTTGACATTGTCAACGATGTCAGGGGACTACGTTCTTCTTTCTTTAAATGGCCATCTAACGGGGACTACGTAAGTTATGCTTAAAAAGCCGGTTATCTGAAGTTGGTCTTTGTAAAATTTTCAGGCACATGCGTAATGGGTTTTCTGAAACTACCAAGGAAATTAATAAAAAGTGCAAGAAATACGATACCATTTGCAAAAGTTTTAATTGTTTGGACGAAGTTACACCCACTTCGGCCGAAGATGGGCGTCAAAATGAAAGTAAGCGTACCGACGATATCCCTAGTCATGGTACTTTAGAACCGATTTTAACTGCTCCTCCACCGCGAATGCTTGAACTAATTGATTTAGCGTCTCCAACTCCATCAGCTTAAGCATCAATTTCCAAGGATGTTTCCTCGAAAACTATTTCAATGAAAATCACCGAGTCTCCTTTTTTAGGGTGGGGTCTGTAATCACCGCTGGGAATCTGGAGGAGGACCTAAAACGCTACATAACTTCGAAAATTAAAATGGACAATTTAACTATAAATAAATTCAGATTTAGAATAAATGTTTCTTTTGAGGCAATCCTGAACAGCTCGTTTTGGCCACCCGCCGTTTTCGTGCCGGAATTTCATTATATACCGAATAAAAACGTCCAGGAAGTAGCTTTTGTCCCACGTGGTAATACTGTACCAAAAAACTAAGCGTGAAGTCTTTGAATTTGTACTATCGAACCGTCCGAGGTTTAAATACAAAATTAACTGATCTTCATTAAACATCTCTTTCTTGTAGTTATAACATAATTTCCTTTACTAAAACTTAGCTAAAACTTCATATTTTCCATGAAGAAATATTGTCTAATGATAATCAGGTATTTAGAAGTGATCGCATAAACAGAGTCAGGGGTGGCGTTCTGATAGCCGTTAATTCATCAATACCCTCTGTCACCGAATCAACTGAATTCAAGTGCGTCGCATACTCTTACACAACGCCTATATATACATAGCTGATTGTTATAATCCTCCTGCTTCTGATATTTCAGTCTATATGCAGCATGCTTTCTTGCTTAAAATAGTAAACAGAATGTCTAAACCAGCCGACGCGTTACTAAACACTCTCTCTCTACTCTATATGGCGCGATATACAACAGGTATATCATCATAAACCTCCTAAGAGATTTTTGCGCCAAGCTTCTCTTCCAATTTGTGGTGTGCCGATTTGAATTTCCCTACAAATTGGTGGGACCTACAGTTTTTTGCCGACTCCGAACGACATCTACAAAGGAGACGAATTTTTGCTGAGAAGCCTGTCATGGCAGAAATACACTCGGAGAGTTTGCCAAACCACTGCCGAGGGGCGACCCCGTTTTGAAAAACTTTTTTCAAATGACTTTTGATGTTACCTGTACCAGGGCTCGAACCATGGACCTTCGGTGTGGTAGGCCGGCAACACTTCACACCACGGCGGCCGCACTAAACACAGAAGTTACAAAAAATAAATAAACACAGAAGTTACAAAAAATAAATAACTTCTGTGTTTAGTAACGCGTCGCTGATGATGAGCAGCTGGTCTGCTCAAAATGCATTCGTTGTGCCAAATAAAAAATTATACGAGTATGTTGTCTGTTCACAGGGTTTAACCCCTAAATGTACAGTGTGTTATTATTTTTATTTGAGCAAAACTTTTTTGTTGTCCATAAAAGAAAAAATTTAAAAAATCAAAGTTTAATCGTGGAGTATCTTTGACCAAAACATTGTGCCAATTACATCGAAAGTGGGGTATAATGACTTTTTGGATGTAATGGCGGACCTTTGATTTAGTTTATGTTAGTGATACATCTAAATTCTGTTTGAGTCGATGTAATCCTCTTGTTTTACCGGAACACGTTTACCATCCTTCTTTTGAGATTGTTTACGAAATCATAACTGGAAGGTTCTGATAATAAACCATGTGAAACTAGAAGTAACTTTGACTTGGATTTTGCTAGAACGAATTTTAAAAAATTAGGTAAAGAGTGGTCAAAATTAACCTGGCCAGAATTTAAGAACCATATTGGGATTAACGTCCATTGGCTCTTTGGAAACTATGTACCTAAACGAAAATCTTGTTATGGTGAACCAACGCAAGCCTGGTTTACTAAAGAGCTGAAAGCATTGCAAAATAAAAAGAACCGTTCACTCAAGTTATGCAAGAAATCCGGTTTAAACAGATATTATTTAAAGTACTCCAATCTACGTCATAAATACTTCGAGGTGAACAAAAAATGCTACAAAGCTTATATCTGCAAAATCAAAAAGAACATTATCTGCAACCCAAAAACATTTTATGGCTTCGTAAATTCTAAACGTAATGTAAAAGATTTTCCTTCTGCCATGAAATACCAAGATTGTATATCAAGTGAAAATCAAGATATTGCAAATTTCTCATTTTCACAGATATCCGTATCAACTGCGTGCTAAAAACTTGATTAATGGTCCAATTATTTTTAGTAAAAATGTCTTATGCTATCTGAAATCTCTGAAAGTGTCATTTAAGTATGGACCGGATAAGATCCCTACATCTTTTCTTAATAATGTGCAAACTACATTTACCAGCCACTAACTGATCTGTTCAATCTGTCTTTAAAATGTGACTTTTTTCCTGCTACTTGGAAGGAATCTTTCCTTATGCCACTTGGGAGTAGGTCATATGAAGATAACTACCGCGGCATCGCGAAGCTTTCTACTTTTACTGACCAAGTCACCGTATCTATTTCCAAATTGATTGTATGTTGCCAGCACGGCTTTTGCAAGGGAAAATCAACAATTACTAACTTAATTGAATTCACAGCTCATGTTTCAAATGCGTTTGAAAAAAATATGCACACTGATGTTGCGTACACGGACTTCAGTAAAGCATTTGATAAAGTATGTTTTTCTTTACTTATTCACAAACTCGATCACTTGGGCTTCTAACCAAGTCTCCCCCGCTGGATCTCTTCTTACCTTCTGTTCAGGACCTAAAGAGCAGTTTTTAAGAATGCGTTTCCAATGCCATCTTGGCCCGATTCTGTTGTTGCTTTTCATAAATGATATCTCTAGCACTAGAAAATTCTCAAACATTTTGGTTTACGCTGACGACGTAAAGATTTTCATGTCTTACACGTTAAACGAAGAAAGAGCTCTACTTCAATCAGATCTAACCTGGTGCGACTTAAACTATTTGCCACTTAATCTTAAAAAATGTAAATACATGTGTTTTTCACGCAGAACTTCAAAACCAGCTTCCTACACATTCAATAATCACAGTCTTGACCAAGTGCATAATTTTGTTGATCTGGGAGTTACTATGGATTGCAAACTTCATATTAATGCAACTGTCAATAAGGCTAGAGGTGTTTTATCATTCGTTAAGCGATGGTCAAAAGAATTCAATGAGTACGTAACTAAAGCCGTTTTTGCGACATTAGTAAGACCGATAATAGAATACGGTTCAATTATTTGGAATCCTAGGTACTAGGTTCACGTAGATCGGTTTGAATCAGTTCAAAAACAATTCTTACTTTTCGCATTACAAGGCCTTTCATGGGATTCCTTGTATAATATTCCCCTTATACTAATCGCAGGGAAATGATTGGAGTCCTATTTATGATTAAATTATTGAATGGGTTAGTCTCCAGCCCATTTCTGCGAAGTGCACCTTAACGTTCCTTCTGGTTCATCAAGACATTTCAAACCTCTCGCCCTGCAACAATGTAGAACCAATTTTGAATTAAATTAGCCGTTTCGATGTTTATGTCATAATTACATCTCTCACTCTCTCATTCCTAATTATTATTTTGATATTTTACTTTAAACATTTCAAAATAATAAATACGAGCAAATTTAATTTTTTTTTTAAGTCTTCGAAGACTTTTTCTTTGCAAAAAATTGTTTTCATTTTTTTGTCGTAAAATAAGCTGGTTATACAAAGGTATTTACAAACACATTGCCGATAAAGTCCAATTAAGCTAAAGCTTAAATAAAACATGGCGCTGCCGAACCTTGCAGGTACAAATTAGAAGAAGTTGAAGGCCTGTCACAACACCGACTCAGGACAGCTACGGGATGTCTTCTTATAAGGCATGAGTATGCAATTTCATTAGCATCGCGATGAGATACCACGAGAAATACGGCTGTGCCATCCTTTGACCGGTGCACTTAAGGGCCATTCGCAGTATTCACAAGTATCTGCCATTTAATTTGTTTTAAATCTCGTACCTTAAATACCTTAACTTGAGGGGGAACACGTATCTACATAAAACCCTGATATGCCCAATGAAAGTCCTTTATAAGAAGAGGTTATGTAATCAGTTTTACTGAAGCACATCATTGTAATCTATATATTAATAGGCTAACATTTTTCCATACAATCAATTGCCAGAGTGTATCTCATTTAAACATGCATATTTCCAATTAATATATATTTTGATGTCTTCGTATGGCTCAGAAGCGGTGCATAGGCATATTATATTTAATAAATAATGCATCATTTATTTGAAACATTTCATTAAAGTTTTCTGCAAAAAGCCATAGCCGTTAACTACAGTGTCAGTGTCATTGCACATGCAGCAGTGGCGCAGGTGATAAGCGTCTCGGTTAGGACGCGCACGTTCCAAGGTTCGAGGTCAGGTTACGGACAACTTTTTTTTTTGTAATTTGTTTAATTAATTTTTCAAAAGAACTCCAGAAAATGATTATATGGAGCTCATATGCACTATATACATCAAAGCAAAAAAAACAAATTCTGTCGGACCGAGAAACTTTATAGTAATCTCGAAATTTATCGGAACTCATTATTTCTATCGGGGTTTTCCGATGAGATAGACCCTGTGTATGAAATACAAAAAGAGAAAACACAGTTTGTAGATACTTCAAATTTATATTTAAAAAGGGTTAGAAATCGTGTTCATTTTTCTAAATATATCAATTGTTTTCTTCTTCAAATATTTTAATTTGAGCCCTTGCATATATGTAGACTAAATTTGACCCGTTATGTTGGGTACAAGTTGTGGTTGGGGAAAAATGCCAGAAAACTATCATATGTTGAAGTTGTAATAAAATCCTGACTTGAAGGAGAAATTGCGAAAACTGCCTGTATATAAAAAATAAACCGATATGAAAACTGGCGTCAGGCTAATGTTGAGAATTTTGCGGAACTTCAAAATGAACGCTTCATTTATTTCAAAAGCCATATGGATATGTATGTATGTAGGTATACTCCCAACGGTGGAAATTTTTCTGTGCCTATAGCGCTTAGGTAAAGTATTTGACAGCACATATTTATGTGTCGGAACAGCGCAGTTGTACGCGTGTGCAGTGGAACACGTGCGTTCTGTGGTTCGAGCAAAGGTTCCGGACAATCTTTTTTTTTTAAATAGATTTTCTTCTTATCTAGACTTTAGAATTTATTATATTTTCCTAAAACAAATTTTATGCAAAAAACCGCAAGAAAATTACTAAAATTTACCATAACAAAATATGTAAGGTAAATACTTACAAAGTTTAATGGTTTTTTTAAGGAGCTTGCTTTTTTACTGCCTTTATATTTGGATGGATATAGGTATACTTATATGATAAATAATAAGTTGTGGTCATATATATATCACAAAATATTATATGAAATGGCTAAATATGTCTTAATAAGGGTTTAGGAAAAAAGCAGAAAACCATCATATTCTGAAGTTGCAATTTTCCCCCGCTAAAAAAACCAGATCTAAAGGGACAGCACTGTTTGCATATAAAAGAACGATAAGGAAACCGGCATCATGCTCATATTGAGAAATTGAGGAACTTCAAAATGAACGCTAAATTCATTTTCAAAAAAAATATGTACTATATGTGAACACATTCCTAACGGTAAAATATCTGTACTCTCTCATTGAGCACGGTTCGGTCAACTCATATTTCATTTGCTCTATATTTTCATTCTCTTACTCATTGAGCAAATTGAGTTGAAGTATTTTTTAAATTAGAGTTGCCCCCTTTGTGCTGATCTGTACCAAAATCTTAAAATAAAAATTGCAATTTCTTTCAACAAATCTCGCGCGCTGTATTACAAGCAAGCTATAATTCAAAATTAAAATTTTTAGAGAAAACACAATAAAAGTTTTTTTTTTTATAGAACTCTATTATAAAAATGATGTTCAAGAGCATGCTTTGCAGCCCCCGTGTACATAACTCAAATTTCAATTGTTTTTTTAAAAACGCAACAAACTTTCTTTTTTTTTCATTCCAAAGTAAAAATTAGATTCAAAGGTTTTCATGGCCATTGTCTTCGTCCGGTTTTTAGATACATCCTTAAATGTTTCTTTTCAACATACCTCGAAAGTGTTATTACAACCAATATTAGTTAGAAATTTAAGTTTTTAGAGAGAACACAATGAAAGTTTTCATCCATAGTCGCTGCTGCTCATATAATTCCCAACTAAAATAAATTTCAAAAACGCCATCAAACTTCAATTTTGTTTGTAAAATTCTGTAATGAAAATGAGATTCAAAGGTGTCATGGCCACTTTTTTCAGCCGGTTATTTAGATATAATTTAAATATTTATTTTTAACATATCTCGAACGTTTTATTCCAAGCAATAGTTCTAAATTAAAATTGATGATATGAAGTGAATTAAAGATATAAAGTGTCTTTTATACATGTAGTTAAGGTAACAAGCCAAAAAACCATCATATGCGGACTTTGTAATAATCCCCCGCTAAATGGGTTTCCAAAAAGCCAGATCTAAAGGGACAGCACTGTCTGCATATAAAAAAAATGCAGAAAGGAAACCGGTGTCATGCTCATATTGGGAAACTTCAAAATAAACGCTAAATCCATTTAAAAACAAGTAAGGAAGTCTAAGTTCGGGTGGAACCGAACATTATATACCTAGTAGTGATCAATTATGTTATCCCAATTTACGCAGGTCTATTTTAATACTTTCAGTTCGTATTTGCGTTCAAACAGACAGACGGACAGACAGATAGACGTATCGAGAGACGGACATGCCTACATCGACTCAGATCATCGTGCTGGTCATTTAAGTGAACTTTTCTCTTCTTCTTCTCATACTTAGATACATTTAATGTTTATGAAAGGTATGAAAATCAAAAAAGATATACAACTTCGCTTTTGCAGTGGAGTATTAACTACTTGCCCGGATATTTTACTCTTCCTCCTGAACGTTTTGATATACATTAATAAATATGTATCTCGTTTCGTTTATGCCGAATAAAGTAATATACCTTGTGTGCGTAACGAAAATAGATATAAAAAAGGGTGTCTTCCATAGGCGCCAAAGAACTCAACCGATCTTTCTGAAATTTTCACAATATATACTTGGGTTCACTGGGTACAGCATAAACAATATATGGTTTTGGAAAAGTAGGCGAAGCCACGCCCCCAGACTAGTTAAAGTTTCAATTCGTCATAACTCCAAACTTTTTTGGTCTAAATTAATGAAATTTGGATATACTACTATGTGTCACTTAGTCAATATCTACATAATTTTTCAAAAGTGGGCGGTGCCACGCCCACATATTTTTGTTTCGTGTTGCTCTCGAACTTTCACTATAGGATGAGGAGTTCGCTGGTCACGGCACAGTCTGTATATAGCTTTTGGAAAAGCCCCCAGGTTATATAAAGCTGCAGTTCGGTATAGTTAGGAGTTTATTTGCTTCAAGTTAATGACCTTTTATATACAGATGTGTTCTATGTATTAAAACGTCAAAACAACGTCTACCGGGTTTGCTAGTATATTATAAAATGGCCTAAGCGAATTTCAGCATTCTTTTGTAAAACTGAGAGACTAGTTTGCGTTCAAATCGACAGACGGACAGACAGACAGACGGGCGGAGAGACGGACACGGCTTAATCGACTCCGCTCATCGCGCTGAATATTTAAGTGAACTTTTCTCTTCTTCTTCTCATACTTAGATACATTTAATGTTTATGAAGGATATGAAAATCAAAAAAGATATATAACTTCGCTATTGCAGTGGGCTATTAATACGTGCCCGAATATTTTGCTTTTGTGTTTTCCGATTTGGATAATTTTTGGCAGGAGTATAACACATACTACTAAGAAGCAGCTGACCAATTATAATTGAAATATCAAGATTGAACTATAAGCGACTGCCTTTGAAAATAGCAGAAATTTTATGCTGAAAAGTGGGCGGCGCCACGCCTACTTCTTCAACATTGACAAAAGTTTTTTGCGGCCGAGTTTTTTATAAAAAGCTTATTATGTGTGTAAAATTTAATTGATATAACTTGCTTAGTTTTAGAAATATCGCTTTTCAAATTAAAAAAAAAAAAATTCAGAACTATGTTAAAAAACTGAGCGTGGACATTAACCGATTTCGCCCAATTTTACAACAAACAGTTAGCTTTATATATACAACATTATCACCAAATTTCGTTTCGACAAGTCAATTTTTGGCAGAGTTATGGCATAAAAAGTTTCGTGGAGTAGTCCACTATAAAAGGGGAGGGGCCACGCCCATTTTCGAAAATTTTAAGTTTTTGGATTTCTTTGTTTACGCAATCTTTAAAAGTGAAATATAAATGATGTAAAGCTATTTTACGCAAAGTTATTGCCTATTTAACATATCTACGATCCTCTTCAAAATTTTTCATATAAAAGTGGGCGTAGACCTTAACCGATCCCGCCCATTTTTTCCTGCAATATTCCTTGCATACCTGGAAACCTGCGTGCTGAATTTCGTTTCGATATCTTGAACGGTTTTTGATTTATGAATAATATTATTTCTAAATTTGACTTAATCAAAAGTGGGCGGTGCCACGCCCATTTTCAAAAATTTCTTGAAAAATTTATTTTATGCCTCAATCTCAATGTATTCACCAAATTTTATCCTTATAGGTGTATTATGTACTGAGTAATAACTTTTTTTGTTTTCGAAAATATTCTATATATAAAAAGTGGGCGTGGCTATTGTCCGATTTTGCCCATTTTAAATAGCGCTCGGAGATGAGTGCCAAGGAACCTGCATACCAAATTTCATTAAGATATCTCAAAATTTACTCAAGTTATCGTGTTTACAGACGGACGGACATGGCTTAATCAATTTCTCTTTTCGTCCTGAACATTTTGATATATACGAGTATAAGTCAATATCTATCTTGATCCGTTAATGCCGTTACGTACTGCCGTTACGCGACTAAAGTTAATATACCTTGTGTGCGAAGCACTACTAGGTATAAAAATATGTATATGTGGACACCATATATATAATACTACTATATGGCGTGTTTCCTATTTTCCCTGTGTGCAAAAGTTATGTCAATCATTATTTGGTGAAACTGTGCAAATGTGATTTCTGCGCATGCGCGGGTTTTGTTTGTGTTAGTGAATTGTAGTAGCGTGTGTAAAGAAAGTATTAAAGGGTTTACAGCGGGTCACTATCCCCTTTACCCAAATTCTGCATACGAATTGTTATAAAATCTCAGTTTAGTCGATTAAACAATGAAAATACCAACAAATACAATACAAGGCTTGATGTATTTATTATTTAAACATGGGCTGCAGGCATACAAAGTACATTACTTACATAAATAGTAAAAAAAAACAAGGCGAAGAATTCATATTTTTGAAATGAGAAAACTCAAAATTTTACTTATATTGAGTTTTTTAAATTACTTACATAACTGCTAAAAAAAACAAGGCGAAGAATTCAAATTTTTGAAATGAAAAAAATTCAAATATACATGAGTAAAAATATACTTATACATACATCCCAACAAGCATTTCTTTAAACGTTTTTTTCTGTGCATGAGAAATTCGTAGTTGCCAGTTGGCATTATTTGCTTTTTTTTGTCGCTTTTTGCTCTCTAAGGGCCCATTTACATACGTATATCTGCGCACTCAGCACAAATCGGTAATGCTATTCTGCGGAGTTCTTAAAACAATAAAAATTTTATAATATTAATGGAAAAGAAAAGCTTACTTTTTCATTTGGAGATCGAAATAGCCTAATGTACAATGTTGATGGAAGTAAGACGGCTTGTTGAAATATACATATATTTAAGCCCCTTTTTTACAAAAATTTACCGACAGCCTTGAGATTTTGTCTCCTTCTCTCGTTGTATATCTGTACTGTAATGTTTGACATGCGGCACAGTTCAGTAGTACTGATATAGAAGTAATTCATATATGGTGGACACACTCCTAACGGTAAAATAATTGTACTATCTCATTGAGCACATAGAGTGGTGTCGGTTCGTTCAACTTATGTTTCATTGGCTCTATATTTTCGTTCTCTTACTCATTGAGCAGCTTCGACGCGGCTGTCCAATTTGATTTTGAAAGAGAGTTGCTCTCCCCTTAATGCTGATCTGTACCAAAATCTTTAAAAAAAAATTCCAATTTGTTTCAACATATCTCACGAGTTGTATTGCAAGCAAGCAACAATTCAAAATTAAAATTTTGAGAGAAAACCCAATAAAAGTTTAAGTTTTTTATAAAACTTTATCATAAAAATGATGTTCAAGAGCATCAAGCAGACCCTGTGTATATAATTCGAATTTGAATTTTTTTAAAACGCTACTTCTACTTTAAAGTAAAATTCCAAATAAAAATGAGATTCAAAGGTATTCATGGCCACTGTTTTCGGCCGGTTATTTTATTTTCAACATATCTCGAACGTTTTATTCCAAACAATGGTTCAAAGTTAAAATTTTTACGGAAAACAGAATACATGTTTTATATTTTTATAGAACTCTATTATAAAAGTAAGGTTAAAAAGCATCCTTAGCCGCCCCTGTTAATAAAATTCAAAATTTTTATTTTTATTTCAAAAACGCAATCAAACTGTACTTTTTTGTTAAATTTCACTATTTTCGGTGAGTAATTTAGGTATATCCTGAAAACGCAATAAAATTTAATTTTACCATAAAACTAAAACATAAAAATGGGTTTCAAAAGCATCCCTTGCGCCATATAAATCGAAAATCCAAACGGTGGACAATTTTTTAGATGCCGCATCATTCTATTTGACCATTATCTATATATTAATAGGCTAACATTTTTTTCATACAATCAATTGCAAGAGTATATCTATATCTAAACATGCATAATTTCAATAAAAATGTATTTTGATATCTTCGTATGGCTCAGGAGAAGTTCATAGGCATATTATGTTTCACAAATAATGCTTCATTTATTTGTAATAATTCATTAAAGTTTTTTGCATAAAGCCAAAGCTGTCAACTACAGTATCTGGCTGCGTTGTTGTACATACAGTAGTAGCGCAGGTGGTAAGCGTTTCGGCTACGACTCTTACATTTCAAGGTTCGAGGCCAGGTTCCGGACAACTTTTTTTTTTTGTTAAATAAAATTTTTTTTTAAATATGTATATGAAAACTTCTTATCACGATTTTTCTTAAATTTATTATATTTTTAACCCAATATTTTTCTATGTATGACCTCTATCTTGGAGTGAAAAAATCTAATTTTTGCAAAAAACACGCCAGAAAATATTTCCAGTTTATCAAAACAAAATACTTAAAAAAATACCTACATAGCTTCATGAATTTTTGAAGAAATTAAATTTTTTCTCTATAATTTTTTCACCTTATGTAAACATATATGTAGCCCATATGTAATAATATTATAATAATTTTGTATATCACAACCGAATTCCATCGGAACGAGAAACTCAGTAGAGAATTTTGATCATTTTCATTATTTCTATCGGGGTTTACCGATGAGACAGAATGGCTGATAGACCCTACACTTAAAATACAAAAAGGCGAAAACACAGCTTGCAGCTTCTTCAATTTTCCATTTACGAAGTGGTTAGAAATCGTGTTAATTTTCCTGACGACATCAACTATTTTCTTCTTCAAATATTTTTATTTGTGAAAGGGCAGACATATAACCAGAACCCTTACATACGTATACTAAATTTGACCTCTTAAGATGATAACCTTCCTTAAAAATCAACATCAAATGTGTTTTAAATATGTCTAAGTTGTGGTTATTAAAAAAAGCCAGACAACCATCATTTCATTGTAATTTTTTCTCCCTAAATTGACTTCAAAAAAGCCAGATGTAAAGGAAACATTGAGAAAACTGCCTGTATATGAAAGCCCAATATGGAAACCGGCGTCACGCTAATATTGAGAAATTTGTGGAACTTCCAAATGAACGTTTTATTCATTTTCAAAAGCCATATGGATATGTATGTATACTCCTAATTGTGGAAATATTTTCTAAAGCAGGCATATGCGTCTCGGATGAGATGCGCGCGTTCCATGCTTTGAGCCCAGGCTCCGGACAAAAATTTTTTGTCTTGTTATAAAATTTAATTTATTACCTTGACTTGAATTTGTTAAGTTTTTAAAGCAATCTTTTCTTAAAACCAATTTTTTGCAAAAAAAACCGCAAGAAAATTACTAAAAATGTACCATAACAAAATATATAAGATAAATACTTACATAGTTTTATACATTTTTTTTTTAAGAATTCCCTTTCTCTTATTAATATAGGACTTAAGGTAAACTTATACGCACAGCCATAAGAAATAATAAGATCAGGTCATATACATATATATCACAAAATATTATTGAAATGCTTTAAAAGTCAATATGAAATATCTTTTTAAATGTCTAAATTGTGGTTAAGGAAACAACCAGAAAACCATATACTGAAGTTGTAATTTTCCCCCGCTAAATGGGTTTCAAAAAAGCCAGATCTAAAGGAAAATTGCTAAATTGACTGCACTGTCTGTATATCCAAAATAAAAAACCAAAATGGAAACCGGCTTCATGCTCATATTGATATGTATATGTGGACACACTCCTAACGGTGAAATATTTTCATTCTCTCACTCATTGAGCATATTGAGTTGAAGTAGTGGCGTCGGTGCGTCTAACTCATATTTCATTTGCTCTCCAAAAGGTAGAAATATTTTCATTCTCTTACTCATTAAGCAAATTGAGTTAAAGTATACGCCGGCGACGGCGCGTCTGTCCAATTTAATTTTCCCCTATACTGAACTGTACCGAAATCTTAAAAAACATACCAATTTGTTTTCAACATATCTCGTGCGTTTTATTGCAAGCAATAGTTCAAAATTAAAATTTTTAGCGTAAACACAAAAAAAGCTTAATTTTTTTAATATAACTCTATTATAAAAATGAGATTCAAAAGCATCCAAAGTCGCTGCTGTTCACATAATTCAAAATTTCAATTTTTTTTAAAAACGCAATCATTTTTGAAAATGAGTTTCAAAGGTATTCATGGCACCTATTTCGGTAGGTCATTTAGATGCATCGTAAAATATTTGTTTTCAACATATCTCGCACTTTTTATTGCAAACAATAGTTCAAAATTCAAATTTTTACTCCATTATAAAAATGAGGTTCAAAAACACCCATCGTGGCCTCTGATCACATAATTAAAAAATTTTTTTTTTTTTGCGAAATCAAACTTCTACTTTTTTTTTGTAAAATTCCAAAATTAAAATGAGATTAAATGGTATTCAAGGCCTCTATTTTCGGTCGGGTATTTAGATGCATCCTAAAATGCTGAAAACCGTAAGTGTTTATAATAAAATGTAAATTTTTACTGTTCATAAAACTCCAATATTAAAACGGGATTCCAAACCGCCTTATAATTCAAAATTTCAGATCAATAAGAAAGCAGAGTCAAAATAGGAAGGTGCGTCGTTGCGTCGGCATTGCTTAATTGAATTTGTAATTTTCTCCCGGCAAATGGATTACAAAAAGTACTGCTGTATACTAATAACCAAAAAATTACAATATGGCAACCATGTCCAAACGGTGGACATAGTTATTTTCACTCACTGAGCACATTGAGCTAAAGTAACCATTATATGTATTATAAGTCTAACTATGTTGTTGGTATATGTCCATCAAATCCAAGTTTTTTATTCAAATATTGGCCGAATCTGAAAGAGTGGTTGCTCTGATGGTGGACTTCCTTCCTAAGGACTGTTTTTGCCATCTCCTAATAATGATTACCGGTCTTTAATGGACTGATTTTTTTCGGTTAGTTGTGTGAACCGACTTTTATGAAAGCGGCCCTAAATTACTCAACTATATATAATTAATTTCAAGAACAAACATTTCTCAAATATTGCGGCGTCTAGGCAGTGCTGAAAAAAATAGGAACAGAGCATTTAATAACTTAAACGAATTTAAGGTGGTCGAATTTCAACCGCGGGATATACTAGTTTATATAATTGTTCTGTATTTTCTTTGCAAGATACATAAATGGAAGCACGGAGTAATCCTCGACGATCAAAGAGACATAAAATTGTAGAAACAGTTATGAAGAAATCGTTGAAAGATGGGCAGAAGTAATTGATTCTGGTATTAGTGATTTAGATCCAGAACCTGCCCCAGCGCATGCACACACATATTTACATTACCTTCTAAAGCATCCACAGACTATAAATACAAGGCAACGGATAGCCATAAATAAGAACGAAAGTAAACACTGAGGATGGCGGGACGTCAAAACCGGTTTATCACAAAACCAAATTTAACAAGGGATGACGGAAAATCTTTCCAATAACTTCAGCTCTCCACCCTGTCGGAAAATCAACAAAGCAAAATAAATGAATTATATAAGCTTTACACCGTGTGGTAGGCAATTAAACATACTTCCCTATGGCGATTGAATTTTATATTAACATGCACTTTTTCAATAGTGGAATGATCTGAAACTGAATAAAAGCACACAAGGTATATTAACTTTAGTCGCGTAACGGTGGTATGTAACGGCATAAATGGATCGAAATAGATATTGATTTATGTATATCAAAATGTTCAGAAGGAAAAAAGAAATTGATTAAGCCATGTCCGTCCGTCCGTCCGTTCAAGATATCGAAACCAAATTTAGCAAACATATTGACATTAACAGAAGGAATGTTCCGGAAAAAAATGGACGAATTCGGTTAAGGTCCACGCCCACTTTCATACGAAAGATTTGGGAAAGGGTCATAGATATATTTAATAAGCAATAACTTTGCCTACAAAAGCTTTATATATTTTCTATTTCACTTTCGAAGTGTCCGTGAACGATGAAAGTCGAAAAAAAAAAAATTTTGAAAATGGGTGTGGCAAAAATTGATTTATCGAAACGATATTTGGCGAAAATGTTGTACATATGAAGGTAAATGTTTTTTGTAAAAATAGGCGAAATCGGTCAACGGCCACGCCCAGCTTTTTAACATAGTTCTGAAAAATTTGTTTGTAAAATGTAAAACGCGATATTTTTATAACCATGCAAGCTATAGCAATAAGATCTTGCACACATAAAAAGCTTTTTCAACACACCACAGCGACCGCCAATATATAAAGTTAGTAGTGGGACTATTTTCGAATAAACGAATAAAAATATCCGTTTCAAAACATTCGAATAGTGTTTATTCGAATGATTTATCTGTATGTGAATCTGAATAGTGGTACTCCAATAATTGTATTGAAATCCGAGAGATGTCTTCCTCGCTTGTACCTATGAGCATGCATTCACGTTTTGTATCTGTTAAGAAGTTTTCCATGGTAGAACTACACTCGGAGACTTTTTGCCAAATGACTGCCTATGGTCGACCCCCTTTTTGAAAAACTTTTTCAAACCACTTTTGATGTTACCTTTACCAGAACTTGCACCTTCGGTGTGGTAATCCAGCAACACTACCGTCACACCATTGCGGTTAGTTTATGCAAGGCTAAGCCTTAATTTTAAACCATTCACACTATTGGTGCGTGCGCCGTATCTGAGTGGGAAAGCACTCGACTCTGATGCAGGACGCGTTGGTGCGAATCCTACCAGCTGATACATTTCTTTATTTTTTTCTTTATTTACGATTCCAAATTTTAACCTTTTTTTAAAGAACGTTATAAGAACAAAACATATTTCCAAATAAGAATCTAAATTTTATTAAATTTTAATGATTACACAACTGCCCACGGTGTGCCTGCAGCAAGTTTAATTGAAGGGTCAAAGCACAACCGATTTTCTCGTGGATTCTTATTTTATGGACCAAAGTAAGTCAGAATCCAAAATTTAAGCTTTTTCTACAGAGCCGTTTTTGAGAAAATTCGATTTAAATTTTGAAAATAGCAAAAAATCAATACGAACTTTTCGATATAAGATCCATGGATTTTATTATTTTTACCAATTTTTTTAATGTGAAAACATAAAAGTATGTAAATAATAAATTGTTTCTGGAACCATGTGTCCATAAGAAATTCATAAATTATATTCTTTTATTAGAATTGTTTAGAAATCTTGAGAAAAAGAAACAATGACTTTAATTACAGGGGAAACATTACATTATTATATGTGCCTTGAATTATACTCTCGCACTGCTTGGAGTAGTCTTCTTCCATAATCTGTATGGTCTTTTGGAACCTTGTAATTTTTCCAAATCGTTTTGAAATCAGCGTGTACTGTTTCCATAGCTTGCTCGCTATAAAGTCCAAGACCTTGCTGTGTTCTTTTACAAAACTCAGGAACATGAAAAAAGACAGCATGAACTTTAGGAGTGACAGAAATCGCCAAATCTTTGTAGCTTTTTGGGAACTTTTTTATATCTTCTTCATAAGTTATTTTGAGAACACTAGAAAAACATGAAATTATTACACTATTGAAGTCGCCAAAGCAGCAAACATATTTCTTCCCAAAGAACAAGAACTTCGCAAGATATCCACTTTCTTCAAAAGTGTTCGACACGCGTTTCCTGCAAAGCCGTGTCCGCCATGAATAAACTGCTGGCTAACATTACATTTTTTATCCCATTCAGCAGCATCTTTTCCGAAGTCCTTGCTCATATGCTTATGAAGTGTGTTGACGACTTCTAACATTAAATGAAGTTCAGGTGGAGGAATAATGTCTATTATTTGTGTATCTTTTTTACTAGAAATAATGGGTACATGCACACAATTTTCATGGTTTTTTGCTTGAACTTTCTTACTACCACTCTCCCGCCAAGCAGTATAATTTTTAGCACAAGTTCCTACAGTTCTGTATTCTTCGCAAATATCTAGGTGGTCCTTGTGAGCAGAACACCATGTACACGGGAAAGAACTAGAATGGGACGCAATTCCTGTGAAAATGTTGGCTAATTTCAAGTCCGTTGCTATAGTCGCCTCATATCCACCTATTTGTAGTAATGAGCACAACATATCTACGTTTTCATAATTTTCTTCAGTATGAGTGACAATTCCAAGCAAAAACAATTTCTTTACGCCAGTATCCTTAAACTTGGATGGAATACCAGCTCCCTTGTACAAAGTTCTTCGTCCTTCATTGGTGAGATTTCTTTTCGTCGCTTGGACCGAAAGACAAATTTTCAAAAATCCACCTCCACCATCAATTTCAAATGCGTTTCATTTACACCTCTCTTTTCCCGAATCACGTCTAAAAGACCATCAATGCTACTGCAATACGCTAATGTTTCTGTACTCTTAATCTTCTTATTATTCTCTTTTGTACGAATGACATTGCACTCCTTTACCATAAAATAGTTGTCTCATAGTACGCAGTTTATCTCTCATTTGTGGCTCGAACATTTTTCTATTTCTGGTAGTTCTACGCAACGCGGAGGCTACGCCAACAACAATATTATTTGAAAGTACAAATTCTGTCCCGATTTTCAAAACATCTTCACTTTTAATAGGCTTTTCTTTATTTTCAGTTTTATTATTGAAAGTTACCCTTAGTGGTCGACCGACCTTTTGAGATAAAGTAATTTGAGCACCACGGTTTTTTTTGCACATTATTATTCGAATTCAAGGTAATATTTTTCATCAAATCGACTACTAAATGTTCTTGAGATTTTGGAGGTAATGTGGACTGAATGTGTTTCACAATATTGTCGTATTTCAGAGGGGCACCTGACTTACGAGATCTTTTCTTTGTGATTTTTATCCTATTTTTGACGAAATTCTGATGTCCTGGAGCTCTCGCTTGAAATCTTTTACTCTTTGGTAGATGTGGAAATTGAGAGTTATCCGATAACTTAATAACAGAAGAAAAATTTCTACTTTTTCTACCACGATAAACTCTAATTACACAAGCACTCCATATAACTTTCGGAAAACGAATGTCTTCAAATTCGAACAATGGAAAAACTTCTCCAACAACCATTTTCGTTTCTCCCTCAAGTTTTCTCATATTCGGTTTTTTCTTTAAACAAAATAAACAAATCCTCTCGTGGGTTTCTTCATGAGATCGAGCGTGGTCTTTTTTACAGACATTTTTTCTCTCCACAATTTCACACAACCTATCACCCTGAAATATTTATGTTTCACGCAAATTCGTCCTTTGTCTGTACTTGTTTACGAAATTATAAATGTATAGTTCTCATACACTGAACATAGAAACTTTTTCCGAGAATCGAAATATGTAAACAAAGGAATTTATTCTAAAAAATTATTTACGTAGACAAGACTATTAAGGTACACACAGTTCATATGACAATTATGTGACACAAACACAAAATCCATGGATCTTATATCAAAAAAGTTAGTACTGATTTTTTGTAATTTTCAAAATTTAAATCGAATTTTCTCAAAAACGGCTCGGTAGAAAAAGCTTAAATTTTGGATTCTGACTTAATTTGGTCCATAAAATAAGAATCAACTAGAAAATCGGTTGTGCTTTGACCCTTCAATTAAACTTGCTTCAGGCACACCGTGCTGCCGTTTTCGAACTAGTGAAAATATAGTTACTATCTCCCTAGTTCTTATTAGACACTTTATCTCTAGTTCTGAACCAGAAATTATTCTATCGAGATAGATATTGACTTATATATATCAAAATGTTCAGGACGAAAAGAGAAATTGTTTAAGCCATGTCCGTCCGTCAGTCCGTCTGTAAACACGATAACTGGAGTAAATTTTGAGATATCTTAATGAAATTTTGTATGCAGCTTCCTTGGCACTTATCTCCGAAGTAAATTTAAAATGGGCGAAATGGGATGATAGCCACGCCCACTTTTTATATATAGAATATTTTCGAAAACACAAAAAAAGTGATTACTCAGTACATAATACAGGGTGGGCCAAAAGAAACCAAGGGGTGTAAAAGTTTAATAAATTTTTCGTTTATTCATTTTTTTTTATTTTTTCTTTCAGATTACATAATATACAAAAGGGAAATTTTTTTACACTAAGTATGAAAAATGATGTCTCTTAAATGACCGCCGTTTTCAGCTTCGCACTGATGGGCTCTTTTTAGAGCATTTTCCATAACATCTTTCAAAACTTGTGGCTGTAGCGTTCGAATTTCTGCACCAATGTTTGCCTTGAGTTCAAGGATTGTCTCTGGCTTGTTCACATACACTCGCTCCTTCAAATAACCCCAAAGAAAATAGTCGGGTGGTGTCAAATCTGGCGATCGCGCTGGCCAAATAATTTCCGAATTTCTGGAAATTATTCGCCCTCCAAAAATTTGACTTAAAAGTGCCATTGTGTCTCGGGCAGTATGGGCAGTAGCTCCGTCCTGCTGAAACCACATAACAGGTCTGTTTTCAAGAGCAGGACGTAAACAATTTTCTATCATAAACCGATACCGCTCTCCATTTACGGTTACAGCACTTCCATCTTCATTCTCGAAGAAGTAAGGCCCAATGACATTTTCAGATGTGATCCCACACCATACTGTACACCTGATGGGGTGTAATTGGCGTTGATGAATGTCTCTTGGATTTTGAGAACCCCAGAACCTACAGTTCTGCTGATTAACAAAGCCATTCAAATGAAAATGAGCTTCATCACTCATAATCAAATTTTTAATAAAGTTGATTTCATTTCTGGCCAACTCTTGAAATTTAACTGCAAAATTTAGACGTTGCCGATGATCTGCGGGTTTTAATTCTTGCACCATTTGCACCTTATATGGGTATAACTGTAAATCTTTTTTTAAAATGCGCCGTAGTGACGTACGAGACATTCCTAGCTGAGCAGAACGCCTTCTGTCAGATGTTTCTGGTGCTTCGTTAACACTTTGCTGTACTCGTTCAATATTTTCCGCAGTGCGACTTAAACGTGGTCTACCGGTTCGAAGCAAATCTGTTACGCTGCCATGGTGGTGATGACGATCAACTAAGCAACGAATCATTGCTTCAGAGGGCGAAATTCTGACGTTAAAATGTCGACGATATGCTCTTTGCGTTAAAATAATTGATCTCTGGTTTAAATAATAAAATTCTATTGTTCTGGTTCTTTGTTCAGTTGTGAACCTCTCCATTATAAATTCTCCAAGTGTTGTCTATATAATCTGAAAGAAAAAATAAAAAAAAATTAATAAACGAAAAAGTTATTAAACTTTTACACCCCTTGGTTTCCTTTGGCCCACCCTGTACACTTATAAGGATAAAATTTGTACATTAACTTTAAGGCAGAAAATGAACTTTTCAAGAAATTTTTTAAAATGGAAGTGGCACCCCCCACTTTTGATTAAGTCAAATTTAGAAATGGTGTTAATCATAAATCAAACATCGTTCAAGATATCGTAACGAAATTCAGCACGTAGGTTTCCAGGAGTGCAAGGAATGTTCGAGCAAAAAACGCCTACTTTTATATGAAAGATTTTAAAGAGGATCGTAGATATATTAAATAGGGAATAACTTTGCGTAAAATAGCTTTACATCATTCAAATTTCACTTTTAAAGTTTCTGTAAACTAAGAAATTAAAAAAATAATAATTTTAGAAAATGGGCGCTACCCCGCCCCTTTTATAGTGGATTATTTCACAAAAGTTTTTATGCCATGACTCCGCCAAAAATTGATTTGTCGAAACGAAATTTAGTGATAATGTTCAATATATAAATTGTTTGTTGTAAAAATGGGCGAAATCGGTTAATGTCCACGCCCAGTTTTTTAACATAGTTCTGAAAATTTTTTTAAGATCTTGCACACATAATAAGCTTTTTGAGCAAAACTCGACCGCAAAAAATGTTTGTTAATTTTGGGGAAGTAGGCGTGGCGCCGCCCACATTTAAGCATAAAAGTTCTGCTATTTTCAAAGGCGATTGCTTGTAGTTTTAACTAATTATTTCAATCAAAATTGATCAGCTGCTTCTCAATTGTATGTAGTATACTCCTGCTAGAAGTTAGGCAAATCGGATAACACACAAGTAAAATATCAGGGCAAGTTTTTAATGCCGCACTGCAATAGGGAAGTTATATACCTTTTCTGATTTTCACACCTTTAATGAACATGAAATGTTTGTAAGTATGAGAAGAAGAAGAGATGGGCCCATCAATAAAAGGCATTTTATACTATATGTTTTTGTCATGTGTATAAGCCACATTTAATGTATGAAAACCAACATAACGTGTAAACGGAACTTAAACTTTCCTTTTATACAAGTCAGAAAAATGCACATACAATATAGAAACGTTTCTATTTTTGTCTGACACACAACTCGAATCATATGTGCTCTAATTTGTTGATTTGAATTTTTTGGATTTATTTATTTACTAGCGGACCCGGCAGACGTTGTTCTGCTTAAAATTTGACTTGCCTACATTTTATTAATTGTACTCTTTTCCCTCCCCACTTGGATCTTCTTCTACATTTGTCCGTGTATCTTCCTTTTTCTTTCTACTTTTGCTTTACCCCAAACCCCATATACCGTTACTCTGCTTTATCCTCTCCATTTTTCTCTAACACCACCTATATTTCAAATTTCTATTCCTACTTCCCTTCTTCTCCCATTTCCTCTGCGGGTACTGATATGTCCATAGCTTCGATAAATCGAATTAACTTTTATATGCTCCTGGTACCGCTTTCTGTTGCAAGGGTTTTTTGATGTATAGGACAGATATCTATATACAAAATATCATTAACTTGAACCAAATAAATTCCTAGCTATGCCGAATTAATGAAGCACAAACAAACCACAAAAAATGTGGGCGTGGCACCGCCCACTTTTATAAAATTATGTAAATATTGACTAAAGGACACATATATCCAAATATCATTAATGTAGACCAAATGCGGTCAGAGTTATGACGACATATAAATGAACAAAATATCAAATTTTAGCTATTATTAATTTCAGAACCGTGTTAAATAAAATTACGAAACATGATACGAAGTATACTACCTATGCTTTTCAAAATTATATATCGCCTATGCTGTAACCAGTGAAGATTGGTTAAGTACCTTGGACGCCTATACAAGATTAACTTTTTATATAGCATGGAGGCGTGACACCGCCCACTTTTCCAACACATTCATTTTTATTTATAAGATTGCCCACATGGTAGTAGAATAAGTCTAAAACCTCTATAGGTCATAACTCCCCAACAATTTACCAGTTCACCACCACCACTTTTACACAGCTGGGTATTTAATGTTCGGTTCCACCCGAACTTAGACTTCCTTACTTGTTATTTATAAGATTGCCCACATCTTAGTAGAGAAAGCTTAAAATCTTTATAGGTCATAACTTCGCAACAATTTACCAGTTCACCACGACCACTTTTACACAGCTTAGACTTTCTTACTTGTTAATCTTACACTCGTTATATTGTTCTTTTTTACCTAGTAATCGAGGTACTTTATTGACAAGATGTGAGACATTAGGCTCTTTTTCGACTACTTCATCGCTTCCAGCTTCATCGTTATCTTCGTTTTCAGTAAATTTTTTTTCAACCTCAAGCTCATTATCAATATCAAATACCTCTACGTAATCAATAGGAACATAATCCATACCGTGATCGTCTTCGATGACATACGGATCATCTTCCTCACCCGCTGCTGCAATAAATTTGCTCAGCACTTCCTCGTGATGTTGCTCCCTCGATCATTTTATAGACGATTACCGCTTCTTACGATAGCTAAGAGAGCCCTCTCTACTTTGTCTAACAATGGCACATATGTATTTCTGATTCGGCACAATATAAAACAAAACACTATATAAATATTAGGAATCACTATTGCAATTCTAAATAATTACTTACCTTTTTTTTCAATCAAGCAAAAATTACCGAAAAAAAAATCCACCATACACAACTAAAAGGTGTACCCGTTATAAATAAAACCGAGTTCAATTTTAACGTAACGGCAGTTATTTGGGGCTCGACCCCGTATTTTTTTTAGTAAAATTGTCACCAAAACACGCAAACATGAATCTGTGTAGTTGTGTTTTTATTTTACTCTGTGTTTTCTTTAATAATTAAATCATATCTTGATATTCTAAATATTTAAATTTGTAACTAAAGTTAAAAAAGTTTAAATAGTTAATGTGCTCCACTACTTGGAGTGAAAATTGTTAAAATTTTTGAATAGTGATTAATCATTATAAATTCATACTTTTGAATTTGTGTGTGTCGAGTTATCTGCATATTTCAATTGTTGTTTTTTGTTGCTTTTGAAAGGCTTATATCTTGTATCGCAATTGTTGTTGAGTGCTGACTTGGTTTTTTGACTTCTTTTTCATTACAGCTGTTTGTGTGGTTTGTTGAACATCACATACAGTGAGTTTAAAACTGCTCGCTCAGCACAGTGCCATTTAAACTGCCAGGGTTGTTTTTCTTACATCTGCTAAATTCTTAAACTTATCATTTTTCTAAATATACTCGTATATAAGTATTTATTTATACAAAAATGTCGTGCATGATAACAAACTGCCAAGTAAAAAGCGAGTCCGAACGCTTTGTAGCATGCTGGCTGTGTGATGGACTTTTCCACGCCAAGTGCACTGGATTAACCGGTAGAATAGCTGACCTGCTTATTGAAGGAAAAGGCCTGCGCTGGTCTTGTTCCAAATGCCGATCGACGGAAGTTGATCTCTGTAAAATCTGTAGGCATATCAGAAACGGGTTTTCTGAAATCAGCAATGATTTTTCATTGCTGACTGAAAAATTCGAAAATATTTTCAAAACCTTGGAAACTTCAGATAATTCGCCTCATTTGGAATGCCCTAATAATCGCGAAAACAAGCGCAGACGTACGGATGATCGGCCTACTACCTAAGCAGTGCCGAACTTGCCTCAAGCCCTTGAACTTATCGATTTGGCTTCTCCAATTCCTAGTACTGTTGTCCGAGCAACGTCCAAGAACGCCCCTTCAAAAATAACCACTAGGAAAAACCTGGAACCTCCAACTATTGTATGAGAGTCTGTACCAATCGCTAGTAAACTGGTTGTGGTCCCTCGCAAAAAATCTATTTATTAAATTTCTCGTAATAGCGTTAAGTCAAAAAACTGAGCACCAAATCCGTGAATATCTTTTATCAAAATGCCAAATTAACTGATCTCTTTTTCATATCTTTTCATTGTAAATATAACGTAATTGCTTTTACCGAAACTTGGCTAAAGCCTCATGTTTTCAATTTAGAGTTTTTATGTAATGAATATCAAGTATATAGGAATGATCGCTTGAACAGAGTCGGAGGTGGTGTTCTAACATCGATTTTATTGAGTTCAAATGCATCCGCATTCAGCTAGAGAACGTATCTATGTACTTATATGTTTGCTACATCCCTCTATCATCAGATTTTTCAGTCTACATGCAACATGTCTCTCTGCGCAAAACTGTTAACTTTTTGACTAAAGCTTCAAATTCAATTGTTGCTTTGGGTGATTTTAACCTACGTCATATATCGTGGAACATATCTGATGGAAACATTATTCCAAATCCGTCAAAACTGGCCTACAATGACTTTTTAGATGGAATTTCCGATCTTTGCCTTAATCAAATAAATGTTACCCCTAACAAGTCTGAGTAGCGGGGTTTCCCCCAGCCATGAAATATCAAGACATTATTTTTAGCGATAATCAAGAAATCGCAAATTTGTTTGTTTAGTGTTTGTTTGAGTGTTTAGACGAAATCTCCCCTGATTCAAACATTGATATCCATGAAAACCAACCTAGAAGTACTGATGACTCCTCATGTCCTGTAATCCTAATCACAATTCCAATTCCTAATGCTATCGCACCCTTATCGTTAGAAATCATTGATTTATCGTCTCCAAATCCATCAGCGCAGTCATCGACTTCCAAGAAAGCCTCGTCGAAGTCAGCTTCGAAAAAAAACCCGAGCCCCAACCTATTAGGTTGGCACCTAAACCAACTATTAGGAATATGGTTGTGGTTCCACGAAATAAATCTATTTTTGTGGCTCGTTTCGAAAATGACACTACGGAAGAGGACTTGAAGTTTTACATTCAATCTAAAATCAAACCCGATAATCTGACTATAAAAAAGTTTAAATTTAATTATGAAAGAAACGTCTCCTCTTTCAGAATTGATCTTTCATTGAATGATTTTGATTCAGTTATCTGTAGATAACTACCGCGGAATCGCAAAGCTTTCCGCTATTCCCAAATTATTTGAAGCCATTTTTTTAAATATTTTAATTGTTTTTATTTGTTACAAATCGGTTTACAACTTCTATATTCACATTGATTGCAGATTGCCAGCACGGCTTTTGTAAAGGTAAATCAACAAGTACAAACCTACTAGAATTCACAACCCATGTTTCAAACGCGTTTAGAGAAAAAATGCACACAGATTTCAGTAAAGAGTTTGACAAAGTTTACTTATTTATAAACTTTTTCTACTGGGCTTTTAACCCAGTCTCACCCGCTGGATATCTTCTTATCTTCTTTTCAGAACACAAAGAGTAGTTTTAAAGAATGCGCTATCTAATGTCATCGATGTATCTTCCGGAGTTCCTCAAGGTAGCCATCTTGGACCGATTCTGTTTTTGCTGTTCATTAATGATATATCCAGTACTATCAAGTTTTCAAAAATTTTGATGTACGCTGACGACGTTAAGATTTTTATGTCTTACTTGGTGTGCGAAAATAGAGCTTTACTTCAATCAGATCTTGATAGACTGGGTGTTTGGTGCGACCTAGCCTTCACGCCACTCAATCTTAAAAAATGTAAATATATGTGGTTTTCGCGCAGAAATACACAACCAGCTTCCTATATAATCAACAATCATAGTCTTGAACAAGTGCATGATTTGATGGAATTGGGAATTACGATGGATTGTAAACTTAGCTTCAATCTCCATATTAATGCACCTGCCTATAATCTAGGGGTGTTTTATCTTTCCTTAAGCGATGGTCGAAAGAATTTAGTGATCCGTACCTAACTAAAGCCCTTTTTACAACATTAGTAAGACCGATATTAGAATATGGCTCAATTATTTGGAATCCGAGCTACCAGGTCCACGTTGATCGGTTAGAATCGGTTCAAAAACAATTTTTACTTTTCGCCTTAAGCGATCTTTCATGGGATTTCCTGTATAATTTGCCTCCCTATACTAATCCCTTGAAACTTATTAACCTTCCCGAATATGGAAATTAAACAAAAGGGGAGAGAGAACACCACCTTGCGGCACCCTTTGTTTTATTCTTCGTGGTCTAGATTTCTTGTTCCTAAATTTGACTGTTGCCTGTCGACCATTGAGGTAATTAGCGGTCCACCTCTTAAGGCCGGCAGGGAGCGGTGTCTCATCCAGATCTCGAAGGAGTGGTTGACCGTGTCAAATGCATTTGACAAGTCAAGTGCCACGAGAACCGTTCTATGGTTTGGTGGATGTTGATTGAAACCGTTGTTTATCTGCGTTGTAATGGCGTTCAAAGCGGATGTCGTGCTATGATTTTTGCGGAAACCATGTTGATGATCGGCCAATTTTAGATTTGTAACGAAGTAAGGAAGCAGAATGGACTCTAGTAATTTCACTACCGGCGAAAGGAGGGATATCGGACGATAAGACTCTCCTAGGTTCGCCGGCTTCCCTGGTTTTAATAGGGGAACTACAATCGCTTGTTTCCATGTCTCAGGTATAACGAAGGTAGTTAGAGAGATTAAAGAGAGCCGCTAAATAACTATGTCCTTCGTGGCCAAGGTGTTTGATCATCTTCATGGCGATTCCGTCGGGTCCGATGGATTTTGAGGGTTTGGCCTTCATTATGGCTTCCTTAACCTCTGCGACTGAGACGGCAATGGGCGCAGTAGAGTGTTTGTGTTTGCGCGCACGTCGGAAGACTCTTCCCTTAGCCCTATCCGCAGTTGGATGCATTATAAACAGCCGGCAAAGGGAGCTCGCGCATTTCCTGGCGTCCGATTTGACGCTGTCGCCGAAAGCAATGGCGGCCTTGTCTTTGTGTTTGGTCGGATTGGATAGAGGCTTGACAGTCGACCATAATTTGCCGACTCCGCCGGAGAGGTTGCATGTCTCAAGGTGTTGTTTCCACTTGGTCAGCTTGTGTTCGTTGACGATCCTACGAATTTCCGCATTGAGATCTTTTATTCTGGGATCTGCCGGATTGATGAGTCTCACTTGGTCACGTTCTCTTGCCATCGCCGCAGCTTCTGCCGGGAAATTCAGACGAATTTCTTGTATTCTGCCAGCAGGAATAAAGCGGCATGAGGCTGAATCAATGATCTAGCGAAACTCTCTTTCGCCTTTGCCTACGTCCGTAGGAGTGGGTAAGGCAGCGAAGGAGCGCTCTGTATAGTCAGTAAAGCGGTCCCAGTCCGATTTGGTGAAGTTGATGTATGTTAATTTATCAGTCGTTATGAAGTCGGTCGGTCGTTCAACAGATAGTAAGATGGGTAGGTGGTCTGAAGCTAATGCAAGCATCGGTCGCCAGATGACAAAGTTAATTAGGCCCGCGCTCGTTATGGAGATGTCTGGCGAACTGTGGCAGTTACCTGCCACCCTGGTGGGGGCATCTCCATTGACTGTGCAGAATGCTGAGCTATCTATTTGGTCTGCAATTGCGTGTCCTCTGCTGTCTGCTGGCAAGTTTGAGTGCCAGAGATCGTGATGCGCATTGAAGTCGCCTAGGAATAGACGGTTATCGCCCCTTAGCAACGCACTAATGTCGGGATGATAATCTCTAGGGCAACACGTGACAGGAGGAATATAGATGTTTATGATTTGCAGGTCGGCGTCTTCTGACCGGACTGCTATGCCTTGGCATTCTAAGGTAGAGTCCCTGGGGTCGACGTCAGGGTAAAATAAATTATATTGCACAGAGTGATCTCGACGTTTAACAAACCAAAGCCTTTCAATTACTGGGCCCGAACGAATAATCCGGGCGTTTTGCGGATGCGCCCCTCGCGCCGGTCGAGCGGGATATGCTGGGTAATCCGTTTTGGAGTTATTATTATTATTAAAAAAAATTGTAGAAGTGGCCTGTGCAGGCCATTTACCCCAGCATATGAAGGTTTTGTGTAACATGCATTTTTTTCCTAATTATTCCCTGGTAATGGTTACACAATTCACAAAAGCTTTAGTTAACAGACCTTTATGGTATTTTGTCTCCGATTTTTGAAAACTTAACGTAAAAAAATATACACCCTTAAAAATCGAAATGGCTTGCGTGGGTCACATCACACAACAGAGGGTTAAGAATTAACTCTCTGAAATAGTCGGTAAAAGTGCAATACCCCGTAAGTCACAAATGCAAAACCGCGTAAGTGACATTCGTGTTAAAAATGAGATTTGCTCACCAGGGCCGCAGGTTACCCCAAGCTCAATTCCCTAATCTCACCTATCTCCATGCTATTTTTGGGAAACCAATTTGAATTACAACAAGTAAGGAAAGGGATGTCTTCGACTGTGCCGAAGACTTTATACCTTTCATGAACACGCATCACGGTTTTAAGCGTCCGATTCGTACTCACAATTAGTAAATACTCTGCAAAACTGATCATTTAAAGATACATATCCCAAACCCCATTTATCGAAACTACCGATTGTATGGGAGCCATAAGTTATGTTGCTCCGATCTGGGTGATTTTCGCTACACACATAACATATATAATAGGTAGTAAACCTGCAAAATTTTACGTTCCTACCTTTTTAATTGCAAAATTTATAGCCCAACACCCATTTATCGAGACTATCAATTGTATGGGAGCTATGCGTTGTGTTGGTCCGATCTTGCTGATTCAGCCAAATGATTAATCTCATGCAAAATGGCGACTCCATACCAAATTCCATCAAGATATCTCAAAAACTGAGGGACTAGTTTGCGTACAAACAGACAGACGGACAGACAGACAAACGGGCATGGCTAAATCGACTCAGCTCATCGCCCTGATCATTTCGGTATACTTATTGGTGGGTCTATCGCTGCCCCTTCTCATACTTACAAACATCGGACCAAAGTTATAATACCATTTCATGTTAATTAAAGATATAAAAATAAGAAATTGGGACAATTTTTCTTATTTAAAAATAGTTACATTTATCAGCATTGTTCAAAATCGTCAACTCGCACTTGGCAGTAGGGCTGATGATACTTGAAGACCCGGGTATTACTCGGGTCCCCGGGCATACTATTACACGGGCACTATCCGGGAATGCTATTACGAAAAGTTCTGAAGTTTCTTTGATATTAAATTGAGATTAGAATCTATAAAGCTATAAGTGATTTATATCTACTTTAAGAGCATAAAAACTAATGTGGAAAATTAATATATATATATCCGCTTGTATCATTAAAATATTTTAAAAACTTTGTTTTTAATTCGAAATTAGTATTCGCCTTGATTTCTTCAGCAAACGATTGGATTCTCCAACGTAATCCTTATAAAGGTTTTAGTCGACATGCAGAGAAATACGAAATTTCGGCTTACACAATTCAAAGGCGAGATATAATACCTCTAGAAATAAACGAGTAAAAGCATTTTTATATTTTACTATAGCAAGGCTGATTGCTATTACCAAAAAAAGTACAACTTTAATTTTAAAAGTTTTCAATCAATTTTGAGTTTGTCCTCAAACTAAACATGGATAGAATTTCTATTTGCGGTTGTTGTTGTTGTACGGACAAAAACACTCCCCGAAGGTTTTGGGGGTTGCTGTCGAACTGACAGTCCTTGGCCGGATATGAATCCAGTACGCTCCGCTACTCCCTTGCGGTACTGCCCGACTGTCGTGGTAGCGACTTGGTATGACCAGTGGAACCTTCTAGGTCATGTCACCCCTCCTTCCGTAAGGAAGGTGAGATGGGTAATGGGTGGTGAGAGACATCATATCCGTAGATCAACCATCGAGTTGCACGTCCTTTGTGCATATTAGTCGCCTCTTACGACCGGTATGCCTACCTCGGGCATATTCTAAACCGCTAACCCGCAGCGGTCTTAATGTTGTACACATTGCTGTAGTATTCAAACATTGTAGATGACATATTTGTCAGTGAAACTGATGTTTTTTTTGAAAAAAGTCTTGTTTGTATTCAAATATTTCTAAAAATGTAACATGAGCACAAAACGTATATCGAGCCTTTACCGCCGAATTTGTGTAAGGGACAAATAACAAAGAATACAGGGGGAGGTTTTTTTTAATTATCTCTGTTAATAAGTAAAGAATTTGAACTAAATTTTGTACACGGCCCTAGTTGTGCTCTAAGTACATAACGCAATCAATTTCAGTAGCTAAAATAAGTCGTAGTTGTGTTTTTTGTTACTTACATCAATTTCGCTGGCACACTCACCACCTGCTGCTGAAATGTTATGTTTCTTACATCAAAATAATCATAACATTTTTTCACATATACACTTTTATTTCATTAAAAGAACGTTACAGTATTTTTTATAAAATTAACAATAGTTCATTAAACGTAATTTAAGCATATCAGGGGCCGTAAATAACAGTTGCTAGCCAAAATTAAATTAGGTTTTTATTAGCTTCTTTGGTTGTTTTTAGAGACTGTGCATTATTTCTAGTATAGATTAGCATGTTTTGATATACATTGAGAGTGTGAAGCAAAAACTTTTGGCATACTTTTGCTTTTATATTATTAAAACTTATTGTGCACTCAAAACTCCACTGCCTTTTAGTACTTTCGGATTTTCTTCTTTTAATGCACTTACGTGTCGTACATGAAAGTATCAAGTCCCGCTGCCTTATTTTATTCCCCATAACCCAGAAGTGCTCGTTTATTGCCACAAGATGTGATTCCATGAATTTGTCTGCAAATGAGCTTCCACAATTTTTATTCAAACAGGTTTGGCGCCAGTGGATTTCCGACTCTTGTTTTGCGTTTTTTTTTCGGATAACTTTTGACTTTTTAAAGCCCCTATTACCAACACACGTTTCATCATCAATGGAAATATTGGACTCACTTTCACTATAGGGGACGAGAGCATGTATCTTTGCAAACTAAAGAAAACACCGATAAACTCATTTATTACTAAGCCATAAATAGAAAGGTATAATTTTTCCTATTGCTTGCAGCCAAAATAATTACCTCTGGTTCAAAAGCTTCCATTATTCGCTCAAAGAACTATTTATTATGTTATTTTATATGTAACTTATCTCCGTGAAGCGCATTTAGTTTATTAGAATTAAATATTTTTTGCTGCAAGCAACAAAGCACACTAGATATTTTTGATGCAAGTAACAATGTGCGGTCATGGAAAAATATAAACAAAGTGTATTGCGCATGTACACCAAAATTGTTTCTGCTATAACTTTATAACGGTAAAACATAGAACTATGAAATTTTCGGAGATGACAGATCAGGACAAACACTATCGATTTCGATAATAAAAAAAATCGATATTTTGTCCCTTACCCAATTCGGCGGTTAAGGCTCGATATGTAGGCTATTACAATAAAAGTTAAATTCAAAATCAAATTTCAAAGTTTGCGCCACATAGGCGCATTTAGGGGGGCAACTACCTCTCCTCAACTCAACCGACGGTTACTTAATACTGCCATATATATACTTATATGACGCCTTTACCTCATCCGTTTTTGCATTTTTTTCTTTAGGGGCACAAATAAGAAAGGTGATGCGACTTTGAAGGTTCGAAATACGATATGTTCACACCTAAGCGTCCCGAATTATAGTTTTCGAATGGTGTTTTCACGGCTACCACAACATGAGTAGTTTTTCGAACAGTCATCCAATATAGGGCAATATTCACCTTGCGTCGTAAACCAAACGTGCGGTATAATTAAGTTTTTATAATTTTCTAAGAAAAAAATGCAAACCTTTTAATACGAGACGCTACAGGAATTATTTTTTCAATCTTTGACAACATGATCCACATTTTTTTTATATTTAGTCTTACAATGTTCCCTGTGGGCATATCTGTAGTCGACTACTATAATAAATAACTTCGTCTTATAAGTAATTCTTTAATATTGGCAGTAATGTATCTTCTGTAATAATTTCGATAGCATTTCGTATATATTTTGCACGTGCATATTTATAACTGAAAACATTTAAAAAATCGCCAAAGGTTGGAAATGTTGTGGAGAAAGTGTTAAAATATTTTAAGGAAGAATATATATATCTGCCACAATATTTTTTTTAATTTTCAGAAATTAGGAAATATTGGATTTGAAATATGGTTTTCACTCCATAAATTCTCAATTTTTTGAACAAAAGCCATGGAAATTTGTGTAATAATTATTTTTGTGCCTTTCACATTTAATTTAAATAATAATTTCAAGTTGTTCAAAATTTGTATAATATCAGCAACGTTGAGCATGGGTTCTTGACCATGTGTTGAGGCCTGGACAGTTAATGATCATAATTAAAACAAGTATATGAATAGAAAGTACCAAAAATTCTCTACTATTATCCTGCTATCTGCAAGTTAGCATAATATTTAGTAGTCAGCTAAAAGCAATGTAAAATAGTCGACTTAAAGATACTGCTAGCTGAAAAGTTTACTTGTAGTTAACTGATTTGCCTACAGGGTTTATTGGCAAAATAAGGGGACAATACAGAAGTTTAAGGTATACACTCTACAAAATAATTATAACACTTAAAATTAGTTTGCATATGATATAGTCAAGCTCAAATTGTTTGTTGAATTCGACGCAACCAATATTATGGTTACATAACTGCAACCCTTTTGGTAACTTACGAGTATAAGCACCAAAACGAAGAGCAGAATTGTAGATTCCTAGCACCCGGGTTAATTTCGACGATGTTTATAAATATATATTTATATTATATTACACTTACCTTTCGAATTAATGTTGAGCAAATAGTTTTAGTTTAATATTTTTATTTTCTTTGTAAAACATAAATTTATTTGATTCGTATTACTTGGTTATGTGTTAGAAATGTTGATAGTGAAGAGCAGCAACCGCCTAAATCCAACCTGATTAAGTCTTTGAAAAGTCATGCCTTTGCAGTCGCTTTATTCACCGTGCCTGTTGACCTTCCGGATTACGGAACTGCAAGAACCACTTCAACGCTGCATGGTCTGTCTTGACGTGGAATCGCTGCCCATAGAGATACATGTGGAAATGTTTAACGTACTTTACCAATGCCAACAGTTCTCTCCGTGTTACACAGTAGTTTCTTTCAGGCTTCCCGATTGTGCGGCTATAGTACGCAACTACTTTCTCATTTCCATAGACAATCTGGGACAAACCCCCTCCTATGGCATAACCACTCGCATCTGTATCCAGAATAAACGTTGAACCTGTGATCGGATATGTTAACATTGGGGCAGTGCATAGTCGCTCTTTCAAGGTTCCCTCCTTCTTCCATTCAAAACACGTATTTTTCCTGGTAAGCTCATGCAGACTACTAGCTACGCTGGCGGAATTCGGAACAAATCGGCGATAATACGTGCACAGCCCAAGGAAACTTCGGAACTCATGCAAATTCCTTGGCCAATCCTTTACGGCTTCGATCTTTTTCTTAGCAGTGCAGATGCCCTCCGTCGTTACCTTGTGGCCCAAATAATTTCCTTCCTTCTTGAACAAGGAATACTTTTTTGGACTTAATTTCAGACCAGCACTAGCTATCCGGTGGAAAACTTCTTCCAAGTTCTTTAAGTGTTCTTCAAAGTTTTTTCCCAGCATGATGATGTTATCCAGGTCCACCAAACATGTTTTCCAATGCAATCCTTTTAGTACCGGATCCATGAGTCTCTCAGCTGGAGCATTGCATAGTCCGAAGGGCATTACTGTAAATTACCAAAGCCCTTCTCCAACCTTGAAGGTGGTCTTTTCTTTATCTTTATCCTTTACCTTCACTTGCCAGTAGCCGCTTTTCAAGTCCAGTGTGGAAAACCATTTCGTGCCAGATAACGAGTCCAGAGTATCGTCGATTCTTGGCAATGGATAACTGTCCTTCTTCGTTACGTCGTTCAATTTTCGGTAATCCACACAGAACCTCATCTTTCCGTCCTTTTTTTTCACTATTACTACTGGTGAGCTCCATTTACTAGCTTATGGTGTGGTCACGCCGCTGTCGCTCATTTCCTGCATTATTTCTCTAACCACTTGGCATTTGGCCAATGGAATACTACGAGTAGCTTGGCGGATTGGCCTAGCATCACCAGTATCAATTCGATGCTTCACAACTTTGGTCGGACCTGGTTTGGAACTATCCTTGGCCAATATGCTCGAGTACTTTGTTAGAAGTTGCTTTGCCTAACTCTGATGATATTTTCGAACACTTTCGTCCACGCCATGATATTATCTGAAAGGTCAATCTCGCTGGTGGAAACATTTTTCTGGAGCTGTTCACAATTGAAAACCACCTCCACCTCTTGAAATTGTCCTAATATAGCTCCTTTCGAAAGTTTCACTGGCGATTTGAACTCTTACCGGCATACGAGTACGTCCATCTTGTTTTGTCATAGCCAGGGTTTTTCCAACTAGTATATTCGTCTTTGAGTTGTTTGCTGCCTCCATAACCCACAATTGGTTTGTCCCATAATCTCCATAAATCTTTGCCCAAATAATAGCTTCTGACTTCGGCGGAATTTCTCGGCTTTCTTCAACCACTCCTCGCTTACTGACCAAAATTGAGTAGCACGTCTATGTTCTTATAGTTCATAATCCTGTTTTTCATGTCAACTTTGATGCCTTGCTCGCTTAAGAAAGCCACGAAAACTATGATTTCATCAACAATGTCTGCCACTATAAATTTGTGCTGAATGGGGACGTTCCCAATTGCACTTTGACGTGTTACCTCGCCTAGCACTTGGGTGTCCTCACCCGTCGAGGTACGTAACTTTACAACATGCAATGATCTCACCTCCTTGTTGACTAAATCCGATCGAATGATGGAATTAGATGCGCCCGTGTCCATAGTCAGTAAATGATGTTTTCCGTCCACATATCCTCCAACAGTAAGATTGCGAACATTCCGTCCGATTTGTGATACAGATAGCCCCTTTCGGCTGGCTCGATTTAGTTTCCGTTTCCGTCCACTTAAAATGCTGGGGTTTCTGGAGTCAATGCCGCAATAACGTGCATTGCGACCTGGTTTTCCGCACTTGAAACATTGGATGGCACCTTCACTTTTCTTCTGTACTCCTTTCAACGCTTCCAAAATTTCATCTACCTAAGCCGGAGTTTCCACTTCTACGCTATGAGCCTTGTATGCAGGTTTACTCAAAAGCGAAGCTGTTTCCTGCGCCAGGGCATGTGATACCGTTTCAGCGAATGCCATTTCGGGGTTTGCCTATTTGGCCCGCTTTGTTTCCACATCACGTATTCCATTTATAAAAGTTTGGATTTTTACCCGCTCCGTGTACTCTACAGCTGCGTCTGCATTTGCTAGATGGGCCAACCTCTCGATGTCCAACGCGAATTCCTGCAAAGTCTCATTAGCCTTCTGGAAGCGCGTCTGCAGCTATATTTGGTAAATCTGCTTCCGATGTTTGCTGCCATAGTGTCTCTCAACTACAACCATCAATGCCTCATAATTATTTCGTTCGCCGTCAGGAATAGTCTGCAAGATTTTAGCTGCAGGACCTTTCAATGCCACGAATAGTGCGGCCACTTTGTCTTCAGATATCCAATTATTCACAGCTGCCGTCTTCTCAAACTGTAGGTGGGAAGAAACAGAGCCGTCAAAAGATGGGGTTTTATCTTGGGAATACTCGTTGAGCAGTTGGACGATTCAGACGCAATTCCTGGATGCGACCTCTCAAAGCATCCACCTCAGCCTCAATTTTGTCCTGCCATGGTGCAATTTTTGCATCTTGTACTTCTAGTTTGCACGTAATCCTCTTCTCCTGTGCTTCCAACTGCGAAGGCATTTGTGCCACCTGCATGGATATACGCTCCTCTTGTGCTTACGATTTTGACGACATTCGCGTCTCTTGCTTTTCCAGTTGAGCCGAAATGTGTGTTTTCTGTTCTTCTAGTTGAGCCGAAATATGAGTTACCTTGTGTGCCTTCCGTTCTTCCATCTGAGATGATATGCAAGTTTTCTGCTCATCCAGCTGAGATGCCATGCAAGTTTTCTGTTCTTCTAATTTAGTCGAGATCTGAGTCAATACAGCCAGTATCATGTTTGTGTCCACACTTGCCACTGGAATCGCAGACTTCTTTTCTCTTCCGTTTTTGTCGATGATCCTTCCACAAGATGAAACACATTATCTTCAACGTTAATTCCTTCCGCTTCCATAGTCTCTCGCAGTCGTGACTGTAGCTCTTATTTATTTCCTGTTGTATTTAATCCACGTTGTTCCAGCTCACTTTTGAGCTGCTGGATCTTTAATTTATTCAACTTCTCCATGTCCTTGTTAGCCTTCTTATCACTGGTATATATTAAACAATACCTCTTATGCCATCAATTGTGACGAATTCGATGATTTCTGGATTACTAATCCTGGGTTCCATCACTACAAAGTCAAATAAATACACGCACAATTACTGTAACAAATAGCTAGTTTTATTTACTAGTATAAACGCAATACAAATTTAAGAGTTGGTAACTTCACAGTAGTTCACTGTTCAACGCTTGAAAATAAACTGCTACCCTGCCTTGCTTGGTCACTGCTTTATATAGTTTGGCAGGGTTCTACCCTATGAACCTAGAAGTTCCTTGGTTATTCGCTCTTCGTGTTCTCGAAGGGTCGGTGTTACTTATTGTCATCTAATATTTGCACCGTATTCGCAAATACTCGTGCGATCTCTCTTCCTCTTGCTTGGTACATGTCTCGTTATCTCTGTTGTGTTTAACTAGAGGTTCGAGTGTTATTGAGTTAGGGATGGTACGTTCTTGAAAATATTCGCCACAATATCTTCAAGTTTCTTTTAAAAGTACTTGCTGAATGAATCTGCATTATTTAAAACTGAAAACTTGAGCAATTTCTGATGTTATTGCCTATTAAACAGTGAAACGTAAGTGACGCAAAAACCAGTGTAAGTTTTTGGGAACGGAGCAGCCGGTTGTTAAAAAAACCACTTCTGAAGCTAGGATGAAGCGATACAGAGAACACGTAAAGCGAGATGCTGAACGTGAGTGGAACTACAAGCAAAAAAACAAGGAAACTCAAGCGCAATACAAGGGCAGGATCAAAAATAGTCCCTCTCGAGTGAATATCGGGCAAAAGTGAAGTACGCATCATATTTGCGCTTGAAAATATGGAGATCTTAAAAGGTTAGTTGTCATACATGCTTTCATTAACTTGGAAAAGCTTGCAAAAAAGTAGTAAAGCCTTTGCCTAGGTCTCCATCGAAACAAGCGCCCATTGTAAGGAAAGTAGCAAGGGATTTGCACATAAATTACCATCAAAAAATAAAAAGAAAAAAATGAGAAAACAAACGAGATTTCTCGTTTTACATAGGCCGGTTTATTTTGTGTAAAATGTGTAATTTACAAAATTATTGATTTTACCTTTGTTAAATATTTGTTGAGGAGGGTCGAGGGCCTGGGGTGGCCGTGTTGATGTGTGCTCTTCTGCTGTCGCTGGAAAAGTGGAAAATTGTCAAGTCGAAGACAACCGTTGCTTCCCGCGGACTCGGAGGAAGCGCCCCGTTCTCCGCCCGAGTGGGTCGTATGCAGCCCTAACTCTTCCGCCAAGCTGCTGTCGATAACTGTGCGTGGGAGCAAGCATCAATGAGGGAACGGATCGCAGTTGGCGCAAGAGTGGTCATGGAGCGCCAGGGAGGGCCCACCAGGGAGAGAGCGCGGCTGAGACCGTAGCGTAAGCCTGGAACTAGTGGTAGCTGGCGCGGCTGGAGGGTCAGTCTACCGTCGAGGCTCGTGCTACTGGGGGCGATTAGGTGGCGCCGCTGTGTGGCCAGTCTACGCTTGTCTGCGACTCGGTTGAATGTACGGCGGGCCGGTTGTCGACGGAGCGGGGATGTAGCTGACGCGGCTGTGTGGCCAGCCTACGTTTCCGGCTGTTCCGGTGTGCGCGGCGGTGATTGTCGGACAAGGTTTGGTTGTCGTTTGAGGCGCGAGTGTTGTGGTGCGGTGACCGTCGTGAAGATCGGATATCTGTTTCCCGTAAGTTGCGCCTCTCGTAGGCTAACGGGTCCGACACTCCCTGTGCCGGTTGGAACGGCCGTGGTTCCGATCCCGGGTGAATTGACAGAGCCTCGTCCCGTTGCGCCTCTTCCACTTTCTGCGCCCAAGTTTTTCCTTCCTCTTCCCGCTTCACCTCTTCTACCTCTTGCGCATAACTTTTTTCTTCCTGTGGGCTTATGGGTTGAGGATCATCCATTGGCAAGTAGAGGGTGGTGTAGTGTTTGCCACCACATCGTCGGCACCTGACGTCGCTTGTGCACTCCCTGGCACTATAGACCATCGACAAACAGTTGTCGCTATAGCCCGCCCGGATAACCTCCTTGAGGCGCTGCAGAGGTGCCATCTTCTGGTATCTGGTGCACGCGCGTAGTGGGTGGCTCTCGCCACACAGCGGGCATGACTTTGGGTACCGGGCGGCTAGCCGTTCGGCCATCTTGCGTAAGGATGCGTAGCGAGTTATGCTGCAGATGACCGAAAAAGAAAAGACAAGAAATTCGTTCAAAGGACGTCGACGGATTACCCGCATACGTGAGGGTTGGGTGGCTAGTAGCGAGTGGTTGGGTCACAACTTTATGTATTATGACTGCCATTTCATATATATATAAAATTATATTAAATACGTATTTTCTACATTATGTCGACCGGGAAAATTGCCGCATAGCACGGTCACGACACGTTGCTTGCGTTTAAAAAACCCTTAATTTTAAACTCGTGGATCACCCGGTATTTTGTTTCGCTACTGGGCATCACGATTTATTTCTCACTGGCCTGGACGCCGCCGTAAGTGGCGTTAGTGCCGTACACACAGCGGTACCGATTTTGGCACATCGGGTTTTCGGTACCCGTTGACCAAAAACATAGCATCACTCACTTGGTTGTGGAATTATGCAAATACACAAACATACAGAATCGCATGGAGTGGTGGTTAATTTGTTCATACATACATACATTTGCACACGATTTTCGAGTAAGTGAGAAAGAAACGAAGAGAATTCATTGTTCCATTTTTCTCTGACCTAGCGTAGTAGAGAAAAATTTTACAATTCATTATTTCTTTGGTTTCGGGACGCGTGTGGGATGGTAGCTCAGCAACGGGTAAGTCAAATTTATTAAAAAAAACATGTGTATAACCTAAATAAATTCTTTCTTTTCATAGGATGAAAGAGCTGCTGCTGTGGAGGATCGTCTGGCCGGCGCATTGACATTAGTTGGGGAAGGTAAGTATTTGTTAGCGCTGCCCGAAATTCTGTATCGTTTCGGTAGCAGCGCAATTTACCTAAAAATGTGTGCTCAACGGCCGGCGCATGCTTTGAGACACATTTTCCTTATATGTATGTGTAGATCTATATATGTTCTATGCAATACTAATGCGTTTCTTTCTATTTTCAGATTTTTTAAGACATGGCCACCATGGTAGTAATATGGCTATTATAACGAAATTGCGATGGATTTGATGATGAACGCGAATGCAATTCAAGGAAATGTGCAACCAAGTTCGCAACACAAATTCAAACAACAGCCCAAAAAAGCACTTAAAATATTGGAAAATCGAATTCATCAAAATACCAATAAAAATTAAATGGAGCTCAGCAGTAGCAACGAAATCACTACCATGGTCTCACAATCAGCAGCTAAAGTATCATCGATACGTTAGAAGGCTATCACAGCGGCTTCATTGCAAAGATTGCACATAATAGCACCTGTATAAAAATCCGTTGCCTCAGATAATTTCTCTAAATTCACACTCTTTGCACAAGGCATACGCTTAGCATGTAATTGAAGAATACCAATACGTGACTAGATTAGGTGGTGGAACATAAATATGTTTACTTAAACGACCAGTAGGTCGATTCTGTAACGCCAGGTGTTAGCGTTAACTTCGCTTAACACCATTTTTAACGCTTTTCCCTATTCGCTAACTTTTAACCGCATGAAAAGTGTTAGCTAACACTTTTTGTGTGGTTAGCTGTCGCGAATTATTTTCGAGGTGTTAACAATAGCGTTAATATATTTGCAAGTGTTTTAGTGTTTGGAAAAAGTAAAAAAATTAGTCTTGAGTTTTTTGCATGCAATTTAGTGCAAAATACGGCGAAAAGAGAAGTATTGCCATATTTTATCACCATCAAGGGTCAGCTGTTTAGCGGCGTTAAAGAAGAGTTACAGAATCGCACTTTCGTTAAGAACAAACGCCGAAATTTGGCGATAAGCTTAACGCTCGGCGAGTGGATAAAAGTTACAGAATCGGGCTACAGGGCGCAATAAAGCATCATCAATCATATCGGGACGATTACTTGCGGCAACAACAAGAATATGCTGATTGCTATTTGGGGAGCCATCACCAACACCATCCATTTCGGTTAGTAAGGTAGATAATATACGAACATGTACATCGTATTGAAATCCTTCTGTAGCTTTTAAAAACTTCAACATCGGCAACATGCACAGAAGTGGGTTTAGCCTTACCAACAAAATGAAGTAGCGGCTCATTAAGTTTCATTTGATGAAGAAATGGTTTCGTTTGACTGTGTTTAAACATTGAATTGAATAGCATTTTACGTGTATCTTCATTTCGCCAATCGATCAAAACTTCATGCTAAAAACGTCCTGGCTGTAGCATGTATACTAGTGGATCGGATGTAGTGGCAATGCAAAAGATGTCGGCACTTGAATTATGATAGTCATTGCGCGCAGATACGATTTGAATGAGCTGCTTCGGCTGTGGCGGATTGGGCAGCTGGACAGAGTAGCTCAAGATTTTCAATTATAAGTACAGTTGGATCTCCAGATTTTTGACGTGTATGCCACTGTAGAGCGTTATCAAACACCTTACGCAATGCTTCCGCATCACCAGGATACTGTTGTAATATACTCTCGTTATATGAAAACAATTGAAATGGTGTTCCGCTACAAAGGCATTCAGCATTGTTGTTTTCCCACAACCCGGTGGGCCGACAAGTAATAATAATTTCCTTAGTATACTGTCTTAGCTTTGTTACGGCCAATAAATCTTCCAAATTCTTCCACACTATTTCATAGCCATACTTAAAAAATGGAGTTGCTGTATCAGTAACATTTGTTGCTCTTGTGCTAATATGAAAATTCTTAATAATTATTTTAGTACCACTATCCAACAAAAACCTCTCATTTTCCTTTGCTCCGGCACATGCATCAGTATAAATGGCATTGATCCCTAAACGTTTAGCATCTGTAGTGCGTATAGCACATCCCACCGATATGTGCAATCCTGCTAAAGATTGCTTTGCTGTTATTGCTAAAATATTGGCACCCAACTGACTTAGATGACTATTAAAGAATTGCTCGTTCATTTCCAATGTAATTTCAACTTAATCAACGACTTTTAATTGGCTTTCGATTGGTTCCAACTCATATAGATAATTGTTTTTCGTTATGTCAACCTTGGTAGTTCCCACACAATTGTCCATGGAATCTTCTTTAATTTGACATTTCATCAAAAGCCCGGCGCGTAGTTGCAACGTCAGAAACACTGCTTGGGTAAAATACACTTTTGGTTTGATTTACTGTCAATTGAGTATTCTAAGTGGTAAAATGCATAAATTCAGATTCGTATGTGGTGTCATCGTTATATGATTTGGTATTGCATTAAGCAATTTTGTAAAGGTCTAAGTAGCGGAAAGTTTTCTCTTTTGTTTCTTTTAGTAGCTTTTCCGAGTCCTAAACAAATGTAAAGTAATTACCTTTTCTTTTGGATATGTCGTCCACTATTCGGATACCTTCGACGATTGCATTTTAGTATTGTCTTTACCGTTATGTGAATATATCTTTGTTTGATATAGCAAATATTACTGTTTGTCCTACTTTCAGGTGCGTGACCAATTGCGGTATGGCATGGAGGGTGGCGGTGGGCGGTAAGACTCCAACGCCTCTAGACCATATGGGATTACAGCTATAGGCGAGGTTCGCCGTGGAAAGAGGGTAAGTAACACTTTTCATTTTCTTATTTATATCTGAATATAGATATATACCCAGTAAGCATTTGAGAACATGTTTCAGAATAAGTTAAAGTATATTTGTATATTTGCAAGCGATATGTAAGCTTTTGGGTCTTACTTGATTTGAAAGAATAGTTGAATGGCAAAATCATGGCGGCATCTTAGCGACTTCCGTAATCTGTTTATGATTGGTTTAAGTTGCAGCATCAGTTAATGATTGGAACCTTTCTACTTATTTCGGATAGATGTTTAAACATCTATTTAAAATTTACTTTCATTATTTGGTATTTACAATAGGGGTATGTATACGAGGGTGGAACCATCTGCTGCCAACTTGTCGTGGGAGATGGATAGATTTTCAGTGGAAGATTGGTTCGCCTTTCTGCGGTAGGTTTTTTTTGGCCTCGATATCGAGTGCAGTTGCTTTTTTCTGGCAGAAAGGTTCTTCTTCTTCGTTAGGGTAGCGAGTGAGGGATGGAAAAATTTGGGATAGGGGGTTGAAAACGATTGGGAGGAGATAGAAGGGGATGGTTACGATGAGGCCGCGGACCTCTCGCCAGCCATTCCCTCCGTAGGGAGCGGAATCAGCTTGACCAACGGTCTTCTGAGCTAACCCTTCTCGGCCATGAGTTCCACTACACGCACTCGGTTACCTTCGCCGGGCTGTACGTTGGTAACTCGACCGAGCCTCCATTCGTTTGGAGATAAGTTGTCTTCTTTTATGACAACGAGATCTCCCACCTTAATATTCTGTTTCGAGTACTTCCACTTCACTCGTTTTTGAAGCTCGGACAAGTATTCAACTTTCCACCGCCTGCAGAAGGTTTGATGAAGAGCCTTGAGCCTCTGCCACCTATTGAGAATGGGGGCAGGGCTCTCAACCACCTCTGGTTCTGGCGGAGCCCGGAGATGACTTCCAGGGGTCAATGGCTCCAGGTCCAGGATGACGTATAAAATACCTCATGCGTGAATTTCAGAGGCGAGGCTATCTTTTTGAAGTGGCTTTTGAAGCTCTTCACTCCCGCCTCCTAGAGTCCCCCATATGTGGAGCCCCGGCTGGAGTAAAATGCCATGTCATGGCTTGATGGCTTTATTTTGAAATGGTCCTATCTCGGGCTTCCGAGATAAATGCCTTGAATTCAGATCATAGAGATCGTGCAGCTTCGACAAAATTAATGCCAGTAGTAGATTTTTCTCGGAAATCCTCGTCTAGCGATGAAACCCGAAAAAGCTGCTAGAAAGGAAGGGTGCTGAGGTCACTGGTCACTTGCAGATGGATCGCTTTCGAAGTGAAACAAACAAAGAAGCAACCGTAGCCCTTTGAGAGTCGACATCCTCTGCCGCGGTAACTTTTGATGTAGAAAGGCCCAACAAAGTCCACTCCAGTATTTGTAAACGCACGGGTAAACGTAGAATCTCATAATATATGATAATACCCTCAAAGCCCTCAATAAATCCGAAAACCGGTCGATAATCTCGATTTCTTGTGGCTTTGATATTGCGTTGGCCTGCGCTCTCTTTTCCTCCACGGAAGTAGTATACCCGTTCTCTTGCACTGACCATTGGGAATTATCTTCTTGCAGTCACAAAGGTCCCTGCCACCACAAAGAATTGTTGACCAAATCCGATGCTTCCGTAATCGGCTGGATTTGTGGTCCTGTGTGAGACGAAAGTTGACTAGGAACAGGGTGGTGTCCTTAGCCATGCTAAAACGATGGTGTAATTCGTTAATAGATTTTGTTTTATTGGTCCCAGTTTGATGTATTGATTTCATCATCTCTGCCAAAAGTACTGCTCTGCAAAGTTCCTTTTGACGATCATGTAGGCAGCTGCAGCGTATGCATTTTCTGAAGCATCACAAAATCCGTGTATTTCGACATCATCTTCTGGTGAGAAGTTTACCCATCGTGGTATTCTTAATCTTGTCGATCTCATGATATTGGTGTCTGAAGTTTTTCCATCGTTCCAATGTATCGGACGAGACTGGCTCATCCCAATCGGTGCTCTCTAACCAGATATTCTGCATCAAAATCTTTGCTACAATGACCATTGGTGCGAGCCACCCTAAAGGGTCGAAGAGCTTGGCAATGGCGGATAAAATCGCCCGTTTCGTTATCTTTCCACTTTCTTCCAGTGACCCTGCTTTAAAGTAAAATAGAGCAGAATGGGCATTCCATCTTATGCCCAATGCCTTAAGGGTGCTGGTATCTTCGAATGCCAGAAAGTCCTTGGTCAGCCGATCCGATTTTGGGATGTCGTTGAGAATTTCCTCAGAATTCGATTTCCATTTCCGTGGTGGAAAGCCAGTGGAGTGTAAGACTTGGCGAATCTCGTTTCTCGCATTAATGGCCGATGCGAGTGTGTGGCCCCCTGCTAGTACGTCATTTACGTACATGCCTTCCCTTAGTATGCAACATGCGGTAGGATAAGAACTTTCTACATCATCTGCAAAAGGGTTCTAATTACTAGATAAGGTGCGAAATTAACCCCGAAAGTGACTGTTTTCAACTCGTAAAGGCTTATGGGTTCTTGAGGCGATGTTCGGTAGACAATTCGTTGAAATTTGACGTGATCATCGCTTATCCAAATTTGCCTATACATCTTTTCGATGTCGCTATTGAAAACAAAACGATATAGTCTCCACCGAAGTATAAGTACTGGAAGATCTGATTGTGGCACTGGACCTGGCAGGGGAGTGTCTTTTAAACTTGTACCATTTACTGTTGGGCTTGACGCATTAAAAACTTTTCCAAACTTGGTAGTGGTACTCTCCGCCTTTACTACGGCGTGATGGGGTAAAAAATAATTGTCCGCCGAATCGGCTGGTACAATGGCATAAGCTTTTTGCATATGTTCTAATGTCTCATATTCAGACGGGACCCTCATATATTCTTTCCCTAATTCCGGGTTCTTTGTTAAGTGGGTTTCATTCCGGAAGAATTGTGAACACGCTCACCTAAGCGATCCTCCTACATATCTTATCTGGGTATACCCGTCTGAATGGAAGAGCGACTACATATCTCCCATCCTCTCTACGACTCGTAGTTTCCCTATATAGATCTTCGCAGTATTTGTCATCTGCGTTTGGATTTTTATTTTTGGGCAGATTTTCCAACTCCCAGAATGCTGTAAGCTGTTTGTCCAAAGCAACTTCGCTATAAAAGGACATTATATTTCTAGTTGGATTCGGTGCTTCTATGCGCCCGGTTAATACCCAACCGAACACCGTTTCTTGGGCCAGAAGGGTACTAAGTACATTCTTTTTCAGCCAATATAATTTGCGGATATACGTCGCCGCCCAGTATGATACCAACTTCCTCGTTGATGTAAAATCTCTTATCTGCCAAACTAAGTCTGGGAATGCCTGCATAGTCGTAGCGTCGATATGGCAGGATGGCAGATTCCCAGTTAGCTTGGCTAGAATTAGCACTGAAGTTATTAAGCTGAAGCAAGGAGCCACTGGTGAACGGAGTTTAATATTGGATGCTTTCTTAACTTGAGCCGACACGGCATTAGTGATGCCCGAAACTTGAGCATGCATCCTTTTTGCTGGTAAAATGATTCTGCGTTTGAGTCCTTCTGTCATAAACGAGCACTCTGAACCAGAATCAATCAGTGCTCTTGCTGGGAAGTCTGTGTCATTATGATGAATGTTTACTCGAACTGCCCCTAGCAACACACCTGCGCTTGAATGCCCATGGCAGGATTTAACATTTCGATTTGAAACCGAACTTGATTTCTCAACTTCCCGTATCTCTTTTGCCTGTTTTGAAGTTGAGGCAACATTATCAGCATGATACTGATTAGGGCTAGTTGTTGCCTGCATCTGAAGAGACTCCGCATGTAGGAGCGTATTATGTCGAGAGTGGCACTTGTTGCAGTCGTAAGAACTCGTGCACTTCGACACAGTATGTCCTGGGGATAGGCAGTTCAAACAGACCTTGGTGGATTTGACAAAGTTAATTCTCTCCACCGGAGTTAGTTTGAGAAAACGGGGACAGTTTCGTAATCTGTGGGCATTCGATTTGCACTCTGTGCACAGTAATTTTGTCACGTTTGCTTGGTATGTACCAAGTCTTTTTGCAGGGGTTTCGTTGGCGCTTCGCGTACTTTGCGGTTTTTGCGCTTTCGAAGAACTCCCTATGAAACCAGACACTATTGCGAGAGCTCTGTTCCAAAAGACCAAGTGTACCTTCCGACAACTTAGTCGACATTCCCACAACAGCCGGTTCTATCGCACCGGAATGACCCGGGTTTTTTTACCCGGCCAAGGGCTGTTATTTCAGTGTAACCCTGTCCAATCTGTCCTGTCCCATCCTTAAATTGTCATCCTCGGACCAAACCCTTGCAGCTGGGTTGCTCCATTGTCTCTTGTTACGGGCTGGGGTCGAACCCACTCCTGGACCAAGAGACTGGATCTGCTGCGTTTGCTGGAAGAAAATCTATATTAAACGGTCCTATTCGGTACAATGCGCCAAGTGTAAGAGATGGTTACATAAATCTGGATGTTCAGGGCTTAACCCTGCCATCCACAGACCCCGTACTTTCTTTAGTACTTTTGAGGCACCTTGCTGTACACGTCCAAGGACGTCCCGCGGTAGTCGCCGCTCTGGCACTCCCGCTTCTACCTACTTCCAATAGTCACAATAGTGGCTCAGTTTATACGACTGGCAGCACCGCTGTCATACCTGCCTCACCAACTCCCGACTGTCGCTCACGCACACCAGCGTCTCCATCTCACACGGCCGCTCAACACTCCTATCCCCTCCGGAATAGGTCAGATATGAGCATCGCCGAGCGTCAGTCCCCTCTGTCCCTGCCCCTAATCCCCCCCCCTGCTTCCAGCCTGCACGTGGGTCAGGAACACCACCTCCTAGTACCTTTCACTACGTGCACCGTTTGTCGGCAAAGATTATGTACGCCTGCGACATCGGTCAAGTGCAACAATTGCCTTGGCGTGTGTCACACCCTTATGTGCTCTGGGCTCGCAAACGGTAACCTTTGGACGGATTCGTTCATAGCCCCCTGTTGCAGTACACAGCCGCCCTCCACGCCAGACAACAACGGCCATGGCGCTGTCAACTCTAGACTGCGACATAGTTTAATCTTTAGCCTACCCCCACCTAGGCAAACGCATCCGTCCCTCACCCTTAGTATGTCCCCCGTCTCCCCCTACACACTTCAAAATTCTGCAGCTGAACTGTAACGGATTAGCTGGAAAGATCGCGGAGATAACTGAATGATAACTTTATGAAGACGCACAACATCAAAATCGCCGCGATACAAGAGACAAAACTGAACACGAGATCGGACTTACGAACTTGTGATGGGTATAATGTACATCGTAAAGACCGTCCCAGCGGTTTTGGGGGTGGCCTTGCGTTTATTACACATCACTCTGTACAATATAATCTAATCGCTGTGCATAACGTTGTAATTTTTCCTCTAATATCAATTAACAAACAAACATAAAAATTCGAGCTTTGCTCCAACAACAATCACCATAACTATAATTGTTACAGGTACAGTGCGGGTGCATAACAAATAACACGGAAGTGTTGATATGCATAAAAGCCCTTCTGTATCTAAAACTGTTCTATGAACGCGCCTAAAAATATTCCACTTTCCTTGAGTTGACATATAAAATATATGTACCAAAGAATGTATAAAAGGAATAAGCAAATGGCACATTAGAGGAAAAATGCATCGTGACGCTACAGGGCATCATAGCTTAGTTGTTAGAGTACTCTAACAGTGGCTTTGGTGCAGACACTTGGGTTCATATCTCAGTGTCCGAGAAGGGGTCTGATGAGAAGTTGGGCACTTCGAACATGTCATCCCATACCATCGCTGTGCATAACGTTGTAATTTTTCCTCTAATATCAATTAACAAACAAACATAAAAATTCGAGCTTTGCTACAACAACAATCACCATAACTATAATTATTACAGGTACAGTGCGGGTGCATAACAAATAACACGGAAGTGTTGATATGCATAAAAGCCCTTCTGTATCTAAAACTGTACTATGAACGCGCCTAAAAATATTCCACTTTCCTTGAGTTGACATATAAAATATATGTACCAAAGAACGTATAAAAGGAATAAGCAAATGGCACATTAGAGGAAAAATGCATCGTGACGCTACAGGGCATCATAGCTTAGTTGTTAGAGTACTCTAACAGCGGCTTTGGTGCAGACACTTGGGTTCATATTTCAGTGTCCGAGAAGGGGTCTGATGAGAAGTTGGGCACTTCGAAACATGTCATCCCATACCATCGCTGTGCATAACGTTGTAATTTTTCCTCTAATATCAATTAACAAACAAACATAAAAATTCGAGCTTTGCTCCAACAACAATCATAATCTATTTTCACCTGACGTCGCCCCAGGGACTCTACCTTAGAATGCCAAGGCATAGCAGTCCGGTCAGGAGACGCCGACCTGCAAATCATAAACATCTATATTCCTCCTGTCACGTGTTGCCCTAGAGATTATCATCCCGACATTAGTGCGTTGCTAAGGGGCGATAACCGTCTAATCCTAGGCGACTTCAACGCGCATCATGATCTCTGGCACTCCAACTTGCCAGCAGACAGCAGAGGACACGCAATTGCAGACCAAATAGATAACTCAGCATTCTGCACAGTCAATGGAGATGCCCCCACCAGGGTGGCAGGTAACTGCCACAGTTCGCCAGACATCTCCATAACGAGCGCGGGCCTAATTAACTTTGTCATCTGGGCGACCGATGCTTGCATTAGCTTCAGACCACCTACCCATCTTACTATCTGTTGAACGACCGACCGACTTCATAACGACTGATAAATTAACATACATCAACTTCACCAAATCGGACTGGGACCGCTTTACTGACTATACAGAGCGCTCCTTCGCTGCCTTACCCACTCCTACGGACGTAGGCAAAGGCGAAAGAGAGTTTCGCTAGATCATTGATTCAGCCTCATGCCGCTTTATTCCTGCTGGCAGAATACAAGGAATTCGTCCGAATTTCCCGGCAGAAGCTGCGGCGATGGCAAGAGAACGTGACCAAGTGAGACTCATCAATCCGGCAGATCCCAGAATAAAAGATCTCAATGCGGAAATTCGTAGGATCGTCAACGAACACAAGCTGACCAAGTGGAAACAACACCTTGAGACATGCAACCTCTCCGGCGGAGTCGGCAAATTATGGTCGACTGTCAAGGCTCTATCCAATCCGACCAAACACAAAGACAAGGTCGCCATTGCTTTCGGCGACAGCGTCAAATCGGACGCCAGGAAATGCGCAGGCTCCTTTTGCCGGCTGTTTATAATGCATCCACCTGCGGATAGGACTAAGAGAAGAGTCTTCCGACGTGCGCGCAAACACAAACACTCTACTGCGCCCATTGCCGTCTCAGTCGCAGAGGTTAAGGAAGCCATAATGAAGGCCAAACCCTCAAAATCCATCGGACCCGACGGAATCGCCATGAAGATGATCAAACACCTTGGCCACGAAGGACATAGTTATTTAGCGGCTCTCTTTAATCTCTCTCTAACTACCTCCGTTATACCTGAGATAAACAAGCGAAACAAGCGATTGTAGTTCCCCTATTAAAACCAGGGAAGCCGGCGAACCTAGGAGAGTCTTATCGTCCGATATCCCTCCTTTGGCCGGTAGTGAAATTACTAGAGTCCATTCTGCTTCCTTACTTCGTTACAAATTTAAAATTGGCCGATCATCAACATGGTTTCCGCAAAAATCATAGCACGACATCCGCTTTGAACGCCATTACAACGCAGATTAACAACGGTTTGAATCAACATCCACCAAACCATAGAACGGTTCTCGTGGCACTTGACTTGTCAAATGCATTTGACACGGTCAACCACTCCTCCGAGATCTGGATGAGACACCGCTCCCTGCCGGCCTTAAGAGGTGGACCGCTAATTACCTCAATGGTCGACAGGCAACAGTCAAATTTAGGAACAAGAAATCTAGACCACGAAGAATAAAACAAGGGGTGCCGCAAGGTGGTGTTCTCTCTCCCCTTTTGTTTAATTTCTATATTTCGGGACTTTCCCCCCCACCAGAGGGAGTCCCCATTGTTTCCTACGCTGACGACTGCACGATAAAGGCCTCGGGCAAGGGTCCCTCCATTGACGAACTCTGTATTAGAATCAACAGTTACCTCCATGACGCTTCCAGCTTCTTCACCGAGCGTAATCTGACCCTGTCTCCGACTAAATCTACGGCGACCCTGTTTACTATATGGAATGCGCAGATGGGGCAAGAGTTAAATGTCCACGTAGACGGAGTACCGCTATCTTGGGTGTGACATTTGACAAAGACCTCACCTTCGCTGGTCATGCCGCCGCAATAGCCTCAAAGGTACAGAGCCGCAATAAGATCCTCAAGTAACTGGCCGGCAGTATTTGGGGAAAAGACAAAGAAACATTGCTTGCTACATATAAGGTTATTGGCCGGCGGGTTATTGACTATGCTGCGCCTATATGGTCGCCCAATCTTTCTGACACCAACTGGAGGAAATTGCAAGTCTGCCAAAACACCGCCATCAGAACTGCTACGGGATGCCTGCTTATGTCATCTGAGTCTCACCTCCATCAAGAGGCAAAATTGCTCAATGTTCAAGAGCACGCGGAACTCTTGAGTAGACAGTTTCTTCTGAACTGTCATAAACCTAGTCATCCAAACCGACATCTTTTGGATGTAGCACCGCCCGCCCAGAGACATCTCCGTAAGCATTACGATGAGATCCGGCATCATATCTCTTTGCCGTTTGATCTGCGGAACCATAGACGGGCTCTAAATGACCTCCACACCGAGTCGGTAGACAGATCTCTCAGATCTCGGCCTGTGAATCCCGTTATTAATACTCAACAACCTGAATTGGCTGAAGAGGAGCGTGTACTTCCGAGGGAGACTAGAGTCATACTAGCACAACTTCGCTCTGGATATTGTAATCTTATCTATCTTACTTATCCAGACTGAACCGCAACATACAAAATACATGCCCTGCATGTGGTATAACCCCTCATGATACCATGCATCTCTTCTCCTGTTCAGTTGAACCCACTCTTCTAACACCTACATCACTCTGGTCCAACCCTGTGGAAACTGCGCGTTTCCTCGGACTTCCGTTAGAAGAGCCTGATGACAATTTAGAGTGATCGAGCCCATTGGGCAGGGCGAAGCACTGTTAACAACAACAACAACAACAACAACTTAGTCGAACACAAGTACGTAATAATTGCATCCCAATTTGAAGTGTCAATTTTATGACTTCTTAGGGACGACAGGCAATTATTTATTTCACGTTGTAATGTCTTTACCGCGCTACCACACTCACTCTCTACCTTTTTCAAAGTAAACAAAATTTGTAGCTGCGCGTTCACTAAGATACGTTTATTCTTATCTCTCGCATAATTTTCTCCAGGCCGTATCAAATCCCTCATTCGTGAGTGGACATTTTTTAACAATATCTTTTGCCCCACCTTGTGTCTCATGGTTGAGATGGAAGTATCTCAACAGGTGTTAGACGTTGGTTGAAGATGTATATGGCCGTGAACATGTCACGAAAAGTTGGCCATGACAAATAATTTCCTTTGAAAACTTCAGTATCGCAGGGAGGCAGGCGGATACTGTATTCAAATTCGGGCTGTTCTTCAGATTTCTTTTCTGGCTTAGTAGTATACGTCGATTGGCGTGTATCCATATCTGGCATGCAGCGTAAATAGACTGCAGATGCTTTTTTATATTTTTGTTTTGCAGAAACTAACCATCATAGGCCGTCCTGGTTTTTCTCCACATTGATTTCAAGTCCTCTTGTTGATGCCCAAGAGTGTGCTTAGTGTGGACTGAATTGTAGCCTGATTCGAATTCAGTGAATGAAACTTTCCATAACTATGGATTTAGATAAAATGCGGTATCAAAACAAAACCAGAAAAAGTTAGCTGAAGGTACGATGAAATGCTCAATCGTATAAAGGCAAATGCCCAATGGAAAAGGTAAAGGCAATAATTTCACAAAGCAAAATCAAAAAAACCCAACTCAATATATTTTTAAAGTTAACAAAGTTTATATTATTTGTTGTATTTATTTATTTATTCGCAGATTTCACCGAATTCTCTGACTATTTTGTATATCTTCTTCTTTAAATGGTCATCTGACCACCCGGGCGATTTTGACCGTCCAACATAGCTCGCCAGTCGTTTCTTCATTGCGCCAATTGGAAACAACGCGGGATCGCAAATCGGTCTCCACTTGGTCCTTCCATCGGAGTGGTGGTCTTCCTCTTCCTCTGCTTCCACCGGCGGGTGCCGATAAGAATGCCTTCTGGGCTGGAGCATCTTCGCTCATTCGCACTACGTGGGCTGGCCAGCGAAGCCGCTGTGTTTTAATTCGCTGAACTATGTCGGCGTCTGCATAAAGTTCATACAGCTCATCATTAAATCTTCTTCGGTACTCGCCGTCGCCAACGCGTAGAGGTCCACAAATCTTTCGAAGAACCTTTCTCTCGAATACTCCCAGAACCGCCTCATCAGATGTTGTTAGCGTCCACGCTTCTGCACCATATAGCAGGACGGGTGCGATGAGTGACTTGTAGAGTGTTATTTTTGTTCGTCGAGAGAGGACTTTACTTTTCAATTGCCTACTCAGTCCGAAGTAGCATTTGTTTGCAAGAGTAATTCTTCGTCGGATTTCTTGGCTAACATTATTGTTGGTGTTAATGCTGGTTCCCAGGTAAACGAAGTCCTTTACTATTTCGAAATTATTGCTGCCAACAGTGGCTTGGTTGCCAAGGCGCGAATGCGCTGACTCTTTGCATGATGACAGGAGGTAGTTCGTTTTGCTCTCGTTCGCCACCAAACCCATTTTTTCCGCTTCCTTTTCTAATTTGGTGAAAGCAGAAGTTACGGCGCGGTTGTTAAGGCCAATGATATCAATATCGTCAGCATATGCCAACAGTTGCACGCTTTTATAAAATATTGTTCCAGCGCGGTTAAGTTCTGCAGCTTGTATTATTTTCTCCAGCATTAAATTAAAGAAATCGCACGATAGGGGGTCACCCTGTCTGAAAGCTCTTTAGTTTCGAACGGCTCGGAGAGGTGCTTCCCAATTCTGACCGAGCTGGCGGTGTTACTCAAGGTCATTTTGCATAGCCGTATAAGCTTTGCGGGGAAACCAAATTCAGACATAGCGGCATATAGGCAGCTCCTTTTCGTGCTATCGAAAGCGGCTTTAAAATCAACAAAAAGATGATGTCTGTCGATTCTTTTCTCACGGATTTTTTCTAAGATTTGGCGTATTGAAAAAATCTGGTCGATGGTAGATTTACCAGGTCTGAAGCCACACTGATAAGGTCCAATCAGTCTGTTCACATCAGGCTTCAGTCTTTCGCACAATACGCAATACAATACGTTGCCGCAACAAAAAGTACAGAAACCACAAATAAAGTGCGCGGTGTATCAAAACGAGCGAATAAGTGAATATTAAACGAAAAATTGTGCTAATAAATGAAAATTGTGGTAAAACTTCTATCTATCTATGGCGCGATATACAACAGGTATATCATCATAAACCTCCTAAGAGATTTTTGCGCCAAGCTTCTCTTCCAATTTGTGGTGTGCCGATTTGAATTTTCCCTACAAATTGGTGGGACCTACAGTTTTTTGCCGACTCCGAACGGCATCTACAAAGGAGACGAATTTTTGCTGAGAAGCCTGTCATGGCAGAAATACACTCGGAGAGTTTGCCAAACCACTGCCGAGGGGCGACCCCGTTTTGAAAAACTTTTTTCAAATCACTTTTGATGTTACCTGTACCAGGGCTCGAACCATGGACCTTCGGTGTGGTAGGCCGGCAACACTACCTTCACACCACGGCGGCCGCCAACTAACATGGTAAACTTAGTGAATTTAAAACCAATAGCCTTCGACTTAAATTGTGCGCGTTTGTTACTAAAAAAAAGTGGAAAAACAAAAACAAAACTAACGATCGGAAGGCTAAGTGAATTTAGTGCGAAAGTGAGGTTATGTTACCTCTTGCGATTAAAACACTTGAATTATGGATAAAAATTAATAGAAAACGTAGTTCACTGAACAAAATTCATTATTATTATGTTCTGATTAAGTGACAAGAAATACACAACTTACGTGCTTTGATGTGATGCTTGGCAAAATGTGTTGATTATATGTATAAATGTGGCAGGTTTCGTAGATTTCGGCAGCAACTGTTTAATTGTGTTGTGTGTGGCAAGTGTGTTAGTTGCGTGTTGTTGGTAATTTTTAGCAGCGTTGAAAATTATTGAGTTTTTTCCAATCTTTTAGCAGAAGTGTGGATTGATCCAAGTAAATGTTGTGTTGATAAAATGTTGGTGTTGTGGACTGTATAGGCTGTGGTTCCTCTAGACGGTGAGATAGGACCATGAACAAATCGGCTATGATGCTTCGGTGGAGCGGCCGTGGTTCGAAAGCACCGCGGTCGAGTTGGGATTTTAAAAATAGAAAAAAAATGAGAAAACAAACGAGAATTCTCGTTATGCAACAGGCCGGTCTATTTTGTGTAAAATTTGTAATTTACAAACTTATTGGTTTTACCTTTGTTAATATTTTGTTGACGAGGGTCGAAAATCCTGGGGTGGACGTGAAGATGTGTGCCCGTTGACCCGAAAAACTATCCTCCGGCTTTCAAGGGAGGTGAACCCACATATGCGCACCCACATGCATGTATATGTGTGCTGACAAAACACGAATATCCGTGCATGCACACACAGGTGGATGGCTTGGCGTGGGCGATTGGAAGGGCGCTAAAAATGACATTAGAGTGGCGCATTTTTTAGGAATTTAGGAATCTCGCCTAAACAGTGACGATATATCATACCAGAGCCCAAAAAGCATTTTAGACACATTGACCGGAAACGTATAAATATCAAAAAAAAAATATATGGCCATTCCTGTTATTGAGGCATATGCAACGTTCCGATACACAATTATCTCGAACATTTTTTTACGCCTCACGTCCTGCGGATGTTGTATGCCAGTATCACGCCAACAAGCGTTATTTATTGGAGTCACTAAGCAAAGTAGTGGAGTTTCCCTCTCGAACAAGTGTATTTTAATCTGCCAAGAGAGTGGGGTTTGCTATGAAGAAAATTCTGCGAAATGTTTCGAAGCTTTCGACCTAGTACTACTTAAATTAAGTCAGCGCAACTTAGAGCTTATTGTATACAAGCAGTGGGAAATAAAGGAGCATGGCAGGCTTTCAATACAGGGTGGCTAATGAAAGCCGCTACCAAAAAAAAATTAAATAACTTTTTTTCTATTTAATGAATCTGGTTAATTTTTTTTTATTTTGCAGATTGACTTTTACATTTAACAAAAATGGATAACTGGGACACTGAAACAAGAATTTGGATTGTCCGCCGCTATCACGCACTGGAGTCCGTAGTTTCGGTTCAAAGAGAGTATAGGCGCACGTTTGGCGGCAATCCTCCGAGCAGATGGACCATAATAAGACTTGTAAACAATTTTTCCGAGCATGGGACAGTCAACAGAAGACCTTACCATCGAAACCCTTCAGTTCGAACGGAGGAAACAATCGCTGCTGTAGCTGCTGCCATACAAAACAATCCACGTGTTTCGACAAGAAGCTTATCTGCTCAAATGGGTGTAAGCAGACAGTCATTACAGTCAATTATGCACAAAGATTTGCACTTATTCCCATATAAAATTCAAATGGCCAACAAACTGAACGCTGCAGACTTGCCGATTCGCTTGGAATTTTGCCAGAAGATGCTTCAAATGGTGGAAGAGGATGGAAACATGTTGAACTGTCTTTTCATGTCTGACGAGGCCCATTTCGATCTAAACGGCAACATAAACAAACAAAATTGTCGAATATGGAGTGCTTCCAACCCACAGATACTCCATGAGACGGAATTGCATCCACTTCGTGTCACAGTTTGGTGTGCAGTTTCATCACGCTGCATTGTCGGGCCCTACTTCTTCGAAGAAAACGGTCACACCGTTACGGTTACTGGAGACCGTTACTTGAGCATGTTGAGAGAGTTTTTCTATCCAGAATTAAGCCGAATGAGAATTTCTTTCAACTCTGTGTGGTTTCAGCAAGATGGTGCAGCTCCTCATATAGCCCAACCTGTTATGACAGAATTGCGACGAAAATTTCCCAATAAGCTGATATCCAGAAACTCCACATTCCGTTGGCCACCCAGGTCGCCTGACCTTACTGCACCTGACTTTTTCTTGTAGGGTTATTGCAAACAGGAAGTCTTCAAAGCAAAACCAACAAATTTGAATGAACTAAGGCAATCCATTCGAGAAACAATTGCGGCTATTCCTGTCTCAACTCTCCAAGCAGTAATGAACAACTTTTTGGTAAGATGCCGCACATGCATCGACGAGCAGGGGGGGCAGTTAAATTCCATTATTTTTAAAACTAATTAAGCTATGTTTAATAAAATTTAATTGGCTTTAACATGAATAAAAGAAAAATGAATTCCATACACTGAGAAAAAAATTATTTGAGTTTCCTAATGTAGCAAAATTCATCAGCCACCCTGTAGTTAAAAAGCTATCCAATTTTGAAACTGTTATACTTGAGCTCAAAAATCAGACCGAATATTTTAAGTTCCGTGATGCAATCAAGGGAATACAGATAACAGAATTCAATGGACTCAAGTCGTGTACTTCTAGGAAAGAATATGTTTTACAAATTGACGAGATTTAAAAGGCGCACTTGAAACAAAGCCAATTAACAATATTTACAGCTTGTTTGTGGTAGAGAAATGAGGCATCACAGGTAATAACAAAGTCTATGTGCATCCTGAACGATGAGCTAAATCATAGAAAAGACTCAGTTCGAGTGTATTTAAATCATTTACTGTCACAGATAAGAGAGCAGAATCAAGATGTTGAAAAGGTCCGAATTAGAACTAACTTTACAAAATATTATATTCTTACATCTTGCTTATTTTGTCGCCGCTCTACCAACTGCGCTGCTGTTGCCTCCTTGTGAACTTGCTGACAGTGCATTTCCCACCGTTTGCTGCATTCCTACTTATTTTCGTGGTGTTATATTCCGTTATGGAATTTATTTGCCTGGCTTGTGCAACAGGTGTCTTCTTGCGTAATTATAGGAATGTATGTAAATATATTTATTATTTGGCGTGTGTCGTGCTAACAGCTCCCCCCCTGAAGTTCAAACGTCCTCGTTTGGAGTGCTGGGTTTTTGGAATATTTGATTAAGCCCCTCTATTGCAGCTTCTGTTAATTCGATGGGCTGGTTCTGATTGACCTTTTTGAGGGGTAATCTTGACTTTGTAACGGATATAATGATGATTATTGCTACCAGTGCAATGCTGATATTAGTAGCATAGTTGAAATGGGTTGCAAATTTTGTGTATTCTATTAGCTTCGTGTTATTTATGTTTACCTGCTTTAAGCAAGGACAATATTTCTTCGGTTCTGTTTGATTCCGAAAATGGCTGGAGTATAGCGGTAGGAGCTTGCTTGTGCGTTTTCCGTGTTGGAAAATTTTTTTTTCCGTTGATTATAATTGTAGAGTTGTTGTAATGTATTATAAATGTACCGTTAAGGGATGTAGTTTCTTCGTTTATTAGGATTTCTCCTTTAAAGTCGTTCAAAAATAGGATGTCTGGTGAGAGTGCTTCGAATTCCGGTATGTGTTGACTGTTGGTCACTGTGCAGTTTGGCAAGCGGCTGTTTAAGACATTACTTATACAATAGTCCTTACTTAAATCTAACAAATTATTTTTTGAACATATCTGAAGTGAGTTGTATTGTTTACAATTTTTTTGTATGCCATAAAGGTTGCTTTCGCAGATAAGTATTGATTCGAAATTTATTTTATTAATCTTATTGTTTTTCTTTATTGCTCTAATGTCTACTGTTTTACAAGTTTGTGCTTCTACCATAGGTAGACTTATGATATAAATGATTATTTTGCCGTTTGTTGCTATTTTAATTTGTGAAAACTCTAAAGCCTCGTCTAAATTTATAAATGGAATGTTATATTTTTCGAAAATTTGTTTGGCAATATCTACTTCTTCGCTTGACATTATATATGAATTAACTATATGGGCTTTGGCCCAAGAATTGCGTATGCGATATTTATAATTTCCTCCTTCAAAATTTCTAATTTATATTTCAATTTCAAAAATGCTCCTATTTCTCTGTTTTTGTCATTTTTCAATTCTTTAGTAATGTTGTTTGTAATATTTGTAATTTCGTTTATCTTTTCTATTGTTAGTTTGTTAATAACGACCTGATTGTTATTATTTTCAAGGACGTTATTTAATTTATTCAAAACTATTTCGTGATCTTCGTGGTCTGGATTTCCTGCAATCCATTTCCACGCACTACCTATGAAATTTAGTGATCTTTGCGTTTTCATTTCTATATGCTGCAGGATTTCGTTGTATTTATCAATGTCGATTTCGTGTATCATTCTAAATGTTCCGGTCTGTAGTTTGGCCGTTCCTTTTTCTATTGTTACAAGTTGGGAGTTAGATTAGTCGAGAATTTGTACCTCAGGCACATTGGCAGAAGAAGCCTGTAAGAAGGAAAACGTTAGTCAGTTTCTTATTCTACTTTTGTGTATAACTTGTCCCTTTTCCGTTAGTACTGTGCTATTCCTATTTTCCCTAACTATTTCTTTGCTGTATGGTTTACTTAATTTCGTACCTAATCTTTTATTTTTCTTAACAAAAATAACCTGTCCCGGTAGGTATTCCTTGATTTCCTGCTTATCTCTGTTGTGGTATTCGATATCCTTTCTTTGTTTTTCTGCCAGCTTTTGCAGGTTATTTTGTCTTGTACGTTCTATATCCTCTGGTGTGAAGGTCACGTTCCTACAAAAAAATAGGTCCACTGGCCTCTTCCCCGTAACGGAGTGGATGGTGTGGTTGTATTCGGAAACCGCTCGCTCCAGCAGTTCATCGAAATTCCTATGCCCGCCGTTCTCTTTAATGCAGCGCATAATCTCGGTTAACGTAGAGTGGAATCTCTCCACATGTCCGTTTGCTTGACTCTTATATGGTGGGGTAGTATAGACCTCGATCCCCAACTCATCCCTCATCATAAACATGATGGAATTTGAGTTGAGTGATGGCTCGTTGTCGATTACCACTGTCCTTGGGACGCCAAATAAAAACAAAATCTCTCGTAACGGTCTCCTAACGTCTTCTATTGCCCTACTATTTAGCATTTTCGTTACCGCGTATTTTGTAAATTTGTCTAGGGCGGTCATGACTCTTTTTCCCTCAGTCAGAAATATATCTATGTGTATTGCATGTCCCGGGAAGGTTAGCAGTGGGGTGGCTGCCAATTTTGGCTGATTGGGGTGCCGATCGTATTTGTTTTCCTTGCACACTGCACAATTTCCCACGATTCGTTTAATTTTGATCACCATACCGGGAAAATAGCTGCCCTCCAAAATCTGTATTTTATTCTCCTTAGCATTTCTATGGGCTCTGAGATGTTCTTTCAGGATAATTTCCTCCTGATCTTGTTCGCTGGTAATGTCCTCGACCAATTTATGCGTGTACCTGCACCTGATATTCCTAAAATGTTGTGGGAAAATGTTTTGGATTATTCCCACTGTCCTTTCGTTTGCATGGATACCGTTTATTACGAATGGATTTAGATATCTTTTAAACAATGCCACAATATTTTGTTCGTTGAATCGTGGTTCTTCTATTATATGCCGGTGAATGGTCGGAAAGACTATTCTAAATTGGTATGATGCTGTTTCTGCTTCCCTAAGAAAAATCTGATTCTTGAAAACATTTATTGGTACTTCCGCGCACGGTATCAAATTATGACCTGCACTCTCATCACCATGAGTGGTGGGTGTGAGTGAATTAACTTGGTTCGGTATCCTTGACAGTGCCTCCGCTACAACGTTAAGATATGTATGTTATGGGTTTTTTATTTTGTGATAGTACGGCGCATATTGCGAAGTCGGATGCGTCTGTGGTCAGTTCGAAGTCATTTTCGAAATTCGGATGGGACAGAACGATGTCTCGTGAAGTAAGGGTGTTTTTTATTTTATCGAATGCATTTAATGCTTCCTGATCTAGGGTAATGGATTGCTTTCTTGATGCGTTTTTGGAAATATTTCCGAATTCGCCTCGCAAAATGGCCGTAAGTGGCATAGCTATCTTGGCAAAGTCCTGAATAAATCTTCTGTAATAGCTTGCCATGCCAAGGAACGAACGAAGTTCCTTAAGATTTTCAGGAGGAGGCATATTGACTATGGCTTCTACCTTTTTTGGGTTTGTTTTTATTCCTCCCGGAGTAACAACGTACCCCAGGAATTCGAATTCCTTTTTAGCAAGCTCACACTTATCTAACTGTATTTTCATGTTTGCTTTCTCTAGGGTTTTGAAAACTAATTCAATATTTTTTAAGTGCTCCTCTTCGTTTTTCCCAAATATTATCACGTCGTCGATGTAGACGTAACATCTTACACCGATATGTTGCCGGAGGATGTCATCCAGTGCTCGTTGAAATGTGGACGGAGCATTCTTAAGCCCAAATGGCAATCGGAGAAATTCGTACTTTCCGTTGTTTACGGAAAATGCCGTTTTCTCGATATCGGACTCACCGAGTGGTATGTGGTGGAATCCGCTTTTAAGTTCAATAACGGTAAATAGTGAATTGTTTCCGAGGTTTGCAAGAACTTCGTTTATTTCTGGTATGGGGTACTTATCGGGGATTGTAATTGAATTGAGCTTGCGATAATCGATCACCATCCGGTATTTCTTTTTACCGGAGGCATCCAACTTTTTGTCGACTATCCAGACTGGTGAGTTATAGGGGGATTTCGATCTCCTAATTATCCCGTTATCTTGAAGTTCCTCTATTTGTCGTTCGCTTTCTTCTTTAAGCGCAATTGGATAAGGATAAGGCTTGGAATATATGGGTGTGCCGCTGGTAGTGCGGATTTCGCCCTTCACTAAGGTAGTACTCGTATATGTTAGTTTTTCATCGGGATCCGAGAATAGATTGGGGCATTTCCCAATTATGTTATTAATTTTTGATTGCATTTCGGCAGAAAGATGTGGCATTTTTACTCCTACATTATTCACTTCTTGTGACACTCTTTATTTTAGAGGGATAACTATATTCTCGAAAATTGTCATCATCTTTTTATCGGTGTGGATTGTTGCTTGTAGTTGTTTGAGCGTATCGTTACCTATTATTCCATGAAAGGAGTTTAATGTTGGTAAAATGAAAAATTTAATTTTGCCTACGCCGTGTCCGAAGATATCCACGTATGTGTGGTGAGTGATCTCTATGTCTCCTGCGACAGAGTTAACTTTAAAGGTATGCTAATTAGGAATTGTTTTTCTTATCCTAGAGAATTGTATGTAATTTTTATTTGAGCCGGTATCTATTAAAAAGTCTAGTCCATCTCCACTCTTAGCAATGAACTCGTAATAGGGGAGTGAAGATGGCGTTAATCTAAAAAATGAATAGTATCTAGTTCGGTGCAATCCTGCTCGTACGTGGCCGGATTGTTGTTTGTGATTAAATCAGGGTTGCTTTTTGGTACATGTTTCAGTTGATTTTCGCTTCCGTAATTATTTGGGACGGGATTATCCTCGTAGATTTGGTGAGGATCTGCTTGATCATAGTATTCATCCGGTTTAGTGTAGCCCGTATCGGCGTAAAAAGTTCATTGCATTTTATTCGGTGCGTGATGATGTTGGTAGAAAGGGGACGCTTCTGCGCGAAATTGTTTTGGTTATTCTGCGGCTGGTTTTGATAATTGACCTGTCTGGAACGTATGGACTGGTCTTCGTCCATTGGTACTGGTGGTTTTGGTGGTAGATTGCTTCTGTTATTATTGGGGTAATTATTTTGATTATTGTATCCTGTTGGGTTCGAACGGAAATTTGGGCTATACTGGGGATAATTTGTTTGGCCGTTATATCCCGTGCGGAATCCTTGATCATATCCGGGGTAATCGTAGTTGCTAGGACGATTTGTCCGCACAATGAATGGATTGTTTGATTGTCGATTAAACTGTTGCGACCTCGGTGTAAAACTAGGTTTTGGTGCTGAGGAATAAGTCAGCTCGGGATAGAATGGTCTGTTATTGTTATAATTTGTGATATTTCGTGGTGGTCGTGGCAGTCCGTTGTTAATTGATCTATTCACAGTGTTCGAGTGGTTCATTCGGAAGGACATATTATCAAGTTTTTGACACAGGTGCAGTGCCTGTGGCAGGGTGGTTGGTTCACGAATACTGAGGAGACGGGGTAGGTATCCGTTAAGCCCGCGGATAAACGTATCCAGAGCTTTCTCCCTGTAGGAGTTTGTCATGGCTCTGATGGACTCTTCGCCCAAGTCGAGGCAGGAAATTTTGTCGAGGATTAGTGAAAGGTGTTGATAGACCCTCTGATAGAATGTAGAAATATCATCGTGGCGTTGGGCTAATGTTGTCATTTGGTACTCTAAAGTACCGATATCCCTCTTGTCGGAATAGTGCATCATGAGGCACTTTCTAATGTGTGTCCAATCTAGTGGAGTGCTATATGATTCGAGAGCCGTGTCGGCATCGCCGACAATTTTGTGTCTAATTGTGTGTAATATGGCGAAATATTTAGGTGTGTTTTGCAAGAACTCGTATGCTTTTAGTATCCTATCAACACTCTTTATCCAGGAGCTAAACTCTCCTGGTCGTCCTGAGAATTCTCTCAGGCATTTTACCATATCTGGTACCCTGTCTAAATCATTTATGTTTTGTGCATTTAGTGTCACGCTATGATCTGGTGGCAGATCGTTAAGGGAAGCCCTATTCATTTCACCCAACATCTCCCTAACTGCTGGTTCTATTCTCGTCGGATTAGCGACGGGAGGATCTCCCTGATGGGAACCTCTATATTCCAACCTAAGTTGGTTGAGTTGATCAACGAGTTCTTCCGCGGATCCTGGCATTTGCCTAATTTTTTTTTTTATTTTGTTGCTAATTTCCTGTTAGTCCTTCTTTTCACAAGGCCCAACTCAATTTACTTTTCTCAGTGATTTCTGCATAACTTTTTTTCTTAAATTTTATTGATTTGTTTGCTAATTTCTTGTTAATTTTTTGTTTGGTTCACAAAACGCAACTCAATTTACTTTTCACAATGATTTCTTATAAAAAATTTTTTTATTATTTTTATTTTTTTTATTTTCTGGATTCGTTTGCTAATTTCTTGTTAAGTTTTTCTTTTGTTTCACAAAGCGCAACTCAATTTACTTTTCACAATGATTTCTGTATAAATATTTTCTTAAATTGTATAGATTTGTTTGCTAATTTCTTGTTAATTTTTCCTTTGGTTCACAAAACGCAATTAAATTTACTTCTCACAATAATTTACTTTTCTTTTTTTTTTATTACAATTGTTATTATTTTTTTGTTTCCAATTATTTAATTATTACTAATCTTACGCTAGTATCATGTCCAAGGCTGGATGTGGGGTTCTTGCCGCTTCGGTGTTCGTCCCTTTCCCTCCTGATACTTGGGTACCTCGATCGTACTGCTTATTCCACTTCCCGATGCCGCTGTAGACGCGTGGCCTTACTTGTTATTTTTCAGGCACTTTTACCGTTTTGTTACATACGTCACTCGCGTGGCCTTACTTTTTTGTTTTCAGGCACTACTACTTTACGGCACTCGCGCTGGTCGCTGCTCGGGCGCCAGTTAAATTACGGAACGTTAATTCGAAAAAAAATGATTTTATTGGGAGCTAAGGCTCCTTTATTTGTTAATGTCCGAATTAGAACTAACTTTACAAAATATTATATTCTTACATCTAGCTTATTTTGTCGCCGCTCTACCAACTGCGCTGCTGTTGCCTCCTTGTGAACTTGCTGACAGTGCATTTCCCACCGTTTGCTGCATTCCCGCTTATTTTCGTGGTGTTATATTCCGTTATGGAATTTATTTGCCTGGCTTGTGCAACAGGTGTCTTCTTGCGTAATTATAGGAATGTATGTAAATATATTTATTATTTGGCGTGTGTCGTGCTAACATATATATATTCGGCCGGCTGCGCAGCGCAATTTAAAAATAAATACACTCTTTCAAATATATGCTCCCAGTAGCAGAAGCTTCATTTAAAGCTAGAATGGTTTTTCTTTCCCACGACCCATGGGTAGTAGATGGTACCGGAGCTACTCCAAAGCAAGCTTTACGGAAAGATTTCATGACAATGTATAATAAAAACCTGCAAGGAATGTTATGATTACTTATCAAAAAATTGTAATGGGTTATCATTTTCATATATTGATACAACATCAATCGATTCAGGAAGCATTGAATGTATACCGCAGCTATTTTATTAACCAAGGACGATTTGTTAGCTGGGAAAACTTTTAAATCGAATTTAGAAAGTAACTATATATTCAAAAAAAAGTCGACCACTTGATCGCTCTGAAGAAAAATAAAATATAGATATTAGGCATGTTACTGTTCGAATAAAAATTATTCGAATTACTATTAGAATAGTAACTTAAGAAAATTGAAGTTAAGAAAATTCTTCATTTCACAGTCGGCCTACTTTTTTCTGGAATTTCTATTGTAGTATCCAACTAAGCAAAAAAAAAGTAAGCAGGTAATACTATTTCTTATATGTTGCTGTAAGCAATTTAAACCAGCGCTTTGGCTGCCATAATAAACAGTATATGTGTATACCCAAAATGAATTTCTATCCTAGCATAATTTGCTTAGAACCCTAGCACAAAACTTGCCATGTAAATATACCTGCAATAAACATACCATTGTTTTAATAAATATTTATTTATATTAATTTTTAGGTACAGATCTATCTAGAGATTCATTTACAAACAAAAGTGGTATTGAATTATTCGCAGAACACTATTCGAATAGTAAAAAAAAAACGATTCAAACCCCATTTGCAGAGTAAAGAACTATTCCAATAAATGACAACTATACGAATAGTAAGTATTCGAATGAACAAATGTAACTACTGCTTACCCTCGCGAAGGGTAGGTACCCTGCCGTGGTGCGATGGCTTAGTCGCTAAACACAGGTAAACTCCCAATCCAGGATGTTATGCCGTGCCTATTGGTCGTTTGCAGCCGGGAGGTTAATCGTGAACACAAACAAAACTAAACAAGATTCGTCCTATTCCTCAAGGGGCGGACCGTTCCGAAGGCACACTCGCCCGAAAAGGGGCGGCGGGGAAGAGGGCAACCTCGAACCCAAAACAAAACACAAGCGCCTTGGTGGGGGTCATCACCAGCACGGATGCGAACGCAGTGCCAAAGCAGTGACAGTGGTCTCACGAACTGGCCATTATGAGCCTAAGGAGAAGGCTACCGCCTTTAATTTCAATTTCACAACCGGGGGCTGCGATGGCAACTCCGGGTCGGCTCCCTCTGGACACGGGCAGGGCAAGTTCCACACAATGTACGGGCAAGATCGACCTGGGGTCAGCACCAGTACGGCTGCGCGCAGTAGCACTGGCAACGGCGAACAGCTCGGCACCTGCCGATGTTGCACGCCCTTCTGGAGCCGGCACGGCAATCGTCCCCCCAACAGCTTCGGGAGGGGTCTCACGACCCCGCCACATGGAGCCAAAGGGGAAGGCAGCCGCAAACACGCCCTCAACCAGGGGAACGACCGCGATGGCAACTACCAGTCGTCTCCCCCTAGAAACCTCCCATAATCGCTCTGCGCATCGGGAGAAAAGGAAGGCTGCTAAGGCCTTAAAAAAATACGGGGGGGTAGCGAGGTCGGACGAGGACCTGAAACCTCCTCCCAAGAGGTATCAGGATAACCCTGGAGTAAGCAAGCCAAACTTTTGCCGAAGTGGCCAAGGACCGCATATTTGTTTGTATTTTGAACCGCGGAAATGATCGTGATGCCATCCCGAGGGACCAGTGGCCGTACGTTCGGAACGACATCGGCAACGCCGTTCTAGACGTGGTGATGGAGGATCCGGGTAGTCCGCCTCGAGGTGGCGATGCGGGATGGTACCAGGATCTGATCAAGATCCTCGCTTACGAAGATGCAAGATCTATCGCGCTGTACAAGGCAGCAGCTGCAAAGTTGGGCCCAGCTTACCGCTGGGCGAAAATAGAGGACGTCGATTAGAAGGACATTCCAGCTCGGCCGAGGGCATGGGCCCCAGCGACCTCAGCGGAAACTGAGAGAATTCTCAGGATGATGCAGGTGATGAACCCGGCTCTCCCGACGCAGGACTGGAGCGTGATTCAGATCGGGGACGCTGCTGGACCTAGAAGGGAAGTGGCTCTGGCCCTGAATATCGAGGCTCTAGAGCCTTTAAAGCAAAGGAATGGGGGTGTACATTACGGCATCGGCGAGGTTGTAATACGCGCATACCGTCGCGACGCGCAGCGGACATCCTTTACAGGCGCTACGGTAGCCACAGACATTGTAAAGGTCTACAAGTAAGATATGTATCAGCTGTTCGTCCACAGCTGTGTCCACCATGTAAAGAGCTTGTCATTCAGAGGCCATTAAACGCAGAGTCGTACTCATTTGCGGCAGACAAAAAGTAGGCGATGCTATAGAAACATATACAATAAATAAATGAATAAGAGAAATTAGTTGCAGCAAATTATTGTTTAAAGCGCATAATTTCAAGTAGAACTTTTTTTGCAATGGTAATTGTTGTTGGAGCAGTGCTCGAATTTTTAAGTTTGTTTGTTAATTGACAGCGATGGTATGGGATGACATGTTTCGAAGTGCCCAAGTTCTCATCAGACCCCTTCTCGGACACTGGGATACGAACCCAAGTGTCTGCACTAAAGCCGCTGTTAGAGTACTCTAACAACTAAGCTATGATGCCCTGTAGCGTCACGATGCATTTTTCCTCTAATGTGCCATTTGCTTATTCCTTTTATACATTCTTTGGTACATATATTTTATATTTCAACTCAAGGAAAGTGGAATATTTTTAGGCGCGTTCATAGAACAGTTTTAGATACAGAAGGGCTTTTATGCATATCAACACTTCCGTGTTATTTGGTATGCACCCGCACTGTACCTGTATCAATTATTGTTATGGTGATTGTTGTTGGAGCAGGGCTCGAATTTTTATGTTTGTTTGTTAATTGATATTAGAGGAAATATTACAACCATATGCACAGCGATGGTATGGGATGACATGTTTCGAAGTGCCCAACTTCTCATCAGACCCCTTCTCGGACACTGGGATACGAACCCAAGTGTCTGCACCAAAGCCGCTGTTAGAGTACTCTAACAACTAAGCTATGATGCCCTGTTTTACTTATTTAAGTACCAGTTTTTGATATCTTTGAAATCTTTATAAAAATTTCTGTGCTACCTATAAAAAACCACCATGTAGTTGATGTTGTCATGGCTATTGGCTTGTTCTTCGTTGTTTACAATAAAATTGCACGTGCTAATTTGATAATTATCTTCAAATATTTCAACTTAAGAGGCATTATTCTTATTTATATCGTATCTTAATAAAGTTCCCTACCATTTAAAGTGTGTCTCCTAAAATGCGCATGCTCATTTCTTGTTTTTCTTTTGTGTGTGCTTGGTGTGTATCAAGCGTACATTTATAGGGTGCGCTTATGGGAACTTCCACGTTATAAAAGTTATATCTTAATTGATATTAGAGAAAAATTAAAACGATTTGCACGAGATGGTTAGGGTTTCATGTTAGGAAGTCACCCGCTTCTCATCAGACCCCTTTTAGGCACTTTGCTAACAATTGCTTTCCCACACCACCCAGGAGGCTGCAATGTAGGCCCGTTATCTAAATTTTATTGGGTGTGCGGCTCCCCTGTAGAGAGAGAAGAAAGAGAAAGGGATGCCGACATAACTTACTTGTAGAGTTGTACAATGGCCACGGACATCGAAGCAGCGGAAGTGGAAGAGGAATCTCCACCGCAAGATAGAGTAAAGAGATGGTGGCCAACTGCTTATTGGAACGGACGCAAATGCTCATCACGTCCGATGGGGAAGTTCCGATATAAATGCTCGGGGTGAGTCACTTTTTGATATTCTTTTAACGACTAACCTCGTAGTTTGCAACGTAGGTAATGAACCAACTTTTATTACTGAAAATCAAAGGGGAGTCATTGACGTTACTACTTGTAGCGAAAGCGCTTACGGGTTAGTTAGGAACTGGCGAGTTCTTGATGATCACTCATTTTCAGACCATCCTATAATGAAGCTGTTTTAGACTTTGCCGTTGAACAACCCATTAGGAGACGCAACCCATGTAACGCAAACTGGGAATTGCATTATGAGTTGTTAGATAGAGGTCTGCCGGCACTACTTTCGCAATGCCCTCATCGGTAGAGGAACTGGAGGTCATTGTTACGACATTCACATCGGTACTCTCAAATGCCTTAGAAAAGGCCAGTCCAGTGCTAAAACAGCACGGCAACCGTACACCTCAATGGTGGTCCCAGTATTTGGACTCACTTCGGAAATCCTGCTTCGATAGCTAGGCTCAGTGGCTGGAATATAAAGACAAACTGAGGGCCTATAAGAAGGCCTTAAGACAAGCGAAGAGAACTTCGTGGATAAATTTCTGCACTGGAGTCGAAATTGTCGACGACACAGCAAGACTAAGGTGCGTGCTATCAAAGTCGCAAACGGCCTTGAGTTATTTGCGGCGGGGGAAACCCTAGAACTGCTCATGGATACTCATGTTCCGGGAAATATGCATTGTGCACTAACTGCACCTTCAACTAACCCGGCTGTGAATATACCCTTCATGATGGAGGCAGTTAAATGGGCAGTTAAGAGTTTCAAGCCTTTTAAGTCTGCCGGACCGGACGGGCTTATTCCTGCAGAACTAATTAATACTTTTGAGACATCAACTAATTTGCTGTACCACATCTATACGGCCTGTTTGTCTCTGTGTTGTGGAGAGGCGCAACGGTAATCTTTATTCCGAAGGCAGACATAGCTTCTCACTAACGGCCGAAGGATTACAGACCGATCAGTCTCTCGCCCTTCGCACTCAAAACCCTACAGAGTATAATCAATAAGTTCCTCACTACCACAATTGACAGCAATCTTATATCTAGCTATCAATACGGATACCTTAAAGGTAGATCTACGGAGACGGCGCTTCAAACTCTAGTCTCTACCATAGACGCGACCTTGGATGAGAAGGAATTCTATCTGGTTGCCTTCCTCGATATCGAAGGAGACGCGGTTTTATTAAACCCATACTGCTATATGGGGTCGTCGTGTGGTGGCCTGTCTTGGGCAAGGCTTCAAACCGGAATATGTTAGAGAAAGTTCTCATTCTATTAGATTAAGCGAACGATTTCATGATTGTTTTGATTTTTGCCATGCTTTAACGGCAGAGGCGCCACTGTGCGACGCTTAATCTAATACATGTTTCTAATAGAGAAGTTTCCAGGGATCAAGAATATACAACTGTTTTTTCACAGAAAATTATAGTTTACCAGGTAGAGCTGCTCAAAGTTGACCAATTTTCAACATTGGGAAAAATGTGAAATTTTTTTTCTTTTTCGTTGTATTTAAAATGGTTTTGTGAGTAAATAAGGCGGCCGGTTGTCGTTTTCTTGTATAGTAATTACAGATAATTTAATTTAGGATTGAAACAAAAAAAAAATTGTTTTTTTTTTTTGTTAAAAGTTGGCGGATATACCTGTTTTTCGAAATGCCTATTTTTAGGCCCTTTTTAAAACTTTGATGGAAAAAAAAAATGTTAAAATATGTGCTCCGTCAAATTAACAGTAGTTATTTGTGAAATATTCAGTTACCTAAATTCATAAAGTTTACCTGCGTCCAGCTGCAACTTCACTTTTTACATCAAATAAAGTTAAACAACCTTGGGCATAAATACGCGCCTGAGCAGGTATACGAGTATATAATTCAGTACGGCCGTGAGGTCGTTTTTGTTATTGGAACTTGTTAACAACATACAGTTCTTTAGCTACGAATTGTATACCTGAAATTCATTTTAATAATTTGAGTAGGTATATAAAGCTATCCATCACCCATCCATTGATAACTAAGGGGGGCTGTGATGGATCATCAGGACAAAGCGCATATAAACAAAGAATAAATGTAGACGATGAAACAATTACAGATAGTAATATGTTTATGGCTTCTATTGTTCCATTACGACTAAAAGATGAAGCTTCAGAATATTGGAAAAATCCACGTCCGTCATCAACTATATTGTGCCGCCCGATATTATTTAAATACGAGAAGGAGTATTCGGAACTCATTAAAGCTACAGTGAGTGATATAAAAAATCAAATTGCCAAATTAGAACAAACAATAATTGAAATTGAAGAAGGGGAATGTCAATAGAATAAAGCATGATTTTCTTCTAACAATGGTCGATAGAAAAGTTTTGAACTTAATAGCCAATACGACATCTACAATGAAATGTCCAATTTGTAAGAAGAGCAAAAAGGACTTTGAAAATCTTGATGATTCAATAACTGTCGAACTAAATTATGAGTAGGGAATATCTCCTTTGCATGCTAGGATAAGATGTATGGAATTTGTTTTGAAGCTGGCTTATACACTACCACAACAAGGAGTAGTTTTCGACGATAATAAAACATGTAAGAAGAAACAAAACAGGAAACAAAATAGTTCAGGATGCATTCTATAAAGAGATTGGCCTTAGAGGTAACTGTCCAAAGTATGGATACGGAAATACAAATGATGGTAACTCCTCAAGCAGATTTTTTGAAAACGATGAAGTGACTGCTCGCATAACTTTTTAAACTGCCATGAACCAGTTAATGGACCCAAATTTGGAGAATGTGCATCTAAAACTACAGAGTTGCTGCATCAAAAGTATCCTGAGAAGAAACTTACACCAACGGTACATACAATTTTAGCACATGGAAAAGATTTAATAGAGTACCAATGCTTACCATTAGGAGAATTGTCTGAAGAAGCTCAAGAATCTAAGAACAAGGACTACAAAAGGTATAGATGTATGAACACCTGCAAAGTATCACGAGTTAGACGAAGGGAAGACCTTTTCAACATGTTAGCTATCTCTTCTGATCAAGTCATATCATTTATGAGGTATGTAAGAACACAAAAAGATCTTACAGATGCGTATAGCTCAGAAATGGTTGCTTTGTTAGATACATGTTCCAGTGACGATGACTATGTTAAGATAAAATAAGTTTCTAACATCTTATCACAACAATGAAAAAGAAATTTACTAATCAATTTTTATTGAAAAATAAGATATCTATGTACAAGTTAATTTTTTATCTCAAATAAATAAATTAATTAATTTAGTAATTTATAAATACATACTTTTCGTTATTGCATTTCTCTAAAGTTTATCAAATTTATTTTAATACGTTTATCGAGTTTGGTACAAATTGGTAAAGCGGTTACTAAGATAAACTTTTTAGCATAAATGGGCAGTGCCACTCCCCTTTTCCAAAATTCGTTGGCTGTTTAATCTTTAGCTCAAATAAAATTTCATTGAACCACCTTCAATACCTTTTAGTTATTAATAAAATACATATTTGGCTTGTAAATTTAAAAAAAACATGTAAAATTTTACGATGAATTTTGAAGCACCTTGTTATTGTGACACCAAAAACGAACATTTGAGTTTTATAAGAGTATTGGCATTTAAAAGAAACAATACGTCTATCGATTTTGGTAGTTATTGATTACGTGACTACTTACATACAACTTTTTGTCATAAGTGGGCAGTGCCACGCTATCTTATCAAAATCATTAGTTTATCTTATTTAATGCTTAAATATGTCATTATAAGACAAATAAAATTTTTTTTTTTATTTTTTACTAAAAACATTTTGTTTTTGCATTTTTCTAAAAAGTTTCGAATTTGACGAATTTTTTAGAAGCACCTTGTATCTGTGGCACTCTGAGCTTTCACACAATAAAACTTCAAATAATTAGCTTTCATGTGCATTTTAAATTTTTAAAATATCCTTATTTTTTTTTTTTTGGTAAAAACATTTTGTTTTCGCATTTTTCTAAAAAGTTTCGACTTTGACGAATTTTTTAGAAGCACCCTGTATCTGTGACACTCTGAGCTTTCACACAATAAAACTTCAAATAATTAGCTTTCATTTGCATTTTAAATTTTTAAAATATCCTTATTGGTTCAAAAGTTATGATTTTCGCAAAGAAAAAACTCAAAAGGCGGCACTATGCGTCGCTACTGAAATGGCGGCGCAGCAGCGAAGAGTTAGCAGTGCTCAAATGAAACTAAGAAAAGTGAAAACAAAACGATCACTTGCCAAGCAATTGTGTAGGTAAATAACATTTCTTTTCGGAATAACCAAAGTAACCTTTTTCTAAAGAAAGAGTTTTAAACAAATGCATGAAAGAATATTGAATTTTGCTTTTTTTCAGGGTTCACAAATTTTGATTGGGAAATGCAGTTTTCAAAAACGAAAATGGCGAGCAAAGACACATACAATAACAAGGTGGTTAAAAATAGCAGTTCTTAAAAAATTTAGTTGCTTAGAACTTGTTTAAATTTTTCAATATAGTGAAGTAATATTTATTTTGATAACACATTCTTTATGGTGCAGTGAAATAACGCTAGGGGAAATAAGGCCACCGCCATGTTAAACCTGTGTAGTTGCTAATATGGAAATAAGACAGAACTTCGAGTGGTTGAACTGTCTGTGCCAACTAGTATACACCTAGTAGGTTTGACTGCAGGGCACAGACAAAAAGACACACATTGATTTTTATTTATTTATAAAATGAAACTTTTGAAGGGCTTGGTGAGTAGTTCATTCTAGCTTGGGGTCTCTCTCTATGGCGCGATATACATCATCATAAACCTCCTAAGAGATTTTTGCGCCAAGCTTCTCTTCCAATTTGTGGTGTGCCGATTTGAATTTTCCCTACAAATTGGTGGGACCTACAGTTTTTTGCCGACTCCGAACGGCATCTACAAAGGAGACGAATTTTTGCTGAGAAGCCTGTCATGGCAGAAATACACTCGGAGAGTTTGCCAAACCACTGCCGAGGGGCGACCCCGTTTTGAAAAACTTTTTTCAAATCACTTTTGATGTTACCTGTACCAGGGCTCGAACCATGGACCTTCGGTGTGGTAGGCCGGCAACACTACCTTCACACCACGGCGGCCGCCGTTTAATATCTCTACTAGATACCTCTGACTCTATTTTCTTAATTTAAAGGTTTATACACCCGTCGTTGTATAAATAAATTGATGGAATGAGATTTGGGCTTTGAAATATTTTCTGTTTGACCTCTCAGTGCTGCTCGTGCCTCCACGTGGTCATACACTCTGTTCGAAATTAAAAACATTCCCTTTCATAACAATGAATAAAACTTGCAAAACAGAGGATATGTACATATTTTACACCGCGTATGCTGCAATAAATCAGAATATATCCAAGATTATGCTTTTCCACCAAAACTCCTAGTTGTGTTGGAAAAATATTTTTAAAAACTAGCTCTGTAGTAATTTCCCCCGCTAGATAACGGTTCGTGCTGAAGTAAAACATATTTTTGCTTCTCCTGTAAAATTTGAGTGTTAACACTTTCGCGGGTTTGCATTTATGCGTTACGCGATTTCGTAGTTTTACCGACGATATATACATAAAATTGAACGCCAAAAGAGATAGGAACATTGTTGTAGACTTTTTTAAAATCAAACATCTTAAAAAAGTTTAAACAGAATACAGTTTTTAGCCAGTCAAACTATACGCTCATGAAGTGTCCATCCAAAAAAAAAAAATTCTTCATACTTTATATGTATGTAGGAAAATGAAAGAGAAACAATTTAAAATATATATATTTTATTAATGTATTTTTGTGTTTCTGATTTAAAATATGTAAGTCGCTTCAGTGATGTACACATCTTCAGACAGTTAAATCTTGACAGTGTTATAGTATGAAACCCACTATATGTACATACATATATCTTACCTATATACATGTGAATAGTCCTGGCATGCACTTGTATTTCCTTTCAATTGATCACTCACATTTTTCTTTGCAATTTCAAAAATATTCACTTTATTTCCTTCCTTAAAGCTTGAAACTTTTCCTTTTAAAGACTCCCGCCAATCATGTATGCGACCAGAAACGCCTTGGTATTCATGTAATTTCTCCATGCCAATTGCTTGCTGTTTAATAAGTTTGCAGGTAGCACAAGCAATCGAAAATCTAAGTTACATATGTTCAATTACAATAGTCTTTTGCACTGTTCTGAATATATTTTATATGTCCACAAACATAACACATAGTAGTTTAATATCAGGCCACTTTTTTACTTGTATATGCATTTAAACTAGAACTTAGCAAATATATGTCAGACATTTTGCAAATCATGGAAATTTCTCCTGGACATTTAATTTTTAATAAACGAATCACACTTTGACGATTACTGTCTTGTGCTTTCCAACAAATGTTTAAATGCGTATGTATACAATTATGTGCAGTGATACATATATTCTAGTGTTGTATAAAAAAGGCTATGGGATGCACTTTTTGGATTCTATGAAGCCGTACATATTCTGTTACAGCCACATGAAGGAAATGTGTATTTTAATATCGATATTCAATATAATTTTATTTAGGTAAAAAGTTCGATGGACTTAAAAATTTTCAGATGCTAAACTTTCAAATAAATTCCAATTTGAAACAAATTTGCAAAGCCTTACACTAAAACGACGAACGTACTAGTCAGTGACAAGTAGGGATGCCAATTCTGATTGTAACCACCCCTATTTTGAAGCAAGCAAACATTGTTCTGCCATATCAATAATTTCTACAGTAGTGATGGCCGAAATGTTGGCTACTGCAACCGTCTTGAAGTCAGCAAGAGCTAGGACAGAGGTTGATTTGTTTTGCGGTACTAAGGGGAATGCGAAAAAAATTTTATCAGCGTATATTCCCTCTCTCATCATATAAGTTGCAAGAAGCATGCCGAAACACTGAAATTCAAAACCTAAAACCATCAACTCTCAGCCACGAACACCAATTCATAAATAACCATTCAGATGCTTAAAAAGGTTAGAAACCTTAAAATAAAGCTTGGATTGCGTAGCGTAGTTAGCACCTCAATATTTTAATTTTTTTCACTTCAAGATGTGGATGCCACATAGAGGCAACAAAAAGTTTGAGATATTAATTCAGCCGTCGCTTTGCAGTTCTGCAGCGAAATTCTGGAAGTCGCTAAAGCTTAATCTCGATCTCTTAAAATCCCTAAATACATTTTGGCGACTTCTCCAATTCCAGTGAATGACAATCTCCTAAAACTTTAATTGTTTCGTTCATCTTGTTAAATTTTTTTCAGCACATTTTAGCGACGAACATAAATGAACCATATAAAGTAGCAGCTGTTTTTGGCAAATCCAAAATGTTGGAAACATCTCTAGACTTATTTACTTCTTGTGACGACATAGCTGAGATCAGCAGATTTGAGGAGAGAGTCAAAATTATCTGGATCATCAGAATAGGATACTAGGATACGGATGACTCCAAAACCCCAAAATGAATTGGAGCGAGAATATTTGACTTCCGCTCCGAAACCTCAATGTTTTATTATTATACCTTTCATGAGCATGAAATGGTATTATAACTTTGTTTCGACGAAGAAGATATAGAACCATCAATAAGTAAACCGAAATAATCAGGGCGATGAGCTGAGTCGATATGGCCATGTCCGTCTGCCCGCCTGTCTGTTTGTCTGTTTGAACGCAAACTAGTCCCTATGTTTTAGAGATATCAGGCTGATTTTGTAATATATTAGTCATTTGTCGGAACTAACAAGATCGGAAAAGTACAACGCATAGCGAGAAACACAACATTTGGCATCTGCAGTACTTATTACATATGTCAAGTGTGTAGTAAAAATCATCAAGATTCGACGAATATATCGTCCCCATACAACCCCCCCATACAACACATGTTCTCGATAAACAGGGTTACGGATATGTACCTTTAAATGAACTTGAGTAAGACCGTAAAATTTTGTAGAGTTTGTACTTGCTGTAAGTACGGATCGGACACTTAAAACCGTGATGCGTATTCATGAAAGGTATAAAGCCTTCGGCACCTTTTGCGGGGGCTCTATCATAAAATCCTTTGCTAATTAATTGAAATCCGATTAGTATTAACTGTTAATTAAGCTGAAAAAATGTCTCTTAAACTGTTAGTTCTGTTTTTCGCTATTCTAAATACCTAAATGTATATTTTTTTTAGTTTCGAAGTATTAACAGATTTTTTGGTCCAATCCCATAATTCTTTGACTAAAGCTAGTAAAAATTTCCAAAATTTAAATTTACTGAGACCGATAGAGTAACGCTAAATAGTATGGGATTGACTTCAAGTAACCTCTGCCTATTTCTGACTACTTTTGGCAATTTCTGTTTCGTATATATATATATATATAGAATCACACCTAAATAGACAGCTGACAGTGATTTCACAGCGCCCCAAGCATATCGCAACAAACTTATAGCTAAATGACTTGCGTTCCAGAATCCCAAAGAAGCGAATCGTCCAATATTCTGAGAGTTCATTTGTTTTGGAATTTTGGTTTATTTTAGCATTTAGGCTGTGGCGATATCTGCAATTTCGCTGCTGGACACAAAATATGCAAAGTCAGATTTGCAATGTTACACTTCGCTCAAAACAGATTTTTAGAATGCGGAGATGTGATGACTTTCTATAAAATATTAGATACATAGAAATATTCTGCATTGAGAGTTTTCACAGCAAATATAGTTTGAATGTCTGGAAGTAAATACCCTTGCAAATAACTTTTCTCGAAAATGAAACAAACGAAATCAAACTTAAGGAATATTATTTCAGATTTAAATGCTATGGTGCCAAAAATTAAATGAATAAAAAATGTATGCAAAACTAAAGAGTTTGTAGAAAAAGAATTGTAAGTAGGTATCTACATTGGTAAAGTATACGTATTAACATTACCTTTTACCCACTGCATGCAGGTAGTTCCAAAGAAAGGCTGAGTATATGGAGAATTGACTGTCGGAAGTAAGAGTTCTATATTTAATATGCACAAGTGAAGTAGATCGCGACGATCAGAAAACTGGGGCTTCTCATAAAGAAATTGAGGTTCTTATGTGTATGGCGGCCGCCGTGGTGTGAAGGTAGTGTTGCCGGCCTACCACACCGAAGGTCCATGGTTCGAGCCCTGGTACAGGTAACATCAAAAGTGATTTAAAAAAAGTTTTTCAAAAACGGGGTCGCCCCTCGGCAGTGGTTTGGCAAACTCTCCGAGTGTATTTCTGCCATGACAGGCTTCTCAGCAAAAATTCGTCTCCTTTGTAGATGCCGTTCGGAGTCGGCAAAAAACTGTAGGTCCCACCAATTTGTAGGGAAAATTCAAATCGGCACACCACAAATTGGAAGAGAAGCTTGGCGCAAAAATCTCTTAGGAGGTTTATGATGATATACCTGTTGTATATCGCGCCATAGAGATAGAGATGTGTATATAATTTTGTGAATGAGAAGGAGAATTCTGATCTACAATAAGTTGTCCAAAGAGGAGTTAAGAAAAATCTCACCGCTATCTGAAACACGGGCACGTCACTCGAGGCTAAATAAAGGGTGTTTTTTTAGGGGTATAGAACTTCGAATTGAAATAAAACACAAGAAAATCGTTTTAAGGTCCATTAATTTGGCTTTATTGGAAGGATAATTTTATGCCATTAATGTTTAAATATGATTTCGGGCATGTGGCCGCCGCGGCTGGCTCGAATAAAGCCAATTCTACAGGTCCAATTTTCAACCACTTTTTCGAGCATATGGGGCCGTATGTCGGCAATAACGCCACGAATGTTGGCTTCCAATTCCCCTAACGTTTCTGGTTTGTTGGTGTAGACGAGCGACTTCACATATCCCCAAAGAAAATAATCCAATGGTGTCAAATCACACGACCTTGGTGGCCAATTGACAGGTCCATTCCGCGAAATTATGCGCTCATCGAATGTTTCCTTCAATAAATCGATTGTGACGTGCGCTGTGTGGCATGTAGCGCCGTCTTGTTGGAACCACAACTCATCCACATTCATGCCATCCAATTCGGGAACAAAATAGTCGGTTATCATGGCTCTATACCGGTCTCCATTAACGGTAGCTGCCTCTCCAGCATTATTGCGGAAGAAGTATGGCCCAATGACTCCACCAGCCCATAGAGCACACCAAACAGTCAGTTTTTGTGGATGTAATGGCGTTTCAAGGGTCTCATGTGGATTCTCTTCACTCCAAATGCGGCAATTTTGCTTGTTGACGTAGCCATTCAACCAAAAATGAGCCTCATCACTGAACAAAATTTTGCGATGAAAATCAGCATCGAAATCAATCTCATTTTCGGCCCATACACCAAAATCACGACGCATTGCATGGTCTCGCGGCTTTAATTCTTGCACAAGCTGGATCTTGTAAGGTCGCAAGCCAAGATCTTTGCGCAAAATCTTCCATAAAGTTGATGGACAAAGCTCCAATTGCTGTGCACGGTGGCGAATCGATTCATTCGGGTCCTCTTCAACACTTTGCTCTACAGCGGCAATTGTTTCTTCGGTGCGCACTGTTCGACGTCTCTGCGGATGCGTATTATCACATAGAGTAAACGTAGTGCGAAAACGATCCATGGTTAACCGAATTAATTGCTCTGATGGACGATTATGTCGACCATAAAATGGACGGAGCTCACGGTAAACTTCGCGAACTGAACCATTATTTTCGAAATAAATTTGCACGATTTGCAAGCGTTGTTCTTTTGTCAACCTGTTCATGATGAAATGGCAAACCAAACTGAACATAAATGACATTAGAGTTGCCAGATTTGACAACAAAATGCCAGTTTTATCTCTATTCGAAAAACAAACCTGTAAAAAAAACACCCTGTACATATCTTGTGATGTTGTTAAAAGCATGCAGCTTCTTCAGTCTCCGACTATCACTCAGAGCGACCGGTTTAATCTCTCAAAATGCTCACGGCAAATGAGTGATTTTGCGTCTCAAACCACGTGCTACAAACCTTTTATTTTATTAACACATGTTCTATTAACTTTTTTCTTCCAAAAAAGAGGATATTACATTTATTCGAAAAGTATTTAAATACGCCCTCATTGGGCCGCCACCGGTGGAGCTAATCGGTTTGCATTGCTTGCCGACAGCACCACAATTAGAAAGAAAAAAATTAAAGACAAAAACAAAAAAACTCTGAACACTATTGCAGTGGACTATAGTTATCCAAAATAAAAAAGAAAAACAACAATCCCAAATTCCTAATACTAGAGGCAAGTGATAACACTAAGGGCGGGTTTTACAATCTATACTTAAGTTGAACTTAAGTTTTAGTTAAGAAAAATCTTAGCCAAGCACAGCTTAAGTCTTTGCTCAAGATTACGTTTTACAATGTATACTTAAGTTTGGAAAATATTTAATGGTGAAATACGGTTGCACTGCAACGAAATGTTTCGTTTACATATTTTGACAGCAGTTCCTGTGCACAAAACAGATATTTTGTGAAATTGTATAGAAAAGTAAAAGTTGTTGTTGGTTGTTGAAATAAATGAAAATAAACCAAACTTAATTTTGCTCCAAGCGAAATTGATTTGCTTGTCACTCTTGTAGCTAACTATAAGAATATAATAGAGTGCAAGAGAATGCACGCGACGGCAGTGGGGGAAAAGGAAGCAACCTGGAAAACGGTCGAGGAGGATATCAATTCGCAAAACGAGTCTTCTCTATTCCGAGACCAAAAAGCGCTGAGAAAAAAGCGCTGAGAAAAAAGTACATAAACCTAAAGCCAGTTTTGAAGAAAAGGGCTGGTGTATGCAACAAAACTTACAGACAGTGAAGACATTCTTTCATCCATTTTGCATGAAAAGCAAATAAATGGAATGAAAGTCAGTGTGACAGCGATTTTATCCCACATAGAAGTATATGCATTAGCTTTGTGTTTATATAACTTTACTTACGTGTTCACAATTCTTAGGAAAATCGGCAGAGGCATCAAATTCTTCACAATTGGTTGTAGATGATCCTGAAGAAGAAGAAATATACTGATTGGAAGATTACATTGTCTTCTCTCCAGGTAATAAAACTGTTGGAAACTATTATTTTGAAGTAAACTCTAGTTTTTCTTTTTACAGAGCCTGTAAATGAAAATGGTGAAGTAGTTGGTGAACCGAAGGAAGATACTCAACAGCGGTGGAATAAATACAACCCGGAAATGCTCAGGCAACAAAAAAGCGTAAAATTGAAGGCAAGAAAATCGGGAAGAAGAAAAAATACAGCTCAATCTAGTTCGTCAAAGTAATGGACGGAGAAGCTGAGGGTGGAGATCCAATTATTAAAGGAGGAACACGAGTTAGAACTTCAAGTTCTGAGTAAAAAGCTTGAATGAGCAAAAGTAACTGGAACCACCTACCAATAAGTGAATTTTCTTTATTTATATTACATGCCATGATATTTTAAAGCAGGGTTCGGGAACATGAATTTTTCAAGTCACAATAACTTTCAAACTGTCCAAATTTTTAAAAGAGTTATAATGCATAATTGAACCGACATATATTTCAGTCAATTGCTTAAGTATGTGATCATTCCAAATTAGGATTTTAGAGCTATTGTGATTTAAAAATTTGCTTTCAATCACTGAACGAATAAGGTAATTCGAACCCTGTTTTAAGGCGTTTTGTTAGAACTGGTTTAGTGGAATATTTTTTTGTAAAAATGTATTTACTAGATTTTATTTTTGTCACAATATGTGATATTGGTGTTATATGAATTTTTTTTTTGTCATGATAAAATTTAAGATTATATAGATTTTTTTTTTGTAACAATGTATCAATTTATTCAATTTCATGCAGATATTGAAGAAGATATTGGCTGAATCATCTGTTGATGATAAGATATATTCATTTTCATAGAAGAAAAAAATACACAAAAAACCTTTTGAAAAGGCACAGTTATTTGATAAGCATATTTTTGACTGAGTAACTTTCTAATTTCGTAAACTGAACTACGAATTAAATAATCTGAAAAAACTTACATACGTCTTTTATTTAGGTGGGCAAAAAATTTTGAGTTTTATTTTAAAATTATCTACATTACATATTCCCAAAGTAGTTATTTATCAAAGACGTTCTTGTGCAGCTGCTGGAACTTTGGTCATCTCTAGAACGATTGTGAGGTATAGAGGGTACATTATTAACCGCACTCTCCAAATCTCCTGATAGTAGTGGAGCTACCTTATCTCGATTGTCACAGCAAATATTATGCAACACAGCTGTTGCTACAATGATGCTCTCCACCTTTTTTATGTGCATACGTAAACCTACTGATAACACTGGAAACTGGCGCTTCCAGACACCATATGACCGCTCTATACAGTTTCGTATGCGAATTTGGGATTCATTAAAAAAGTTTTCAGGAGGAGTGTTAACCTGTGAAAGTAGTTTGATGACCCTATAAGTATTTTCGTATCCACTGTCGGCGGCAACAAGTCCGTTTTAAACTCTCCAGATTTTAGTCGACACAATTCTTGAGTTTCGAAATATCATTGCATCATGGGTTGATCCCAGCCATCTAGCAACAATATCTTGTATGAGAAGCTGACTATCGCAAAGCGTTTGAACATTAATGGAAGAAATCCTTTCCTATTCCGCAAGAGTTCCGCACCTTAGCTGCCTAAAAAAGTATTTGATATAACTATGAACTATTAAGATCTTTTATATATTCCTTTTTATTATTGCTGATTCCGACAGGGTAGAAATATGAATTTTTCTGGAACGATTTTCCGTCACACCTTGTCAATTTTGGTTTGGAGACAAACCGGTTTCGGCTTTGTACCATCTGCAGTGTCTTTCTTCGTTCTCCGAACCAAAATTGACAAGGGATGACGGAAAAGCGTTCCAGAAAAATTCATATTTTATATATATAAAATTTACCAGGAGATAAAATCTTTATGCGTGGAAATTTAGCCAATTTAAACAAATTCTTTTGACACTCTTTCATTCCCGCTTCTTTTGGAAATTTTATGAAGCTTTTCCTTAGAAGTGCTTTGGACGCAGTTGCTATGGAGACTCCAACTAAGCCGCTAACAGTTTGCAGCACTCCTCCTGTTGCATAAAATCGCAGTGTTAATAAAAACAACTTCTCTGGGCACAAAGCAAAATTCATGAAAACAATTAGATAATTCAAAGCCTTTCATCAAAAAGTAAAAACGGCAAACACATAACTGTCAGTTTTATGTTTCAGGGCATCTTTAATTAAACTGAGGACACTCCAAGCACTTTGTTTGTTAACTCGAAATCGGTCGCAGAAATCGTTTTCATTCTAAAGTTGAAAATATTGTGGACGCTCACCAGTTGTTTTTGTTCTCCTTGCCTCAAACCCTCGAACTTATCGATTTGGCTTCTTCAATTCCTAGTACTGTTGTTCGGGCAACGTCCAAGAATGCCCCCCAAAGACATCCACTAGGAAAAACCCTGAACCTCCAACTATTGTAATGGAGTCTGAACCAATTGTTAGGAAGCTAGTTGTGGTCCCTCGCAAAAAATCTATTTTTGTGTCCAGGTTCCATCCAGATACTACTGAGGATGATTTGATGTACCATATTTCTTCTATAGTTAAAGATCACAGCTTAACTATTAGAAAATTTAATTTCACATATCAGAGAAGTATGTCTTCATTTAGAATTGATGTATCTGGGAAAGATTTCGATACTCTTCTGGGCAGCTCTTTTTGGCCTCCCGGGCCTCTTGTGCTGCAGTTTGAACCAAATAGAAATGTTCAAGATGTAGCGACAATTTCTCGTAATAGCGTTAAGTCAAAAAACTGGGCACAAAATCCGTGAATATCTTTTATCAAAATGTCAGAGGTTTAAATACCAAATTAACTGATCTCTTTTTGATATCTTTTCATTTTAAATATAGCGTAATCGCTTTTCCCGAAACTTGGCTAAAACCTCATGTTTTCAATTCAGAGTTTTTATGTAACGAATATCAAGTGTATAGAAATGATCGCTTGAACCGAGTCGGAGTTGGTGTTCTACTTGCCGTTCATTCCTCCATACCTTCAGAAGAGGTTAACATATCTAACATCGATTCCATTGAGCTCAAATGCATCCGCATTCTGCTAGAGAACGTCTCTATGGACTTATATGTTTGCTACATCCCTCCAGCATCAGATTTTTCAGTCTACATGCAACATGTCTCTCTGCTCAAATCTGTTAACTTTTTGACTAAAGCTTCAGATTCAATGATTGTTTTGCATGATTTTTACTTACCTCATATATCGTGGAACATATCTGATGGTAACATTATTCCAAATCCGTCCAAACTGGGGTTCAATGACTTTTTAGATGGAATTTTCGATCTTTGCCTTAATCAAATAAATGTTAACCCAAACAAGTCTGAGTAGCGGGGTTTCCCTCAGCCATGAAATATCAAGACATCATTTCTGGCGATAATCAAGAAATCGCAAATTTTTAATTAATTAAAACTTTCACAACTATCCTTATAAGCTACACGGGAAAAATTTAATTAATTCACCAATTATATGCGCCAAAGATGTTCTAGTTTATCTTAAAACCTTAAAAGAATCTTTTAAATACGGCTCTGATAGGATTCCTACATGTTTCTTGAAAAAGTGTGCGAACCATATTTACCAGCCCCTTACCAATTTGTTCAATCTATCACTAAAGTGTGGTGTTTTTCCAACTGCGTGGAAATAATCGTTTCTTCTACCGCTGCATAAAAGCGGGAGTAGGTCTTCTATAGAGAAATATCGTGGCATAGCAAAGCTTTCTGCCATCCCAAAATTGTTTGAAGCTATTGTTACAAATCAAGATACGGGCCCGATTTCTACTTTGATTGCAGACTACCAACACGGGTTCAGTAAGGGAAAGTCCACAGTTACGAATTTACTTGAGTTTACAAGTCATGTCTCAAATGGCTTTAGAAAAAATTTGCACACCGACGTTATTTATACGGATTTAAGCAAAGCTTTTGGCAAAGTGTCAAAGTCACTCAATACTTATTCATAAAGCCGATCAGTTGGGCTTCCAGCCGGGTCTCAATCGCTGGATATCTTCTTACCTTAGTGACATGACACAAAGAGGAGTGTTTAAAAATTTAGTATCTGATGTCATTTTCCTGTCAGTTACTCAAGGAAGCCATCTTGGCCCGATTCTGTTATTGGTGTTTATAAATGATATTTCTACAGTAATACAATTTTCAAAAATGTTAATGTATGCTGACGACGTAAAGCTTTTCGTGTCATTCGCGTCATTTGAAGATAGAAATAAGCTACAATCAGATCAAGCAGTGGAAATCAGGTTCAAAAATTTTTTGCTCTCACCTTACTTTCAGAATTTATTTATGATAAAGGCTTATTTAGACGGGTCGATTTCCTGGTCGATTTTTTGCCGTTCCACCGTGTAAATAGCAATTCGATCGATTCATACCTTGTACTTGAAGGTAGAATGAAAAGTCGACCAGAAAAACGACTAGAAAATCGACCCGTATAAATAAGCCTTAACATTTATGAAATGAACTACAACATCAACTATTTCAAGAAATATTTATTGGAGTTCAAATATAGAATATCAACGCTGTAGAAAAAATTTTATAAAACAATTCGATGTGTTCTAAGTTTTGCAAATCTTTCAATAATATCTTCGGGTCTGACTTCAATGTCTTGGTGAATGTGCAGTAGTGCTAATCCTACCAATCTTTTTTGGAGCATGGTTGTCCTAAGCCATGTTTTTAGACGGCGTAAGGTAGAGAAAGACCGTTCGGCGCTTGCATTTGTTACACACATTGTACAAAAAATACGAAGCAAAGAATTGATCATTGGATAAATGTCTATGTCACAACATTTCAATGTTTCTAACGCGCTTGTTGGTATAGCCGTCTTATCCGAAGAGTGATTGGCAGTTTTGAGCTTCCAATTGGTTTGCCAGTGATTAATTTCTCCCTTGAGTCGAAGATATTGAAGTTCTTTAGAGCCTTTTAAAAGGTTGCCGAATCGTTCGGTCAAACACTTAGTGTGATTTGTAATTTCATTTGATTTCAAGTTTTGCATATTCTTCGGAAGCAGAGAGCTCAATTGGAAGCCATTCAAAACTTCCTCAGTGAAACGTGACTTTAAATCTTCTATTATGTAATCCAATAGAGGTATGAACATTGAAATTCTGGAATAATCTTCACAATTATCTGTATCGTAATTTTCTCGTCTAGTTTGTGTACCACAAATTCTTGGTTTTTTTATTTCTATATTGAACTTTTCCGCCATACCTTTTGTATCTGCATAAATTTGTTTGAATTTTTCATTCACATTTTGCCTTTGATTAGTCAACACTTCGAATAGTAATTCTATTTTGTGCGAAGCCTTTGCCAAATCCATATCTTCTTTTTGAAGCGTTTCACTGAGTGGGCGTGTCAAAGACAAAACGTCACACAAACAGAAAAGACCAATGATAAATTCAAAAGAGCAAATAGCAGAAAGAAGAACTGTTGCTTTTCCCGCTGTTTCTCTACTGTTCCAATTGCTTACTTTAATCAAAGCGTCAACAATCTTTGGCAACTCTACTGTAAAGTGCAGTACTGAATCATGTCGTTCGACCCATCTGGTTTCACATAAAGTGACAAGTTTGTGACCAAGTGATTTTTCTAATGCAGTAGCACGTTTTGGATAAGAGTTTCGAAAAAATTTTGTTACCTCCTGTATGATGCTGCAAACTTTTTTAATTGATAGAACATTAGATGACTTCATGAGAGTATTGTTCAGTTTGTGGGAGAAACATAGTGCCGCGATAGCGTTTTTTGCTTCTTTTCTTATTTCGTTAACTGCTCCACATTTTTCTGAAATATTGACAGCGCAAGCATCAACCCCTATCGAAACACAGTTTTCTAATGTTAGGTTCAACTTCTTCATAGTTTGTAAAACGATGTTTCCGAGTGCGACCCCAGTCAATGATAGTTCTACGTCACCTGCAGCATCTTCATCTTCTTCAACAATTTCTTTTGATAGTTCTCCAAACGCGTCAATAAAATCAACAAAGTCTTCCCTCAGTAAAGGTTCCCCAGAGGAAGAGTCTAAGTAGCGAACTATGAGGCTTATCTTAGTTTTTGCAATAAAAAAAGCCTATGGTTATCAATCTATAATATACGGTAAGCAGAAACCAAAAAAATACCTGTGATTTTCCTGATAAATCTGGCGTCTCATCAAATTCAATCGAGTAAAAAAAGCATCATTAACCCGTTCAAAAATTTTCTTTTGTACCTCGACCCTGCAGCAGTCAATGAGTTGATCTTGAACAGTTTTACTGATATATGTTGCTGCTGACGATGTAGTTTTCAGATGATTTTCAAGTGTTAAATCGCCGGCATCGATTCTAAATCTTAGTAAGGCCCTGAAGTTTCCTTCATTTTGTAAAGGATCTGATACTGCTAAAAGAGGTCTATCATCCCTGTGCCCACGCAGTGGAATGTTTTGCCTCCCACAAAAAATAGTTGTTTTAACAATAGGCATGAGTCGTTTTCTGTTTTCTTGACATTGAGACAGCAAATTATCACTAATACGATTACGAACGTCACATTGTGGATTGTGAAAATTCTTCAAAAAGTCTTTTCCTGCGGCGACTGCATTATTGTGGTACATATTTTGGGAATGTACTTCCAAATCTTCTTTTTTCCCAGCGATATTCTTGAAATTTATTAAAGGTTGAGTGACTAGAACACCTAATGGTGTACTTTTCCGATATCCACCTTCGTTGTTAAGTGTGAACCACATGGACAGTATTTACAAAAAAGTCCTTTTCTCACGTTGGAAAAAACCAGCCATTCTTTGTGATCAGCTAAATGTTTCCGTGATACATAATTCTTGATCTCTTTCCCAGAAACTATTCTACTGGAAAATGGAAATATATAATCTTCTGCTGGTACCCAAGGGTTTTCCAGAAGTTCTTGTTTTATGTGGTCGCTAATGTTCTGTCCGATATAATGACCTACGTCATTTGAGAGTTCTGGCACCACCACAGATATTTGGCTGATCGTTCCTTTTTCCGCGAAAGATGGGCCAGCGGGAAATGAGTCGATTTTTGATGCACTTGGACTTTTTTGTTGGACTGTCGAAAAATCATTTGGCGTTAGATCTTAAGATTCATTTTCTTCGTATGCAATTGATTGTTGGGGAGAATCTTCTTCAACCTTCTTCTTCTTTACAGGAATGAAGAAATTCGAAATTGTAGGCTGTCGAGAAGACTGAAACAAAACAAAAACACATCAAAACGATAGTTGCGATCCACAAACAGTTTGCAGTTTACGTCAAATTGCTGATCATCGATTGTTTATTGACAGTTCGCTGAACGTATCGTTTACAAGACACACTCAACTGACGTTCCACATATAGGTAACGGTTTGCTCAACAATTTGCATTTGAAATGCGCCCACTGGTTGAACGTTTCCACAACGCCAAACTCGCTACGAAAACTTAGATGTAAAAAGAATTCTAAACTTTGGCGTTTTACCTTAGCCAAAAATTGAGCGAGATTTGTTCAGCTTGTACGACCTCACTATCTAGGAATTGATCACGTCTCAAACAAAGAACGCTGTCAAGGTATTGAGAAATATTCGGTGCTTTTTGAATCCCAAAAAACACTGTCTTCCTTTCTCAACTTCGCCGAACTTAAGAACACACACTTACCATTTTCCAAATTTTCACAAACGGCACGAAACACTTCAACTTCAAGCTGCACTGCACTTCAAACTTAGCAATAAAAGCAAAAGATTTATTTTATTAGTTCGTTTACAGAGCAATAATTTTTGTTTACATACAATGCAGATGAAACACTTACTAGTGTTGGCAAATTTTCGTGCACCTGCGAACAGCTTCGAACAAATCGCTTCATAATTCGGGGAAATCTCTTTTTGTACATGAAATGATTTCTTTTGAAGTTTGGTTTGAAGTTCGGGGAATTCCTTTTTATACATGAACAGCTTTTTTGTGTAGTATAGCGGCGCGCCACGTGCCACAAATGCTTGACGTTACCCTAGAAACCGGTTGTTTGGCAGTACTCGTGCTCACACGTACTTGTTGCCGGCTTTGCGTGGATGAAAATCAAAAATTTTCAAATTTTTAGCCAAACAAATAAGTAAATAAATACTAAAATAATATTTCAAAAATAGGTGACACTACATAAGTATACATTTTTCACGGGAAAATAGCCATTTAATGAAATGAAAAAAGTTGAATAATTCACTTTCAAATTTTCAGCTTTACTCTATTTCGTATAATATATCACTTCATATGAAACTTGAGCTCAAGGGGGGGGGAAATTCGGGATCCGCGCCTGGATCTAGATACACAAGTTACTTGCTGCGATTTAAATTATATGCCATTTAACCTTAAAAAATGTAAATACATGATTTTTTTTGCGTGGAACTTCTCAGCCGGCTTCCTATACAATTACAAATTATAGTCTTGAGCAAGTGTATGATTTTGTTGACCTGGGGGCTACTATGGACTACAAGCTCAGTTTCAGCCGCCATATTAAAGCAACAATCAACAAGACTAGAGGTGTTCTAGCATTCGTTAGACGATGATCTAAAGAATTTAGCCACCCTTATGTAACTAAAGCCCTCTTCACTACATTAGTCAGACCGATACTTGAATACGGTACAGATCGCCTAGAATGAGTTCAAAAACAGTTTTTTCAATTTGTTTTAAGAGATTTTCTTTGGGATCCCTTGTATAATCTGAGTTAAGTGAGCCTTTTCGCTGTTTGGGTCAAGATTATAACTCTCTTTATGGTAGATTTGATATTTCAGACTCGCTTTTCAGCATAAATAATAAATAAGTCAATTCTTTCTATCCTAAATACATAGCAACTAATTGTTTCTTATTCTTTGACTTTTATATTAACATCATACAATAATTTTATTCTGTTAACTTATTATTTCTTGATGTACAATCTATCTTATATCTACTTTACTTCGCTGATGAGGTTTTCTCTGTAGCTGAGCTGTTTTAGATCTCGACGATTAACAAATCAAAGCCTTTCAACGACTCGGCACGAAGGAACAATCCGTGCGCTATGCGGATGAGCCCCTCGCGCCGGTCGGGCGGGATATGGTGGGTAAATCCGTTTGGGAATTATTATTATTATTATTATAATAAAATAATATTTATTACTTTCTCATATTCCGAGTCACTGCTATCATCGCTTATCCAATCAAAGTCCATATTTTGATAGATTTGTTCAAATTTTAGATACTAGATTTTCCATATTTTATTTTGCCTCATATAATCAGCAGTTCATAAAGATAAGATCAACCTTAGTCGCCAATGTTGGAAACTTAAGTTCAGCTAAAGGGATTGTTGGTAGCACGAAAAATGTTAAACTAGACTTAAGTTCTCTTACCAAATTCTAGTGTTTTGCTGTACACAAATCCATATGCGCGGTTAGCAACGAAATTGGAGCCGTATGAGAGTTTCGCGATGGCAACTTGTTGCTTTTAGTAAATAACGTCTACGTAGCAGCACTCATTTTGGCCTTGAATGAACTACCGGCATTTGCCCAATAAAAGCGAAATACCACGATAACCTCAACTACAACAAGGGAACGGTGTTCGGCCCCTTCTTAAATAACGTCACCGAAGAAGAAATCGTCCCGGAAGTTAAGCCACAAGGTGTTGTCGGCGCGTATAAGTTCCAGCGCAAATCAGACAACGACACACTCTGTCCTACTGGGGTTGTTCTCCTCACCTTCGATCTATACCGTATTCCCGAAAAAATGGATATCGCTTGGCGTAAAGTGGATGCCAGGCAATACATCCCGAAACCAATACGGTGAAATAACTGCCAGCTGATGGGCCATACAATTAAACTTATCCAGCGGCCACCTATTTGTGTTAATTGTAATTTCTCACCTCATCCCCCCGACAACTGCACTCACATGTGTTGCGCTAATTGTTCTTCCGGTCAACGCGCTTCATTTAACAAATGCCCAAAATTCCTACAGGCTAAAGAAGTTCTAAAAATTAAAGTGACGCAAAAGTGCACAAACAAAAAAGCAATCAAAATACAAACAAGCACCCTCCTTTACGGAAAACTCTCCGACGTTCTCTCAAGTCGTGTCCGATCCTGACAAACAACACAACAATAAAGACCAAGCACGTTCAGGAAATCCAACCACACACGCTCTTACAACCATGCAATCACCTTCAGAAAAATATCCCCTTAACCTCAATTTTCTATCCAACAATACAAAAAACACTAATACTAATAAAAAAAATACCACAACTCATACCGGATCCCAAGCCGAAATACTTGAACTACCTTTACCTTATGATCAGACATGCCTCCTCAATTTTTGAATAACATCTGCCAGTCCCAAACTTCCACTCATTCTCCCCTCTCACAACATCAAATAGAACGAACTAATAATTCTTTATACTCATACCAAGCACACATCAACTCAAGTAACAAACTCAGTAATGATACTATCTTTCCCACTAATTACCCTCCCAATGTTTAAATGCATGCTCAATGCACAAATGAACGATCTTCACACTCAACAAACACTACAGACACTCATATCATAAGTGATACTGAATTGCCTCCAGACGAGGAGGCATGAAAAACAAATAAAACTATTTTTAATTTGTCCACAGCAAAAACTAAATGCTTCTAACAAAAACTAATATGCATACATATATATTTTCTAATCTCTAATAATGACTAACTGGAATTTGATAACTTCCAGGAGCTTCTGCTTTTGATAAAAGAGGACGACCCAGAAGCGGTCGCTTTGCAAAAAACACATATCGCACACAATAGTGCACACTTTACACCGAAAAACTATGTAGGCTTCCTTCATAACCTGAGTGGAAATACGTCATCCAAACAGGCACACTGATAAAAAGAGGTATTCCCCACGAAATACTTAATATTACATCTATCATATCAACACTTGATATTGAAATTTATATTAAAATAAAAATCATTCTAATTTCAATGTATATACCTCTTTCTCAGAACTTCACTGCAACTGATATTCTAGAAGTTTTAAAACAAATATCGACTCCAATAATATTATGTGGCGATTTAAATTCATGGAGCCCAGTATGGGGCTCAAGCGCTACCAATGCGAGAGGGAAACACATTGACATCAAATTTTATTATTTTGAATGATGGGCCCACACTTTTCTACTCACCAAACTTTCACTAACGTTGAAGTCACCTTGTGCAGTGTCCGGGTTGCACCAATGTGTTCGTGCAAAATAAAGAAGTACCTTCACGGAAGCGATCACTTTCCACTTGTTACTTCTATGCAAACAAACCTTGGGAAACAGAAATATAATAAAATCACACTAATTTTTGAAAAAGCCAACTGCCCTAATTTCATCGTTTCTGTGAGGATATATCCAATAAGACACCAATTTCTGATAATATAAATTAAGAGGCAGCCAATATCCAAAAAATTCTAGGGAACCGATACCGATTATTAAAAACCTACCCCTCGTTTTAAAAACATGACTGCTACTACTATATAACGCCATTTTAGACAAAGGAATTTACCCGCAAAATTGGAAAAAACGCAAATAGTCCCTATCAGTGGCGTAGCCAAGATTTACGGAAGGGGGGAAGGGGGAAAGGGGGGGGATAAACCCTGAAATTTGTGTCACAATAAATTTTGTTTTAAAAATGTACGCAAAATTCGCAAAAATTCAAAGCAATTTTATCAAAGTCTTAAAATTTTTTAGAATTTTTAAGCTTTTTGGAGTATGCAGTTTTGTAGTAATGTGTCAATTTGAAGGTCGTGACACATTTTGCTGATTTTTGGCAATTTTTTTCCGAAGAGCTGTTTTCTTGCATATAAAAGAAATTGCTTTCATAACCTTGTATTCATGAAAATACAGAAATCCCCAAGAAAATATTTCCTTAGAGTTTTTAACTTGGGAACCAGCATTAACACCAGCAAAATTGTCAGCCTAGAAATTCAACGAAGAATCACTCACTCTGACTGGGTTGGCAATTGAGAAGTAAAGTCCTCGAAAAACGAGAATAAATAAGTCACTTATCTTACCCGTTCTGGTTTATGGTACAGAAGCTTGAAGACTAACAAAATCTGATGAGGCGGCTTTGGGAGTATTCGAGAGAAAGATTCTTTACGGACCCTTACACGTTGGCCGGGTGTCTTTTATGGGGGTGTTGCGTCTTGCACTCACCAGCGCCACCAAAAAGCGTCCACTCGTAGGTGTTTTTGCACTCTCCATCCCTCATATAGGGGCGGACGTCTTCGTGGTGACACCTGAAGCCGAGGGCCCTCAAATAGCCCAGTCGCTAACGGAGTGCATCGAATACCGGGAGACCTCCGATGCTAATAAGGCTTAGCCGGACATTGCGGATCTCTGTCCGGGTGGATCAACTCTTTCTCCGCCACATGTGGGTTTGATTATGGAAGGTGATAATAATTATAAAAACAAAAATAATAAGGAGCGCGGCTCTCCAAAAAAGAAGCCGATAGGAGCTTGCTCCGCAAAAGGCTACGGCTAAGCCAGGACTTCTCAAAATAGCTGAGAGGACACCTCAGCGGTTCGCTGCCACAGCGGCAGCTAGACAAAAAAGGGCAGAGAGAATATACAGTCCGAGTACTCCAAAGGCCAGTTCCTCTCAGGGAGGGCGTCAATGCAGCCACCGCCCATCTCTTAGCCCCCACCAGTAGGCCTGCCACTCAGCGACAAGCGTCTGGTGGGTCAGCTGATCGGGAGGCCTTTAATGCAGTTACCACCCATCCCGTAGCTTCCACCATCAAGGTCTGGAGGTTCGGTTGTTGGGGGTTCCAGGAATGCGGGGTGGTCAGCTCTAGGGCCAAGGGACAAGACTAAAAGGCAGCTAAAAAGCCCAGCCACCAAGACAGGCGTTGGCAGCCCGGATCCTACGCAGGAACGTCTCCTCATCTACAAGGGAGGGGGAGGTTTCTGCGTAGGACTGGGCGAAGGCTCAGCGTGACCTTGTGTGGGCGAGGCAGGTGTTGCCAGATTTCCGGTTGGACTGGGTCGGGAGTGATGAAACCTCGAAACGTCAGCGATCGATGGAGGAACTAACCCCAGGATCGATGGAGGAACTAAGCAGCATCAACTTGTCTTCTGTCATCAGGTGTGGTAGACATTGTACTAGTCCAAGAGCCATGGATCACTGGCAATAGGATCTGTGGTTTAGGGACACCCCCCCCCAAGTATGTTAATTAGCTAAGTCAACTCTAAATGCTTTTCTTCTTCCCCAATGTAGTGACGGGGATCTGACAGCGATCAGCGTCGAGGGGCTAGGTAGGAGGTGCAAATTTGCTTCCTTCTATTTGGCCCATGATCACCAAGGCTCACTGCCACCGTGTAACTTCAGGGAGTTCGTGAGGGTAGCTAAGCCACGAGAGGATTTATTGATTCTTGCTGGTGATGCGAATGCCTATCATGCCCAGTGGGGCAGCTCTGACACAAATGACCGAGGTGAGTCTCTATATAACTATCTTCATGGTAATAACCTAAATATATGTAACAGGGGAAATGACCCCACCTTTATCACAAGGAACCGCGAGGAGGTCCTTGACATAACTCTGGTCACAGACTCTTTCAGTGACCTTGTCGCATCTTGGAGAGTTTTAAAGGAGCACTACTTCTCAGACCACAGGTATATCAGTTTCTTTGCATTGGAGGCACGCACAGACCCTAAGTATATACAAAATGTTAGGAAAACAAACTGGGGCTATTACAAAAAACTTATAGGTAAAAACCTATCTAAAGGGGTGCGAACCCCAATAAACGAAAAGGAGCTGGACGTGCTCGTGAACAATTTTATTCAGCAATGTAGGACTGCTTTGGATAGGGATTGGCCGACTAGGAAGGTAACGGAAACACACAAACCACCATGGTGGTCGTCTGATCTTGTAGAGCGGCTTTTAATAAAGCAAAACATGGCGGACCTGAATCCTCATGGGCTGCTTACAAAACGAAACTCAACATATATAAAAAGGCTATCTGAAAGGAAAAGCGATCCTCCTGGGTGGATTTCTGCGGCAAGATTGAATCTACATCCGCCGCCTCCCGGAAACCATAAACTTGCTTATGGATACACACTTCCCGACACGAACGAGCGTGTCTGCTAACATTATTAGTAGAGCGTTACCTACTGATCAGCTAAAAAGCGAAATCACAGATGATAAGGCTCAATTAAGTACCAGCATCATGGAGAGAGATCAATGTGGTCTTTATCCCCAAAGCAGAGAAAACCTCCCACTCAAAACCAAATAATTAAAGATCTATAGGAGGCGGATGGACACATTTTCTCTATCGCACGCTCAACACGCCTATACTAAGGGCAGGTCAACTGATACGGCACTGCACTCACTGGTATCCGTTATCGAAAGGTCACTTGATCTCAAGGAATACACACTGGCGGCATTTCTAGATATAGCGGTCGCCTTCAACAACGTTATCCCAGAAGCCATCATCTCAGCGCTAACGGGTCTGGGGGATGACGCGTGCCTGGTAGACTTTATTCACAATCTGTTTATACATACGACTCATGGAATCAGAAGGTCACTAAATTATCGCGTATGCAGATGACATCTGTGTCATAATGCGGGGAAAAGTCCCGCAAATTCTTTGCGACTTAATGGATGGAACACAATCCAAAATATCACACTGGGCCACGCTGGAAGTTAACCCGGATAAAACCGAGCTAATACTCTTCACGAGGAGGTACAAAGTACCAAATCTAACACCGCCAAGCATTGGGGGGACCTCTTTAGCGCTTAACGATAAATTGAAGTATTTAGGAGTCATTCTAGATAGGAAGCTTCTCTGGAGTGACAACATAATGGAGCGAACCAAGAAGGCAGCACCAGCGCTGGTCATCTACAAGAGGGCAATCGGGGCCTCCTGGGAGTTCTTTTCATCGGATCTGGGTTTAGAGGTCTCTTTCCGCCTTCCTGATCACTGTATTGTGTAGCAATTGGAAATGCTGGCAATACACAGGGCTGTGAGCCATCTTGCGTCTATGTCTAAGGATGGCACACGGGTTTTTATTTTCTCAGACAGCCAGGCCGCACTGGCCAGGAGAGGCACCACCGACCATATCCTTCCGGGAAATGATTCGGTATTTATACCCATGGCCACTTTCAGGCATCGTGTAAGCACAAGAACTATGAGAATTGCAAATGGACTATGGTCAACCATGACATACAATAAACAATAAATAAACAATAAACAATAAACATCGTGTGCGACATCCAAGCTAACGTGGCTTTCATATGATAAGGGGCGTACAAGAGCACTTCTGACTCTACACAAATCAGTTTTGGCATCCCTGATAAGGGTTCTAACAGGTCACTGTTTAAAAGACACAAAAGGTGCTAGAATGGGAGTAACAACCTTCGATTACTGTCGCAGCTGCAGATGGGCCGAAATGGAAGGGAGCGTCCAGCACCTCCTTTGTCAGTGTCCAGCACTCAGCAGACAGCGGTTGGCCATCCTAGGTAAACCTTTCCTATATCCTAGGTAAACCTTTCCTATCTTGCTGAGGTTTTAAGATGGCTTTAGCGAAATTTATTAATTCCACGAAGTGGTTTGACCCTCCGCCTTAGGCATGGAAAGGGTTTATTGAGACCGTATAGGGTATCACAACGGGCCCATTGGCGGCCTATGTGTGGGGATGTCACCTTAGTCTTTCAGCTCTGCCCTCGCAACCTAAACTACGCACTGGCCGAGGGGAGTACCGAAGAAGATTTAATGATGAGCTGTATGAGCGGGGAGAGTTGCAAAAATGTTTAGACTTTGACTAGATTTGAATCTGTTCTATTTGATTTCAATATCCACAAGACACAAGTTCTGAACATTTTTTTAAAGGCATGTTGGTCGGAACGAAGAAGTGTATCTTTATTTGTTGAAGCGTATTACAGAAAGGAATAACGCACTGTGTTAACAAAGATGCCAAAAGACTGCGTTTATTATTTAAAAAAAACTTTTATGTTGACCTAAGAATTTTATAACACAATGCAATAGAGAAAATGTTGAAATTTTTAGAGCCCTTCGCATAACAAAACTGTCTATAAATTTATCAAAAATACTAAGATGTAATAGGTCATAAAACTGCAAATCCAAACTTTTCTTAAAAATTCGGATGAAAAAGTGTAGAATTTTGATGAAAATTGCTTAAATTTTCTTAGGTTTTGAACAAAGTTTCAAATTTTTTTCGTTCATATTTTTGTATCAAATAATGGGCTATTCTTTAAAAAAAAAACGTGTGAAAAATTCTCGTCGCTATCTATGTTTTCGCCATTGTGTGCTCTGTATAAATAATGAGCTTGCCTACTCTAGTATTTTCAGACCGCCTGAATTCGGGGTTTTAAAGATGTGAGAGATAAAGGAGTAGAACCTAGTGAATTTTGTAGAAGGTCTGAAAAGAATAGTATATGTGTGTAGGCTTAATATTCCACTAACCGATAATTTCATATATTCATAAAAATGCGCTCCGTCGTTAGTCTAAAATAAGAAAATTATAAATCAGAAGCATAAATTGGTTTTGTATTATTAAATCGCAAGTAGAAAATAGTAGCTCATTGTGGAAGAGGAGGCTCTTTCCCCCCCTGTCTTCGCCACTGGTCTCTATTCTGAAACCAAACCAACCGGAGGACAATATAAATAGTTATCAACCCATTTCTCTTCTCCCTTGTGTCAGTAAATTCCTTGAAAAGATAATCGCCAAACGCCTCGTGTGTTTTGTACTAAAGGAAAAGCTTATAAGTCCCAATCAGGTAGCCTATAAGTGTGCAGTGCAGTTTCTAATCGAAACACGTCACAGTGCTCAGTCTCGACATCGAAAAGGCATTCGATAGAATAGTTGCACATATCGCATTAAACCAGTTAAAAAAAATGGAAAGTTGCTAACCCGCAGAACTTTTCCACCAAAAATTAACAACTCTTACTCTGATCAATGGTATTGCAATGGTATCGCTCAGGGTTCCCCTATCTCCGTCATATTTTTCATGATTGCATTTCAAGAAACTATTAGCACATTAACAAAATAAAAAATCGAGCACTCTATTTACGCATGACGTCTTAATTTTTTCTAAAAACATTGATATAAATGATGTTAAGACTATATTTACCCACATTATGAATTATATCACGAATTGGGCCCTCAGTTCAGTACACCAAATGCATTACCTTTCATATATTAAAAAAAAAAAAACAAGTTAAAATGCCACTAAACGGTCTACAAAACTCAAACGGTTATCCACTATTGCACGAAAGCTTTAACTTTAACACTCCGTCCTATCCTAACCTCACCCCCAAAGTTGCCACCCTGGTCTTTTCTCTCTCTCTCTATGGCGCGATATACAACAGGTATATCATCATAAACCTCCTAAGAGATTTTTGCGCCAAGCTTCTCTTCCAATTTGTGGTGTGCCGATTTGAATTTTCCCTACAAATTGGTGGGACCTACAGTTTTTTGCCGACTCCGAACGGCATCTACAAAGGAGACGAATTTTTGCTGAGAAGCCTGTCATGGCAGAAATACACTCGGAGAGTTTTCCAAACCACTGCCGAGGGGCGACCCCGTTTTGAAAAACTTTTTTCAAATCACTTTTGATGTTACCTGTACCTGGTCTTTTAGTGCAATACAAAACCCAAGAAACAAAGAGCCACGTATCGAAAACATCAGACCAATGCTGCACCCATATAATTCCAAAATAAAAGTAATGTGGATCCAAGGACATTGCGGCATTACCGGCAATGAAAATGCTGACGCCGCCAAAAACATATATCGAACACCCAGTTTTCTGTCTAACATGATAATAAAATCGAATATCAACAAATTAACAAAAATCTCAACAAAAAAAACGATTCTCCAAAAATGGGTATCCCACCAACATTTCTACAAAACATTAACCCACCCTCCAAGCATTATCCCTTCCCAAAAAGCGAAAGTTTTCACTCGGGGTCAGACTAGGCCATGCCTAGGCCACCCACCAACATTTATTAGAAGGAAAATCACCTCCAAGGTGCCCATCTTGCAACTGCCAACTTACATTGAGTCACATCCTCGATAACTGGACCAAGTACACGAACTGCAGATCTGATTTTACATCTCGCTCTTTCTCATTTATTTTTTGACCTAACATATAACTGTACTTCTCGCACCGGTGTCACAGCTATTAGTCATTTGACTCGTATATAACACGTAAAATTACGGGATATTTTACCGACATGAATACCAATTGGAGTTTCAGTCATTCGATTTTTGCAGGGTAAGCAACGTATCCTGTTTGTGTGTATAAATACGTATATCAGCATGATCAGATACATACTAACTAGGGAAAATATTTCTTTGTTTACAATACTTTCTTAAATTTTAGTGGACTGTATTTACTTATGTATAAAATGTTCAAAGATATTTGAACATTCTGTCGAAATATGTGCTTATAATTAAGTATGTTCATGCATTAACCCAGATAACCATAAAAGTTATGCAGCGGAAATTTTTCAACTTTTTCCCTTTCACACAGATATAAAAACATATTTATATGCTTTAAGCAAAAATTAATAAACGATTTTTATGATTTTTGAGGGGTCCTATTTATAGTAAAATAAAATTTTTTCATTGAAATTCGCCATAAAAAATTAAAAATAGTTCATGTCAGTGAATGTATTCGATAACACACTTATTTTACTCCGCTTTCCAATATAAAACATTAACAAAATTTTAATTTTAGCCCCCTTAAATTAACTTACATTTCAAAGCGTATGTTATAATTTTGCATTTTCCACATTTCACAAACTTCAAAATCAAATATCTCACACTTCTATAGCAAAAGAGCAAATTAAAACTATTAATGCAGTTCCGCAATCTCTGCTGCGTATAACAGCGCGTTCCCGTTATTTGTTAACGTCAGCGCGTGTGAGTTATAATACATAAACTTGCCGTCCTATATATAGGACATTAGGGTTATCTGGGTTAATATTTTGCGGGCGGCCGGCAAAAATTGATAGTGATTTTGTCCTTAGATTTACATTTGTAAATGACATAAAATACTAGAATGCATATCGCAAGCAAAACTATTAAAATTAGGGACAAGTGTCCGCTATGAATTTTTACACTCAAGTTAGGTTTTTGTCAAATGTTCAATCTCCCTTCTTAGTTGTTTCATCTCCTTGCTGCTCCTAGTGGTGTTAATTTGAAGTGGAGTTATTTTGTACTCAGAAATTTCGTGAATGGCTGTGGCTATTGGATCTTGTGATGGGTTGATTGAAGCTTGCATTTTGAATATTTGTAGGCCGGATAACGTTACACCTTCGTGCCTAGCAGTGCAACCGGATTTGATGGAAATAATTCCTAAGGCTGGAATTTCCATTATTTCGGTTTTGCTGTTACCGCAGTCCAAATGTAAAGTGGAATTTTTAAATACTTCGTAGACGTCAAGCTGTGTAGTTGTTATATATTTTTCTCTGTGATTATATTTAATAAATTAATAATATCTTTTATATTCTAAAGTTAAAATTAAAGTTAATAGAGATAAATATCTAATTGTGCTTCACTACTTGGTGTGAATAGTGTTAAAAAGTTTTGATAGTGATTCATTATTATAAATTCATTTTGTTGAATTTGTGTGTGCCGAGTTCTTTGCATATTTTATTTGTTGCTATTGAAAGGCAATTGTTGTTGTGCTCTGACTTGCTTTTCTTATTTCTTTTTCGTTACAGCTGTTTTGCGTGGTTTGTTGAACGTCAGATACAGTGTGTTTAAAACTGTTCGCTCAGTACTGTGTCATTTAAACTGTCAGGGTTGCTTTTCTTTAATCCGCTAAATTTTTTTTCTTAACTTATAATTTTTATTATAAATTTATATAAGTATTTATATGAAAATGTCGTGCATGATAGCAAACTGCCAATTAAAAAGCGAGTCCCAACGCTTTGTAGCTTGCTGGCTGTGTGATGGACTTGTCCACGCCAAGTGCACTGGGTTAACCGGTAGAATAGCTGACCTGCGTAACGAAGGAAAAGGCCTGCGCTGGTCTTGTTCCAAATGCCGATCGACGGAAGTTGATCTGTGTAAAATCTTTAGGCATATCAGAAACGGTTTTTCTGAAATAAGCAAAGATTTTTCATTGCTGACTGAAAAGTTCCAAAAATATGAAAATATTTTCAAAACCTTGGAAACTTTGGAGAATTCGCCTCATTTGGAATGCCCTGATCATCGCGAAAACAAGCGCAGGCGTACGGATGATCGGCCTACTACCTCAACAGTCCCGAACTTGCCTCAACCCCTTGAACTTATAGATTTGGCTTCTCCAGTTCCTAGTACGGTTGTCCGAGCAACGTCGAAGAACGCCCCTTCAAAATGTCCACTAGGAAAAACCAGGAAATTCCAACTATTGCAATGGAGTCTGAACCAATCGTTGGTAAGCTGGTTGTGGTTCCTCGCAAAAAATCTATTTTTGTGCCTAGGTTCCATCCAGACACTACCGAGGATGATTTGTTGTACCATATTTCTTCTAAAGTTAAAGATCAAAGCGTAACTGTTAGAAAATTTAATTTCACATATCAAAGAAGTATGTCTTCGTTTAAGATTGATGTATCTGGGAAAGATTTCGATACTCTTTTGGACAGCTCTTTTTGGCCTCCCGGGGCTCTTGTGCGGGAGTTTGAATACAGACCGACTAGGAATGTTCAAAATGTAGCGAAAATTTCTCGTAATAACGTTGAGTCAAAAAACTGAGCACTAAATCCGTGAATATCTTTTATCAAAATGTCAGAGGTCTAAATACCAAATTAACTGATCTCTTTTTGAAAACTTTTCATTGTAATTATAACGTAATTGCTTTTACCGAAACTTGGCTAAAACTTCATGTTTTCAATTCAGAGTTTTTATGTAATGAATATGAAGTATATAGAAATGATCGCTTGAACAGAGTCGGGGGTGGTGTTCTACTTGCCGTTCATTCCTCCATCCCTTCAGAAGAGGTTAATATTCCTAACATCGATTTCATTGAGTTCAAATGCATCCGCCTTCAACTAGACAACGTCTCTATGTACTTATATGTTTGCTTCATCCCTCCAGCATCAGATTTTTCAGTCTACATGCAACATGTCTCTCTGCTCAAAACTGTTAACCTTATGACTAAAGCTTCAGATTCAATTATTGTTTTGGGTGATTTTAACTTACCTCATATATCGTGGAACATATCTGATGGTAACATTATTCCAAATCCGTCCAAACTGGGGTTCAATGACTTTTTAGATGGAATTTCCGATCTTTGCCTTAATCAAATAAATGTTACCGCTAACAAGTTTGGGAAAGTCTTAGATTTAGTGTATGTTAATGATATAAACCAATTTTCTGTAAATCGTTGTGATCCGTTGGTTTTACCAGAAGACCTTTACCACCCTTCTATGGAAATAGTCTACGAAACCATAAGTAATGGCCAAGGCACTCAATGCTACTCATGTATTAGCTTTGATTATAACTTTTCCAAAGCAAACTACAAGAAATTAAATAAAGAAATGTCTAAATTAACTTGGCCTGAATTTGGTTGTGATATCGATCTAAACGTCTCACATTTCAATCACACTATTTACTGCCTATTTGAGAAGTTTATTCCTAAACGTAAAGTAACTTATGATCATCCTACGCAAGCTTGGTTTACTAAAGAGCTTAAGGCTCTTAAAAATAGGAAAACGCGATCATTTAATTTATATAAGAAATCCGGATTAAATAAACATTACCTACTGTATTCCATTCTACGTCAGAAGTACATAGATTTAAATAAGAAGTGCTATAAAGCTTATATCTCTAAAACGAAAAGAGACATTATTCTCAATCCTAAGTCATTTTATGGTTTCGTAAATTCTAAACGTAAAGTGTCAGGGTTTCCCTCAGCCATGAAATATCAAGACATTATATCTAGCGATAATCAATGTATCGCAAATTTTTTTGCTCAATTTTTCACTTCTAACTATTCTGCTGTCACCAATTCAAGCTTTCAAAACTATCCCTATAAGCTACACGGGACAAATTCAATTAATTCACCAATTATATGCGCCAAAGATGTTCTAATTTACCTTAAAACCTTAAAAGAATCTTTTAAATATGGTCCTGATAGGATTCCTACATGTTTCTTGAAAAAGTGTGCGAACCATATTTACCAACCCCTTACCAATTTGTTCAATCTATCACTAAAGTGTGGTGTTTTTCCAACTGCGTGGAAAGAATCGTTTCTTCTACCGCTGCATAAAAGCGGGAGTAGGTCCTCTATAGAGAACTATCGTGGCATCGCAAAGCTTTCTTTCAAATCAACTTACGGGTCCGATCTCTACTTTGATAGCTGACTGCCAACACGGGTTCAGTAAGGGAAAGTCCACAGTTACGAATTTACTTGAGTTTACCAGTCATGTCTCAAATGGCTTTAGAAAAAATCTGCAAACCGACGTTATTTATACGGATTTCAGCAAAGCTTTTGACAAAGTGTGTCACTCATTACTTATTCATAAACTCGATCAGTTGGGCTTCCAGCCGGGTCTCAATCGCTGGATCTCTTCTTACCTTAGTGACAGGACACAAAGAGTAATGTTCAAAAATTTAGTATCCGATGTCATTTATGTCTCTTCGGGGGTTCCTCAAGGAAGCGATCTTGGCCCGATAATGTTCTTGTTGTTTATAAATGATATTTCTACAATAATAAAATTTTCAAAAATGTTAATGTATGCCGACGACGTAAAGCTTTTCATGTCATTCGCGTCATTTGAAGATAGAAATAAGCTACAATCAGATCTAGATGCACTAGTTACTTGGTGTGATTTAAATTATATGCCACTTAACCTTAAAAAATGTAAACACATGGGTTTTTCGCGTGGAATTTCTCAGCCGGCTTCCTATACAATTAAAAATTATAGTCTTGAGCAAGTGTATGATTTTGTTGACCTGGGGGTTACTATGGACTATAAACTCAGTTTCAACCGCCATATTAATACAACAGTCAATAAGGCTAGAGGTGTCCTAGCATTCGTTAAACGATGGTCTAAAGAATTTAGCGACCCTTATGTAACTAAAGCCCTCTTCACTACATTAGTCAGACCGATACTTGAATAAGGTTCTATAATTTGGAACCCGCGTTTCCAGGTTCATGTAGATCGCCTTGGATCAGTTCAAAAACAATTTTTACTATTTGCCTTAAGAGATTTTCATTGGGATCCCTCGTACAATCTGCCACCCTATACGAATCGTTTAAAACTCATTAATCTACACACACTTTCTAGTCGGAGGGAAATGCTTGGAATTATTTTTATGATTAAATTGCTAAATGGTTCACTATCCAGCCCATTTCTTCTAAGTGAAGTGAACTTCAATGTACCGTCTCGTCCTTCAAGGCATTTTAAACCTCTAGTCTTAAAACAGTGCCGAACCAATTTTCAGTTAAATGAGCCTTTTCGCTGTTTGTGTCAAGATTATAACTCTCTTTCTGGTAGATTTGATATTTCAGACTCGCTTTTCAGCATAAAAAAATCAATTCTTTCTGCCCTAAATTCATAGCTACTAATTGTTTTTTATTCTTTGACTTCTATTTTAACTTTTAACAATAATTTTATTCTGTTAACTAGTTATTTCTTAATGTATAATCTATCCTATATCTACTTTACTTAGCTGATGAGGTTTTCTCTGTAGCTGAGCAGTTTTAGATCTCGACGATTAACAAACCAAAGCCTTTCAACGACTCGGCACGAACGAATAATCCGCGCGTTATGCGGATGCGCCCCTCGCGCCAGTCGGGCGGGATATGGTGGGTAATCCGTTGGGAATTATTATTATTATTATTATAGATGCACTTATTGTCTTGGTATAGTTCTGCCTATAATGCAGTTTTCTTTGTTTCCTCATACTGACAATCAGCTTGGCTGCCTTTTAAGACTGGTAACAGTTCGCAACTTTGATCCAGAGCAGGTTGCCATAGTGTTTTCCCTTTTTTAGTTTTATCTTTGTACTCAAATGGGATCGCTATCAGTTTGTATATTTCTGACGATTCACTGTGCATAAGTGGTATTTTTGCCTTAATTACCAGCTTGCTATCGATTATGACTCTATTTGCTCTCATAAGGTTGTATACAACGCCTAGTTGGTTGTTATCTTGCTGTCCAGGTATTTGAAGTTTTGGTGGAAGTTTTTCTCTAATAAGTACCAATTCCTTGTTCAACTGTGTTGGAGTTATAAGATTTGGATTAATTCGTCCATGGTTCAAGTTTATCAACAACTCAATTATAGACTTTTGAACAGTCTCACATTCGCTCAATAAAATGGTAACTTAGGTTACTAGTATTTGAAACTGGATAGCCATTTTATTTCTGTATATGTTTTTATTAACTCTGACTGAAATCTGTTGATTTTAGTGGCTATTTTTGTAAATTGTATGTTCACTTCGTTTACATTTTTGTTTATTATGTTTGCCGTGGAAATTATAAGTGAAACTTGAACCTTTGACCCCTCTTTGATGTTATACTGGTTATTTAGCAGTAATCTGAAGTTTGATTCTATTTGCTCTTCGCTGTCAGCATCCATTAGCCCAAATAGCATATTATAAATAGAGCCAATCCATTCAAAGGGAGCGCTGCGTTGCCTTTTGTTGTACACGATTAAATCGTGACTACTTTTTATCGCTTCATTCCGCTTTCCTGGTGACAACGATATAACTTCGCAGGCTTCTTCGAAATCTGATAACAGGTTGCAATGATTTTTTATTCGATGTAGACAGCTCGGCATCATATTCATCTGCTCAAAATATGAGTGGACGTCATAGTAGATTACCAAATTCCAATTCGAAGTTATGACGTCCATCTTTCCCAGTGAATCCAAATAGATAGCTGTATTATCTAAAAGTTGCGGAACTACTCCGTTGTTTCCTGTTTGTTTCCTGTGTAGGTATTCCTCCTTCCAGTGTTTCCAAAAATCACGCTGGCTTTTTTGTCTTACCTTCCATTTGTTTAAAGTGGATATATTTATGTCAGCTTCTAGAGTTGGTATGGATATCAATGGTCTCCCAATAAGCAAATGGCCTGGAGTTAAACCAGCTACTCCATTTTTATCATTTAAGGAATATAGTGGACGTGAATTTAATGATGCCTCGATCTGTTCTAGGACGGTTGCCATCTCCTCAAACGTAAGCTTTGTATCTCCGATTGCCCTTTTTAAGTGAAATTTCATCCCTTCCACACCAGCCTCCCACATTCCGCCAAAATGCGGTCCTGCCGGGGGGATAAAATACCAAGTACTTGCTTCATTAGCTAAGATTGGTGCAAATTCACAATTTTGTTTTACTGCTTTCTTCCTGCACCTACGAAATTAGTTCCATTGTCGGAATATATGTGTAGAGATTTCCCTCGTCTGCTAAAAAATCTTATTAGTGCCGCCACAAATGCTTCTGTTGATAATTTGAAAGGCAAACAAACACAGCGATGCATCCTTTGAAAGATTTTTGTCCTCGCCTTTTTGAACACGTTATTTGAAAAGGTCCGGCATAGTCTACTCCAGTATATGTAAAAGGACAGCATTTTTTAAACCGATTATCTACTATTGTCGCCTGATGACTGCTTCTGTTAATCGATTTCCACCATGTATTGTCGCATTATGAGCACCTTCAGTAACTAATGCCGCCAAGTTTGATTTTGGTAAGATAATTGGATGCTTTTCATTATATGGTAGCTCTGAACTTGTAAGTCTGCCTCCAACTCTTATCATGCCATTTTTATCCAAGAAGGGGTTGAGGTTTGTCATTTTACTTGAACTATTGACTTTTCCTTCGAGAAGTTTGTTTATTTCTTCTTTATACATTTTCTTCTGGGCTTGTCGAATGATCGTCAATGTAGCTGTCTGAAGCTCCTCAGCCGATAGATGCGAAAATTGGCGCGTTTCCTTCTTTTTACAAAAGCGTAAAATGTATGCCACCACTCTTTGTAGTTCTAGCCAGCTTGAATATTTGTTAACTAAATTATGCATAAAAGAATCTTGATCTCTCGACGTCAATAAAACCTTTACTTTGTTGCATTCGTTTAGTGTTGTTGACTTTTCTGTGATAAAAGCCACTTCGGCCCGTTCCACCAAATATCCATATTTAATAATTTGGGAGAAGCAATACCTCTTGACGCCACATCTTACTTGTGGTATAAGTTTTTGAAATCTGTTACTCGATTTCTAATGAATTTGTCTTTGTTCTTCGGGTTTGCAAATCCAGCGCAAGGTTATTGTTGAATCACTCCATGCATAAGCCATATGATCCTTTGCAGTGATCGCGCAAACTTTATTCATCAATTTTGCTAGTAAATGTGCAAAACAGAGCAAAGTAAAGTTTCCCGATTTTTAGGTGAATTAACTTTCGTTTTGACAGATAAAAGCTTTACAGAATCGCCAACTTTTACATATATTACTGAAGCGTACGCCTTTTCGGAAATTTTAATTTCTACTTCACATTCCATGTTAATTTCAATCCAGCGTGGCATACGTACATACGTCTTCCAATATGCCAACAGTGTCATTAAACAGCTTCCATTCCTTTTGTAGATCATCAGAAACCTCTTTGTCCCATCCAGCCTTTTCAATCCAAAGTTTTTGCATGTATAATTTTGCAACCACAGTTATTGGCGATAGCGAGCCCAACGGATCAAATATTTGGGCGATTTGTGACAAAATACTTCTTTTTGTCATTTTCTTCGGTATTCCTAAACGAAATTTTGAACTGTAACTGATCTTTCTTTGGATCCCAGTATAGCCCAAGTGTTTTCACTGCTTCATTTTCTTTTATTTGAATTATGTGATTTTCTCCCATGGTGGTGATATTTTTGGTAATATTGTCGCAATTCGATAGCCATTTCCTCAAATGAAATCCAAATAATTGAAGATGCTTGCTGATTTTTTTTTTGGAACATAATAAATTGATTAACCGAATCTCCACCAGTCAGGATATCATCCATATAAAAATCTTCCTTTATGATTTTTTGTAGTCAATTGTTTTCACTTGAGCACTTGTTGGAAATTTCAAATAATGTGCGCACTGCTAAATATGGTGCTGACGCGGTACCATATGTCACTGTCGTCAACTCGTATTCTTCTATTTTATTTTAAGGATGTTACCTCCACAAAATTCGGTGATACACTTGATCTTTTTTCAAAATCAGCTGAAATTACCACGTTCCATAGCCTCCACTTGAGAATGATATCAAAAACATCCCTTTGAAGTTTTGGTCCTGTCAACATGATATCGTTTGGGCACTTTCCATTTGAAGTTTTGGCTGACGCATCAAAAACCACACGAAGTTTTCTAGTTAATTCATCCTCGCGTATAACAGCCTGGTGTGGCAAATAGCATTTTCCATTTACCCAAGGTTTTAGTATTCCTGAATGAATTCCTTATAATCATTGCAAAGCTTTTCACTCTTTTTGAACTTAGCTTCCATGGATAGCAGCCGAGCAACTGTCTGGTTACGAGAGTCACCCAGCTCTATGTCGTCTTTAAATGGAATTTCCACAATGAATCGCCCATCTGTATCTTGTTTGGTGATTTCCTCGAACATATTTCGTATTCCACTTTAGCTTCTTCATCTTGTTCTTCCTCTAGCTCCCAAAATCTCTCAAGGTTGGTTACTGCCGATGTGACTTTGCCTGGTTTCTTTTGCTTAATTATTCCAGACAAAATCCAGCCAAACTTTGTAGCTTGTGCAAGAACTCCATCGTGTTTTTTTATGCCTTTTTCTATTATTCTGTCAAATGTGTCACCGCCAATCACCATGTCAATTATATCAGCTTTGTTAATTATAGGGTCAGCAATAGTGTAGTTTTTTCATTTTTTAAAGTTGAACCTGAAGGATTGATCAGGTTGCGTAGTGATGAGGGTTGATAAAACAATTGCATCCACTCTTCGACGTGCTGGCTCAGAAAACGTGGTGTAATTTGCAGTTTCATTTTAAATTTCGATTCACCAACCACAACATCTCCTAGGCCATGAAGCTTGTGCTCACCATTCGCAGCTTTTGCTCTCACTTGGGCTGTGGCCAGAATTACCGTTGTTAGACCTGCTTTTGTGGATATTGCCGCATTCTGTTGAACGTTATCGAAATGCAAGAGCTCATGATGACTGCTGATGTTGCATATTTTACACATCATATTGCTCGTACAAGCTTCTCCTAATTTGTGAAGCAGGCACCTGCAGCAGATTTTATTGTTTTTGGCATATTTATGTCTTTCATCCGTTGATATGCCCTTGAAACTTTTGCATTCGGTTATAATATGATTTTTTATTTTGCAGTAAGTGCACTGCCTGAATGGTTTCCTCGCGTTGATGTTCCTTTTCGGCTACAGCTTTCAATGTCTGGAAGTGTCGATCCAGAAAATCTCTAATATTAGATAATGTCTGCACCTCTCTGGTTTTTTTAGCCGTTTGCTAATATAATTTGAGTCCATCTTTGTCCAACTTGCAAACTATGACTCGAGCAACAAATGGATCTGCGTTTTCAATTTGTATTCCTAGTGACTGTATTGCGTTAAGGCACTCATTTGTAGTATCGAGCAATTGCCTTACACTTTCAGCATTGTCACTAATCCATGATCCTGTCCCACTGTGTTGTAAATAAAATACATTTATTATCGTATCTTTGTTTGAGTAGACTCCACGCTGCTTCATAATTTTCGGTTGGTATTTGCAGATGTTGTATTAACCTTACAGCTTCGCCCTTCCAACAAAGGCCTTCTTTCTGAGCTTGATAAAAGCTAATTTTTATGAACCATATCCCGGAACACCTTGTAGAAATCAGGGTTCCAAAATGCTTAGAAATTTTTAAAGCACATGACTTTGCTTTTGCTTGTAAAAAAACGAGCATCCCAGCAGCATGAAAAATGCTGATAAGCAAACGATGAATTGCTGTTAAGCAAATGTTCAATGCTTGGCAGCCTATGAGTTTTCTGTTGCTTGCTTATTAAAAATTTCAAAGGTACAAGCAAAAGCAATCGAGAGGCTTTCGGTATTTGTTGGTTGCTGCTGCTGCCAAGTCTTTAAAGCAAACTGCTTAGCAGCTGTAAAGCAATAATTAGGGGTGACTCAATCATGTCCATATAAAACGGCTGATGCAAGCAGCAAAGCAATATGCAGACATCTATATATATAAAAGAACGGCTGAACTGATTTGGCTGAAAATTGGTGGGGAGGTAGTTCAGAACCAGGAAACGGACATAGGACACTGTTTTTCGGGAAGTGGATCTGGGAATGACCTATTCCAACATTTGTTTATTTATGGTGCGATTTTCTTGAAATTCTGTACATTGACAGCCTTTTACTATTATTAAAATTTACGATATAGTCTTTTCCGGGAAATGGACGAGAGACCCACCTATTCCCAAACTTTTTATTTATGGTGCGATTTGCTTGAAATTCAGCACATTGGTAGCCCTTCACTTTTATTAAAATAACGAATCGGTTTTTTCCGGGATGTGGACCAGTCGCCGACCTATTTCAACATTTTTTATTTATGCTGATTTTCTTGATACATTGGTAGCCATTTGCTTTTATTAATATTGAAGTACGGTTAAAAATTTAACAATTTGATCTTGTAGATGTATTTGTTTCGAGTTTATATTAACTTATTGTGCCGATATTATAACAATATCAAGCCGTGACCAAGACGATCAGATCTTTCACGACAAACTTGTAATACGAAGAGGATGCGAATGAAAGGGCTGAAGAAGAGCAAGAAATTGCACGTAAAGAGCTCTGCGTTAGTATTCGACTTCGTGCTTTTAAATCACAAGAGCAAAGCGAGGCAGTCCGTGGCAGTGGCAAATCGGCGAGCAAACAAAAATTTTTGATTTGAATCGGGCATAGTCCAACTAAAAACTAAACTTAACTAAATTAGACCAGCTGATTTCTACTTTTTTCTCGAATGCGATTTTGACATTAAACCTAAGAATGACAAAAACAAAATACATGGTAAATGTATATGTGTCTGTATGTTTGTCGAGCAGCTACGACTTGTTTGGACCTTGGAATCGTGCAGCGTTACGATACGATTGCAGAACTGATTACTGTTTGCATACAATGGACGTTGTTTGCGGGTATTGTGGCGCATTGAAGTTTTCCGCAGGAACGCCATGATTGTGCTGCCTTAGTGGGAAAATGAAATTGCCTTTATTGACTCCGCCATCTGAGCCAATCCACTCATGGCTTCGTGGCAAAACAACCGAATCCCGACGTTTTCTAGCAAACACTCAAAATACAATAGTTGTTTCCAAATGATCTCGTTTGGGGTAGACATTATAGAAGAACGAGGATTTAGTCCGACTTTAAAAGCATTTATTTATTTACAATTAAAACAAAAGTGAAGAGAAATGTGTGTAAATAAGAAATATAAAAAAACTAGATTGCCCGGCAGACGTTTCCTTCGCAAAAACACACTCTGCATCCCTACTTATCTACCCTTTCCTATTCTATGCTCTATCTTCCAATTTTTCCATATCGTCCTTTTCCACTTCAATGTCCCTTGGTGGAAGCAGGGTGGGTCGCGCATTGCGTCGCAATCTATTAGACGAGGGATCCGGACCATCGGAAGGAGCCGAATCGGTCGACGTTGTAGGTTGCGTAGCTCGACAACATGGCTCAACGCACGTATCAGTCCATAAGTTCCTGTTACCAAGTTGAGAACATATAAGCAGGTGACATAGGCCAAGGTAAGAGTTGCATTTGACTGATGTCGCAGGTGTATATAGTCTCAACCGACAAACAGTGCACATGGTGTAAGGGACCAGGAGCTGGTGGCTTTGGCTTACATTTGTGCTAGTGCTGGAAGAAGAAGGGGAAGTTGTAAGTGGGAGGGGGATGGGCTGTAGCTCAGCTTTTCTCACATCTAAAAGAGAAGTGCTACGTAGAAAGTAGCTGTGAGCAGCTGTGTGAGGTGTTGGCGCCGGTGAACGTGAGCGGCAGCGGGAGTTACACACTACTTGCTGGGCAGTATTAGTGCTGTTCGTCGTGGAGACTGTATCTGGCACTTGTGGCGGTGCGACGTTGGCCACGGGACGCCCTAAGGCGTGAACAGCAAGGAGCCACAAAAGTTTTGTAGAAACTAGGGGGGCTATGTGTGGAGGGTTTTAGCACGGAGCACCTAGTTTTGTGCAACCATCTTTTACAAGTATTACATTGGACGGAGTATGAACGTTTGACGTAAATCTGCAAACGCGGCAGATCCATTCTCTTGATTCTTTGTTGGATTCAACACCAGCCCGGAGCAGGAGAATTTTGAGCAGCCCTGCTGCAAGGAGCTGTTCGGAGGATGACAATGTTATGGGGAAAGGTGACAAGTTAGACAGGGTAGTGTCGAAATAACAGCCCTTGGTCGGATATAAAAACCCGAGTCATTCCGGTACGAGCTATTCTCTCCCCTGTAACAACCATCGAATAATAAAGACAATTTAGCACCAAACAGGTAGAACTTGTTTTCAAGGGAAGCTTATTCAGGTTGGTACATCCACACATTCTTCATCATCGCCTTTTGATAGACTTTTGCTTCAGTTTTCACGCCATTTTAGTAAAAATGCAATGAAGTTAGCCTTTATGAGACACTCCCCACCAAACCATGACGTATGCTGGATGTTGACCTCGCTGAACCCTTGGTGCAATATTTTTTGCTTCTTGGGATGTTTTAGCATACACCTTATCATTAAAAACTTCCACCACCTTAAAAAATGTTCATCTGTAAAAAAGATGTGGTTATGGCCGTTACGTGCGTGCCACTGCAAATTCTTCTTACATATTTCTAATCTAATTTTTTTAACCACGGAGTTAAGAGATGGCCATTGCTCTTTCGAAAAGCCTTCATGTGAAGGTCATCACGGATCAGCCTAGACACGGATCTGGAGGACATACCCAGCTCCCTGTCCATATTTTTTGGTTTCCTTAAAGGATTTCGACGAATTCACTCTCGGACGGATTTAATGGCTGGGCACGTAGGAACAACACTCAGACGCCCATTTCTGGCCCTGTCCTCAACTTGAGAAGTTTCTAAGAACCGATCGATAGTATATTGGTAAAGAAAATTTAATTAGAATGTGGAATGTGGGGAGCATATAATTAAAAATGTCAAAGCCTGCTGCTTTGAAAATTTAGTAACAGAACTTATTTCAATACTAAGTACAATAATAACTCGTTTAAAGTTATATGATATAATAACCTCAGGTAACGACAATAAGAGGCAACACTACTTAGAAATGTTTTTTGTTAAATACGCAGGAAAATACCTCCCTTGTGATACCCATATTGCATATTTCATTTAATTTGAAATAATTTAGAGAGGTGGCAACCCCGTATAAACATCCTATGTAGCAAACCTTTACGTATTGCCATGAAATTAGGTACTTAGCCTTTCTTTAGCCCAACCTATATAATGCAATCAATTTTATTTTTATACATGTAATATAAGCATAATTTTTGGCGCATACGTCTTTTTTGCCCTCACTACTTCAGTCTGGCACTACGTCACAAATTTTCTTTAACAAAAGTTGGTTTTCTTCACTTTTTTTCGTTATTTCAAATAATATGTCCTCACATATGTAAAAAGCAGAATATCGTAGGATGAATGCATTGTGATAAGTGCTCTTGCCTGCTGCATAGTGCAGAAACCTGGAAGTTGACAACATCTGTTAATAGGGTTGTGGGAGTATTGGAGAAAAATGTTCTTAAGATTTATGGACCTGTACCAATTGTAAACCAATGTTTTAATGATGAGCGGTATGCAAACATCGACATAGTTCAGCGAATTAAAATACTGTGGCTCCGTTGCCTAGGCGATGAATGAAGATGTTCCGGCCATGTATGTATTCTTATCGGCAACCGGCTGTGGAATCGGAGGGAGACCACCACTGCGAGGGAAGCACCAAGTGGAGACCGATTTACGATCCCGTGGTTTTTCTAATTGGCGCCAGTTTGTAAATCGAAGAAATGACTGGAGCGCTATGTTGGACGGCCACAACCGTTCAAACGGTTACGCTCCATTTAAGTTAGTAAGTAAGTAAATCTCCTTTTAGGTGTTTTTCGAAATGTCCGATATCGGTTCACAAACAGACATTATATTAAAGAGGGAATATTTATTACTCGACTTTCTTGAGTTTTTGCACAGATATGCGTGTAGTAAAGGAAATATAATGTAACCTATTTATATTATGTCGTTATGACACGAATTTCACAAATCAATATATTTTTTGCTTATTTTAACAATATCAATTTGGAAATAGTATACCAACAGAATAAAATTTATATCTGATAATCGATATTAAAGAAAAATGTCAGCGATTTGCTTTGCGATGGTATGGATGACGTGTTTTGAAAATGGGGTCTGATCAGAAGTTGGTGACCCCGAAACATGTCATCCCATTCTATCGCTGTACAAATCGTTATAATTATACTTAGTAGTGCTACGCACACAAGGTATATTAACTTTAGTCGCGTAACGGTGGCATGTAACGACATAAAAGGATCGAGATAGACATTGACTCATACATATCAAAATTTTCAGGAGGAAAAAAGAAATTCATTAGGCCATGTCCGTCCATCCGTCCGTCTGTTATCACGACAACTTGAGTAAATTTTGAGATATCTTAATGAAATTTGGTATGCGGGGTTTCTTGGCACTCATCTCCGAGCGCTATTTAGAATGGGCGAAGTCAGATGATAGCCACGCACACTTTTTATATATAGATTTTTTTCTAAAATACAAAAAAGTGATTATTCAGTGCATAATACACTTATAAGGATAAAATTTGGGGTGTACATTAAAGTTAAGGCAGAAAATAAATGTTTAAAAAATTTTTGAAAATGGGCGTGACACCGCCCACTTTTGATTAAGTAAAATTTAGAAATAATATTAATCATAAATTAAAACCCGTTCAAGGTATCGAAACGAAATTAAGCACACATATTTATACTAATACAAGGTATGTTCCGAAAAAAAGTGTGATACCGGTTAAGGTCCACGCCCACTTTTATACGAAAGCTTTGAAAAAGATCATAGATATATCTAATAGATAATGACTTTGCGTACAAAAGCCTTATATCATTTCTATTTCACATCCAAAGTGCCCATGCACGAAGAAAGACGAAAACTATACATTTTTGAAAATGGGCGTAGCCCCGTCCCTTTTATAGTGGATTATTCCACAAAACCTTTTATGCCATAACTCCGGCAAAATTTGATTTGTCTAAACGATATTAGGCGAAAATGTTGTACATATAGAGGTAAACGTTTGTTGTAAAAATGAGCGAAATCGGTAAACCGACACGGCCAGTTTTTTAACAAAGTTCTGAAAAATTTGTTTGTAAACTGTAAAACGCGATATTTCTATAGATCTTTAGATCTTGCACACATAATAAGCTTTCTAAGCAAAACTCGACCGTAAAAAAAGTTAGTGTGCCTGGCGCCGCCCATTCTTCAGCATAAAAATTCTGCTAATTTCAAAGGCGATTGCTTGTAGTTTCAACTAGATATTTCAATCAAAATTGGCAGCTGCTTCTCAATAGCATAAAAATTCTGCTAATTTCAAAGGCGATTGCTTGTAGTTTCAACTAGATATTTCAATCAAAATTGGCAGCTGCTTTTCAATAGTATGTAGTATACTCCAGTCAAAAGTTAGGCAAAGCGGATAACACACAACTAAAATATCCGGGCAAGTTGTTAATACCCCCCTGCAATAGGGAAGTTATATACCTTTTTTGATTTTCATACCTTTAACGAACATGAAATGTTTGTAAGTATGAGAAGAAGAAGAGATGGGCCCATCAAAAAAAGGCACGCAACTTAAACTTTTTGTCTGACACACAATTAGAATCATATGTACTCTCATTTGTTGATTTACATTTTTTGGATTTATTTATTTATTGTGTAGAAAGAAGCAAATAAATTGAACTGTTGGAAATATTTACAGTCATACGACATTACAATAGTGTAGAAAAAGTGCCAGGTCATGTGAAAAAAACATAAGTAAACTGAAATAATAAGGACAATGAGCTGAGTCAATCTAGCAATATCCGTCTCTCCGTCCGTCTGTCTATTTGAACGCAAATTTTTCAAACATAAAATGTGCATGTATTGGTATTTTGAAAAAATGTGATTTGCAGTTGTTGGTAGGGAAGCTATTTATATAGAAATAAATTAATGGCGGCCGCCGTGGTTTGAAAAGTTTTTCAAAACGGGGCCGCCCCTCGGTAGTGGCAGATGCCACGCCCACAATCCAAAATTTATAAAAAAAAACCTTAATAGAATGATAAAGTCAGTATATAAGTTAAGACAGTCTAATGCTCTGTAAATTGTTTAGACTACATTGTTGCATTCATTTCCGCAATTTAGCCAAATATTAATGAAAAATGATACCCGATACTTCCACTTGTGGAAACGATTCATAATAAACAATTCAAACCATGGGAATCGCTGAGCCAGCATACTTGCAGGCAAATACCAATACCACCGATATCAGCGAATAGCGGCGGCAGCGGACAACATCATAAGCTGCAAGCGCAACAGCAGCCACGATGACGACGACGACGGTGACGGCTATATCTCAGGGTAGAAATAAGTTAGGGTAGAATAGTCAGTTCTCAATTAGACTAAATAAAGCACACAAGTGCACTAAAATAATTGGCGCCCAACCGCGGTTTGAACCTACGACCGCCGAATCTCAATCTCTTGGAGAAGGTTAAGTCAACTAAATCAAATCAATAATTTGGAGGAGTTATCAACTGGAGAGATCAACTGAATCAATTTAATAATTTGAAGGGGTTATCATACACAATTATGGATAGTTTAATTATAATACTTCCTGCGTAAGTAGAGTGCTCAAGTTTTTTTTTAAGTGATTCGTGAAAAATTAATAAATAGTGGCAGTATTGCACTCTAAAAATAGAGTAACGTATTGAGTTTTGCTAGTAGTAATAGCGATAGTGAGGGTGTCCTAAAAGAGCTTCAAGAAAAGATTAGCAACTGAAATATTTCAAGCTATTTTGCAGTCTCGTGTTTTGCAACGCTTTGATGAGCGATAGTGAGGGTACCCTGGAGGATTTATTAGAAAGGATTAGTAACTTGCAGGTTTCGAGAAATAGGAATACAAGTGTAATGGAGGCAAACCAAATAACTGCTGTAGTGCAGGCTGCCGTAACTGGCGCACTGCAACAGCAACAGGAGTCCTTTGAACACAAACTTATCCGACTGAGAGAGCAAATTACCACCCTAACCACAGTGAAAAAGCCACGTACGTACGAGCCTGTGAAAATCATTTCAGACATTAAATGCGAAGAACCTCTAGACCTGGTGAAGTCATTGCCAGAGGTTGACGGTCAAGTCAGCACCTATGTTTCCTGGCGTCAGGCCGCCCACACGGTTTATGAGGTGTTTCGAATCCATCAGGGCAGTTCTGGGCACTATCAGGCCGTAGGGACAATTAGAAATAAACTGAAGGGCTCCGCTGATGTCGTTTTAGCATCTTTTAATACTGTGCTGAATTTTGAGGCGATCATTACTAGACTAGATTTTACCTATTCGGACAAACGTATATCTCAAAGAACAGAACTGTCTACGCTTCGACAGGGCAACCTTTCAGTCCTGAAATATTTCGACGAGGTGGAGAAGAAACTAACTCTTCTCACAAATAAAACCATAATGACACATGAGGGTCCCATTGCAGAATCAATCTCCACAAAGTATAGAGCAGACACGCTTAGGGTATTCATTTCGGGTCTGAAAAGACCATTGTGTGACATTCTCTTCGCTTCTCGACCTGATGACTTACCGGGCACTCTGGCCCCGGCACAAGAAGTCGAGTCAAATAGAGAAGGATATGCGTTCGCTACAAGCTTCGCTGCGTCTGCTGAAGATCCAAACATATTTAAGAAGGTCGGTGATAACAACTTAGACCAGAGATTGCGACCCCCCCAAAAAATCCAAACTTTTCACTGTACAACCGAAAAGGAACAGCAACGAAAATGATCAGCAAGATCAACCAATACCGATGGAAATAGATCCATCAGAATCACGGCTTCGCCAGAATTCAAATTGGCGTCAATCACAAAAAGTTAGTCAGGGTCAACAACAATACCGAAACAATTCTAAACAGAGCCCTAATTTTAATCAACAACAATAAATTGGAAAGCGAGAGGTAGGAATACTGGACCAAAAATCCAGAAAATAAATAATTTAAGCCAGGTTAACCAAGAGACGGCGTACAATCAAGAGGCGGAAGAAGAAATAGAAAATCTGGAAGAGGAAGAACTCAATTTTTTAGGGGGAAGTCCCTGCTTCCGTGGATCGAACGAGTATAAGGCACCAAGGAAAAAAAAATAAAGCTATTAGTGGACACAGGGGCATCGAAAAACTATATTAACAGGGGCACAGGGGCATCGAAAAACTCTATTAAACCTTTGCTCGAGTTTAAAAATGTTATCCCAGCATCGACACCTTTTCTAGTTAAGTCACTGCACGGAAATACTCATGTGAATAGTTGTTACCATGAGAACAAAAACGAAGAGCCGGTATATTCTAGGCTACACTCGTACCCTATGAGTGTGGCCGAATTCGTCAACGGGAAAGTGGCCGATTTCTGGCTAACAGCATCATCCGCCCTTCCAGATCACCTTACAATAACCCGATTTGGGTTGTTGACAAAAAAGGGATAGATGATGCAGGAAATAAAACAAACAGTTAGTGATTGACTTTAGGAAACTAAATGAAGTCACCATTGACTACAAGTATCCCATTCCTAATGCCATGGTGATATTGTCAAACCTAAAGGGAGCACAATACTTTACCACACTTGATCTGAAATCTGGATTCCATCAAATTGAATTCATAGAGAGGGACAGAGAAAAAATGGCCTTCTCTGTAAACAACGGCAAATACGAATTCTTCCGCCTGCCCTTTGGACTTAACAACGCTCCTAGTATATTTCAGAGAGCGATCGATGATGTTCTGAGGGAGCAAATTGGCAGGACCCGCCATGTTTACGTCGACGATGTAATTATCTACTCAAAAACTGCAGAAGACCATTTAAGGGACGTGGAATAGGTTCTGCGTAGGCTCTGCGAGGCCAATATGAGAGTCTCAGTGGAAAAATCAAAGTTTTTTAAAACTGAGGTAGAGTATTTGGGCTTTGTTGTATCAAGAGGAGGCGTAAAAACAAACCCTAATAAGGTCCACGGCATAAAATGCTATGAGCAGCCAACCACTCTTAGGGGGCTCCGCTCCTTTTAAGGATTAGCGAGCTACTATAGATGTTTTATTAAAGATTTTGCTAGCATAGCAAAACCACTGACCGATATGCTTAAAGGAGAAAATGGCAAAGTAAGTGGCACACAGTCTACAAAAATTAAAATTCAGTTAACACCAGAAGTTGTAGAAGCATTGAACAAACTTAGAGAAATTTTAGCATCGCAAGACGTCACATTATGATATCCAGATTTCACAAAACCCTTTGACTTGACGACTGATGCATCTTCGAGAGGTTTGGGAGCTGTACTTTCACAAGAAAAGAAACCCGTTACCATGATCTCAAGAACTCTAAGAGATACGGAAGAACATTTGACAACAAATGAAAGAGAGCTCCTGGCAATCGTGTGGGCCCTCAACACCTTGAGGAATTACTTGTACGGTGTAAACCAGTTGAACATTTTCACTGACACCTGCGGGTTAGGGGTTTAGAATATGCAACGGTCGTAAGAGGCGACTAATATGCTCAAAGGTAATGACGTGCAACTCGATGGTTGATCTACGGATATGATGCCTCTCACCACTCATTACCCACCTTAGCATAGCAAAACCACTGACCGATATGCTTAAAGGAGAAAATGGCAAAGTAAGTGCCACACAGTCTACAAAAATTAAAATTCAGTTAACACCAGAAGGTGTAGAAGCATTGAAAAAACTTAGAGAAATTTTAGCATCAGAAGACGTCACATTAACATATCCAGATTTCACAAAACCCTTTGACTTGACGACTGATGCACCTTCGAGAGGTTTGGGAGCTGTACTTTCACAAGAAAAGAAACCCATTACCATGATCTCAAGAAGAAGAGATAGGGAAGAACATTTGGCAGCAAATGAAAGAGCGCTCCTGGCAATCGTGTGGGCCCTCAACACCTTGAGAAATTACTTGTACGGTGTAAACCAGTTGAACATTTTCACTGACCCCTGCGGGTTAGGGGCTTAGAATATATCCGAGGTAGGCATACCGGTCGTAAGAGGCGACTAATATGCACAAAGGTAATGACGTGCAACTCGATGGTTGATCTACGGATATGATGCCTCTCACCTCTCATTACCCACCTTATCCTTCCTTACGGAAGGAGGGGTGACATGACCTAGAAGGTTTCACTGGTCATAAATCGCTACCACGACAGTCGGGCAGTACCGCAAGGGAGTACCGGAGCGTACGGGGTTTAAATCCAGCCAAGGACTGTTAATTCGACAACACTCCCCAAAACCTTCGGGGAGTGTTTTTGTCGTTACCACAACAACAACAACAACTGACCACCAGCCTTTGACATTTGCAGTCTCAGATAAAAATCCTAACGCGAAGATCAAGCGATGGAAATCTCTTATAGAAAGCTTTAATGCAAACATTTTTTACAAGCCAGGGAAGGAGAACCATGTTGCCGACGCATTGTCGAGATAACACATGAATATGATGGAGGTTGAAATGGAAGCAAGCTCTGACTGCGCTACCGTACATAGCGAAGAGTCCCTGACCTATACCATTGAAACAGTGGATAAGCCTGTTAATTGCTCTGTTGAACGACCGACCGACTTCATAACGACTGTTAAAATAACATAAATCAACTTCACCAAAGCGGACTGGGACCGCTTTACTGAATATACAGAGCGCTCCTTCGCCGCCTTACCCACTCCTGCGGACGTACGCAAAGGCGAAAGAGAGTTTCGAAAGATCATTGATTCAGCCTCAGAATACCAGAAATTCGTCCGAATTTCCCGGCAGAAGCTGCGGCGATGGCAAGAGAACGTGACCAAGTGAGACTCATCAATCCGGCAGATCCCAGAATAAAAGATCTCAATGCGGGAATTCGTAGGATCGTCAACGAACACAAGCTGACCAAGTGGAAACAACACCTCGAGACATGCAACCTCTCCGGCGGAGTCGGCAAATTATGGTCGACTGTCAAGGCCCTATCCAATCCGACCAAACACAAAGACAAGGTCGCCATTGTTTCGGCGACAGCGTCAAATCGGACGCCAGGAAATGCGCGAGCTCTTTTTGCCGGCTCTCTTTATAATGCATCCACCTGCGGATAGGACTAAGAGAAGAGTCTTCCGACGTGCGCACAAACACAAACACTCTACTGCGCCCATTGCCGTCTCAGTCGCAGAGGTTAAGGAAGCCATAATGAAGGCCAAACCCTCAAAATCGCCATGAAGATTATCAAACACCTAGGCCACGAGGGACAGAGTTATTTAGCGGCTCTCTTTAATATCTCTCTAACTAAATTTGTTTAATTTCTATATTTCGAGACTTCCCCCCCACCAGAGAAGTCTCCATTGTTTCCTACGCTGACGACTGCACGATAATGGCCTCGGGCAAGGGTCCCTCCATTGATGAACTCTGTATTAGAATCAACAGTTACCTCCATGACCTTTCCAGCTTCTTCACCGAGCGTAATCTGACCCTGTCTCCGACTAAATCTACGGCGACCCTGTTTACTACATGGAATGCGCAGATGGGGCAAGAGTTAAATGTCCACGTAGACGGAGTACCTCTACCTACTGTCAACCACCCAAAAATCTTGGGTGTGACATTTGACAACAGCCTCACCTTCGCTGGTCATGCCGCCGCGATAGCCTCAAAGGTACAGAGCCGCAATAAGATCCTGAAGTCACTGGCCGGCAGTACTTGGCAGTACTTGGGGAAAAGACAAAGAAACATTTCTTGCTACATATAAGGCTATTGGCCGGCCGGTTATTGACTATGCTGCGCCTATATGGTCGCCCAATCTTTCTGACACCAACTGGAGGAAATTGCAAGTCTGCCAAAACACCGCCATCAGAACTGCTACGGGATGCCGGCTTATGTCATCTGAGTCTCACCTCCGTCAAGAGGCAAAATTGCTCAATGTTCAAGAGCACGCGGAACTCTTGAGTAGACAGTTCCTTCTGAACTGTCATAAACCTAGTCATCCAAACCGACATCTTTTGGATGTAGCACCGCCCCCCAGAGACATAAGGCGACATCTCCGTAAGCATTACGATGAGATCCGGCATCATATCTCTTTACAGTTTGATCTGCGGAACCATAGACGGGCTTTAAATGACCTCCACACCGAGTCGGTAGACGGATCTCTCAGATCTCGGCCTGTGAATCCCGCTATTAATACTCATCCACCTGAATTGGCTGAGGAGGAACGTGCACTTCTGAGGGAGACTAGAGTCATACTGGCACAACTTCGCTCTGGATATTGTAATCTTATCTATCTTACTTATCCAGACTGAACCGCAACATACAAAATACATGCCCTGCATGTGGTATAACCCCTCATGATACCATGCATCTCTTCTCCTGTTCAGTTGAACCCACTCTTCTAACACCTACATCACTCTGGTCCAACCCTGTGGAAACTGCGCGTTTCCTCGGACTTCCGTTAGAAGAGCCTGATGACAATTTAGAGTGATCGAGCCCATTGGGCAGGGCGAAGCACTGTTAACAACAACAACAACAACATTGCTTTAGGAACCAAATTGTGCTTCAGGAGTGCGAAAGTCCGTCAAAGCAGACCTTTATCCTGTTCGGTTCGAAGACTAGACATATTGTTTCATTTCGTGATGAAGATTCGCTAATAGACACACTACAAGAAGTAATTAATGATGGTGTGGTTAATGCAATACACTGTAGCCTACCAGTTCTGGCGAAGATTCAGCACCGACTGGTGGAGCTTCATCCCAACGTGAAGTTCCGCCACACTGAAAAGATGGTTGCTGATGTCCTTAGTGAAGGTGACCAACATGAGATTGTTATTGCTGAACACAACCGAGCACATAGGGCCACGCAGGAAAACGTGAAACAGATCCTGGCCGACTATTTTTTTCCAAAGATGGATAAAAAAGCAAGAGAGGTGGTGGCAAACTGCCGAACCTGTTCAAAGCCCAAATACGACCGCCATCCAAAAAAGCATGTCATTGCGGCAACGCCGATGCCATCTCACATTGGACAAATAATATTTTTTCGCTTGCATCGACAAGTTTTCAAAGTTTGCAATGGTGCAGAAGATTGCATCGAGAACGATCATTGACATAAAACCGCCAGTTTTACAGCTAATAAACATTTTTCCAAACGTCAAAACAATATATTGTGACAACGAAAAGTCGCTCGACTCGCATACCATGAAATCAATAGAGTGGATTATAATAATGTAAAAATCGCAAATGCACCCCCGCTTCATAGTACTTCAAACGGGCAAGTGGAACGTTTCCACAGTACTTCAACCGAAATAGCTAGCTAGGTGACCTAATGTTGCTGGCTACTATAGAATATAATAAATATATTCATTCAGTAATCAACAGGAAAGCAATCGATGTCCTTTACTCAGGTTCAGCCAATGCTGTGGAATCAATCCGAGACCGTATTGAAAAAACACAGGCCGCTGACCGCGATTATCATAATAAGAACCGTCAGGATATGTCATATAGCGCCGGCGACCGGGTCCTGGTGAAGGTAAATCGAAGGCTGGGAAATAAGCTCAGCATTATATTAAGTAGTTGAACAGGACCTAGGCACCACCGTTCTTATAAAGGGGAGGAGGGTCCACAAGGACAACCTTCGGGCCCTTGACAGACCAAGTCACTAATTGCTCCCTTTCTTTAATTGCAGGATAATAATATTGGCATTCCTGACGACAACCACTTTGACAGAAAAACTCACAGACTATACTAACGCCAACTACATCCCGATTGTGGACGGGGAGGCAATAGTATGGGAACATTACGGATACTTGACACTTCACTAACATGACATTATACGAAACAATGAACGATGAAATGAAAAATCTAATTACTTTATTCCCTCAGTCGCATATGAGGCAGCTGCTCCACGCTGATATGAAACACATCGAAACACTGCTGCGAACTGTCGATACTCACCACCGGCAGGCATTTAGCTTGAACTTTTTGGGTACGGCACTCAAGGTCATTGCCGTCACCCCCGACTTCGATGACTACCAGATACTCCAGATGAATCAGGACATACTTGTTGACTCGAAGAACAAACAGTACAGTATAAACACCCACATTCAGCAAAAGATTTTAGAAATAACAGATAAAATAAAAAAATTATTACTTCTACTAAAAAAGAGAAAATAGATACAGGCCAGTTATATGAAACAATACTAGCAAGAAATAGGATAATAACTCTAGAGCTGCAAGCTGTCATAATTTCAATAGTCCTGTTATATTGGACAGTAGCGATATAAACAAAATAATCAACGAGCACTTGACTAACGTATCAACAATATAAATACTAGGAATGTCTAGAATTAAGGTATTACAAAATAAGGACAATTTGTATTTCATAATAAAATACCCCATACCCGAGATAGTCTGCAAAAAGCTTAGCCTATTCGTCGTACCACACCAGGGGTTGGTACTTCATTTTGGGGAGACAAACACCGTTGCTAAATGAGGCAGCATAGTATATGCCGTAAAATGCGAAAAATCAACTTTGCCACCTTTTGTAAAATGCTGAAAACCATTACTTGCAGGCAACAGCTCTTCTTGGGGGAAACGGCAAATTGCTCAACCACAGCAAAACCACGAGAGGGGCATCAATTAGATGGACGACGGAATAATTACTGTCAATAACGATACGGCCGTAATAAATGGCGAGACCGGTATCTGAAGAATCGTTAAAGGGACCTATCAGCTAGCCTTCGAAAAACAGGTGACAAGAAACGGTAACGAATTCCGAAATCGAAACAATGCCATCACAGGCACTCCCGGAAAATCGACTGCCGAAAATATCAAATTGGTGGGACACTTGGGGTCTCTGAGTCTTAATTACCTCCAGGAAATAAATGTTGAAAACATCAACCACTTCAAGAGATCAGTTTAAAGACAGTGGTTTTCGTTGTTGCAGTGCCAACCATTACCGGCTTCCTAGTGATCTGGCTGATCCTAAGCATCCAAGGAAAACGTTCCGCAAAGAGATGATGGATCTTGCTATACTGAAAATTACTGAGAGGATCGCGGACGACCCGCACTTAGAAGGGGAGGAGTTAACACAGTCTAATGCTCTGTAAATTGCTTAGACTACATGGTTGCATTCATTTTTCGAAATTTAGCCAAATATTAATGAAAAACGATACCCGATACTTCCACTTGTGGAAGCGATTCATAATAAACAATTCGAACCATGGGAATCGCTGATTCAGCGTACTTGCAGGCAAATACCAATACCACCGATATCAGCGAATAGCGGCGGCAGCGGACAACATCATAAGCTGCAAGCGCAACAGCAGCGACGACGACGACAGTGACGGCTACAGCTCAGGGTAGAAATAAAATAATTTATACATTGCATGCGGACGGTACGTCCAAGGGTGCGATAAATCGAGCGACTCATCACTTATTATTTAAAGCCATTGTCATAATAAACGTACAGCATAATAAAAAACAACAAAAGACCCGCCTTGGACGAACGCCATCTTCGTGTTAACATCGACATCTATTGGCATCCGTTAATTCTAAGATGCAATACCAAACGTCGTCTGTAAGATTATGATAAACTCTAGTCAACTGGGCCATAGCGGTACTCTATGGCGAGTGTTACATTTTCAGTAAATATTTTGATGCTTGAATTGCGATAAATACTAATGGATTTAAAAATTTTGATGGTTCCCGAGAGTGTGCCACACACTCAATAAATATTGAAATATTTACTTTAATAAATACAAACAAATAGTCCTTTTATTTATTTTTTTTCTGTCATAAATTCCGATTCCACCTACACTGGGTACTATATTTCATTATTAGCTTCCCTTATATTAATCGAAAGATATATTAAATCCTTTTTATTTGTTATTTCACCAAATACTCATGAATAGCAGAGGTGCAAACAGAAAATTGGCGGGTTATGTAGTGAAATTTTTGAGCAAGCCGAAAATAAGGAAACGGAGTGTCAAGAAAATGTTGACGTAGCTCTAACAGGCATACTCTGCAGTCAATTCTACTATTTTTATACTAGTCAAGGACTAGTTTGCCAAACCGGCTCAACTAGTTCGTGTTCTGTAATTTTTCCATATAGCACATGGTATTTTAAACACGGCGATGTCCTATGAGATTGCAATTGCCTGCATCTGTATCAACACCAATTGGCATACAAGTCAGTCTGCATCAGCAATATACCAGTTGACATACCAGTCATCATACCATTCAAAATACTAGTCTGTACATACACCAGAACCATACCAGCCGTCATACTAGTCCGCCTATGTATCAGTATCATACCACTTACCGTACCACTTCATAGTAGGTTAGTTCATTTTTAGTTGGAAAATACACGAAAATTGCAAAATTACATTACAAACTACTTTATTGAAAATTCAGTCATCAGATATAAACTTATGTCATCATACTATATTAAACAAATGAACCAATTTCAATAAAAATATATAGTCGCTATTCATAGCAATTTTAACCTTGGAAAACAGTTCTAAAAAGTAGTTTCTTCTTATTTAATAATAGTGCTTTTTGAAGGAATTTTATAATTGGCATAACAGGCATAAATCTTTAAATTATCATGATACATTTTATGGAAAATATTAAAATTTAAATATTAATCTCAGATAGAATATAATCCATACTTGTAAAAATATCTTTACATAAAATTAAGGAAATTCAAGGAAGGATTTACGGTAAAAAATAACCATGCAGATAACTCGCTTATGAAATTCTAGTAAATAATGGGCAAGTTCTTAGTACCTAAAATTCTTTAAAGGTGCTATTTTTAACCACGTTGTATTTGAACGTGTCTGTCCTCGCCATTTTCGTTTTTTCAGCTTCTAAAAGATTCCGTTATTCCTTGTTATTTGATTTATGAAAACTGCATTTCACAATTATAACAAGTCAACCCCGAAAAATAAAAACAAGTGTGCGAGAAGGGGTCTGATGAGAAGTTGGGCACTTCGAAACATGTCATCCCATACCATCGCTGTGCATATCGTTGTAATTTTTCCTCTAATATCAATTAACACTAAAAACAATTCAACATTTTTTTTATGAATTTCGGTAAAAATTTTTCATGAGAAAAAAGTTACTTTGATTATTCCAAAAAGAAATGTTATTTACTTACTGAATTGCATGTATCGACAATTAGAGGGTTGTCGTTGCTTTTGATAACGGAAACGTTGCAGTCGCTCAAACTGGTATGAATACGACCACGAAGTTCTAGTTTATGAACTAGAATGTTTAATAACCAATTTAGCAGTTGACTGCAGGGTTACGTCAGGATAAATAAACGAATAGGCTCTAAACATACTGCTAAATATAGGAAAGAAATAGTAAAAGAAGACAAATCTAGTGCAGTAATCACAGAAAAAGGACGAACCGTACATAAAGGCAACATTAGGACTTAGCTTCATTTCTTTTTATTAAAGATTCCTTTTACCACTTGCTAACGCAGAAATAAGGATTCTTGACTGTACGAACTCACCGATAGGGACCTTCAACACCGGATTCACTAAAATACAAACTGGAACTTACAGAATCATTCACACAATAAACAAAAAACGCACGTCCAACAACACGCTCCTTCCTTTCCTAAATAACGAACTATCCCAAGTCAGAAACTCTTTAAAAAGATTTAAGCCCGGAATTCATGAAAGGTCTATTAATGAAATAGCAACCGCCTAGAAATGGTTGACAGGAAATCCTGACCACGAAGATTTCGAAACTTTAAAAGCCATATTAATAACGCATTAGAAATGAAAGGAAGAAGAATTCGAATTTGCAAATGTCAAAATAGCCCCTAACGGTTCAAGAATTTTATAATTTATGTATAAATAATATTCCAATTCTCTATCTCTATGGCGCGATATACAACAGGTATATCATCATAAACCTCCTAAGAGATTTTTGCGCCAAGCTTCTCTTCCAATTTGTGGTGTGCCGATTTGAATTTTCCCTACAAATTGGTGGGACCTACAGTTTTTTGCCGACTCCGAACGGCATCTACAAAGAATACATCAAGCATTTTCTTCATAAAGGGTCGGTACAAGATCGAGGCCACTTCATGAGGCCACGGCCGTCATCCGACTCTCTTTCCTCCAAACTTTACTTCGATTTTGAAATTATGCCTAACCACATAATGCCCTCCAATTTGGGCATACACCCCACCAATAATACACTTTGCATTCAAAGAATACATCAAGCCTTTTCACCAATTGAAAGAGAGTCGCTAAACGGTCGTAGCCCAGGAAGTGTAGGCTCTCCCCGCATTTGGGTTGAACCACAGCCACCACGAAACTCCCCGAAGGGCCGTTCCCTGCGAACAGGTAAGGCGGCCACAACACACACGCGAATGCCGGAGCAAAACACTTGTGCGCTGTGACCACCCTAGGGCTCCTGTTCCCCGTGGTACCAGAGAAGTCCCCTGGTTGGACTCGCAAGTAGCCTGCACCCCCCTTACGCAGTATGTGTAAAACAAGCCACATTCAGGAAGTGTTAGCCAGACTACTCACTAACCGGTAGAGCCCTGCCCAGCTCTCGGTCCGGCTGACCGGGATTTTTGTCGCCTTTTACGACTGGCATGCCTTACCCCGGGTATATTCTTTCATTCGTCTCCCCTACCCGGAGGGGAACCGCCACAGGCAGAATAAATTCAATGCGCAGATCAGCAGTTCACAAGTAGTAAGCTGACTAGTGCCGATGCAACCAATTAGCCGTCACATCCGCCATGCGCCGACTAAAGCGACGCATAGGTCAGCAATAGTAAATAGCACAATAAAATATCTTTCAAGCAATGAACAATAGCTTTTAAGTGTAACTTAAGTGACAAGTAATATTAAGCTTTTAGCAGTAAGTTCAAAAGATTTGTCAATAAAAACCGTTTAAAAAGTAAATAAAAAATATTTTTTTAATCGTCCGCAGAAACCGGCCGATAATTTATATACTTAATAAACGCCTTATCCCTGTTTATTTATTTATTTATTAATCAACAAACAAGATGCTTACAGACTATGTAATACAAAAATGTATTCAATTACATGCTTTTATAAAAGCCTTCCAACAAATGGCTTATAAGCAGACTCTTAAAATAAGATTTACTATAACTAAAATCAATCTCTACGGACGACGAGAAAGTATTAAGTTGCGCAAGTGTTCAGAGCAGAGCATTCATCGCATAAACAGTTCTAAAAACACCTACAAAAAAAATGTCGTTACATAGACAGTGCATCTCTACTCCAAAGACATTTGATTTATTAGTAAACAGCGAAATCGATAGGACGCGATAGGGTCTGCAAAGTTCAACGACTGCAAAGCAAGCGAACAAATGCTCTCTGAACAGACTCCAGCCTCTTAGCGTAAACAAAATGAAACGGCCTCCAAATAAATACCGCATACTCCAACCTAAGCCGCACCAAAGACGAATACAAGAGTTTGAGAGTATACCGCTCAGAAAACGAAGAATAGTTCCGATGAATGAAGGCCAACATCGCATATGCTTTAGAAACTATAAAATTGATAGAGTGCTGAAGCAGAGCTTGGGGTCAAAAAAGACACACAGGTCCTTAAATTCACTTAAATTCTTTAAAGCGACATTCGAGATACTGTATGTCGTAGGTATAATACAAGAGGATCTAGCAAAATAAGTGTAATGACACTTACTAGCATTTAGGGATAGGCGATTACGATCACACCAAAGTCTTACGTTTTCCAGCTCATTCTGCAAAATGAAAGAGTCTTCTAGGCACCTGATTTCGAAAAAATATTTGAAATAATCAGCGTAAAGAAGAAAATAACATTTATTAAAGCACGACGATATATCACTAATGAACAGTATAAACAGTAGTTGATCGAGTACGCTACCCTGGGGAACTCTAGAGGAAGCTACTAACGAATAAGATGTCACACTATCAAGCCATACGAAACAACGCCGGTTATGCAGGTACGACGAGACTTTAAAAAATCTGTTTGTAAGCCTAGGGATTTAAGTTTAGCAAGTAGTATGCGATGGGATATCCTATCGAAGACCTTAGAGAAATCAGTATACGCCGCGTTAGTTTGTAATACTTTTTGAAAAGTTTCCAAACATTTTTCAGTAAAAACATCTAAATTAGTTAGAGTAGATCTACCCGGAATGAACTCATTTCGATGAGGCCAAATCAGGAGTTTCACAGCAAAGTATATTTTGTCACTGATTGTGCACTGAAACAATTTTGAGACAGTAGTCAATTTAGAAATCGGGCTCTAGTTCTCATTATCACTTCTATTACCACCCTTAAGGGTATGCGTAGTGAAAGTTAATATCCAAGCATCCAGGAAAACTCCAGCAGACAACGATATATTAAAAATGTGCCTTGAAGGAACAATTATTGATGAACAACGTTCAATTAAAACAGCTGAGAGACCATCGGAATCAGTTGCAGTTGACGTATTTAGCTGATCAATGCCATTAGCAATGTCACGATCCAACAGGGTTAGCTTTCCAAAATTGATAGAAGTATCTAAATTTTACAAGCGATCCCCAGATATTGGGTCATCTGAGTTATCCGAAATAAAATTTCAAAAAAAGAAGTCAGCAAACAGGTTAGCTGCTTCAGATATTGAGTTGGTGAGACCCCTCTAAGCTGAACCGACGCAGGTATTTCTGAACAGTTTTTCTTCGACTTAATGCAACTCCAGAAGTATTTTGGATTGGTTTTTATATATATCATCTCAACCAAAAAACTGAAGGGGAGAAAAAGAAATTGTGCGGAGGTGTCCATTGACAAATGAAGGCTTTGCGACAGCCTGGGAAAATCTAAGTGACAGGTACGAAAACAAACGTATCCTGGTAAATCTTTATTTAGTCTGACGGCAGTCAAAAATGAATGCGGAACGTCAGTTAAAAAATTCCAGCAAGACATAAATAATTGCATCTCGTTACAATGTCATCAAATTGACATTTCAAACTGGGATGCCATAATCACGTACTTATGCTCCACCAAGCTCCCGGAATGCACTCTGTCTCTATGGAAACAAACCAAACAAAGATTTCAAAATGGGAGGACATGGATAAATTCCTATCCAATCGGTTCCAAACAGTGGAAACCGTTTCTGACGTCAGGGGTAGTGAACCATGCAAAGCACCTAAGAGTCAAAGTAATGCACGGGAAACGCATGCGAAACTTGGAGTCTATCAATCCAGCGGCCCGAAAGCTTCTTGTAAGATGTGCAATAGTAAGAAACATAAATTATGAAACTGCCAAAAATTGCGTAGGCTGACCACTGCTGACAAAATAGCCTACGTCAAGAACAACAGTTGTTGTTTGAACTATCTTGAACTGCCGCCGACCGCTGTACTCTGCTCATCCTGCCTATGTTATGGCTTCGCTCAAGCGCAGGCCACCACACGGCAATACCATAGAAGAAGATGGGTCTTACTTCAGCGGTCATACTACAGCCAGTGCATAACTCAGGGGTTCAAGCGCTATCTTTTACCTACGGCTGCTTTGGATGCATATAGGGCGGTGATTTCCTTCTTGGATATGCCCTCAACATGCTAGTTTCAGTTGAGTTTACTATTTAGGATGACGCCGAGGTACTTGGCCTCTTGAGAGCCTCACTCCGTTTAGAATTGGTGTTATAGGTGCTGGTACATTGTACTTTCTGGTGAAAAGAACCATTTCCGTTTTGGAGGAATTCCCCTTTACGCCATTTTCCAGTGACCAGACCTCCACGAGGTTCAATGCCGCTTGAAGTAGTTCACTTGGGTCTGCAGATGTTTAGAAATCGCCGTAAGAGCGTCGTCGGCATAGGCAATGACTTGGCAACCTGTATTTTCCAGCTTCCGAAATAGGGTGTTAACTTTTAGATTCCACAATAGAGGGATAAGATATGGAAGACCCCTGGATGCGTATCGCACTATTGAGGTCTCTCCCAGAGTTCTTCAGTATTTCTCTTTGTCAGGAGTTTTCTTCCGAGTTCCACTAGCGGGGGTTCCAGTCCCATTCGTAGATGAGTTGAAGGTTATTCAATATTCAAATCGAAGTTGGCCAAAGTTGATTACAATTTAATAGAATAATTACCGGTTTTTTGTGGATTTTATTTCGTTGCTGCTCAGAAAGCTCGGATCCAACGGTGTCTAGTATTGAGCTTTTTTTCCTCGCAATATACATATATAGGAGTCGTACGCATAGTTGTTCCTGGGAGAGTGTTTTGACAGACCCGCGTTACTCGTGACCGACTGGACGACTGCTTTGTGCGTTTATTTGACAGTTTTCTTATCTCTTCCCCAAGAAGAGCCACCTGGTGATTTGAAGATGTATCAAGGCTTTGAGCTTTAGTGACAGCCGTGGTATCCCGCCGTACTCAATATTTTGGGATGTAGGACAGTATCGTCAACGACGTGGATATTTATTAGTTCTATTACTTGGTCTTTCAGGTGCTGACCAAGGCATGGTAATTTGCCTTTTGTAGTGCCCCTGCGGACACTTCCTTGATCTTTTATAACAACACCACTCGATTCCAATAAACTCAATGGATTTTGCTTCAATAGATCGGTGAGTCCGAATTCTCATGCGAATTTTTTATCTCTAGCAATTTGCTAAATTTCTCTTGGATCGCTCGCGATTTCACCTAGGCTAGAGAAAATAGCCAAACACGAAGGCGAAAGTAAGTAGTTCTAGGCGAAAAGATTGCAATAATGCAAGTATGCTAAAAATATTCACCAAATATGCTAAAAATATGAGAAATATATGCAAAAAATGTTCCAAATTCTATGAAAATATTCATAAAATAAGCAAATATACAAAAAATGTGAAAGCATGTAAAACATACTACCGATTTATTTAAACCTTGCTTTACATAACCAACATAAAACTGGTCCGGGGTTTCTATGATATCAAATAAATATATGCACTTGCATACAATTCCGAGCTCTGCTTATAACTATCGTACCTGTTCTAGGAATGGAAATGTTAACACCACAAACAGTGCGAGTGCTGGCACTGCTATGGAAACCCAGGTACGTCAAATAATGCGGGTAGTAGTGCCAAAGCAGCTGTAGGACTCAAACGCAACAACCGCACCCATCTTCTTCGGCGGGTGTTTCAACTGCAGAAAGGTGTATATAATTGTAATACACCTCAGCCAATCGCGGCTGGAGGAGTTGGTCAATAATGACTAAAACTTTTAGAAACACAAGCGCAGGCGTTGGTAACTACACAAATATGATAGAGAATTAACCATAAATATCAAGTAAAGAGGCCGATAGATGCAGTTGCTAGTTGACTTATATGATTATTTATAGTTATATTTCAATCACGTAAATAAATAACCATCAAGTAAAGTAAACAAATGAGAACATCATAAATAAGCTTAAAACCGCATCGGAGCTTTAAAAAAGATCATAAATCAGGAAAAAATAGTTTGAACATGCTGATGTCCTTTCGCCATACGAGAATAGTTAATAGGAAGTGAAAAGCAAATAAATAATCACTACGCGAAACAATAAATAAATTTTACGAAATAGTTCTTTTATAAACTCAGATGCATACCTACATGGCCGACATACGCCTAGGCTCAGGCAAAAAAAAGATTTTTGCATCAGAATATGTTCTGCTGTTTTATCCGGATTATAATAAAACATTCGAGCTGATAACAGACGTTTCTAGCGCCTTAGGAGTGGTCCTATCCGAGAATGGGACGCCCATCACAATTATTTCGCATTATGAAAATCTGAGGAAAATTATGCAACAAACGACCGCGAGTTTTGGCCTGTAGTGTGGGCCCTTAAAACCTTCGACATTACTTATACGGTATATTCATAGACCACTAGCTTTTAACGCTCCCCATTTCGAACAGATACCCATATACAAAAATGAAGCGATGGCGAGCTTTCATTCAGGAGTTCTCGCCAAAATGTTGTTATAAGCCCTGCAGAGAGAACGTCGTAGCAGACGCTTTGTCCTGTCAGTTTTTGAATATCCAGTAAACCAATTCAAAAGACAATTTCAAAAGTTCAAAAATCCTGACTGCGTCAAGGAGTTGCAGGTCTTCGACGGAAACCCTGTGCAATATGTATCGTGGGTACATTCCGTAGAGGTAATTCTCTCAGACTTCGATATTGTTAAGGGCAAGCCCCTGTACCGGGCAATTCTACAGCACATTAGAAAAAAAGTGAGGGGTGCTGCCGATTTCGCTTTAATTTCGTATAATATTTTCGATAGCAACTGGGGGAAAATTAAAGAGTGCCTTTCTCTGCATTATGCAGACAAGAGGGATGTCCGCACCCTCGAATACCAACTGCACCAACTCCGGCAGAACGGAAAGAGAATTGATGAGTTCTACGCTCAGGTGAACCATCAGTTCTCTCTAATCATTAACAAAATAAAAACCGAGTCCTACACGGACGAAACGGTAAAAGTACTGATAGAGACGTACCGCAACCGCGCATTGGATGTGTTCATCCGCGGCCTAAATGGAGATTTGTCAAGGATGTTGCTTATACAGCGCCCTAAGACCTTGCCGGAGGCCTATACAGCGTGTCTGGAGATACAAAACGTCGATTTCAGGAATTTCTCCATTCGCACCCCCACCAACAGTAATCGGGTGGTGGTACCTATCAATAACTTACCAAGCACACCTTACTCTTCAAATAAATCTCCGCAATTGCCACCAAAGCCTACTTGGCGCTCTCAAGACCATCGTCCGGTATATCCCAGAAACGATCGTCCGTTCGGAAAAAGTGACAATCAAAGTTCCTCGTCACGCCCACCAGTAGAGAAGATGGAGGTGGATCCTTCAGTCCAAACACGCAAAGTAAATTACATGAATCGCCGCAACCCCTTCAAACGTGGGGCAGGATCCGATAATCTCCCAAGAAAGCAACAAAGGCTTTTCCATACAGTACAGGAAGTAGACGAGGGGAAGGAGGAGCAGACTAGTGAAAGGGAGATAGTAGATGAGGAGAGACCCGAGGATTTTCTATCCTCAAGTCATCTAGCATTCCATACCTAGAATATACGTTGCCAGATGGCCGCGGACTGGATTTTTTAGTGGACACTGGCGCTAACAAAAACTTTATTAAGCAGGACATTACAACAAAAACAACTCCAGTAGATAAACCCTTTAACGTAACTTCAGTAGGCGGTGTTGTACCAATAAAAGAAAAGGTACGATTAAAATTATTTAAAAGTATCGACAATCCTAGTGACCTTGAGCTCTTCGTGCTTCCCACATTAAGTGGATTCTCCGGAATAATTGGAGATGACACCTTAAGAGAATTAGGCGCTTTGATAGACAGAAGGAATAACTTCCTTAAAATAAATAGCTATAAAATTCCACTCAGGGCACGATTGTCTAGCAGTGCTAATTTTACTTTAGGTAAGGATTTGTCTCCTGAAATTCACGGGAAGGTCGATACTATACTTAGGAAATATGTTGAATTATATTAGGTCTCTTGATATAGAAATATATCAAACCCCAACACAGCGAAGTGAAGCAAATGGCCAAGTCGAAAGATTACAGTCCACCATAATCGAAATATATCGCTGCATTTCAGGCGACAACACCAGACTTTCTCCTAAGGAAAGAGTTTCCATCGCTGTTGATAGATACGATACCAATTCTATACATTCAGTCACCAAAAAGAAGCCAGTTGACATATTTTTTAATAGAACTGCCCGAATAAACTACCAGAATTTAACAAATTTTAGAGAAGAAACTCATGAAAACATAAAAGCCTTGTTATTGCATGAGCAAGAAACAAGGAATGCCAGGCTTAATGCTCGTCGTACAGAGCCCAGAAACTTTGAAACTGGAGATGGCGTATTCATAGCCAATAAACAATTTAAAGGCAAACATAAGCCAATTTACAAACGAGAAAATGTTGCAAATAATAGAAATGCAACCATTATAACCGAAAGTGGAAAGAAATTCCATAAAATTGACTTTAAAAACGTCTGAGATAACATTGGTCATAAGGCAAATCCTATGCTTAGATCCTTTGGTCCCAGGGCTTGGGTGCAAATCCTTTTGCAGCCGATCCAAGTCAGATGTTGGTTCAATTTCAAATAGCTCGGTGGTCCGGATGACGACGATCGGTGTGGTTCAACTCCACCACGAGGTCTTTGCTTTAATTGACGTGAAGTGCTCGTACCATGAGTAGGCCATTTGCAATCATCAACGCTTATGGCTAAAAGGGATCACCGCGACCCTTCCGCCAGCTGGGAAATCGCCTATATTCCGATGCAAAATTAAACATTTTACTTATTATATGGTGTACGCACTGCTCAAAATAAAAAAATAATAATAAAAAAAAATAAATAAAAACAATTAAGAAAAAGAAAAAAGAAAGGAAATGAATAAAGAAAAAAATATAAAAAAAAAAGGGGAAATATTCCTCGAAAAAAGAGAAAACTTACTAATACTAACAAATTAAACTAAAAAGCTAACTTACTAATCCGCAACAGAAAAAACAAAAAACCAATACTAATCTAACAAAACACTATTAACTTACTAATGCTTTCTAATAAACTAACAGTAACTGAAATTAACTTACTAATGCTTTCTAATAAACTAACAGTAACTGAAAAACTAATTGTCAGAAACTTCCACTCCCAACATCACTTCCTGGTCCCGTATAAACCCTTCATGGCCCTTAACTTCCCGGACTCCACTCATTAGTAATAATATTAGAACTTAAGAAATTTTCATTAATTGCAAATCGCTAAACAAGTTAAATTTTAAAAAATGGTATTAAAAATTAAAGAATTTCTCCATCGCTAAATAAGAAGCTAGTTACTCAAACATGTAGAACACGTAGTTTCTTTTATACTAATATTTTTTGCTATTGTTCATTATTTTGTATACTAACGTTGATTTCTATCTAATTTTACAGTAAGAATTTGATAACCGAATTTTAATAATGTTCAATCCAAAGCATATCAAAAATAAGAATAATATTAAACTAAACATTTTCGTATTCCTTGTCCTCGGAGCAACCGCCGAAGCATATAGCTTATTCAGCATCGATTCACCGATTGTAACGATCCGCAATGGATATGGCTGGATTATAGACGGGCATTTTAAACTCATCCACAGCATAGATCTGGAGAAATGCGACAGAATTTTTGACAAATTAAAATATGCTATCGCCAACCTCAATGAAACCGATCCAATGACCGATGTGCTAAATTATCACCTATCAAAAATAAAGACGTACCTGCAATATTTGAGAGGTCCTGAGCTGACCCAAACAAAACGATCAATCAACTGGATTGGCTCGACATGGGAATGGATCGCCGGCTCACCCGATGCAACTGACTGGGACCAAGTACTCCAAACGCAGGACACCCTTTTGAGCAACAATGAACAACAATATCAGGTAAACTCTGAAATATTTCAAACGACTCACGAGTTGTTGCAGGTGATCAACGCAGCCGTCTCTGTTACGAATGATGTCCATGAACGTACCAGGATGGGAAAAATCATGCAGGAAATCCAAGGGAAAATAATGATCCTCAAAGAAGACATTTACGAGCTTGTCCGTGCTTGTCAAATGGCGAAGGGCGGCGTAGTTAATACTAACCTATTAAGCAAAGAGGAAATTAACAGGCTCATAAGCGAGGTCGAGGTCCTTCCTTACAGCAACGTGATCAAGGCCATAGAATATAGCAAACCCTCAATCTTCACGAACGGCACCCTCCTAATCTACGTTGTGTCGATGCCAAAGGTCACAGAAACAAGATAAAATCATCTAATCGCCCGAGCTATCACACAACACGGACGTCAAGTTGAATTGAACTACTCAACAATCCTGGTAAACCAACAGCGAACACATGGCATCAAGGGAAACTGCTTATATCTTACAGCAGCTATGATTTGGGAGCAAAAGACGCTCGACCTACTTGCAGAAGAAGATTGTTTCCCTCGGCTCATCAAAGGGGGAGATGCTAATTGTCGTTACCTTACCTACAACGAGTCCACAATTGAAGCTATAAAAGAAGACACTATTTTCCTCAACAATTTCAATGGCAGCATAGGATCAGGTAAAACCTCTGAGTACTTAACTGGTTCTTTCATACTACAGATGCACAACGAATCCGTTACAATTAACAGCCAAACCTTTTGGAGTACAATCAAATCCGAGGTACAGCTACTACCGCCCATTCTTACTAACGTCAGGAACAAAACTCTGGCAGTCAACATAAACCTTGTTCACGAAAGGACCGCAGGCAACATTAAGCTCCTTAAATTTCTCGGAAGGAAGAAAAACGTATTGATTACCTCTGAAATCATAATTTTTATTCTGGTCACGTTACTCATCTGGGCAATTTGGAAGAAGATAACGACCGGTGTAAAGATCCCTGAGCTAAAGATATCACTACTAAACAGAAGCTTTCGAGGACGGCAACACGAGGGTAAGCCTCATCTGCCTAATCCGCGGGACGCAGATCCTTAAGCGGGGAAGAGTTAACACACGCCAGTCTCACCCCTTGCAACGCTCCCACGTTTGATCGCAACACATTCTGCCTACTCATCACAATTGTATTTCAGAACATACAATGGTCCTATACTCACCCATCACACGTGCCGCAGTGTCAGCATAAGTACGTTCCCACGTCGCACGGTAACGTAACACCCAACTTCAAGGCCATGGTCAATACCAGCAGTTAATACGTATGCTACTGCATTACTCCAGACGCACCGTCAGCATAATTCTATTTCACATGCTTATGAAATAGAATCAATGCATAACGCGCCTGTGGGAACAAACGGCGGAACATATTCACAAGCAACGAGCCGTCAACAATTGCGCAACACGCACGCCGCTGTTGGACATTGGCTATAAAGGGAAGCAGCGGCCACGGAACCAGTTAGTTGAGTCTGGGACAAGGAACGGTTGCGATCGGTTAGATTAGTGATAACTAAAGTAGTGTTAAATAAAGTAGTGTTTAATAAAGTGCTTATTGTAAAACTTAATTTTGTGTTTCCTTTCCAGGGACATTAAGTCCGTTTCTTATATAATGTGTTAATTAAAAATCATCAAGGTTGGACCGATATATCGTATAGCCCCCATACAACACATCTTTAAATTAACAGGGCAGCACCATTAAAATTTTGCAGTAATGCGTATTCATGAAAGGTATAAATCCTTCTGCTACTTGCTTTTGGGCTTAATTACTGTCACTGGTGGGACATTGGTTAATTAAATTTCTTCAAAATTTCGTGTTGGTGTCTGATAACGAACATTGATTACAGAACCATTTCAAGTTAATATTATCATCTATTCGTCCATAAATCAAGTAAACACTTTCTTATTTTGCTTGCAATTCGAATAAAATTTAATAGTTTTTTTATACCTAGGAGTGCTACGCACACAAGGTATATTAACTTCATTCTCCTAACGGTAGTATGTAACGACATAAACGAATCGAGATAGATATTGACTTATCCGTCCGTCCGTCTGTGAACACGATAACTTGAGTAAATTTTGAGATGTCTCAATGAAATTTGGTATGCGGGTTCCGTGGCACTTACGAGTACATTGTAATTATCGGAAACAATGTTATTTGCAACAGCTCATTCAAAAGTTACATTTTGGCTTGAAATATGCACATATAATAAAAAAGTAATAAATTTTAAGACAAGCCATATTGTTCTATAAAATGAGATGATTTTGAATTATTTACTGGCTTCGTCATCATATCAGCAGTCATTTCGTTTGTACAAAGATACCCTGCAGTCAATGTTACTTGTTTTATAAAAAATACTAGTTTGCCAAACCGGCTCAACTAGTTCGATTTCTGTAATTTTTCCATATTAGCAACTGGTATTTTTAACACAGCGATGTCCTACGAAATTGCAACTGTCCGCATCTGCATCAGCACCATACCAATTGGAATACTAGGCAGTCTCTCCATCAGCAATATACCAGTTGACATACTCGTCATCATATACATCAATATCATACCATTTAAAATACTAGTCTGTATATATGTACATTAGGATCATACCAATTTACTTACTAGTCAGTACATACACAAAAATCATACCAGCCGTCATACTAGTCAGCCTATGCATCAGTATCATACCAGTTACTGTATATGCTAGCGCTATATAAATGGGTGAAATCCAATGATAGCCAAGCCCAGTTTTTATACATAGAACATTTTCGAAAATACAAAAAATTTATTATTCAGCAAAGGATAAACTTTGGTGTGTATAATAAAATTAAGGCAGAGAACAAATTTTTCCAGACATTTTTGGAAATGAGCGTGGCACCGCCCACTTTTTATTAAGTCAAATTTAGAAATATTATTAATCATACCTCAAAACCCGTTCAAGATATCTAAACGAAATTAGGCAACCACATTTCCATGAATACAAGGAATGTTACAGCAAAAATTGGGCGAAATCGGTTAAGAACCACCCCCACTTTTATATGAAAAATTTTGAAATGATCCTAGATATATTTAATAGGCAATAACTGTCTTAAAATAGCTTCATATCATTTCTATTTCACTTTCAAAGTGTCCGTGAACGAAGAAATTTGAAAATTCGCGCCTTTTATAGTGGACTTTCCACAACACTTTTTATGCCATAACTCCGGCAAACATTTATGTTTAATGTATAAAGGTTACTGTTCCTTGTAAAAATGGGTGAAATCGGTTGAAAGACGCACCCAGTTTTGTAATACAGTTTTGAAAAATTTGTTTGTAAAATTCAAAACGCGCTATTTCTATAGCTATGCAAGCTACATCAATAAGATCTTGCGCACAAAATAAGCTTTTTAACCAAAACTAAAAAAAAAAAATTGTTAATTTTGGGGAAGTAGACTGTATTAAATGGCGGCCGCCGTGGTGTGAAGGTGGTGTTGCCGGCCTACCACACCGAAGGTACATGGTTCGAGCCCTGGTACAGGTAACATCAAAAGTGATTTGAAAAAGTTTTTCAAAACGGGGTCGCCCCTCGGCAGTGGTTTGGCAAACTCTCCGAGTGTATTTCTGCCATGGCAGGCTTCTCAGCAAAAATTCGTCTCCTTTGTAGATGCCGTTCGGAGTCGGCAAAAAACTGTAGGTCCCACCAATTTGTAGGGAAAAATTCAAATCGGCACACCACAAATTGGAAGAGAAGCTTGGCGCAAAAATCTCTTAGGAGGCTTATGATGATATACCTGTTGTATATCGCGCCATAGAGATAGATAGAGATAGACTATATTAAATTGGGATGGCATAATAGATCACTACTAGGTATATAATGATCCGTTCCACCTGAACTTAGACTTCCTGACTTGTTTTGCTTTAATTTCTTTTAACGTTACTGCCCTTTTAGCAGAAATCGTAGCTATACCACCCAGAGCATGCTATTGCTGTTGTTGTTTTTAACGACAAAATCACTCTTTGAATTTTTTGGGGATTGTTGTCGAAAGTGACAGTCCTTTGCAGGATATGAACGCGGTACGCTTCGGTACTCCCTTGCGATACATTCCCGACTGCCGCGGGAGCGATTTGGTATGACCAGTGCAACCTTCCAGGTCATATCATGAGAGGTGAGAGGCATCATATCCGTAGTTAAACCATGGAGTTATAGGTCACTCTTTGTCTTTGTGCACTCTAGTCGCCTCTTAAGGCAGGTTTGCCTAACTTGGGTGGATTAGGGGGATCACCCCCCCTTCGTCAATGAACTACTTTTTTTTACTTTTGATTTAATAACAAAATACGAGTAGTAAACGCATTAATATTTTATGAAGTTGTTAGGTTCAAAAGAACATGAGACATAATATTGATTTCATTTATTTGTATGTTATTAACATATAATTTAAATTATCATATTCTTAAGCCAAATATCATGATCTTTAGTACTAAACTAAAATATTGTGGATGCCCTGGCTCTACATGAAATAAGTTTTTCAAAACGGGGTCGCCCCTCGGCAGTGGTTTGGCAAACTCTCCGAGTGTATTTCTGCCATGACAGGCTTCTCAGCAAAAATTCGTCTCCTTTGTAGATGCCGTTCGGAGTCGGCAAAAAACTGTAGGTCCCACCAATTTGTAGGGAAAATTCAAATCGGCACACCACAAATTGGAAGAGAAGCTTGGCGCAAAAATCTCTTAGGAGGTTTATGATGATATAATTGTTGTATATCGCGCCATAGAGGGAGAAAAGGGAAGTATATAAAAGTGTTTTGTAAAAAGGTGTAAAAAAAAAAATTCAGTAAAAGGTGGATAAATAATTTTTTCTATTAAAAGGTAGAAATATAATTTTTTTCAATAGAAAGGAGAAAAAGCATTTTGTTTAGTAAAAAGGAGACATATCAGATTCCTCAATCCAAGGGAGACATATCACGTTGCTTGGAAGAGTTTGGATGTGCATGTTAAAGCTAACTAAGTGCAAAAGGATGACTTTCGCACATTGCGCTTTTAGTTATTATTATAATGATTATTACTACTAATTACTCTGTATTAAAAATTAAAATATTTTAGGTTTAAATTAAAGCAAAATATGCATGCGTTGAGGTTAAATCATATTATTATAAAATCATATATTTATTACTTCTATATTGGCAGTAAGAGCTAATACCGTTCGAAAACATTACAGTACAGATATATTTGTTTTTAAACGAGGCAGGCATATATTTTTATTAACAAAAGTCATGAGCGTTTCAAAAAAAAAATAATAATTCACTAAAGCGGTCATTGAAAGCATATATGTATGTATTTATTATATATATTTAATATAGAATTATAACATATATTATTGAAAGCGATATATACACATTAAACGAACTTTGTCCATGGTATGTTGAGTGTGTTCTAGCAGAAGAGAAACGAATACAGTATTAAGCAGGTGAGTTAATATCACATTACATTTAAAACAAAATAATTTAAATTGAATTAGGTTTAAGAAATACGCTCTTTTGGAACAGCGATGGCGACAAAAATGTAATATACAGATAGATGTAGATACGAAAAAATTTTAAGTTATAGTATATCTCTTTTTATTATTAAGGCAGAAAGAGTTCTGCCGATCTTTAGGCATTCGTTAGTCTGCCGGAAACTCTGAGAAATAAAACATAGAACATAACATTTGTTGTGTCTAATTCATTCTGATTTTATTTGTAAAACTTATAGCTATTTATACATTTTTGATCACTAAAAGTAATTTTCATAACTCCTCCTCTTTTCATATTCTTATTAGCTGAATTTCTAACTCAGCAGCTAATGCTGATATGACCAATGGCAATGTCTTGCTGAGCTAGGCATGTCGTCACGTGTTCTGCTAGCGCCGCGCCAGTCTTATTGCACTATGCAATTGGTTATTGGTGCCAAATGTATTTCTTTATTTGTGCCTTTGCAAACAGACGTCTATGAAGGTGTTGTGTTGTTATTATATATGTGTGTGTGTGTGGCATTCCCTGCAAAAACCGGAAATACTCCGTTTCAAACTCCAAAGAGTACACCTAAAGGAGTATCAGAGTACTCCAACACATATCCTCATTCATATAAAAAAGGTTGTCCAATTTACATGGCAATGTCCGGTGATTGGATCACCTAATCCATCTCGGAGTACTCCGTTTATTTCCTTTTGAATACTCTATAGACCACCTACGTCAGAGTACTCTCCAAATACTGCCATGGGATTACTCTATGGAGTATTCAACAGCAAAGCGAGAGTGGGAGTAGGTGGTCCTCAAAAGAACACATACTCCCTTCTCGCTTTCGTCTAGAATACTCTATAGAGTAATCTTTTGCCAGCATTTTCAATTACTCTGATTCTGCAACTTTTTTTACAGGGATTGATTCGCTACACTAATCATTTCAAAACCACTGACTATAAGCCCTCTAAAGGCATCAAGAAATATTTATGGGCGCACGCAAACATGAGATTACATTAATGGAATGCGGGGACTGTCCGTTTTCGTTGACAATGTCGTTCGAAACTCAGCTGGATTTGTCGCTTGGAAAATTATTATTGCGACATTTGTAAAGACCAACTGTTGGGAGAAGAAATGTCAACGTTATCAAAACTTAAAAACTTGGGTCCTTATCTGGTACAGCCAAAAGATGTATGCGATATATGCTTGGTATGTGAGAGTGTCATCAGACAAGAAACAGCAAAAGCTTCTCCTAAAAACAAAAAAGAATTACTTGTAGCTAAAGTTTTTCGAAGCTTAAAAAATCTATTTACAAATAAACTAATGGGGGATCACGTACAAATAGAGAGTTAGTATTATAACGATATATTGAACGATCATAGGATTTCACTTTGCAAATCAGTATATCCTTTTATATTGACTCACGCTTATTTTACAAAAGTTTTAAAGAAACTGAAGAAAAATCAGACATTCGAAAAAAATTTCCAAAGCTCCTATTACCTGCCAATCAACAAAGAAAAGTGCATGAATTGCAAATGTTATTAATGTTGTTGTTGTTGCTGTGGTAACGACAAAGACACTCCCCGAAGGTTTTGGGGAATGTTGTCGAATTAACAGTCCTTGGCCGGATTTAAACCCGGTACTCCCTTTCGGTACTGCCCGACTGTCGTGGTAGCGATTTATGACCAGTGAAGCCTTCTAGGTGTCACCCCTCTTGCGTAAGGAAGGATAAGATGGGTAATCAGAGGTGAGATCAACCATCGAGTTGCACGTCATTACCTTTGTGCATATTAGTCACCTCTTACGACCGGTATACCTACCTCGGGCATATTCTAAACCCCTAACTCGCAGGGGTTAATGTTATTAATAGATACGGCATACTTTATTGACTTTATTCGGAAGTAAATAAAAAGCCTTTGAAAACCTTGTGGTATTACAGCAATTTGCGAGCAGAGTTAAACAATTTTATAACTTTATGACTGATTGAAATTCTCAAATATACTTCTTAGCAAGCCCTTACTTTTAACGAGATTAGGTTACCTTTTGTGCATTTTACAAACGTTTCAGGTATATTAAGGTAATTTTTGTTAAACTTATGACTTTGGTTTATTAATTGTTTAACAGTAAAATGAATTTGAGAGATGAATATTGTGTATAATAGTCATTAACATATATGTACAAGGTGGCGCAAAAGTAAGCTTCCGATGTTCAGCATATCGGTTGTGGCACGTGCAGTGTGTGCTGTTGCACCGTCTTGTTGGAACCACATGTTTTCCAATCCCAATTCATCAAGTTGCGGCAAAAAGAACTCGTTGATCATTGCTCTGTAGCGCTCACCATTCACAGTAACCGTTTGGCCCCGACCGATTATTGGTCAAATAAATAGTCAGCAATATTCCGCGTTCTGGAGCAGTCTAGCGTAACATTGTTTATTAACGTGTATTTCGCATGTGTTTACTACACAAATGTCAAAACAGAACTGACTTTAGGGACCAATCGCAAAATTTATAGCATTTTCTGATAGGAGGATTACTTTTGCGCAGTAACCGTTTTTCACCGACCGATTATTGGTCAAATAAATAGTCAGCAATATTCCGCGTTCTGGAGCAGTGTAGCGTAACATTGTTTATTAACGTGTATTTCGCATGTGTTTACTACACAAATGTCAAAACAGAACTGACTTTAGGGGCCAATCGCAAAATTTATAGCATTTTCTGATAGGAGGATTACTTTTCCGCCACCCTGTACATTTTACATTTAGCGAGCTTCAAATGCAATAAAAGGCTGAGCTTATAAACACTTTTCTTTATTTAATTCATTAATTTAGAAACTAACAGTTTATTATGCTACGGTCCTAAAAAAGAACCGTATAAATGGTAAAAATATCCTAACTCTGTACGTTGGCGTTTTGATGAGCTTAGCTCGATGTGAGTATTCTTGGGCTCATAAAATGTATAACTACACAAATATGTAAATGAGGTTAGTTGCCAACTATATTGGAGCACATATTTTGTTTGATAAACAACCTGGGTTATTATAACAGAGAAAAATGTAGCAGGTTATCTATTTCAAGATCGGTTATGCTGTGAGATAGGAGTGATTCTTCGTTGCATTTCTAGGCTGACTTTATTGCTGGTGTTCATGGTGGTACTCAGGTAACAACTTGTATACGGAACTCTATTAGTCTCTTCATAGGACATGCTCAAACAAAACAGATCACTTCAACACATACAAAGAGACCAAAACTGGCATTGGTCGCATGCTTCTTTGCGAATGATCTAGGAATAATCCTAGACCAATCGATTTTTTGTAGGGAGAGATCAGAACTGGCATTGGTCGCATGCTCCTTTGCCACGCATGACGGATCCATCCATTTTGGCAGGGTATCTACTACATATTTGTGAAAGTATGTGTGTGTGTGTGTTTGTATGTTCCCTGCTAAAAACTCGTGCGACTGATCTCTAAAGAGAGTGATCCGCGATCAATACCTTTCGTGCTCTGTGGGCTACAATTGATCCCCACTATTCCGTTAAGGCATAGTTGGGGTAAGTCGATTTTAATTTCTCTGAGGAAGAAGTCTAGCAGCTCCCGAAATGGATCTATAAGAAAAGCTATGGCGGTTGTCTCCTTTAAATTTTCCTATTCTATTCTAATCAAAACTTTTAATAATTAATTCAAAATAATTATTAAAAAATAAAAACAATAATAATTTTCATAAATTAAAAGAAAAATTATTATTATTGGCCTTGCGCTTGTTTAAAGTCATGGTACTTTGCAAATGTACAGGCCGTAAAAACAACAATTCAATTGAATTGTTGGTATATATTTTCAACATGGTTAAAAAGTGAACCTTGCCCTATTTTTTATCCAGTTGGTTGGTACGCGCGACTCACTGTTATCTAGATTTTTATCCATTGCTGGTTGACAGGGTTTGAAGTAATCTATATATGTATATAAAAATGAATGTGTGTGGGTGAATACGTTCAAAACTTGCAAACACTTGCGCGATTTCTCTTCTTCTTGCGTAGTACATGCTTGCATGCATAAGCGCAGCCATCGTTATCTCTGTTGCGTTTAACTAGTGGTGGGAGGGTTATTAAGTTAGGGATGGTACATGCTTGAAAATATTCGCCCCACTGCCCTCCAACTAAGTATGATCGTCTCGATCAGACAAATTTCTCGAACCAAACTGCTATACACTCAATGGCTGGCACCGCTTTATTAAACCTCATTTCCTCCAGGATTGAAACTCCGACATCAATCCTTTCCCACAATGCAATATAGTGTCACCACGGGCAGAAGTCAAGATAGCTGCTTGCTTGGTTTCAATCAAATTAACGACTTACTCTCTTTAATGAATATATATATAATGGTTTACATTTGGATCAAAATGAACATTGGCAAAATGAATATATGAATTACATGAATAGGTAGAATGTAAATACAAAGAAATAGAAAAGATGCCAGATCAGATCAAGTAACTGATGACAGCTCGGCCGCTCCTGACAAGAACTCGCCCCGAGGTCGGTAACTTCATCTTCCTCTGGATCGTTTTCACTGTCAACCTCAGGGAGGAGAGTGCACCATGGTTTCATCTTATCAGCAGTGATAATCGTGCTGTAGCGTCGCTGGGAGCGTTGCATGCCGTCGATATCCTCTACGACGTACCGACCGTATCTGAGCACCTTCGTTACAACATATGGCCCCTTATATTTTGGCTCCAATTTTCTGGACTCGCCAGTACTAGGTGGAGGAGCCTCGATAAGAACCAGTGAACCTTCTTGATATGGAACTGGCATACGATGGCGTGCGTCAAATCTCTCCTTCCACTTGGCTCTTGCAGCCTCAATGCGCTAAGTAGCTTCACTCCGTCTCTCATTCATGTACAATTGTTCGTCGACAACTTGGATTGCTGCTAGCAACTTATTTTCACTTAAGTCTCGCAGTGGAAAATCATACACTAAAGCGATTGGCGCAAACCTAGTCGTAGCGTTGACTTTCGTGTTGAGGGACCATTGCAGCATACGAACCTGCTTGTCCCAATCCTTTGCATCATTGGTTGAAGTTTCTAGGTACGCCAGCACCGCCTGGTTTACTTGCTCTGCTCAGCCATTTGCGCGAGGGGTTCTAACTGCCACCTTCACATGCTGAATATTGTTTGTCTCACAGTATGCTCCAAACGACGCAGAAGTAAAGGAGGAGCCCCGATCTGTAATTATTCGTTGTGGCAGTCCAAAGTTCAGAGTAAGAGTGTCCAATGCTTCAATTACCGGCTTGGTTTTGGTTGATCGCGTTGGGACAACGCAAGCGTATCTGGTAAGTGCGTCTACAATTACAAGCACATACTCATAACCCCGTTGACTCTTAACAAACGGGCCAAGGTGATCCAAATGTAATGTTTGGAATGGTAATTCTGGGATATCCATCCCTAAGAGTTCACCCTCCTTCTTCCTAGGCTCCCGGTGGTAGCAACATTCAATGCAAGACATAATGAATCCCTTCACGAAGTTTCTTAATCTCGGAAACCAAAAGTTTTTTAGAACTCTCTTAACAGTGCCATCTACTCCTGGGTGGCCCACATCGTCATGACTTAACTTAAGTACACGCCAACGTATTCCTTTGGGTACGACCAACTGATGACGGCCACCATCAGCTATATGGAATAATCGATTGTTCTTCAAACAGTACTCCTTGACTTCAGATCGTCGTGCATTTGTAGCTGCGCCTCTCAATATTTCGATTATTTCCTTCAACTTTGCGTCTTGGCTTTGTAAGGAACATACCCAATCGGCCACCGATAAGGACAATACCTTGGCTCCTACATCTTCAGCTGGATGAGAACCGTCAACTGTCGCACGGCTCAGTGCGTCGACATGTCCCATCGATACCCCGGAGCGATGCTTCATTGTATAGTCGTATTCTAACAGCTTAAGAAGCCAGCGTGCCACGTGAGGCACCATTGGTTTGGTGATTTTAGCAGTTGTTATCGCTTGACAGTCAGTGATAACAGTAAAACCCTTCCCTAGCAAGAAGATTTTGAATCGTTGGCATGCCTCCACAACCGCTAGCACTTCCAGCTCATACGCGTGATAGCTTCTTTCTAGCGGTGTACATGCTCGGCTGTAGTATGCAATTGGCTTGAGCTCAGTCGCATCACGTTGTCACAAAATTGCTGCTACCCCAACACTAGATGCGTCTGTGTGCAGCTCATGCTCTTTGGAAACATCGTAAATCGTTAGCACCGGAGCACTAACAATTGACCTGCTCAACTGCTTGAATGCTTCTTCACATCTGGAGTCCCAACTAAAATCAGCGTTCTTCTTCGTCAACTGAGTGAGCGGCTAAGCGATGTGCGCATATCCGGGAGCGAATTTGCGAATTTGCCAGTTAACCCTAAAAACCTCCTAACCTCTAGCGGATTCTGTGGTGTCGGATATTCTTCTATGGCACACGTTTTAGAAATTCCCGGCCTTATGCCATTGACAACTTCCTGGTGACCTAAAAATGTTACCTCTCTTCTCAGGAAGGCGCATTTTGTTACCCTCAACGTTAAACCTTCTACCTGCATTATTTTTAAAAACTTTTCTCAATACAGTAAATTCTCTTCCTCTGTGTCGGTTGCTATGATAACCTCATTTACATAGCTCACTACACATTTACTTAAAGGTGCAACTAACTGCGACACCATTTTTTGAAAGGTGCATGGAGCATTTCGCCACCCGAATGGCATTCCTTTGAATTCGTAGTGCCCATTGTGCGTTACGAATGCTGTAAGAGGCTTTGCTTCTTCTTCCAGTTCTATTTGATAGTAGCCGGACATAAGGTCCAGCGTCGTGAGTCCAGAGTCGTCAACAACAAACAATTCAACTAAACGATTAACATTGTCCAACATAAGTGTTGCTAAAACTTTCGCGTGACACACTAATTCACCACCCGCAAAACCAATTAACTTTTCACTGCACGTACTTACACACGACCCACATCTTGTTGCAATTGATTGCTTTACTAGGGATTTGCTGCTACCTGAGTCATTCAGAGCCTTACATTCAACCTCATTTTTGCCTACAATTTTTATTTGTTTAAGTAACTCTTTACACACATTATCACTGTGTATATTATTAACTGACGTTCCGTCTTCTATTTTTTCATCGTGCTCTAATGGTTCTTCACATTCACCGCTTGTTATCTGGTTGATGCGACTATTTTGTTTTGTTTCGGTTTTCTTAAACGCTTTGTTACAAGTTCTTGCAATATGTCCTCTTTCTCTACAATTGTAGCATATTGGTCCGCCCGATACTTTGACATTCTCCTTCGCATCAACCGAATCGTGCGATGATTGCTGTTGAACATTTCTGTAAATCGACTCACTTGCCCTAATCTTATTCTCAGCGTATGTGGGTATGTTTGATAATGACTGCAGCAATTCCGAGCACTTTGCAAACTTCATAGCACTCAGCGTTTTTCTCAAACTATCATCACTGAGACCGTTCACGATATGCCTTTTTATCGAAACATCTTCGATATTATTTCTTCGGCCTACTGCCAACATCTTATAAAAATATTCGATTATTTTCTCACCTTTACTCTTCTTCATATTCATCATTTGAATATGCGCATCTGCACAATTTCTAATGCACGGAAAGTCTGTCAAAAATGCAACTACAAATTCGCTCCATTCGCGGAATGCTGGCTGCGCATCTGCCCATCGCTTTGGAACTCCTCTCAGTCGACTGAGAACAGCAAAAATAACAAACGTGTCTTCCCACTGATACATTGCTCTCAGTTGTTCGACTCTCTCTATAAACTGCGTCGATGAATACGTGCCATCGAGAGGGTTGAATTCAGGCAGAATTGCTGCGATTTCACTTGGTGTGCGAATGAATCTTTCTCTACCTACATACCTCCCTTCTAATCGTGAATACGGTAGCGGCGGCCAAGTGTCTGCTGCTTGTGTCGCTGTCCAGTCCTGCGGATCCGGATTTGTATCACATGCATATGCTTGTTGCGTTTGCTGTAATGTATTGTGTAAAAAGACTGATGTTGTGAAATTGCAAGCGGTTGCTGTGCAATGGTCTGTACACTTGTTAATCGTGAGTATGGCGATGTTACCCAAACGTCTACTGCTGGCGTCGCCGCCCAGCCTCGCGCACTCGGTACACTATGACATGTAGAAAAAGCTTGTGGCATCGTTTGCTGAATCGTATGCGGTAGAGCCGACTGATATTGCGACGTCCCAAATGACTGCTGTACTATCGGTTGCACGTTCGTGTATGGTGTTGCTGTCGCTGTCGGTGACATATTGGCTAGCGTTGATTGTGGAAAATACGATACTGGCGTTTGTAAGAATGTCGGCTGCGATGATAGGGCACTTGACACACAAAGTGGCGCACCATGATGAAAATTCGATGCCGAACATATTGGAACATTCGTTTCCATTGGACGTTGATTCTGCAATTGTGCAGCCGTTAGCTGCTCCACTGCAGCACACAGCGCACTAACCTGCACTTCCAATTGCGTCATCCAGGCGACGTCCAACGATGGCTTCTCGGATTCCTCCTGATCTTCACTACTTATCGGTACAACACATGCACCCGCTGACAAAATTGATTCTAAGATTGGTCTCACCGCCTCTTTGTCTGCTTCCAGTATGCGATTTGTTAACTTCGCTTTCATACCAGTTGTCTTCAAGTTGAGTTTCGTTAAAATTTCTTTTAATTTTGCAACATTGAATTCGTTAAGGTCCATTTTCACTTCTGAATTCTGTCACCACGGACAGAAGTCAAGATAGCTGCTTGCTTGGTTTCAATCAAATTAACGACTTACTCTCTTTAATGAATATATATATAATGGTTTACATTTGTATCAAAATGAACATTGGCAAAATGGATATATGAATGACATGATTAGGTAAAATGTAAATACAAAGAACTAGAAAAGATGCCAGATCAGATCAAGTTACTGATGACAATAGTGTCACATTCCAACCATTTTGTCAGTTCTTAATCCCGCATTCAATTACAGATTGTCTGAAACCAATCCAATGGAACCTCCGCTTTACCTCCAGCAGCGTTTTCTTTATTCCCATGTGCCTTCCATCCGACACAAACAACAAGATATTAGCTTCGAACTGCTCCATTGAGCCCAATATGCTTTTGCGACGCGAGTCTCTCTAATCATCTCTCCTCTTCTTGGCTGTTTGTTCTCCTTCAGTCCTTTCAACACACGTGCCAAATCTGGATCTTCCTCCTGGCCTTGTCGAATCTTATTCAGGAGGCACCTGTCCATGAAATGCAATGGTCGAGGAGCTACCTCTGCCTTACAAGGCTCCTGCTGCTCCATCTCCAAGATTACGCCCTGGGTGCTTTAGCCACTATTGTGTCCAAAGATCAGAGGTACGCCTTGGCCGTTGTAAGTCATAACCCTGTTTCCTCCAAGAAATTGTGATAGTTAGCCACATTCCCAACTTTATACTTTACTTCTCCCAGCACTTGCTTGGTTTCACCAGTCACTGTCCACAACTTAGCTTTCTTCAATAGCCTCACCTTCCCGCTGACCAAGTCGCTCCGGATGATGGAATGTGATGCACCCGTATCACCAGTCAGCAAACGCTATTTCCCGCCCACGTACCCTTGAACAGCAGTATTACTCGTTTTCCGTCTTGTTGAGTTGTGACTAAGAGATTATTGGGAATTCATCTAGCGCATCTCCTCTAGCTTTTCGTCTACGCCCCATTTGAATTGCTTAGATTACTGGAGTAAGTGAAGCAATAACGTGCTATGTGTCCTGGTTTTCCGCACTTAAATCATTTGATGGCAACATCCCTTTTCTATCGTTTTCCATTCAATGCTTCTAGGAGTGCGTCTACCCCATCTAGTCGTTCCACTTCCACGCGGTGAGCTTTGCACGCTTCTTCACTTAAAAGCGATGCTATTTCCTGCGTCAGAGCATGCGATACCGTTTCAGCAAATGTCCTTTTGGGGTTTGCATATGTGGCCCGCTTCGTCTCCACATCACGTATTCTATTTATGGAACATTGGATTTGTACCCTCTCCGTGTACTCTACAGTTGCGTCTGCATTTGCGAGATGGGCCAACCTCTCGATGTCGGATGCAAATTCCTGCAAATTCTCATTAGGTTTCTGGAAGCGACTTTTTAGCTCTATTTGGTATATATGTTTTCGATGTTCGCTACCATAGCGTCTCTCAACTGCACCTATCAATGCCTCATAATTGTTCCGTTTGCAATCAAGAATCGTCTGTAAGATTTCGGCTGCAGGTCCCTTCAATGCCACCAATAATGCAGCAACTTTGCCATACCACAATTGTTACCAGCTGCCGTATTCTCAAAGTGTAGCTTAAATACCTCAAAAGGAACAGAACCATCAAAGGATGGGGGTTTTACCTTTGGGACGCTTGTTGTAGCAGTTTGACGATTCAGTTGCTACTCCTGGATACGACCTCTCAGTGCATCAACCTCAGCCTAAATTTTGTCCTGCCGTTCTCTAAATACCCCCTGCACTTCAGTTATTTTTGCGCTCTGCATTCTTAGATGCCATTAGTTCTTCCTGTGGCTATAGCTGAGTTCCTATAGTTGCGCTGAAATTTGAGATGTCATGTGTGTCTTTGCTTCTTCCAGCTGAGATGCCATGTGTATCTTTTGTTCTTCCAACTGTGTTGAAATGCTTGATGACATCTGAGTCGATAGAGCTAACAATGCGTTTGTGGCCACAGTTGCGGCTGGAATCGTAGACTTTTTCTTCCCTTCCATTTTTGTCGGTGCTTCTTCCACAAGATTAAATACATAATCGTCAACTTTAGTTCCTTCCACTTCCATAGCTCCTCGCAGTCGTGACTGTAGTCCTGATTTAAGCTGCTGGACCTTCAGCTGATTAAACTTTGTCATGTCCTTTTTATCTTTGAAATGTATTTATTTAGCAATACCACTTCTGACACCAGTTGTGTTAAATTCGAGAATTCCTTGATTACTAATCCTAGGTTCGATCACTATAAAGTTAAATAAACACACGCACAGATACAGTAAATAATAGCTAGTTTTATTTACTGGTAATAAACGCAATACAAATTTAAGAGTTTGGTAGTTCACTGAACAACACTTTGAAATGAACTGACCAACAACCTCCTTTGCTTGATCACTGCCTTATATAGTCCGACAGGGTGCTACCCTACGCACCCTACGAACCCAGAAGTTTCTTGGTTGTTCCCTCTTCGTGTTATCGAAGGGTCGGTGTTATTTGTATCGTATTCGCAAACACTCGCGCGATCTCTCTTCCTCTTGCTTGGTATGTGCTTGCATGCATAAGCGTAGCCATCGTTATCTTGCGTTTAATTAGTCATGGGAGTGTTATTAATTTAGGGATGGTACATGCTTGAGAATATTCGCCACAATACTTTGATACTTTTTTATAATGAAACTCCTTATTTTGATACATTTCAGTATTCATGATTAATTTCGTAATAACGCTCTTACTTTTTGTATGAGCTAAAAAGTCATGTACGGAAGTGCAACACTGCTTGATTGTTGAATTTTGGCAGCACTTGTAAGCATGCTAGACATATGTACATACAGGTATATATGCATTTTCCATGTATTTTGTTTTCCTAATTTGCGGGTTTGAAGTCAAAATAACACCAAAAAAAGAAAGCTTTATAAGAATGGAGACGGTTCGGCTTTTAGCGAGAAATAGACAAAAATCTAAAAGCGGAAACTTCAGGAGTTCACCATATTTTTTGCTTTGGTATTCGTATAGGAAAAATCGTGCGTCGAATTGAATTGGGGCGATTTGTAAACACGTAAAGTAGCAAATGCATGCATATTAAAATAGTTTTAATCTAAATGACCATTTTTTCAACAGCAAGAATATATTTAAATACCTTAAAATACGATGTATTTTAGTATTATATGTAAAAAAGGGGGCCATAAACATTCATGTTCATATAACTCATGCGTATATCCCAACGATGTTACTACTCGTACTACGCTTGTTTGGAAGCGACTGAAATTATTTTTGGTCCGAAAAATGTACAAAAAGAAGCGAAGCTCTTCGCACTATAGGAGTAAGCGAAATAGAAAGAAAGGACCTTAAATTATTCTTTCTAACGCACAGGTGCAGCAATTAAACCAAACCTATATTTTTTATAAATATTTTTTGATATTGCGCAGAATTTCATTCGTGGATGCAAGTGCACCAGAAACTTCGTCAATTCATAAATTGTCATCAATTCTTGTCGAAAAATCCTAAAATGAAATAAATTTCTGATCTTGCAGCGAAATTTATTCTCAGATTTTACATATTTTGCAGACAATGTGGTCAGGTGACCAAGGGGACCTTGCGAGGCAAGGAATTGTCGATGTTAGAACACTCATGCAGCAGGGAACCATACAAATTAGATATTTCTTGGTTAGCTAGAATGACGCTTTGCCACAAACAATAGACACAACCAGAAAATAATATGGTTTTATTTGTTGTTTGAAATGTATGATACTTTTTCTAATTCGGAAAAAGCTATTTTTAATATATTTTTTTATAAGACCGATTTACATAGAACTTTAAGCCCAGACTTTTACTTTGACATATAAGTTCAATATATGCTATTACATAGTAGGGTATTGCTATAAAAAGTTTGTGGAAAGGAAAGGGAAAGAAAATTCTTCGTGTACATATACGAACAGCTTTCTTTAACTTTATTTGTAAATTTGGGCATCCCAACATCGCGGCAAGTGTGGAACACCAATTCGATTAGAAAGTTTCAGATTACTATCTTATATACTAGAATGCGTAAACCAGCGAATGCACAAGAAATGTAGAAAACTGCTAATATGGAATGCGTCGTTATCTAACCGAATAATTTTCGAAATTTTATTTATAAATATCTTTCTTTTTAAGTTTGAAAATTGAACTTTCGTGGCCCATGTTGGATAGTTCTTCAACCAATTGGTTTAGAACGGTATATTACGATTGATTAATCGAACATCTTTATTGAGGATTAAATTCTGGCATAACTACGAAACAAGCCCCACTACATTCTAGAAAACAAAGCACTTCGTTTATAAAATATGATCTTCTCGATAATGGTAAAAACGGAAAAAAGAAATATTACTGAGTTTGGAAATGCCCCGTTTGGCTTAGGAATATATTTTTATTTTCGGCAAATGCGAGACCGTTTGGCGTTGTGCAAGAAGCAAGAAGAAGACTATTCAAACATATATAATTGAAAAGTTTGTGGAAAGGAAAGGGAAAGAAAATGTTGAACAATTCTTATATGAAAGTCAAAGTTCGATGTATTTTAGCTAATAGACACATCAACCAGAATCTGCACAACTGGACGTACGATGCGTACTGAAAAAGTTTTTGGTTTTGGTGGTGGCTGTAACACGAGTTCTTTGCAGTAAATTGCCTCCTAGAGTGTGGGGAACAGCACAGTTTGTTAATTTTCAGTTAGAACTATTTGAAACTTAGAAAAAATCTTGTCGGTGTCGGCTTGTGAAACGAAAAACACTAAATCTGGTAAGTTCCACTTAATATGCACTCAAGCGCATTCTTCGTGTACATATATGAACAGCTTTCTTTAACTTTATTTGTAAATTTGGGCATCCCAACATCGCGGCAAGTGTGGAACACCAATTCGATTAGAAAGTTTCAGATTATTATCTTATATACTAGAATGCGTAAACCATAGAATGCACAAGAAATGTAGAAAACTGCTAATATGGAATGCGTCGTTATCTAACCGAATAATTTTCGAAATTTTATTTATAAATATCTTTCTTTTTAAGTTTGAAAATTGAACTTTCGTGGCCCATGTGGGATAGTTCTTCAACCAATTGGGTTAGAACGGTATATTACGATTGATTAATCGAACATCTTTATTGAGGATTAAATTCTGTCATAACTACGAAACAAGCCCCCCTACAAAGCACCTCGTTTATAAAATATGATCTTCTCGATAATGGTAAAAACGGAAAAAACAAATATTACTGAGTTTGGAAATGCCCCGTTTGGCTTAGGAATATATTTTTATTTTCGGCAAATGCGAGACCGTTTGGCGTTGCAGCTTTTCCTCTTCAGCTAAACTTTTCGACAATTTTACCTTACTTTCGCACGTGCCATATGTTTGTATGTATATTTCTGTACAATTGCGTACATTTGTAAGTAAAGTGCTTGTGCCATTAAAATTTTAAGGGCAAGTGACATGCGGGAGGAGTGCATTTCAATTTTTATAGAAATTGCAAGTGCGAACAAATGAGATGTCGAACGCACAATCATAGATTAGTAAATCGATATTGCTTCGACCTGCATAAGTGCAAACAAGAAAGCATGTCGATCGCCTAGGAGCATTGCACTCCCTATTTTTTGTTTACATTTTGTCATTATATCGTCATAATTCGTTTCTGCCACGAAATCGTATGCACAAAGCGAACTCAATAATATTTTGTGAAGTTTGCAAGTAAAAAAAATAGTGTGAGGAATGTGGTAAACTCCTGAAGTATGTTCTTCTGGACGCACTAGCTCAAAGTAGCGTGGTCTCCATTCTTATAAATCTATGTTCTTTGACCACACTGAGAAATGATTGAACTGTCAAATCAAGTGGCAATCAAAAAAGGTTTAAAATTTGGTAATATTACTTTGGAGAGTGCTTCTCTAATGTTTACAGAAAAAAAAATTTTTAAAAAGAAAAAAAGATATATTGGTCATTATTTTACAAATCGTACACGTAATTTTGATTCGGCTCAATTTTTTTTTTTAAGTTGACTGCATGAAATTAGGAAATACCTATGTACCTATGTATATGGGCACTGCATGCGTTCAGAATTAATGATCAAGTAAACTGGTCCACATTCAAAATTCTATATCTTTGGTTCCACTCGTCGCATTTTAGTAATTTTTATTTTATTTGGAAGGTAATAATACTTACTTTAGATAAATATTTATTTTATAAAATTCAAAAAATTAATTAAAAATAAATTGTTTAAAGAATTAGTACACACGTAATATGTAATAATACGAGTATGTAATAATTCTTTAAAGTATTAATTTTTTAATAATTTTTTGAATTTTATAAAATTAAATATTTCTCTAAAGTAAATAATGTTACCTTCCAAATAAAATGCGAATATTTTTGAAAAAATATATAATATGGTGCACTTTCATCTAAAAAAACCTATGTTATTTCAAGGTGGAGTCTTTTGTACTTCAAAAAATATTAACTCATTTTTGGCGTGACCTCGAGCAACTTACCTACAATACGTTCAACTAATGGTATACAGCCGACGCGTTAGGCATAGGACTATTCGAACAAAAATTATTCGAATAAATAATATTTTTATTCGACGGGTATTCGTAATTTAAATAATATTTATTCGAATTATTTAATAGTTGTATTGAACTGCAAGATATTTAGAAAGCGAAATTCACTATTTTCATCGCTTGTCCCTATGAGCATGCACGCTTTGTATTTATGTATGTATGGTTGCGTGAATAAATGTCTAAGCAACAGCAATTCATATCTCCCCAGCGTTTTATATAGAGCGCTTCCCGAGGAAGCAAGTTGGCAATGAGTTGAGCAAATTAGTTGAAAAAGCTTGCGCTTTTGTTTGTCTCGACCATGGAAGTAACGGTACAAACTGAAAAGCACGTGTTGCGTCAGATCTTGATATTTTAATTGTACTTTGATTTTTGCAAAGAAAAGACGCGTTTTAAATTGTGTGCGGTAATTCCTTTAATCAATTATTAAAAAATATAAAAATGAATAAAAGGGGAACAAGTGCGAGCAATCTAAAACGAAGAATTTTAAATGAAAAAAATTTACTCAGAGAAAAACCGAAGGAAGTGAAAATAGAAATATAATTTCAGTTGAAACTTCTGAGAAAACCAGTGAAGGAAATATTTCTGTTATTGGCGACATTAATAATTTAGAGGCAACAGAGGGTCTTAATAGTAAATTGAAAAAACTCTACCATTACTTTAAGCCACCCAGGGCTATGGTTCATGCGATCTTGGCTATTTTTAATTCTGAGGGATTAATTCTGCATGGACAAGAATTCAAAGTAGATATAAGGGCTTTCATATGTGACACACCAGCGCGATCCTTCATGTGCGATATTGTGTGGCATAATTATTTAGCAGGATTGTGTGGCATAATTCTTTAAAGGAATTGAAAACGTTACAACTTTTACTACGGTGTCCGCGCCCTTGAGGACAGACGAAGAATTTAATAGAAGAAAGCAACCCGAGTTTCATAAAGATATGCATAAATATAGTCCCAGCGCACTGCAAATAATGGGAATAAAATGATATCACAATTTCCCTCAGAGCCCATGCACTTATTGGATCTAGGCGAAAAAGATGTTAAATATCCTTATGAATGGAAAACCCAGTTTTCGAATCTTGTCTCAAATCTTAATATAGCTAATGAATTACTGTCGTTGTTTTTCGAAAGCTTTCCCTTTAACATTCCACTGCAATCATTGCCATCTTTAGGAATTTGTACAGGAGAAATAAGAATAGACATAAATGAAGAAACTTTTAAAATCAATGATATGATTTGTAAAATGATGTGCTTACCCTTCAAAAATACTCACGTAACGGGTGTTTTTTTTACAGGTTTGTTTTTCGAATAGAGATAAAACTGGCATTTTGTGGTCAAATCTGGCAACTCTAATGTCATTTATGTTCAGTTTGGTTTGCCATTTCATCATGAATAGGTTGACAAAAGAACAACGCTTGCAAATCGTGCAAATTTATTTCGAAAATAATGGTTCAGTTCGCGAAGTTTACCGTGAGCTCCGTCCATTTTATGGTCGACATAATCGTCCATCAGAGCAATTAATTCGGTTAACCATGGATCGTTTTCGCACTACGTTTACTCTATGTGATAATACGCATCCGCAGAGACGTCGAACAGTGCGCAGCGAAGAAACAATTGCCGCTGTAGAGCAAAGTGTTGAAGAGGACCCGAATGAATCGATTCGCCACCGTGCACAGCAATTGGAGCTTTGTCCATCAACTTTATGGAAGATTTTGCGCAAAGATCTTGGCTTGCGACCTTACAAGATGCAGCTTGTGCAAGAATTAAAGCCGCGAGACCATGCAATGCGTCGTGATTTTGGTGTATGGGCCGAAAATGAGATTGATTTCGATGCTGATTTTCATCGCAAAATTTTGTTCAGTGATGAGGCTCATTTTTGGTTGAATGGCTACGTCAACAAGCAAAATTGCCGCATTTGGAGTGAAGAGAATCCACATGAGACCCTTGAAACGCCATTACATCCACAAAAACTGACTGTTTGGTGTGCTCTATGGGCTGGTGGAGTCATTGGGCCATACTTCTTCCGCAATAATGCTGGAGAGGCAGCTACCGTTAATGGAGACCGGTATAGAGCCATGATAACCGACTATTTTGTTCCCGAATTGGATGGCATGAATGTGGATGAGTTGTGGTTCCAACAAGACGGCGCTACATGCCACACAGCGCACGTCACAATCGATTTATTGAAGGAAACATTCGATGAGCGCATAATTTCGCGGAATGGACCTGTCAATTGGCCACCAAGGTCGTGTGATTTGACACCATTGGATTATTTTCTTTGGGGATATGTGAAGTCGCTCGTCTACACCAACAAACCAGAAACGTTAGGGGAATTGGAAGCCAACATTCGTGGCGTTATTGCCGACATACGGCCCCATATGCTCGAAAAAGTGGTTGAAAATTGGACCTGTAGAATTGGCTTTATTCGAGCCAGCCGCGGCGGCCACATGCCCGAAATCATATTTAAACATTAATGGCATAAAATTATCCTTCCAATAAAGCCAAATTGATGGACCTTAAAACGATTTTCTTGTGTTTTATTTCAATTCAAAGTTCTATACCCATGAAAAAAACACCCTTTACATGTTCCTCTACTACACAGTCGTATATTATTTAAAAATAATTAATTGTAATAGCAGCAAGGGAAAATGACTGAAAACAAAGGTGTCCTCGGGCGAATGAATGCTACATTAGGTAGCACAAAATCTTATGAGCAAATTAATAGTAAGATATTTTTTTAATATAATGTATTTTAAAAATATAAATTTTTTGATATTTTTAAACTTTTGCAAGAAGCAGTGTCTCATAGAGATGAAATAATAGTAAATGAATTAGCCTCCATTAAAGCCTTCGCACGTAAATTAGCAACTGAGAAAAAGCAAAACACCAACATACTTCAAATGTTTCCTATTAAAAATATTGATGAGTTGCAGCGGTTTGAAGAGGGATATACCGAATTTAGATGAAAACGCTTTGGTACGTTGTACATTGATCGTTATCCTTCATACACAAAACTTCATACTTATATCCTAACTTTTTATCTTTGGTTGTTATATAAACGAATAAATTTTCTCCTGCTTTTAGGGGAGGTATATTTAAAAATATCCATAAATTGTTTGGAAAAAAAATGTTTATAAACTTTAATTATGATGGGCTCCAAGCAAAGCAGTATAAAAACATAAATGATGGTACCTGGGTGACCGAGCCTTGCTCGGTATTTTTAGAATTTGTCGCATAATATCACTTACCAAGAGCATAAATTTCCAAAATATCGAACAATAACCACAAAGAGTCAATTAAGCCTGTTTGGCGGTTAGGGATCGATGATTCGACACAAATTTTCTGTTTTAAACGTTTTAAATATATTTAGGTAATGCTATCCATTTATTTGAACACTACAAATTGAAAGCCTAAGCCAATACTTCCTTCCACACCATGTTCCTAGTACGTCTCTCGTTCTCCTATGGTAGTAGTACTTTTAATGTAGTTGGTCGCTTAACTCTGGAAAAAGCCACATATAGCATAGCATGCATGAAAACAGGTAAATTTAGGTCTACTCCAACAAATTCAAAAGTTTGGCCTTGAGCTTTGTACACAGTCATGGCAAATGCTGGTCTTACTGGAAATTGGTGCCGTTGCATGGTACAGCCGAGCTGTCCCTTTGATGAGTCAAGTGTGATTCTGGGTATATGCACTTCTTTTCCGGATTGTTCGCCAGTAACTATTTTTGCTTTTATTATATTGTTGCAAAGGTTTGTCACAATAAGTCTTACTCCAATACATCCCTTATTACATTCTTATTGAATTTTTTTTTAACTGTAACTCATGCGGTAGTAAATCTGAAATTTTGATTGTGTTAAGAAACTGCGTAGTAAATTCAAGTGCCCCTGCATGGTTATCTTTCAGGAATCATAGCTATGGTAGAATTTGTACTCCCCCGGAAGTTTGGCTATAATTTCATTATTGATTCGATCAACATCTTTATTAAGAGCCGCGAGTATTGCCCGATCTTTCATGGTATCAAAGTTTTCATTGTAAATACAGTTTCCAAATATTTCATCAATTAAGTTTGAGTTTGAAATTATATCTTGTGGTAATTCGATTTCTTCTAATGCCCAACTTCAATAAATATTCAGCAAACTGCCGTTGTTCTGGATCAACACGCATATTTTCGTCAAGGGTGAACGTCTTGAAATGTGACCATAGGAAACTTCTCTTAATGGACAAGTCCAATAACTCATTTTTGTTTGCTCGCGACTGAATAGGAAGGCATTGACGAAAGTCCCCTCCGAGAACTATTACTTTCCCACCAAAAGGGACATCCCGATGTCCAATCGATCGCAAAACTTGGTCAATATTTTCAAGTCCATACTTTGGAAGCATTGGAGCTTCATCCATTAAAAAAACATCTATTTCTGTTAACGAGCGAGCTTTTGTAGAACCAGCTTTAACACTTGAAACTGAGCATAACACACCTAGCGACAGCAGCACCACACGACACGATATAGTTGATCAAATAGGCAACAATTTTGTCGTGCCGTGTAGTGCTGCTAGATGTAGATTCAGGGTAATTCATCATTTTAAGTTTTTGAGTGATGTTTTCCATGTTATGTTATATTTATTCAAGTACCTCGAGATGCCACGAAATTATGTCCACATGCGCACTCCAAATTTCATCCAAATCGGTTAAACCGTTCCCGAGATAGTGGTCGATATAAGAAAGAATAATTAAAATGCAGTCAGGTGGCAACCCTACTCGAAACTACTTTGGTTGGTATACGGCCTCAAATACCTTCCGTTTGATACCCATATTCCCATATATTGCTTAATATTTAAAAAAAAAAAGAGATAACCCTCTAAGCTTCCTTTAGTGGCAACATCCAAGTAGAAAATCTTAGAAGGAAGCATACTATCCATCTACCAAATTTCATCGAAATCGCTATAGCCGTTCTCGAGATAGTGTCCATATCTGAAGGAATAAATAAAGTGCGGTCAGGTGGCAACCGTCGTTGGCAACCCTACTCGAAACTACTTTGGTTGGTATACGGCCTAAAATACCTTTCATTTGATACCCATATTCCCATATATTGCTTAATATTTAAAAAAAATTGATATAGGTGGCAACCCTTTGAACCACCCCAAGTGGCAACACCAAAGTAGAAAATCTTAAAACAAAGGATACTACCCATATACCAAATTTCATCCAAATCGGTTAAGTCGTTCTTGAGATAGTAGTGGATATACAATTATACAACTATACAAATATACAAGAATACTCGTAACTCGTTTAAAGTTATAAGATTTTATATACTAAGTTGTAGTAACGCTAATTCCCATTCCGATTTTTTATTTGTTTCTTCTTTTCACTTGTAGAAGCTGTTGTTGAAAGAGTTATATCAAGAGATAACTTTGGTTTTGAACTGAAAAAGGGGTTGAAACCGCAAAAAACTGTATACACAAAGCCACATGCTTAGCAGAAAAAAACATTAACTCTAATTCCTACAATTAATAATTAAATTAATATATTTTTTCGTTTTATATTTATTTTGCTGAATTAGTATTTATTTTTACGGGTTTTTGTGTTGAATGAATAAACATGCATACTAGGGCTGGTCGATTTAAAAATCGCTCATTGCTCTGTGAAAATCGTATTCTAGGGATCAAAATAAGAAACTTTGCCGAAGGAACCATACCTCTAAAACGAATTCTGATGTCCCCCAATTTGGATCGAACTTTTGGGTAGGGGCAAATTTTGAAAAATCCCACTTTGACCTATTTAGAGTGCTCCAATCGAGTCCAAATGTATGACCGACCCCCACTAACTTTGGAGGCCCGACCCACCGATGGCAGTGACACACCCCCTGGAACCCCCCTGGGGGTTCACCATACAAACATTTCAAAAAATCGGCGGTTTTGCACTTTACATGAAAAAATCAGCGAAATGCCTATGTTTTTTCTTCTTGGAGTATATTTTTCTCTTTAGAAACTTATTTAGTCAGAACATATGTAAATAAAAAATTAATTTAACTTAGTAATGAAAAGAAATTTAAAAAAATTATTAGAAATTCGCGTTTTTACAACCCTTTTAAAACCAAGGCATCGCTGTGATGCATTTACATGTCGTAAACATAGTTGTGTGGGTTTTTTATTCAACCGTTTTAAAAAATGAAGGTATCACTGTGACACAATTGCAGATCGTAAAATTGCTTGTGTTGTTTTTTTTAAGCCACCACAAGACACAGCAGGTAGAATTGAAATTACCATTTCATTCTTATTACCTCGTCTCGTAGACTATATATAACGCAACAGTTTTTGTGAATGCATTAAGTCGTTGTGAAGAGCTCAAAGTATGAAGTGCTTATTTCAGATAAAAAAATATTTAAAAAAAATAATAAGTGAAGTGACCATTCCAAATCAAAAAGTTTACAATGAATCCACCATCCTCTACACCGCAAGATGAAGCAACTACATCAACAACTATCGAAAATCAAATGAGTCATATACCCAAGCATGATGTTACTGTTTTTGGTGTGTCAACTGATTTAACTGATCTTAATTTACCAACCCATCTGGATATCTTGAGATATTATTTTTTATTTTTACTTAAGCGAACGTGCTAAAACAGAACAAAAAAAGTTTTCCCATAAATCATTCACTATTCAAGTACAAGATAAGTTGATTGGAATTTGGGGAAAACTTGGTATGGAAATAATGCTGAAAAAAAGTTTATTTAATAAATTGAATAAATTGCTTGACAAGTATCAAGAGCAAATCAAGAGAAGAAACAACACCCAACAATTTACAGAGTATGTAAAATCTGTGGAAACAATTTTTTACATTGGAACTTGTAAATGCGATTTGAAGGCAGCTCCATGTGCATGCGGCTGGGTTCCCGAACGCCTCAAAGAGTTCATGCACGACCAACATAATCAGAGAAGACTAACAATGGATGCATTTATGATGGAAACTGAAGAGCAAGGAGCAACGTCTATGTCATCAATGCCAACATACCAAGATCCCGATGCTTCAACATACCCACCGCCACCGGTTCAAGAAGATATGGATAGAAGTACAAGTTCACAATACACAGAGAGATACGATTGTTTTAACTTTGCCTTGGTATGTGACAGATTTGGTGTGCCTGACAGAGTAGCATCAGCATTAGGAGCCGCTCTTTTGCAAGATTTTAAAATTAAAGATAAGCATGGGAAACCTCTCATCATGGATAAATCGAAAGTTCGCAGAGAAAAAGAGAAATGCGGACGAGAAGTGCTTCGCAAACGGTTAGATGATACCAATTTGTTAGCGTTTTCATTCGATGGCAGAAGAGATGATACTTTAACGATAGATTAAATTGATGAGAAGTATCATGCTAGGATGGTAAAAGAACCTCATCTTGTTATTTTGAGAGAACCCAATTCTGAATTGATTGGTTACGTAAGACTGGAACATGAAACCGCTAAGTACAAAACAACCAAATTAAATGGTTTGTTCAACGATAAAAATATATCACTGGATGCATTAATTGGAATATGCACTGACGGTGAGGTAACAAACACTGGCCCACACGGTGGAATTATACGACGATTCGAATTGCTGTTAAAAAAGACCATTGCATTGGTTCGTTTGCCTTCTACACTTCAACGAACTTCCATTTCGGCATTTGTTTGAAGCTTTGGATAAATCAACCAGCACTGGACCAAGATCGGCAACCGGAAAACTGAGCCGTCAAATCGAAACTTGTGAAACTCTTCCGGTAAGTTATTAGTCTTTTATTATAATTGTCAACCATTTTTAATTATTTTATTATTATATATTTTCAGGTGGTGGACGGCTTCCAGAAAATTTAGTTGCAAAATATGACCCCTGCTCCAGAAAAAATTGAATTTTCCACCGATTCGAAGTACTTAGACGACATGGCCTATGCAATGTCTAGCGGCGTGGTTCCGGTGGATCTGGCTAACATCAAACCAGGGAAAATTGTACATTCTCGGTGGCTCACCAAGGCCACGACATTACAGAGCCGTGTGAAATTGCCCAGACTTGAAAGTAAAAAAGACTTCAAACAATAACTTTTTTTAGTTTCTTTTCTATAACTCACTTAAATTAATTTTTTCATTTACATATGTTCTGACTAGATAAATTTCTTAAGAGAAAAAATAGATATTATTATAAATAAATAATAAATATTATTATGAATAAATAAATAAAAATAAAGAAAAAACATAGGCATTTCGCTGATTTTTTCATGTAAAGTGCAAAACCGGTGATTTTTTGAAATGTTTGTATGGTGAACCCCCAGGGGGGTTCCAGGGGGTGTTCCACTGGCATCGGTGGGTCGGGCCTCCAAAGTTAGTGGGGGTCGGTCATACATTTGGACTCGATTGGAGCACTCTAAATGGGTCAAAGTGGGATTTTTCAAAATTTGCCCCTACCTAAAAGTTCGACCCAAATTGGGGGACATCAGAATTCGTTTTAGAGGTATGGTTCCTTCGGCAAAGTTTTTGATTTTGATCCCTAGAATACAGAGCAATGGGCGATTTTTTCGCCTCCCCACAAATCGACCCGGCTAATGCATACGTATTGAGAACTCCTTCTATAAACTATTCCTTTAGAAGCGAAACGGTATTGCCTTACAAAGAGGCGTATATGCAGACGAACTCCTTTTATAAGCCATTCCTTCGGAAGCGCTCCAGTAATGCCTTACAACGAAGCATATATGGAGTGCGTGAACCGAACCCCTTCTCTAAGCCATTCCTTAGTAAGCGAAAAGGCAAGGCCTTGTAATTTGGCCCGTATCATATAAGAAATAATAGAAAATCATCGAGATGGTAAGGCCATCTAGACTCTGGCGAAGAGCTTTTGACAGTGCTTCTTACTCCTTACTTTTTCTACTGGACAGTTGTGATATTTGTTTAACTATACGAATACTTAATCTTTGAATAGTTGTTATTTATTCGGTTAATGGGGCTTAGAAAGTTTTTCCTTATTATTTCAATAATATTAATTTTGTGAATAAATGAAGCGATTGATGGATATTTAGTGTAAAGTTACTATAAGTAAATATATATTAATACATTTGTATGTTTATTGCAATTATTTTGTATAGCAGTAAAATATCAAACTAGTCAGTAAACATACTAGTACCCAACTATAATTTTCTGGTTGAAATCCTACTAGTCAGAAAAAGTCCAGTCGATACTAGAATACAACTATAATTTTATGGTTGAAATCGTAGAAAGAAAAAGTTCAATCCATACTAATATACGGCTACAATTTTCATAGTATTTGCTTAAGCGACATAAGCTGTGTTATGGTTTACTTTCAATTGATAGTCATTGTTATTTGGTTCAATGCGGTTGGTTGGGTGACAGTTTTGATTCACCTTCCGGTTTGACGTTTAGCTACGGGAAAGTGCGTGATTTTTGCTGAGGTGGCAGCACCAAATGGTTCCATAAGAATGGAAAAGGCACCAATAACGGAACTTTTAATTTCCAGACACACAACTTTTTGGTGTGTTCTTGGTGTGCCCAGAGTTAAATTGCGGGTAACCCAGGGCGCTCGAAAGTGTCAGAAAAAAAAGGGAAATGGGCAATTGTCATCAAAAAGGGTTTTTCCTTTGGAGGGTGAATTCAAAGTAATTATGTTGGTAAAAGTGCACGAGTACAAAGTATGCACGGAATAAACAATGCCGTTTTTGTAATGCAATATCTCAAAAACAAAAACCCATACATTACCAAAAACAACCAAAGTGAAAGATACGCCTCCAAAAGTGCCAAATTGTCCAGGGTGGGAGACACATGGAATCCCGCCCTGATCCCTGACCTTAACACAGCTGTCATCAAATTTTCAGACGAACGCGAGTAAAACTAGGAACATTGACAGAATAAATTTTAGCAGCAAATGGCAATACATTATTTGTCAACTTGTAAAGTATGGTATAATTAGACTTGAATGAGTTTAAAGCGGCAGTGATTTGTTGCTATGTGCTTTATTAACGAAACCAGCAGATCGGAATAGTATTGTCAATGGCTAGGTCGGATGGGGAGCTCCATGTGTCTCCTACTCCAAACTCAGTAACGTGGGGTTCCACGGGTCACCAAGGGAACACACCAAGCGCATGTTCTAGAACCTTCCTTTTTTCGCGCGCCAACGGAGGCGTGCCTTCAGGGTTCAGACTTGACCAAAATTGCAGTAACTTTCATAGTCACTACACTTTAGCCCAAATTTACTACGTTTTGTGGTTCTCTCTGAATAGTTACAAGTCAATTTGTTTTATCTATAAGCGCTCCAAGAAAGTTAAGTTAATTATCATCCATGTTCTTGCATCTAATCTTGTTTTATCCAAAGAAATTTTCCTTAATACAAATAACCAATGGGCAAAATAGTAGCGAAAGTAAAAGTACTTAATTTCTTTTCTTTAAAGCCCAAACTAAAAGTATAATTACCGTACTTTCAGCTCTAAATAATTTCTACAGCCAAATGATCATTAAATCTACTATGAAAAAAAAAGTAAAATTATATCTTCCCTTTAGTTTCAATAGTTTTTATGTTTTATATTCCTGTTCTGTACTGTACTCCTACCAAATTAAGTAGTACAAAAGTATTGAAAATAAAAGTACTAGTTCGAACCCTGATGGCAATCCGTTCATAGCAATCATCTGATGGTAACGACCAATCAGAATGTTCCACCTGGCAATAATCACGCACGTCAACGGGCCAACGGAACTTTTCCATTGCGCAGTCGCGTTAAGTGAATAATTTTGGGCATAGCAGCGTCACCGGCATTCGAACATTTAAAAAACGGAAAAAAATTCAGCCGAACCGAGCGGTCGTGCCGCGCAGTGTGAAAGAAAGAAAATTGTGTTTCCATTCAATGAAAAAAAAGTTATAGTCGGATTTACAAAATCGTTCAGTTGTTAAGATGGAATAAAACTGGCTAATACAAGATGGACGTAATTTTGTCGCTGTCGCCCAATTGCAATTTTTACTTTGTTTTTAATTTGTGAAAACTGAATCCTACATAAAACTCCAAGTGCTAAAGTTACGACAAGAAATTTCCAAGTTCAAAAGTTGGTTTGCAGAAAAATAAAATACAGCTTAGTACGTGTTTTCATTTTGTCTCAATTATTCACTTTTACAGTGGTGCGCCTCCACAGATTTTCCAATTTTTTTTACACTTGTGTGTGCGTGTGTGTGGGTTGCGCTTAAAAAAACGGCAAATTTGTTTTTTTTTGGTGAAAAATCGAAGTTGGTTGAGCCGTCGCCTGCACTTTTTTTTCAACATTCTACGTTGATTTTATATTCAATAAGTAAATTGATCTTAAAACAAGCGTTTTTGTAAGAAAATACTGGACCGTGGTACAAAAAAATAAAAGGTGTTCGTGCAAACCCACGCTGTGCAATAATTAAAACTACAAAGTTGTTAAAGGCAGTAAATAAGAAAATTGTGCCGTGAAGTGCGCTGAATTGTGTCCAACTCGAGAAGGAGCAAAGGTTTTGTGAAATTTTTTAAGACGCATTTAGTTCACTGGTCAGTTCGAAATCAGATAAAAATAATCAAAAGTTTCTCAGTTTGCTAGGAAGAGAGACATTGAATTAAAGCTTGAGTGAAAGGCGTAACGCTGCTAAATGTCTTGACGTGTTTGGGTGTGGATAAAACGCTACACAAGTGCGAATGAACGAGCCCAATCACTTCTCCATTGTCGCACCTATCACCGCACACCCCAGAGCGCGGCATCAAGCGCCTAAGACGCCATCCACACCAACGCGCAACAAATCGCGCAGCAACATCAGTAGGGGGCCGCCCTATCTTAGGCGTCATCCACATCAGCAACGCAACCACAACCGGCACTAATTACAGCGGGGGCCGCCGTAATATAGGCCCACCGCCATAACCCAGCAACAACAACAACACCAGCAGTGACAACAGCGAGGGCCGCCGTAATATAGGCCCGCCGCACTAGCCTCAGCAACAACAACAACACAGCAGTAACAACAGCGAGGGCCGCCGTAATAAAGGCCCGCCGCACTAGCCTTAGCAACGACAACAACAGTAACCAGCGGTGACAACAGCGAGGGCCGTCCTATTATAGGCCCGTCGCACCACATCAGCAACAACAACACCAGCAGTGACAACAGCAGGGGCCGCCGTAATGTAGGCCCGCTGCACTATTACCAACAACAACAACAGTAGCGCCGACCAACAGCCTACTGCAACAACCGGGTGAGACCTATCTAATATAGACGTAGTTTTTTTTTATAAATTAAGATTTAAAAATAGGGAAAATTAAATGTAAAGTTTATTTTCAAAGCTAGAAGAAGAGAAAACATTTAAGAGAAGAAAGTAATATAAATTTAAATGAAATATGATTAGAACTTAGATACGAAAATAAACTTAAATTAGAGAACTTATTAGATAAGGCTTAGGTTAGCTATAGCTAAACGAGGTAGAACTTAGAAAAAGAACCAAAGTAAAATTTAATTATTAAAATAAATAAAAATAATAATAACATATAAATTAAAACTAAAATATGAATAAAATTCTAATAACGTAACTTAATAACCCTGATAATAACAAATAAAATGGCCACTTAATAATATATAACAAAAAAAAAGGGGAACATTTTTAAAATTTGAATTTAAAAGAGAAAAAAAAAATTTATAAGCTTTGGTTAGGGTAAATTTAAGCAACACTTCCCTTATTAAATGAGTTGTAAATAAATTTTGTATAAAATGGGAATGCTTAATCTCATTATTTAGAAGGCATATAGGATTTTAGGTAAGGGGCCATCGAAACCAGGTGCGGCGACGGCCATGGATGAGGGTGGGCCAAGCACCGCGCGTCGCAACAACACCCGCGGCGCCCCCTTATATTGTTCGGCATTTTTTTTATTGCTCCTTTTTCAGCATGGTAACCGGTCATTTCCGGTTCGTTTAAAATTTCAGGTTTTTTTTGTTAGTGTAAATTTATCAGTTTTTTTTTTCGGTCGTTTATTTCAGTCTTGATTTCATTTCCTTTTCAGTTATTTTTGAATTTTAAGTTTCCTTTTTGAACATTTTTTTTTGCCCGTTTTATTTTGAATTTTAACTTGATTTTCCGTTTTTTTCATTAGAGTTTTGAATATTTAAATGTCAACGGTCTGTCCGTGGCATCCGGGTTTAACCGGATGTTGTTTTATAGTTGTTTGCGCGGCTTTTTTGCGTTTTCCCCGCGTTTTCTTAAAAGGCATGATTTGACCTTTTTCTGCTTATGGCGCAGGACGGTAAGGTTGGCAAGAGCCCACCCCAGCCGACAATGACTAGCCACTGTGCACCATTGATATCATGCCGACCGCCTCCCTTAGCGATCCATTTTGTTGCGAAACCATAACAGATGGCGCCCAACGTGGGGCCCGAGGCGCTGACCGCGATGACTTTTCTGGTCAGCTTGTGAGGTTTCACTATCCCGTAAGTCCCAGGTAGGCAGGCCCAGGAGCCGCCACCTGCGTTGCGACGGGATGGTGGGACTGATCAAGTTGTCCGGATTCGTCATCGTGTTCAGTAGCTAAGGGCTCCACGAGACTTCACGTCATGTCCACCGGAAGTTTTCATTTCACCCGGTGAGGTAGTGCTAAACGCACTTAGTTTTTTTTGTAGTTTCAATTTATTTTTTTTTGTCCCGGGTCTGTTGTCCGATGTCGGCTTCGGGAAAAATATAATATGTCCGCTAAGTGGGGTTTAGCTTTGTTGGGATTATTAATATTTATGTTTTTGCCGAACGTGATGTTTTGTTTTGTCTTCGTTTTTTTTGTATGCATTTTTTTTTTGTAGTGATCCTTACTTCTCCAACCAGTCTCAGGGAGGCAGCCCTTAGCAGCCCCTGCATTGCGGGAGGAGGAGTAGGGACCCCATATCCACCCCTTTCCAACTGCGCAAGTCTGGGGAAAAGCGGTACCCAACCGCATCCTTTCATTGCGGCGTGGTTGAGGAGGGGTGTTTCAAAAAAAATATTTTTTTACGGTTTTGATCGCTGGTATCCAGTGCTCCGACCAGTCTCAGGGAGGCAGCCATTAGCAGCCCCTGCATTGCGGTCCGCAGTACTGGAGTCCAAATAAGTTTAAAAATTTTGCCAATTTTCGCCACGGTACACCAACATGTCTCAGGGCGAGGTGTCTTATAACCACCCCTGCATTGCGGTAGGTGTACCTGGAAGAATGTCCTTGTCTAGTGTTATTTCGTTTTTTTGTTATACCTATGCCTTCTGGTGATGGGATGTCAGCATTCCCATTAAATATATAAATACACAACTAGCTTTTGCCAAACTTTATACCGTTTTTGCTTTTTACATATTACATTTAAACACGTATATATACTAATAATCTATTTCTTTCAGCATATATATATTTATATGTATATATTTATTTTTTTTTGACATATCCGCGGTAATTAGTTGATGCAAATATCGGTTAGGAAAATTTGCATTAATTCAATTTTTATTTTTCAAAACTTTTCAATCGTCGGTATTATAGGGTGGGGGAAGTGAATCTTGACTTGTCATACCTTCCAACCGCCCCTTGTAACCGAACAATTTTTTTTTAAACTTTTTTTGTTTATCCAACGTGGTTAGGAGATTTCTTTTTCAATATGGATCAGTCGGCTGAACGCATGACTACTAGGAACTCTGTACGAGGAAGTGGGGGCAAGCCTAGAGGTCAAGGTAGAGGGGCGCTTCCGAAGCAACCCACCAATCGGCCTCTGGTACTGCATTCTCCAATAGGTAGTCCGGGCGGGGGAGATCCGACCAGGATAGTGTTGAATCCTGCTTCCAACCATAAAATGGATAGACCAGCTAGTACTAATATCCTTGACTCGTCCATGGCAGCAGATCCAATACAAAATATTTTTGACCCTTCAACTGGCGTGTTAACAGGTATACAGGGGGAAGCTCGAGCTTCGGTTCAAGACCGTATACCTCCTGACACTTTAGGTGATAGGATCACTACGCAAAGGAACAATGCCGAGGTCCCTCCTGTAGATTCGTGGGTGAACGTGCTACATCAGCTGTTCAGGACATCGCAGGAGGAGATGCGGAATGAAATGAGGACGATCAGGGAGAACATGGACTTACTCAACGCCGCAGTAACATCGTCGCAGGGTAGTGCGACCTATACCAGGAACACCAATAGGGAGGAAAGGAACCAAGCCCCGACATTCGTTAGTAACCAGGCCAACATCGTTTCGAATAGCGTGGCCGTGAAACCACAGGATTGGAAGGTGTCCTTCGATGGTACTGGAAGCGTTGCTGATTTTTTGTTTAAGTTGGACACCCTATGTGAGCGGACTCAATGCTCTAGCGACCAACTTATGGCGAGTTTTCATCTCTTTTTGTCAGGACGGGCGGAAGAATGGTATTGGCTGTTCACGAAGCAGAATCCAACCGCGAATTATCCCTTTTTGTGCTATTCCCTGAAGCGTGAGTTTGGAACATTGAAAAGTGACCACGAGATTATGATGGAAATCTCAATGCGTAAGCAGAAGCTAAGTGAGTCATACGACGTGTTCCACACTGACATAGTAGCACTTAACGCACGCCTCAGAGAACCGATGTCTGAAGCCCTGCTGATTGACATAATAAAGCGGAACGTCAACAGTAGCTTGAAGCGAATGCTCTTCAACGCGGGGGCTAGGACATTGCATGATCTACGCGATATAGCACGTAAAGGGGAGCAAGTGCTGAAAGAAAGCAAGATTCTGGGAACAACTTATACCGGACGGCAGGTCAATGAAGCCCGAGTGATAACACCGGATGCAAGGATGGAAGGCGAAGACTGCGAAGCTGACCCGCAGATAGAGGCATTGGAGTACCGGCGCAATAGAAAACCGGATTATTGCGGAATTCAATGTTGGAATTGTCAGGCCATGGGGCATTCGTATATTTATTGTGAGGAACCCATTAGGAGTCCCTTCTGCTTTAAGTGCGGGCATAGAGGCGTGTTTACCCCAAAATGTCCAAAGGACCATCGCCGGCAGGGAAACCAATATCCGAGCGAGAAGATGGGGGAAACTCGTTCGGTGCCATAGCCCCCATATCAGCCAGTGCTCAAGGAGTCGCCTCGAGTACTGAACCAAGTGGTAGGTCCCTCGCGAGCGGAGAGTTCCAAGGCAGTGTTGAACTTCCAAGGAGCAGTGGCACTCTGGCGGAGGAATACCCAAAAATAGTTGTAACCTTTCCTGATAGTACAGATAGCTCCAATAGCTCTGATTCCGATAGTCCTAGGTCATCAACGGCAATTTCCAAACCAATAAAAGTTTTGAAAGCTTCGAAAAGAGATTTTGCGTGTCAGGCCAGTCTCTCACCTAGTTTGGAACAGAGGGCAACCAATTACGAGCTAGTTAGGTCGCGAATTTTCACAAACAATCTAGAGTCATTTGTGCCCGAAAGTATTCTAAAATGTAGGAAGAGATATAACAGCCGAGTACAGGAGCGTAAACTTTTGCAAAGCACCACTTTGGTGCTCACCGAGGATGAAAGGCCTCTGGTGCGAGTAAAAATAGAAAACAGTTTCATAGTAGGGTTGCTGGACTCAGGCGCGAATGTCTCTATCCTCGGGAAGGACTGTGAAAAGTTTTTGGATTCAATTGGACTTAAATACCACCCACTACAGGCTTTCGAATACACGGCTGGTGGCGGCAAGCAGAAAATATTAGGGTGTGTTTCTTTACCAGTGACTTTCAAAAATTCCACCAAATCTATTCGTTTTTATCTTGTTCCGTCGCTTCTTCAAGAAGCCTATTTCGGAGTTGACTTCTGGAGAGCGTTTGCGTTAGCTCCCGAAATATTTCCGAGTATAGCATGTCTAGAGGTTATCGATGAAAAGGAGGAGGGACATAACTTCCATGAGTTGACACAAACCCTGACGGCCAAACTGCAGAGGGTAGTAGATATGTTCCCGTCGTTTGAGAAGTTAGGTCTGGGGCAAACAAAACTAGTCGAACATCACATTGATACGGGTAATGCGGTTCCAATCAAAAGTAAGCATTTTCCTCTTTCGCCACCGAGGCAAGCCGAAGCTTTTAGTGAGATAGAAAGGCTGCTCGAAATGGGAGTTATTGAGGAATCAAACTCGCCATGGTGTAGTCCTGTGGTATTGGTTCGGAAACCAGGGAAAGTTAGGCTTTGCAACGATTCCAGGAAGGTCAACGCGGCAACTAAAAAGGATTCCTACCCGCTGCCCCATATCAACGGTTTATTGAGCAGGTTAAAGGACACTCACTTTATTAGTGGTATTGACCTGAAGGATGCGTTTTTTCAGATCAAGCTGACTGAGTCTTCAAAGGAGAAGACAGCCTTCGCAGTTCCGGGAAAGCCTCTGTACCACTTTAAAGTGATGCCATTTGGGCTATGCAATGGACCGCAGACAATGAGCAGGCTGATGGATAAGGCAATCCCTTCGCGTTTGCGGGAGAATGTCTTTGTCTACTTGGATGATCTGATGGTATGCAGCACTAACTTTGAGGACCACGTGAGCTTGTTAGCGGAAGTAGCGAAATGTTTGAGGGATGCGGGCCTGACAATCAACGTGAAGAAGAGCAAGTTTTGCCAGAAGGAGATTCGCTATTTGGGATACTTGATATGTAGCGGGTGCTTGAAGGTAGACCCAGGGAAGATTGAGGCAGTTAAAACCTTTCCAATCCCGAAGTCTCCTCGGCAGGTGCGTAGGTTTGTGGGTATGGCGAATTGGTAAAGGGCGTTTATTACAAATTTTGCTGATTTAGCGGGCCCTTTGACCGATTGCCTCCGTAAAAAGCCAGGACCATTCAAACTTACCCCTGAGGCAATAGAGGCCTTCGAAAAGCTGAAGGTAGCCTTGAGCTCCGCTCCTGTCTTGGCCCAACCCGATTTTTCTAGGGAATTTGCCATTCAGTGCGATGCGTCCAAAATAGGCGTGGGTGGTGTGCTATTCCAGGTCGACGACGAGGGCGCTGAGCATCCAATAGCGTTCGTTTCAAAGAAATTAAACAATGCTCAGCGCAATTATACCGTGACCGAGCTGGAATGCCTAGCAGCCATAGTCAGTGTCAAACGTTTTCGACCATACGTTGAGGGTCTGCCGTTTCGAATCATTACAGACCATTCGAGTCTCAAGTGGTTGATGACTCAGAAAGATTTGAGTGGTAGGTTGGCTAGGTGGTCGCTTCTGCTCCAAAGATATGACTTTAAAATGGAACATCGCAAGGGGACCTTGAATATCGTACCGGATGCCTTATCGCGCTTTGATGTAGACGCACTGACCTATCCGAACACACCTTGTGAAATAGACTTAGAGTTGTCTGAATTTAGAAGTGCCGAATACTCGGATTTAATCCGAACTATATTAGATAACGAAGAGGCACTACCGGATTTGCGTGTAAGCGAAGGCATAGTGTTAAAAAGGGTCAAATTTCGTAAAGGTGTGGAGGATGAGGAGGATTCGCTATGGCGTTTGTGGCTACCGGCCGGAATAATCGAGGAGGCGATACGACTTGCGCATGATGCGAATAGGAGCTACCACGGCGGGTGGCAGAAAACTTTGGAGCGCGTACGACAAAAATACTTCTGGCCAAACCAAGCTAAGGACGTCCGGCAGTACGTAAGCAGGTGCGACATTTGCAAAGCAGTGAAGGCAACAAATCAACAGGCAAGACCACCTATAGCGAATACCTACACCTCAGAAAGGCCATTTCAGCGGTTTTATTGCGACTTCCTTGGACCTTATCCAAGATCGAAGCGACGAAATCAATTTCTTTTTATTATATTGGACCATTTTACAAAGTATGTATGGGTGAAGCCCATAAACTACTTCACTTCTGAAATTTTTTCAGCTGTAGGGGTCCCGCAGTATATCCACAGCGATAACGGTAAACAGTTTATCTCAAAGGAGATGAAGCAATTTCTAGATAGTTACGGTGTAACCCATATTAAGACAGGGCTATACTCCCCGCAGGCTAACGCGTCGGAGCGAGCAAACCGAGAAATTGTTTCAAAAATAAGAGTTTTTCTGAAGGATAAACAGGACCATACCGACTGGGACAAACATATACCCGAAATTTTAGCGGTGTTAAGAAGCGATTTTCATACCTCAATTCAGTGCTCTCCATACTTTGCCTTATACGGTCAGAACATGGTCCAACACGCCTCAGCCTATAATATATTCGATAAACTCGGTACTCTTAGGGAAGATGACATTCCAATAGTAACTAGGGCGGATAAGTTGTCCACCATTCGCGAGCAAATTCGTAGGAATTTAGATCAGGCGAAGGATAGGGGAAACAACGTTTTTAAACAAACGCTCTAGGCAAGTTAACTATAGGGAAGGTCAGGAAGTTTTTAGGAAAAATTTTGCTTTGAGTAACTTCAAACAAGGCATAAACGCCAAATGCTTGCAAAAATACCTCAAGTGCCGAGTTCGTCGAAAAGTAGGCAATGCGTTGTACGATCTAGAGGACCTGACAGGGAAACTGATAGGTCGCTTTCACGCTTCGGATATTCGCCCGCAATAACAATTTTGATTTTTTTTTCATATATACATGTTGACATTTGGAACCGTACCTGGGCGTTTTGGCGGTCGGGGACAACTCGCCCAGTATCCTCCCCGAGCATTGACTTAATAGGGTATTTACATACGCTTCCATCGGAAGTAGTGGATAACCTGGCAATCCTCGGTTATGCGGATTGTCTTTCGGAGTTTTGACGAGTTCTCCTTAATTAAAATGTCTACCGGGTGAAAAGTTTTTTTTTACCATAGAACAAGCTTCTCCGGTTATTTTTTTGCTAAACCTTTTTGTGGGGGTGAAACCACTAGAATCAAAAATTTTCGGAGTTTTGACGAGTTCTCCTTTATTAAAATGTCTACAGCCGCGAAGCATTGTAACTAGGAAACCAAAATAAATTCTCCGTTTGCCTCGGAGTTTTGACGCGTTTTCCGATATCAAAATGTCTAACTAAATTACACGTTTTTCTTATAAGCCTATTTCGGTGGGGGTAAAGCCACTTAGCAAATTTCCAATTGCCGCAAAGCCTACTAAACTATGAAACAAAATACTTCAAAAATTTTCCTTTACTGGCGGATCTTCTTGCCCGGCTAGCTCGTGGTAGAACTAGAGACTCCTATCTAGGGGTGAGTCGTGCCCCACGTTTTTTTTACCCAGAAATGGCTTCCTTGCAAGTAAACCTTTTTCCTGTTCGCTTCATCGACCGGTCTTCGAAGCGAAGCACGCCTGTTATGGTTTACTTTCAATTGATAGTCATTGTTATTTGGTTCAATGCGGTTGGTTGGGTGACAGTTTTGATTCACCTTCCGGTTTGACGTTTAGCTACGGGAAAGTGTGTGATTTTTGCTGAGGTGGCAGCACCAAATGGTTCCATAAGAATGGAAAAGGCACCAACTTTTAATTTCCAGACACACAACTGTTTGGTGTGTTCTTGGTGTGCCCAGAGTTAAATTGCGGGTAACCCAGGGCGCTCGAAAGTGTCAGAAAAAAAAGGGAAATGGGCAATTGTCATCAAAAAGGGTTTTTCCTTTGGAGGGTGAATTCAAAGTAATTATGTTGGTAAAAGTGCACGAGTACAAAGTATGCACGGAATAAAAAATGCCGTTTTTGTAATGCAATATCTCAAAAACAAAAACCCATACATTACCAAAAACAACCAAAGTGAAAGATACGCCTCCAAAAGTGCCAAATTGTCCAGGGTGGGAGACACATGGAATCCCGCCCGGATCCCTGACCTTAACACAGCTGTCATCAAATTTTCAGACGAACGCGAGTAAAACTAGGAATATTGACAGAATAAATTTTAGCAGCAAATGGCAATACATTATTTGTCAACTTGTAAAGTATGGTATAATTAGACTTAAATGAGTTTAAAGCGGCAGTGATTTGTTGCTATGTGCTTTATTAACGAAACCAGCAGATCGGAATAGTATTGTCAATGGCTAGGTCGGATGGGGAGCTCCATGTGTCTCCTACTCCAAACTCAGTAACGTGGGGTTCCACGGGTCACCAAGGGAACACACCAAGCGCATGTTCTAGAACCTTCCTTTTTTCGCGCGCCAACGGAGGCGTGCCTTCAGGGTTCGGACTTGACCAAAATTGCAGTAACTTTCATAGTCACAACACTTTAGCCCAAATTTACTACGTTTTGTGGTTCTCTCTGAATAGTTACAAGTCAATTTGTTTTATCTATAAACCCTCCAAGAAAGTTAAGTTAATTATCATCCATGTTCTTGCATCTAATCTTGTTTTATCCAAAGAAATTTTCCTTAATACAAATAACCAATGGGCAAAATAGTAGCGAAAGTAAAAGTACTTAATTTCTTTTCTTTAAAGCCCAAAATAAAAGTATAATTACCGTACTTTCAGCTCTAAATAATTTCTACAGTCAAATTATCATTAAATCTACTATGAAAAAACAGTATAATTATATCTTCCCTTTAGTTTCAATAGTTTTTATGTTTTATATTCCTGTACTGTACTGTACTCCTACCAAATTAAGTAGTACAAAAGTATTGAAAATAAAAGTACTAGTTCGAACCCTGATGGCAATCCGTTCATAGCAATCATCTGATGGTAACGACCAATCAGAATGTTCCACCTGGCAATAATCACGCCACGGTTACGGGCCAACGGAACTTTTCCATTGCGCAGTCGCGTTAAGTGAATAATTTTGGGCATAGCAGCGTCACCGGCATTCGACCATTTAAAAAACGGAAAAAAATTCAGCGGAACCGAGCGGTCGTGCCGCGCAGTGTGAAAGAAAGAAAATTGTGTTTCCATTCAATGAAAAAAAAAAGTTATAGTCGGATTTACAAAATCGTTCAGTTGTTAAGATGGAATAAAACTGACTAATACAAGATGGACGTAATTTTGTCGCTGTCGCCCAATTGCAATTTTTACATTGTTTTTAATTTGTGAAAACTGAATCCTACATAAAACTCCAAGTGCTAAAGTTACGACAAGAAATTGTCAAGTTCAAAAATTGGTTTGCAGAAAAATAAAATACAGCTTAGTACGTGTTTTCATTTTGTCTCAATTATTCACTTTTACAGTGGTGCGCCTCCACAGATTTTCCAATTTTTTTTACACTTGTGTGTGCGTGTGTGTGGGTTGCGCTTAAAAAAACGGCAAATTTGTTTTTTTGTTTGGTGAAAAATCGAAGTTGGTTGAGCCGTCGCCTGCACTTTTTTTTCAACATTCTACGTTGTTTTTATATTCTATAAGTAAATTGATCTTAAAACAAGCGTTTTGTAAGAAAATACTGGACCGTGGTACAAAAAAATAAAAGGTGTTCGTGCAAACCCACGCTGTGCAAAAATTAAAACTACAAAGTTGGTAAAGGCAGTAAATAAGAAAATTGTGCCGTGAAGTGCGCTGAATTGTGTCCAACTCGAGAAGGAGCAAAGGTTTTGTGAAATTTTTCAAGACGCATTTAGTTCACTGGTCAGTTCGAAATCAGATAAAAATAATCAAAAGTTTCTCAGTTTGCTAGGAAGAGAGACATTGAATTAAAGCTTGAGTGAAAAGCGTAACGCTGCTAAATGTCTTGACGTGTTTGGGTGTGGATAAAACGCTACACAAGTGCGAATGAACGAGCCCAATCACTTCTCCATTGTCGCACCTATCACCGCACACCCCAGAGCGCGGCATCAAGCGCCTAAAACGCCATCCACACCAACGCGCAACAAAGCGCGCAGCAACATCAGTAGGGGGCCGCCCTATCTTAGGCGTCATCCACATTAGCAACGCAACCACAACCGGCACTAATTACAGCGGGGGCCGCCTTCACATAGGCCCACCGCCATAACCCAGCAACAACAACAACACCAGCAGTGACAACAGCGAGGGCCGCCGTAATATAGGCCCGCCGCACTAGCCTCAGCGACAACAACAACACAGCAGTGACAACAGCGAGGGCCGCCGTAATATAGGCCCGCCGCACTAACCCATCGACAACAACAACACAGCAGTAACAACAGCGAGGGCCGCCGTAATATAGGCCCACCGCCATAACCCATCGACAACAACAACACAGCAGTAACAACAGCGAGGGCCGCCGTAATATAGGCCCACCGCCATAACCCAGCAACAACAACAACACCAGCAGTGACAACAGCGAGGGCCGCCGTAATATAGGCCCGCCGCACTAACCCATCGACAACAACAACACAGCAGTAACAACAGCGAGGGCCGCCGTAATATAGGCCCGCCGCACTAGCCTCAGCAACGACAACAACAGTAACCAGCGGTGACAACAGCGAGGGCCGTCCTATTATAGGCCCGTCGCACCACATCAGCAACAACAACACCAGCAGTGACAACAGCAGGGGCCGCCGTAATGTACGGTTTTTTTTTACACGGCTTCTTCTGGAACCAATCTACCGTGTAAAAACAGACTTAGGTGTATTTATTATTTCTATCTATGCTTTCTACCTTATACGGAACTAGAGTGAAATTATTATTTCTATCAATATTTTCTACCTTATAGGGAATTAAAGTAACTTTCCTTACTAACATTTGTTACTTCTAAAGTGTGTTAAAGTAATTTTCCTTACTAATACTTTCCTTACTGATATTTTCCTTACTAATATTTTCCTTACTGATATTTTCCTTACTAATATTTTCTATTCTGTAGGGGTTCTAAAGCTATTTTCTTTACCTTCCTAAAAGTGATTAAAGATATTTTCCTTACCTTGCAAAAAGGTGTTTTAAACTGTAACTATCGCTACTTTCTATACTATAGGGATTTAAAAGTTTATTTTTCTTACCTTCCTAAATGTACCTGTATTATTTTCCTTAAACCTATTTTTTATTCTATAGGGCCCTCTAAAGCTACTACCTATGACCTGCTTAATTGTTAGTTAAATCTAAAGTTCCTAAATTTATTTCCTTATACTGTATTTTTCTATAATAACCAATTTTGTTTTTCTGTTTAGCCTCTTTTGCTTCTATATGTAAGCTTATTAGTGTGCTTACTGAATCTTCTAACATTAGGGTGCCCCGTTTTTTCTTTAAAAATATTTTTTTTTTAATTGATTCTATTTTATTGGAATCGGTGCCTTTTTTTCATCTTCCGATATCATTTGTCATGCATTTCCAGTGCTCTTTTTATTTTATTTTATTATTTATACGTTTGATTCCTGGGCGGCCACCAAAAACAGGATCATCGTGATACCGTTATTTAGTATATTAAAAAAAAATATATTTTTTCATTTTCGTCACATGCATTACCTGCAGAGTTAATGGTATAGTTAGATGTTTAAGAACTTGGGTACCTTATTTTTATTTTAAATGTGCCTACTCGAGTATAATTATTTTTAAACAATTTGTCCCTAAGGACAACTGTATTTTTCCTTTTTCCAGATTGCCGGCTTTTTTCAGCCTGGCAAAGAATTGTCCTAAGTCAATCTTCCCCTCAACAATCGGTTTTTCATATTTATTTCGCTACAAATTTTCTTTCGAAAACGAGCTGGACTAGTCTTTTTATTTTCCCACATTTATATAGCGCTTCATATATATATATTTTGTGTTCTCTTTGTGACTTTTCATTTTATTTATATTATTTTGTTTTTTATTTAATAATTGTACTGGTCTTTTCGTTATTTGCATGCTTTTAGAGACATTTATTTTAAGTCTCTCGATGAATATCGGGGTTACCTCGCGACTGTCTTTTATTTGGTCGGGTATACTGAAAGTATCCAAGCTGGGCAGGTTTTCTGCTTTACCATCGAACTTTTTAATGAATTTTGTTGTCTGTGCCGTGTTATTTTTAATTTTTGGAAAAAACGAAAGGAAATCTCTGTTCTTTACTTTCTTTTTGTCTTTCAACAAAAATTTGTTAAAAGTAATTTGAAAATCTTTTTCGAAAGTAGTTGGCTCTGCCGTTTCTATGGTGCATTTAAATAACGGGTATACTTGTCTGTCTACATAAAACATTTGTTTCGCCTCTGTTTGGCGAATCTATTATTATTGTCAAGTGCTTGACAACCGTTTCCTTTTTTCCTGTTATTTTATTTATGATTTTACACAATTTTTCCACTAATTTTAAAATTTGTTCCCATTTGTCTTTCAAAAGAGGTAAACAAGGCAAAAATTTACCTTTGGTTTTATTTTTGTCTTTTCCAAAGAAGGATTGCTTTCTGAAGAACTTGCTCCCATCTTGATTTGAATGGAAAATGAGATAAAAAACAAATATATCTCGATTTTTAATGTATCTTCATACATTGTGCAAAATAAATTTAAAGACATTTTTAACTATAAATTTTGTTCATTCTATAGTTTCTCTTAATATGATTTTTCTGCTATTAATTTTTTTTTCTCTGCAAATTTTTCCAGTTAGTCATTGTAATGGAAATTTGAATTCAAATTTGTATGTAAAAACAAAGCCTATGTAGCTTAAACACAAAACAATCGTATTTTAAATACGTTCATGTGCTCTATTTAATCTCCTTAATTTGTTCTCTATGAAATTTTTTTTGTATCATTATTATCGCAATAATCAAAAATATGAACATGCAGATGAAAGCAATCAGCCAGTTATCTGCAGTATCGGGTACATTTTTCTTATCTAATTCGATTGTAGGTTCATATTTTACTAATCTATTTTCTGGTATTTTATTTTCTGGTACTATATTTTCTGAACTTTCTTTTCCTACTTCTTATCCTGCGATATCTAACATAATGCCATTCAGTATGGTTTTCCACCATGCCATTTTGAAAAATTTAAAATTTCCTTCCTTCAAAAAAAAAAATTAAGAATTCACAAAATTTGTTTACTCCATGAGGGTTGTTGGGTTGACTCTTGCATGGAAACTAGCTTTAACTTTTTCTTATTATTCTTCTCAAAAAAAAAAAATTCATAATTTTTCCTTAATCAGAAGATTGAAAATTTCTATGTAAGAATATTGCTTAATATTCTTCCTGATTAACATATTGTTCATTCATTTGAAAAAATTTTTTTTTTTTTTTTAAATTTACCGGCAAAAATCTACTTTTTGCCCTTAATGGCAGCAGCCGTTAGGTTGCTGTATGCTTCTAATATGGAGGATAAAAATAATTAAATATTAAGGTTTTTGCTCAGTTGAATTTTTCCCTTGCTGCGGGATTTGTTCTGATTTCCATTGTCTCTCCCTTGCTGCGGGATTAGATCTTTTTGCTCAGGCCAGAATCGTATTTATTCCACTCCGTTACGCGTCTCTCTTGCTCAGGCCAGCATCGTTATTCCACTTCGTTATGCATATGTGGTATTGCCGGATCCCGACCACATTTGTCTTTGCCAACCTTTTTTTTTTTAATTTTCAGTATGATTCTAAAATGTTTGTGACGCAGTTCTTTCCCAAAATTATGTGACGCCTTAATTCCAAAAAGGATGAATCTCCATTGCTGTCGCTGTTGTTTCTTCTCTCCATTTTCTTTCCAATGTTACGGATTTTTAATGTAATATTAGGGATTTTTAAAAGGAGGTCTGCATATATTACAAGCTGCAGACTAGGATGTTTTGGAAGAGACTGCCGGCTTAGTTTCGGTAGCTCAAGGTTTTCGGCAGGATCCTAAAAGGATTCCGTCTTTTTTTTTTCAGCGGCTCTGGCAGGATTTAAAAAAAAAAGATTCCGCTTTTGTTCAGCGGATCTGGCAGGATCTAAACAGGCAGTCTGCTTTTTTAAAGGCAGCAGACCAGGCAGGATCTTTTAAAGGTAGTCTGCTTTTTTAAAGGCAGCAGACCAGGCAGGATCTTTTAAAGGTAGTCTGCTTTTTTAAAGGCAGCAGACCAGGCAGGATCGCCATGTAATCAAATTATTTTGATTGGTGTTGTGCCTTTAATCGGCACCAAACATCAATTGCTTTATTGAACATCTTTTCGTTCTATTTATACAAATAATTCTTATATACTACTTATTTACCATAGTACATATTTACCTAAATTCTAAGCTCAACCAAAGTATGTAAGCCAGCGTATGCAAACGCTCGCTGGTACATTCATACCTACATACATACACAAACATTGGCTTGTGCATTCGCACATATGTTCATACATATATTCGTATGATTGCAACGCATTTGTGGGCATTGCCGCATAGCGTGTGACTTTGCTGACAAAGCGTATTCGACTGTTTTTAATAGCTGCGTGCCGACTGTTTGTAAGTATGCATGCATTTATTTTGGCTATACTACATTATTCTTCAGTCTATGAACAGCCAGTTCTTACAGACTGCATCAAAATGGGTAACATAAAATGACTTATTACTAAAAAATCAACGTATCATACAAACTAACAACAACATTGACATTGATAAAAATTAAATTACAGATTTTAATAAATTAATGAAAACTGCCCTTGACAATGAAAAATCAAGCACGATAAAAGAGGAGATCTGGTTGAATTCAATCAGAGCACGCGCAATTGGTGCATTTCTTGTATAATTTGTCCTCGTATTAATTCCATAAAAAGGGCAAAAGTTACGAAGTTCTCTTCTAGGAACGTTAAAGTTTATTTTCTCGAGTAGGGCAGCGCAGTCTACGTCCCCCTGGATAATGCCATATATAAAAGTCAATGAAAGAACCGATCTTCTGGCATCAAGAGGTCTAAGATGTAGAAGAAGTAAACGAGCATTATAAGAAGGGATTGGTTCAGTGAATCTTAAAGAGCGTAAGGCATACTTGAGAAAAACTTTCTGAATTCGCTCTAACCTATAAACTGAAAATTTGTGCGAGGGTCGCCAGATAATAGCGGCAAATTCGAGGTGAGACCACACAAAAGAAGTGAAAAGCAACTTTAATATAAATGGATCTGAGAACTCTGAACTGTTGCGCCGTATGAAGCCAAACATTGCGTACGATTTAGAGATAATTAAGTCGATGTGGTTATTGAAAGTGAACTTTTTATCAAAAACGACACCAAGGTCCTTGATTTGATAAACAGTCTGCAGTGTACTGTTAGCAATGCTATAGGAACTACTGAAAATGTGTCGTGCTTTGGAGTAGGTGACGTGGAAGCATTTTTTTAAATTTAAGCAAAGATTGGATCTAATGCACCAGGAAGAGAGGATATTAATTTCATTTTGGAGGTTAATCACATCCCTAGCAGATCTTACTACAGTGTATACTTTTAGGTCATCGGCATACAAAAGATTGAAAAACAAGAACTAATGTCATTGATAAACAAGACAAAAAGTAGTGGACCTAGAATACTACCTTGCGGGACGCCGGATGTCACCGGAAACGGTTAAGATGAAGCACCATCAACAGAGACAATACACCATCTGCTAGATAAGTACGACCTCAGCCATTGTAGGAAGATTGAGTGAAAGCCAAAACAGGCTAATTTATGAATTAGAATTTCGTGTGAGACCCTATCGAAGGCTTTGGAAAAGTCAGTGTGAATGCAGTCAACCTGGAAACCGCAGGAAAAAGCTGAGATACAATATTTACTGAACTCCATCAGATTGGATACCGTAGATCGTCCTGTGACAAATCCATGCTGTTTGGGACATAATAAGCTCTTCACGGAAAAATAAACCTTGTCCTTCACTATACATTCAAATAGCTTAGAGACCGAGGTGAGTTTTGATATAGGCCTGTAATTGCATACATCGCTCTTGTTTGCAGCTTTGAAAATAGGAGTTATCGTGGCAACCTTCCAGGCACCAATAAATTCACCAGTTCGAAATGACAAGTTGAAAATTATCTGTAAGGGTACAGCTAAAGCCGGACACTTTTTTAGCAAAGCAATCGAAAGACCATCGGTGTCTGTCTTAGTAGATAATTTTAATTTTGAAATGCCAGTGATGATATCATCAATGGAGATTGACATCGAACCAAAGTCTAAAGAGGAATTGATATCGGATGAAAAGTCAGGACAAGGGGTATTATTGTCGTGAGCAAAATTGGAACCAAAAAAGTCCGCGAACAGGTTAGCTACAGCATTGGGAGTGTTAGCAAGTTTGTCACCGTAAAAAATAGTAGCGGGAATCGTAGAACAAGACTTCTTTGACTTTATGAAATTCCAAAATGCTTTGGGATTAGATTTAATGTTTGTCTCAAAGTTTACTATGTAGTTTTTGTAAAGAAACTTATCCAGACAATTGAATTCCTTCATATAATGCTTGTACTTCTCATAAAAAAACGCTTTCTTAGTGCGGCAGAACTTCTTAAAGAACTTGTTTCTTAAATTCTTTAGCTTTTTTAAACCCTTAGTGTACCATGGTAGTTTATAAGATTTTCTTTTCAAAACTGGTACGTATTTAAGAATAAATCAAACTTAGTCGATCTAAGTACTTCGTAGCAGGTATCAAGGTCTGAGTAGGAAAGCAAGTTAGTCCAGTCAATTTCAGCGAAAACGTGACTAGAATGGTCAAAACGCGCAAAGTTAAAATCAATTGCATGATTAAAAGTTTGAGCACCGTACTCATAAAATTCGAGTTTAAGAACCAGAGTGTTATGATGCATATCCGATGGAGCGAAAGGCTCGTGGCACTTGGAAATATTAAAATTAATATCATCACTAAGAAAAATTAGATCTAATATTCTATCGAGCTCGTTTTTGAAGCTATTGATTTGAATGAGATTTAAACTTAGAATGTTGTCTATGAAATAAGATTCAAATGATTTAGAAATATTACTAGGAACCAGACTGGATGTACAGTAAGCAGGAGACCAGGATATATCATAGAGATTGAAATCGCCCAGTACACAATAATTATCATTGCTCGATTTATTTACTACCAGTGATGAAATATTATCAACGGGAGCTGTATAAATATCATCCGAACTTCCAGGTGGAATATACGAAACAATCACGAAAAAAAAACCGGAAAAAGTAGCACCACGAATATTGACACAGATCTGGTCTAGCAGGGTGTCACCATTAGCCAAAATAGTAAGAGATGCATTAAACTTGCGTTGCACAGCAATCAGTACACCACCACCCCTTGAACGGCCAGTTTTAACTGCATCCCTATCTTTACGAAAAACTACGAATTGTTTGGGATCGAAGAGTTCAGCATCATAAAAATTAGAAGTCAGCCAAGTTACGACAATTACTAAGATATCATACTCCAACTGAGAACTCAATGCCCTCACAGCATGTGTTTTTGTTCTGATACCAGAAGCATTTTGAAAATATATTTGAAGTGGCTTTTTAGCTATATTCCCACTGCAACTAGCAGCTAAGGGCAAGGCAGTTTCTTTCCCGTTAGATGAAAAAAAACGAAATGGACGGATGTTCACGCCAGTGGGCCACAAATCCGGTGAAATAATCTTTTCTGTGTCCGATCCTTACTTACTGTTAATTTAAAGATACATAGCCCAAACCCCATTTATCGGAACAATCGATTGTATGGGAGCTATATTTTATGTTGGTCTGATCTAGCTTATTTTGACTACACACGTAAATAATAAGTTCCAAACCTGCAAAGTTTTACGTTCCTAGATTTTTAATTGCAAAATGTATAGCCCAAAACCCATTTATCGAAACTATCGATTGTATGGGAGCTATGCGTTGCATTGGTCCGATCTTGCTGATTCCGACGAATGATTAATCTCATGCAAAATGGCGGGTCCATACCAAATTTCATCAAAATATCTCAAAAACTGAGGGAGTAGTTTGCGTACAAACAGACAGACGGACATGGCTAAATCGACTCAGCTCATCGCCCTGATCATTTCGGTATACTTATTGGTAGGTCTATCTCTTCTTCTTCTCATACTTACAAACATCGGACCAAAGTTATAATACCATTTCATGTTCATGAAAGGTATAATAATGAAGTTTGTATATACATGCATACGAGTATATAATAACTGAATATAAAAATTTAGAAACAACAAAACTATTTATGGTACTCATGTTTAAGACATTGGCTGCTGCCCTAATTTACATAATTTGTTTTCTATACTTTAACTTGTATCTTATTAAATTCGAGAAATATTAGGTATTCATCATAGATTTATTCGTTTTTCTAGAGGAAAGAATCAGATGATATTTGTTTCAATTAAGTACTTACTGAAACTGATAACGACGTGAATTACGCTCCAAAATGCTCTACATCTGTATCATTAGAGAAAGACATAAGCAGTGTGTGAGGCGACTAATTTCATTAACAAAGGTTTAAAATTAATCGGAGTTTCGGAGTTGGCGGAAGCAACTCCCAAGAGTCATTCGTCATTAGAAAAAGAAGTTATTGATTTAATAACACAATTTTATGAACTCGATGCAAATAGTCGTGTGATGCCCGGGAACAAAGATGCTGTCTCCGGAAAACATAATAACTAACATATTCACATACAAAATAGACTATTGTTAATAAAATTACGCGAACTTCATCAGTTGTTTAAGGAAAATTACACTACGGTTAAGGTTAGTTTTTAAAATGCATTATAAGTCGAAGGACCCAACATCAAACATTTAACTGCCGAATCCGGCTGTCTGTTTAAAACGTATGTTAAATTTTGAAGCATCAACAAATCGTTATTTCGGAAAATGTTCCCAGTACCCTGGCGCAACAAACTTGGTCGACGAAATAAGAACAATTTTGGAGAATAGCTTCATTAAGGATATAACTTACAGAACGTCGATAGAACCACTTTGCAACTAATGATATCCCCAGTTGATGAACACTTACAAAAATTGTAGTGCGGTTTACAAAAATTTAGTGCTGCATTCATACCTAGTGAAAAGACAAAATAAATAAATTTATAAGCGGCAAAAAAGAATCCTTACCAGAAGATGAATGCGTCGTTATCTGCGATCTACCCGAAAACTATGCATTCGTCGTGCTAAATGCTGCTAAGGAATTCACTGGTAAACAATCAGGCAACAATTGATCCATTTGCCAATTATTACAGACATGAAAGCGACGAAATACGTATGAAAATCTTCGTTGTCATTTCTGACTGTTTACATCACAATACAATTGCCGTGCATTTATTTCAAAAATTGTTAGTGGAATATGTTAAAAATAACTTTGAAACTATTCCCAAAATTACATATTTTTCTGATGAGGCAAGTGCACAGTATAAAAAAAGAATAATTTTGTTAATCTTACCCCTCATTAAAAAGATTTCCGTTTGACTGCGGATGGCTTGGGTGGAACCTTAAAAAGATTGGCTGCCAGAGCAAGTATTCAGAGAGCGAATAATCCAGTTCAAACGCCAAAATAAATATTTGATTGGGCAATAGGGGCCATCCCTAATATTTTATTTAAATATGTGGAAAACGAGGAATACTACGACGAAGGAAAGAACTTTGAAGCTAGTATGCTGTGGCACTGAAAGGGACGTTGGCATACCACCGCTTGATTTCAGTGGTAAAAGCAAAGCAATTAACTTTGGATGATCTTTCAATTGATTAAATGAAATTGAAAATTATTATAAATTATTATATTCTGTTTTCAAACACGAAGTTTTTAATATTCCTACATGTTTCACCTAAACGCGTACACAGATATATTTTCTTGCATCCCTGCTATATTTGTCACTGAAAATAGAATTTATCAAATCACTGAAAGAATAGAAAACATTTATTTATATGTATCCTTATACATATATACATTTATATATGATGTATCATTAGAACTATATATATACACTAGCATCTTTGACAAAGTTGCAGCCTCACGAGACGCACAACAAGATCGATCACATTCTTGCACGTATTGCTTGCTGCAAGTATACATACAAAAATGGTTGGATTACCCATTTTTCTAGACCGTCTATTGTACTACAATAATAATTTGGTAAAACACAACTACTAGCTACCCTACCAACCATGGCTATCCACTTTTTATCCATATCCAAAACCATCTCTATTTTTATCTAACCCATAATAACACTAAGTCAAATTTTCGGGATCTTTTTTAGGATTGAAAAAAAATTTAATGACTGCGAATGAGGCAGTAAGATGCCCATTACCTATATAAAAAAACTGACCTTCCGCGTCATTTGTACGGGAAATTCGAGCGAGTTTTCCTAAAATTTAAAAGTGCGCCAAAAAAGAATAGAAAAAATTGTTCACCACACATTAAACAATTCAACATCTTACTTGGAACAACATTTCATTTGGTAAGTAACAATTTTCAATAAGTTTAGCAAAATAAAACTATTTTTATTTCGTGATGTAATTTGGTTTAACCGTAATGTATTCATGAAACGAGCTCAAGGCCAAGAATAATAATTTTTGCGCTTTTTGAATTTTTATGAAAATTATTATTGTTATGGTAATTGTTGTTGGAGCAGTGCTCAAATTTTTATGTTTTGTTTGTTGACTGATATTAGAGAAAAATTACAACGATATGCACAGCGTTGGTATGGGATGACATGTTTCGAAGTGCCCAACTTCTCATCAGACCCCTTCTCGGACACTGGGATACGAACCCAAATCTCTGCACCAAAGTCGCTGTTAGAGTACTCTAACAACTAAGCTATCATGCCCTGTAGCGTCACGACGCATTTTTCCTCTAATGTGCCATTTGCTTTATTCCTTTTATACATTCTTTGGTACATATATTTTGTATGTCAACTCAAGGAAAGTGGAATATTTTTAGGCGTGTTCATAGAACAGCTTAGATACAGAAGGGTTTTTTTGCATATCAACACTTCCGTGTTATTTGTTATGCACCCGCACTGTACCTGTACCAATTATAGTTATGGTAATTGTTATTGGAGCAGTGCTCGAATTTTTATGTTTTGTTTGTTGATTGATATAAGAGGAAAATTACAACGATATGCACAGCGATGGTATGGGATGACATGTTTCGAAGTGCCCAACTTATCATCAGACCCCCTCTCTTATTGTTTTTATTTTTTAATAATCATTTGAATTAATTACTAAATTATTAATTTTCATAAACATATGAAAAATATATTATTCTTGGCCTTGAGCTCGTTTCATGAATACTTGAAAATGTACAGGCCGTAAAATCAACAAAAATTTTTGGTACAAAAAAGTTTAAGCATAATATAAAAATGCACATGCGATTGTTCATTTGCATATTATGGATGTTGGCAAAGTGAGGTACCTGACCAAGATAAGGGGTATGTTATGGTGCCGCCATAATATTTTTATTTTGTTTTTCTCCCAACCGAGTTTACTGCAGAAATCAGACTAACTTTGAAGTGGATAATTAAGTTATTATAACTAAAATTTTGTTAATAAAAGCAACAACAACTTGCTTGGTTCTATTGTTCCAGACGCTGTCGACAGCACTTAGCATTCTACCGGATGCGCGTGCAATTGGTTGGTGACCAATAATTTAGCTAATTGTTTGAATTATCGCAACTTCGAATTCAAAACAGGAAATGTAAAATAATATTGGGAATTCTTATTGCGCAATTTACTTTTAATGAAGTGTCAACGATTCGTTTATGGGAAGTTACTGTGCCGATTGCCAAAACCCCACATACCTAGTACATATATATGAATTTATATATTTGTAATTTTCTCCCGCTAAATGGATTGCAAAAAAGGACTGCCTATATAGGGTAACTGCGCTAGTTTCCGGATAGAGCTAGTGTCCGGACATTATGTCAATGTTTTGCGATTAATAGGCAAATCACTGACAAATAGTTTTAAACAACAACACAAAATTTACTTAAATTTTCAGCCTAAATTATTACTGTCCGGGTACCAGAACCGAAATTTGAGGTGATTTTCAGTTTCCGGACGAGCCGTCCAAACAAGCATCGCACAAGCGGTAGCTTAGGATAGCTGGGGAACTCCTAATAGTCGGAGCCTTAATCTGGCGAGCGACAGGACACGAAACATGTGTCATTACTTGTACAACCTATAAGAACATAACATTGCAATCTTGCAGTTTTCCGGACAAGAGCTAGGTTGTTAACCCATACGACTTGCACACGGCCTCGGAGACTTTGCCATCCCATGTTACTTCTAAGCCATTTTTGCTTGCTAGATCGTTTACAGCTGTTGACTGTTTTTCCATACTCTTAATCTGATGGGGAGTTCTATAGTATACTTTTCGAGAGACTTCCCCTTTCGCTTTCATCTATTCCCCTCTTTGTTAATTTTTCCTAGCACCTGTTGCACTTCAAGACACTTTTAGTTGTTGTAATTTACCTCCTTGTAGGATTTGTTTAACTTCGGATAAGCACAGTATAAAGCAGATTTGGAGCAGTGGGTGTAATTGTGTATGGTACCAACCGAACCTTATGCCAGCCCTTCACATCTATCACATCTATTGTAACTTCAACACCCATTTCGAAGTTCGTGCGGGACCATACAGTCTGTCGACCCCGTCTTTGAGGGCGCTGGTAGAGGCTACTGCCACGAGGTATTGGGCATAGTTCCAGTTGTCAACAATATGCTCTAGCCCACTTAGTCTACGTGTACGATGTACAGAATGGCATTTAGTAATTCTGTGGGGATGGCATTCAAGCCTCCCATTATACTAATTATTGATTATGTGCATACTCTCTCCAGTTTGTTAACAAAAGTTCTTTTTTTTTGTGAGACGAGGACTCCATAATTACTATTAGCTCCAGAATCGCGGTGAATACCCAATTGGAAAGAGGGTAAAAAGACTCACGTGCACCCCGCCATGACTATGTAAACGCGCATTTTGCTATTAACCCAACGTCGGATGCCCAGACAAGGACGTCCTGAAGTTCCAGGACCTTCATAGAGCTAGTTGTGGGAAAAACTCTTATCATTATTATTATTATCTTATAATTATGACAAATAAAACATCAACTGCGTACGCAGTAAGTTTGACTGATCCCTCGAACCACTGATCGAAAAGTTGGTTTATGACCAGTGTCCAAATCAGTGAGATGTCCATCCAGAGAGATGTGAATATGATTATTACGTTTCAGAAATACTTTAATATAGTGTATATACAAATTTCATACAAATTTCGTACAAATTTCGAGTGTCCGGAAACTAAATGTTGCTGTCCGGAAACTACAGCAAATCGAACTTTTTTGAGTTTTTACTGTAATAATATTAACAACATTATATTTTTAAATTATACAGACGTCATATTATTGAGAAATATTTATGCTATTATAAACAGTATATCTTTTCGCGGTAGCGTTTATAGTGAGAAAATGAGTCGAAGTCAAAGTTGAGGAAAACGTTAAGTGTCCGGAAACTGGTGCGTTTACCCTATTTGGCATATTTTAAAAATATATCATCCGAATATCAAATTTCGTAAATAATAGTAGCATCCTTATTGTAGTAAATAATCTAGCATTAAGTATTATTTAGACACCCTTTATTACTTATGTTTTAATTACCATTCTTCTCGTTACCTATAATAATATCTACTTAAGTACTGTTATTCATTATAAATATTACATACTTCGCTCTCTGTATTCGCATCTCTTATATTCACTAACTCTAGTTGAACATTGTATTCATCCAAATCACGCCACTCAATAAACGGTCTGCAAACGAGTCAAGCCATTTTATTATTACATGGCGCAGCCGATTTAAAAGAACAAAAAAAAAAAAATTAAATTTGTATAACAAAAGCGCGTGTACGCAAATTTAATGGGAAGAAGCAATTTAAATACAAGTAATTTAGCTGTGAAACCACGTGGAAGACCTCCAAAACAAATAAGATACGTGCACATAAAATCGCATACAATGGAATTTGTGAAAAAAGTAGAGGAGTTGAAGTTTAGTGGAAATATCGCGAAAAACTGGCTTTTATTCTGGCAAAATTTTCAAGTTTTCGCAATTGCCATTGAATTGGACAAAAAAGCAGAGCCCGTCAAGGTTGCAGTTTTTCTCAATGCTATTGGGCCAGATACACTGGATGTGTTCAACTCACTAAATCTCACTGAAAGCGATCGCAAAAAATACGATGCAGTTACCAAGGCGTTCGAAGATTTTTGCAAACCTAAGCGAAATGAGGTTTATGAAAGCTTTATTTTTCATAGCGGATCCCAAGGGGAAGGTGAGCCGTTCGATAATTTTTTGATGGACGTTAAAAAGTCGGTCAGAAAGTGTGGTTTTGAGAACAAGAACAGATTGGTGCGTGGTCGAATAGTTGTGCGTAGTGCGAAAATTCAAGGAGGCAGCGCAGCAGTGCATGTAATTCGTAAGAATGAAGGTAATAATTCAACTTTCAATAAGAAAACGCCAAAACAGGTGTACAGTAAGAAAACAAATAATGACAAAACAAATTATGTCGAAAACTGCACATTCTGTGCTAGGTCACACTTAAAGGGCAAATGCCCAGCTTTCGGAAAAATTTGCAATGATTGTAAAAAGAAAAATAATTTTTCGAATGTTTGCAAAAAGAAGTACGTAGGTGAGCTTAATTTAGAAAATAACCAAAACACGGATAATTCGTACTTGTATTTAGATTCCTTGGAGCATTTAGATGATGCAAAAATGTGGTATGAGAATATTAATATGAACGGAAAAAATATTTATTTCAAACTTGATACAGGAGCTATGGTTAATGTATTGCATAACAAATTTATACAAGATTACAAAAATCCTAAGATAAGAAATAGCTCAGAATTTTTAATAGCGTACAATGGAAGCAAAATTGATAATCTCGGCGTCGTTGAATTGATATGTACGTCTAAAAAGAAAACTCAGATGATAAAATTTTTCATAATAAGTAGTGAAGTCAGCTCTATTCCGATTTTGGGTCTGAGGCTTGTTGTAATTTGGATTTCATTGAGCGAATTGATGGCATTAAAAATATGAGTAAAGAAGATTTCATTTCAAAAAATAATAGTGTTTTTGAAGGTTTAGGTCATTTTGTAAAATATTTTTCAATAGAGCTAAATGAAAATGCAAACCCGTTTGCAAGACCAACATCTCGGGTACCTCTAGCACTTAGGTCACCACTTAAAACCGAATTAATGAATTTATGCGAAAAGCAAATTATTGAGAAGTGGGGCAAGGCAGCGAATGGATTTCCAGCATTGTTATAGTAGAAAAACCCAACAAAAAATTACGGATTTGCCTAAACCCACAAGAACTGAATAAAGTTATAAAAAATAACTTCTATGAGATTCCTACTTTTGAACAAATAAAAACAGGCTTAACTAATAAAAACATTTTTACGGTCTTAGATTTAAGAGAAGGCTTTTGGCAGATATCTTTGGATGAAAAATCGAAAAATCTTTGTACGTTTAGTACCCCATTTGGTTGCTACCGATTCAAGCGTCTGCCTTTCGGCATTAAAATAGCACCTGAAGTGTTTCAGAAAGCCAATGAAGCAAACTTCGGGGATATAAAGAATGTGATCGTTTATATCTACGATATCCTCATAGCCCCAGAGAATGAGGAAGAACATGATAAAACTCTACAGTTAGTTTTGCAAAGGGCTCGAGAAAGAAATGTTAAATTTAATAAAGAAAAACTCCAATACAAACAAAAGGAAGTTAGATTTTTAGGACACCTGATATCAAGTGAAGGCATCAGCCATGACGCTAAAAGATTGAAGGGCATTGAGGACTTTGGGACGCCTAAAACCAAAAAAGATTTGCAAAGACTAATGGGGTTTATAAATTATTATAAATTATTATACTTGTCTGAAGTAAGTAGTCCACTAAGAGCGCTTATGAAAAAGGACGTAGATTTTGAATGTATGCCGGTACATGAGACATGTTTAGCTAGCATAAAAAAATTAATCTTGAATGCTCCGACATTAAAGCCCTTTAATATTAGAGAAAAAATTTTCATACAAACGGACGCATCAAAAGATGGTTTAGGCAGCGTTCTTATGCAGAATAAAAGACCTATCTGCTTCGCTTCTAGAAGCCTCACAGATGCAGAAACCCGATATGCACAGATAGAAAAGGAATTGCTGGCAGTTGTATTTGCATGCCAGAAATTCCATTCATATATATATGGTCGTCACAATGAAGTGATCACAGAGCATAAGCCCTTACTAGGAATTATGAAAAGACTATTCAAAAATACCCTCAGCTAAGCTGCAAGGAATGAAGCTGAAGTTAGAAAAGTACGACTTAAACTTTAACTTTCTACCAGGTAAATATATATACTTCTCGAAGCTATTCAAAGCAAAATAAACCAACAGACGAAATTGAAGGGATTAATGATATGGTACATTCCATTAACGTAAGTGAAGAGAGAAAGATGAAAATTCAAGAAGAAACAAAGAAAGACAAAGTTTTGAAATTAATAAGAGAATATGTAGAAAGAGGTTGGCCCAACCGAAAGGAGCACATAAATCCCACAATAAACTTTATATGGAAACATAGAATGAATCTTATGTCGGAAGACGATATAATATATTTTGATGATAAAATTTTTATACCGGGCTCTCTTCGGCCAGATGTACTCGCACAACTTCATAAGTCCCATCTTGGTATGGAAAAGACAAAAAACAGAGCAAAGCAACTGGTATATTGGCCAAGTATGGTCGAGGACATAGAGTCAATGATTAGTAAATGTAAAATTTGCCAAAGATATAGATCCGCAAACAACAAAGAGTCTTTATTGAATCACGCCATACCGAATGGGCCATACGAAAAGTTAGGTATGGATGTCATGACAGTCGCCGGGAAAGATTTCTTAATTATAGGAGACTATTTTTCCAAGTATTTAGACATTATTCCACTGACAAGGAAAACAGAAAAAGCTATAAGTGATAAGCTTATAGTTGTATTTTATATACATGGTATCCCCTTGCAAATTGTGGCTGACAATGTTCCATTTGGATCATTCGAATTTCTGAAATGGGCAAAAGAGCTAGATATTAAGATTACAACGAGTAGTCCACTTAACCCACAATCGAATGGGTTTGCTGAACGAATGGTGCAAGTAGCAAAAAAATTGGTTCTCAAAAGCAACGATGATAAAACGAACTTATGGCATGCGTTGCTTGAATATAGAAATACACCTATTAAAAATTCGGAGCTATCTCCCACCCAACTATTAATGGGTAGACTAACAAGAACATTAGTACCAGGGAAAAAGATATTTTTTAGAACTGAAAAGTTTAGCAAGATCATACAGCCAATTTTAGAATATAATAACACAATAAACAAAACATCCTATGATCGCAATGCTACGCCTAGGCACGAATTTAAGGCAGGAGAGAAGGTATGGGTAAAAGAAAGAAAATTTTGGGTACCGGGTATAATTAAGAGCAAACATGCAAGCCCTCGTTCTTATGTAGTGGATATGAACGATAGTCTTGTCCGTAGAAATGCAAGTTTTTTGAGAACTCGAAAATAAAATTGAACAAAAAAATAAAATAAAATTTTGAATATTTATTTTGTTAATAAGTAGGATAAATGTACATATACTTGGACATGTACATTTACTAAACCTAAAATTGTTATATTGTATTGAATTGAATTGCCAAAAATGTAAATCATTAGAAAAAAAAAATTGTATCTTGAATTAATTTATGTAGATCTAAAATAAAAAGGGGAGATGTAGTAAATATTCTAGCATTAAGTATTATTTAGACACCCTTCATTACTTATGCTTTATGTTATTCATTATATTACATACTTCGCTCTCTGTATTCGCATCTTTATATTCACTAACTCTAGTTGAACATTGTAACATTAGTTAGGTATACACACATTGTATTCATCCAAATCACGCCACTCAATAAACGGTCTTCAAACGAGTCAAGCCATTTTATTATTACACTTATCACTATCACTACATATTCACCCCTATTATGGTTGTCAACATCAATTGTCACTTCGTATCAATATCAACGTCGCGTCAACGCAATTTTGGTATTTACTTCATCAATGTATTGACTTGGTATTGACGTTGACGTGTTATCGATAATTTAATAGCAAAACTACGATCCTTATATTTTTGACAATTGTTTATTTACAATTTTTGTTAAAAATGTTTTTTGAGGAAAGTTCAAGCTCAAGCGATGAGGAGAGGAAGGAGATTTTGCTCCTCAGAAGAAGTGAAATGCGCCAAAGATCTGACATATTCAATTTGCCAGATACGAAGTGAGTACTATAACTGCTAAATTGTATCTACCACCTTACTCATGTTTATGTTTAATTTATTTCAGATTTATTGATTATTTCCGGTTAAGCAAAGATGCTTTTAAATATGTTCTGGAGAAAATAGTACCATCGATGAAAGTAGGGAAACGACCAACAATTATTTCTAACGAAATAAAGCTGGCAACTACGCTACGGTTTTTGGCACAAGGTTCATACCAAGTTGGTGTTGGAAATGATTTCAACTTGGCCTTATTTCAACCCACCGTGTCCGCAATATTGGCTGAAACACTTGAAGCTCTGGAGCAGGTAATATGCCCCCTGCTTATAAGATTTGAAATGTCCGATGAGGAGCAGACAGAAGCGAAAATGCATTTCTTCCGAAAGGCAGGGTTCCCCGGCGTAATAGGTTGTGTGGATGGAACACATATTAAAATTTCAGCGGTACGATTCTGGAGTGCGCAACGCTTGGCTATTAGGTAAAAAAAAAAGCATGATATGTTTATATTGAGGTTAACCAAAACCAAACAAACATTTACAGGCGATGCAGGCTACCCTCTGGCACCGTATTTAATGACGCCCTATAGATCAACTTCAGAAGGAAGCGCTGAAGCCATTTATAACACCAAGCACGCAAAAACTAGAAACTTAATAGAGAGAACAATTGGAGTCCTAAAAAACCGATTTCGCTGCTTACTCGGAGCTCGTCAGCTACATTATAAGCCGGAAAAAGCATCGCAAATCGCAAACGTTTGTGCTGCCTTACATAATCTTTGTATTGATTTTAATGTAGAGTCATCAAGCTATGATTTATCATCCCAAGCTGAAAATGTTCAAGATGGGTTTGAATTTGATGTATCTGACGACTTGCAAAACATGGAAGCTTCGCAAATACGGCAACAAATTAAAGAAAGCTTTTTGTAATTCATTTTTGGTTTTTATTAAAAAATATAAAATACTTCAGTATTTTGTACATAAAACAAAAATTTTGTATTCATGTTGAAACAATGCTTTCATAGCATTAATGTTTGTAGTCCTCGGGACAATAGGTACAAAGTTTGTATGAAAAAAACTTATTAACTATAAACTACATTAAACTCACAAATTCAGTCTCTCTGAGGCCTTCATTGACCGACTAATTCAATTCAAATAAAAAAAAATGAATTCAACATAAACATAAAAAAATTCAATATAAAACTATATACATATATATCTGTTAGTCAGCTTTCTTATTTTTCTTAATTTCTAATTCTAGTTCAGCCTCTTTTATTTTTAGTTTAATCTTTTTTAGTTTCATTTCGGTTTGGTACATTTTCTCTTCTCTTTCATCCTTCCTTTGCATTAGCTTTAGTTTTTTTCGCTCTATTTCTAAGAGCTTATCAAATGAGTCATATTGAATATTCTCCATTGAATTTATATTGTTCCCAATTTCGGAAAGGGTTGTCGACATTCGTGTCAGCACATCCTCTTGCATTGCAGTGTGGTTTTGCAACAAATTCTGCCGCTGTCTATTTGCGCGACCACGGCTTCTCCTGCTAGTATGAGGAGGTGAATCTGCATTCTGCCCAGCCGAAGCATTTTCATTAGCTTCACTTTCATTTACAGAAGCACTACCGGGCGGTGGTGTTGAGCCCAGTGGTATCAACACTACCGGTGGTGGTGTTGAGCGCAGTGGTATCATCGAACTCCATCATTGCAAGGTCTACCGAAGGAGCTGGAGAATCTTCTCGTAGCACTTCATGTAGCACTTTTTCAACATTCATGCAACTTCCACGTTTGGGAACACCTTGAGCCTTTCCTTTCGGGTTAAACTGCTTTCCGAATTGAAGAAGGTTGGCAACCTGCTCCTCCAATGGGCTCAGCACCAATTGCTTGTAGCTTCCTCCTCCTGTGGCACTGCACTCATCCTTGTTGTGCGTGAGCTTTCTTTTGACCTTGCATTTCAGATCCCTCCAAACCTTTAAATTCACAAAAAGTTAAACCACATAAGTTTAAAAATGAGTTGTTTTTTACCTTTTGCCAACCCTCACCATCCCTGAGTGGTGGACCGAGAGCATTGATTGCACTTGCAATATCCTGCCATTGCGACTTAAAATTATTGGGAACTGTCCCTTTGGAAAAGCCTTTAGCAAGCGCAGGATTTTTTTCCAGTTCTAAAACAAGCTGCGCAAATTGATTGTTGTTTGTTATTTTCATTTTTTTTTTCCATTTTCCTAAATTAAATAAAAAATAGGCAAATAAAGTGTGTAAAAAGGTATAATTCAAAATTATTTTACCAAATTTTTACAGCAGAATATTTAATTGAGCGCTTGTCGTCACCAAAAACTGTATTGACAAGTTTTATGTTGACACCCGTCAATAGAATATCGATATTGTTATCGGCAATACCAAAATAGTATCAACAGCTGTCAAAAGTTATCGACTTTGATGACGGCAATACCAACTCGGAGGTATCGACACTATTTTTGACAATATTGACATGATATTGGCAACCGTAATAGGGGTGATTATAAAACAAAGTCATAGGGATGTCTTAAATGCTTAAATCTTGAAAACTAAGCAACGGATTTTGATGCGGTTTTTTTTAATAGATAGATTGGTTGAAGAGGAAGGTTATGTCAATCTAATGTGAAGAAATATGTAAAGGGGGCGTGGCAATCGAACAAAATGTGGTAAAAAACCATAAATTTTTTGTTTACACAGCCATAAATCATAAAAGAATCCACCGATTAAAATGTAACTTACTTGAAGTTAAACTTTGAAATATTTACTTTCGTTCTGCATCAAAAAAAATAGTTGATTCATATCTTATTTAACCAAAATTGTTTAAACAAAAGCAGCACTTTTTCCAAAAAGCTGTTTGTGTGTTTGTTCGCTGTCAACCGAATGAAACATTCACCCTTATTATGGTTGTCAATACTTTTATAAAATGAGGTGACGTTCTCTAATCGGTATCGGCATTGTCAATTTCGATAGCTATTGACCATCGTCACGCTTTTTCGGTATCGGTTAAGGTAAATGTGATACTATGTTGACATGAATTGACACAAAATCTGCCAACAAACTTTTTTGCGACGACAAGCGTGTCAACAGAAAACGCGGGAGTAATAATTGGTAAAATTTTGTGTTTTAATGTAACCGTGGTGTGTTCATTTGCAAATAAATTTTAGAAAATTGTTAAAATAACCAACGCAAATCGATTTGCCAAAATGGTTTCAGAACTGGAAAAGAATCCGACGATTGCCAAAGGATTCAAAAGGGGGACAGTTCCACCCAACTTTAAAGGGCAATGGCAAGGTATAGCCACAAAAATAAACGCTCTGGGACCACCGCTAAGGGATGGTGAAGAATGGCAAAAGGTAAAAAATTGCTCTTTTTATTCAGAATATGTATTTTACTAAAATGCCGACATCTTATTTATTTTGAAGGTTTGGAGGGATATCAAATGTAAAGTAAAGAGAAAGCTCGTCCACAACAACTCGGAGATCAACTCAACTGGAGGAGGAACATTCCAACAAATAATGCTAAGCCCATTGGAAGAACAGGTTGCAAATTTGCTTCAATTTGGCAAGGTAACCCACAAGGCATTCCAGAGCGTGGTACTGTCCATCAAGTTACCATTACAAATGTTGAAGTGTTGAGAGCTAAAACTCCTCCAATTCCGCCAGAAGACCTGGATGTTACAATGGACGAGCAGATGTACGAGGTAATTTGCCTTAACACCACAGCTGATACACACGAACATAGTGTACCTTCAGTGGATAATACTGCTGATGAGTTAACTGGTGGGCAGAATGATGCCTGTGTTGCGTCTACAAGCAGAAAAGGCCGTAACCGTGATCGGAACAAGAAAGAAAGATTGCTAGAAAGCCATAGCCAAATTCAAGAGCGTATGCTGAAACAAGTGTCGAGTTCCTTGGCGGGCATAGAAAACAAACTCGCTTAGGTGGAGAGCTCTCAGGTTGGCACATCAGCAATTTTACAAAAACTGGTCGGCACAGAAAAGAAAAAACTGAAAATAATGGAGAGGCAGCAAGACAGAAAGGAGGCACTATATAAAACAGAAATGAAGCTTAAAAAAATTAAAATGGAGATAAAAGAAGCAGAGCTTGATATAATTAAAATAAGAAAGAGTAAACCGCCAGTCCATTAGAAATGAAAAGAAGCAGTCTAAAACCAGATTACTTTATGTACTTGACACTAACAACGTGACTCCTGTTCAAATATCGTTAATGTCAGGTACATTTAACAAGCTGGGTTTCTAATGTTTGCTTTCATTTTTGATGTGTTGATGGGGTGCTGTATTTTCTTATATTTTTAACAAAAAGGTACAAACTTTAATAAAAACGCTTAAACATGGTATTTACATAAAACTTGCTTTTATTTCTTGTCGTATTTCCGAAGCTTCAATGTTATGTAGGTTGTCGGACATATCAACTTCAAACATATCGGTGCCTGATGATGCATTTTCGGTGTCGGATTGCGCATCATTACTTGATGCCTCTATATTATATTTAATGCAAACGTTATGCAAGGCAGCACAAACGTTTGCAATTTGTGTTGCTTTTTTAGGCTTATAATGTAGCTGACGAGCACCAAGTAAGCAACGAAATCGGTTTTTCAAAACTCCAATGGTTCTTTCAATAATGTTTCTCGTTTTGGCATGTTTGGTGTTATAAACGGCCTCAGCGCTCCCTTCTGTCACTGATCTATAAGGCGTCGTCAAATATGGCTCCAAAGGATAGCCTGCATCACCTGTAATTACTTTTTATTTTTTTGTTTACTAAAATTCAAATGTCATGTCTACTGTAGTAATAGGATATTTCCCTGTAGAATCATTACGTCTACTCCGGGGATTGTTATCAGGCTCTTCTAACAGAAGTTCTAAGAAGCTGGGTTTCTTCTACATTGTATACCTTAATTTAATTTTTGAAACCTTATGCAACCTATATTTTGCTCGGCGCTCAACTGTTACTGCGAAGCACGAGCAAATACAGAATTTTTATTCAAATAACACTCTCCCCTCTTTCCCTTTCACTCTTCTTCCGTCCCTCTCTTACTCACGCTTTTCCTTTTAATTTGTTCTCCTCCTGCCTAAAAAAAGAGAATCATGAGATGAGCCTGCATATCGAGCATCAAAATATCTTATCCTCATTTTATGATCACATATCTGAAATTAAAATCTGTTTAAAACTAATTAGACGACCAGCGGGTTAAGGGGCTTAGAATATATCCGCGGTGGGTATGCCTGTCGTAAAAGGCTACTAAAATCCAAATGGCAGTAGGAGTATGCAACGGATTTCAAGGTCTTGACTTTGTGACATTTGCTTGTAGTGCTTGCGTGTCACAGTGCTGGCAGCATTGTGGCCCCACATACAAGCAAGTGTGGCACGGTAAAGACTATGCCAATATGCATATTCCTTTTGCTAATTCCTGCCTCGGGTTGTGCGCTGGGTTTGGGACCCGCAACGTAAAAGAAGTCCCCAATGAAAGTCAACAGCTTTGTTGGCAGGTCAAAACCGTTCTGACGGTTAATGCCATTTAAGTAAGTAAGTAATTAGACCAATGCAAAATGTATACTTACAACGGTTGCATTCAAGCTGAAGTATCCTTTTCTATTAAAATAAAACTTTTGTTCTGCCTTATTCGGACATTTCGCTTCAGTTTTCTCCTCCTCCAAAACTGATGAAACTTATACAAATCACCTTCTCCATAACTTCAAGAGTTTCAGCCAATATTGATAAACGGTGGGATGTGATAAGGCCAAATTAAAATCATTACCACCACTGAGTTGGTATGAACCTTGCGCCAGAAAACGCAATGTTGTTGCCAACTTAGTTTCGTTGGATATAAATGTTGAGCGTTTCCCTACTTTCATTGAAGGCTCTATTTGCTCCAGAATGTATTTAAATGCTGGTTTGCTTATTCGAAAATAATCCACGAATCTAAGATAAATTGACGCAACGATCACAGTCTAGCAAATAATCAAAAAATTCTTGTACTCACTTCGTATCTGGCAAATTAAAAATGTCGGACTTTTGTCGCATTTTCTTCCTATTGAGCCGCAAAATCTCCTTGCTCTCATCGCTTGAACTATCAGCCGAATCCGATAAAAAAAACATTTTCAGCACAAATTCGAACTTTCAATTTAACAAATTGTAAACAATGACCAAAATGTAAAGATCGCGCTTTCTTCTGTAAAATTATCGATAACACGTCAACGTCAATACATTGTTTTAGTAAATACACATTTTGCCATGACGTGAGATGATATCGTTACGAAGTGATGTCGACAAAGAATTGACGTCGACAGTAGCGTTGACAACCATAATAGGGGTGATTAGAAGTTATGCGGGAATCTCACCCCACCTCATTCATGTTGAATTAGATCGTATGGTGAAAGAACTCGGTACGTATGTGTGTAAGTACATATGTACGAATCTCTCGCTTAATTAAATTTCGGACGTATGTATGTATTTATGTATGTATGTATTTTCAATTCATGTCTTTATTGCAGTACTGAATTCTATGTAATTATATGTACATTAAATTTTTTCAGCGAAATAAACCGCTCTGTTCACGTTCTATATTAACCCTCTGCGACTGACGTGGTAGTCTGACAGACACCAATAAACGGAAAAATGTCTTTTGCGCCACTATTTTATAATCATCGATTCCCGCGCTTTCCTTGCCTTTTTATTTTATGCTCATGAGTAGATTACTTTGATGAAAAGAGTCCAATCGAGCACACGCTTTGGTGAGAGCGCAAAAGTGTCTGGCAGACAACCACGTCAGTAACGAGGCAGGTGTCTGAGAGACAACCACGTCAGTATTTGTGTTACATTTTTGTAACGTATCCTTAACATTTTAGTGAAATTTTTTAAATACTTTTTATATCTGGTCAGTTTTGTTTTAATTGATAACCAGAAAACTTTGATCAATATACCCATCGAAAATAAAAAAATAAGCAGATATTTTGACTGTGACAGCTCGAAGCCAATTTACCTGTAGTGCTCAAAGTAATTGTACGAAATCTGCCAAAATATGTAATTCGTATCAAACTTCTAACATGATCCCTTGCAGGAGAGGCTGAGTAGATTTTAAAATACGCTATTCCTAATATAATAAATTTTGTTTATAAGTGTAAGCGTTGGAAAGTCAAACTGTGAAACTCTAATATTTAACATAAAAAATGTTTTTATTCAACCATTGAATTTTTCTCTTTTTTGTATAAACGAATAAACTTAAGTGTACTTTATAAGAATTTAAAACTTACAAAAAAAAATATAACCTTTGAAATATTTTTTTGTTGTTTTGTACAAATGTATACGTTTTTTAGGCTTAATTTGGGCGAGTTAAGTAAATACCATTTAAAATGAATTAGGGTTTTGAAATAAAAAAGTATTACAATAAATGAAAACCTTAATATTTGAACTGAAAATGGCGATGGTTTCATTAAGTTCTTGAAGCAGGATGAGACGAGATAAACTATTGAAATAGTGTCTGCTGGACTACCACGTCAGTGGAATAGTGAAAAGAAATGCACGTCAGTCGCAGAGGGTTAATTTTGTGCTATTTATTAACCCTCTGTGACTGTGGCAGATTTCATACAATTACTTTGAGCACTACAAGTAAATTGGCTTCGAGTTGTCACAGTCAAAATATCTGCTTATTCTTTTATTTTCGATGGGCATATTGTGCAAAGTTTTCTGGTTATCAGTTAAAACAAAACTGACCAGATATAAAAAGTATTTGAACAATTTCACTAAAAAGTTGTTAAGGATACGTTACAAAAATGTAACACAAATACTGACGTGGTTGTCTCTCAGACACCTGCCTCGTTACTGACGTGGTTGTCTGCCAGACACTTTTCCGCTCTCACCAAAGCGTGTGCTCGATTGGACCCTTTTCATCAAAGTAATCTACTCGTGAGCATAAAATAAAAAGGTAAGGAAAGCGCGGGAATCGATGATTATAAAATAGTGGCGCAAAAGACATTTTTCCGTTTATTGGTGTCTGTCAGACTACCACGTCAGTCGCAGAGGGTTAATAAGCCTAAGGCTACACTCTGAGTCCTCTCCGTGCAAGTCTAACAAATTTAAATCAGGGTTGATTTCTGGAAGTGCTAATACCCTAAACTCATTATCAACAAATGGACATTTACCTCAAGTTCTGCAGCATCTTCAGCATGCACTTCATTCGTAAGTCTACATAAAATATTTTCAAGCTCCCTCTGCTCAAATACATCATATTTTTCCCTATTTTCCTCTATGGAAACCCGATCTTCTAAACAGACTTGCTCACTGACAATATTGATCATTTCTGTCTGTTCATTTCGCCACGGAAAATAAAGCATAATCATTTCCCTGAAGTACTCACTTCTTGCCGTATCAGGACTAAATCTTCTCGAACGAATTATGCACGGCTTGGTTCGTTTCTTTATGAAGCCACTTCTATCTCTAAATGGAATTGCAACTCCGTGAAAATGAGAACTATCGTCTTCGATATCTTCTTCATTAGCGGCGTTGTCTTCTGCTCCTCTAACTGATTTTTGGAAAGAGTATAAAGCAGCAAAATCAGCTAGACACATGTTCTCTAATGTTCTAAAAGGCCGGCAAGAAATAATTCAGAAGATGGACGTACTATTCTTAACCTGCAGTAATTCCAACTTCTTGTAATCATAGAACAGTTTAGGAATCGTGCAAGCTCTCCTGTCAAAACGGCGAATTTCCGATCGTACAATTTTGCTGTATATTTTTGAACACGACCGTTTTTGTCCAGCATAAATTGTAGCGAAAGATAATTCCTCTGCATTGGTATCTTGAATTATGTCAAGGGGCCTCTGTCCCTCGCCTGGTGCAATTTCTAGCCGATTAATGTCTAAATTTTCTACTGGTATATTATCGAGAAGAGTTTCCTGACAACCTGCATTTAATTCTTCAATATTGGGTTCTGAAGTAGGAGGTGGTCTAGAAAGGCTACTATTTTGTATTAGAGGGATATCTTCAAGAGAGAAAATAAAGGGGACTTCTTCCTGGTCGTTGAATTTAGAGATCCAGTTTCCATTAACTTGGATATTATGTTCCCGATAAAGTGCGCCACTAACCAAATACCGAAGTGCTTCCATAATTTTCGAAGGGCGTATGGTATCAGTTATATAGTCATGACTGTGTTCCGTACGCCGTCTGAGGTGAATTTGGATAACATGGGTTTGGTCAAATGACCTTGGAAGGTTGGTAACTATAGCAGTTACTGAAATTGGAATATTAACTACTGCTCCTTTCAAAGAACTTTGGCCCTGATACCCCAAAAGGCAAATTGTCATGAACGGTACTCTAGGCGTTATAAGGCGTTCTTCTAACGGTGTGAGATCTTTAAGGCAATCTGGAATTTCTGGAAAATCTAACCCGTTAGCCAGACAAATTTTTGAAAGAAGGTTTTTAGAAACTGCTTTTCTGCAAGTTGTGCAAAAGAAATAGTTTCCATCCTCTGATGGAAACTTTTCTTTTAAATAAAAGGCCGATTCAACATTTGGATGGATTTAGGAAGCAACATCGAAGTTTAAGGCTCTTACTTGGTGAGAAAACCATAGCCCGCCACAACAAATGCAAACTACTGTTTGGCCCGTTATTAACACACTCGAAATAAGCACTTCTAAAGTCGCTCAAAACTTCCCTATTTTCTGGGATTTCCGAATCTAATATGGTATCTTCCATCGCTATATGAATTCTTTCCGCCTGTCTTTCATTTTCGGACTGCCTGATGCTTAAACCCGTTCTATGGCGGCTAACTCTTTGATGGACTTGACGCCTAAGGTCATAGTTCTCTTCCCTTCTCCTTTTACGGAGCTCTCTTTGGGTTATTGTGTTGGTATTTTGTTCACTACAATGAACATCTGGGGCTTATCGCCTAGTTCTGCCTTGAGAAGTGTAAGTAATGTCCTGAACTATTATTCACCGCTTTGCTGCCTTATTTTTTGGTTAATAACCAGCGATTTGTTTTTTCCTCTGCTTTCCAAAAACTAATAAACATCTTCAACAATTTACTTTTTTAATTTTCTAAGTTTTTTTCTTCACAGCACTTTAAAACTTTTGAGTGTATTTATAACTCATGTTTTAAAAAAAACATTTAAGATTTTATAAACACGGCTTTACAAGTTTAACTTACGTTTTGAAAAAAAAAATACTTAAGATTTTATAAACGCGGTTTTACGAATTGTAACTTATGTTTTGAAAAAAAAAACACTTAAGATTTTATAAACGCGGCTTGTAAAATACAACCACAAGCTTAAAATATCGAAAAACGACTGAAAGCATATGTTTATTTAGGTAAATATATGAGTGCTTGTTAACAGACAAAACGACCGCTTACATATCCAAAAACGGACAAAGATACATGTATGAATGCTTGTTAATACACAAAACGACCGCTTTCATAAACAAAGAAGGACACGTCCTTTTATAAAGTTCATTTGGAAAAAAATGACAATGCATCGGCTTCCTACAACATTTTACAACTTTCGATTAAAATCTCTTAGGCGGGTACGCTCTAACTAATGATGATATACATTTTCGTTTAACCTTCACCGCCGCAGCATTTACTTATGAAACGATTTCAATTTTTCAAATTTGTGTAACTTCCATAGTTTAGGTCCGATTTTAAATCCGTTTGGGCTCAATGACCAAATTTTTTTCCTTTACCAAAAATGAATACAACATCCGTTTCGCTCTTCCTAGGCTACGCGGCAGCATTTACAAATGCAAATATTGGCTATTATAAGTAAATGGTGAAGAAAGGCTACCTTGTTTAAAATAGAACTGAATCAAAGAGCATTATCTGCGATTAAAAGAATCTGTACTTTTTCCATTGTTTAGTTATATTTATATATATGAACATTCTTATAAATTTTAAGTGTTTAACTACGTATGACATAAATAGCCTCCTTGTCTAGTTGTATTATGAAATTTTCGCAGTAGATTCTCATTTTCTAAATGTAATTTTGAAAAAGTGGGCGCTGCCATGCTCCCATCCTAGATATAATTACAACCTTATGAATAATAATAACAATCTTATGAATAATATTACCCTGTGTACTAGTACAAGCTGGGTATAAAAATGAGTGTGTCTTTTATAGGCGCCCAAAGAAATCAACCGATCTCGATGAAATTTTCACAGTAGATTTTCGGGTTTAATGGCTACATTATAAGGTATATATAATTTTGGAAAATTGGGCGGTGCCAAGCCCCTATGCATATAAAATTTTAATCTTTTACAGGCGTCAAAAGTACTCAATCGATCTTTATGATATTTTCACAGTATACTCTCGGGTTCACGGGTTACAGCATGGGTTATACATAACTTTGGGCAATGTTATAAATAGAAAAGAATGTGTGTCTGTGTGTCTGGCATCCAAAGTTTTTAACCGATCTTTATGACATTTCCACAGTAGATTCCTGGGTTCACTATTTACCGCATAGGCTATATATAATGTATACCTCGTATCATGTTTCGTAATTTTATTTAACACGGTTCTGAAGTTAATAATAGCTGAAATTTGACGTTTTGTTAATTTTTATGTGGCCACGCCCATTTTCCAAAATTTAAAAGAGATCATTAATAGGATCATCGGGTGATTGTAACTTCGAAATTCTGGCACTTTATATGCATCAGTGAAGGAGATATGGCATGTTCCGGTTTCCTACCTCTTTTTAAGAAAACTTGGTTTAAAAATGGGAGTGGTCGTCCACCGATTTTGCTTATTTTCCGTGGGCCTACTCTAAATGTTTAAATTTTGTAATTTTATCTTATACCGTTCTGAAGTTATTAACAGTCGAATTTGAAATTTGCTTGACTCATAAGTGGGCGCTGCCACACCTACTTTCCAAAATTTTTGCAAAAATCGCATAAAGAATATGAAAATTGAGGTAAGTGCTAAATTATATTATCATACATGTATCAGTTAATTAGATATGGGCAGTGCAATATTTCTACCTCCTTTCCATATAACTTTTATGGAAAAGTAGGCGTAGTCGAAAAGCGATTTCGCTTATTTTCTTTGGGTGCATTTATCCCAACAATAGTATGCCTCCTACCAACATTCGTTATGCTATCGTAAACGGTTCTGTAGTTATGTACAGTCAAATTTTGAAAATTTCTTCACTCATATGTGGGCGGTGCCACACCCCTTTTCAAAAAATTTGATAAAACCGTAAATGGGACAACCAGTTTAATAAATCTAGCAAATTTCATCATTGTAGCTGGTTTCGTTATTGAATTAACCCATTTTATACGTTTTTCGAAATTTTCGATATCGAAAGAAGGGGTGTGGTTATAGTTCGATTTCGCCCATTTTAAATAGCAACACGCTGGGTATAAAAAGATATTCTTGCTCGGACATGAATAATTTAGAAAATACGCAAGTATATCACTTAACCAATACGCTAATTTACTCTACATAAATATGAGCTTCACGGTACACTGGATTTGGCAGCGACGCTAAGAGGTTACAAACCTGCCTATGCAAAGGAAAAGACAAATGTATAAGCATTAGAAAATGCGAACATTTAAGCACACAACGAAACGAAGCAATACAAATTTATACATGAGGAGCATTGGAAGTCATCAACGTAAGCGTATAGGTGTGTGTACACATGTTCACTGCAATAAGAAGAGCCGGCATATGAAGGAAGAAGAATACATACAGTCGTGTGTATATACGTTTGTACTTATAAGAGCAGGATAATAAGGAAAAAACTGTTACTTATAAGAATTTATACTCCAAGTATATAAGTGGTGATTTTGTTAGAAGATTGAGTAGTTAGCTACTAGCTAGGCATAGTAGTCGGTGTTTTTCGCCTCCGATGAGCGTACACCTGTTAGTTTTCATCTCAGGAGTACTATTTTTATATTCTGCAGGCGTTTTCATCTCCGCCGAACGTAGGACCAAGTTGTTGTTGTTGTTGTTGTTGTTAACAGTGCTTCGCCCTGCCCAGTGGGCTCGATCAATCTAAATTGTCATCAGGCTCTTCTAACGGAAGTCCGAGGAAACGCGCAGTTCCCACATGGTTGGACCAGAGTGATGTAGGTGTTAGAAGAGTGGGTTCGACTGAACAGGAAAAGAGATGTTTGGTATCATGAGGGGACATACCACATGCAGGGCATGTGTTTGGTATGTTGGGGTTCAGTCTGGATAAGTAAGAGTTTAACCTGTTACAGTATCCAGAGCAAAGTTGTGCTAGCATAACTCTAGTCTCCCTCGGAAGTACACGCTTCTCTTCAGCTAATTCAGGTGGCTGAGTATTGATAACGGGATTCACAGGCCGAGATCTGAGGGATCTGTCTACCGACTCGGTGTGGAGGTCATTTAGAGCCCGTCTATGGTTCCGCAGATCAAACGGCAAAGAGATGTGGTGCCGGATCTCATCGTAGTGCTTACGAAGATGCCTCCTTATGTCTCTGGGGGGCGGGGCTATATCCAATAGATCTCGATTTGGATGACTGGGTTTATGACAGTTCAAAAGGAACTGTCTACTCAAGAGTTCCGCGTGCTCTTGAACATTGAGCAATTTTGCCCTTTTGACGGAGGTGAGACTCAGATGTCATAAGCAGACATCCCGTAGCTGTTCTGATGGCGGTGTTTTGGCAGACTTGCAATTTCCTCCAATTGGTATCAGCAAAATTAGGCGACCATATGCGCGCAACGTAGTCAATAAACGGTCGGCTAATAGCCTTATATGTAGCAAGCAATGATTCTTTGTCTTTTCCCCAAGTACTGCCGGCCAGTGACTTCAGGATCTTATTGCGGCTCTGTACCTTTGAAGCTATTGCGGTGGCATGACCAGCAGAGGTGAGGCCGTTTTCAAATGTCACACCCAAGATTTTCGGGTGGTTGACAGTAGGTACTCCTTCTAAGTGGACATTTAACTCTTGCCCCATCTGTGCATTCCATGTCGTATACAGGGTCGCCCGCGATTTAGTCGGAGATAGGGTCAAATTGCGCTCGGTGAAGAAGCTGGAAAGGTCTAGGAGGTAACTGTTGATTTTAGTACAGAGTTCGTCAATGGAGGGATCCTTGCCCGAGGCCATTATCGTGCAGTCGTCAGCGTAGGAAACAATGGAGACTCCCTCTGGCGGGGAGGGGAAGTCTCGAAATATAGAAATTAAACAAAAGGGGAGAGAGAACACCACCTTGCGGCACCGCTTGTTTTATTCTTCGTGGCCTAGATTTCTTGTTCCTGAATTTGACTGATGCCTGTCGACCATTCAGGTTATTAGCGGTTCACCTTTTAAGGCTAGCGTGGTTGACCGTATCAAATGCATTTGATAGGTCAAGTGCCACGAGAACCGTCCTATGGTTTGGTGGGTGTTGAGTCAAACCATAGTTTAGTGCTGTGAGATTTGCGGAAACCCTGCTGGTGATCGGCCAGTTTCAGATTTGCAATAAAGTAAGGGAGCAGTAGGGCCAAGTAGGGGTTTTCACCTCTGCCGCCTTTAATTTAGCCTGGAGGAAGTTAAGTTATACGAGTATTAAGTGGTGGTTTTCACCTCCGCTGAACGTATGGCTGAATAGGGGTTTCCACCTCTTCCATCTTTATTATAGTTAGCGATAACTTTAAGAGTTGTAGATGAGTTTGAAAAAATCGCTAAACAATTTCTTGTCACACATATGTGTATTGAAAAAGCCTTAATAGAATTTTTTCTAGTTGTAAGAAAGACAAGTTTTTCTTAGACATTTGATTTTAAATCCAAAAGCTATTTTACATCAAAAGAAAGAGTATAATTACCTTTCATTTGATGCTAATTGTTTTGAAATCGCTAAATAATTTATTCTCAATTATGTCAACACATATGTGTATTAAAAAAAATCCTTGGAATTTTTTCAAGTTGTAAGAAAAATAAGTTTTTCTCAGACATTTGATTTTAAATTCAATAGCTTTTTTGTGTTCCAGTTGTGTTGAAATCGCTGAATAACTTTGTGCCAATTTTGTAAACACTTACATATGTGTGTTAACAAAAAAATTAATGGTATTTTTTGAAGTTGTAAGAAATATTGTAGGAAAGATAAGTTTTTCTCAGACATTTAATTTTAACTTTGTGGAAACCTGTTGATACTACAAAATGAATTTAACATTGCTATCATAGAGTATTTTGTCATGAATAAAAATGTAAAAAGGTTTAACATTATACTAGCAGACCCGGCAGACGTTATTCCGCCTAAAATTTGCCGTGCCTACATTTATTAAACTGCACTCTTTTCCCTACTTACTTGGGGCTTCTTCTAAAGGTATCCTTTTATCTTCCTTTTTCTTTGTATTTTTGCTTTCCCTCACCCCATATGCCGTTACTCTTCCTTACCCTCTTCATTTTCCCCTAACAAATTTCTACTTCCCTTCTTCTCCCATGTCCATAGTTTCGAAGATATATCGAATTAACTTTTATTTGATCCTGGTACCGCTTTCTATTTCCAAGGTTTTTTTGATGTATAGGACAGATATCTATGTATAAAATATCATTAACTTAAACCAAATAAACTCCTAGCTGTGCCGAATTGCTCCTTTAGATAGCTTAAACCCCCTGTGCAAGTTTCATTCAGATCAACAATAAACTTTGTACATGAATGAAGAACAACCAGAACACACAAAATGTGTGCGTAGAACCGCCCACTTCTCCCAAATTATGTACATCTTGACTAAAGGACACATGCATCCAAATGTCATAAATTTAAACTAAAAACGTTCAAAGTAATGACCAAGTGAAATTTTATATAGCCTGGGGGTGTGCCACCGCCCACTTTTCTAAAAATTATATATGTCCTATGTCATCCCTAGCGCACTCCTGAACCGACTGTGTAGTTTCAAAGAGATCGACAATAAATTTTGGACATTAATGAAGCACAAACAAAACAAAGGACTAAAGGACACATACGAGGTGTGTTCAAAAAGTATCGCGAATTTTGTGTTTTTCAAAAATTATTTATTTATTCATGAATATCTATTTTGTCCCCTTCAAAGTAATCCCCATGAGATATTATACACTTGTGCCAACGGTTTTTCCAATCTTCGAAGCACTTCAAAAAATAATTTTTTTGTATCTTGTTCAGCTCCTCCTTCGATGCCTTTCATGGGCCTCTTCAGTTTAGGGAACAAGAAAAAGTCACAGGGGGCCAGATCTGGGGAATACGGTGGCTGCGGCATCATTAGTGTGTTGTTTTTGGCCAAAAAGTCGCGCACAAGCAACGATGCGTGAGCAGGGCGTTATCGTGGTGCAAAAGCCAATTTGCACATCTTCTCGGCCTTCTGAGAACATTTTGTACCACCGATAAACGTTGCTTCGGTCCAAGGTAGCTTCTCCGTATGCCACAGTCAACATTCGGAATGCATCCGCGCACTTAATTTCGTTTTCCACACAAAATTTGATACAGGTTCTTTGATCCATTTTTTTGAATAGGTAAAAATCGAAGACGATCCAAAACACGTGCAAGCAAAGCAGCTGTCAACAATTAACTGAACATTCAAAATAGCCGAGCTTGTCGGCATAAGTGAGAGACATGAGTACCAACATAACGCCACAAAAAATTCGAAATTCGAATATACGTAACCAGCGAAAATTCAAAATTCGCGATACGTTTTGAACACACCTCGTACATCCAAATATAATTAATTTAGATCAAATAAGTTCAGAGTTATGACGAATTTAAATTTTATATAGCCTGGGGGCGTGGCACCGCCCACTTTTCCAAAAACTATATATGTCCTATGTCGTCCCTAGCGCACTCCTGAACCGACTGTGAAGTTTCAAAGAGATCGACAATAAATTTTGGACATTAATGAAGCACAAACAAAACAAATTTGTGGGCGTAGCACCGCCCACTTTTTCAAAGTTATGTAAATCTAGACTAAAGGACACATATATCCGAATATCACCGCCCGCTTTTTCAAAACTATATATAGCCTATGCTTTAACCAGTGATTCCAAGGATAAACTGTGAAAATTTCATAAAAATCGGTTCAGTACTTTGACGCCTATAATGGACACACAGCCACACAGAGACGCAGACACACAGACACACATTCATTTTTATACCTAGCAGTGCTACGCACACAAGGTATATTAACTTTAGTCGCCTAACGGGGGTATGTAACGGCATAAACGGATCGAGATAGATGTTGACTTATATATATCAAAATGTTCAGGAGGAAAAATAAAATTGATTAAGCCATATCCGTCCGTCCGTCCGTCTGTTAACACGATAACTTGAGTAAACTTTGAAATCGGATTAGAGCCAAGCCCACTTTTTGTATATAGAATATTTTCGGAAATAAAAAAAAGTGATTATTCAGTATATAATACATTTATAAGGATAAAATTTAGTGTGTACATTAACATTAAGACAAAAAATAAGTCTTTCAAGAAATTTTTGATAGTTGGCGTGCCACCGGCCATTTTTGATTATGTCAAATTTACAAATATTAATAATCATAAATCAAAAAACGTTCAAGATATCGAACGAAATTCAGCACACGTATTTTTAATAATACAAGGAATGTTCCGGAGAAAATGGGCGACATCGGTTAAGGTCCACTCCTACTTTTATACGAAAGATTTTGAAAAGGATCATTGATATATTTAATAGGCAATAACTTTGCGTCAAATAGCTTTATATCATTTCTATTTCACGTTCACTTTCAGCATAAAAATTCGGCTATTTCCTTGTACTTTCAACTAGATATTTCAATCCAATTGGTCAGCTGTTTCTCAATAGTATGTAGTATAATCCTGCAAAATTTAAGCAAATCGGATAACACACAAGTAAAATATCCGCGCAAGTTGTTAATACCCCACTGCAATAGGGAAGTTATATACCTTTTTCGATTATCATACCATTAATGAACACGAAGCGTTTGTAAGTATGAGAAGAAGAGATAGGCCCATCAAAAAGTAAACTGAAATAACAAGGACGATGAGCTGAGTCGATTTAGCCATGTCCGTCTCTCCATCCGTCTGTCTGTCTGTTTGTCTATCTATTTGAACGCAAATTTTGCAAATATAAAGTGTGTATGTATTGGTATTTAGAAAAAATGTGGTTAGCAGTTGTTGGTATGGAAGCTATTTATATACAAATAAACTAATGGCGGCCGCAATGGTGTGGCGGTAGTGTTGTCGGCCTACCACATCGAAGGTCCAAAGTTTGAGTCCTGGGACACGTAGCATCAAAAGTGGTTTGAAAAAGATTTTCAGAAAAAATTCATTTCCTTTTTAGATACAAAATCGGCAAAAAGCTGTAGGTCCCGCCAATTTGTACGAAAAAATTCGAAACGGCACACCACAAATTGGAAGGGAAGCTCGGCGTAAAAATCTCTTGGGAGGCTTATGTATACCGCGCCATACATTTATATTTTTCTAAAATTAATTTACCCCTGAAAACTCTTAACAGAAGTGTTTTTATTAAAAACAATCAGCGGGCTTTATAATACGAACTGAAAAGTATTAAAATAGAACTGCGTAGATTGGTATGCCATAATAGATCACTACTAGGTACATAATGTTCGGTTCCACGCGAACTTAGACTTCCTTACTTGATATTTATCTGATTGTGCGTTGCGTAAATCACATTAAAAAAATTGGGGTGGATTGTTTGAATTGTTATATTTGAAGAATTGGGGTTTTCCTTTGGGTATTACATTTGCAACAGAGGTAAATTATTGATGTACATATTTGCAATTAAGAGATAAAGCAGGATCGCATTAATATGTGAATTTGTGTTACATTTGATTGTAAAAGTTGGATAACATTAAATTGTTTGACAATTGATTGCAGATTAAACGAGAAGTAACACATTAAATTGTGAGGCATTATTAGGTGAAAATTTGGTTAACATTAAATTGTAAATTCGTATTATTTTTGGATGGCCTTGCATTTGATTGCGAAAGCCCAAAAATGAGAGAAATGAGTGGTACAGGTATACCACTTTTTCTTTGTGATGTCATAGATGAGGGGCTTCTGCGTTCAGCATAGTAGAAATGGTTTCGGACGCGAAGAAAAGGAAAATTAAATTGTTGTATTTAGGTGGCAAGCAACTTTAAGAAGTGTTGTAAAGTATTCTGGAGCGCTTGGGGAATTAGGAAATGCAGTTGAAGGAGTAGATGTGTATGAACTTCTTGTTGGGAAACTTAATAAATATTTTTTACCTGCAAGGAATTCTACTTTCGAGAGGTATTTATTTCGTTCATTGAAGCCCGGAGAAAGTGAGCCTTTGAACAAACTTTTGTTAAGGTTGCGGAACCAAGCGGCCGTATGCCAATTTGGATAAACAAAAGAAGTAATAGGAATTAATTTGAGGGACAAAGTCATTGATGTTTGGTCTTCAAATTATTTGAGGAAGCGGCTTTTGAAAAAGGAGTATACAATTACAGAAGTCATTGAATTATGTCATGTTTGCGAACAAATAAATAGTCAGCCAAAGACAATGAAAGGACAGGAAATTTCTCTGACTATCAACAGAGTTGAGAATCAAGGTCACGAAAATGAGTGTGGCAGATGTGGTCAACGAGGAAATACTAGTACCAATGTTAGTTGTTCGGCTAAAAGTTCCAAGTGCAATAGATGTGGATTTGTTGGGCATTTTGCTCGTAAATGCAAAACGAAGGCTAACAAACGCAAGCACACAGGGCATGATAGTATGGATTCGAAAAGGAAAAAGGGGGGCTACGCGAAGGTACGATTTCTCTCGGATGATTGTGAGGAATTAACGTAATTGTTTCCGAGTGACCAGCAATTTTTGCTAGCATATGAATGAATTGATAGGGTGTTATATAGGAGGCCGAAATGCTGACTGATTCCGGGTCACAACATAATTTATTGAGTGAGAAAGATTGGGAGTATCTTTGCGTTAAACAAACTACGATTTGAAATGTTCGGTCTGTGTTTGAAAATCAGTTTCGTGCTTACGCTGGACGCGCACCGCTAAAAATTAAAGCTGTTTTTAAGGCTGTAATAGGGGTGGATTAAGTTTCGAATCTTATTTTCACTTTCTATGTTATTGAGAATGGTGGTTAATCTTTATTGGGTCGACATAAAGCCATCAAATTGGGCCTTGGTATCAATCAAGTGGAAGATCACCAAATATTTCCTAAAATAAAGGGCATTAAAATTTAGTTGTCAATTGATAAATCGGTAAAGCCGGTTTAACAACCATTGCTTAAAATACCATATGCTTTAGAGGAAAATGTCGGGAAAAGGTTAGACGAGGCAGTCAATCAAGACCTCATAGAACCTGTAGTAGGTCCAAGTCCTTAGGTATCTCCGGTGGTAATTGTATTTAAAGGAAACGGGAATATTCATTTATGCTTTGATATGAGGCGTGCTAATTTGGCAATTTTAAGAGAAAACTATCCACTTCCCACTCTTGATTCTTTAATGACCAAACTTTAAGAAGCTAGATATTTTTCGAAGCTGGATCTAAAGAATACGTATCATCAACTAGTGCTGGATGAGGAAAGTCGTGAAATAACTACTTTTATCAAGTCGAAGGGTTTATACAGATACAAGAGATTATTGTTCGGAGTGGATTCAGCGCCAGAAAGGCTCCAAAAGACTATTGAGAGTATTTTGGCTTCATGTAAATGCGTTTTCAACTACTTGGATGATGTTATTGTGTTTGGGAGTAGGCAGAGTGATCATGACAAAAATGTAAAGAATGTGTTGTTAGTTTTCAAAGAGCCGAATGTTTTCTTAAACGAAGAGAAATGTATTAGGAAGACAGGAAACGTCTGTAAGGTTGGCATACGAACAGAAACTGTTCTGGGTAGCATTCAAAAAGTTCTGGAGTTCCTGAAAAAAAAAAAAAATTTCTGCAAAATCAGTCACAAAAAATATGATTTAAAAATTGTGTACGCCAAGTTCACGTAGCATACGATATATCGAAAAACGAACTTTTTGAAACTGTTCTGGGTAGCAAACCAAAAGTTCTGGAGTTCCTGAAAGAAAAGTGTTTTTTAAATTGACCCAAAAACTGAAAATTTCTAATATGTTCAAAAAACCGGAATTTCAAAACTGTTCTGGAGAGAATTCAAAAATTTCTGAAGTTCCTGAAAAGAAGAAAAAAAGTTCTGTAAATTTTGACCTAAAAAAGTGTTTTTTTAAACTGACCCAAAAACTGAAAATTTCTAAAATGTTAAAAAATCGGGAGTTTCAAAAGTGGGCTGGGGTGCATTAAAAAAGTTCTGGAGTTAGTGAAAAGAAGAAAAAAAGTTATGCAAAATGTTCAAAAAACGGGAGTTTCAAAAGTGGGGGAGCATTCAAAAAGTTCTGGAGTTCCTGAAAAGGAAAAAAAAGTTCTGCAAAATTAGTCCCAAAAAATATGATTCTAAAATTTTGTATGCCAAGTTCACGCAGCATACGATATATCGAAACACGAACTTTTTAAAACTGTTCTGGGCAGCATTCAAAAAGTTCTGAAAAGAAGTTAATGAAAAGAAGAAAAACAGTTCTGCAAAATTTGACCTAAAAAAAGTGTTTTTTTAAATTGACCCAAAAACTGAAAATTCTAAAATGTTCAAAAAACCGGAATTTCAAAACTGTTCTGGACAGAATTCAAAAATTTCTGGAGTTCCTGAAAAGAAGAAAAAAAGTTCTAAAAAAAGTGTTTTTTTAAATTGACCCAAAAACTGAAAATTTCTAAAATGTTCAAAAATCGGGAGTTTCAAAAGTGGGCTGGGGTGCATTAAAAAAGTTCTGGAGTTTCAAAACTGCTCTGGATAGCAAACAAAAAGTTCTGGAATTCCTGAAAAGAAGAAAAAAAGTTCTGCAAAATTTTACCTAAAAAAGTGTTTTTTTTAAATAGACCCAAAAACTGAAAATTTCTAAAATGTTCAAAAAACGTGAATTTCCAAAGAGGTCTGGGGAGCATTTAGAAAGTTCGGGAGCTCCTGAAAAGAAAACAAGTGAGGAGAGGGCTGTCTTCGACTGTGCCGAAGGCTTTATACCTTTCATGAACACGCATCACGGTTTTAAGTGTCCGATCCTTACCCACAATTAGTAAAAACTCTGCAAAACTGATAATTTAAAGATACATAGCCCAAACCCCATTTATCGGAACAATCGATTGTATGGGAGCTATGCCTTGTATTGCTGATTCCGACAAATGATTAGTCTCATGCAAAATGGCGGCTCCATACCAAATTTTATCAAGGTATCTCAAAAACTGAGGAACTAGTTTGCGTACAAACAGACAGACAGACAGACGGACATGGCTAAATCGACTCAGCTTATCGCCCTGATCATTTCGGTATACTTATTGGTGGGTCTATCTCTTCTTCTTCTCATACTTACAAACATCGGACCAAAGTTATGTTCATGAAAGGTATAAAAAAAATTACCGTAGGCGTCCAGGGTACTCAACCGATTTCTATACAATTTTCACAGTAGATTCTTGGATTCATTCACTGGTTCCAGCATAGGCTATATATAAAAAAGTGTATATAGTATACCTGGTGTCATGTTTTGTAATTTTATTTAACACGGTTCTGAAGTTTATAATAGCTGAAATTTGATACTTTGTTCATTTATATGTGGGCGGTACCACGCCCATTTTCCAAAATTAAAAAAAAAAAACCATTAATAAGGTCATTGTAACTACGAAATTCCATGATTCTATCTGCATCAGTGAAAGAGATTCGGCATGTTCCGGTTTCTTACCTCTCTTTTAGAGAACTTTGGTCCAAAAGTGGGCGTGGTCGTCCACCGAGATTTTCTTATTATTTTTTGGGCGTACTCTACATGTCTATAGTATACCTCGTGTTAGGTTTCCTAATTCTATCTTACATCGTTCTGAAGTTATTAACAGCCGAATTTCAAATTTTGCTTGACTTATAAGTAGTCGGTGCCCCGCTCGCTTTCCAAAATTTTACAAAAATTATATAAAGAGTAGGAAAATTGATGTCAGTACCAAATTATATTATTATACCTGTATCAGTTAATGGGCAGTTCAATATTTTTACCTCCTTTCCTTATGCCGTTTTTTTAAAACCGAGAGTTTCAGCTATTGCTCATGAAGGTCATACTGGGGAATCGGTAATGATTGTGTAGAGAAGAACATTAAGATTTTGGCATCTCCACCATATTGGCCACAGGCCAGAGGTGAGGTAGAAAACATAAATCGATCTCTTGTTAAGCGTCTGCGAATACCACATAGCAACGGCACTTATTACAAACGAGAGATTCAAAAATTTCTGCTGCTGTACACGTGTAATTCGAGACAAGATTTATTTTTTATATATATATTTTAGATGTGATTGAGGAGATTTTAGATGGGGAAGCTCAGGACATGGATGCCGATTGTAAGGAAAAATGAAAGCAGAAGGCCGACAAATATCGAAGATTGAAGGATAGCTATATAAAGATTGGGGATAAAGTGATGTTGCAGAATGTAGTGTTTCCGAATAAATTGACACCAACATTCCATTGTTTTTATCCGTAAGTTTAAGGCGTAACGTCAGTATTTTGAAGAAGCTTCCTTTGACATCCGAGCTTAACGATAATGCACAGTTTTTCTGCAAGGGTAATGATTCTGAGAAATTCGATTCTTTAGATGAACCGGTGGAACCTTGTGTTGAACCGGATATTGCTATTCCGAGGTTCACACTGAAGTTAAAAAAGTAAGGAAGTCTAAGTTTGGGTGGAACCCTACATTATATACCTAGTAGTGATCTATTATGTCACCCCAATTTACGCAGGTCTATTTTAATACTTTCAGTTCTTATTTGCGTTCAAATAGACAGACGGACAGACAGATAGACGTATCGAGAGACGGACATGCCTACATCGACTCAGCTCATCCTCCTGATCATTTCAGTATACTTTTTGATGGGACTATCTCTTTTTCTTTTCATACGTACAAACATTTCATGTTCATGAAAGGTATGAAAATCAAAAAAGATATACAACTTCGCTTTTGCAGTGGGCTATTAACTACGTGCCCGAATATTTTGCTTGTGTGTTTCCCGATTTGGCTAATTTTTGGCAGGAGTTTAATACATACTACTGAGAAGCAACTGACCAATTTTCATTGAAATATCAAGATTGCATTATAAGCGATTGCCTTTGAAAATAGCAGAAATTGTATGCTGAAAAGTGGGCGACGCCACGCCTACTTCTTCAAAATTGACAAAAAATTTTTCCACCCGAGTTTTTCTTAAAAAGCTTATTATGTGTGCAAAATCTGATTGTTATAACTTGCTTAGTTATAGAAATATCGCTTTTTAAATTTTACAAACAAATTTTTCTGAACTATATTAAAAAACTGGGCGTGCACATTAACCGATTTCGCCCCTTTTTACAGCAAACAGTTAACTTTATATATAGAACATTATCACCAAATTTCGTTTCGACAAATCAATTTTTGGCGGAGTTATGGTATAAAAAGTTTTGTGGAATAGTCCTCTATAAAAGGGGCGGGGCCACGCCCGTTTTCAAAAATTTTAAGTTTTTGGATTTCTTTGTTTACTTTAAAAGTGAAATATAAATGATGTAAAGCTATTTTACCCAAAGTTATTGCCTATTTAATATATCTACGAACCTCTTTAAAATCTTTCAATATATCTGCGAACCTCTTTAAAATCTTTCATTTTTTCCGGGAACATTCCTGGAAACCTGTGTGCTGAATTTCGTTTCGATATCTTGAACGGTTTTTGATTTATGATTAATATTGTTTCTAAATTTGACTTAATCAAAAGTGCGGTGCCACGCCCATTTTAAATAATTTCTTGAAAAATTTATTTTATGCCTCAATCTCAATGTAGTCACCAAATTTTATCTTTATAGGTGTATTATGTACTGAGTAATCACTTTTTTTGTGTTTTCGAAAATATTCTATATATAAAAAGTGGGCGTGGCTATCGTCCGATTTCGCCCGTTTTGAATAGCGCCTGGAGATGAGCGCCAAGGAACCCGCATACCAAATTTCATTAAGATATCTCAAAATTCACTCAAGTTGTCGTGTTCACAGATGGACGGACGGACGGACATGGCTTAATCAATTTCTCTTTTCGTCCTGAACATTTTGATAAGTTACTAGTTTCTCTAATGAGAAACCAAAAAAAATATATTTTTGTTACTAGACGACTAAGTCGTAGTACTTTATTAATTTAAATCAGCTTAATTACTAACTTTACAATATTCTTCTTACTCCTATTTATGCTACGAAGTCACGTTGATCGGCAGGTGATTCCTATTGTTGTTGTTGTTGAATTATTTACTTCCGTCCATTCCCATGAATGGTAATGCACGGTCAGCAAGTGCTTGGTTGCGCGTGTGGTGTCATATGCCCGTGGGATAGCGACCTACTTGTTGCTCGCATGCTTACGCAGCATTTCATACTGTTGTCGTATGAATAATTACATATTTATATGTGGGCAGTTTGGGAGCCCAATTTCGGAGTATGTGGCATTAACTCCTCCCCCTTTAAAGTATGCAGCGTCCTCGTTGGATGGCATTTCATTTGTAGGTACAGTGGGGGTTTCTTTTGAACTGTTAGTCTTGACTTGAATGGCTATTCTCATTTCCTTCTTAGACTTTAATTTTTTTGCAATCATGGTGGCTAGTAAGATAATTAGTGATAGCGTGACTATCGAAGAGCATGTGTAAATGCTTATTTTGTATTTCATGTTGACATCATCTATTTTTTGGATGTTCGCTATATTGAGCTCTTTCAAATATTGCAAGGAAAGAACTTCCTCGGGATTTGCTGTAGCATTTGTCGATTTGACGATTGCTGGTAAGGGCTTCGCAAAAATTTGATTTTTATTAACAAAATGTTTGTCTTCAATTGATAGGCTTGAATTATCGTATCTGATCAAAAATGTACCATTCAAATTGATTTCTTTGTTATCTATTTTTAGGGGTCCATTGTAACTGTTGATAAATAATAATCCGGGCATTATTTCTTCTATCGTGGGCATATGATGACTGTTTATTAGGGTGCAGTTGTATGAATATCCTTTTAATAGGTTTGGTATGCAGGTGGTTAACGTGACTTCTTTTATACTATTTTGCTTACATAAAATTAAATTGTTTATATTCTTACAACTATCTCTTACACCAAATATTTCCTTGTTACAAATTATTAAATTTTCATATTCAAGTTTGATTGCTTTTTGACCTTGTTTTACAGCTTTGGCTTTTATTAAGTTACAAGATTCCTTACTTGTTAAAGGGAATTTTACGATATAAATAATGGAAGATAAATTTGATGCGATTTTAACATCACTAAATTCAATTGCTTCAATTAAATTTAAATAAGGCATATTTTGTTTTTCTAGTGTTTCTTTAATTACAACTAATTCATCGTTAGATAGTATAAATGAGTTTATAATTCCTGCTTTTGCCCATTGTATTGAGTAGTCAATGTTTATTAATTCTTCTTTAATGAATTTTAATTTTCTTTCAATATTTTTTTCTATTTCTACTTTAAGAGCATCGCTCGATTTCATTTCGCTTAAAATTGTATTTGAGATATGAGTCAAATTATTTATTCTTTCGAAAATAGATTTGTTTATTACTACTTGTTGGTTATTATTACTTACTATATTATTTACTTTATCGTTTAGTATTTTAAAATCTTCATGGTCAGGGGATCCAGCAAGCCATTTCCAGGCGGTGCCGAGTAATTCAATTGCTCTTTTGGTTTTCCTGGGTTTCAGCTGGTATAGGAGGGATCGGATGAATTTTTCTTCTTGGGAAAGGAATGGGTAACTTCGGCTTTTCCTTGTTATGTCCTGTTCTATTGTGGCGTGTATGTTGTCGAGTAGGGAGTCGTACTGATCGAGGTCAATAGCGTGTATTAGTCGAAATGTTCCGGTTTGAACTTTCGCAGTTCCTATGTCTATCGTCACTATGGGACTGGTCGTATAGTCTAAAATTTGGGTTTCTGCATTGCAGGAGGCAAATAGGATCCTGCAAAAGAAGAGTGTGATTTACTTCTTGATATGGCTTTTGTGAATGGTGCGGCCAGATTGTGCCAAAATTGTGTTGCCTTTGTCTTCTAGTACTATTTCCTTTTTATATCGTGGTGTTAATTTGTTTCCTAGTCTTTTATTTATTTTTACATAAATAACGTCGTTATTGTTGTATGTCCTAAAATCGGTTCTATTTTTGTTATGAAGTCGTAAGTCTTTTTCTTGTTTATTTTTAAGATTTTGGACATTTTCTTCTCTGTCCAGTGTCATTGGGTTGGGTCCTACTGTTCTTCCGAAAAATACTTCTACTGGTTTACGTTTGGTAGTGGAGTGGATGGAATAGTTATACTTAAATATGGCTCTATTGAGGAGGTCCCTAAAGTCGGTGTGGGTATTTTCCGCTTTAGTGCAACGCAGCACTTCAGAAAGTGTAGAATGGAAACGTTCAATTTGTCCATTTATTGAACTTTTGTATGGGGGGGTTTTAAATATCTCTATACCGTATTCGTTTTCTAACATAAAAAGAATGGGGGCTGCGTTTAGGGATTTTTCGTTGTCCATAACGATATTTTCTGGGATTCCGAATGTTGTCAAGAGATCTCTTAAGGGGTCCTTTATGTCTTCCGTTGCTCTGGAGCGTACAACTTTCGCTTGTGCGTATTTAGAAAATTTATCTATTGCCGTCAGAACTATTTTGTTGTTTGTATGGTAGAGGTCTATGTGAACGATATGACCTGGATAATTAGGAATGGGAGTTGGTTTCAGGATAGGATTTACTGGATGTCTCTCATACTTATTTTCCAAGCAAACTTTGCACTGTTTTGCAATTCGTTTTATTTTGGCATTCATTTGAGGGAAGTAACATCTTCCTAGGAGTTGGGCTTTATTTTCTGTGGGATTGCGACGTGCTCTATTATGTTCGTTGATGATTTCTGTTTCCTGTTCTGATTCGTTTGTAACGTCTCTAATGAATTTCCGGGTATAACGTACTTTGTACCTGCTGAAGTGAATTTGGTAAATTGTTTGTATTTTCCCTAAAATGTCGTCTTCGGTTTTTATGCAATTTGTTACTGTAGGGTTCAGATATCTTTTCAGCAATGTTGTGAGATTTTCTTCTGTGAAGTCCCTTTCAATAATAATATGTCTATGGTAGGTGGGAAAAGGTAATTTAAATTGGTATGAAGGGGTTTCGCCTGTAGAAATAAAAATTTGGTTTTTGAATGCATTGATAGGTGCGTCTGTATATGGTATCAAAGTTTGGGCTGAACTTTCGTCACTATGTTGGGTTGCGGACAAGGACTTTATTTGTTGTGGGGGTCGAGAAAGTGCGTCCGCGACAATATTGTTACTGCCAGGTTTGTATTTGATTTCATAATTGTATTCTTCCAATATTGATTTCCATCTTTTCAGTTTACTGTTAGTATTCTTGCTACTAAGTGAGTATGTCAAAGGTTGATGGTCTGTGAAAATTTTTACTGTGGTTGAACCATACAAATAATTTCTGAAGGTTTTTAAAGCCCATATTATGGCTAGAAGTTCCTTTTCGTTAGTTGCGTAGTTTTCCTCCGTCCGCGTCAATGTTCTGGAGATGAACATTATGGGTTTACCACCTTGCTCTAGGACTGCTCCTATGGCGTGGTTTGATGCGTCGGTTGTCAAGTGGAATGGTTTTTCGAAGTCGGGGTATTGTAACATGACGTCAGAGGATGCTAGTGAATTTTTTAATTTATTAAACGCTTCCATTGCGTTATTGTCGAGAGAAATTTTTATTTTGGCTGACATATTTTTGGACATACGTCCCTCCTCGCCTCTCAAAAGTACCGTTAGGGGCTTAGCAAGTTTTGCGTAATCTTTGATGAAACGTCGGTAGTAACCGGAAAGTCCTAGAAAGGATCGAAGTTCTTTAATAGTTTGAGGCGGGGGAAATTCTAAAATTGCTTTCACTTTTGCTGGATTTGTTGTTATCCCATTTTTGGAGACAACAAATCCCAAAAACTCGACCTCTTCTTTGAGGAATTCGCATTTGTCGAGTTGAATTTTCATATTAGCGTCTTGTAGGGTCTTGAAAATTATTTCCACGTTTTGCAGGTGGGAGTCCTCGTCTTTCCCGAAAATTATAATGTCGTCTATGTAAACAAAGCATATTTTTCCGATGTAGTCTCTAAGAATATCATCTAATGCTCGTTGGAATATGGAAGGGGCGTTTTTAAGGCCGAAAGGTAGTCTTGTAAATTCATATTTACCGTTATTGACCGAAAAAGCTGTCTTTGCGATATCAGATTCAATTAAAGGAATCTGATGAAAGCCACTTTTCAGGTCGAGAACTGTAAAGAATTTATTCTTTCCGAGTTGTGAAAGTACTTCGTTGGTGTCTGGGATTGGGTAGCGGTCGGGTATTGTGATGGAATTTAATTTACGGTAGTCTATGACCATTCTGTACTTTTTTGTGCCAGAAGCATCAGCTTTCTTTGGCACTATCCAAATGGGAGAATTGTAAGGGGATCGGGAAGGTCTAATTATTCCGTCCTCAAGTAATTTTGATATTTCCTTAAGGGACATTGGGTATGGGTAGTATCTAGAATATACTGGATTTTGGTTTGTAGTTCTTATTTCAATGTGGTTTACTGATTTTGAACTTTGTTGTTTAATAGAAATTTTCATCCCGTTTTTTATTAGCATATAATTTTTTGAAGTAAAAATTACGGCTTCTAACTGTTTAAGGCTATCGTTACCGAGAATACCGTGAAAGGATCTCAATGTGGGTAGTATAAAAAATTTAAGATTTTCATGTTTTAATCCAAAAAGATTGATGAAGGTGTGGTGGGTTATCTTAATGTTTCCTCCTACTGAGGTTGCATAAAAGATTTCCTCATTGGGAATACGATTTTCGGGGAGATTTGGCTGAATGTAGTTTTTATTTGAGCCTGTGTCAATTAAGAAATTAAGAATTTTCCCGTTACTGTCCTTGCATTGAAAGTAGGGTAACGTGGAATTTGTTAGCCTAAAAAATGAATATCGGTGAATTCGTATGAAGTTTCTTCAGATGGGTTGTCAAGGGTGCTGTTATCGTGTGCAGTGTACTGGTTGTAATAGTCCTCGAAGGTTTGTTCATCTGATTCGTCAGGCTGCTGTCCCAAGTCTGTCGTTGTTGTTTCTATATTGTTTACCCTATTTTGCTTGAAAGGTTGGCGTATCTGATTTGATGGAGCTATTGGCCGTTTTCCGGCAAGGAAATTATTGGTCGGCCTATTTATATAGTTTACGTTCTTTGTCCTGAGAGATTCATCTATATCCATTGGGACTGGAGGCTTTGGTTGGGTAGGTCTTGGTGGAGGATTGTTGAACTGGTTGGGTCTAGGTGGTTGTTTCAGAGCGTAATTGGGATTTTGAAGGTTCATATTCCTTGGGTATTGTTGGTATTGGGGAAATTGTTGGTGTTGTGGAAATTGTTGGTATTGGGGAAATTGTTGGTATTGTGGAAACTGTTGGTATTTGGGAAGTTGCTGGTATTGGGGAAAATGTTGGTATTGGGGTTGAGCATTTCTATAAGCTTCTGGAGGGCCAAAACTTCCTGTGCGAGGCACTGTTTGCGGTATGTATGCGAGATTAGGAAAAAAGGGTTGTTGCTTCCTAGGTGGAAGTGGGGGTGTGCTATTTTTTCGCAGAATGGGTTGGTTGCTGAATGCATGCTGAGTTCTAAAGTTTTGATTTTGCAGTTTCATGCATAACTGCAGAGCTTGTGGGAGATCTGTTGGTTCTTTTATACCCAGAAGCTTGGGTAGTTCTCCGTTTAAGCCTCTGACGAACGTATCCAAGGCTTTATCGCGATACGTTTTTGTCAGGACGTGCATCGATTCTGAGCTCATTTCAAGGCTGGATATTTTGTTTAATATCAGGGATAGGTGGGAGAAAACGTCTTGATAGAACTCGTTAATTGATTTATTTCCCTGGAAGAGGGTGGTCATCTGGTATTCCAGAGTACTTATGTCCCTTCTATCCGCGTAATGGGTATTAAGGCACTTGGATATTGCATTCCAGTTGAGCGGGGTATTATAAGATTCCAAAGCTACGTCAGCGTTCCCTGTTATCTTGTTTCGTATAACATTAAGTATACCAAAATAACGTGGGGTGCCTCTTTCGTGGTCGTATATCCTCAGAATCCTTTCGACGCTCTTTTTCCAAGAGGAGAATTCTCTTGGGTCGCCTGAGAAGTCCCGCAGACATCTCACGACGTCGGGTACCCTATCGAGTCCTGCCAAGTTATTGGCATGCCTGGCCTCGATTACTTGATCTGTCGCTATTTCCCGTGTAGGGTTTAATACGTTTTGTATCACTGATGGCGCTTCTGCCGAAAGTATTTGCGACACCAAGCTCCTTATGGCGCTTGTCAATTCGGGGCTAACCGTTGAATTATTTTGAGGTGGGTTATTGTCGGGGTTCAGGAGAGAGGGCCTAATCATTTTTCGTATTTAAATATTTTAAATCTAAAAAAATTGTAATTTGTTTTAATTTGATCAATCTCTGGAGGGTCCCGTGGAGGTGAATCGCAGAGTTGTTAATTGTTATCCTAGAGATTATTTTTATTTTATAGGCTGTACGAGCCTGTTGTTTTAGAAGTAGTAAATTAATCGAATTTTCACTTAGAAAAAAAAGGGTTAAATTTTTGTTCGAAAAATATTGATTGAAAAATCAATTTTTACTTTAAGGAATTATTTCTATTAAATTTTCACTTAAATTGAGAAATTTTTGACCAAAAATTTAAATTTCCGGTAGTTATTTTTATTCTATTAACTAAATTTTCAAAAATCAATTTTTACTTTAAGGACTTATTTCGATTAAATTTTCACTTAAATTGAGAAATTTTTGACCAAAAATTTAAATTTCCGGTAGTTATTTTTACTAAATTTTCACTTAAAAAGGTTTAATTAATTATTTACTTTTTTTTTTATTAAAATTTCACTTAAAATGTTTTTAATAAGGTTAAATTTTTACTTAAACTTATTGTTTGAGATTATTAATAAATTTTTAGGCACAAGTTTCACTTAATTCACATAAAATTAAAATCTAAGTTTACCCTAGTCCCACGGCGAGCAAGGCTGGTATTCCTCTTTGCATAGTTCTGCTACTAACGGCAGTCCCTGTTTGCCTCCTTTGTGGGAATGTGGTTTTGTTCGACTGAACTTTACCACTGGGTTGCTTGTCCAGTGCGTTGGGGCACTACTTTAGGGCCACTAGTTATCACGAATAGGGTTGTCCAATGCGTTGGGGCGCTAATTTAGGGCCACTAGTTATCACGAATACGCAAAGGTCGCGAGGCACTACTTTAGGGCCTTTAACTATTCGAAAACTAACGCGACTGGAACGTTGGGCGCCAGTTACTATTTTCTCTAATGAGAAACCAAAAAAAATATATTTTTGTTACTAGACGACTAAGTCGTAGTACTTTATTAATTTAAATCAGCTTAATTACTAACTTTACAATATTCTTCTTACTCCTATTTATGCTACGAAGTCACGTTGATCGGCAGGTGATTCCTATTGTTGTTGTTGTTGAATTATTTACTTCCGTCCATTCCCATGAATGGTAATGCACGGTCAGCAAGTGCTTGGTTGCGCGTGTGGTGTCATATGCCCGTGGGATAGCGACCTACTTGTTGGTCGCATGCTTACGCAGCATTTCATACTGTTGTCGTATGAATAATTACATATTTATATGTGGGCAGTTTGGGAGCCCAATTTCGGAGTATGTGGCATTAACTGATATGTATAAGTCAATATCTATCTCGATCCGTTTATGCCGTTACGTACTGCCGTTAGGCGACTAAAGTTAATATACCTTGTGTGCGTAGCACTACTAGGTATAAAAACATTGGAGGGATGTGGAAACCTGTTGATACTACAAAATGAACTTAACATTGCTATCGTAGAGTATTGTGCCATGAATGAAAAATATAAAAAGGCTATATATTATATTGTAAGTTGCCTAAAGCTCATTATTATTATTAAATAACCTTTAATTTGATGCTAGTTGCGTTGAAAACGCTAAACAATTTGTTGTAAATTTTGTAAACACATATGTGTATTAAGAAAATCCATGGCATTTTTTCAACTTGTAAGACAGATAAGTTTTTCTCAGACATGTGATTTTAAATTCAATAAATATTTTACATCAAAAGAAAGGTTATTAAATTACCTTTCATTTGATGCTAAATGTGTTGAAATCGCTGAACATGTGTGTTAAAAAAAATTTATGGAATTTTCTGGGCCCTCACTCTGTAGTTCTATTCGAAACAAAATTTGTTCGCTTTCGAGTGATTCGAACTCTGTAAGAAATTTTCGAGTAGAACGCATTCGTTGTTCGAGTGCCATTCTGTTCCCTTTGGATTTGATTTATCCCCCTTTCTATTGTAGAAAATTTGGTACTCACTACTTCGAAAACATATGCCACAATGGCCGAAAGTTAGAAAATTCTATTCGACAACAATTTAGCAAACGCAAATACACAAAAATTCATTTTCTTATGATTATAATAAAACAATTAGTCTTTTTTTCATCAAGAAGTAATTTTTATAGCAGAAAGAGTTAAGCAATCGCTGTTGACAGAAAATAATTGACGAATTCTATGTAAAAAATTGGAAAAATTCAAGAAAACAAAATTTTTACAGATTAGAAGTATTTACATATATAAAGAAATTAAATTTTATTTAATAAAAATAAAATAAAAGAATTAAAATTACTTGTGAAAGTACTTACTTTCGAACATGCAACCGCACGCGTGGTAGTCGAGATTCTTATCACCTGCGCTGCCTAACACTGCACTTGAGATTTATGCAAAGTGTTTTTGTATTTTGCTTTGCGCTTGAAATTTGTGAAACAGTGATGCCTACTATTATGGAATATTTTCTAAAGTAAATTCTAACGAACTACAGAGTGCATATGTGTGTTAGAATCGCTTTTTGTTTTCGAGTAGAATAGCCTTTCGAATAGAACTACAGAGTAAAGGCCCTGAACTTGCTAGAGATTGTAAGAAAACTTTGATGAAATCGCTGAATAATTTCTTGTCGCTATCGAAGTTTTTGGCTCTATTGGGTTGGTTTCTACAAGATTTCCTAAGTGAGTCTATATCCCGGGACCACCAATGAGGTTTACGTTTGCCGCGCGGTTTGAGCATTATAGAGTCGTTTGCTAAGGTAGTTGAGAGTGCCGCTGTGAAGTTCGTAACCATTTCTTCCAGCTCCTCTACAGATGAGGGGCATTGCGAAGGTAGTTCCGGCAGACCTCTATATAACAACTCATTATACAGTTCCCAGTTTGTATTACATGGGTTGCGTCTCATAATGGGTGGTTCATCGACAAAGTCTAAAACAACTTCAATATAGCGATGGTCTGAAAATGAGTGATCATCAAGGACACGCCACATTCTGATTAATCCATAAACGCATTGGCTACATATAGTAAGGTCAATGACCCCCCTTCGATTTTTAGTAATAACAGTTGGTTCATTACCTACGTTGCAAACTACAAGGTTAGTCGTTAAAAGAAAATTAAAAAGTGACTCACCCAGAGCATTTATATCGGACCTCCCCCATTGGATGTGATGAGCATTTACGTCGGTTCCGATAAGTAAGTGTGGAGGTTCCTTCGCATCATAGGAAATATGTACCAAGGCTATCGTCAGATCACTTACTGAAAGTATGGCCGCTGTGACGTCGTCGTTGCTATAGTTAGGTAGGAGAAAAGTAATTAGTTCAGACCTAACCAAAATGCAGGTTCTAACATTACCTTCTATGTCAGCTCGGATAAGCTTGAAATCCTTAGTCCCCAGTCCGCAGACCAGTGAGTTGTTCACCCAGAGTTCTTGGATGAGGACTACGTCAACGTTGCCTTAAGAAAGGCGACTGATTAAAGCAGCCGAGGCTGCCTTACCTTTGTGTGGGTTTATCTGTAGCACCCTCAACATGCGTGTGCTCAGACTCCCCTACCACCACCGTGACGTCTTCCCCGTTGTTGTCCCGCAGAGTGCCTTCCATCGTCAAATTGTTCAGAGCACCTGCACAATTTTTCGTGGCCGACACCGTGCTTTCCGCGTCTGAGAGCTCCGCTTCCACTTCCGATGCTTCGATGTCCGTGTCCACCGGAGCACGCGAATAGGATGCCCGCTGCTCGTCGTCACGGTATACGTGTATTACGACATCGCCAAAACCGTAATGTACACGCCCATTCCATGGCTTTAAATGCTCTAGAGCCTCCCTATTCAAAGCCAGAACTACCTCCTTTCTGGGCCAACAGCGTCGCCGCATGACGCTCCAGACCCGCGTCGGGAGAGCCAGGTGCATGACCTGCAGCATCCTGAGAATTATCTCAGGTTCCGCTGGGATCGCTGGAACCCATGCCCTTGGCCGAGCTGGAATGTCCTTTCAATCGACGACCTCTATTTTCGTCCCGAGGTACACTGGCCCCAACCTTGCAGCTGCAACAGGGCTGGCATCTTCGCAACCGAGGATCTTGATCTGACCGTGGTACCATCCCGCATCAGCACCTCGAGCGTGACTACCCGGAGCCTCCACAAGCACGTCGAGAACATCGTTGCCGATGGCGTTCTGGACGTACGGCTACTAATCCTTCGGGATGGCACCACGGTCATTTCCGCAGGCCAAGATACCAACGAGTATGCGGTCCTTGGCCACCTCGGCACAGCTTGGCTTGCTTACCCCAGGGTTATACGGATGCCTCTTGGGAGTGGGTTTCAGGTCCTCGTCTGACCTTTGGCGATTGAAATGGGTCGCGCTTTCGACCGTTGCCAGCGCAGTTCTGTGAAACTCCGGTAGTACAGCTTGCATCCTCTCCACCGCATTCCTAGCACTTTGGCGCAACGTACCCAGCGGTGCCCTCCCGTATTTCTTTAAGACCTTCGCGGCCCTCCTTTTCTCACGATACGCAGAGCAATTGGTGGAGGTGTGTAAGGCAAGACGACCCGTACTTGCCATCGCGGTCATTCCCCCGGTTGAGGGCGTGTTCACGGCAACCTTCATTTTTGGCTCCATGTGGCCAGGTCGTGAGACCCCTTCCGAAACCGTGAGGAGAACGGTTGCCGTTGACTTGATTTTAACTGCAATAGCTATTTCACATCAAAAGAAAGGTTATTAAATTACCTCTCATTTGATTCTAATTGTGTTGAAATCGCTTAATAATTTCTTGTCAATTTCAAATTCAATATTTCACATCAAATGAAAGGTTATTAAATTAAAGTTGTAATAAAGATGAGTTTTTCTCAGATATTTGATTTTAACTTCAAAAGCTATTTCTCATCAAAAGAAAGGTTTTAAATCACCTTTCATTTGATGCTAATTGTGATGAAATCGCTAAATAACTTGGTTTCAATTTTGTAAACACATACATATTGGAGCGGGTCAAATATTTTTTCCATTAGGAGTATAGCAAAAACGTAATCTACAGATGATTCTAAGAAAAATTGCTGAATACACCACAGCTCTAAGTCCGATTTCGAGTCCCCACTTTTGCAAAATATATATTTTGCCATATAAAGGTAGGGTTTGGCCAAAAAATCTTCAAAGTTTCTGATAGAATTATAGGAAAAATATCATATTGGCCTTACTTTAAAGGTATTTTACATACACTTCAGAATCTGTATTAATATCTATAGTGTTTTTGAATTTTAGTAGAGATATCAGGCTTAAATTATCAGAAATTAGCCTAAAATGAACTTTTAACTACTATATTATCATTTTTAACAAATTTGTTATGGAAATTTTTTTTTTATTTACAGCTAAAATAAGTTCGGAACATTTCCAACAACTTTCATTCAGACAGCAAAATTTTTGTATTTAAATTTAAAATGGATGGACCAAGTCCTTCTACATCATCTGAATCGACTTTACCACATATACTTGAACACGATATTATTGCATTTGGTTTATCAAGTGAATTAAATAATCTGAATTTACCGTGTAGTTGTGACATTTTAAGATTTTAGTTTTTTTTAAGTGATCATGCTACAATTCAAAGTAAAATGTTTTCGAATAAAAATCTAACTCCTCATGTAATTGATGAATTGGTTGAAGTTTGGAATAAATTGAATATTCAACTAATTGATAGATGTAGTATTCTAAGAAAACTTAATGTTTTAATTGAAAAATATCACGAAAGCACACAGAAAAAAAGTTCAGGAATTTACAGCATTCGTACAATCAACAATTGAATTATTTTACATTGGAAAATGTAAATGCAAGTTAAAAACAACAGAATGTTCATGTGGTTTAATACCAAACCATTTAAAAGAATTTATGAGGGACCAACATAATGACAGAAAATTCACAATACCTGAATATTTTATTTATTTTTATTTATTTATTTATTTCTAGCACAACAGCCATTACTGGCTATATTTCAGTGCTAGATACTTATTGTATATATATGACAAAATTAGGAACTTAGAAGATAGAAATAAGATAATAATAGAATAAAATACGAAACGTGATTTCAGAAAAAGCTGGATATATGAAGTGTACGTACTTAAAATCTACTGACAATTTTGGTAGATACGTGAGATAAAGTGAATGGTATTATTATGAACTGATATGATAGATACAAAATTGAAATACTATAATCAATTATTCTGTAAAAAAATTTATTAATGCTCTTTTAAAGTGAAAGTTATTCTTAATGTTCCTTAGTTTAATGGGTAGTTTGTTCCAAAGACGAACTGAAAATACAAAAAATTGGCGTTCAGATGAAACGGAGTTGAATCTAAGATGGAGTAGTTGAAGCGATCTCTGCGATCTAGTGTACTGAAGACGATCTTTCAGAATTCCTAGCTCTCCCGTAGATAATATTTTATGTAGCATCGTTAGACATTCCAACTTCAACAAATTGTCAAAGGATACAGAAGCTATTTTGATAGCCCATTCGGAAATATGATCATTTTTACGTCTGCTATAAATATACCTGGCGATATTGTTATATAGAACATTCAGCTTTTTAATACTTATCGTATACTATCTGAGACCACAAATATTTTAGAGCCATACAATAGTGTAGGTAGGAGGTAGGTTTTGGCTAGAAGGAGCCTTATTTTCAGTGGCGTGAATTGATGAGTGTTCCACAGAGAACGAAGCATTCCATAAACCCTACCTATTGCATTAAATATATGGTTTTTCCACGTAAACGTCCTGTTAAAAATGATTCCCAAATTGTTGACTGTGTCCACAAACGGTACCACAGTTCCATTCAAAAGGACACAGTCATAATTATGGATGACGAAAACCTTTTTTATAAATTGCTATACAATTTGACTTGTTGGGGTTCAAAACTAAACTATTGTCATGAGCCCATTTGTCTACGCGCTCTAAGTCATAATTTAAATATTGTATCCCGGAATTCACGGTCGCAGGAGAGCAACCTAAATATAGTTGAACATCGTCTGCGTACATATTTATTTTGTTGTATCTCAGCACTTTAGGTAGGTCATTGATATATAGAATAAATAGCAGGGGACCAAGTATAGACCCCTGAGGAACACCTCTAGATACGGGCAGAAAATCAGACATCGCATTATTTACGCTGACGACTTGAGACCTTCCCAAGAGCTATGAATTTATCAGACATGTCGCTGGTGATGAAAAATTAAATAGGTTCTTGAGTTTTAAACATAGCAGCTTGTGGTCAACGGTATCGAATGCCTTTGAGTGATCGAGAAGAGTCAACAGGGTTACAAGATTTTCATCCATGTTCTGCCTGATATCATCGGAAACAGTCAAAAGTGCAGTGACACAAATTTTTTTGGCTCTGAAACCAGATTGATAAGAGCTAACAAGATTATTTTCGCTCACAAAAGAATTAATTTGGCTGTACATAATACGCTCTAGAATTTTAGAAAGATAGGGCAAAATGGCTATAGGTCGATAATCACCGTTGCTCACTTTGCCGACTTCCAGCAGTTAGGAAAAACCCCCGTTGTAAGAATTGAATTAAATGCGTATGTAAGGTATGGAAGGATCTTCGGCAATATACATTTAACGAACTTTGGGTGAATGCCATCAAGACCTACAGCGTTAGATTTGATAGAGAGTATGGACTGAACCACGTCGCACTCATCGACACAGGCAAAACTGAAACCCGATATGAGTGCATTTGGTGGAACATTATAACGGGCATAGCATACCTCGCTATAATAGGTAGAGGAGTTCACAAACTTTCTATTCAACTCATTAACTGTTTCAGCGTCAGGACCCTGAGCCGAACTTTTCCCAATGCCTATTTCGTGAATGTGCCTCCATGTTTTTTGTGTACTCACAGCTTCACTAAAAAGATTTGCGTAATATCTTTTTTTATGGATTCTTATAGTTTTATTTGCTTCTTTTCTCAGGTTCTTATATTCATTATAAAAGAAATCTGTCCGAAAACGCTTCCATTTTTGATATGCTAGGTTTCGCCTCTTTGTGATCGATTTTATGTGACCGTTAAACCATGGACGACGCTTATACGTATTTCTCTTGACTACGATCGGAACGCAAGTGTCAAAAAGTTCGACAATATTCGACTGAATAAAATCTACTTGATCGTTGGCTGATATCAAGCTCTTCATGTACGCCCAATCGATTGAGTCAATGCAAATTTCGAGTTTGTTATAATCGATGTGTTCAAGGTCACGATATGAAAATATTTGAGATTTGTTTTTTAGATGAAAATCGTATATCATGTAAATAAGATCATGGTGAGAAAAACTTGGGATGGAAATTTGGTCATAAAAAAGTGCTTTAGACTTATCGCTAACGAAGAAAATATCTAGTAGCGAGCTATTGGTTCGCGTAGAATGAGTTGGAACCAGGCTATTTACAGGAAATAAGCCTAGATTCTCCATGGAAAGGGTAAAGCTTGTATCGTTAAGCAGGTAGCAGTGTAAATCGCCAGTTATAATAATGTTTTTGTATGCCAAAGTAATCTCCTCCAGGAGATCAAGGAATGATACATAGTTTACATTTTTGTTTGGCCTATAAACACAGCCTACCATAGTTTTATCTAGCTTTGATGTTATCTCTACAAAAATATACTCAATAGGGCTAGTATTGAGAGATTTACAAACAATCTTACATGAAATGCCTTGTATAACGTATATGGCTACTCCGCCCCCTCGCTCAGCTCGGTCTGACCGTAATATCGGTTACTCCCACAGATTCATCGTTGTCCCAATCTGACAACCAAGTTTCAGATATACAGACTATATCGATATCAGAAGTTTCGAAAAGATATCGAAACTCATCGATTTTTTTTGGCAAGCTTTGAGCATTGATATGGCATATTTTTAAACCCTGCTTCTGCTTGCCAAATATCCTAATCATATTGTAAGTATCGCCCTTGGAAGAACAAAGACCATTAAAGGTCATTTTATTACAAAAGAAAAATTAACAAACAGATATCGCACTTTAAGAGCACCAAAGATGATTTGATGAGTGAGAAGGTAAATACAGAAATAAAAATCATAAAAACAAATGTATATAATAGAAATATTAGTGTCAATGATGACAATGATGTTAGGCTGCGGTAATTGAATATGATATGCATGTTTATTCATAGGATGTCATTGTATTTAGAAGAAACTCCTACAACAATACCAACAATGGCAACAGTTAGTGATGATCCAACATACTGACCACTTGGAACAGATATGGAAACAAGCGAAGCACAAATTGCAAATGAAGCAGTTGCAGAAGTATCTGTTACAATGAAACGAGGAAATTATACTCAACGATACGATGCTATAAATTTTGCTATGATGTGTGACAGATTCGGTGTTTCAGATAGAGTTGCTTCGTGTTTAGCAACAGCCCTTTTCGAAGATATACATTTTCGAGATGTTCGTGGTAAACTTGTCATAATGAATAAATCTAACGTTGCAAGAGAAAAAATTAAAGCTAGAGATGAAGTTCTTCGTAAACGATAAATAGATTCCAATATAACTCCATTTTCTTTCGATGGCAGAAAAAATGATTCATTAACTAGAGAGAAAATTAATGAGAAATTTCATACAAATATGGTAAAAGAACCCCATTTAGTTGTTCTAAAAGAGCCTAATGCTGAATTACTTGGATATGTTAATTTGGGTGAAGAAGAAAATGCCAAATACAAATTAAAAAAATTAAATGAATTCTTTAAAAGCAAAAAACTGTCAATAGATCGATTAATTGGCATATGCAGCGATGGAGAACCAGCTAATACTGAAATAGAAAATGGTGTTATAAGACTTTTTGAAAAGCAATTAAATAGACCACTGCACTGGTTTAAGTTTGCTTCATTTCAATTAATTACCATTTGGTCATTTATTCAGAGCATTAGTAGAACCGTCACGAGTGGACCAAGAGCAGCAAGTGGAAATATATTCAAAGACATTCAAGACTGTGAAAATTTTCAGGTCAGCATTTGTTAAAATTATTTTATATTTTTTCAATCAAATTAAAATAGGAAAATTATACTAATTTTAATTGATCTAAAAAATTTGTTTTTTAGGTTGTAAGTGATTTTGAACCAATAGCATTGGAAAACATGTCTGGTATGATCAGTGATGAAGAAGAACGAGAATTATCTACAGATGTTAAATATTTATATCAAATGGCCAAAGCAATTTCAAATGGTGCTGTTTCAGTTGATTTAGCTAACATAAAAACAGGACCAGTTGTACATTCTCGATGGCTAACCAAAGCAAGCAGGGTATTACGCTATATACAACAACTAATACACCATCGGAAAATTTGAAAACTTTAGCAGTTTGTATTATAAGAGTTTATGTGCCAATGTATTTCAATGTAAAATACTATAATTCTGTTGTATACGGCAGTGTACTTTTATCAAAGTTTATTCGTTGGGCACGATATCTACCACGTAATTTACTTAATATTGTGGATGGTGTAATCCAAAATGTTGTAATCCAAAGCCAGATGGTGTAATCCAAAGCCAGAACTACCTCCTTTCTGGGCCAACAGCGTCGCCGAATGACGCTCCAGACCTGCGTAGGGAGAGCCGGGTTCATGACCTGCAGCATCCTCAGAATTATCTCAGGTTCCGCTGGGATCGCTGGAGCCCATGCCCTTGGCCGAGCTGGAATGCCCTTTCAATCGACGACCTCTATTTTCGGCTCGAGGTACACTGGCCCCAACCTTGCAGCTGCTGCCTTGTACAGCGCAACAGGTCTTGCATCTTCGAAAGCGAGGATCTTGATCTGACCGTGGTACCATCCCGCATCAGCACCTCGAGCCTGACTACCCGGAGCCTCCATAAGCACGTCGAGAACGGTCGTTGCCGATGTCGTTCTGGACGTACGGCTACTAATCCTTCGCGATGGCACCACGGTCATTTCCGCGGGCCAAGATACCAACGAGTATGCGGTCCTTGGCCACCTCGGCACAGCTTGGCTTGCTTACTCCAGGGTTATACGGATGCCTCTTGGGAGTAGGTTTCAGGTCCTCGTCTGACCTTTGGCGATTGAAATGGGTCGCGTTTTCGACCGTTGCCATCGCAGTTCTGTGAAACTCCGGTAGTACAGCTCGCGCCCTCTCCACCGCATTCCTCGCACTTCGGCGCAACGTATCCAGCGGTGCCCTCCCGTATTTTTTTAAGACCTTCGCGGCTCTCCTTTGCTCACGATACGCAGAGCAATTGAGGGCGTGTTCACGGCAACCTTCATCTTTGGCTCCATGTGGCCAGGTCGTGAGACCCCTTCCGAAGCCGTAGGGAGAACGGTTGCCGTTGACTTGTGTCATATACTAATTATGTGAACACACTTGTGTATCTTACATAAAGCTGAATTTTAATAACCACTAAATATGTATACCTTTTTGACACTTGTTGAATAAAGTTATTGTTGAGATGAAAATAAACGTGTTTTCACAATAGCTGGCGACGAGGAAAAAAAATACTTTTTAATCAAAAAAATACTCAAGCATCGCACAGTGGAAATTATTAATAAAAAAGGTTCAAAGACAAGTACACGTTTTTGAAACAACCTTATGTACAAATTTGGTAAATTCCACGAAATTGCTTTACGTACATTTACATAACCTCAACTACTCGCTCGTGCAAAATAAACGCAATCGAAATGATGAGTGATTACGCAGTTTTTGAAAAATTCGATAGAACAGCGATGCAATGGTATCGTTGGGTGGCACGTTTCGAAGAAACCGTGCAAATGCTCGAGGCGATGGAGAAAATGAAATCATTACTTCTTATTTACATGGGACAAGAAACATACGACATCCTGTACGACAAATTGGCTCCAGCAACGCCGGCAGAGAAGAGCTATGATGAAATAAAAAATATCATCACAGACGTCTATGACCCAGCGCCATTAGAGATAATGGAAAATTACAGATTCCATTTACGCAAGCAAAATGATGGTGAATCCGTCGAGATATTCTCCACAGCGCTACGGAAGTTAGCAATAAATTGCAACTTCAATACATATTTAGAAACAGCTTTGCGCAACCAATTCGTTTTCGGTCTACGCAGTACACGAATTCAAAATCGATTGCTAGGGACGAAAGATTTAAAAATGGATGCAGCGTTGGCTACAGCTAAAACAATGGAACTAACCGCGAAAGGCGGCGCCGAAATACAACAACAAAAAGATGTAAAAGGCCAAATCAACAACATTCAGCAAAAGAACAAAAAAGGGAAGAAGACCATTTCGGCGAATACAGCAAATACAAAAACGACTACTAACGTTGACGAGACAAAGAAAAGCGGTTTCTGTTTTCGATGTGGCAAAAGCGAACATCGAGCCAACAAATGTATACACCAAAAATCAGTCTGTTCGTTTTGCAAGATCAGGGGTCATCTACAATCGGCCTGTTTTAAGGCTAAGAAAGAAAAAAACAAGCAAACTACATTGAATGTGAAGATACTACCAATTCAGTGGAGGAATTATTTAACATTCAATCAGACGATCTTAATTATAAGTATCATAAAGAAAAAAATCAGAAAATTTGTACAGTACTAAAAATTAATGACATTTTTCTAGGTTTCGAAATCGATAGCGGCTCCCCAGTAACGATCATTATCAATGCGGATAAATGCAAATATGTCCGTGCAACAAAATTGTTTCCTACGGACATACGGTAGGTTAGCTACTGTGGAGGAGCAATTAAGACGTTTGGTTATTTCTATGTGTGTGTGGTTTCGGGTACGAAAAAAAGGAACATGAAATTGTATGTGGTAGAATCAAATGGGAAGCCACTCCTAGGGCGTGAATGGTTACGAGAATTAAAGCTGAATTGGAATCAAATTTTCAATGCGGACTACAATTCAGAAACGGTTTCGTCCATTCAGAAGCAACAAATTGCAACAACAATTGAACAATTGAAAATTAAATATGCCAAAGTCTTCGAAAAATCGATGGGTAAAATTGAAAAGGTACAGGCACGTATTAAGTTACAGAACAATGCCCGCCAATCTTTATCAAAGCCAGGAAGTTGCCATTTGCATTACGTGAGGCTGTCATCATAAAAAAAGTTGATTCAGCTAGATGGGCTACACCCATTGTACCGGTCAAGAAGCAAAATAATAAAGTACGGCTGTGCGGGGACTACAAAATTACAGTAAATCCGCGCTCAGTAGTTGAAGAACATCCGCTACTCAGAACATCCGCTATTAAAGAGCTTTTCGCTTCGATGGCAAGAGGGAAAAGTTCACGAAAATTGACCTTACGAAAGCTTTCTTACATCTAGAAGTTCACCCGGACGATCGGGAAATTTTGACACTCAGTACACACCGTGGGCTCTATCAACCAACAAGATTAATGTATGGCATTGCATCAGGACCAGCAAAGTGGCAGCGCGAAATTGAGCAAATCTTAAAGGACATAGGGGGTGTGTCAGTGTTCTTGGACGACATTAAGATCACGGCACCAAATGACGCAATACACTTACAACGCCTCGAACTGGTTTATCACGCTTAAGCAAATACAATATGCGCATAAATTTTGACAAATGCGTGTTTATGGCAGTCGCGCATTTATTGGCCTGGTAAATTATTATGGGCGATTTCTTGCAAATCTAAGTACAATATTATACCCATTGAACAAGTTGCTTAGAGAAAATGTAAAGTTTATTTGGAAAGAGGGGTGCAAGAAGGCATTTAACGAGGTCAAAAGGCAAATCGTGAAAAACGTAAATTTGGCACACTATGATCCAAAGCTTTCTCTAGTACTGGCTACAGATGCAAGTCCGGTGGGCGTGGGTGCAGTGTTAAGCCATATTTATCTAGATGGAAGCGAGAAACTAATACAGTTTGCATCGCAAACGCTTTCAGAGGCACAACAACGATATACTCAAATTGATCGAGAGGCTTCCGCAATTATCTTCGGCATTCGCAAGTTCTACCAATACATTTACGCTAAGAAATTCATTCTTATTACGGACAACAAACCCCTCACGCAAATTTTGTCACCAAAAAAGGGCTTACCTACACTATCCGCTACAAGAATGCAACACTACGCCATATTCTTGCAATCATTCGATTACGATATTCAGTATCGTAAATCATCTGATCACGCAAACGCGGATGCTTTGTCTCGCCTACCAGTGGCGGAAAAGTACAATAAAAGGGAAGAAATCGAAATAATCGAGATGAACGCTATCGAAACGCTACCCTTATCTATAGAAGAGCTTCGGACAGCGACAAGCAAGGACAAAACAATTGAAGAACTGATTAATGCATTGCGCAAGGGCCATATGGTTAAACCAGATAAACGTTTTAATATAGAGCAAACAGAATTTGCACTCAACAACGATTGTTTACTACGGGGATTGCGTGTATATGTGCCAAAAGAATTACGCAAACAAGTGCTAAACGAACTACACATAGCACATTTCGGGATCACCCGTATGAAAGCATTGGCGCGAAGTTGTTGCTGGTGGCCAAAAATGGATTCAGATATAGAAAACATTACAAAAAGTTGTACGCAATGCCAGATCAAATCCAGTAAAAGTTACTACGCATGTATGGGAAGCAGCCAAATACCCATTCGAACGGGTATATGTGGATTATGCCGGACCCTTTAAAGTAAAATACTTTTTCATTCTCATCGATGCGTATAGCAAATGGCCTGAAATTTATATTACCCCAAACATGACTACCACGACAACTATCGAGAAGTGTTGCGAAATATTTTCTAGATTCGGAATCCCAGAAGTACTGGTAAGCGATAATGGATCGAAATTCACATCGAGCTGCGCCTTATCATCCAGCCACAAACGGGCAAGCGGAGCGGAATGTACAAACGTTTAAAAATAAATTGAGAGCGATGGGTAGCTCTGACACAGTAAAAGCGTTAAATAACATTCTGCTAAATTATCGCCGGACTCCACATGCGTCGACGGGTAAATCACCGGCATCCTTGATGTTCAATCGACAAATTCGTTCTCGGCTGGATTTAATGGTGCCAAAGGCTCTGACACCGAAGCAAACGGAATTGGAAACAAATGCACATAAACGTACTCTACAAATAAATGATCGCTTGTCAGTCCGAGATTATACTAGTGCAGAAAAATACCAATTTGGTACAGTTATTGAGGTTTTGGAGAAAGTGCATTATAATGTTATATTAGATGACGGTCGCATATGGAAGCGACATATAAATCAAATTCATAAAACTGGACCCATTGAACCTTTATGGGAAGATCAAACCAAATACGATTATAGCGATCCTGTACCTGTACCACACACACATACGCAACCACTGCACGAAGCAAACGAGAACCAAGTAGCCCCACAGATGCAGCAAGAACCGACGGTACTTCCGACACAAAATGAGGAAAATCGTACTGAAAGCGCAACGCCAATCGTTGCTGGGCTCGCTCCGATCTCGGAACAGAGACCACAAAGGAATATAGTGCCACGGAAGCGCTTAACATATGATGAGCAGTTCCATCAAGTTTCAAATTAAAAAGGGGAAACCTGTCATATACTAGTTATGTGAACACACTCGTGTATCTTATATACTACCTAGGTGAACACACTCGTGTATCTTACATAAATCTGAATTTTAATAACACCTAAATATGTATACCTTTTCGACACTTGTTGAATAAAGTGATTGCTGAGATGAAAATAAACGTGTTTTCACAAAAACTTGATTTTAACTTCAATAGCTATTTAATAGCTATTTCACATCAAAAGAAAGGTTATTAAATTACCTCTCATTTGATTCTAATTGTGTTGAAATCGCTTAATAATTTCTTGTCAATTTCAAATTCAATATTTCACATCAAATGAAAGGTTATTAAATTGAAGTTGTAATAAATATGAGTTTTTCTCAGATATTTCATTTTAACTTCAAAATTACCTTTCATTTGATGCTAATTCTGATGAAATCGCTAAATAATTTGTTTTCAATCTTGTAAACACATACATATTGGAGCGGGTCAAATATTTTTTCCATCAGGAGTATAGCAAAAACGTAATCTACAAATGATTCTAAGAAAAATTGCTGAATACACCACAGCTCTAAGTCCGATTTCGAGTCCCCATTTTTGCAAAATATATATTTTGCCATATAAAGGTAGGGTTTGGCCAAAAAATTTTCAAAGTTTCTGATAGAATTATAGGAAAAATATCATATTGGCCTTACTTTAAAGGTATTTTACATACACTTCAGAATCTGTATTAATATCCACACGATCACTTGATACAATTCTTAGATTATAATGAGCCAACACTAGACGATCCTAATATCCCAATGCATATACAAGGTGGCGCAAAAGTAAGCTTCCGATGTTCAGTATCGGTTGTGGCACGTGCAGTGTGTGCTGTTGCACCGTCTTGTTGGAACCACATGTTTTCCAATCCCAATTCATCAAGTTGCGGCAAAAAGAACTCGTTGATCATTGCTCTGTAGCGCTCACCATTCACAGTAACCGTTTGGCCCCGACCGATTATTGGTCAAATAAATAGTCAGCAATATTCCGCGTTCTGGAGCAGTGTAGCGTAACATTGTTTATTAACGTGTATTTCGCATGTGTTTACTACACAAATGTCAAAACAGAACTGACTTTAGGGGCCAATCGCAAAATTTATAGCATTTTCTGATAGGAGGATTACTTTTGCGCAGTAACCGTTTTTCACCGACCGATTATTGGTCAAATAAATAGTCAGCAATATTCCGCGTTCTGGAGCAGTGTAGCGTAACACTGTTTATTAACGTGTATTTCGCATGTGTTTACTACACAAATGTCAAAACAGAACTGACTTTAGGGGCCAATCGCAAAATTTATAGCTTTTTCTGATAGGAGGATTACTTTTGCGCCACCCTGTACAAGGAACAGAAAGATGTGTACAGTTGTTAACATCTGTTTCCAAACGTGTTATAGAAAAAAAACGTGAAGGTGTTATGGCTGTTACAGCAGAAAGTCATGAAAAACAACCACAAATGGAGAGCAAAAAAGATTTTAAAAAATAATAACATAACATTACTTTTATTTTTAAAAAATAAGTTGAAACAATTCTAAGTAAAATAATTATTTTTTAAATAAATTACGTAAAAATTATAAAAATAGTGTGTTTTTGCTTATTACTTGAAAATATAGGTTTTTTTTTGAAAATTTTTTTCTACTGAAACGAATTCGAAAAAAGAAAAACTGTCTGAATGAAAGTTTTTGAAAATGTTCTGAACTTATTTTAGCTGTAAAGAAAAAAAAGTGTCCATAAGAAATTCGTTACAAATGATAATATAGTAGTTAAAAGTTCATTTTAGGCTAATTTCTTATAATTTAAGCCTGATATCTCTACTAAAATTCAAAAACACTATGGGCCGGTTTCACCAACGCGACTAAGACTAAAACTAAGTCGTGACTTAAGTTAGCACAGATTCGAGACTAACTTAATTTTGGGTTTCACCAACTGAGCGACTTAAATAATTTTGAGCACAACAACCCGATCAGCTGTTTTATGCATAGTAGTATTTTTTCATACCAGACAACTCTGCGCATCCCAATACCCCAGTGCGAAAAGGGCATGTATGGCCATACAAGAAGGAATGTATTGATCTTACACCCATTTCTCTTTAGTTGGAAGGCACTAAAATTAGCGCTTAATTGAAAACGATAGTTTCGTAATGGTTGCATGCTAGAAAACAAGCGTTCACATGCATCTACGCTTACCCTGTTAAAGTCAAGCATGGTGAAGTTTCCGACTGGGGCGTTGCACAAAACAAATAAGCAACATTACTGACATTTAGGTTTTGAACCACAGCAACACTGCTTAGTCGAGAATAAGTCAGCTGGCAAGTTGACTAAGTTGTGACTTAGCTAAGTTAGGTGGTGAAACTGAAAAAGTGAAAATCGGTACTTAACTAAGTTAAGTCGAGTTGGTGAAACCGGGCCTATGGATATTAATAAAGATTCTGAAATGTGATGATATGATATTTTTCCTATAATTCTATCAGAAGCTATGAAGATTTTTGGGCCAAACCCTACATTTATTTGGCAAAAGTGGGGGACTCGAAATCGGACTTAGAGCTATGGTGTCTTCAGCAATTTTTCTTAGAATCATCTGTAATAACGTTTTTGCTATACTCCTGATGAAAAAAAATCCATCCATACAATTTGACCCGCTCTAATACATATGTTTGTTAAAAAAAAATGTATGGGATTTTTTTTAAGCTTTAAGAAAGATTGTAAGAAAGATAAGTTTTCCTCAGAAATTTGTTTTAACTTCAATAGCGTTTTGTCATCAAAAGAAAAGTTATTATTATTTAATAAGAAAGTTTATTATTATTTATTAACCTTTCTTTTGATGCGTTGAAATCGCTAAATAATTTGTTGTAAATTGTTACGTAGCTGGTAGTTTGTTTGGTGAGAAGCGGTGGCAAGCAGGTATTCTTGCATTTCAGACTAGCTCGGCGATTTGGGGCAGGGTACTTTCCACCACCCTCACCTACAGCCACATGAACAAAAAGGGTTTTATACCTTCATATAAAAAAAAAAATTATGAGGGCATAAAAAAAGTCTAAAAAAAAGTTGAGAAAAACTGGGAAGAGAGTTAAGACAGGTAATAGGCTTTTTGCCTGTCCTGTCAGGTGGAGTCTTCGCACCTTGCGGGAAACCATGGGCACTGTGCTGACTCTTAACTTCTTACAGTGCCCCCAAACCTGACTTAGGTATGTCCGATTGTCATTCAGTCATTTTCCCTAATACTCACCTCCGCACAATTGCAGCACCCACGCCCAAAAGGAGAAGAATCTAGCATGGCATCTTTGCAATAAAATTCGAGTTTCCAACTATATATTTCATTACAATTTATTTAGAACACACACATAGCGCATATACATATTACACTCACCTGGTCACTCTCAACTAGCGCCAACGTTGAGTACCTGTGCGTAAACAAAAAAACTCGGAAGCCTATACGGTCATGTGTCATGCGTGTAACCACCCTGATGGCTCTCTATAACTCAGTCAGATCGCTTGCATTTCATCTCAGACAATGAATGATTTAGGGCCGGTTTAACCAGGACTAAGACTAAAACTAAGTCGTGACTTAAGTTAGCACAGATTCAAGACTAACTTAATTTTGGGTTTCACCAACTGAGCGACTTAAATAATTTTGAACACAACAACCCGATCAGCTGTTTTATGCATAGTAGTATTTTTTCAAACCAGACAACTCTGCGCATCCCAATACCCCAGTGCGAAATGGGCATGGAAAGGTGTATCACACTGGTCTCGAGGTAAAGACTTCACCTTGTTTGTTTGTTGGTTTCTTTTCTTTCAAAGAAAAATAAACAAATAAAGTTATTTTCCCAGTTGAAATTGTGCTAAATCGTGATATGTGTTGACGGACGTTTGCATGGGACACATAGAGTACCTGAGTGTACTAAAAAAAATTTATCTTGTGTAAAGGAAAACGTCAAAACTAAAGAAACGAAATCAGAACGAAAGATCAAAAATCCCGCGAAAGTAAAAAAAAAAACTTATAGCTTTTGTTTAGCAAAACAACTTGTGGACTTAATAGTGGGTAACTTTCTTCTCGATAATATATATATATATCTCCACACCTCCCACTGAATGCCTTTTAAAGGTTGTCTAAATACTTTTTGAACTTTATTTATTTTGCAGGTTTCACAATCTTTCACGTGTGAACATACATCAGAGACCATGCCTTGCCAATAATATTTTTGACGTAGCCGGGATGGAGTTTTGTGGATACCACCATGTCCTGCCGAAGGTAAGCTGTGAGACGGCTCTACCAGCCCCGGTCACAATTCCGACGGAACCCAAAGTTTCACATGAAATAGCTGTCACAATCCATACAAAGTTTCTTGTGAAAAATGTGTGAAATTTTACATGTGTTTCACGGCAAAGTATTACTCAGTTCACGCCGTGAAAATATTGCGCAACATGCTAGCAACATGACGCCAGCAACATTTTTTCACCACTTTTCAAATTGTTCAGGCATTTTAGAATAGAGCCAAAAGTAACATTTGTTGAAATTGACGTTTAAAATTGAATAAATAACAGGAAATTTAAAAAAGTAAGTTTATTTAAAATAAAAATTGAAAAATTATTTAAACAGTTTCCTTTATTGAACAATAGTGGAAAGCACAGGAGCCAGCACAAAAAGGGCGAGGGTTCATTTCAATGAGGCTATTCCCCTGTATTTGGCACAAGCGAAGCAAATAACCTGGCAACAGGAACGCAATTTCCAATAGTATCATAGTAATAACACAATGTAACAGTGAGCCAAGTAGCCAAAATAAAAAAGGTAAACGTGCTTATTTGACAATTCGTTTGAATGTATGAGTTAAAAATTTTCATCAAATGTCCTTTGCTTTAACCCGTATAAAATTTACTTTTTACTTGGAATTTAATTTCAATTCAGAAACGGAAAAGATGTTGACATTGTATTAAATAATATGTTACGCAAATCGTTTAATTTGCACAGTGGTACTAATACGTCTTTATTCCTGATTGTTACAGGGAACGAAAACTTTCGCAGTAGTAGTTTTATGACTACTAAAGATATGGGAAGCTCAAAGCAGCTGTGGCTGTTTTCATTCGTTTATAACATTGCCTTGACCCCAACACAAAAATTATTTATTTCAGCGAAAAATCACATACCTTGGAACCGTTTTAATTTGTACCATCTGAAAATAGGTGTAGCATAATTTGTAACCCTTCGGAAAATGGATAAAATTACGAAAAACCCAAATGTTGAAAAACATATACTCCTGGCACAAAAACGTTTTATTTTCCAAAAAAAATTACGGAAATAGATCCTTCTCAATTTGTACCATCAAAAAATATAAAAATTATAATTTGTACCCCTTCGGAAAATGAAAAAAAAATCGAAAAAGCAAGATGTTGAAAAAAATACCCTACAAGAAACGCTGATTTTATTTCCTGAAACATTCACACTCTAAATTGACATTGCTGATGGTATATTGACCAAAACACTGATACTCAACTGAAAGTAAGTAATTTTATTGTGGCGGCTGGTACCCAACTCCTACTTATAACAATGGGGGAGAACACAAACTGGGTAGCCCGAAGCTGCCTGTGCCATAACAACACAATAGACATCGTTTGCCCCTGCGGGTTAGGGGTTTAGAATATGCCCGAGGTAGGCATACCGGTCGTAAGAGGCGACTAATATGCACAAAGGTAATGACGTGCAACTCGATGGTTGATCTACGGATATGATGCCTCTCACCTCTCCTTACCCACCTTATCCTTCCTTACGGAAGGAGGGGTAACATGACCTAGAAGGTTTCACTGGTCATAAATCGCTACCACGACAGTCGGGCAGTACCGCAAGGAAGTACCGGAGCGTACCGGGTTCAAATACGGCCAAGGACTGTCAATTCGACAACACTCTCCAAAACCTTCGGGGAGTGTTTTTGTCATTACAACAACAACAACAACAACATAGACATCGTTATGCATGTGAGACAGATATATTTGATGGTTATCATCCTCACTATGACTCTATGTATGCGAGAAGGGCCTTTTCGATGTATTCATATTGTCAGTAGTGACTGTCATATGAAACATAAAATGATTATCATCAAGGTGTATTTTCCAAGTTCCTCGGAACTCTAATCTGAGGCGCATTCAATTCTCGTTTCCTTTGTTGTACGTCACACGGAATTTCAAGGGCGGCGAAAGAGCTTAAATTAAATTAAGCTCTCTGTAGAAATCCTCTAGAATTACACGATTTTCGCTTCTGAGTGAATCACTAATATTGGGACGATAATCTATCTGGCAAAATTTGACAGATATATATATATTCTGTAGTACGGCCTTCACGATAATCTCTCTGGCAAAATTTGACAGATATATATATATGATGTAGTACGGCCTTCACGATAATATCCCTGGCAAAATTTGACAGATATATATATGTACCTACTTCTAATTTCGAGGTTGAAATTGGCTGACCGGAAAAGAATACCATATGCCCGGTCCGGGTGATTCAAATAAATAATAAAATTTAATCACAAAGTCACTATATATTTTAAATTGTGCTATTAATCAAAAAAATTTAGCGTTGTCTTTTATTTAACTGCCAATTTAGATTATAATTTTTTACATATATTTAGAAGAGTTGATTTTGTAAGAAAGTCGTATGAAATCAGTATAAAAATATCCAACAACTCTATGCCTAAGTAATTAATTATAGTGTATGGCCCTGTTCCAAATGATTGAAAATGATAAGCTTTGTGCACAAATATATTCATGTAGTATTGACAATCATATTATTTAAAATGAGTTTATATGCGGTTAAATACAGGTATATAACGGTAAAATATAATGCAACGGAAAAAATACGAAATATAACGGCAAAAAAAATCGTTAATTTAAAACTTATTCACAGAATATTTGGTTTCGCACGTGCTTTTTTCAGATGTCAAAATTCACCTTTTCATTTGGCACAGCGAAAAATTTGCTCACTTCATTTTACCTCTAAGTAAAATGTTTCCGATTACCACACAGCCTATATAGTGTAATTAAATCAGTTCTGAACCGAGTTTATTACACAAACGCACATCTTTTTAACAAAAATTTAATCTATTTTGTAATTAAAAAAATTATGAAATTTGCTGAGAGCGATAGAGTTGGAGCCGATTTACACGCTTCAAGTCTTGAATTCAAGTCCAGTCGTTTCAAGTTCTTCTTCCTATCTCTTTCACTCTCTTTTTTCACAACTGCTTTCAAGAAAAATTTACATGTGTAAACGCAACGGAAAACACAAAAGAAAACTTAAGCAGAATTAAATTAAAAAATTTCCTTGTGTAAAAGGGCTCTTAATGATCTCTCAACTTGACCTACAAGAACAGTGAACAGAGAAGCTGTCATTAGTTCAAAAGTGTTAACATTTTGTTTCATCATATTAAGAGCAGTGTGAAAAATTTGATGCAAGCGATCAATGATTTCTTGCAGGGTTGTTAGTCCTTGGTTAATTCTCTTAATAATTTTATTGTTTGGTCTGTTTTGCAAGGCGGTACAAATTATAATTTTTGTATTTTGAGTTGTTACAAATTGAGAGCAATCTATTTCCATATTTTTTTTTTCAAAATCAAATATTTTTGTGCCAGGAGTGGAGACTTTTCCACGGCACAAGAACACGCGTTACCAACAGGGTAGTACACGAGAAGTCGCCGATTTCCTGGTTTGCAAGTAGGTACAAATTCTATATTTTTGGATGGTACAAATTGTGAAGAATCTATTTCAATAATTTTTGTTTTTTTGAAAATAAAACAGTTTTGTGCCAGGAGTATATGTTTTTCAACATTTGGGTTTTTCGTAATTATTTCCATTTTCCGAAGGGTTACAAATTATGCTACACCTATTTTCAGGTGGTACAACCTAAAACGGTTCCAATGGTATATTATTTTTTGCTGAAATAAATAATTTTTGTACTAGGTTAAAGGCAATGTTTACAACAAAGTTTTAAGTTTTTGTTGTTGTTTTGTTCAATGACGATCAGCTTTTTTCACTTCCAAACCTTTTAGTGAAATCTCCCCAACAAAAACTTGCAGCTTCCTCGCCCAAATAAATGTCAAAATGCGTTCTGTCCCTGTTTTATGTATCACCGAACACAATTAAAAAAAAACTTTATAACATTTTTAAAAGTTTTAAGCTCCTCTAACAGAGCTATTACCTAACCAAACTCGTTCCTTGCTCAACTGCTCAAATGTTTGCTCAAAACTTTCGAGCATTTGAACAGTTCGAGCTGACTCTGCTAGTTCCTGATCGTACCGCATTGACAATTGGCAAAGAACTGTCATTCCGACAACACTCCTTAAAACCGTTGGGGAGTGTTTTTGTGGCTACTCAAACAAATCAACAGTGGTCGGAAAGCTCTCCGAGGGTACTTTGCACTGCATGCAGATATGAGTTTTTGAAGTATGCATGACTCTTTTTTATTGGGATTGACTCTTTTGAATATTTAGTTAGGAAATATCCCTCTATGTATCATATCAAATCTTTGAAAAAACGCCGTTTGTTTCGGCCGTCTTAAATTAAGTAGCGCGATATAATTGTTCATCGAATGCACAAAAAAATGTTGAAACCCGAAAGCAAAATGCTGACAAATTTCTGAAAAGAAGTGAAAATAATAAATCAAACTATTGCTCGAATTACTCGAAAAAGCTCCATATGCTCGAGTTCAAGCTCGACAATGTTCGAGTATTGAGCAATGAGCAGGTGACAGGTTAGACAGGGTAGTGTCGAAATAACAGCCCTTGGTCGGATATAAAAATCCGAGTCATTCCGGTGCGATAGAACCGGCTGTCCTATCCCCGCTTTTGTTTAATTATTACATATCGAGGCTCCCTTCCCCACCAGAAGGTGTCTCGATCGTCTCCTACGCCGATGACTGCACGATCCTGGCGACTGGCCCCTCCGTTGACGAGCTCTACTCAAGAATTAATTCCTACCTTCCATCCCTATCCGGTTTTTTCCGGACTGTCACGCACCCCAAAATCTTAGGGGTCACGTGTGATAACATATTCAAATACGGTGCTCATGTAACCGCGTTTGCCACCAAAGTACAAAGCCGTAACAAAATCCTCAAGTCACTAGCCGGCAGTACTTGGGGGAAAGGCAAAGAAACGTTACTGGCAACGTACAAGGCAATCGGACAACCGGTTCTGAGCTACGCGACGCCTATATGGTCGCCGGGGTAAGCAGACACACATTGGAGGAGGTTGCAGGCTTGCCAAAACACCGCACTCAGAACTGCCACGGGGTGCCTCCTTATGTCTCCTGAGCACCATCTTCATAGTGAGGCAAAAATGCTCGATGTTAAAGAGCATTGCGAGATGTAGACCAGGCCTGTTCAACTCCTATGAACCGCAGCATCCGAGCAGGAGCCTGCTCAACGAAAATCCGCCTCCCAGGAGAATAAGGAGTCACCTCCGCAACCACTATGACGAGATCCGGCACATTTCTTCGCCGTTTGATCCAATGGTGCACTGGCGGGCCCTCAGCCTCATCCACACGGAGTCGGTAAACACCTTTGTCGGGTCTCGTCCAGTGAATGCAGTCCTACAGGCAGAAGCTCCACCTGTTGCCGACGAGGAACGCGAACTGCCTAGGGAGACAAGAGTCACACTGGTTCAGCTCCGTTCTGGATATTGTTACAGACTAAACTCTTACCTATCCAGACTGAACCCTGACATGCCAAATGTCTGCCCGGCATGGGGCGTGTCTCCCCACGATACTCACCATCTGTTCATCTGCTCAACTGAGCCTACTTTTCTAACACCAATTTCACTCTGATCCACCCCTATCGAAGCCGCGAGGTTTCTTGGACTTCCGTTAGAAGAGCCTGATGACAGTGTTGGATGAGGGGTGACACTTTAGGCAGGTTACAACAACAACAACAGCAATGAGCAGGTGTGCGAGTACTCGTTGCTCATATACCCGGGCTGCTCAAAAATGTGCGAACAAAATCGAGAGCTCTAATATATATATATATATACTCGTATATTTCTCATGCTCGCATACAAAACGTATGTGAAACAGTAACTTGAGCTTTTGTGAACTTTTCGTTCAATTGTTTTTAAAGGGTTAATGGAATTATTTCACATACATATTGTCAAATAAGCATGTTGTCAGCGGCTGGCTCACTTTTTCACTGTGAGTAATTGTAGTTGTTGTTGTATTAAGGGTTCTACCTTGTGAGATCAAAAAATTTTTTTGCATATTCAGATAGATACATGTTTCAAGAATACGCTCTCAAAATTTCGAGTTGAAATCTGTTAAATTACGAAAGTTATCGGACGTTTGGTAGAGCGGTTTGTTTGTCAGGAGCTTGTGCATCCGTAGAACTAGGATTCTCCAGAAATATTGAAAATTGTTCATAAAAAAAAAAATTAGTAACAAAAAAAGAGCCAAAATCGATTTTTTTTACAAAAGCTCATAATTTTTTCATTTTTCATGTTTCCTTTTTCGTTCTAGTTCCACGGATGCGGAAAAGTGTACAGTTTAAGAAAATATTTTTACCCAAAATTGTCATCGATCTCTTCTGACGGAAGTCCGAGGAAACAGGTCGTTTCAAAAGGGTTGTACCAGAGTGAGAGAGAACCGTAGAGGTAGTTAGCGGTCCACCTTTTTATTCCGGCAGGGATCGTGGACTGTTGTAGATCTTTTGTAATTTGGCGGTTAATCCCGTTGTTGACAAACAAATAACTGAAGGAGAACGTGTATTTCCGAGGGAGACTAGAGTCCTGTTAGCACAACTTCGTTCTGGATATTTTAACAGGTTAAACTCTTACCTATCCGAACTGAGCCCCACCATACCAAATACTTGCGCTGCATGTGGTATGTCCCCTCATGATACTAAATATATATTTTCCTCTTCAATTGAACCTACTCTTCTAAAACCAATACCACTCTGGTTCTGTTAGAATAGCCTGATGACAATTCTTAAAGTGATCGTGCCCATTAAGCAGGGGGAAGCACTGTTAATTACAACAACAACAGAGTACCAATAGTGCATTTAATTTACTGATCTCCAACATTTTAAGGGAGTGTTGCAAAGTTGCTTGGAAAAGCTTGCTAGATAGCAAGAGGTACTTCGCAAAACAAGGCCAATAAGTCGGGAAGTGCTTGCGAGTGAAGTGGATGCGATTGAATTCACGGAGGACATGTCCTTTTTGTGCGAAACGCCTTCGCAAAGAGAGTAAGTAAATCTTCTTTATATTGTTTTTGCTTCATTATACATGGTGGGCCAAAAGAAACCAAGGGGTGTAAAAGTTTAATAACTTTTTCGTTTATTAATTTTTTTTTATTTTTTCTTTCAGATTATATAGACAACACTTGGTGGTGCAAGAATTAAAACCCGCAGATCATCGGCAACGTCTAAATTTTGCAGTTCAATTTCAAGAGTTGGCCAGAAATGAAATCAACTTTATTAAAAATTTGATTATGAGTGATTAAGCTCATTTTCATTTGAATGGCTTGGTTAATAAGCAGAACTGTAGGTTCTGGGGTTCTCAAAATCCAAGAGACATTCATCAACGCCAATTACACCCCATCAGGTGTACAGTATGGTGTGGGATCACATCTGAAAATGTCATTGGGCCTTACTTCTTCGAGAATGAAGATGGAAGTGCTGTAACCTTAAATGGAGAGCGGTATCGGTTTATGATAGAAAATTTTTTACGTCCTGCTCTTGACCACAGACCTGGTATGTGGTTTCAGCAGGACGGAGCTACTGCCCATACTGCCCGAGACACAATGGCACTTTTAAGTCAAATTTTTGGAGGGCGAATAATTTCCAGAAATTCGGAAATTATTTGGCCAGCGCGATCGCCAGATTTGACAGCACCCGACTATTATTTGAAGGAGCGAGTGTATGTTAACAAGCCGGAGATAATCCTTTCGAAATTCGAACGCTACAGCCACAAGTTTTGAAATATGTTATGGAAAATGCTCTAAAAAGAGCCCATCAGTGCGAAGCTGAAAACGGCGGTCATTTAAGAGACATCATTTTTCATACTTAGCGTAAAAAAATTTCCCTTTTGTATATTATATAATCTGAAAGAAAAAATAAAAAAAAATTAATAAACGAAAAAGTTATTAAACTTTTACACCCCTTGGTTTTTTTTGGCCCACCCTGTACATGTATGTAAGTATTTTAATTTGAATACTTTAGAACATTTTCAAGCATGGACATTCAAGGAGCAGAGCCAAATTCCAGGAAAATTCGTTTCCCCCGGTTACAACTATGTAAGTTTTAGTATACCCTTCGCATTTAGAAAAAATAGGCAATTTGTCGAACGTTTTTCTGGTTTTATTTTCAAAACTCGAAATGCGGCTCTGCAATCTTGCAAACAAATTACAAACTGTTCACCAAACATTTGTTTCTCTTTCATACAGCAATTTAATTTATGAATATACTTACATCTTTTGCGAAATGGCCCTTTTCCGTTCTTTCATTCAAAAATTTGCTTGTTTCTTTGCGGGAATCTGCCTCCAAACACAAAGAAACCATTTGGGCACCTGCCATACACGCCACTTCTTTCAACATTGTGGCTTCCATGATGGTGGTTATGACAAGCACTTAAACTTAATGCTGCTAAATGTAGTAAACCTGGTCAAAGTAATAAAATTATATTGATTATTATGTCTAAAAACAAACAAAAAATTTATCTTAGCAAAATTTTAAATTTATTCTTCTTTACTTTTTTTCAATTGTCATTTTGACAGTTCTCACATTTGACACTCAATGTTTCTAGCATTTGGACATTTCTTTTCATTTTACATTCAATGTTGCTGGCAACATTTCTCATCAAGCCAAATGCATGTTACTGGTAAAATTTCACGGCTGTCAACTTGGTACTTGGCTTTAGACACAATATTGCTAGGAGTTCGGCAACATTGCAGCTGTTACAGGCGCAATGCTGATCGTGGCGTTGTTTTCTTCTTTTCAATAAAAACGAAAGGAAGAGTGAATAACTTGTAATATAAGTTTCGTTTATTGAGGTATATGTATCTTTCACACAATCTGTACTTTTTCTATAATTCTTTGCTGTTTTTTAAGATAATTCACACCTGTCGCTGCTGCGTTCATTGTAATCAAGTAGCCAATGCTTGACTACAGTTGTCGCATAAATTTGTTTTATTGTAGCTGTGGTTTGTAGCCACCTTATTCAATGCGTTCAGCCCTAATGATGACGATCTAATAACAAAACGTAAACAAACTACTTCAATCTAAAGGGTGTTTTTTTAGGGGTATAGAACTTCGAATTGAAATAAAACACAAGAAAATCGTTTTAAGGTCCATCAATTTGGCTTTATTGGAAGGATAATTTAATGCCGCGGCTGACTCGAATAAAGCCAATTCTACAGGTCCAATTTTCAACCACTTTTTCGAGCATATGGGGCCGTATGTCGGATATAACGCCACGAATGTTGGCTTCCAATTCCCCTAACGTTTCTGGTTTCTTGGTGTAGACGAGCGACTTCACATATCCCCAAAGAAAATAATCCAATGGTGTCAAATCACACGACCTTGGTGGCCAATTGACAGGTCCATTCCGCGAAATTATGCGCTCATCGAATGTTTCCTTCAATAAATCGATTGTGACGTGCGCTGTGTGGCATGTAGCGCCGTCTTGTTGGAACCACAACTCATCCACATTCATGCCATCCAATTCGGGAACAAAATAGTCGGTTATCATGGCTCTATACCGGTCTCCATTAACGGTAGCTGCCTCTCCAGCATTATTGCGGAAGAAGTATGGCCCAATGACTCCACCAGCCCATAGAGCACACCAAACAGTCAGTTTTTGTGGATGTAATGGCGTTTCAAGGGTCTCATGTGGATTCTCTTCACTCCAAATGCGGCAATTTTGCTTGTTGACGTAGCCATTCAACCAAAAATGAGCCTCATCACTGAACAAAATTTTGCGATGAAAATCAGCATCGAAATCAATCTCATTTTCGGCCCATACACCAAAATCACGACGCATTGCATGGTCTCGCGGCTTTAATTCTTGCTCATGCTGGATCTTGTAAGGTCGCAAGCCAAGATCTTTGCGCAAAATCTTCCATAAAGTTGATGGACAAAGCTCCAATTGCTGTGCACGGTGGCGAATCGATTCATTCGGGTCCTCTTCAACACTTTGCTCTACAGCGGCAATTGTTTCTTCGGTGCGCACTGTTCGACGTCTCTGCGGATGCGTATTATCACATAGAGTAAACGTAGTGCGAAAACGATCCATGGTTAACCGAATTAATTGCTCTGATGGACGATTATGTCGACCATAAAATGGACGGAGCTCACGGTAAACTTCGCGAACTGAACCATTATTTTCGAAATAAATTTGCACGATTTGCAAGCGTTGTTCTTTTGTCAACCTGTTCATGATGAAATGGCAAACCAAACTGAACATAAATGACATTAGAGTTGCCAGATTTGACCACAAAATGCCAGTTTTATCTCTATTCGAAAAACAAACCTGTAAAAAAAACACCCTGTATGTTAGTGCCTTGATCTCATTTCTTCGCACTTGCAGTTTCTATAAAAAACTGAAATGCATTCCTCCCGCATACCTCTTGCTTATGAGATATCAATCGCACAAACACTTTACATACAAGTTGGCGCAAAAGTAATCCTCCTATCAGAAAATGCTATAAATTTTGCGATTGGCCCCTAAAGTCAGTTCTGTTTTGACATTTGTATAGTAAACACATGCGAAATACACGTTAATAAACAATGTTACACTACACTGCTCCAGAACGCGGAATATTGCTGACTATTTATTTCGGTCGGTGAAAAACGGTTACTGCGCAAAAGTAATCCTCCTATCAGAAAATGCTATAAATTTTGCGATTGGCCCCTAAAGTCAGTTCTGTTTTGACATGTGTATAGTAAACACATGCGAAATACACGTTAATAAACAATGTTACGCTACACTGCTCCAGAACGCGGAATATTGCTGACTATTTATTTGACCAATAATCGGTCGGGGCCAAACGGTTACTGTGAATGGTGAGCGCTACAGAGCAATGATCAACGAGTTCTTTTTGCCGCAACTTGATGAATTGGAATTGGAAAACATGTGGTTCCAACAAGACGGTGCAACAGCACACACTGCACGTGCCACAACCGATATGCTGAACATCGGAAGCTTACTTTTGCGCCACCTTGTATATAGGACAAAAAATTGCTTGATTTCTTTCACTTTCTCAAAATTCTGTTCCCCTGAAAAATTGTGTGGAGTATATGAATGAAATCAATCAAGAATTACCCGGGTAATTGTAAAATATGGTTAATTATTATTAATTTCTTAATTATACAACTAAGAAAATTAATGAGAATTTTTTCAATTGTAATTAATTTAATTTTAAATAATTTAAATGCGACAAGCAATTAAAATTTTAATTGTAATTAATTTTACATCAATTTATTTAATTGCAATTACTTTCTTGGTGGTCGCCGTGGTGTGAAGGTAGTGTTGCCGGCCTACCACACCGAAGGTCCATGGTTCGAGCCCTGGTACAGGTAACATCAAAAGTGATTTGAAAAAAGTTTTTCAAAACGGGGTCGCCCCTCGGCAGTGGTTTGGCAAACTCTCCGAGTGTATTTCTGCCATGACAGGCTTCTCAGCAAAAAAAAAAATTCGTCTCCTTTGTAGATGCCGTTCGGAGTCGGCAAAAAACTGTAGGTCCCACCAATTTGTAGGGAAAATTCAAATCGGCACACCACAAATTGGAAGAGAAGCTCGGCGCAAAAATCTCTTAGGAGGTTTATGATGATATACCTGTTGTATATCGCGCCATAGAGAGAGAGAATTACTTTCTTACTCAATTAATGAATCGATTAAAGATGTAATTGATTAACGGCCAACACTGTTGTTACAAAATGTCTATGTCAACAACTTTCAAAGATATCGAGTAAAGATAATCCAGAGGATTGGGGAAGATGTTACGGTTGCAGACAGAGTGTTCGAAATAATTGAGAATGAACACAAAAGAACGCATAACAATCCTTGTGAAAATCGACTCCAAATACGGGCGCAATGTTATTTTCCCACAATGGCGTGCGATACTTATAAATTAAACAAGTACGACAGGCATCCCGAAAACTGTTCCCAATACCAGGTTATCCTTGCGAAATCTTACACATTGACCTTTTGGAAATGGAAAAGTAAAACTATCTTAGTGCGATCGATAAGTTCACGAAATTTGCTAAGCTATTTCCCATAGTTAACAAACCTTCGATTCACGAAATTCGAAATTTATCAAACTCCTACACAAAGAAGCGAAATTATTGGTCAGGTTGAGCGTTTGCATTCAACATTATTAGAAATATACCGTTGTATTTCAGTTGCATTTATCAGACTAACTCCAAAGGAACGTATTTCGATAGCAGTGGATAGGTATAACAATATCGTTCACTCTCAACCGGACCTCAAGAATAAATTATCCGGAGTTATTAAATTTCAGAGAAAAACCATGGAGGATATGAGAATTTTATTAGAGAAAGAGCAAGAGGTCAGAAACGGGATGTTGAATACCAAACGTACTACTCAACAAGGTGTTTATCTCCAACAAACAAATTAAGGCCAAACGGAAGCCGCTTTATAGAGAAGCGATTGCTGAAATTAGAAACGCAACAATACTTACACAAACAGGAAAAAAATTCCATAAAACGGATGAAAAAAACATCTAAAGATAACATTGGTTAGAAGGAAAATCTTATGCTTAGATTCTTGTGTCCCAGGGGTCTGGGGGCAAACTGTTTGCAGCCGATCTAGTCAGATGTTGGCTAACTCGATGGGTAAAATGATTACAATCAGTGTGGTTCAACTCCACCTTTAGGTCTCTGCATTAATTGAAGTGAAGCTACTTGGCCATGAGTAGGCCATTTGCAATTATCAACGCTTATGGGTAAAAGGGATCAACACGATCCTTTCAATGTCACAAACACCTAAAAGATGCAAAAATAAAATTAAAATTAATTATTTACATATAAAAATATATATATAAAAAAAAAAAAAAAGAAAACCGAAAAAATAAGTAGGATGGAATACTCCTAAAAAGCAATACTAACACAAAAAAAATATTTACTAAACCACTAATCACTAACATTGAAAACTACCCACAAACGCTTCCACTAGTGGTCCAAAAAATATTTTCCGTATTATTCCCCTCAACTCCTGAAAAATCCCAGTAGCACCTAATTTTTTTAATAGTAAATCTTAATTTGAGTATAAGGGGATATTTGATACACTCGCATTTTGAAATCACTACACTAAATATAAATTGAACTGTTAGTCTAAGTCTACAAGAAAAAAAAATTAACAAAGGAAAAAAAAATAAATGCTGTTTAATCGACCTTTTTCTACTTTACCTCGTACTTTTGCTGGCCGAGGTCTACATTTTCTTGCAAAAACTAATTAAAACACAAAGTTTTTCGTTTTGCCAATATATTTCAATTATCGTCGGCAATCGTCTTCAGGGCAACTAATAACAACATAAAAAACCTAAATTTAATAAATAATATCCAAATAATCATTGCCAAATGGCCAAGGCAGGCCTAGTTAACACCAATCTACTAATCAAAGAAGAAATAAACCGACTTATCAGCGAGATTGAAGTCCTTCTTTACAGTAATGTAGTGGAAGCAGGCCCGAGCGCAGAAAATATGCGAGGGGAGGGATTAAACTCAAGTTATGTTATCAATGAAAAAAGATAAGAAATTTATTTTCGGAGTGCGGAAATCTTATTGTCAAAAGTCATATTTAGTTACAATTATTTAATAAATCAACTCCTCGAGGATTTTGACATCGCGATGTTCATTGAGTGAGGCTAAGCCCTTCAGACGATCTTCAGACATTGTTGATCTCAAATACGTTTTTAGTCATCGCAAAGTTGAGAAGCATCGTTCATTCGTCGCTGTTGTCACAGGCCAAACTGGCATAACTCGAAGCATTTGGTTAACATTCGGAAACGCATCTTCATTACAAATATCGAGTGCTTCAAGTGACTTTTTTATTTCCTTTCCGGCAATCGTCGTCACGGGAATCGTCGTGCACAATTTAACAGTATAGGAATAATTGAGCGCAGGACTCTTCTTCGAAAATTTTAATTTTGTTGGGAAAAAGGCAAGCGAAATATAATAAAATATTGCGGTGATTTAAGAATCAATCTTGCAATTGTGTCAGAAACGAATCAATGTACGGTATGTAGATTGTTATACGGAAATAATCTTCAACTGAATCAGTTTGACCGTTGGAACTTTGGGTCTGCTTCGACGCAATCCTTGGCCTTCGCAATTCAATTTCCTGTTGCTCGCTAATTTCGCTCACGGTTTTGAAAATTTGTCTGAATTCCCCTTTAACGTTTTCTCTTCTTTCCATCAAAATTTGTTTCGCAGCATCAGCCAATTTAATAGCCTCTCCCAGATCTTGATTATCTCCTTGAGCACCGAGCTCAAAATATTCATGGTTATCTGGAAATTTTGCGGTTTTTATAGCTGAAATCAGTTGGAAAGCTCCAGACGAAGTCGTTGGGTCTTTCCAGTTGGTGGAAATCATTCAAGAGGGCGAATTACTGCTGGCTGCAAATGGAGGTATGTTGCGACGGAGTCATGCTGTTCTACCCATCTGGTTTTACACAATTTTTCAATTTCTTCACTCGAGTTTCCGATAGATGTTCATTTTCATTTATCGCATCCTGAAGGGCATTTTGTCGTTTCGGATAAATGAAGAAGGAATGGATATTCTCTAGAACTCCCAGACAATTTTTGATTCCCGTTATATTGCACGCAGAGCTTACCGCCAAATTGAAGCTATGAGCAGCACAATGGGAGTAGAGCGCAAGTGCACAAGTTTTTCTGACAACAGCTTAAGCCCCTTGGAACTCTCCGCTAACCGCTCTCGCACCGTCATATCCTTGCACGAAGAAATGCCTGCAATCCAGTCCGGAAGATTTTAGGAAATCAGGGTAAGCAGTTCTTATTCCCGGAAACCGGTGATAGGAATAAAACCCCAAAAATTTTTCTGAATGATGAACTTCAAATTGTTCTCTCGATCGATGTTGTAACTCATGATGAGGCGGTGACCAATGTTGATTATTTCATTTCATGGAAACGGATGCTTATGTAGATACCATTCTTTGGTGAATCACTCAGGTGTTTTTTCAACTACTCACCAGTTTTGGGTCGATATCTTAAGAGAACTCTAAAGTTTCCATCATTCGTCAACGGTTCGTCTTCAGAAATTCTTCCCGTATCATTGGAACCTCTGAGAGCAAGTCCTTGTCGGCCACACAGAATAACTGTTTCAATAATTGGAATCATGCGTAGTTTGCTTTCATTCAGAAAGTCTAATTTTTGTTTCGACAATTGCTAATCGATGAGTAAAACATTTTCTTTTTCGATTCCCATTCTCAAAGACCATTGCAACAGAGAGTTTTTGTGATATTCTAATGAACTGTGCTTTTCGAATGTTTCCAATGCTTTTTTCCAGTTTTTTAATGGGGTGATAACCAACTGGCCCAGAGTTTATTACCGACTCCTCTCAATGTAGCACAAAATAAGACACAGTATTTGCAATATGCACCATCTTCCAAGTCAAGAGCGTTGAAACTTCAAACTTCTAGGGCCCGATGCAGGAAAACTGTAGCCGTCAGGGCGACTCTAAATCTTCTCTTGCAATCCAGGAATTGAGTTTATTCCATCAGCTGGTGATTTTTGAACAAACAATCGAATATCATAGGAACTGAGATAATTTTTCCCAGGGCAAACTGGCAAAGACGAGCTTTTCGAGACCTGCAAATTAAGTTCCACTTCTGTAGTAGTCAGTGCTAATCCCGTTTGTGGCTTACATGCGTACTTTTAAGCAATATTTGTCTGAGTTTGAAGCTCAGTACGACTACATTCGCCAAAGTCCTAGCATGAACGAAATAATATTATGCACTTAGTACAAATCTGAATTTATGCTGTATTTAATATTATGTTAAACTTACACCTTCGTTCTCGATTTGCCTTTTTTTACACAGAAAACGCCGAATATCCATGGTAAAAAAATATTAGGATAGGACTTATACAAACTATTTAATAATAATGCAGATTATTTAATAATAATACAAATCATTTAATAATATTCAGCTTACCGTATTTTCTCTGGCCAACGAATGATAATGAAGTGTGCGGCAAAGTACTGTCAAACATTCTAATAACATGATAGAATACGCGCAACAACGGTTAAATACGCATTGTGGGAACAACAACAAACAGAAAGGAGTATTTACATATGTATTAAATATGTATAGATACTATGTAGTAATTACAAGCTTCTAATTCGTTTTTTATGTGTGCGAAAGGGAGAGAAAATGCCGCATTGTGGTTCAGTTATAAGTAATAAGGCAAATTCAAACCGCTTTACACATACAAGTGAATGCATGAACGTAAATGACAATTTGAATACATATGCCCACCAAAAAATTTGAACCTTATCTAAGGCTATAAGGAGTATCAGTTGGAATGGAATTTGGCCATTTGGAATAGAAATGTATGCTGAAATATCCCCAATAGGCAGGGGTTTGATGGGATGACAACAGGAAACGTCAGACTAATTCACTACCTAAAAGGGAAAGCAAACTGGTTTATCACTTCGAAGGTCATGGGCTTTGCCGTTTTGGTCATAACTATTTGGTTAATCTGGAATAGGACAACGGAAAAATTAAGTATCCCGAGTATGAATATTTAGAACTATCCCTGAGCTAAACCGTTTGACGACACCATCAGTTGTAGCTCAATACCCACTTTTACATGGCGATGTCATTGGTGGTGGCAGTTGTTGCCAGTGCATTACGAGGTGTGTTCAAAAAGTATTGCGAATTTTGAATTTTCGCTGGTTACGTATATTCGAATTTCGAATTTTTTGTGGCGTTATGTTGGTACTCATATCTCTCACTTATGCCGACAAGCTCGGCCATTTTGAATGTTCAGTTAATTGCTGACAGCTGCTTTGCTTGCACGTGTTTTGGATCGTCTTCGATTTTTACCTATTTTTTTACCAAAATTGCTCAATTGTGACCAAAAACAGCATCGCATGAACATTGCTAATGAGATGTTAAACTCTGTCCGCGACGACCCAAATTTGCTCCAGATGGTCATAACTGGTGACGAATCGTGGGTTTATGGTTATGACGTGGAAACCAAAGCTCAATCATCTCAATGGAAGCTGCCGCACGAACCAAGACCGAAAAAAGCGCGCCAAGTTCGGTCGAATGTGAAAGTTTTGCTGACAGTTTTCTTCGATTTGTTATGGATTCGCAACAAAATGGAGCAGTAAGGAAGGCGGTCGGCACGATATGAGGTCGCACTGTGGCTAGTCATTGTCGGCTGGGGTGGGTTCTTGCCAACCTTACCGTCCTGCGCCATAAACAGAAAAAAGGTCAAATCGTGTTAAAACACCGGATGCCACGGACATCCAAATTTAAATAATCAAAATAACCGAAAATCAATTCAAAAGGAACGAAAAATTTAAACTACAAACCGAAATTTAAAAATAACCGATACAAAAAAGAACGAACTAGTAATGAAAATCAAAAGTAAAAACCGAAAATCTTAAACAAAAAGGAACCGAACCGGAACCGACCGGTTACCACATCTGGGAAAAAAAAGGTGAAAATAAAATTTAATAAACGTAAAGGGCCGAACATATAAGGGGGGGCGCCGCGGGTGTTGTTGCGACGCCCTGGTGCTGACCCACCCTCATCCATGGCCGTCGGTGCACCAAACCGAATCCCGATGGCCCCTTACCTAAAATCCTATATGCCTTCTAAATAGACAAAGTCAGCATTCCCATATTAATTACAATTTATTTATAATTCATTCTTAAAATAAAAAAAATCTTAAGTTAGATTAAGAGTAAGTCAAGTTAAATCAAGCATTCACAAAATCACGCATTGAGGCCAAATTACACAGCAAATGCGATGATTTCCTAAAAGTTTGATTCGAACGCGTCAACCATGTTTGATTGATTTTTCGTAACAAAGGAACTAACGCATTCTAAGCCGACATAAATACCTTAGAATTAGTGGTCTGAAATCAAGCATTTTATATCAATATAACTGGGGTATAGGGAAAAAATAAAAGCAACCTAATCCAATGCAAATGTGGGTTTTATTTTATTTTTTTTTGTTGTTGTTTAGTTTTGATAAGTTATATTTAGCTGTTAGTTAATTATTTATATATTATTAAGTGGCCATTTTATTTGTTATTATAAGGTGTATTATGTATGTATAGTTATGCCATTAGAATTGTATGCATATTTTGTTTTTAATTTATATGTTGTTACTTTTTTTTGTTTTATTAATGAAATTATACCTATTGCAATTATTAAATTTCCCTTGGTACTTATTTCTAAGTTATATTTCATTAATTTATAACTAACCCTAATTTAATAAGTTGAATTTTAAATGAGTCTTTCTTTTTTTATAGGTGTCTAATTTTAGTTTCTAATTTAGATTTCTAAGTTCTTATTACATTTTACTTAAAAATTTCTTCCAATAATAATACATTTTTTTCTTCAATTCTTAAGTCAACTTAACTTTTTTTCTTTTCTTTCTAAGTAAATTGATACTAAAAAATAATTAGTTATTTTATTATAAATTGGTCTAGTCTCACCCATTTTTAGTACGCCGTTGGTGGGGCGCTACTGTTTGGTTGTCTCTGCTGGTTGTGCAGCGGGCCGACAAGAAGGCGGCCCCTGCTGTTGTCACTGCTGGTGCTGTTGTTGCTGCTGCTAGTGCGGCGGGCCTATATTACGGCGGCCCTCGCTGATGTTACTGCTGTGGTGTTGTTGTTGCTGGGTTAGTGCGGCGGGCCTATATTACGGCGGCCCTCGCTGTTGTCACTGCTGGTGTCGTGGTGGTCAATCCGGGTGCTAGTGCGGCGGGCCTATAATACGGCGGCCCTCGCTGATGTCACTACTGTGTTGTTGTTGTCAATCCGGGTGGTTTTGCAGTGGGCCTAGAAGAGGGCGGCCGCTGCTGATGTTGCTGCTGGTGGTCCTGTTACCGGTTTAGTCGTTGCCGGGTTGGTTGTGGCCGGTTTTGTTGTTGCCGGTCTTGTTGTTACCGGGTTTATTGTTACCGCGCGCTTAGTGGCGCATTGTGGTTACGCGCTGTGCTGGCGCGGTGTTGTTATGCGCGACGGTGGCGTATTGTCGATGTTCGTTATCGTTGCCCACTATGTGGCGTGAATTGCACTATGTGGCGTAAATTGCGCTATAATGCGCACTAATACGGCGTGTGTGACGTGCTCATACGGCGTGCGTTAATGGAGTTGGGTCGCGCGCTGTGCCAGCTGATGGCGAGCGGTGGTATTCTGTAAATAAATTTAAAATGTACATAATAAATGAATGGAAACAAAGCACTTTGCACACATATACTGGTGCTATTTTACACAAGTCAAAAAAAAAATCTTAATGACATCACCTGCTCAGTCTCCTGATATGAACGTTATAGGAAATCTTTGGGCCTTATTAGATCAAAATATTCCCAGACATGAAATCACGGTAATTCTATACGACAGCATGCAACCGCCAGTACACGTCCAAAACCCTCGGGAAAAGCATCAAAGAACGCGTTTCGATCTATGCACCAACAATCCGAAAGCGGAAATTAAATAATTTGTTTCGGTGAAAAGCTATTAGCAAAAAACCCAAAAATGACTCAGGTCCGATCCCAAATAGGGGCTTGATCCAAGGTATTTATGTGCAAAACACTTTTATGCGTAGGCGGCTTTTAAATAAAAAATAACCCTTAGCCGGTCCAACACCGATACGCGGTCCACAATATTTCTGCACTTTTCGGTACACCCTTATCTGTGATTACAACAACCACATGAAAATGACAGAAAATTTTCAACTTATATTGCCAATATCTCTGATCATACACAAAATATCGAATCCCCGCTCCCGTACCCCGATACGGAGGCCAAAACGCGCCACTTTACAACCCCCGCCCCCCTTGGGTTTGTCGATAATTATCCATATAGTTATAATCCATAATGTGTTTAGGAAGTTTAGTCTAGCTTTACGAAATAAAATGTATTGGATACTTACATGTGCATAGGTTTTTGTTGCGTCAGCCGAAGAATTTCCTTGGAGCATGAGTAAAGTAAGTTGAGGCTTGGTTTTACCGTATTTTCCCATACGCCAGTAGTGGTATTTTTGGCACGTTCGAGTACACTCATATATATATACACTCTTATATATTGTATTTTTTTTTTTTTTTTTTTGTATTTTTCCCCGAAATTTATTATTTATATTTATTTTCGCCAATTTTATTAAATATTTATTGACAGTATTTTCAATAATCCCACCGAATAAACAAATTTATGTGCGTTCTATCACAAAACCAAGCCGCCAATTTATTAAATATTTATTGACAGCAGTTTTCATCTGGATCGCAATTTTCTGGATCTCTACACATCTTGCAATCTTTTTCGCGATCCATCAATATTTGACTACACGTTCACTAGATATCGTGATCTAAAAATATTTCCACTAAGTATTGTGCGTGTAGCGGGCACCATTTAGGTGGAAGTCGCAAAAGGTTTGCACTTTATTCACGAAATTTTTATTTGTATTTAAAATTTTTCTTTTCATTGAATGGAAACACAAATTTCTTACCCGAATTTAATTTGCACTTAAACTTAAAATTGATCTAGCTTGCACGACACTTTGCGAATATTTTATTTTATTTTTATTTGTTTTACGCGCACGACCGCTCGGTTCCGCTGAATTTTTAGTTTTAAATGGTCGAATGCCGGTGACGCTGCTATGCCCAAAATTATTCACTTAACGCGACTGCGCAATGGAAAAGTTCCGTTGCCCGTTGACGTGGCGTGATTATTGCCAGGTGGAACATTCTGATTGGTCGTTACCATCAGATGATTGCTATGAACGGATTGCCATCAGGGTTCGAAGTAGTACTTTTATTTTCAATACTTTTTGTACTACTTAATTTGGTAGGAGTACAGTACAGTACAGGAATATGAAACATAAAACTATTGAAACTAAATGGAAGATATAATTTTACTTTTTTTTCCAATAGTAGATTTAATGATCATTTGACTGTAGAAATTATTTAGAGCTGAAAGTACGGTAATTATACTTTTACTTTGGGCTTTAAAGGAAAGAAATTAAGTACATTTACTTTCGCTACTATTTTGCTCATTGGTTATTTGTATTAAGGAAAATTTCTTTGGATAAAACAAGATTAGATGCAAGAACATGGACGATAATTAACTTTACTTTCTTGGAGGGTTTATAGATAAAACAAATTGACTTGTAACTATTCAGAGAGAAACACAAAACGTAGTAAATTTGGGCTAAAGTGTAGTGACTATGAAAGTTACTGCAATTTTGGTCCAGTCCGAACCCTGAAGGCACGCTTTCGTTGGCGCGCGAAAAAAGGAAGGTTCTAGAACATGCGTTTGGTGTGTTCCCTTAGTAACCCGCGGGACACCATGTTGCTGGGTTGGGGATAGGAGGCACATGAAACTCCTCATCCGACCTAGCCTTTGACATTACTGCTTGCATGGCGTGTAATAAATGAATTCTGTCGCCAAAGGAAACCATTTAAGTTAATTTTTATTATGTTTTTACAACATTAATTAAATTAGTTGCCATTTTTGTCTTAAGGCAGGACAGAATTCCACGTGTCTCCCACCCTGGTCAATTTGGCTGTGACTTCATGTTTTTAATGATTTTAGCATTTTTGTGGGTTTTGTTTTCGCTATCTTGTATTAATTTCAATACATGTTTATAGTCTGTACATGTTTTTGTACTCTACTCCTTTTACCCACTTCGTCACGTCAATTCATTGTAAGTCGCCCTTTTCGGGCCATTTGCCCATTTCGCTCACTTGACACTTTCGGGCGCCCTGGGTTACCCGCAATTTAACTCTGGCCACACCGAGAACACACCAAACATTTGTTTGTCTGGAAATTAAAAGTTCCGTTATTGGTGCATTTCCCATTTTTATGGAACCATTTGGTGCTGCCACCTCGGCAAGAATCACGCCACTTCCCGTAACTATCGATTAAGTGTCGAACCGGAGGGTGAATCTAACCTGTCAACTACCTATCCAACCGCACAAGTCCAGCAATTAAATCAGCTAAAATGACTTTCAGTCGCAGGTAACCCATAACAAACCTGCTTCGCTTCGAAGACCGGTCGATGAAGCGAACAGGAAAAAGGTTTACATGCGAGGGAGCCATTTCGAGATGCAAAACGTGGGGCACGACTCACCCCTAGATAAGAGTCTCTAGTTCTACCACGAGCTAGCCGGGCACAGAAGATCCACCAGTAAAGGGAAAATATTTGAAGTATTTTGTTTCATAGTTTAGTAGGCTTTGCGGCAATTGGGAATATTATATAGTGGTTTTGCCCCCACAGAAGATAGGCTATAGAAAAACGGAGAAGTAAATTTTGTTTCCTAGTTATACGCTTCGCGGCAATAGACATTTTGATATCGGAGAACACGTCAAAACTCCGAGGCAAACGGAGAATTAGTTTTGTTTCTTAGTTTAACAGGCTTTGCGGCCATAGACAATTGTTAGTGGAGAACTCGTCAAAACTCCGAAAGATTTGGTTCTAGTGGTTTCACCCCCACAGAAAGGGTTAGCAATAAAATAACCGGAGAAGCTGGTTTCAGGTTGAATAAGGCTTCACTCCGGTAGACATTTTGATTATGGAGAACTCGTCAAAACTCCGAAAGACAATCCGCTTACGTTAGGATTGCCAGGTTATCCACTACTTTCGGTGGAAGCTCCTGTGGACTCCCTTCTAAGTCAATGCTCGGGGAGAATACTGGGCGAGTTGTCCCCGACCGCCAAAACGCCCAGATGGAAATGCAAGAAAACAAATATATATATAAAAAAAATTGTCAAAATTCTGGTTATTGTGGACGAATATCCGAAGCATGGAAGCGGCCTATCAATTTCCCTGTCAGGTCTTCCAAATCATACAAAGCAATACCTACTTTTCGACGAACTCGACATTTAAGATACTTCGGCAGGAATTTGGCGTTAATGCCTTGTTTAAAATTACTCAAAGCAAAGTTTTTCCTAAAAACCTCCTGTCCTTCCTTATAGTTTACTTGCCTAGAACGCTTGTTATAAACATTTGTTCCCTTATCCTTCGCCTGATCTAAATTCTTACGAATTTGCTCGCGAATATTTGACAACTTGTCAGCCTTAGCTACTATTGGGATTTCATCTTGCTTAAGAGTGCCGAGTTGATTTAGTAAGTTATATGCCGATGCATGCTGAATCATGTTCTGACCATATAATGCAAAGTATGGAGAGCACTGAATTGCGGTATGAAAGTCACTTCTTAAAACTGCTAAAATTTCGGGTATATGTTTGTCCCAGTCAGTATGGTCCTGTTTATCCTTCAGAAAAACTCTTATTTTTGAAACAATTTCTCGGTTTACTCGCTCCGACGCGTTAGCCTGCGGGGAGTATAGCCCAGTCTTAATATGGGTTACACCGTAACTATCTAGAAATTGCTTCATCTCCTTTGAGATAAACTGCTTACCGTTATCGCTGTGGATATACTGCGGGACCCCTACAGCTGAAAAAATTTCAGAAGTGAAGTAATTTATAACGTTTACCGTCGTCGCTCTCTGCATGGGCTTCAACCATACATACTTTGTAAAATGGTCCAATATTATAAAAAGAAATTGATTTCGTCGCTTCGATCTTGGATAAGGTCCAAGGAAGTCGCAATAAAACCGCTGAAATGGCCTTTCCGAGGTGAAGGCATTCGCTATGGGTGGTCTTGCCTGTTGATTTGTTGCCTTCACTGCTTTGCAAATGTCGCACCTGCTTACGTACTGCCGGATGTCCTTAGCTTGGTTTGGCCAGAAGTATTTCTGTCGTACGCGCTCCAAAGTTTTCTGCCACCCGCCGTGGTAGCTCCTATTCGCATCATGCGCAAGTCGTATCGCCTCCTCGATTATTCCGGCCGGTAGCCACAAACGCCATAGCGAATCCTCCTCATCCTCCACACCTTTACGAAATTTGACCCTTTTTAACACTATGCCTTCGCTTACACGCAAATCCGGTAGTGCCTCTTCGTTATCTAAAATAGTTCGGATTAAATCCGAGTATTCGGCACTTCTAAATTCAGATGACTCTAAGTCTATTTCACGAGGTGTGTTCGGATAGGTCAGGGCGTCTACATCAAAGCGCGATAAGGCATCCGGTACGATATTCAAGGTCCCCTTGCGATGTTCCATTTTAAAGTCATATCTTTGGAGCAGAAGCGACCACCTAGCCAACCTACCACTCAAATCTTTCTGAGTCATCAACCACTTGAGACTCGAATGGTCTGTAATGATTCGAAACGGCAGACCCTCAACGTATGGTCGAAAACGTTTGACACTGACTATGGCTGCTAGGCATTCCAGCTCGGTCACGGTATAATTGCGCTGAGCATTGTTTAACTTCTTTGAAACGAACGCTATTGGATGCTCAGCGCCCTCGTCGTCGACCTGGAATAGCACACCACCCGCGCCTATTTTGGACGCATCGCACTGGATGGCAAATTCCCTAGAAAAATCGGGTTGGGCCAAGACAGGAGCGGAGCTCAAGGCTACCTTCAGCTTTTCGAAGGCCTCTATTGCCTCAGGGGTAAGTTTGAATGGTCCTGGCTTTTTACGGAGGCAATCGGTCAAAGGGCCCGCTAAATCAGCAAAATTTGTAATAAACGCCCTATACCCATTCGCCATACCCACAAACCTACGCACCTGCCGAGGAGACTTCGGGATTGGAAAGGTTTTAACTGCCTCAATCTTCCCTGGGTCTACCTTCAAGCACCCGCTACCTTGATAGGTAACCCAAATAGCGAATCTCCTTCTGGCAAAACTTGCTCTTCTTCACGTTGATTGTCAGGCCCGCATCCCTCAAACATTTCGCTACTTCCGCTAACAAGCTCAAGTGGTCCTCAAAGTTAGTGCTGCATACCATCAGATCATCCAAGTAGACAAAGACATTCTCCCGCAAACGCGAAGGGATTGCCTTGTCCATCAGCCTGCTCATTGTCTGCGGTCCATTGCATAGCCCAAATGGCATCACTTTAAAGTGGTACAGAGGCTTTCCCGGAACTGCGAAGGCTGTCTTCTCCTTTGAAGACTCAGTCAGCTTGATCTGAAAAAACGCATCCTTCAGGTCAATACCACTAATAAAGTGAGTGTCCTTTAACCTGCTCAATAAACCGTTGATATGGGGCAGCGGGTAGGAATCCTTTTTAGTTGCCGCGTTGACCTTCCTGGAATCTATGCAAAGCCTAACTTTCCCTGGTTTCCGAACCAATACCACAGGACTACACCATGGCGAGTTTGATTCCTCAATAGCTCCCATTTCGAGCAGCCTTTCTATCTCACTAAAAGCTTCGGCTTGCCTCGGTGGCGAAAGAGGAAAATGCTTACTTTTGATTGGAACCGCATTACCCGTATCAATGTGATGTTCGACTAGCTTTGTTTGCCCCAGACCTAACTTCTCAAACGACGGGAACATATCTATTACCCTCTGCAGTTTGGCCTTCTGGGTTTGTGTCAACTCATGGAAGTTATGTCCCTCCTACTTTTCATCGATAACCTCTAGACATGATATACTCGGAAATATTTCGGGAGATAACGCAAACGCTCTCCAGAAGTCAACTCCGAAATAGGCTTCTTGAAGAAGCGACGGAACAAGATAAAAACGAATAGTTTTGGTAGTATTTTTAAAAATCACTGGTAAGGAGATAGAACCTTATATTTTCTGTTTTCCCCCGCCCGCAGTATACACGAAAGCCTGTAGTGGGTGGTACTTAAGCCCATTTGCATCCAAAAACTTTTGACAATCTTTGCCGAGAATAGAAACATTCGCACCCGAGTCCAGCAATCCTACCAGAAAACTATTTTCAATTTGCACTCGCACCAGAGGCCTTTCATCCTCCGTAAGAACTAACGTGGTGCTTTGTAAAAGTTTACGCTCCTGTACTCGACTGTTATATCTCTTCCTACATTTCAAAATATCTTCCGATACAAATGACTCTGGGTTATGAAAAATTCTCGACCTAACTAGCTCGTAATTGGTTACCCTTTGTTCCAAACTAGGTGGAAATTGCGTCTGACAGGCGACATCCCTACTCGGGGCTTCCAAAATTTTTATTGGTTTGCAAATTACCGCTGATGACCTCGGACTATCGGAATCAGAACCGTCTGTACTGTCAGGAAAAGTTACAACTATTTTTGGGTATTCCTTCGCCAGAGTGCCACTGCTCCTTGGAAGTTCAACACTGCCTTGGAACTCTCCGCTCGCGAGGGACCTACCACTTGGTTCAGTACTCGAGGCGACTCCTTGAGCACTGGCTGATATGGGGGCTATGGCACCGAACGAGTTTCCCCCATCTTCTCGCTCGGATATTGGTTTCCCTGCCGATGGTCCTTTGGACATTTTGGGGTAAACACGCCTCTATGCCCGCACTTAAAGCAGAAGGGACTCCTAATGGGTTCCTCACAATAAATATACGAATGCCCCATGGCCTGACAATTCCAACATTGAATTCCGGAATAATCCGGTTTTCTATTGCGCCAGTACTCCAATGCCTCTATCTGCGGGTCAGCTTCGCAGTCTTCGCCTTCCATCCTTGCATCCGGTGTTATCACTCGGGCTTCATTGACCTGCCGTCCGGTATAAGTTGTTCCCAAAATCTTGCTTTCTTTCAGCACTTGCTCCCCTTTACGTGCTATATCGCGTAGATCATGCAATGTCCTAGCCCCCGCATTGAAGAGCATTAGCTTCAAGCTACTGTTGACGTTCCGCTTTATTATGTCAATCAGCAGGGCTTCAGACATCGGTTCTCTAAGGCGTGCGTTAAGTGCTACTATGTCAGTGTGGAACACGTCGTATAACTCACTTAGCTTCTGCTTACGCATTGAGATTTCCATCATAATCTCGTGGTCACTTTTCAATGTTCCAAACTCACGCTTCAGGGAATAGCACAAAAAGGGATAATAAATCGCGGTTGTATTCTGCTTCGTGAACAGCCAATACCATTCTTCCGCCCGTCCTGACAAAAAGAGATGAAAACTCGCCATAAGTTGGTCGCTAGAGCATTGAGTCCGCTCACATAGGGTGTCCAACTTAAACAAAAAATCAGCAACGCTTCCAGTATCATCGAAGGAAACCTTCCAATCCTGTGGTTTCACTGCCACGCTATTCGAAACGATGTTGGCCTGGTTACTAACGAAGGTCGGGGCTTGGTTCCTTTCCTCCCTATTGGTGTTCCTGGTATAGGTCGCACCACCCTGCGACGATGTTACTGCGGCGTTGAGTAAGTCCATGTTCTCCCTGATCGTCCTCATCTCATTCCGCATCTCCTCCTGCGATGTCCTGAACAGCTGATGTAGCACGACAAATCTACAGGAGGGACCTCGGCATTGTTCCTTTGCGTAGTGATCCTATCACCTAAAGTGTCAGGAGGTATGCGGTCTTGAACCGAAGCTCTAGCTTCCTCCTGTGTGCCTGTTAACACGCCAGTTGAAGGGTCAAAAGTATTTTGCATTGGATCTGCTGCCATGGACGAGTCAAGGATATTAGTACTAGCTGGTCTATCCATTTTATGGTTGGAAGCAGGATTCAACACTATCCTGGTCGGATCTCCCCCGCCCGGACTACCTACTGGAGAATGCAACACTAAAGGCCGATTGGTGGGTTGTTTCGGAAACGCTCCTCTACCCTGGCCTCTAGGCTTACCCCCACTTCCTCGCGTAGAGTTCTAAGTAGTCATGCGTTCAGCCGACCTATCCATGTTGAATTAAATCTCCGAACCAAATTTAAAAAAAGAATTTACAGAAAAGGGTCGGTTACAAGGGGCGGTTGGAAGGTATAAAGTCACGATTCACTCCCCCCTTACCCTATAATACCGACGATTCAAAACAATTTTTTTTTTTTTTTTGAAAAAAAAAACAATCTTAATTGATGCAAATTTTCCTAACCGCTATTTGCATCAACTAATTATCGCAAATGTGTTCAAAAAAATATATATGTGTCTACTAATATACAAATGCTGAAAAAAATGGTTATTAGTACATACACGTGTTATAAAATACATATGTGAAAGCAAAAACGGTATAAAGGTTGAAAAAGCTACTTTTGTATTTAAAGGTTTATCTATACATGGGAATGCTGACATCCCATCTTTAGAAGGCATAGGTGGGAAAAAAATTTAAATAAATAAAAAAAAAAATTGCAATTGACAAGGACATTTGCCAGGTACACCCACCGCAATGCAGGGATGGACATTACAGGTCCTTGCCCTGAGAACTGCGGGTATACCGTGGCAGAAACTTTAGTTGGGCTCCAGTACTCCTGACCGCAATGCAGTGGCGGCTTAGGGCTGCCTCCCTGAGACTGGTCGGAGCGCTGGAGACCGATAAGAAAAAAAAACGTTAAAATTGGCTTTTAATACCCCTCCTCAGCTGCGCCGCAATGAAAGGATGCGGTTTGGGGCCGCTTTTCCCCAGACTTGCGCAGTTGGGAAGGAGTGTGCGAAGGGGTCCCCACCCCTCCTCCCGCAATGCAGGGGCTGCTGAAGGCTGCCTCCTGAGACTGGTTGGAGGAGTAGGGATCCCTACAAAAAAAACATACAAAAAGAAACGAAGACCAAAAAAAAAAACAAGTTCGGCAGTCAAAAAAAACTAATAAACCCAAGAAAACTAAACCCCACTTAGCGGACATAATACTTTCCCGAAGCCGACATCGGACAACAGACCCGGGACAAAAAAAAAATGTATATTACAAAAAAACTAAGTGCGTTTAGCACTACCTCACCGGGTGAAATACAAAACTTCCGGTGGACATGACGTGAAGTCTCGTGGAGCCCTTGGCTACCGAACACGAAGACCCATCCGGACAACTTGATCGGTCCCACCATCCCGTCGCAACGCAGGTGGCGGCTCCTGGGCCTGCCTACCTGGGACTTACGGAATGGTCAAACCTCACAAGCTGACCAGAAGGTCAGCGCGTTCAGCGCCTCGGGCCCCACGTTGGGCGCCACCTGTTATGGTAACGCGGGCGCCCATAGCTACTGAACACGATGACCAATCCGGACAACTTGATCAGTCGCACCATCCCGTCGCAACGCAGGGTGCGGCTCCTGGGCCTGCCTACCTGGGACATACGGAATGGTGAAACTTCACAAGCTGACCAGAAAAGGCATCGCGGTCAGCGCTTCGGGGCCCCACGTTGGGCGCCATCTGTTATGGATTCGCAACAAAATGGAGTAGTAAGGAAGGCGGTCGGCACGATATGAGGTCGCAGTGTGGCTAGTCATTGTCGGCTGGGGTGGGTTCTTGCCAACCTTACCGTCCTGCGCCATAAACAGAAAAAAGGTCAAATCGTGCCTTTAAACGCGGGGAACATTGCGAAACCGAAACAACTTTTAAAACAACATCCGGTTAAAACACGGGATGCCACGGACAGACCGTTGACATTCAAATTTAAATAATCAAAATAACCGAAAATCAAATTAAAATTCAAAAGGAACAAAAAATTTAAACTACAAACCGAAATTTAAAAATAACCGATACAAAAAAGAACGAACTAGTAACGGAAATCAAAAGTAAAAACCGAAAATCTTAAACAAAAAGGAACCGAACCGGAACCGACCGGTTACCACATCTGGGAAAAAAAAGCTGAAAATAAAATTTAATAAACGTAAAGGGCCGAACATATAAGGGGGGGGGGCGCCGCGGGTGTTGTTGCGACGCCCTGGTGCTGACCCACCCTCATCCATGGCCATCGGTGCACCAAACCGAATCCCGATGGCCCCTTACCTAAAATCCTATATGCCTTCTAAATAGACAAAGTCAGCATTCCCATATTAATTACAATTTATTTATAATTCATTCTTTAAATAAAAAAAATCTTAAGTTAGATTAAGAGTAAGTCAAGTTAAATCAAGCATTCACAAAATCACGCATTGAGGCCAAATTACACAGCAAATGCGATGATTTCCTAAAAGTTTGATTCGAACGCGTCAACCATGTTTGATTGATTTTTCGTAACAAAGGAACTAACGCATTCTAAGCCGACATAAATACCTTAGAATTACTGGTCTGAAATCAAGCATTTTATATCAATATAACTGGGGTATAGGGAAAAAATAAAAGCAACCTAATCCAATGCAAATGTGGGTTTTTTTTTTTTGTTGTTGTTTAGTTTTGATAAGTTATATTTAGCTGTTAGTTAATTATTTATATATTATTAAGTGACCATTTTATTTATTATTATAAGGTGTATTATGTATGTATAGTTATGCCATTAGAATTGTATGCATATTTTGTTTTTAATTTATATGTTGTTATTTTTTTTTGTTTTATTAATGAAATTATACCTATTTCAATTATTAAATTTCCCTTGGTACTTATTTCTAAGTTATATTTCATTAATTTATAACTAACCCTAATTTAATAAGTTGAATTTTAAATGAGTCTTTCTTTTTTTATAGGTGTCTAATTTTAGTTTCTAATTTAGATTTCTAAGTTCTTATTACATTTTACTTAAAAATTTCTTCCAATAATAATACATTTTTTTCTTTAATTCTTAAGTCAACTTAACTTTTTTTCTTTTCTTTCTAAGCAAATTGATACTAAAAAATAATTAGTTATTTTATTATAAATTGGTCTAGTCTCACCCATTTTTAGTACGCCGTTGGTGGGGCGCTACTGTTTGGTTGTCTCTGCTGGTTGTGCAGCGGGCCGACAAGAAGGTGGCCCCTGCTGTTGTCACTGCTGGTGCTGTTGTTGCTGCTGCTAGTGCGGCGGGCCTATATTACAGCGGCCCTCGCTGATGTTACTGCTGTGTTGTTGTTGTTGCTGGGTTAGTGCGGCGGGCCTATATTACGGCGGCCCTCGCTGTTGTCACTGCTGGTGTCGTGGTGGTCAATCCGGGTGCTAGTGCGGCGGGCCTATAATACGGCGGCCCTCGCTGATGTCACTACTGTGTTGTTGTTGTCAATCCGGGTGGTTTTGCAGTGGGCCTAGAAGAGGGCGGCCCCTGCTGATGTTGCTGCTGGTGGTCCTGTTACCGGTTTAGTCGTTGCCGGGTTGGTTGTGGCCGGTTTTGTTGTTGCCGGTCTTGTTGTTACCGGGTTTATTGTTACCGCGCGCTTAGTGGCGCATTGTGGTTACGCGCTGTGCTGGCGCGGTGTTGTTATGCGCGACGGTGGCGTATTGTCGATGTTCGTTGTCGTTGCCCACTATGTGGCGTGAATTGCACTATGTGGCGTAAATTGCGCTATAATGCGCACTAATACGGCGTGTGTGACGTGCTCATACGGCGTGCGTTAATGGAGTTGGGTCGCGCGCTGTGCCAGCTGATGGCGAGCGGTGGTATTCTGTAAATAAATTTAAAATGTACATAATAAATGAATGGAAACAAAGCACTTTGCACACATATACTGGTGCTATTCTACACAAGTCAAAAAAAAAATCTTAAGTCGTGGCTGATACGGAATTGCCCCCACTTAATGACATCACCTGCACAGTCTCCTGATATGAACGTTATAGGAAATCTTTGGGCCTTATTAGATCAAAATATTCTCAGACATGAAATCACGGTAATTCTATACGACAGCATGCAACCGCCAGTACACGTCCAAAACCCTCGGGAAAAGCATCAAAGAACGCGTTTCGATCTATGCACCAACAATCCGAAAGCGGAAATTAAATAATTTGTTTCGGTGAAAAGCTATTAGCAAAAAACCCAAAAATGACTCAGGTCCGATCCCAAATAGGGGCTTGATCCAAGGTATGCGGCTTTTGCCCGCGCTTCAAAAAAAATAACCCTTAGCCGGTCCAACACCGATACGCGGTCCACAATATTTCTGCACTTTTCGGTACACCCTAATCTGTGATTACAACAACCACATGAAAATGACAGAAAATTTTCAACTTATATTGCCAATATCTCTGATCATACACAAAATATCGAATCCCCGCTCCCGTACCCCGATACGGAGGCCAAAACGCGCCACTTTACAACCCCCGCCCCCCTTGGGTTTGTCGATAATTATCCATATAGTTATAATCCATAATGTGTTTAGGAAGTTTAGTCTAGCTTTACGAAATAAAATGTATTGGATACTTACATGTGCATAGGTTTTTGTTGCGTCAGCCGAAGAATTTCCTTGGAGCATGAGTAAAGTAAGTTGAGGCTTGGTTTTACCGTATTTTCCCATACGCCAGTAGTGGTATTTTTGGCACGTTCGAGTACACTCATATATATATACACTCTTATATATTGTATTTTTTTTTTTTTTTTTGTATTTTTCCCCGAAATTTATTATTTATATTTATTTTCGCCAATTTTATTAAATATTTATTGACAGTATTTTCAATAATCCCACCGAATAAACAAATTTATGTGCGTTCTATCACAAAACCAAGCCGCCAATTTATTAAATATTTATTGACAGCAGTTTTCATCTGGATTGCAATTTTCTGGATCTCTACACATCTTGCAATCTTTTTCGCGATCCATCAATATTTGACTACACGTTCACTAGATATCGTGATCTAAAAATATTTCCACTAAGTATTGTGCGTGTAGCGGGCACCATATAGGTGGAAGTCGCAAAAGGCTTGCACTTTATTCACGAAATTTTTATTTGTATTTAAAATTTTTCTTTTCATTGAATGGAAACACAAATTTCTTACCCGAATTTAATTTGCACTTAAACTTAAAATTGATCTAGCTTGCACGACACTTTGCGAATATTTTATTTTATTTTTATTTGTTTTACGCGCACGACCGCTCGGTTCCGCTGAACTTTTAGTTTTAAATCGAATGCCGCTGACGCCGCTATGCCCAAAATTATTCACTTAACGCGACTGCGCAATGGAAAAGTTCCGTTGCCCGTTGACGTGGCGTGATTATTGCCAGGTGGAACATTCTGATTGGTCGTTACCATCAGATGATTGCTATGAACGGAGTGCCATCAGGGTTCGAAGTAGTACTTTTATTTTCAATATTTTTTGTACTACTTAATTTGGTAGGAGTACAGTACAGTACAGGAATATAAAACATAAAACTATTGAAACTAAATGGAAGATATAATTTTACTTTTTTTTTCCAATAGTAGATTTAATGTTCATTTGACTGTAGAAATATTTAGAGCTGAAAGTACGGTAATTATACTTTTACTTTGGGCTTTAAAGGAAAGAAATTAAGTACATTTACTTTCGCTACTATTTTGCTCATTGGTTATTTGTATTAAGGAAAATTTCTTTGGATAAAACAAGATTAGATGCAAGAACATGGATGATAATTAACTTTACTTTCTTGGAGGGTTTATAGATAAAACAAATTGACTTGTAACTATTCAGAGAGAAACACAAAACGTAGTAAATTTGGGCTAAAGTGTAGTGACTATGAAAGTTACTGCAATTTTGGTCCAGTCCGAACCCTGAAGGCACGCTTTCGTTGGCGCGCGAAAAAAGGAAGGTTCTAGAACATGCGTTTGGTGTGTTCCCTTATTAACCCGCGGGACACCATGTTGCTGGGTTTGGGGATAGGAGGCACATGAAACTCCTCATCCGACCTAGCCTTTGACATTACTGCTTGCATGGCGTGTAATAAATGAATTCTGTCGCCAAATGAAACCATTTAAGTTAATTTTTATTATGTTTTTACAACATTAATTAAATTAGTTGCCATTTTTGTCTTAAGGCAGGACAGAATTCCACGTGTCTCCCACCCTGGTCAATTTGGCTGTGACTTCATGTTTTTAATGATTTTAGCATTTTTGTGGGTTTTGTTTTCGCTATCTTGTATTAATTTCAATACACGTTTATAGTCTGTACATGTTTTTGTACTCTACTTCTTTTACCCACTTCGTCACGTCAATTCATTGTAAGTCGCCCTTTTCGGGCCATTTGCCCATTGCGCTCACTTGACACTTTCGGGCGCCCTTGGTTACCCTCAATTTAACTCTGGCCACACCGAGAACACACCAAACATTTGTTTGTCTGGAAATTAAAAGTTCCGTTATTGGTGCATTTCCCATTTTTATGAAACCATTTGGTGCTGCCACCTCGGCAAGAATCACGCCACTTCCCTTAACTATCGATTAAGTGTCGAACCGGAGGGTGAATCTAACCTGTCAACTACCTATCCAACCGCACAAGTCCAGCAATTAAATCAGCTAAAACGACTTTCAGTCGCACGTAACCCATAACAGATTGCAGGGGCGTGGTGCATCATGAGTTCTTGCCACAGGGAAGAACGGTCAATAAGGAATATTACCTGCAAGTTATGCGCAATTTGCGCGAAGCAATCCGCCAGAAACGCCCGGATTTGTGGAAGAACAAAAATTGGCTTTTGCACCACGATAACGCCCCTGCTCACGCATCGTTGCTTGTGCGCGACTTTTTGGCCAAAAACAACACACTAATGATTCCGCAGCCACCGTATTCCCCAGATCTGGCCCCCTGTGACTTTTTCTTGTTCCCTAAACTGAAGAGGCCTATGAAAGGACGACGTTACGCTTCTCTTGACGAGATAAAGACGGCATCGAAGGAGAAGCTGAACAAGATACAAAAGAATGATTTTTTGAAGTGCTTCGAAGATTGGAAAAACCGTTGGCACAAGTGTATAATATCTCATGGGGATTACTTTGAAGGGGACAAAATAGATATTCATGAATAAATAAATAATTTTACACGACAATTTTAAGATAGCTTGTCTTTGGCTAGTTCCCAACCTGTGCCATTTCGGAAACTGTGGGGGTAGTTCTGGTTGTGGATGAGTGATTGTCGATACTTCAAACTCTCTTTAAACTATCGCTTTTGTAACCAGCACAGAACAACTCACAAAGCGTGTAGCTCAAGACTGTCTGTTTTGGCGACTGGTTTGCAATTTTACTACAGGGGAGAGACGGACGGCATGCTTCAAGCGTTTTAGATGTTCGCACAATACGAGGACCTAACATCGACTCTAATAACTACCTAGTAGCCGCCAAGATACGCACTCGCCTCTGTATTACAAAACAGGTACAACAAAAAACGCAGGGAAAGCTAGGGGTCGAAAAGCTGCAATCATCAACAGACCGCCAATTAGTTATTTCGCAGATCACCTCTCACACCTGCTCTCTGAGAGCACAATTCAACCTAGTGGAATGCATGAGCAGTGGGTTCATATCTCAGGAGCACTTCGTATCGCAGCCGAAGAAGTAATTGGATCCCGGCGAAAGCGAAGGAACAACTGTTACGATGATGAAGAGTGCCGCGCTCCAAGGAAAAGAAAGGAGGATGCCTACAAGGCAATACTGAGAGCGAATGCAACGATGCATATGTGAACACTACCGCGCGTTGAAAAGGGAAGCTATGCAGAAAAGCGTGAAATCAAAGAGCTTGAGATGCTAGCTGATAAACTTACGTGGAAGGATGCCTACACGATGAAAATTCTATGAACTAATATTCATTCAAGTCACTGCAAGTTACAAGGTAAACCGGAACTCTCTTTTATGTCATCCGTTTTGGCATGTAAGTATGACGTGCCTAGCTTTAACAAGTAAAGAGTTACCAGATTAAGTCTAACATTTTCCCCTACTTCATTTTGAGAGTTAACAATTTAAATTACTTCGAATCAATTAGCCCAATAAAATTAATACATGGATTAAATCTATGTGCTTCCTTTCACGTTTAGATCGGCGGAAACTAGTAGCTTCGTTACGCATTAAAACAGCTGTATACACTGCCGATGGTGATTTTATACCAATAGGATCCAATCCCTTTTTACTGTTTAGCACATCAGTATCAATTTCGATGGCATCTGGGCTTACGTAATCGTTCGAATGCCCTGATTTATGAAGACGAATTTGGTTTTGATGTCGTTTAATAACCCCTTTAGATGTTTAAACTACATACATTTTACTGGCCAAAAGCTTACGGATTTTTCCGCGGACCCACCGTTCAGAACCGGGAAAGTTAGGGGCGATTACTTTCTCCCCTTCCGAAAATTTTGTTTTAGTTTCGATCTTATCTTTTTACTCTGGAAACAATGCTGCCAAAATTATTCTCGGTTGACGACCATGCAACAGCTCTGATGGCGATTTGCCAGAAAGCGGATTCGTTGTTGCTCGATATGTAGCCAAATATTTGTACAAGGCATGAAAAGGGGCGGTCGTGAGATGCTTTATACCGTTTCGTTCGCAAAACTCCTTAAATTCACGCGATGTGAATTGCGTTCCATTATCCGTAACAATGGTTACAGGCAGACATTCCACAGAAAAAATGCGTTGAAGTGCAGCGATTGTTGTCTTGTTGTTGCGGCAGCCAACTCTATTGTATATGGAAATCTGGAATATGCGTCTACTACGATAAGCCACATGTTAAAAAAGGACCTAACAAAATCCAAATGACTTCTCCCCCACGGCCATGTCGGTTCTGGCCACAACACTGACGGGTGCAACCCTGCCGCCAATATTCACCACATCACACACCTACACTTACACAAAAAAGGGCAAAAATTTTTCAGCTGCAAAATGTATTGCAGAAAGTGACAGTATCATAAGATACTGCATTAGATTTTCCCCAATCCCTATAGAGGAAAATACAGATTCGGTTCTGGAAGTGAAAGAAAAATTGGTTGACAGATTTTGGACACGGCTCCAATCGGCATATGACACAATCATCGAAACAGATGATTCAGAATTGCCCGAAAATTTCAAAAACTCGACATATTCAAAATACGAAAACTGCTTAGACCAATACGAAGAGACTAAGGCTTTGATCTCTGATCAATTAAAACTTCTAAAGCCTGTAATTGCACCTATTCCACTCTAGCGAGTAGAGCTACCCCAAACAAAAATACAAGAAGCAAGTTCCGGCATATACCTTGAAGTGCTAGCCTGTGATACTGAAATATTTTATGAGGGTTATAAACAAGGGCGGTCCATCCGGGATATGTTCTCAGCCGTGTACATAAACCACCCAAAGCTATCACAAGCGCAAAAACTATATCACTTGAAAGAGTCTTGGTAGATAAACAGATAACGACCTTGATGAATTTACCAAAAATTCAAAAAGAAACCAGTGAGGAATTTCTAAAGTTACAGTCAACAGTTACAAACTGCTTCTCGGTTCTATCCACCCAAAACGTCCCCACTGAAAGCTGGGACCACATTCTGGTCAGTATCTGTGCTGCCACACAAAAGTATCAAAGCCGAAAACTATACACGAAGACCATAATATCATATATATTATTTCTGTAAGGTCTTTTTGTGTTAGTTCCTAATTTTCTGCTCTCATTTGGAACCAATATTAATAAAAAAGGTATCGTTTTAAAGGTGGGGGTTAGCTCTACATTCAAAACCATGTTTTAATTAGCGGAGTGCTTTTGTTTAAGCGTATTTTATAAAAATGAATTCTTTAAAATAAACGATTGTAAATGCACAAAAAAATAAATTTGTACTGCAACGCTATTGTGACTGTGACATTCCCATGCCTCGCGACATCTACAATTAAATACTAAGACTGAACAGTGATAGAATAATTAAAGGCATTGCGAATATCACAACGCTCAACCGACTGCGAGCGCGCCATCTACACTTGAACATTGCTAAAATAAGTGAATAAGACTGCGTGAAAATCGCCGATACACGTGTATTTTTATTTTCTCTCCCCTTTCCGAAAAATTATATTTGGTTCATAGGACAGAATGTGTGTAACGCGGTGTTATGGCTAGATGGACCCGCTTAATGACATGGTCCCACCTCGGTGGGTGAATTTCTCACCCGACCATCAAGTCGAAATCCACGGCTTCTGCCATGCTTCTGAAAAAGCATACTACGCAGCTATTTATGTGCGAACCCAGCATAATGGCAAGATTACAAGTCACCTATTAGTGGCAAAAGGCAAGGTCGCACCTCTCAAGACCGTAAGCCTCCCACGGCTCGAGCTATGCGGTGCACTCCTGCTCGCAAAACTAGTCTCGACCGTACAAACATATTTGAACCTGAGCAATCGGAAATTATATCTTTGGTCCGATCCAGAAACCGTGCTAGCCTGGCTAGAAAAACATACGTGTCAAACCGCTCAGCTCAAATCATTGACCTAAATGGGCCAGCCACTTGGTGACACGTTGCCAGTGCTGATAACCCTGCGGATCTTGGCATAAGAGGCTGCAAACCCCTGCACCGTACAACCACCACACTATGGTGGAATAACCTCAAATGGCTGGTAGAATCACCAGACGCATGGCCAAAGTCGCCTGCAAGCAATATTATAGCCCCAGAAATCCGAAGAATCGAAGGCTTTTATAGAACTCTGGAGGATACAGACATCCTCGAGCGATTTTCGTCGTTCCCCCGAGCCCTAAGAGTACTAGCGTATATGTTTCAATTTGTAAATCGCTTAAAGAATAAGGTGAAAGGAATACCCAATACTGCAAGCTATACACTAATGCATCAAAACTTACAGCGGGGAAAAATAGCCCTGATCGAGCCCACACAGATTCTATATTATAGTAGTGAACGAACACTTTTAATGGCATCAAAGTCTATTGACAAAAAGAGCACACTCTTAGTACTTAACCGCTTTGTAGACTCTAAGGGACTGCTTCGTGCCAATGGAAGGCTAGGGAACTTCTCACTGGTGTAGATTTTGCTGGACCTCAGCTAAAGGCCTCGATGTTAAGGTCTTCTACCACAATGAAGGGCTACGTGGCTGCTTTTGTATGTTTTACGACAAAAGCCGTACACCTAGAATTATGTTCAGATCTGACAAGGACAGCTTTTCTCACGGCATTTGCACGCTTTGTAGGACGGCGAGGTTTTCCCTCTAAAATCATGAGCGACAATAGCAAAATTTCATAGGGCTACCGAAAAGGAGTTCATACAGTTCGCCAAAGAAGTCTGGCCGCATATCATTGAAAAATATGCACCTCAAGGCATTAATTGGCAATTTATCCCCCCAACCGCCCCACACATGGGTGGCCTATGGGAATCAGCTGTGAAAAGCTCTAAATCACATTTCAAGAAAACCGCTGGCAACAATAAATTTACATTTGAAGAGTTCACTACGCTACTCATTCGAGTTGAAGCCGTTTTAAACTCACGGCCGCAATCAGCACTCTCGCAAGATTCCTCCGACTTTACAGCCCTCCCCCCTGGGCATTTTCTCAGAGGAGCTCCACTTCTGGCTATACCAGAAGCAAACGTGGACTCACTCTCCATCATAAATTGATGGGAACGAATCAAAATTATCCATCATGAATTTAGTCTTAATTCACGACGAATGTCTCCCTCCTACGGAATGGCGGCTAGCCCGCATCGAAAAGGTACATTACGGCCCCGACTGTCACATCCGAGTAGTTGACCTAAGTACACAAACGACAAACTCGACCGCTCGTAAAACTTTGTTTTCTACCAATCTAGTCTAATACCGCTAATACCGATCGCGCTAATATGTTAAATCAATATAAAATAAAATATGGAGCAATTCATACACTGAAGCGATGTCGCTACTCGAAATAAATACGTCACTCCTAAAGAGGTAGCTCGAAGGACTTTCGTTTCTTCGAACAAAACGTGAAATCATTCCGCAAATAAAAACCCGCATTAAAGATACAAGAATTATAACACATTTGACCATATGTTGATAAAATGCTTTAGTCAAGCACCCACATTCATTTATAAGACACTAAAGTCTACCCTTTTTCCATACAGAGCACAATAAATATGCAAGTTGATAATGTCGCACCAACACCAACAATCCGCTCTGCGGTTACCGTGCCACGAGCACGAGTAGTACCTACTGCAGCACTGCGCACTGCTATTCCCAAGGCAACAACGGCACCCACCATACCGCTTCAATGACCACAGACCACCAGGGCCGATGCATGGCCGGAAACACCCCCAAGGGACCCCGTGGTAGCGCATGGCGTGCGTTGCCCTCTCTGCTGTCGCCCGCATGTACTACGCCTAAGAGCTATTTTTAAAGGCATGCAGCCGCAGCAACCCCAGCAAGTGGTGCAGGCCCACGGGTACTGCCTCAATTGTTTGACACTATGGCATGCCAATGCAGAGTGCACCTCGGCCGTCATGTGTCACCTGTTCGACAGGCCACATCACACTCTTCTGCACCGGACCTCCAGGCGTAGCGCCGCAGTGGCTACGCCTTCACGCAATAACATGCGACCCAGACCGCGCCTCACAACCTCGTCGATCAACAGGGCAATCAGCGCCCGCGGACATGGGGCCCGTTATCGCCTTCCAGCATCATCAACATACCAGCGCCAGCCAGCAAGTCGAGGCCGACGTCGCCCAACCGGGCTTAGCAACGTGGTGGAGACGCTGCAGCAACTGCAAAGACTGCTAGGCTGATCACTCGCCTAGGGGGCGGTGCAACCCTGCCGCCAACATGCACCACATCACACACCCACACTTACAAAGTCACGCACGCATAATTTGTCAACACCAAACACGCACATATTGACACAATTTGAAAAGCCGTGAGCAAGACGATCACGTAGAACCTGAACCAACCCGAATTAAATAAATTTTTTAAATCTCAACCACCTGCTTCTCGGAGTTTTATTTGAAGGTTAGTGCCGAGGTGAGTGCAGTGAAGTGCCTTAAAGTATATAAATAGCTCTCAGCCACCACTTTTGCTACTAGTGGAAATTCCTGAATTGTAGTGCAGTAGATCTTATCCACATCTAACATATTCTTCTCTGATTCGGTCGAAAGTCTAGACAGAGCATAAGCATTTGCGTTTACACTGATGCGTGCCCGATAGGTTTCTCGGAACCATCCTCATATCAATGGGAGATACCAGCGGATAGGATTCATTGTAGTGCACGAGCTGAGTTGCCTTGACCGCTCCACCCTTAAGCGTTTGGAAGGCGTTTTTTTGACGTTTAGTCTATTTAAATTCGACATTATTTCTTCTTAGCAACAAATCGTAAATTCTGGGAATTGGATAGCGATCCACGTTGTAACGACAACCTTTGAGAATTTCGCTGACTACGCACAAGCGGGTATATAAACAGATGTGCAAGCAACCACTAACCGAATCCCCTTATCCGCTTTTACGATATTAGCAACGGGGATGTTTGTTTGTGAGAGTGGGTTCAACTGTCGCTTGCACATATGGGCATATACGTGCCGCTAATGGATCAAACGCGGATGGGTTTGACCAAGGCAGGCAAGCTATTCGAGCCTTACGGTGTTAAATGCCGCAAGGATAAATTGGGTATAAAAGGGGGTCCCGCTGATCGACAGCAATCAAAATCTAAAAGTCGCGGTCTTAAATGGAGTGTTTTGAGAGTTTGTAATCTAAAGTGAAGTATTGAAAGTGCGTTTTTTTTCACCATAAAGTGTTGGTGCGCGAGTGTGAGTTTGCTTATAAAGTGCCGTTTTACGTCAAAATAAACGCGATCGAAAAACAGCATAGTGAACTTCCTGATACCTGGAAATCCTTCAAAGGTACCACCAACAAGGTGAGCCGCCACCACAGGGCGAGTAAAATCCCCTCAAGACAGAATCAAATTCACCGAGCACGAAGCCAGCCAAATGGTGAGACACATTTTCACGTCTAAAAGGACACAAAAATACACAAAGTTATTGGGCCCTAAAAGAACATGGAAAAACAACAACAAACACATCAACTAAAATTTCGGGGAGATATTTCATTTGGCAAAAGAAAAGGTCCAACTCCAAAGGGATATTGTATCTTTGGTCAAAAGCATCCAATTGGATCGCCGCCAGAATCCACCAACACACACTCAAACACGCACATATAACACACAAACACCGAACTTAAGACACCGGACATCATACAATTTTCATCAAACAGTCATACAAAAGGTAACACAACATATTTTCACACCACCTTTCAACCGAGTTCGGCAACTCATTGCAACGGAGCTAGCAACAGTATTGCGCGCAGTATAAACAACTTGTTGCAACCACCTACGCACTTAGCAACATGCATAAAGTTAGAGCACAGCAACATTGGCCGCGCTCATCAAAATTTGCTCACTATACATAAACACACAACACCACTAACACTATCAAAGCAACTTCTGAGAGCGAGAGAAGAATAGCGCGACTCACTGGGAGCGCGCTCACCAACTCTAAGTTTACACCACCACACACAATTTAAATAATATTAGGGTGCACCACCCATTAAACTTTTGCCGGAAAATTTATAATCTTAGATTAAAATTTTTTTTTTGAATATGTTTTTTTTTGCTTTTATTTATTCATAATATCAGTTATATAATTTAATTAGTATAAGTTTTATTGAACTCACATATTTTTCTTACTTTTAAGTTTTGCGTATTTCCTTTTATTATTTTGTTCACGAATCAAAAATCTACACAGGCATAAGCACTTATATGCATGCTGCCACTTGAAAAAAAACAAACATTTTTCTATTTGAGGTTTTCTAAAAAAAAAACAAATCTGTCGTGGCATTAAGCTGCCTTAACTTTTTTATCACTTTTAATTTTTTTCCCATTTTTAAACACTAATCATTTTTTACAATATTAAAATTTTTAAACCTTGTTACATAATTTTTGCAATTTTTATTTTTTTTGTTGCTGTTTTTACTATATAACCTCTAAGCCTTGTAGTTAACTTTTTTTTCACTTGCACTTGGGTTTTTATTTGTTCAATTACCGTCTCGAGTCCGTGATTTAGTAAAAAAAATTTTTTTATACTTTCTCTATTTTTTTCGTTTAACAGTGAAATTTTGTCATATACTTGACTTTAGCTTTCTTCGATTTTATATTTACAACATTTTTCTTTGCATATGCATTAAAGAATGCACATGCACTGAACCTTCACCTATAACTAATGGCAAAAGACATTTGTTCTTAAAATTAGCCTTGACCACTGTCGAGCGGTCAAAGCCATATAACAGAACTAGTGTCTATTGCCCAGCATATGCTGTTATTTTTCTTTACTTTCAGCTTCGACGTCGACTTTGGTACCAAACTCTGGCTGCTGAGCGAGGTGAGTTTCTACAAAAGAAAAACTACCATATGCACACACCTTTACACATGTAGAGTCATTTTCTCAGAGTAAGGGCACACTCACTCATTCACAGATTATTGTTTACATTTTTTTTTGAGAGTGAGCGCGCACACCTTCCTACATATATGCATATGTTTATACGTTTGCTTGTACACAAATTAGTTAGATGGATACTAGGCCAATTCTGAATTTTAATATTTTTTAATAGAAACAATATAATTTTCAAGATTAATATAAGGAAGAATTGAAGAAACCCTATTGATAGGTCATAGCATTTGATTAGTTATAAGAGATACATTTATATTTGTATGAATAAAGCTTCGCTTGATTGAAGGTTCTTGATGTTTATGGGTTGAGGTTATCTTCCTAGGGAATTAGATTGACATTATGTCCGGCTAAAAGCCTCGAGTTGTTGGTGCAGGTATTGCCCTTGTGGCAACTGATGGTAAGTTGGACTATTGGAGTAAGTAGGGACGTAATTACATAACGACGGACATTAGTCAGGTTAAAGGGAACTCACAGTAGAGCTCGAAGGCTGTTCACATCTTGTGGCCAGGAGGGGCGGGACGGCTCCACCTGATTTGGACAGGATTTCTCCCGCTTTCCTTATATTTCTGTTTCTCCATTAGCTTATACTCTTTCCCAGGCATGAGCTCAAATTTTGAGATGCGACTGTTGGGAAAGGAGAAGTGCCATCACACCACTCCTCCTCTCCCGTACCAGGCAGTTACATAACAACGGCGCCCAACACGAAATAGTTAATTAAATTTTTTTCGCAAATTTGTTTTTTTTTTTACTTTTTAAGTCTTATTTCCTCTCACTTGCTTTCCCGTGTACTATTTTCTGCTTTGTACAACATTGCTTACTTTCTTAATTTTTCTTCTCTCGAACAGAAGTAGAGTCATGAGGGCAACATCGCTTTTTGTTAGCAAGGAGCGATATGTGCCTAAGTGACAAAACAATGGGGGGAGTGCTGGCAGTGATTTCTGAGTTTCTTTTAAGAACTTCAACGTTTTTAAAAGTGGTATCAGAAGTCATCGGCAGTACTTTAAAACGAGTTTTTTTTGGTTTTTGTTTTTGTTGCGAGCAACATAAGCTACCATACGTATTGTCCAGCACCGTGCGCATGTGAGGTTTTGTGTTTGTGCGGGGGTAGATAATTTGACAGGTTAAGAGGGAATTGTGGCAACCACGTCTTGAGCTAGTTCTTAAGACGCTGTAGTGCCACATTTCACAAACTAAAAGAGGGGATTCGATGACCTTGACCTTGCAGAATTCTTCCTTTACTTTCCTCAGCTTACCCACAGAGTCCATCACGCGAGGACAACACCAAAATGCACCAAAGGTATCACAATACATTTCTGAAAGTTTCAGTTTCTAAATTTCGTTTGGAAATTTAAGTTAGTATAAATTTTCGTTGAAAGTTTTTTTATTATCTTTATTTCATAAAAAGAAAAACAGAATTTCTTGTTATTATCTTTTTAAATTTAAAAAAAAAAAACATAACTCTTATATAAATTTTTTAATTTTTTTAAGTCGAGGAAATTGTTTGTGAGACATTTTTTTTCTTATGTATATTTTTTTTGAATCTTTAAGTTTCTTTTCACAAGGATTTTCTTTTAAAGTTTTCCATCTTTTTAATAAGAAATCGGCAAGGAGTTTATTGTTGTTTTATCGTTTTCTATACGAACATTATATTTTTTTGATAATTTTTTTTTAGAATTGTCTAATTTGGATTTTTTTATTAGATTATTTTTTAAAATTAAACACATTTTCAATACAATACACAGATATATATAGACATAACTTTAAAAAAAAAAAATTTTTTTTGAATTTTTACTTGCACACATACTAACATTTATCTAAATATACATTTTTTTGAACACATTTTTTTCTATATACATAAACATACAAATACACATTAAAAATTTGTTTATCGAGGCTAATTATTTTGAATTTTTGCTTTTTGTGAATTAAACCCACACAGTACACGTACATACATTTTTCAATTCTGTCTTTTCGATTTCACATGTTTATATTTTTGGATATACATTTTTTATACGTACATTTCTTTATAATATATTCGGGTCATTCCATAAAATTTTTACAACCCAAAACATAGATTTGCCCGAAACAATTTTTTTTATGATCTGGATGAAAAACAAATCGACACGTATTTTTTGATTTTACCGTATTATGCGAAATTTTCGAATAATAATATTTCAAACTTTTGGAAAACGAAAAAATACGGCAGTTAGAACATATTTTAAAGGGTTGCTGCTTTACAAAAACGAAATTTACAGGTTATCTTAATAATCGTTCACACTATTTAAATATAAATAAATAAAATTTTTTTTTTTCATACAAAATAAATAAATTTTTTTTTTTAAATAAACAAAAGTCAATAGCGAAAAAAGCCAAACTTAAGGTTGTTTATTTTTAAACCAAAATAAGTGTACGGTTTGTAGAACATGTCACTAAAATTTCAAAGTGGGTAGCGAAATAGTTTTTTTGCAAAAACTATTTGTTTACAGCCACCTCAGCTCTAAGCATGCAATAGACCATACAAGGCCGATGGCGGGCACTATTTTAACTAACAATTTATATGAGTTGATATTTTTTTCAACATATTCGAATGCACTATTTCAACATCTATAACGAATAAAAGCTGTAAGAGAAAAACATTAAATTGTTTAACCAAAAACCGAACAAAATTAAAAAATTTTATTTTTTTAGAAAATGTTTTATCCAGCTTTGGTTTGTGTGAGGTGGGCAAATTTCGACTGATAGAATTTGAGCTAATTAAACAATGAATTAACAAGTGCCGAACTATACCAGGAACCCCGAAGCTTCATTTAAAATCGTGAATTTGCGTAAATAACAAGGACACCACATTTAAAAATTATTATTTATTTATAAAATATTCTGCTATTTGAAATATTTTTCTAAATTGAATTATTATTATTTAATGTATGTTATATTCTGCTATTTGAAATATTTTTCTAAATTGAATTATTATTATTTTGTTGTACATATGTTAAACTTACTTGTTTGTCGATAAGTATTAAAAAATAAAATTTATGAGTTTTGTTCGGTTTTTGGTTAAACAAATTAATGTTTTTTACTTACAGCTTTTGTTCGTTATAGATGTTGAAATAGTGCATTCGAATATGTTGAAAAAAATATCAACTCATATAAATTGTTATACAAAAATAGTGCCCGCCATCGGCCTTGTATGGTCTATTGGATGCTTAGAGCTGAGGTGGCTGTAAACAATAGTTTTTGCAAAAAAACTATTTCGCTACCCACTCTGAAATTTTAGTGACATGTTCTACAAACCCTACACTTATTTTGGTTTAAAAATAAACAACCTTAAGCATGGCTTTTCTTCGCTATCGACTTTTGTTTATTTAAAAAAAAAAATTTAATTTATTTTGTATGAAAAAAAAACCAAAATTTTTTTTATTTATTTATATTTAAAAAGTGTGAACGATTATAAAGACAACCTGTAAATTTCGTTTTTGTAGGACAACTCGTTTTAAAACAGCAACCCTTTAAATTATGTTCTAACTGCCGTATTTTTTCGTTTTCCAAAAGTTTGAAAAGTTATTACTCGAAAATTTCGCATAATACGGTAAAATAAAAAAATACGTGTCGATTTGTTTTTCATCCAGATCAAAAGTTTGAAAAATTATTACTCGAAAATTTTGCATAATACGGTAAAATAAAAAAATACGTGTCGATTTGTTTTTCATCCAGATCATAAAAAAAATTGTTTCGGGCAAATCTATGTTTTGGGTTGTAAAAATTTTATGGAATGACCCATACACACATACGAGGTGTGTTCAAAAAGTATCGCGAATTTTGTGTTTTTTCAAAAATTATTTATTTATTCATGAATATCTATTTTGTCTCCTTCAAAGTAATCCCCATGAGATATTATACACTTGTGCCAACGGTTTTTCCAATCTTCGAAGCACTTCAAAAAATCATTTTTTTGTATCTTGTTCAGCTCCTCCTTCGATGCCGTCTTTATCTCGTCAAGAGAAGCGTAACGTCGTCCTTTCATGGGCCTCTTGAGTTTAGGGAACAAGAAAAAGTCACAGGCGGCCAGATCTGGGGAATACGGTGGCTGCGGCATCATTAGTGTGTTGTTTTTGGCCAAAAAGTCGCGCACAAGCAACGATGCGTGAGCAGGGGCGTTATCGTGGTGCAAAAGCCAATTTTTGTTCTTCCACAAATCCGGGCGTTTCTAGCGGATTGCTTCGCGCAAATTGCGCATAACTTGCAGGCAATATTCCTTATTGACCGTTCTTCCCTGTGGCAAGAACTCATGATGCACCACGCCCCTGCAATCGAAGAAAACTCTCAGCAAAACTTTCACATTCGACCGAACTTGGCGCGCTTTTTTCGGTCTTGGTTCGTGCGGCAGCTTCCATTGAGATGATTGAGCTTTGGTTTCCAAGTCATAACCATAAACCCACGATTCGTCACCAGTTATGACCCTCTGGAGCAAATTTGGGTCGTCGCGGACAGAGTTTAACATCTCATTAGCAATGTCCATGCGATGCTGTTTTTGGTCACAATTGAGCAATTTTGGTACGAATTTCGCGTAAAAATCGAAGACGATCCAAAACACGTGCAAGCAAAGCAGCTGTCAACAATTAACTGAACATTCAAAATGGCCGAGCTTGTCGGCATAAGTGAGAGACATGAGTACCAACATAACGCCACAAAAAATTCGAAATTCGAATATACGTAACCAGCGAAAATTCAAAATTCGCGATACGTTTTGAACAAATCTCGTACATATTTTGCGTCTATATCATTTTACCTTTTGAATTATTTACTTTTACATTGCTGATTAACATTTTTTTGGTACAAATAAATTCATAGGTGAAAGACCAAATTTGACCTCACTTTGAATCCTTTTTCATTTTTACATTTGGGAAAGCTCATCAGTTTTTTTAAGTTTTTGGTTTTAGTAGTTTGAGAATTTTTCGATACGGGTTTGATATTCTCGTTGCGGACTCCTTTTTATACCAGTCCCATAGTTTATGGACAGGTCCAAGAATCCGGGAGCTATACCAAAGGGGAGTTTTAGGACTATTAGCAAGCGACAGACGGATAACACGCAGCATAGCTCGGGATTTAGAGAACCAGGTAGCAGAGTCCTTGTTCACTCAAATCGGCACAGGCATCGATTTTCCAGTCGATTTCGGTCCTCTTGAATCGTTGCACGGCAAGGGTTTTTGGGCAGTCAGAGGTTCGAAACAGCCAAAGTCAGGGGTATACGGTTACTGATAGGGTTAGCATACACGCGGCCGAATGTTCCCTTAGTTTCTAGCGAAAGTTAGATCAGCTGTTGGAGATGGCGGATTCCGAGTAAGGAGCGGTTAGAGGCGAAATCCAAAACCCCGGGGCAGGTGCTGAAGCGGCAAATGGCGTAAACAAGCGCACTCCGGCATCAGTCGAAGACCGGATTGCCAGCTAGGACATATGATGGAGGTGATGTGCAGCAGAACGCAGCGATGACTCAGCACACGGACGAGGTACGAAAAGTAAGAGCGGATATATCTACTCTTAGCAATCGCGTTGCTCATGTTGAGACATCCATGAACGCTCCTACAGCACCACTACATGCACCAAATACGTCCACTCCAGAACAATATAGGGATGCCACAGGGAACATAACAAACAACCAATCCACTTACTCAGGAAGGAAGAACGTAGACTTAGATAAATGGCACCTTAAATTCGGCGGGTCGGCGAAGGGGATGACGGTGGAAAGTTTTGTCTTTCGCCTAGAGCGGATGGATCCAACATCAGTTGACCTACGAACAACTCTTCCCCGATGTCCACTATGTGGTTACAGGGTCTGCTCTCAAGTGGTATTGGCAAATACTGGAAGACGACGCTGACGATGACTCCTTTAACTATTTCGGTTTAAAGAAAGAGATTCTGGAGCAGTTTAAGTCGGCGGAATCAGATTACGAGGTGATCCGCGAGATTATGGAAAAGAAGGAGCAGCCCTAGGAGAGTTCCGACGAGTACTACGCCGACGTCCACGATCTAACGTTCCGAGTTAGGCAGATAATCCTGGAAAACGAGCTTGTAAAGATAATTAATGGCAACCTTAAATCTTATCTGGCAAATCTCACCTTTGCAAAGAGGACAGAAACTTTAGCAGACCTGAAGCTCGAATGTAAGAGGGCAGAAAAGTTAATGAAGGAGAATAGGTCTAGGGCAAAGCCCGTAAGTGAATTAACAATTAATGGCGCCGTTGGTCAGATGGTCAGGAGGGGGAGTTTAGTATAGAAGCGTTCAGCAAGGCTGGTAGGAATTCGAGTGCCAATAAGAATATGTCTCGTGCCCCTGTCTCTCAACATCCTCCTAAACCCACCATCCCAACCAATTTTCCTTTTCTTATTTCGTCATCCAATGTCCATAGTCGAGGTGTTAGTCCAGTCCAAAGTCAAATGTTTTGCCCGTCCCCGTTCCACCTTATGTTGTGTTATGCTTAGGGAATGCCGGTGGATTTTTACATAAAGAACTCGGAAGAAGCAGCAAAAGACACGAAGTGTAAGTCTCATTTTCATTTCATGAAATGTTTTGCGTGTGGTGGTGATTCTTCGTTTTGTGTGTTTAAATCAGAGGCGGAAAACCTGGCACTGGCAGAGATGTCCGGGAGCTCTGCCCAAAACCCGGGATTCCCCGGAAAACTAATAGAAGATAGGAAAATGTATGTATTGAAAAGGGATAAAGAGAGAGACGAAAGAGAAATTAGGAGAAAAGAAAATTGAGTCGAATAGAGAAAGCTTACATGTGAGGAAAATGAAGTGCGAGCAGGCTAGAAGAAGAATATATTGTGAGGAGCTGAACGCTAAAAAGAAGAAAAGACATTTTAAAAAGATACAAAAGATGAGGGAGAGACAGAAGATCTTTTAAAGGATTACGAAAAAGAGAATTTTGGCGGTAGTTACGGTGCAGGGTGATAACAGGCTTTTCGCGAGAACGGAGATGGGTGGACGCGAGGTGCTCGCGCTCTTAGATTCCAGGGCCGGGGATAGCTGCTTGGGGAAAAACGCCCATAAATTATTCGAAGGTAAAGAAAATCTGATTCGGCCAATCCAGGGGCAAAACGTCAAGACAGCCAATGGAGGTAAAACCGCTGTTGTTTGAGTAGTGACTCTTCCAGTATTGTGGGACAATACCACTCGAGAGCTGGACTTCCTTGCAGTGCCTGGGTTGCAACAAGAGTTCTATCTGGGGATCGATTTCTGGAAAGCCTTCCAGCTTAATTTAGTCAGTAGTGGGCCCCAAATAAACTCAAAGATTTCTGTCGTGTCAGAGCTTACGCCTGGCAAGCAATTTGTGTCAGACATGTTCTTTTCGTTTTTAGCAAAATACGGCAGCGTTTGCTTTAAGAAGCGTGATCCATTCGGCGATTAGCACTTCGCTATATTTAGCTTTGCTTGGTATGCCAATTGTTCAACATGGAGCGTCGTATGAGCTATATAGGAAATTAGGCGCAGTCAAGGATATAGACTGCGAGGTAGAAGTGATGTCTGACAAGCTTCAGTCAATTCGAAATAATATAATGGAAGAGGTTGGCCCACGAACGTAGTAAGAAGGTATATAACACTAGGAGTAGGGAAATTTTAAACAGAGTTCACAAATAGATAATTACAATGCCAAACTTGCCACAAAGTAAGTAAAATGCGTGGCATTAAAAGTAATAGGTAACTCTATGTATGAACTCGGCGATGTTAGCGTCAACAGAATCGGAGTATACCATGCTAAAGACATATTTGTGGCATGATGTGAATAAGTGTTGAATGTTGCATGTTATTTATTACTCACCTTTGTACCTTAAAACTTGACCTATACAAAATTGACATGCATTCATTTTTATATGTGAAGTTATTTTTTTAATTAGTTTTAGTTGTATTGACCACTAACGTGATTATGCCCTTCTTACTTGACCTACTAATCCTTTTATATACTTGCAACTTGACAGATTTTTTTCTGTGATATACTTTTAGTTTTATCTGTGATACCCTAGGTTAAATTTGACTTGAAAACCCAGTGATACTAGATTTAGATTTTTTTGCTGAATTATTTCATTTAATAGTGAATGCATGTTAGCGTAATACATGTTTTAGAAAAAATTTAGGCAAGAAGCCCGGCATTAGATCGTGGGTCGAAGCCATGAGCTTATAAACCAACCCAAGGCTGCGTTGTGAACTTCTTTTACGCACACGCTCCATGATACAGGCACCATCGGCGGATGCGAGCCTGTAACGGCAGCCTTTGAGAACTTCTCTGACTACGCACAAGCGGGTATATGAACAGATGTGGAAGAAACCGGTAACCTAATCCCCTTACCCGCTTTTACGATATTAGCAAAGCGGATGTTTGTTTGTGAGAGTGTGTTGAACTGTCGCTTGCACATATGTGTATATCCGTACCGCTACTGGATCAAACGCAGAATGGCAGGCAGGCTATTCGAGCCTTACGGTGTCCTAAATGCCGCAAGGATAAATGGGCATAAAAGGGGGTCCCGCTGATTGACAGCAATCAAAATCTAAAAGTCGCGCTCTTAAATGGAGTGTTTTGAGAGTTTGTAATCTAAAGTGAAGAATTGAAAGTGCGTTTTTTCACCATAAAGTGTTGGTGCGCGAGTGTGAGTGCGGTTTCACGTCAAAGTAAACTCGATCGAAAAAAACCATAGTGAACTTCCTGATACCTGGAAATCCTTCCAAGGTACCACCAACAAGGTGAGCCGCCACCACAGGGCGAGTAAAATTCCCTCAAGACAGCACTAACACTATCACAGCAACATCTGAGAGCGAGAAAAGAATAGCGCGACTCACTGCAGAGTGCTCCTGAACGAAAAATGAGTTAGTCAAAAATGTCACCAAAATCTGAAAACGCCATTTCGTCTGGGATGTTGTCCTGATGTAAAATCAGTTTGAATTGAAATCCTGGCTGATCCTTTTTAGAAAGTATGCAAATTTTTGCATTTTTTCACGTATACGACATGTTGCACATAAAGGATAAATTTGTAAAAAAAAATTCCACCAAAATCCATAGACACACCTTCGTATGTAATACTATGGTAATAAAAAGTCTGGTGGACTCGAGGTCCTAGCTGTTATCCTTTGGAAAATATGGACATTTTTAATTTTCATGCATATATCACTATACGAGGTGTTTTAAAAAAGTATCGCGAATTTTGAATTTTCGCTGGTTACGTATATTCGAATTTCGAATTTTTTGTGGCGTTATGTTGGTACTCATGTCTATCACTTATGCCGACAAGCTCGGCCATTTTGAATGTTCAGTTAATTGTTGACAGCTGCTTTGCTTGCACGTGTTTTGGACCGTCTTCGATTTTTACGCGAAATTCGTACCAAAATTGCTCAATTGTGACCAAAAACAGCATCGCATGAACATTGCTAATGAGATGTTAAACTCTGTCCGCGACGACCCAAATTTGCTCCAGAGGGTCATAACTGGTGACGAATCGTGGGTTTATGGTTATGACGTGGAAACCAAAGCTCAATCATCTCAATGCAAGCTGCCGCACGAACCAAGACCGAAAAAAGCGCGCCAAGTTCGGTCGAATGTGAAAGTTTTGCTGACAGTTTTCTTCGATTGCAGGGGCGTGGTGCATCATGAGTTCTTGCCACAGGGAAGAACGGTCAATAAGGAATATTACCTGCAAGTTATGCGCAATTTGCGGGAAGCAATCCGTCAGAAACGCTCGGATTTGTGGAAGAACAAAAATTGGCTTTTGCACCACGATAACGCCCCTGCTCACGCATCGTTGCTTGTGCGCCACTTTTTGGCCAAAAACAACACACTAATGATGCCGCAGCCACCGTATTCCCCAGATCTGGCCCCCTGTGACTTTTTCTTGTTCCCCAAACTGAAGAGGCTCATGACAGGACGACGTTACGCTTCTCTTGACGAGAGAAAGACGGCATCGAAGGAGAAGCTGAACAAGATACAAAAAAATGATTTTTTGAAGTGCTTCGAAGATTGGAAAAACCGTTGGCACAAGTGTATAATATCTCATGGGGATTACTTTGAAGGGGACAAAATAGATATTCATGAATAGATAAATAATTTTTGAAAAAACACAAAATTCGCGATACTTTTTGAACACACCTCGTAGTAGGCCAGGTTGGGAGCGTGTCATTATTCTGTATTACAAAATTCTGTAAATTGCAAAAAAATTCTGCTTGAACAAAATTCTGCTTTTTTAAAATTCTGCTTTTTAAAATTCTGCTTTTTTAAAATTCTGCTTTCTAAAATTCTGCTTTCAATGTTCTGTATTACAAAATTCTGTATTAAAATATAATGTTAACAATGTTAAAGAGGTAATGTAATTATTTTGAAAAAGTGCGCACATGTACATATGTATATATTTTATTTGTTTTGTCGCAAGTTTTCATGTGGTTGTTGTAAATTATTAGGCTGTACTTAAAAACGCGCAAAAGAGTCGGATCGGTGGCATGTTGCCACCGATCAGGGCAACCACCTGGACTTGGCATGGCGTAGCCCAGGGTTATTTAAATAAGCGCGGCCGAAGGCCGCCTATGCAGAAAGGTCTTTTGTACAGAATAACTGTAGTTCGCGTAGCTGCGCACTTTTTCAAAATAATTACATTACCTCTTTAACATTGTTAACATTATATTTTAATACAGAATTTTGTAATACAGAACATTGAAAGCAGAATTTTAGAAAGCAGAATTTTAAAAAAGCAGAATTTTAAAAAAGCAGAATTTTAAAAAGCAGAATTTTAAAAAGCAGAATTTTGTTTTTAGAATTTTGTACATACAGAATTTCGACACCAACCCGGCCAGGTTCTTGACACGTTATTATGTATTATTTTGCAATTATATTTCAATTTTTCAACATTAAATAACCCTACATATATGTAACTATGTAATTGCATACAACAATTCTTAAACATATACATAATATCGTATATAAATCGTGTTATATATAAAAAGCCCCGTCGGAAAATTGCTGGGGGCTTTCATATACATACGTCATCCCACACAAGGCGGTTTTGTTTCTATAACGACGTAGAAAATCGCGTTTTAGTTAGGCATATGTATCAAAAATTATTTGAATTTTTTTTTGTAAAGAATAAAAAATATGGAAAAATCATACTAATGAAAAATGTTCAGAATGGTCATTTTAATGGAGAATTGGTTCGAGGGATATCCCAAACCGGGGAGTAGTAAGGAGTTAATCATTTAGGGCTCGTCGCATCAATGAAATAATTAAAAGCTCCGGGGATGTAACTTGAGCTTGCTCACGTTAATGGCGATTAAAATGTGTTATGCCAATTATTTATAAGTAGTGTATATCGTTGTCACACCATCCAATGGGATAGATAACAAGGCGCGTTTTTTTTAAAGTGGTTTCCCCTGTAGGCCTAGTCCACTACATCCTGCTTCTAAAGGAGTTATAAGTTAGATGTATATTGGAACGATTTTTCGTCATCCCTTGTAAATTTTTGTTTTGTTACACACCGGTTTCGGCGATCCGCCATCTTCAGTGCATGTTTTCGTTCTATAAGTTCCGTAGTGCTACGCAATGAAAATTCTTAGCAATGCACTGATTATTGTTTTATTCTATATATGCTGGGAAGAAAACGTAACCACAGCATTTCTTAGCCGATGCGAATAAGACTCTTCTTCTATTATAATAATTTTAAAACGCTGCCAAAACTTATTGAACTCCCTGTGGACTGATTCTCCGGCCTGCTCTGACGATAATCCCGAACTATCTCCATCCAAATGTAAAAGACATTCCTTCAGATATTCTAAGCATGATCCAATAATTTATATGGTCGTCTCACATGACATAGCGTCTTCTTCTTCCTCATCCAAACCTTATGTCAAACTATCATATCATTGTTTTTTGTTTACATTCTTTGTTTACAGCTCTTGGAAAAGCTATTGAGTTCGCTTCGTGTTTTATTTATATTTAATAAAAATTCGCTGTGAATTGATATTTAACGAGTGCTTTGTGATAACATTTTAAGAAAATGTGTGATTTATGTGTGTGTTATACGTGAAAAGCTTAGAAAATAGGCGAATCGTTTTTGCTCGTTCCCTCTCACATGTGCATTTTGACATAAGAATCCACCGACGTCAAACGGTAATTTCGTGTTGTTGGCCGATTGCGATGACCATATAAATTATTGGATCGTGATTCTAAGATCACGTGAGTCTTCACAGTTTTCAATACTCCCGTACTCTCTAAATTTTTACGAAGAACTAATAAATTTGTGTCTAAATCTGTCATATTCGCTTGTTTTGTTGTAAAACAAGAATTTACAATTTTGTCCATTGTTTGAAAAGCAGATTCAAAAGGGTTTAATGCAAGGGGTCCAACTTTTTCGTAAATCTCGGGATCATCAAGCTTTGCCGATTGCTTAAGAAGCTGTGTGCATGCATTGCCTTCGAATATCTCTCCTTGGTAGTTTTTAGAGATAAGATTTAGTTTTTTGGGCCAACGTAGAGCCTTTTGGCGTCCAACAATCTGAACCACACCATTCCAAAAAAGATGGGTTACGAACCCCTGTAAAAGGTGTAGTTCAGGAAGAACGCATTTCTTAAAAACAAGCATATCGTTATCTTCATCATCATCCTCTTTCACGAAAAGTGGATGATTTACGGTGCTATGGCAGTCCTTTGCATATTTTTTTTTATATTGCCAAAGCTTTTAAATTGCATATAATCTTACTTTAAATTTTTGAATGTTTTCGAAACTGTACTACTATAATTGTTGTAATTTTCATAAACGCTGCTATCAAATTGGTGCAATTCGTTAGTGTAACAAAGCAGTAAGGGCAAGGGTAAGTTGCCGTTGCCGTTTGTTGACCAAGGACGGTTAAAAGAAGGTTAAAGTCTGCTACGAATTTGAATGGAATTTCATTAATCTTTGTTAAATTAAATAAAATTTTAACATTATGATGGGTCTCTTTAATAGTGGGGACTAAACACAATAAAATAAGCTTGTATACGCTATTAAAATTATGGCCTTTTGATACACTACCACCAGCAGAATATGCAGTTCTCTTATTTTTGTCTTCAAAGCTGTCGCATGTTTCTTCAATCAACACCGCTAAAGAAATTTTAAAAAAGTCCTGTCCTCCATCGGCCATTACTTTAACTCTTACATTCTCCATGGATGAAATGTCCCGTCTTTCAAAAATTGCTTGCAGAGTATCTGAAGCATTGGCATAAACAACTGGTCTATTTTCCATATCACTGCCTTTTATATCAAATTTAAGAATTTCGTTTCATATGCGTCCTATAATTTGTTTCAATATAATTTTCTCCAGCGAAACTTCGAATAAAATTAGCCTTTATATTCATGTGTCTATTAGAAACTCCAGTTGTTACTTGGTAGTTATTTAAACCCTGAACAGTAAACTTTATGTTCCTCTCCTTCTTTTTATTCATAACCACCCTTTTTGGTCCTGACGTGTTTAAGATAATCTCATCACCTTGAATGTCTCTCTCAGATATTTTTTTTTTATTAAAGTGGTTATTACACGGTTTTGCTGTTCCTCCGGTGATTTTTCGACAATGTTGATAAGGTTTTCCCGTGCCGTCGATGAAGACGGACCCATACACCAGTGTTGTATGCTCTTTTCAATACTTTGAAAACAACCTTTGCAAATACTTGCACTGCTACTGCTATTTCTGTTCTCGCCATTAGATTTACTAAAGAACTTTGTTTCATGCCCACGACCCTTAACTACGTTTGAATGCGATTTTTTCCGCGCAATTAAGCATATATAACAACATAAACAAACTTTTGCACGAGTCTCTTTATCCAGGTTAAGATCTGCATAGTTCGGCATGACAGGAAGCGGCCTTTTTTTTTAAATTTCGTTCATGTTCACTCAGCGCAAGTCGGCAAGAAGCACAAATACTTATTGGAAACTTAGAATTTAAAATATTGTATTCTTTGTTAACATGCTTTTTTATTAAACATGCTAGTTTTTCGCTGATTGAAAACTTACTTATAAAATTTCTACCAAACACAATTTTCTTTCCGCAAGTGGCACATACTTTAACCCTATTTTGTTCATGGGTGCACCTGCGATTCTTGTGCGAATTAATACATTTACTTACGGACATCGTATTAAAGTGAAGCAAAACACGGTTCTTCGTATAAATTACTTGCAAATGGTACGAAAATACCTTTATCCGTTTTTGTTCACTTACATATGTATCTGAGTTATCGTTAACGATTTCTTTGCGTTTTCAGTTATGCTATGAATCACTAGTGGGTTGACTAATAATCACAAATTTTCATATCCAAGTACATATGTTACACACATTATTTTTACAATTTTCAAATGTATATATATGTAGGTTTTTGAAAACACGTCCATTTATTGAAATCTTAACTAGCGAAGCGGTTTCGCTTTTTGAATAAGCACATACTCGTATCTCACATCCAAGTATTTAAAAACGTATAGGTATGCTCTTTTAAAACGTAGTTTAAAAATATCCATGCGCTCACGGCGTTTTTGAATAACCTCTTAATTTTTCCCAACTAAGCTAACACAAAGTCATTTTTGCTTTTCATATACTCCTTTGTCGATTTCTATTTCCAGGGTATATACACATTTCAGTTTTCTTGAAGCTCCAGTTGTTTTATTACAAGTGTTTTCCTTTCCCCTAACCCCTATGCAAACTTACCAGCGTAAAAATAATAATTATTAATTTTTCAGTAATATGATTTTTTCATATTTTTTATTCTTTACAAAAAAAATTCAAAAATTTTTTGATACATATGCCTAACTAAAACGCGATTTTCTACGTAGTTTTAGAAACAAAAACGTCCTCTTCGCCTTAAACCATTAGGACTACTATTCAAGGCACTTTATATACAGGTTCTGTATTGGAGATCTGAACAAAACCGCCTTGTATGGGATGACGTATATGAAAGCACCCAGCAATTTTCCGACTGGGCTTTTTATATATAACACGATTTATATACGATATTATGTATATGTTTAAGAATTGTTGTATGCAACTACATAGTTACATATATGTAGGGTTATTTAATGTTGAAAAATTGAAATATATATGCAAAATAATACATAATAACGTGTCAAGAACCTGGCCTACTATAGTGATATATGCATGAAAATTAAAAATGTCCATATTTTCCAAAGGATAACAGCTAGGACCTCGAGTCCACCAGACTTTTTATTACCATAGTATTACATACGAAGGTGTGTCTATGGATTTTGGTGGAATTTTTTTTTACAAATTTATCCTTTATGTGCAACATGTCGTATACGTGAAAAAATGCAAAAATTTGCATATTTTCTAAAAAGGATCAGCTAGGATTTCAATTCAAACTGATTTTACATCAGGACAACATCCCAGACGAAATGGCGTTTTCAGATTTTGGTGACATTTTTGACCAACTCATTTTTCGTTCAGGAGCACTGTGCCTGGGAGCGCGCTCACCAACTCTAAATTTACACCACCACACACACTTTTAATAATATTAGGGTGCACCACCCAATAAACTTTTGCCGGAAAAATTTATAATCTTAGATAAACATTTTTTTTATTTTAATATGTTTTTTTTACTTTTATTTATTCATAATATCAGTTTTATAATTTAATTAGTATAAGTTTTATTGAACTCACATATTCTTCTTACCTTTAAGTTTTGCGTATTTCCTTTTATTATTTTTATTATTTTGTTCACGAATTTAAACTCTGACCAGGCATATAAATAAGCACTTATGTGCATGCTGCCATTTGAAAAAAAAAAAAAATTTTTCTATTTGAGTTTCTCTCAAAAAAAAAATCTGTTTTGGCATTAAGCTGTCTTAACTCTTTTATCACTTCTGATTTTTTCCCACTTTTAAACATTAATCATTTTTTACAATATTAAAATTTTTACACCTTTTTACATAATCTTTGCAACTTGTTTTTTTTTTTTGCTGTTTTTATTATATAAACTTCAAGCCTTGTAGTTAACTTTTCCTTTTCACTTGCACTTGGGTTTTTATTTGTTTAATTACCGTCTCGAGACGGCGATTTAGTAAAAAACCTTTTTTATACTTACTCTATTTTTTTCACTGTTGAACACTTTTGTCATATACTTGACTTTAGCTTCTTCGATTTTATATTTACAAAATTTCATGAATACTTGAAAATGTACAGGCCGTAAATCAACAAAAATTGTTGGCATATGCATGAAAGAATGCACATGCATCGAACCGTCACGTATAACTAATGGCAAAAGACATTTGTTCTTAAAATTAGCCCTGACCACGGTCGAGCGGTCAAAGCCATATAACAGAACTAGTGTCTATTGTCCAGCATATGCTGTTTTTTTTTTTTCTTTCTTTACTATCAGCTTCGACGTCGACTTTGGTACCAAACTCTGACTGCTAAGCGAGGTACGTTTCTACAAAAGAAAAACTACCATATGCACACACCTTTACACATGTAGAGTCATTTTCTCAGAGTAAGGGCACACTCACTCATTCATAGATTATTGTTTACATTTTTTTTGAGAGTGAGCGCCCACACCTTCCTACATATATACATATGTTTATACGTTTGCTTGGGCACAAATTAGTTAGATACATACTAGGCCAATTCTGAATTTTAATACTTTTTTAATAGAAACAATATAATTTGCAAGATTAATATAAGGAAGAATAGAAGATTAGTTATAAGAGCTACATTTATATTTGTATGAATAAAGCTTCGCTTGAATGAAGGTTCTTAATGGTAAGTTGGCCTATTGGAGTAAGTAGGGACGTAATTACATAACGACGGACATTAGTCAGGTTAAAGGGAACTCTACTCGGTTAGCGGAGCCACAGTAGAGTACGAAGGCTGTTTACATCTTGTGGACAGGAGGGGCGGGACGGTTCCACCTGATTTGGACAGGTTTTCTCCCGCGTTCCTTTTATTTCTGTTTCTCCATTAGCTTATACTCTTTTCCAGGCATGAACTCAAATTTTGAGATGCGACTGTTGGGAACGGAGAAGTGGCAAGAACCGCGCCTCAAAGCCGACGAGCCTCAGCTGGGCTACTACTATGACACCACACCACTACTCCTCTCCCGTACCAGGCAGTTACATAACAACTTCTATTTGAGCATTGACACCAACTTTAAAATCTGCACATATACGCAGCTGCCCATTTGGCTTTTTACACACACTGTAGGTACTGCCCAATCGCTTGTCTCAATTTGTTTAAGGACAGCCATTTGTACGAGACGATTTAATTCGATACGAACTTCTTCAGTTTCCGCAAAGGGAATATTATACGCTTTGATAAATTTTGGTGTTGGGGGGCAGGCTTTAACTCGATATTTGTTTCGAATGTTTTATACATACCCATGCCGCTTTCAAAAATGTCAGCATATTGAGTAGTAATTTGTTTCAAACGTGAACAAAGGGATTATTGTGTTTCATTGTTAACACCAACTGTAGCACATTCTTCGCAATTACTTTGTATCACCGACGTATCTAACCGGAACCCTAGTTGCCAAAACCTGCTTTGAAAAAGTGTTTCAAAACGAGGTCGCCCTCGGCAGTGGTTTGGCAAACTCTCCGAGTGTCTTTTGAAGTCGGAAAAAATCTGTAGGTCCCAGCCATTTGAAGGGAAAAATTCAACACGGCACACCACAAATTGGAAGGGAAGCGCATCCCAAAAATCTCTTAGGAGGTTTATGATGATATACCTGTTAAATATCCCGCCATACATTCATATTTTTTAAAAATTAATTTACCCCTTAAAACTTATAACAATCAGCTGACTTTATAATACGAACTGCAAAGTATTAAAATAGACCTGCGTAAATTGGTATGCCATAATAGATCACTACTAGGTACATAATGTTCGGTTCCACCCGAACTTAGACTTCCTTACTTGTTTTTCATATCAATCTTGATGCCTTGCTCGCTTAAGAAACCCACTCCAGTTATGATTTCATCAACTATGTCTGCCACTATGAATTTGTGCTGTACGGCGACGTTCTCAATTCTCTCGGCCAGGACTTGGGTGTCCTCACCAGTGGCCGTGCGCAGCTTTGCTCCGTGCAATGGTCTCACCTCGTTGTTGACTAAAACGGATCGAATGATGGAATCGTATCTACGTCAGTAAACGCTCTTTTTCACTGCTCAACACTTCATAATAAACTGATCATCTTGCCTTCCTTGGTATTGGCCTTATATAATCCGACAGGGTGCTACCGAGCTATAAATTAGAACAAAACCAGTCAACTTGAAAAACAACTCGAATTTTGAAAAAAGTTGTACCTAATAAATAGGTAAAGAGCAATAATATTAAATGCATTGATATAATGAATGAATTGAATAGTGTTGAGTGCATGAGTTGTACTCGGACATAACAATATCATATTTTGCTAATACCCGATTGCACTCCATTCCCACAACAGCCGGTTCTACGTACCGGAATGACTCGGATTTTTACATCCGACCAGGGGCTGTTATTTCGACACTACCCTGTTTAACCTGTCACCTTTTCCACTAATATTGTCATCCTCCGAGCAGCTCCTTGCAGCAGGGCTGCTCAAAACTCTCCTGCTCCGGGCTGGGGTCGAATCCAACCCGGGTCCAGGAGAATGGATCTACTGCGGCTGCTGGAAGATTTACGTTAAGCGTTCACACTCCATCCAATGTAATTCCTGTAAAAGATGGTTGCACAAAACTTAGTGGTCCGGGCTAAATCCCTCCACACACAGGCCCCCTAGTTTCTTCAAAACTTTTGTGGTTCCTTGCTGTTCACGCCCTAGGGCGTCTCGTGGCCAACGACGATCCAGTGTCGCACCGCCACAAGCTTCAGATACAGTCGCCACGACTAACAGCACTAATGCCCAGCAAGTAGTTTGTAACTCCCGCTGCCGCTCACGCCCACAGGCGCCAACACCTCACACAGCCGCTCACAGCTACTTTCTACGTAGCACCTCTGTTTCAGATGTGAGCAATGCCGAGCGACAGCTGACCCCCCTCCCACTTTCAACTTCCCCTTCTTCTTCCAGAACTAGCACAAATGTAAGTCAAAGCCACCAGCTCCTGGTCCCTTACACCATGTGCTCTGTTTGTCAGCTGAGACTATATACACCTGCGACATCAGTCAAATGCAATTCTTGCCTTGGCCTGTGTCACCTGCTTATATGTTCTCAACTTGGAAACAGGAACCTATGGGCTGATACGTACGTTGCACCATGTTGTCGAGCTACGCAACCTACAACGTCGACCGATTCGCCACCTTCCGGTGCTTCGGATCCCTCGTCTTCTAGAGTACGCCCCAGTGTGCGACCCAGCCTGCTTCCACCAAGGCATACGCACCAGCGTGAATATTTCTCCCCCTTCGCACTTTTGCGTCCTACAGCTAAACTGCAACGGCCTAACCGGGAAAGTGAGTGAAATAGTAAGCTTCATGAAGCGACAGAATATCAAGATCGCTGCCATGCAGGAGACGAAGTTAAACGCCCGATCAAATCTTCGGACTTGTGACGGCTACAACATCCACCGACGTGACCGAGAGAGAGGACTTGGGGGCGGACTCGCCTTCATTACTCACCAATCTGTTCAACATCGTCCATTTGAGCCTGACGTCGACCGGAGGGACAACCTCCTGGAACGTCAAGGAATGGTTGTCCGGACAGGCGACGTCGACCTTGACATCATTAACATTTATATACCTCCTGCCACCTGCTTTCCGAGAGATTACCACCCTGACATCAGTACGTTACTCAGAGGCGATAATCGTGTAATCCTCGGAGACTTCAACGCACACCACGATCTGTGGCACTCAAGCCTACAGGTTGATGGTAGGGGACAGGAATTGGCTGAACAAATAGACGATTCGACGTTTTGCACTGTGCACGGGGACGCCCCCACGAGAGTTGCGGTAAATTGTTCCAGTTCGCCAGACCTCACAATTGTCAGCGCAGGTCTCATAAACTGCGTTGAATGGCGACCAATGCTTACTCTTGCATCGGACCATTTGCCGATAGTCCTCTCAATCGATCGCCCAAATGACTTCGTTACTTCTGAGAAGCGCACCTTCACTAGCTTCAGTAAAGCTGATTGGGTTGGTTTTCTTAATTTCACTGAGAGCACCTTCGCTGCTCCTCCCACCCTGTCTGATGTACGAGAAGGGGAAAGCGTTTCGCATGGTCATAGCTTCAGCCTCCAATCAATATATTCTGTCAGGTAGAATTAAGGAGATACGTCCGTATTTCCCCGCAGAGTCAGCGGCCCTGGCTAATGAACGTGACCAAGTGCGACGCCTGAGCCCTACGGATCCCCAAATTCAAGATCTCAATGCGGAAATCACACGGCTAGTTGATCAACACAAACGCGCCAAATGGGAGGAGCACCTAAGGTCCTGTAACCTCTCTACTGGTGTTGGCAAATTATGGTCCACTGTTAAATCCTTGTCTAGTCCGACCAAACCGAACGACAAAATATCCATCACCTTCGGTGATAAGGTACAGTCGAAACCAAAGAGATGTGCGAGCGCTTTCTGCCGGCAATTTGTACTGCATTCTCCGGTTGACAAGGAGATCAGGCGTGCCATCAGGGAAGCGCATAAACGCAAAAACAACCAAGCGCCCATTGCCATCACCACCATAGAGGTTCGGGAGGCCATACGGGGGTCCAAAAACTCCAAATCTATTGGCCCAGACGGTATATCCATGCTGATGCTAAAACATCTCGGTGATGAGGGAGTAAGGTACCTAACAACCGTCTTCAATCTGTCCATGACCACCTTCGTCATTGCAGAAAGATGGAAACAGGCAAAGGTGGTGTCACTACTAAAGCACGGCATGCCGGCCAACGTGGGGGAGTCATATCGACCGATATCACTCCTCTCGCCAGTAGTGAAGACCCTGGAGACGGTCTTGCTCCCTTATTATACCGCTAAACTGCTATTAGCCGAACATCAGCATGGATTCCCCAAAATGCATAGCACTACCACCGCGCTAAACGCCATCACCACACAGATAGGTGTCGGCCTCAACCAATCTCGCCCAAATGACAGGACCGTGCTAGTTGCGCTTGATCTGTCGAAAGCTTTTGACACTGTTAATCATGCACAACTCATTAACGACCTGGAGGATTCAAACCTTCCCCCCTGTCTGAAGCGTTGGAGCGCCAACTATCTGAGTGGCCGGCAGTCATCGGTTGAATTTAGAGGCGAAAGATCAAAACCACGTGTAATTAAGCAGGGGTGCCACAGGGTGGTGTGTCCTATCCCCGCTTCTGTTTAATTGCTACATATCGAGGCTCCCTTCCCCACCAGAAGGCGTCTCGATCGTCTCCTACGACGATGACTGCACGATCCTGGCGACTGGACCCTCCGTTGATGAGCTCTGCTCGAAAATTGATTCCTACCTTCCAACCCTTTCCAGTTTCTTCTCTGCACGTGACAGCGCAGGCAAACATGGAATTAGACGTCTACGTCGACAGCATTAAGCTTCCGACTGTCACACACCCCAAAATCTTAGGGGTCACGTTTGATAACATGTTCAAATACGGTGCTCATGTAGCCGAGATTGCCACCAAAGTACAAAGCCGTAACAAAATCCTCAAGTCACTAGCTGGCAGTACTTACTGGCAACGTACAAGGCAATCGGCCAGCCGGTTCTGAGCTACGCGACGCCAATATGGTCGCCGGGGTTAGCAGACACACATTGGAGGAGGTTTCAGGCCTGCCAAAACACCGCACTCAGAACTGCCACGGGGTGCCTCCTTATGTCTCCTGAGCACCATCTTCATAATGAGGCAAAAATGCTCGATGTCAAAGAGCACTGTGAGATGTTGACCAGACAATTCCTGTTCAACTGCCATAAACCGCAGCACCCGAACAGGAACCTGCTCAACGAAAATCCGCCTCCCAGGAGAATAAGGAGTCACCTCCGTAAGTACTATGACGAGGTCCGGCATCACATTTTTTCGCCGTTTGATCCAAAGGTGCACCTGTGGGCCCTCAACCTCATCCACACTTAGTCGGTAAACTCCTTTGTCAGGTCTCGTCCAGTGAATGCAGTCCTACAGGCACAAGCCCCACCTGTTGCTGACGAGGAACGCGAACTGCCCAGGGAGACAAGAGACAAGCTGGCTCAACTTCGTTCTGGATACTATAACAGACTAAACTCTTACCTATCCTTACCTAACACGGTGTCTCGAATTGGCGCAACGAAGAAACGACTGGCGAACTATGTTGGCCATTTGAAGAAAGAAAGGAGATATGTGCAAGGTGGCGCAAAAGTAAGCTTCCGATGTTCAGCATATCGGTTGTGGCACGTGCAGTGTGTGCTGTTGCACCGTCTTGCTGGAACCACATGTTTTCCAATCCCAATTCATCAAGTTGCGGCAAAAAGAACTCGTTGATCATTGCTCTGTAGCGCTCACCATTCACAGTAAACGTTTGGCCCCGACCGATTATTGGTCAAATAAATAGTCAGCAATATTCCGCGTTCTGGAGCAGTGTATCGTAACATTGTTTATTAACGTGTATTTCGCATGTGTTTACTACACAAATGTCAAAACAGAACTGACTTTAGGGGCCAATCGCAAAATTTATAGCATTTTCTGATAGGAGGATTACTTTTGCGCCACCTTGTACATATTTGGGAGCCTATCAGAAATAATAATTACATGTTTTTCGGCTTTTTGTAGAAAAATTTTCCACTTTATTAATTTTTATATCTGGTAATCTTACCTTAAGATCAACAAAAACTTGATAAAAATAACTACATTGAGTACTAAAATAAAATGAAACATATTTTTTATTTCTTTATAATTTTACTTTTAACATGAATGTGTGTGCATACTTTGCATCCGATAAGAAGGATATGGACTGACGCTTCATATTTTTAGTAGGAGGCTACGAGCAAATTATAGATTTTTTAAATAACCACACATGTGTGGGAATATCTCTCTATGTTTCGCACATTTCGAAGTACTATTACCTCATTGGAAATTCTGGCCAGTAATTTATATGGTATCTGTGACTGGATCCTTCAAATAGCCTGTCCAACCAATTAGATAATCCATCTAAAAGATTATCCTCTAGAAGAATTTTTGTTTCATCTCCGGCAAAGGTTGATATTTCTGCACCAGTTGCGTCTATGAATTTATGTCTCCCAAGTTTTGCTAAACTCTGTAGAAATATAAGAGAGATAGGTGAGCAATAAATAATAATAAGCGGGATGCAATAAAGCCATAGGCAATAAATCCATATGGCTCTATTCCTCAACAAATGGACAATCAATGTGAAAATACGTGTAATGTTTATGTATTACATGACATCTAAATGGCATCGCATAAATCAAAAACCATTTTCCTGCAAACGCGTGCGGCGCGACGATTTTTAATTCCACATTTTAATTTTTTATTATACCTACTAGTGACTTATAGAAATTTGGTATGCAGCTTCCTTGGAAACATTTCGTGTTCATTAATAGTATGATAATCAAAAAAGGTATATAACTTCCCTATTGCAGTGGGGTATTAACAACTTGCCCGGTTATTTTACTTGCGTGTTATCCGATTTGCTTAATTTTTGGCAGGAGTTTACTACATTGAGAAGCAGGTAACCAATTTTGATTGAAATATCTAGTTCAAACTACAAGCAATCGCCTTTAAAAATACCAGAATTTGTATGCCGAAAAATGGGCGGAGCACTACTAGGTTTAAAAATGAATGTATATCTGGCGTCCAAAGTACTCAACCGATCTTTATAAAATTTTTACAGTAGATTCCTGGACTCATTGGTTACAGCTATATATAATTTTGGGAAAGTGGACGGTGCTATGCCCCCATGCTGTTAAAAATTACAGTTCGTCATAACTCTGAACGTAGTTGCTCTAAATTAATTACATTTGGATAAATGTGTACTTTAATGAATATTCACAAAATTTTAGAAAAGTGGCCAGTGGATATTTATGATACTTTCACAGTGGGTTGAGGGGCCTCTGCGTGCGATGCTATATAAAGTTAGAATTCAGCATAACTACGAATTTCTTTGATTCCAGATAATCATATACGTGTCCTATATATATATAAAAAAAAACTTTGGAAAAAGTGAGCGGTACTAAATGTTTATTTATCTGTGGGCGGTGCCTCGTCCATTGCCCAAAATTGAAAAAAATTATTAATAAGATCACCAGGTCATTGTTTTGATATCTCCCTCTTAGAAAACTTGAAAAAAGTTGACATGGTTTTCCACCGATTTTGCGTATTCTCCGTAGATAGTATACCTCGTATCAAGTTTCGTAATTCTATCTAGCACGGTTCTGAAGTTATTAATAGCTGAAATTTGACATTTTGTTTATTCATCTGTAGGCGGTGCCACGGCCATTTTCCAAAATTAAAAAAGAAAATCATTAATAAGTTCATCAGGCTATTGTAACTACGAAATTCTAGCATTCTATTTGCATTAGTGAAGGAGATATGGCGTGCTCCGGTTTCCTACCTCTCTTTTGGAAAGCTTTAGTACAAACTTGGGCGTAGTCGTCCACCGATTTTGATTACTTTTAGTGGGCGTACTCTACATGTCCATAGTATACCTCGTATTAGTTTTCGTTATTTTATCTTAGACAGTTATGAAGTTATTAACAGTCGAATTTCAAAATACGTCCACTTCCAAAATTTTCCAAAAATCGTATAACGAATATAAAAGTTGATGTAACTGAAAAATTATGTCATCCTACCTGTATCAGTCAATGAGATAGGGGCAGTTCAGTATTTCTACCTCCTTTTCTGATAACTTTTATGAAAAAGTCGGCGTGGTCGAAAAACGATTTCGCTCATTTTCTATGGGTGTATGTGCCACAACAATAGTATACCCCCTACCAAATTTCGTTATTGCACCATAAACGGTTCTGTATTTATTAACAGTCGAAATTTGAAAATTTGTTCACTCATATGTGGGCGGTGCCACTCCCCTTTTCCAATACTTGAGTAAAATCGTTAATAGGACAACCAACTAAATAAATCTACCAAATTTCAATATTGTAGCTGCTTTTATTATTAAGTTATCTCATTTTAAACGTTTGTCAAAATTTTCGATACGAATAAAAGGGGAGTGATTATTATTCGATTTTGCCCATTTTAAAAAGCGACATACCTTGGCGAGACGGCAACCAGTGTGCCAAATTTCATTCAAATATCTAAATTTTTACTCAAGTTATCGTGTCCACAGGCGGAAGGACATGTCTTAATGGCTTCCTCTGTTCATTCTAAGAACTTTGATATATGGAACTCTATAACTATCTCCATTATTTTGTACCGTTACAAACCACCGTTATATGGGCAAAACAATAATACCCTGTGTACTAGTACACGCTGGGTATAACAATTTTCGGCTGCGCCCCTTTTTTAAATTAATTTCCTCAAAGAGGGAAAAATGTACTTTTCGTATTGAAATATCGCATACTTAATCAGAAACAGTCACAACTCAAATAAATATTTGGTGACTTTTTCGGTACAAATCGCTTTCCAAAACCTCCACCAATAATTGCATCCGCTTTTTTCTTTATAATAATCATATTTAGGTAAAATTTCAGCGTTATCCTGATGCGCTTAACACAAAGTTTTACAGATTTTGAAATGTGACTGTTTCTGATTTAGTGCGCGGTGTGATTATATGGCTTTATTTCTCAAGTTTCTAAGGCTTTTTTTCACATAGTGGAAATAATGCCATATTGACTAATATGGCCTTATTTCTAAATACGTTGAGAAATAGGGCCATATGGCTTTATTCCAATCGCACAACGTGACCAAGCCAGCGGAACCGCTGGGTTTAAATTCGCTGAACTATGTCGACATTTGAGTAAAGCTCATACAGCAAATCTTTAAATCTTGTTCGATACTTGTCGTCGCCAACGCGTAGTGGTCCACAAATCTTTCTAAGAACCTTTCTCTAGAATACTCCCAGAGCCGCCTCACCAGATGTTGTTAGTGTCCACGCTTGTGCCCCATATAGCAGGACGGGTCCGATGAGTGACTTATAGAGTGTTATTTTCGTTCCTCGGGAGACGACTTTACTTTTCAATTTCCCACTAAAAAAAAGAAGCTACGCTCTTCGAAGAGCATGTAAATTATGGCGTAGACGTGCCGTCGGCAAACACCGGCAAAAAACGCAAACGGTGAAGGATGCGATGATAGAAACTTAGACTAATACATCCTATACAAAGCGGGATGACAAAAAATGGCGCAGAAACGGCTGCGACCGGGCACTCACCCGCTCCGGGTAAGGTAGAGACAATGACGAATCTTGCCCAACATCCCTTAAGATCGTCTTTGGATGACGGAGAAGAGAAATGTCAAATGTCTGTTGCAAAGTGTTAATTTCGCTGTCTACTGAAGGGCAAGACATCGGAGAAGTCGCTCGTTTTCAATCAACCTGAAACCGGCTCGAAAAAAGTCTAGGCCCATTGCACCTACGAAGACAAGGACCGCATCCACTTTCGGCCAGAAGAGCGGTAATAACCGACTCAGCAACGGTAGAAATCACTTGCACCTGCTGGAATGCGTAGGTGCGGTCAGATTACACATGAGACGATGCCTACTTCAAAAAGACAGCGAACGAATCCTCTCACCCATTCTCAGGGGTATGGTCAATCGGGGATACTGTTTCAAACAACTCGATAAAAGTGCGAAGAGGATTATAAAATAGCTGTGGGAGCGGAGAAGCGGACTTTCTGAAACAGAAGCACCCAACTTGGTTTCAGGAACCCATTATGAATGAGGTTTTCCAAGCGGTTTTTTAAGGAAAGGCGTACTCCTAGCCGACAGTGGTAACGAGAGTACGGTGAACTGATTGGCAGTGTGCTACAGAGCCTGAGTGATTGGATTGGCACAATTTTGTGCACAAGAAAAGATGACGATATGCCGCCCACACAAGAGAAGATCGTACGAGTTGAATTAGAGGAAGAAAATGAGGGACTGAAGACTCCTACTTTCCACAAGAAAGTAGCTTCCCTGCCTAAAAAACTTCTTGACATTCTAAAGAATTTGTGCCTGGATGAAGTGTTGTGAAGAGAAGAGAGCACTATATGCCTGAGGTTGAAGTGTTATCCTCAAACCTAATTCTCTATTCCCTATACTGTTCAATTTTCATACATAAAAAAATTTCTTCCAAAACAGAAGGAGCCAAGATTGGTTTTTTATCAGAGTACCACTTTTGGTGGCATCACCTGAAACACCTGGGAGACCGCAGCACTGCACAGCTTTCCAGGTCGTTAAGGGTTGAAGGAAATGATCAGGCGGGCAGCGTACCTAGAATCGAAGCGACAGTAACACAAATTTTCCCCGAACCGCCGCTACCAGTTGGTCCACAACTAATGACAGAATGTCTGAGGAGGGAGGAGAAAGAGGAAAAATATATACACTAACGCAATACGCCACGTTTAAGGCAGCCAAAGTTGCTCTTGGGGGGTCATAACACAACTCGCTTAAGAATTTCGACAGGTATTCTTACTGGACACTGCATACTCAGGTTGTTTTTGTTCCAAAAATATTAATTGCATTTATTTTCGAAAGCGAATTTGCTATCGAATAAAACTTTTATATTATCGCAACTATTTGAGTGCGTTCACGTATAAAATGATACCAAATAAGCAATTTTACGAAAAGAGTATTCAGTTAACAAGAAACGCTATACGCCCCCAGGTACTCTTACAGGACACTGCAGGCTCAGTTTGGTTTTGTTCCAAAAATATTACTTCAATTTCTTTTCGAAAGCAATTTTGCTTTTAATGTAAGCTGGAGAATGCGACAAGTTAATCAAACACGACTTTTCTGTATGCTGGTCAGATTCGGATTGTTTTATTCTTCTCTTTTCTTTTAACAAAATGGTTTCTTAAAATAGTGCTTACAAGTAGTAGTTCCAATCTGCACAATCTACTAAGCCTTGTCACCCGCACTAAGTCTGTGACTTAACCCTTGTTTTATGCCGAACGTATAATACACTACTACAACTCGGCCATTCTGATAACATAGGACTGCTTGATTCTACGTCGAGTGAGCAATGAAGTACAAAAATATTTGATAACATAATAGTACATAAAATTATTATATGTAAATATATGATGATGAAGGGTGCCGCGCTGCAACGAAAAGAAAGGACGAAGCCTACAAGGCAACGTTGAGATCGAATGCAACGAGGAGTGTGTGTGAACACTACCGCGAGTTGAAGAGGGAAGCGAGGCGGCTTTTCCGGGCGAAAAACAGAGAGGCAGAAAAGCGTGAAATAATGGAGCTTGGCCAACGGGAATAATGCCCGAAAATTCTATCAAAAAATTCAGCGAATGACAGAAAGTTTTAAACCCGGGGCAAACTCCTGTAAGAATGAGAACGGCGACCTGGTGGCCGATGTTCAGAGAGCACTTAGAATATGGAGGGATCACTTCTCTGCCCTTTTAAATGGAGAAACTGAGCAAGAAACCAGAGAAGATGCCGAACCCGAGCCCACAATCGAAGGTGACTTAATTGACGTTCCACAACCCGACTATAATGAGGTGCGAATAGCAAATATCCCGATTGAAAAACAATAAAGCAGCTGGCGCTGATGGTTTGCCTGCTGAGCTATTCAAACACGGAGGCGAGGAGCTGGTAAGGCGCATGCATCAGCTTCTATGCAGAATATGGTTGGACGAATGCATGTCTGAAGATTAGAATCTAAGTGTTCTCTGCCCAATCCACAAGAAGGGCGATCCTGCAAACTGCGCCAACTATCACGGAATCAGCCTTTTGAATATCGCATATAAGGTCCTATCAAGCGTATTGTGCGAAAGACTGATGTGAACAGACTGATTGGACCTTATCAGTGTGGCTTCAGGCCTGGTAAATCTTCCATCGACCAGATTTTTACAATACGCCAAATCTTGGAAAAAAACCCGTGAAAAAAGAATCGACACACATAATCTCTTTGTTGATTTTAAAGCCGCTTTCGATAGCACGAAAAGGAGCTGCCTATATGCCGCTATGTCTGAATTTGGTTTCCCCGCAAAACTTATACGCAAAATGACCTTGAGCAACACCGCCAGCTCGGTCAGAATTGGGAAGTACCTCTCCGAGCCGTTCGAAACTAAACGAGGTTTCAGACAGGGTGACCCCCTATCGTGCGATTTCTTTAATTTAATGCTGTAGAAAATAATACAAGCTGCAGAGCTCAACCGCGCTGGAACAATATTTTATAAAAGCGTGCAACTGTTGGCATATGCTGACGATATTGATATCATTGGCCTTAACAAACGCGCCGTAACTTCTGCTTACTCCAAATTAGAAAAAGAAGCGGAGAAAATGGGATTGGTGGTGAACGAGGGGAAAACGAAGTACCTTCTGTCATCATGCAAAGAGTCAACGCATTCGCGCCTTGGCCACCAAGCCACTGTTGGCAGCAATAATTTCGAAATAGTAAAGGACTTCGTTTACCAGGGAACCAGCATTAACACCAACAATAATGTTAGCCTAGAAATCCGATGAAGAATTAGTCTTGCAAACAAATGCTACTTCGGACTGAGTAGGCAATTGAAAAGTAAAGTCCTCTCTCGACGAACGAAAATAACACTCTACAAGTCACTCATCGCACCCGTCCTGCTATATGGTGCAGAAGCGTGGACACTAACAATATCTGATGAGGCGGCTATGGGAGTATTCGAGAGAAAGGTTCTTCGAAAGATTTGTGGACCTCTACGCGTTGGCTACGGCGAGTACCGAAGAAGATTTAATGATGAGCTGTATGAACTTTACGCAGACGCCGACATAGTTCAGCGAATTAAAACACAGCGGCTTCGCTGGCTAGGCCACGTAGTGCGAATGAGCGAAGATGCTCCAGCCCAGAAGGTATTCTTATCGGCACCCGCCGGTGGAAGCAGAGGAAGAGGGAGACCACCACTCCGATGGAAGGACCAAGTGGAAACCGATTTGCGATCCCGCGGTGTTTCCAATTGGCGCCAGTTGGCGCAACGAAGAAACGACTGGCGAGCTATGTTGGACGGTCAAAATCGCCCAGGCGGTTAGATGACCATTTAAAGAAAGAAGAAATATACACAAGCATTCGTAAACAACAATATGTAATAAAAATATATAAGAACAACATATGTACGTATTTTCTTATTAGTAGTCTTAATTTTTTACATTTTTACAATTTAGCCATGTCTTTAAATTTTCTATTGCCCAAATGCCTTGTTAGGGAATTTGCGTTTGTTGAAAACCTTCTACATATTCTACAAACTTTGGATATTCGATATGGTCCTTTAAATTTGGGTAAAAGTTTTGCTTGAAGCGCCTACTTGTGAGCTAATGTTAGAAATGGCAACATAATCCCCTACATCGAATGTGCGTGACTCCTGGCGTTTAGAATCTAAATAAAGTGTATTATAACTTTGCACTTTATGTTGTGCTGCTTCCGCTTGTTCCTTGGCACTTTCTATGTTCCTGCGCTTAGAACCTCGTAACTGTTCTAAAATATTTTCTTGCACGCTACGAACACCTTTCCTCTTTGGGTTATACCAAAAGGTAGTACACTAGGGTGCTCTTTAGTAGCTTTGTGTATCATGTTGTTCATTGAGTACTCTACTGACTAACACTTTGTCCCATCCTATATCTTTTCCAGAGTTTGTCATTTTGGCTATCATCGGACCTAGTGTTTTATTTACAATTTTCACCTGGCCGTTAGCCTGAGGGGAATTGGTAGCTACTTTAATGTGCTCGACGTTACTATCCTTCAAAAATTTCTCAAATTCGTTTGAAGTGCAACAAGTGCCCTGTCGGAAATTATAACTTTGGGTCTGCTATACGCTCTGAAATAATCTTTTAAAGCTATAATCGCTTCTTATGAGGCAGTTGTTTTTGCGACGTATAAGCGTACAAACTTTGTAAACGCATCTATTATCACAAGAATATATTTCTTTTTCGTACTATCACTACCGGACCGGCCCATAATTGTCTATGTGGACCATTTCGAAAGGTCGATTCCCTTTTGGTATCATATGTAAAAGTCCATCTTTTCTACCACTTTTGCCTGAAAGTGCTATACATTTTAGGCAGTTTGTATCCACGTATTGCATTCTTTCACCCTCTCTATGTTCGAGCACATATTCATAATTTTATAATTCTAGTGCCCACCTTGCGATTCTTGGATTCATCTCCTTTTTGTTAAGCGTTAATGTGAGCGAATTGCAGTCTGTGAAAATTTCAAACCTTATCCCTTGGAGGTAAACTCTGAACTCAAGGCGTTGTTACGTGCTGGCCTTCGGGTGGGAGTCGCGATCTTACCCTGCGCCCCTCTCACCCTCGCGTTGCATGCCCCGCGGCCCCCGCAGGTATGCTTGCTTAAGCACGAGCTAGCTCGCCGGACTGTGGGGTGGATCTTGGGACCCGAGACATGGCAGCCGCACCCTACAAAAAAATTATCATACCTGTCTGCTTCACTCTCGCGTCAGGATGCCACGTTCGCACTCTCTGGCACCCGCGTTTGGCCACCGATGTTACTGGCCTGCCATTCATTACCCGCCCTTCCATGGTCGGCAGTGGCAAAATATTGCCGACCCCAAAAAGAACCCCCTTGACCCCCTTGACCCTCTTAGAACTCCCGTCCCTTGGTCACCGTCTCGTCCGTCTGTCTGCACCGCATCTGAAATGGAGAACGCTTAATTTTCAATGAATCAAAAATACATGATGTTTATTTACACGATATCAAAATCCTTAATGTCTACACCTATACCCTTCATGGGCCTTAATGCCTACGAATCGATATCAAAATCCTTAACATCTATACCTATGCCCCTCATGGGCCTTAATGCCTACGAGTTAACCGGCCAATGCCGAATGATACAAGTGAACATGTGCGCTTACGTGACTAAGTCTACTATGGTGACGTGTTAACTAGATTGGGAGCGTGCGCAGATACGCGCAGGACTGTCCGTCTTGGATTCGAGGGACGGCGGTCATGGATGCTCACCTGCGTTTACCTGCCTACGCACCTTCGAATACACTATCAAATATTACCGTGTTGCGAAGCTGTAAGGTGAAGGTGCTGCTGTATATTCCGCACTAGTCGATTGGAACGTACAGAATCATGTTAGAGCTTTGTGCTTTGACACCACAGCAAGCAACACCAGCATTTCTATTGGAGCATGCGCTACAATTGAACAATCACTTGGAAGGCAGCTCTTATATCTAGCATGCAGACACCAAATATCCGAGTTGTTGGCTGGAGCAGCCTTTAAAACCTCGGTAGAGAAAGCCACAACGGGGCTTAAAATTTTATTATTCGAAAAATTTCGAAAAGCTAGGCCACAAATGCGACAGGACGATTACGAATATGGTGTTGAAGACTCAGACGTTGCGGAATTCTTTCCAAATGATATAAAAAGCGATGTAATAGTTTTTATCATTGACCAAATTGAGAACAGAGTAGAAAGCACTAGGCATGACTATATAGAAATGCTAAAATTAAGTTCGCTGTTCATCGGACAACAAATACCAGGCTTTAAAATTCCTCGACCCGGTGCAGTCAGTCAAGCTAAATGGATGGCAAAAATCATCGACTGCCTGAAAATTTTTCTTTTTAGAAAACAATTCGCAATTTTATGTAAGTAAAAATGATCCACTGCAATTTAATAACTAGTTTTTAGGATCGAGGTATTTACATATTTTTTTTATTATATCTTTCAGCTAAACTGTTGAACCTGCGTATATTGGTTTAATATATTCATATTACGCGTGTACATGAAGTATTGGTTTATGTGTCAAGTAGCACCAAAAGCACCGGCTAATGATTTGAGGCTACTCAAATTAGAAAATTTTTTTTTCAGTTTTAGGTCGTCCTACCCTTGCAAAAATACATATGAACTAAAAATTCAAAGGCACAATGAAACTTTGGTTAATACCTTATTAAATGTAGTATATATTTGTTTTGACCATTGAAAAAAAAGAAACACAAAAATGTACGCTCATTTATTAAAAGTCCTTGAAAGGACATTTGTAGGTAAAAAATTTATATGGAGGATTTATTCCTGATTTCATTCTACATAAAAGTCTCCATATCATTATTTGTTCCTAAATCACTTGTTCCGGAGATATAAGACATTTAATACATTCATCGTTTTTTGATGCATTTTCAGGCTTTAGGTCAAATGCGCATGGAATTTTTTCACTACGGATGTCCAGATTTGTTTACAGATAATGTTTTTTTTACCCATTCTCTCAGAAATTTCTGGTGGAGCGAAGAAAATGAAAACTTTGCCTTTGTAGGTGCTCTAATGTACAGAGTAAATATTGACTGTAATGAAGTATAAAATCATAAAACGGATTTTTACTAATTTTTAATTTTTCTTGCTTGGTCTACTATTTTACGTTATATATTTAAAAAAATGTTCCCCCCCTAGAAGTGCTGCTGGAACCGCGCCTGTATCGATTATTGTAGAAAGTTTACTTTAAATTATTTTTAAGAACATCTACAGAAATGCTTGTTGAGTAGTTTTGAAGATATATCGATTTAACTCTATTTGATCCAGGTACTGCTTTCTGTTTCCAAGGTTTTTTGATGTATAAAACACATATCTGTGTATAAAATATCATTAACTTGCACCAAGTAAATTCCTAGCTATGCCGAATTGCTACTTTAAATAGCCTGGAGGCTTTGTCAAAAACTAAATATGGCCTGTGTCAAAACACAAGCCTAAGCCGTACCCACCGAACTTCTGAACCTATAGCGAAAGTTTCATAGAGATCGACTTTAAACTTTAGATTAATGAAGAACAAACCAAACACAATAAATGTGGGCGTGACACCGCCCAATTTTCCAAAATTATGTAAATCTTGGCTAAAGGACACATGTATTCAAATATCATTGATTTAGACCAAAAACGTTCAGAGTTATGACAAATTAAAATTTTATACAGCCTGGGGGCGTGGCACCGCCCACTTTTCCGAAACTATATATGGCCTATGCTTTAACCTGTGATCCCAAGAATATATATTTCATAGAAATCGGTAGAGCACTTTGGAGGCCTGTAAAGGACACACAGCCACGCAGACATACATTAATTTTTGTTTATTAGACTAGCAGGCCCGGCAGACGTAATCCTGCCTAAAATTTGGCTTGCCTACATTTAACAAATTGTACTCTCTTCCCTCTCTACTTTTCGCTTCTTCTATATTTATCCTTATCTCCTCCTTTTCATGCCTTTCATTCAAATTAAATGGTATTATAACTTGGGTCCAATGTTTGTAAGTATGAGAAGAAGAAGAAATAGACCCACCAATAATACCGAAATGATCAGGGCGATGAGCTGAGTGGATTTGGCCATGCCCGTCTGTCCGTCTGTCTGTTTGTACGCAAACTAGTCCTTCAGTTTTTAATATATCTTGCTGATTTGGTATGGAGCCGATATTTTGCATGAGATTAATCATTTGTCGGAATCAGCAAGATCGGACCAATACAACGCATTGATCCCATACAATCGATAGTTTCGATAAATGTGTTTTGGGCTATAAATTTTGCAATTAAAAAGCTAGTGACGAAAAATTTTGCAGGTTTGGTTCTTATTATATGTGTAATGTGTGTAGTGAAAATCACCCACATCGGACCAACATAACATATAGCTCGCATACAATCGATAGTTTCGATAAATGGGTTTTGGGCTATAAATTTTGCCATTAAAAAGCTAAGAACGTAAAGTTTTGCAGATTTGGTACTTATTATGTATGCTTTCTATCATAACACAATTTTTGTGAAAGTTATATAGTAAATTCCGCTGCACTGAGTAGAGAGTTGTCCGACTTCATAATGGGGGATATGCCAGTTTGTTAAAGTAACATTACACTTTTTCAATTATATTTCGCGAAGTTTTGTTTAGTAATGCATTTAAAAGCAGGTACCCAGAATATGTTGTAACTGCAGACACAAAATGCAGCACCACCACATATTCGAACAAGTCTTGGACTAGTTCTTGTTCCTTCTGATTATTTTCTCTAAACTTTTGCCATATGTTACAATATTCAACGAGAGTTTTTATTTGTTCGTTCATATTTGTAGTAGGGGGCTCCTGCACGACCGATAATTTTTTCTATACTCAGGTGCGATGCGTGCAACCATTTTCTAATATTTCCTTTTACAACTCAGTAGAAACTACTAATCGGTGATTACGGACCAAGAACTAATTTTCAGAATGGAGTTCGTTCTTAAATGTATACCATATTTTACTGAATTCGTCTAAAAGAGTATAGTTAGACCAGCCTGTCTCTACCCATTGACTTATTCATGACCAACCGATATAAATCATAATTATCTTTATCTAATCCGATGGTGACACGGAATGTATGACTGACGACAGGTCTGCAATTTCTTTAAAGTCTGGTAACTGCATTTCTTTTCGGGTTTGCAAACGGAAGGACATTTTGGAATATTTAAAAAGTAGCATGAACATTCGTTGCAATCTTACGCTACCATCATCATATCCTGTTTTATTAAGGTTTCTAGAGGTGTGTGACTCCAATCGACGGTAAATTCCCGACCTTATAAATAGAAATGATATTGGCGGCATACAAATACAATACCCAACAAGTAAGGAAGTCTAAGTTCGGGTGGAACCAAACATTATATACCTAGTAGTGATCTATTATGTCATCCCAATTTACGCAGGTCTATTTTAATACTTTCAGTTGGTACAAGGTGGCGCAAAAGTAAGCTTCCTATGTTCAGCATATCGGTTGTGGCACGTGCAGTGTGTGCTGTTGCACCGTCTTGTTGGAACCACATGTTTTCCAATCCCAATTCATCAAGTTGCGGCAGAAAGAACTCGTTGATTATTGCTCTGTAGCGCTCACCATTCACGGTAACCGTTTGGCCCCGACTGATTATTGGTCAAATAAATAGTCAGCAATATTCCGCGTTCTGGAGCAGTGTAGCGTAACATTGTTTATTAATGTGTATTTCGCATGTGTTTAGTACACAAATGTCAAAACAGAACTGACTTTAGGGGCCAATCGCAAAATTTATAGCATTTTCTGATAGGAGGATTACTTTTGCGCAGTAACCGTTTTTCACCGACCGATTATTGGTCAAATAAATAGTCAGCAATATTCCGCGTTCTGGAGCAGTGTAGCATAACATTGTTTATTAACGTGTATTTCGCATGTGTTTACTACACAAATGTCAAAACAGAACTGACTTTAGGGGCCAATCGCAAAATTTATAGCATTTTCTGATAGGAGGATTACTTTTGCGCAGTAACCGTTTTTCACCGACCGATTATTGGTCAAATAAATAGTCAGCAATATTCCGCGTTCTGGAGCAGTGTAGCATAACATTGTTCATTAACGTGTATTTCGCATGTGTTTACTACACAAATGTCAAAACAGAACTGACTTTAGGGGCCAATCGCAAAATTTATAGCATTTTCTGATAGGAGGATTACTTTTGCGCCACCTTGTATTTGTGTACAAATAGACAGACGGACAGACACATAGACGTATCGAGAGACGGACATGGCTACATCGACTTAGCTCATCCTCATGTTCATTTCAGTATACGTACAAACATTTCATGTTCATGAAAGGTATGAATATCAAAAAAGATATACAACTTCGCTTTTGCAGTGGGGTATTAGCTACTTGCCCGGATATTTTACTTTTCATCCTGAACGTTCTGAATGAAGTAATATACCTTGTGTGCGTAACAAAAATATATATTTACTAAATATGTATAATGCGCTTATGACTAAACAACCGTATTTCAGGGTCATATACTGGCCAGCGGCGTAGTGAGCTTAACTCGCCCGGTGCACAGTACTTTTTTAGCGCCCCCTCCCCTAACTTTCGAAACCATATAATCTTATTCTACTAATACAATAATTGCGTAACTTTGTGAGTTTGTTTGTGGGTCTTTTACGTCTGAACTACTTAACCGATCTCTACGAATTTGTGTACAATTATTTTCAGGAGCATAGATTCATGCGATTCCGGAAAAGTGGACCAGGGACCAACCTACTCAAAAAAATCTTATTTATGATGCGATTTGCTTGAAATCCGTGAATATCTTTTATCAAAATGTCAGAGGTCTAAATACCAAATTAACTGATCTCTTTTTGAAATCTTTTCATTGTAATTATAACGTAATTGCTTTTACCGAAACTTGGCTAAAACCTCATGTTTTCAATTCAGAGTTTTTATGTAATGAATATCAAGTATATAGAAATGATCGCTTGAACAGAGTCGGGGGTGGTGTTCTACTTGCCGTTCATTCCTCCATCCCTTCAGAAGAGGTTAATATTCCTAACATCGATTTCATTGAGTTCAAATGCATCCGCCTTCAACTAGACAACGTCTCTATGTACTTATATGTTTGCTACATCCCTCCAGCATCAGATTTTTCAGTCTACATGCAACATGTCTCTCTGCTCAAAACTGTTAACCTTATGACTAAAGCTTCAGATTCAATTATTGTTTTGGGTGATTTTAACTTACCTCATATATCGTGGAACATATCTGATGGTAACATTATTCCAAATCCGTCCAAACTGGGGTTCAATGACTTTTTAGATGGAATTTCCGATCTTTGCCTTAATCAAATAAATGTTACCGCTAACAAGTTTGGGAAAGTCTTAGATTTAGTGTATGTTAATGATATAAACCAATTTTCTGTAAATCGTTGTGATCCGTTGGTTTTACCAGAAGACCTTTACCACCCTTCTATGGAAATAGTCTACGAAACCATAAGTAATGGCCAAGGCACTCAATGCTACTCATGTAGTAGCTTTGATTATAACTTTTCCAAAGCAAACTACAAGAAATTAAATAAAGAACTATCTAAATTAACTTGGCCTGAATTTGGTTGTGATATCGATCTAAACGTCTCACATTTCAATCACACTATTTACTGCCTATTTGAGAAGTTTATTCCTAAACGTAAAGTAACTTATGATCATCCTACGCAAGCTTGGTTTACTAAAGAGCTTAAGGCTCTTAAAAATAGGAAAACGCGATCATTTAATTTATATAAGAAATCCGGATTAAATAAACATTACCTACTGTATTCCATTCTACGTCAGAAGTACATAGATTTAAATAAGAAGTGCTATAAAGCTTATATCTCTAAAACGAAAAGAGACATTATTCTCAATCCTAAGTCATTTTATGGTTTCGTAAATTCTAAACGTAAAGTATCAGGGTTTCCCTCAGCCATGAAATATCAAGACATTATATCTAGCGATAATCAATGTATCGCAAATTTTTTTGCTCAATTTTTCACTTCTAACTATTCTGCTGTCACCAATTCAAACTTTCAAAACTATCCCTATAAGCTGCACGGGACAAATTCAATTAATTCACCAATTATATGCGCCAAAGATGTTCTAATTTACCTTAAAACCTTAAAAGAATCTTTTAAATATGGTCCTGATAGGATTCCTACATGTTTCTTGAAAAAGTGTGGGAACCATATTTACCAACCCCTTACCAATTTGTTCAATCTATCACTAAAGTGTGGTGTTTTTCCAACTGCGTGGAAAGAATCGTTTCTTCTACCGCTGCATAAAAGCGGGAGTAGGTCTTCTATAGAGAACTATCGTGGCATCGCAAAGCTTTCTGCCATCCCAAAATTGTTTGAAGCTATTGTTACAAATCAACTTACGGGTCCGATCTCTACTTTGATAGCTGACTGCCAACACGGGTTCAGTAAGGGAAAGTCCACAGTTACGAATTTACTTGAGTTTACCAGTCATGTCTCAAATGGCTTTAGAAAAAATCTGCAAACCGACGTTATTTATACGGATTTCAGCAAAGCTTTTGACAAAGTGTGTCACTCATTAATTATTCATAAACTCGATCAGTTGGGCTTCCAGCCGGGTCTCAATCGCTGGATCTCTTCTTACCTTAGTGACAGGACACAAAGAGTAATGTTCAAAAATTTAGTATCCGATGTCATTTATGTCTCTTCGGGGGTTCCTCAAGGAAGCCATCTTGGCCCGATTCTGTTCTTGTTGTTTATAAATGATATTTCTACAATAATAAAATTTTCAAAAATGTTAATGTATGCCGACGACGTAAAGCTTTTCATGTCATTCGCGTCATTTGAAGATAGAAATAAGCTACAATCAGATCTAGATGCACTAGTTACTTGGTGCGATTTAAATTATATGCCACTTAACCTTAAAAAATGTAAACACATGGGTTTTTCGCGTGGAATTTCTCAGCCGGCTTCCTATACAATTAAAAATTATAGTCTTGAGCAAGTGTATGATTTTGTTGACCTGGGGGTTACTATGGACTATAAACTCAGTTTCAACCACCATATTAATACAACAGTCAATAAGGCTAGAGGTGTCCTAGCATTCGTTAAACGATGGTCTAAAGAATTTAGCGACCCTTATGTAACTAAAGCCCTCTTCACTACATTAGTCAGACCGATACTTGAATATGGTTCTATAATTTGGAACCCGCGTTACCAGGTTCATGTAGATCGCCTTGAATCAGTTCAAAAACAATTTTTACTATTTGCCTTAAGAGATTTTCATTGGGATCCCTCGTACAATCTGCCACCCTATACGAATCGTTTAAAACTCATTAATCTACACACACTTTCTAGTCGGAGGGAAATGCTTGGAATTATTTTTATGATTAAATTGCTAAATGGTTCACTATCCAGCCCATTTCTTCTAAGTGAAGTGAACTTCAATGTACCGTCTCGTCCTTCAAGGCATTTTAAACCTCTAGTCTTAAAACAGTGCCGAACCAATTTTCAGTTAAATGAGCCTTTTCGCTGTTTGTGTCAAGATTATAACTCTCTTTCTGGTAGATTTGATATTTCAGACTCGCTTTTCAGCATAAAAAAATCAATTCTTTCTGTCCTAAATTCATAGCTACTAATTGTTTTTTATTCTTTGACTTCTATTTTAACTTTTAACAATAATTTTATTCTGTTAACTAGTTATTTCTTAATGTATAATCTATCCTATATCTACTTTACTTAGCTGATGAGGTTTTCTCTGTAGCTGAGCAGTTTTAGATCTCGACGATTAACAAACCAAAGCCTTTCAACGACTCGGCACGAACGAATAATCCGCGCGTTATGCGGATACGCCCCTCGCGCCGGTCGGGCGGGATATGGTGGGTAATCCGTTGGGAATTATTATTATTATTATTATTATTATTAAATTCGGTACCTTGGTAGAACTTTGACTTTGTTAAAATTCAAGACACTTTCTGTTCCGGGAAGTGGACCAGGGATCGACCTATTCAAAAAAATCTTATTTATGATGCGATTTGCTTGAAATTCTGTACCTTGTTCAAAAAAATCGTATTTGCTTCAAATTCTTTGTTAAAATTTAGAATTAAAATTTACATCTCACAATTAATATGTGGCTTCAGCGGTATAACGATGGGGAGTCCGCGACCTTTGCTCGGAACCTCTTTGAGATCGGTGAAGGTCGTAAGACAACAGATGCTGATAGTCTTATAAGGTTCGAGGATCGGTTTTCCAATATTATAGCTCAGAAAAGAGTCTCATAAAATAAATCTTTCCAAATTTGCAACAAAATCTTCAAAAAGAGGTTAAGTTCTGTGAACGGGCGGTGTTACATCCCAAAAATGAAACTGTGGGAAATATAAATAAAAAAAATAGCACAGCAAGTACCCGGTGAGTCCACTATCTATATGTCTGTTAACACCATAATGAGCAATGACGACGCAAAAACATATCTCATCAAATTTTCAAACTCTTTACAGCTATCAGGGGTACCTTCCCACAAATTGGAATTAAAAGTTGGGGTACCAGTTATACTAATTCGTAACATGGTCGGCCCAAGATTGTGCAATGCCACAAGATTGCAAATTGCAGCGTTAAAAAAAAATATTTTACAAGCCACCATTATTAGCGGAGGGGCCAAGGGAGAATCGGTATTAATCCCAAGAATACATATTTTTCCAACAAACATGCCATCCCTGTTTAAACGTCTTCAGTTACCCGTAAAAATTTTCGATAACCATAAATAATAGTCAAGGGCAATCACTCAAAGTGGAAGGAATGCATTTTCACACGGGCAACTTTATGTTGGATGCTCGCGAGTATCGAGAGCCAAAAACCTTTTTGTATGTGGGGAAAACAATAAGTCAAATAAAATAAAATTAATATTAAACAAGTAAGAACGTCTAAGTTCGGGTGCAACCGAACATTATATACCTAGTAGTGATCTATTATGGCATACCAATTTACGCAGGTCTATTTTAATACTTTTCAGTTCGTATTATAAAGCCAGCTGATTGTTTTCAATAAAACCACTTCTGTTATGAGTTTTGAGGGGTAAATTAATTTAAAAAAATATTAATGTGTGGCGCGATATACAACAGGTATATCATCAGAAACCTCCTAAGAGATTTTTGCGCCGAGCTTCCCTTCCAATTTGTGGTGTGCCGTTTTGAATTTTCCTACAAATTGGGGGAACCTACAGATTTTTGTCGCTTCGAAAGGCATCTACAAAGGAGATGAATTTTTGCTGAGAAGCCTTCCATAGCAGAAAGACATTCGGAGAGTTTGCCAAACCACTGCCGAGGAGCGACCCGTTTTGAAAACCTTTTTGAAACCACTTTGGATGTTACCTGTCACAGAACTCGAACCTTGGACCTTTTTTCAAAATACCAATACATGCACATTTTATGTTTGAAAAATTTGCGTTCAAATAGACAGGCGGACGGAAAGACGGACAATGCTAAATCGACTCGGCTCATCGTCCTAATTATTTTAGTTTACTTATTGATAGGCCCATCTCTTCTTCCTTCCCATACTTACAAACATTTCATGTTCATTAAATCTATGAAAATCAAAACAGTAATATAACTTCCATATTGTAGGCAGGAGTTTACTACACTGAGAAGCAGGTAACCTATTTTGATTGAAATATCTAGTTCAAACTACAAGCAATCGCCTTTGAAAATAGCAGAATTTTTATGCTGAAAAATGGGCGGCGCCATAGCTTGCATGGTTATACAAATATCGCGTTTTACATTTTATAAACAAATTTTTCAGAACTATGTTAAAAACTGGACGTGGCCGTTGACCGATTTCGCCCATTTTTACAAAAAGCATTTACTTTTATATGTACAACATTTTCGCCAAATATCATTTCGATAAATCAATTTTTGCCGGAGTTATGGCATAAAAAGTTTTGTCGAATAATCCACTATAAAAGGGGCGGGGCCACGCCCATTTTCAAAAATTTATATTTTTCGCCTTTCTTCGTTCCGGGACACTTTGAAAGTGAAATATAAATGATATACAGCTTTTGTGCGCAAAGTTACGATAATTTTCAAAATTTTTCGTATAAAAGTGGGCGTGGTTCTTAACCGATTTCGCCCATTTTTTCTCGGAACAAAACTTGTATTAATATAAATATGTGGGCTAAATTTCGTTTCGATATCTTGAACGATTTTTATTTATGTTTAATATTATTTTTAAATTTGATCAATGCTGGGGATTGACAAGAAATTGGCATCCAAAGAAAAAAGATCGGAATTGAGAAGAGAAAAGGAAGAAGCACGGATATCAAAACATGTGCAAACGTCAAAGTTGCAGCCAGTTGGTAAATAATTTAATAGTTACTTTTGTGGGCTATAATTAAATATGTATTAGTTCCAATTGAAATAAAATCGTTTTCTCACTAAAGTTTACTCCGAAAGTGAACCCGAAATTGAATCTGAGTATATGGAAGCATCTACAGATAGTTTTGTCGATGATGATAATGAACCCATACAACAAAAAACGAGCTCTGTTATAAAAAGAAATTGGATTACGCCACGGTTATGCGTTGCACTTGATAAAGCAAAGGTTGCAAAAAAAAAGAATTTTAAAAATTAGACTCACTCCAAATTAATATTTATTGCGACTTTAGGTATCAGATCGGCAGGCTATGCATATAATAATGGCAACAGTAGAGGCTTTAGAGATTTCTGCAGATCATCTGGTCCCGAATCGTACTTCACTACAACAGATGCGTGAAAACAATCGACACTCTCAATTCAGTGAAACAAAGTCTGAGTTCATAAAAAACGTGGGTATTATGTATAGATAAACATATTTTGTATATTTAAGTTTGTCTATTTATTATGAACTAGTTAAGTACCAACGATCGCTTAGTGGTTCACTGGGACGGGAAAATTTTGGCAGATTTAGTCGGCAGATCAAATGTAGATCGAATAGCAGTTCTGGTAAGCTACAATGGAACGGCCAAATTTTTAGGAGCTCCCAAAATTTAGTCGGGTAACGGAAAAAACATCGCCCAAGCTGTTCACAAACTTCTAGTCGAGTGGGGGATTTCTGAAAAAGTAGTAGCTTCAAGCTTCGATACTACCTCTTCAAACACTGGCCTTACACGTGGTGCTTGTATGCTTTTGGATGAACTTCTCGGTCGGAAACTTATCAATCTTGCGTGCCGTCATCAAATTTATGAGATTGTGCTAAAAAACGTTTTTGAAAATAAGTGCGGTAAAAGTAGTGCGCCGAAAAGTCTAATTTTTAATAGATTCGCTGACATATGGCAGAATATAAAACACGACCAATACAGTTTCGGTATAAATGACCAGATTGTTGGTTCCAAAATTAGCCTCGAAGAAATAGAGCAAATAGAACAATTTTGCCGAAATCAGCTCAAACATACTCAAATACGCCGTGATTATAAGGAACTTTTAGAGCTCTCTATGACGTTCCTTGGTGACGACGGCGGTGTTTTTCGTACATGTGGCGCGACATCTCATACAAGATTTATGTCGAAAGCAATATATTGTCTGAAAATTTTTCTGTTTCGCGATCAGTTTAATATGACTTCAAGAGAACTTAGTTGTATTCGAGATATGTCGGTATTTATTCCTAAACTTTACATTAAAGTATGGTATAGGTGCACTAATTCTATTGAATGCCCCAATCAAGATTTGAACTTTTTGCGCGATGCTTTCAAGTATTCAGAAATCGATAAGACTGTACCTGAAGCGGTAATTGATAAGGTGAAGAATCATTTGTGGTATCTAACTCAGCATGAATAAAGTCTCACTCGAAATTAAACGAAAAATGACGAATCGTTTAAAAGAAAAGGATCCTGTTGTTGCTTTGGTTAAATATCGCACGTTTCCAAATGCGCAACACTTGTTGGAATGTGATTTATCTGATTTTGTATCCTATAAGACAAAATTTTTGTTTTCCAATTTCGAGCTTCAATGTGATTTTCTTGAGCTGGATCCCGCCGTATGGAAAGACAATGAGGAATATCAGACAGCTTTAGAATTATTTGAAAAATTATTCGTAGAAAATGACACTGCAGAGCGTGGCGTCAAGTTTATGAAGGATTACAATCGTATTTTAACACACGACGAAGAAGAAGCTCAGTTTATATTGCAAGTTGTTGACTCATATCCCAAAAAGTTTCCACCCCATACAAAATCTGCATTGATTGATCAACCTCAGGCGTTGTAGAGTTTTCTTCAATTGAAATAAAATATCATATACAGGCATCAATATATATGTACGTACAATGTATGTTGTGCACTTTCTTAAAAAAAATAAATAAAGAGTTTTAAATATCCATACAAATGCCTTAGTTCAACTTTAATCAACTTCTGGGTCCATTAAAAACTGCCAGATGGGCGTACAATTTTCCAGGGGTATTTTTAAGGTTAAATAGAAACTTTTTCAACCCGGCGCTCATTGATATAAAGTGACTTTACAAAAATGGCCATGCTAATATACACCCTTTAAACTAACATTTTTTATTGTTCAAATAATCCTTATTTGTTCAAAATATAAACAATTATTATAAACAAATGGAAATATTTCATTTCTCGTTCAGATTTTTTAATCTTGTTACTGGAATACTAATCTGTATTTTATAGTGCAAAATTCAAAAGAGGAGAAATACGGAAACTTGTACGGAGGCGCAAGTTATTAACTTTTTTTACGCTCATCGCGACGCTTGTTTTGGTTTTCACGCCGCGTGCCGCGCGGACTCAAGCGAGTGCGATCCAGCACGTCTTGACAGGCAACGTTGAATGCGTAACAGTCTTTTTTTCATGTTGCTCCATTGTACATATAATTAAATATTGTTGTATTCCTTACGTAACTTTATTCATGCCATGTTAGTCATTAGCGCGTAATGAAAAATGCCGAAAGCTAATTGCTATTGCAATCTTTTAAATAAAAACTGCATGTATAAAAATGTTGCCAAAGTGACTGTAAATTGGAATGCTAGATTTGCAAACGATATCGGAAAATTCATTTGCAAATCTTGTCAAACACAAATTAATAGAATTCCAGAAGAAGATTTTCAATTACCTAGCACATCAATGAAAAGTGAAATTATAATTTCTGCAGCAGTTGTAGAAGAATCGACGGACAGTGGCAGCGAGTAATTTAATTACTGACGAAAAGCCCACAGAAAATAGTACGATAGATGAAAATTGGGTTGAGGATCTAAAAATGGCGGTAGCTAATGAAAACTCGCGTAAAAAAAAATTGCTCTCTTAACAGGCAGTACCTGTTCAATGAAGTATTCGACAAATATCGAAAAAGCTCAATTTTTCTCGAAGAATGGCATCTACACTAAAAATTTACACACGAGTAGTGAATATGGTTCTCATCCCCAACCGGAAATTGGACTTAGAAAAAGCAATCATTGAAAAAATTGCTAAATTTGATATACACAGTGCACGGTGAATCGTAAATATCTCAAAAACGGGGTCCAGTGCTATTATTCACTTATTATTGTTTATTTTTTTTTAAGGAAAATTTTAAAAGCAAGGTAAGAATTTCTGAAACGAATCACTTAAAGCTGTGAAATTTTTTTTTGATCAATAATAGTGTCATTTGGTGGCTATTGACAATACAATTGATTTTCGGGAAAAAATGGTTTCCTGTTTTATCGCCAATTTAAAATGTTTGTCCTTTTTATATCAAAGTTTAATTACTTCTGATATACTGGACCGATTTTGATAATTCAAATGTCAGTATTCTCTTTTCCATTTCTTTAAAACTCAATTGTAAATATAACTATATTTTAAATCTGTGCAAAAACCATTAAAAAAAAATTGTTCCAGACCAAGTTTTCACACAAAATAAATACAACATACACCTACTCTTAATTTATTTCGGTTTAGATTTAAAACTTAATTGAAAAAAGCATATACGCAACAACACATATACAGAACAAATGTTTACTTTTCTCACACCATTCATGCGTTCGCCGTATCTCAGTGTGTAGAGCACTCGAGTCTGATGCGGGACGCCTCGGTTGGAGTCCTACTGATACTACACTTTTTTTATAAATTTTTTTATTTAAATTATTTCTGGTTTGAAATTTAAATCCTTTTTGTTACGCGCATTTCTTTGAAAACCGACATAGCTACAGGGTGTTTTTTTTACAGGTTTGTTTTTTGAATGGAGATAAAACTGGCATTTTGTGGTCAAATCTGGCAACTCTAATGTCATTTATGTTCAGTTTGGTTTGCCATTTCATCATGAACAGGTTGACAAAAGAACAACGCTTGCAAATCGTGCAAATTTATTTCGAAAATAATGGTTCAGTTCGCGAAGTTTACCGTGAGCTCCTTTTATTTTATGGTCGACATAATCGTCCATCAGAGCAATTAATTCGGTTAACCATGGATCGTTTTCGCACTACGTTTACTCTATGTGATAATACGCATCCGCAGAGACGTCGAACAGTGCGCACCGAAGAAACAATTGCCGCTGTAGAGCAAAGTGTTGAAGAGGACCCGAATGAATCGATTCGCCACCGTGCACAGCAATTGGAGCTTTGTCCATCAACTTTATGGAAGATTTTGCGCAAAGATCTTGGCTTGCGACCTTACAAGATCCAGCTTGTGCAAGAATTAAAGCCGCGAGACCATGCAATGCGTCGTGATTTTGGTGTATGGGCCGAAAATGAGATTGATTTCGATGCTGATTTTCATCGCAAAATTTTGTTCAGTGATGAGGCTCATTTTTGGTTGAATGGCTACGTCAACAAGCAAAATTGCCGCATTTGGAGTGAAGAGAATCCACATGAGACCCTTGAAACGCCATTACATCCACAAAAACTGACTGTTTGGTGTGCTCTATGGGCTGGTGGAGTCATTGGGCCATACTTCTTCCGCAATAATGCTGGAGAGGCAGCTACCGTTAATGGAGACCGGTATAGAGCCATGATAACCGACTATTTTGTTCCCGAATTGGATGGCATGAATGTGGATGAGTTGTGGTTCCAACAAGACGGCGCTACATGCCACACAGCGCACGTCACAATCGATTTATTGAAGGAAACATTCGAAGAGCGCATAATTTCGCGGAATGGACCTGTCAATTGGCCACCAAGGTCGTGTGATTTGACACCATTGGATTATTTTCTTTGGGGATATGTGAAGTCGCTCGTCTACACCAACAAACCAGAAACGTTAGGGGAATTGGAAGCCAACATTCGTGGCGTTATTGCCGACATACGGCCCCATATGCTCGAAAAAGTGGTTGAAAATTGGACCTGTAGAATTGGCTTTATTCGAGCCAGCCGCGGCGGCCACATGCCCGAAATCATATTTAGACATTAATGGCATAAAATTATCCTTCCAATAAAGCCAAATTGATGGACCTTAAAACGATTTTCTTGTGTTTTATTTCAATTCGAAGTTCTATACCCCTAAAAAAACACCCTTTATAATTCTAAACTAAATTTGGTTTGGCCATATTGTAGCGCAAAAAAGTTGAAAATTTTGGCTCACATTTTTAGCCGTGCAAAAAGGAATGCATAAAGGAGGGAGCTTGAGCTACTAGCCAACAAGAACAACTCCCGAAAATTCTATCGAAAAGTCCGGCAAATGACGAAAGGATGTAAGACCAGGGCGAACATTTGTAAGGACAACAATTAAGGAAAGCGCTGTATTCGCCTGTGCCGAAGGCTTTATAGCTTTTACGCATCACGGTTTTAAGTATCCGATCATTACTTACAATAAGTACAAACTTTACCAAAATTTGATTGTCTTACCCCTTCGGAAAAATGTGTTGTATGTGGGCTATACGATATATTGCTCAAATCTTGACGATTTTCACTACACACATTAGATATATAATAAGTACTGTAGCTGCCAAATTTTGTGTTCCTCTCTATCGGAACAATCTTTTGTATGGCAGCTGTATGTTATTAAGTAGAATCTGGATGATTTTAATTTGTCACATTACGTATATTATAAGTACCAATTCTGCAAAATTTTACGTTCGTAGCTTTTTAATTGCAAGAGTTATAGGCCAACCCCGATTATGGGAACAATCGATTGTATGGGAGCTATGCGTTGTATTGTTCGGATCTTGTTTATTCCGACAACTGATTAATATATTACAAAATGGCGGCCCCATACCAAATTTCATCGAGATATCTCTAAAACTGAGGAACTAGTTAGCGGTCAACGGCCACGCCCAGTTTCTTAACATAGATCTGAAAAATGTTAAACGCGATATTTCCATAACCACGCAAACTATAACAATCATATCTTGCACACATAATAAGCAAAACTCGGCCTAGAAAATATTATGTGGATTTTAGGGAAGTAGGCGTGGCGCCGCCCATCTTTCAGCATAAAAGTTATGCTATTTTCATATGCGATTGCTTGTAATTTCAAATATGTAGATATTTCAATGAAAATTGATTAGCTGCTTCTCAATAGTATGTTGTTGTATACCACTGCAAAAAATTAGGCAAATCGGATAACACACAAGCAAAATATCCGGGAAAGTAGTTAATACACCACTGCAATAGGTAAGTTATGTATCTTTTTTGATTTTTATAACTTTCATGAACATGAAATGGTTGTAAGTATGAGAAGAAGAAGAAATTGGCATCAATAAGTAAACTGAAATAATAAGGACGATGAGCTCAGTCCATTTAGCCATGTCCTTCTCCTCGTCGGTCTGTCTATTTCAACGCAAATTTTTCAAACACAAAATGTGCATCTATTGGTATTTTGAAGAAACGTGGTTAGCATTTGTTGGTAGGGAAGCTATTTATACACAAATAAATTAATGGCGGCCGCCGTGGTGTGGCGGAGCGTTGCCGGCCACCGAAGGTCCAAGGTTCGAGTCAAAACATCAAAATTGGTTTGAAAAAGTTTTTCAAAACGGAGTCGCCCCTCGGCAGTGGTTTGGCAAACTCTCCGAGTGTATTTCTGCCATGGAAGGCTTCTCAGCAAAAATTCATCTCTTTTGTAGACGCCATTCGAATTCGGCAAAAATCTGTAGGTTCCGCCAATTTGTAGGAAAAAATTCAAAACGGCATACCTTAAATTGGAAGGGAAGCTCGGCACAAAAATCTCTTAGAAGGTTTATGATGATATACCTCTTGTATATCACGACATATATTTATATTTTTTTTTAGGTAATTTACCTCTCAAAACTCATAACAGAAGTGTTTTTATTGAAAACAATCCGTTGGGATTATAATACGAACTGAAAAGTATTAAAATAGACCTGCGTAAATGGGTACGCCATAATAGATCACTACTAGGTATATAATGTTCGGTTCCACCCGAACTTAGACTTCCTTACTTGTTTTACTTTCAATTGAATAACACAATCCCATTTCTTATTTTAGACTTACGACAAAGTACATCTTTATGAATGTATTAAATTATCGGGTAGTGGATTATGCGTTTGAATTTAAGCCTATATACATATCCTAGGATAGAAGTTTGTGAGGTGGGCCATTTTTTTCCGAAGTACGACTCAGGGCCGCCGCTAGCCGTTTGTTCGCCCGCGTGCAATACCGATTGTGCCGCCCTACCACAACATATTATGCTGAGTTTTGTTAAAAGAAGGATTAATATTTGTTCATGGAAGGTAAAAATAAAAAAATCTGTATGAATATAAAACATTTGTTTTTATTAGGTCCTTAGAGATATTTGTTTAATAAAGTATAAAACTAAAATATTACATATATTAAAAAAGCTTAACTCTTCTTGCCTTTATATTTGCGAAATCTTCTACAAACTTTCTTGTATCCAAGCTGTCTAAAATTTCATGTTCAATTAAAACTATAGCTAAATTACTAATTCTTTGCTGAAGCATTGTTGATCTTAAATAGTTTTTAATAATTTTTAATTTTGAAAAGGATCTTTCACCAGATGCGACTGAAACCGGTAGTAATATTCTTAGCAATATTACTGTGTTCGGAAATTTTGAAATTAAGTCATTGGTAAAAAGATATTGTTTTATGGTTCGTGGATAATTACGCTGATTTTCTGCAAAATGCAACTTTAATGCCACGATTTCATTAAACAGATCAATACCGTCAATGTCTGATTCACTATTTGAATCATCTTTAAGCTTCAGATTTAAATCTTTACAGTGCTTCATTACGTCATCATTAGATGAATTTGATCTCCTAAATAGTGAGTCATACGACTTGAATCTAGTTTCGAAGTTTGAATTCTGTCAATATATTCTCGCATGGCTGTATCAAAGGCTGCTATGGTTTCGATTGCTTTTTGAAAGTTACCATTATCATGTTTATTTAATATTTACGACCTCCGGAAAGCCAGACACTGACTGGATAAAAACTTGATAACTGCTTTGATTCTTTCTCATAAATCACACCATTGTTTTTTTTTCGATTCTAATAGCATTTGATTTTCAGTAGTTTTATTTTTTAACATATTTTTCAATTTTACCCACGATTTCACATTTTCACTGTGGTAAGCGCTTGTTTCATGTCTTTTGAGGGTTAATGCTGCCAATCAGAAAACCCGTTCAAAGCAGACAAACTACTAACAGATTAACCAAATATTTTATTACAAAAACAATAGACTGCATCTTTTGAAGTGGTGTAAACAAGCCATTCTCTTTTAATTGTTTCCCTATTGGCAATATTTCTATAATAGTAATTGTCTGTGAATTTTCTTCCATCGTTATTTATAGGAAAGTTGCAGTTTGACACCCGTATGGAACCACGACTAACCAAAATAAAAACAAGACCATTAGTCATACTGGCAGGCCACAAATCGGGATCATCACCACAATCTAAATTGCTACATTTTACTGATGATAGCGATAAATTGCTTACAGGTTCTTCAGTAGTAATTTGCCTTGTTTTACTGGACTCTCCTTCTGAAGAGAGTACCTACATCTTCAATCTACTGGATTCAAAGATGTGCCTGATACAGCTACGTCAACATTTTCTTCACACTCCGTTTCCTCATTTCCTGGCTTGCATAAAAAGTTCATTAAACAACCCGCAAATTTTTCATTCCGTTCCTGTTTTTCTAGTTTTTGCCGTCGAAATTGCGCTCCAGAAAGTTTTTTCCTTTTCTGCGGTAGATAAACACTTACCACAGTCACGATTTTTTTGCATTTCTGTTTTGCACTGGCAGGTGATATTTTTGATTATAATCACGCTTATAAAGTTTAATTATCAATAATTATTCTTGGCCCCACCTCAGAAGAACTACTGATAGCAAATTTGCAATTTAATGTACGATCGTTGTATGTTTATCCACCATGCGAATTACGTACAAGTAATATGCACAAGTACCTATCCAACCTACCAGCTGAGAAATCAATTAACAGCCCTACTAGACGGACCTAACCACACTCACTAATACATGCAAGCGAAAATTGTAAATTACTAACACACACAAAGCCTTCTGTCAAGTTTTTTTTTTCTTTGTGTATCTTCTTCTTTGGTATTGTGAGTGAAATGTTAGTGCGTCGTAAAAAAATGTATAAAATATTTAATAAGGAGTTTTGCAAAGAAATTGCATGTAATACGCCTAGATAAGGCAAGTATATAGTGCTTATTATTGTTATTAAACAAGTAAAGTCCGGGTTTATATTTTTATGCACAAAAATTTTCATATTTTCAGGTGGACGAGCAAAGGAATTTTCAACTTGCGGCAAATGGAGTGAAATTATATTTTGTAAATGTTTAGTGGTATAAATATGTATTTATAGATCTAATTGACTGTTGTGAACGTGAAAATTGTGTAATTTTAAATTATATTAAACATTAAAAACCAAATCTAATAATAAACCCAATTGTATTTTCATTGTTAGCTATATATGAAGTTTCCATTATTCATAACCATTAGGCCTGGCGCATGTTTGCCGTACTCATAACCATTAGCGATTGCGTGCGTTTGCATTATACCTGACTGTTAGCGCTAACCCAACTTTTCATTACGGATAATGAGAGTGAAGAGTGCAGACAGATGTGGTTTTACATGCGCAAGAAAGGGATGCCGTATACTGTACGTGTGCACACGGACAGCAAACACATGGTTAGATTTGGCACACTGCTCTTCAGAAACTAATTGAGAAAAATAAGCAAAAATAACGCAAACGCAAGTCAGGCCGAGGGGTTATCTGACCAACCATTTAACTGGTACCTGTCTAGTAGGGAGGGGATTCCCCTAAATTTGCCAGTCCTGCCTTTCATAGGCAAGTGTCCGACGATTAGTAAAAAGTATTTATTTAAGGATGTGTAACGCTGCACGGCTTCGCGTAATTGCGCTGATACCAATTTTAGCGCTACTGGGTGGTTATTTACAATGACAATGGCTTTAAATATTAAGTGAGGAGTCGCTCGATTTGCCGCCTCCTTCGACGTGCCGACCGCGTGCAGTGCACGCCTTGCACGCCCGCTAACGGCGGCCCTGGTTCGACTTTCTTTCTGAAACATGTTTATGTAGTTCACAACAACAACATAAAACTACGTTTGGCCAAATTTTTCAAAATTCAAATTATTTTCAAAGTTATAGCTATAAACCTCTTTTTGAAGCTCCATAGTTTTTTCCCTATTTTAATAATTTCTAAATATATATACAAGATAGTATCCTCTTCTCATTTCTTCAGCGGCGTCAGATCGTGCTTTTGGATAATGTGGTCGGGCGGCATTCCATTACATATTATCAGTAGGCAAAAATTTGGGGCCCGACAATGGGAAGGGGGTATAATACCGTAATTTTCGCAGTCTGAAAGCTAAATTCCACTCCCTCTCTATCTCTCAAGTCTATATAAATATATATATATAAATCCGAATTCAGACGGTCTGAAAATACTGTGCAGGCTCATTAATTTTATCAAAGCACACAATGGCGGAAAAATAGATATGGACGAGAATTTTTTACACGTTCTTTATAAAAATAGAGCGCATTAACCAGTAAAAAACATGCAAGAACAAATTTCTAACTTTGTACAACCCTAGGAAAATTCAACCAAGTTTTGCCAAAATTCCACACTCTTTAATCAGAATCTTTATAAAAAATTTGGATATGCAGTAATAATAAATTGTGCCAATTATGAGCTTTTATTCATAAATTTATTATGTCAGTTTTGTTATGCGAATGGTGCAAAATTTATAAAACTTCGCGAAGGTATTTCTGCCATGGTAGGTTTCTCAGGAAAAATGCATCTGCTTTGCAGATGCCGTTCGGAATCGGCAAAAAACTGTAGGTCCCGCCAACTGTAGGTCCCGCCAATTTGTAGGAAAAATTAGAAGCAGCACACCACAAATTGGTAGAGAAGCTCGGCCTTAATCTCCTCTGAGGTAATTATCGTGCTAATTATTTATTTTATTTAAGGAGCTGTTAAATGATTTAACGATTTTGGCGCTACATAAAGATGTGCCCATTACGACACAAGAAGTAATTGTGGGTGAAGTTTTATAAGTAATAATATTTTCTTAGGGACCTCCTTTTCCCTCATGCAAGTTTATGAAAGCAATTTCTGTTATATGTAAGAAAACACTTTAGCTCCTCGGAAAAAAAAATTGCCAAAAATCAGCAAAATGTGTCACGACCTTAAGATTGACACATCACTTTATTACATTTTAATGAGCTACAAAACTGCATACTTCAAAAATTCTGTGAAAAAAGATTTTAATCGAATTTCTTTGAATTTTCCCGAATTTTACGTAAATATTTAAACCAAATTTACATTTATTGACACATGTGTTTATATATGCTTTGTTAAAATAATTTTATTGAGGCCAACATTTTTGTGAAAACGACTGTATGAACTTGTATGTCCGCCACTGCATGAACAAATAGGCACAGACGAAATATTGACTTATATATGTATGTATATCAAAATGTTCAGGAGGAAAAATGAAATTGATTACTCCGTCTGTTAACACGATAACTCGAGTAAATTTTGAGACATCTTAATGAAATTTGGTATGCGGGGTTTCTTGGCACTCATCTCCCAGCGGTATTTAGAATGGGCGAAGTCGGATGATAGCCACGCACACTTTTTATATATAGATTTTTTTCTAAAATACAAAAAAGTGATTACTCAGTACATAATCCACCTATAAGGATACAATTTGGTGTGTACGTTAACGTTAAGGCGGAAACTACATTTTTAAAGAAATTTTTGAAAACGGGTGTGGCACCGCCCACTTTTGATTAAGTCAAATTCAGAAACAATATTAAACATAAATCAAAAACCATTCAAGATATCAAAACGAAATTTAGCCCACATATTTATATTAGTACAAGTTTCGTTCCGAGAAAAAATGGGCGAAATCGGTTACGAACCACGCCCACTTTTATACGAAAATTTTAAAATATTGTCGTAACTTTGCGTACAAAAGCTGTATATCATTTATATTTCACTTTGAAAGTGTCCCTGAACGAAGAAAGTCGAAAAATATTCATTTTTGAAAATGGGCGTGGCCCCGCCCCTTTTATAGTGGATTATTCGCCAAAACTTTTTATGTCATAACTCCGGCAAAAATTGATTTATCGAAATGATATTTGGCGAAAATGTTGTACATATAAAAGTAAATGCTTTTTGTAAAAATGGGCGAAATCGGTCAACGGCCACGCCCAGTTTTTTAACATAGTTCTGAAAAATTTGTTTATAAAATGTAAAACGCGATATTTGTATAACCATGCAAGCTATATCAATAAGATCTTGCACACATAATAAGCGTGTTTTAGGGAAGTAGGCGTGGTGCCGCCCACTTTTCAGCATACAAGTTATGCTATTTTCCAAGGCTGTTATTTCAATGAAAACTGATCAGCTGATTCTCAATAGTATGTCGTATATTCCTGCCAAAAATTAGGCAAATCGGATACCACACAAGCAAAATATCCGGGCAAGTAGTTAATACCCCTCTGCAATAGGGTTACATATCTTTTTTGATTTTCATAGCTTTCATGAACATGAAATGTTTGTAAGTATGAGAAGAAGAAGAAATGTGCCCATCAATAAGTAAACTGAAATAATAAGGACGATGAGCTGAGTCGATTTAGCCATGTCCGTCCTCTCGTCCATCTGTCTATTTGAACGCAAATTTTTTAAACATAAAATGTGCATCTATTGGTATTAACAAAAAAATGTGGTTAGCAGTTGTTGGTAGGGAAGCTATTTATATACAAATAAATTAATGGCGACCGCCATGGTGTGGCGGCAGCGTTGCCGTCCTGGGTCAGGTAACTTTAAAATTGGTTTGAAAAAGTTTTTCAAAACGGGGTCGCCCTCGGCAGTGGTTTCGCAAACTCACCGAAAGCCTTTCTGCCATCAAAGGCTTCTCAGTAAAAATTCATCTCCTTTGTAGATGCCGTTCGAAGTCGGAAAAAATCTGTAGGTCCAGCCAATTTGTAGGAAAAAATTCAAAACGGCATACCACAAATTGGAAGGGAGCTCGGCGCAAATACCTCTCAGGAGGTTTACGACGATAAACATGTCGTATATCGCGCCATACATTTATATTGTTTTTAAATTAATTTACCCCTAAAAACTCATAACAGAAGTGTTTTTATTCTTCCTTACTGGTTTAAGATTTACGTTTTTATACCTGAGTCCAACCACGTCAAATGTGTCAACTGATTTTCCCCTAATTTTTCTTATAGTAATAAAAACCATAAAAATTTGTAGCTAAGGACAAACCAAAAAAACTCTTTTAAATTTTTTTCGAAAACCGGCATCGTTTTTATAATTTTCAGTAATAAAGAATTTTTAAACATTTCGATGAAAAATGTATTATTCATTGGAACATATACGGACGAATTTGTTTTTTGGTATTTGCTCAATAGATGTATTTTAAAAATAGTATCTACAAATTAACTTGGTTTTTTATAACAATTATAAAAACAAGTTAATTTTTTAAAGCCTTATAGGCCTACTATTGCGCTGAAAATTTCACACACTTATCTTCAAGGCTTATTTTTAAGTTCCGAAAATACAGTCGGGCCTCGATTATCCGTGATGGTCGGGACCAGAAGCATTACGGATAATCGATTTTCACGGTTAATCGAATAACAATTTTGATTATAGTTTTTTTTAATATTTTAATTATTTAACAAGTGAACATTGGTGTACATACATATTTACATTAAAAAAAATTCATGCAAGAAGTTTATGTACATTTTTAAATTAAATAAGTATGTATACATAAATTTTTCTACTGAAAACATGAGGCAAAAAAATGGCATAGGCAAAAAAAGAATACAATTTCTTAAAAAAAGTCGTGTAATGTTGTTTGTCTCATATTTTTCAACTTATAATTTTCCTTCTCTCTCATTTTCATATACGTATGCAGACTTGTGAGAGCGTTTGCTTCCAAGTTGCTTCTGTGCTTAATAAAAAAAAATTCTAAAAAAGAATTCTGCCATTACGGATAATAGAGGTAATCACGGTTAATCGAAGCAAACAATTCGAAAACACTGCAAACAAAAAACAATAGACTGATCTTTGGCTATCACGGTTAGTCGGGGTTACCGGTTAACCGGATCACGGATAATCGAGGCCCGACTGTAAAGAAATTGTAATTATCACTCGGACAGTTGGTATCGCAATTTTTGTCACGCCGCGCATGACGTCAGTTGACGCGAGCAGCGCATATACATATTAAAACGTGCATTTGCCTAAGAGTGAAATCGTTTTCGTTTGCTTGGTTGGATCTTCATCCACCGATAAGGTGGAAAGACAAAAACATTTTTTTTCTTCATATGGATTTTAACGCTTTCGCGTCATCGTCAGGGAAGTCTATTTAATAAAACAAACAACAAGAATTAACAACATAAATTAGATTTAAATTACAGTTTGGACAATACCTCACATTAATTTTGTTAGTAATAAAAAATTAAATCACAGGTTACAGGGCATTAAACGGCATACACCATATTTTCCTGCATCTTTGTTTTATTTGTTTATATATGTAAAAAAAGTGTTGAGATAATATAAAATTTTAATTCAATAGTAATATTAGAATAGTTCACGGGATGAATACGAGTACAATGGACATTAGGTATTGGAATAAACTTGAAAATAACTAAGTGAGTATGAAAATGAAAATATGATTAGTGTAGCTGAACAACTTTCGGCCGGTCAATGCGTTGTTTAGCCACGACTGCCGATTCTCCTTTTTTCTGATGTCAACTGTACTTCACCTAATGGGAACAGTTCGGCTTCCCTTTTACATTTATATTTCTTTATTACAGCTGCGTATGCGCTGTTTCTGTTGTCCACATCTTCCCTAAAATTCATTAACATTGCTCAGCTGCTGTTGTATGGGCAGAGTTTCCAGTGTCATTGTGCGTTTTCCTCATCTCTCTATGTCCAAGATTCGTGTATTATCAAAATCAGCTGTGTGATTGTTGACAGTCAAGTGTTGCGCCAGTGCTGTTCTCTTTTTGTTTTTTGCATCCATTTCATGTTCGTGTATTCCTGTTCCCAATGATCTTTTCGCTGTCCCCATGTAACATTTATTGCAGCTATTGTTTTCGTCACCTTTGCATTTAGTTTAGTTTTGCTTAATTATTATACCGAGTGATTGATTGCTTATAAAGTCTGGGACGTAAGTTACACCAATAAAGGTTTTATTGGCGACATTATTTTAATTTTTCTCATTAGGGTGATCCATTTTTTGTTCACTATTTTCAATAAGTTTCTTCATTAATGCATGCGGGTAGTTTTTTTTGTAAAGCATGTTTCGTCTTGTGTTCTTGTTGTCCTTAATGAATTCTTTGTCGCTTAGGTGATTTGTTGATGCTATGGATTATTAGAGTGATAATTGATTAGTCTACCCACTGCTACTGTCTTTGCATACCAATTCAGAATTAGGTTCTCATTTTTGCTATAAACTTCCACGTTTAGGAAGGCAAGTTTGTTATTTTGTTCTATTTCTTTGGTAAATTGTGTCTTGGTACGCGTCAATTGACATCAGCTGTAAATGCTCCAAGACTTTACGGTCTGTCTAAAATACATAAAGCTAACACATCACTGAGACCGATATGCTCCTCCATAAACGTACCATGCTAGAAACTATCAAATTTTATTGGCAGTATTTTTAAAAGCATTATATCCGTAGAACACAATATTAAAAGTTAATTTGTACTGAGAGAAAAAGTCAAAAACATCACAGTACAAGAAGACGAAATTCTCATCTCCTTTGACGTAGTATCGTTATTCACAAATATACCGATACATCTGGCAATACGAACTATCTTGCAAAAATGAGAAAAGTAGGAGACTCATACACAAATAGACAAAAAAGGATTCCAGACGAACTTGACTTCTGCTTAAGTACAGTTACTTCTCCTACAACAACACACTATATCAATAAATCTACTGTATGCCAATGGGTAACCCACTATCTCCAGCAGACATCGCACTGGGCAACATTTTGGACGCAAGCCTCGCTGAACTGAAAAACAAAGACACATGGTAAATACATAACCAAATATGTAGATGACATATTCGGAATCGTAAAAATTAAAGACGTGGAAGACATACTAGCCACACTGAACGCACATCATACCAAGATACAATTTTCCAAAGAAATAGAACAAAACAACAAACTTGCCTTCCTAGACGAGGAAATTCATAGCAAAAATGAGAACCTAATTCTGAAGTATAATAAGGTGTTAATCTTAAGTTCGTGACACAATTTGGCAATTTTTTTCCGAGGAGCTCAAGTGTTTTCTTTAATACAAAAAAAAATGGGTTAGTAAACTTGTATGGAGGAAGTCACAAGAAAAAAAAATTGCCAAAAATCAGCAAAAAGTGTCACAAAATTACGATTAACACCTTATTATACTAAAATTTATTTTTCTAAAAAACGGCATACTCAAAAATATACTAAAAGTTCTGTGAAAAAAATTAAAAATCTTGTTAATTTTTGGAATTTTCGCGAATTTTGCATACATTTTTAAAACAAAATGCTTTTATATAGTCTTTGTTAAAATAGTTTTATTAAGGCAAAAATGTGTGAAAATCGTAAAAAACGTCTGTGCCAATACTTATGTCCGGCACTGTAAAATAAAATGTGAAATACAAACAGAAACCGTCTGCTTCTGTTTGTGTTATGGTTGCCTTATATTCACTTGGTATAATCATCTTTCCATACGACCAGCTGATCGAAATGGGGAGTAGACTGAAGAAAGCTAGAATTTATCTCATCGGCCGAAGCAGAGCTCAATGGTAAAGCCCCCTTTACTCCCCAAAGTTGACCGGTGTGACCTAGCTTCCACCATAGTGCGAAGGTACGGTGTCGCAAAACACGTTGGACTAGGAGGCGGCATTCCTTAGTTTGTAACTTGCACATAATGTTTTGCAGCCGAAGTTACCAGATAACAAAGGAAGGCTGTTAGAAGCTGCGAATTGAGCATCTTAATGGTAAGTGCGAGAAACCAAAGCAAAAGTTATAAAAAAATCAGAATCTGTTTTTACTTAAAACTCATGCTTAAAGATTTGAAATGCTTAATTTAAGCTTGTTAAAACAAAAATATCAACTCATGCAAAATGTTCCACAACACAAAGTGTATTCCATTTGTCTTAGGTGCAATTTATATGAGCTGAGATGACTATAAACAATTAAGTGTTGTATCTAAACATTTAGGAGATATTCTTCAAACTGTAGAGTTCATTTAGATTTCGACTTAACTAGTTTAAGCAATTATATTTTTAGTTATTTACTTTTGTTTATAAAAACTCTCAAAAAAGGGTTATTACTATGAAAACAATTATTTTTTTCTACCTAAAGAGTATGAACGATTATAAGAATTCGTTGATAAACTAAAATGATTTGAAATAGCTTGACATTGTCGTATTTTTTCGTATTTTAAAAGTTTAAGAAAGTACACTGCTTTACAAAAACGAGCTTTAGTTCTGTCCTATCAACCAAATATACTTTTTCGGAAAGGGGAGAAAAAATAAAAATACACGTATATCGGCGATTTTCATGTACACGTCAGAAGTTTTTTTACGTATAATTATACAATTAATATCTATATGTTAATAGGCTAAAATTTTTCCCATACAATCAATTGCCAGAGTATATGTTACCTAAAAATGCATAATTCCTATTTAAATGTATTTTGGTATCTTCCTATTCAGGAGCGGTGAATAGGCATATTTTCTTTAACATATAGTGCTTTATTTATTTGTAATAATAATAATAAAGTAATAATAAAGTTTTCTGCATAAAGCCATGGCACTTAACTACAGTATCTGACTGTATTGTTCTACATACCGAAGTAGCGCAGGTGGTAAGCGTCTGAGGTAGAACGCGTGTGTTCCAAAGTTCAAGTACAGGTTCTCTGTACAACTTTGTTTTTTTTCTTATTAAATTGAATTTGTTTTTAAATATATGAACTATTGAATATACATATATCACAACCCAATTACTCCGGAACGAGAAGCTCGAAATTTATCAGAGTTCGGTAGATAATTTCGATAATTTTCATTATTTTTATCCGGTTTTTCCAATGAGACGAAATACCAAAAACCAAAAACATAGAGTGTAGCTTCTTAAATTTTATATTTACTAAGTGTCAATTTTCCTGAAGACATCAACTATTTCTTCTACAAATATTTAAATGTGTCAAAGGGCAGATATAACCCGAACCCTTACATATGTGGACTAAATTTGACCAGTTAAGATGATAACGTTCCTTAAAAATCAACTTGAAATGTGTTTCAAGTATGTCTTAGTTTTGATTGAGGAAAAAGGCCAGAAAAACATAATTTCATTGTAATTTTCTCCTCCTAAATGGACTTGAAAAAAGCCAGATGTAAAGTAAAAGTAGAGAAAACTGTCTTTATATAAAAAAAAAACAAATATGGAAACAGGCGTCACGCTAATATTGAGAAATTGGTGGAACTTCCAAATGAACGTTTCATTCATTTTGAAAAGCCATATGGATATGTACAAGGTGGCGCAAAAGTAATCCTTCTATCAGAAAATGCTATAAATTTTGCGATTGGCCCCTAAAGTCAGTTCTGTTTTGACATTTGTGTAGTAAACACATGCGAAATACACGTTAATAAACAATGTTACGCTACACTGCTCCAGAACGCGGAATATTGCTGACTATTTATTTGACCAATAATCGGTCGGTGAAAAACGGTTACTGCGCAAAAGTAATCCTCCTATCAGAAAATGCTATAAATTTTGCGATTGGCCCCTAAAGTCAGTTTTGTTTTGACATTTGTGTAGTAAACACATGCGAAATACACGTTAATAAACAATGTTACGCTACACTGCTCCAGAACGCGGAATATTGCTGACTATTTATTTGACCAAATATCGGTGTACGTATACTCCTAATGGTGGAAATATTTTCGAGTGAGACGGGTGCGTTCCATGCTTCGACCCCAGGTTCCGGAAAATAATTTTTTTTTTTATAAAATTTAATTTCTTACCTTGACTTGAATTTGTTAAGTTTTTAAAGCACTCTTTTCTTAAAACCAATTTTTTGCAAAAAAAAACCGCAAGAAAATTACTTAAAATTTACCATAACAAAATATGTAAGATAAATACTTACATAGTTATATAGTTTTATGAATTTTTTTTCAAGAATTCACTTTTTTCTGATTGATATAGGACTTAAGGTAAACTTATACGCACAGCCATAAGAAATAATAAGCTCAGGTCATTTACATATATACCACAAAGTATTATTGAAATGCTATAAAAGTCAATATGAAATGTCTTTATACATGTCTAAATTGTGGTTAAGGAAAAAAACTAGAAAACCATATACTGAAGTTGTAATTTTCCCCCGCTAAATGGGTTTCAAAAAAGCCAGATCTAAAGGAAAATTGCTAAATTGACAGCACTGTCTGTATATCCAAAACAAAAAAAACCAAAATGGAAACCGGCTTCATGCTCATATTGAGAAATTTAAGGAACTTCAAAATAAACGCTAAATTTATTTTCAATAAAAATATGTATATGTGGGCACACTCCTATCGGTAAAATATTTTCATTCTCTCACTCATTGAGCATATTGAGTTAAAGTAGTGGCGTCGGTGCGTCCAACTCATATTTCATTTGCTCTCCAAAAGGTAGAAATATTTTCATTCTCTTACTCACAAAGCAAATTGAGTTAAAGTATACACCGGCGTCGGCGCGTCTGTCCAATTTGATTTTGAGCGAGAGTTGCCCTCCACTATACTGAACTGTACCAAAATCTTAAAAAAAATACCAATTTGTTTTTAACATATCTCGCGCGTTTTATTGCAAGCAATAATTCAAAATTTAAATTTTTAGGGAAAACACAACAAAAGCTTAATTTTTTTAATATAACTCTATTATAAAAATGAGATTCAAAAGCATTCAAAGTCGCTGCTGGTCCACATAATTCAAAATTTAAATTTTTTTTAAAAACCCAATCAAATTTCTATTTTTTGTAGAATCCTATAATGAAAATGAGATTCAAAGTTATTCGGGGCCACTATTTTCGGTCGTTTTATTGCAACCAATAGATCAAAATTAAAATTTTTACTCCATTATAAAAATGAGGTTCAAAACGCTCATAGTCGCCCCCTGTTCATATAATTCAAAAAAAATTTTTTTTATGCATTATCAAACTTCTACTTTTTTGTGTGTAAAATTCCATTATTAAAATGAGATACAAAGGTATTCATGGCCTCTATTTTCGGTCGGGTATTTAGATGCATCCTAAAATCCTGAAAAACCTAAGTGTTGATAATTAAATGTAAATTTTGTGTAATTTAAAATGAAATTAAATTTTTACTGTTCATAAAACTCCAATATTAAAACGGGACTCCAAACCAGCCATGGCCGCCTTATAATTCAAAATTTCAGATCAAAAAGAAAGCAGAGTCAAAATAGGAAGGTGCGTCGTTGAGTCGGAATTGCTAAATTGAACTTGTAATTTTCTCCCGGTAAATGAATTACAAAAAGCACTGCCTGTATACTAATATCCAAAATATTACAATATGGCAACCATGTATAAACAGTGGACATATTTTCACTCACTGAGCACATTGCGTTAAAGTAACCATTATATATATTATAAGTCTGACTATGTTGTTGGTATATGCCCATCAAATCCAAATTTTTTTATTGAAATATTGACCGAATTTGAAAGGAGTGGTGGCTCTGATGGTGCACTTTCAATCATTCCTAAGGACTGTTTTTTCCATCTCCTATTAATGATTACCGGTGTTTAATGGACTGATTTTTTTCGGTTAGTTGTCAAATTGCCCGCTGTTTAGTGTGAACCGACTTTTATGAAAGCGGCCCTAAATTACTCAACTATATATAATTAACAAAAATTTCTCAAATATTTCGGCAGTGTTGGAAAAATATGAACAGAGGATTTAATAACTTAAACTAATTTAAGGTGGTCGATTTTCGACCACGGGGATATGTCTCGAAATATAGAAATTAAACAAAAGGGAAGAGAGAACACCACCTTGCGGCACCCCTTGCCTATCGACCATTGAGGTAATTAGCGGTCCACCTTTTAAGGCCGGCAGGGAGCGGTGTCTCTTCCAGGTCTCGAAGGAGTGTGGCATGGTTGACCGTATCAAATAATTTAGATAGGTCAAATGCCACGAGGACCGTCCTATGGTTTGGTGGGTGTTTATTCAAACCATGATTTATTTGTGTTGTAATGGCTTTCAAATCGGATGTAGTGCTGTGAGATTGCGGAAACCATGCTGGTGATCGGCCAATTTCAGATTTGCAATAAAGTAAGGAATGGTGTCTAGTAATTTCGCAACCGGCGAAAGGAGGGATATCGGACGATAAGAATCTCCTTGGTTCGCCGGCTTCCTTGGGTTTAGTAGGGGAACTACATTCACCTGTTTTCATACCTCACAAATGACGAAAGTAGATAGAGAGAGGTTGATAAGAGCCGCTAAATAGCTCTGTCCCTCGTGGCCGAGGTGTTTAATCGTCTTCATGGCGATTCCGTCGGGTCCGATGGATTTTGAGGGGTTGGCCTTCATTATGGATTCCTTGACCTCTGCGACTGAGACGGCAATGGGCGCAGTGGAGTGTTTGTCTTTGTGCGCACGTCGGATGACTCTTCTCTTAGCCCTATCTGCAGGTGGATGCATTATAAACAGCCGTCAAAGAAGCTCGCGCATTTCCTGCCGTCCGATTTGACGCTGTCGCCGAATGCAATGGCGACCTTGCCATTGTAGTTGATCGGATTGGATAGGGCCATGACATTCAACCATAATTTGCCGACTCCGCCGGAGAGGTTGCATGCCTCAAGGTGTTGTTTCCACTTGGTCAGTTTGTGTTCGTTGACTGTGCTACGAATTTCCGCATTGAGATCTTTGATTCTGGGATCTGCGGGATTGATGAGTCTCACTTGGTCACTTTCTCTTGCCATTGCTATAGCTTTTGCAGGAAAATTCGGAGGAATTTCTGGTGTTCTACCAGCAGGAATAAAGCAACCTGAGCCTGAATCGATAACCTTGCGAAACTCTCTTTCACCTTTGCGTACGTCTGTCGGAGTGTGTAAGCCAGCGAAGGAGTACTCTGTATAGTCCGTAAAGCGGCCCCAGTCCGCTTTGGTGAAGTTAATGTATGTTAGTTTATTGGTCGTTATGAAATCGGTCGGTCGTTTAAAAGAGAGTAGGATGGGTAGGTGGTCTGAAGCTAATGTAGGCATCGGTCGCCAGATGACGAAGTTAATTATGCTCGCGCTCGATATGGAGATGTATGGCGAACTGTGGCAGTTACCTGACACCCTGGTGTCTGTACAGAATGCTGAGTTGTCTGTTTGGTCTGCAATTGCGTGTCCTCTACTGTCTGCTGGCAAGTTGGAGTGCCAGAGATCGTGATGTGCATTGAAGTCGCCTAGGATTAGACGGTTATCGCCCCTTAGCAACGCACTAATGTCGGGATGATAATCTCTCGGACATCACTTGGCAGGGGGAATGTAGATGTTTATAATTTGCAGGTCGACGTCGCCTGAACGGACTACTATGCCTTGGCATACTAAGGTAGAGTCCCTGGGGTCGACGTCAGGGGAAAATGGATTATATTGTACAGAGTGATGTGTAATGAAGGCCGATCTTGTGTTCAATTTTGTCTCTCGTATCGCGGCGATTATAACGTTGTGCGACTTCATAAAGTCAGTTATCTCCGCGATGTTTCCGGCTAATCCGTTATAGTTCAGCTGTAAAATTTTGAAGCGTGTAGGAGGGGAGAGGGGGAGATGCTAGGCGTGGGGGACGGATGAGCTTGCCTAGGTGGAGGTAGGCTAAGGCCTAAAATATGTCGCAGTCTAGAATTGACAGCGCCTTGGCCGTTGTTATTTGGCGTGGAAGGCGCCTGTGTACTGCTACAGGAGGCTATGAACGTATACGTCCAGAGGTTTCCATTTGCGAGCCCAAAGCACATAAGGGTGTGACACAGGCCAAGGCAATTGTTGCACTTGACCGATGTCGCAGGCGTATATAATCTTTGCCGACAAAAGGTGCACGTAGTGAAAGGTACGAGGAGGTGGTCGTCCTAGCCCACGTGCAAGCTGGAAGCAGGGTGGGGCATTTGGGGCAGAGAAAGAGGGGACTGGCGCTCGCCGATGCTTATATCTGACCAATTGCGGAGGGGATAGGAGTGTTGAGCGGCCGTGCGAGATAGAGACGCTGGTGAGTGTGAGCGACAGTCGGGAGTGGGTCAGGCGGGAATGGCAGCAGTGCTGCCCGTCGTGTAGACTGAGCCACCATTGTGGCTGCTTGAAGTTGGTAGGGGCGGTAGGGGAGCGCCAGAGCCACGTGTACCGCGGGACGCCCTGAGGCGTGTCCAGCATGGTGCCTTGAAAGTACTAAAGAATGCGACCGTTTAATATAAATTTTCTTCCAGCAAACGCAGCAGATCCAATCTCTTGGTCCAGGGTTGGGTTCGACCCCAGCCCGTAACAAGAGACAATGGAGCAACGCAGCTGGAAGGGTTTGCTCCAAGGATGACAATTTAAGGGTGGGACGAGACAGATTGGACAGGGTTACACTGAAAGAACAGCCCTTGGCCGGGTAAAAGAAAAACCGGGAAAAAAATGTAGGGAATGTCGTAGAGTTCATCTGAACCACTTTTATAATTATTGTCCGTCTGTTTATCTGTTTGAACTGAGCGATCTCGAAAACTAAAAAATTAAAATTTTTATGAGACTTTCACTGTTGGACGTTTGCAAAACTTTGTTTTATCCAAATCGTATGATAAACAAAAAAGATATACTTATTCAAAGTGTGATGCCTATATGAAAAATTGTCTTCCAGCCCAGTAAGAAAGGATATGTTTAGGAATGAATAAGGCCCCCTATAGAACAGAGCCGCCCAAAATAATGCGCAATTTTTCATGCCTATACTCGGAGTATAGGCAAGCAAATGCAGTCGAAACATGTACGCTATGACGCTAATTCTGCCAGCGTCAAAAAAAAGATCGTCAAAAACGACTAAGCTTAGATTTCTGACTTCGGCACATGCGAAGCAATGCTTTTGCTATTCAGCAGTTGAGCAAAGAAGAACGTGCGCACATACATAGCAATATTATTTTTTGATATACACTTGCAAAAAAACATTCGAAATGTTCAATAAAGAATGGCTGTACAATTTCTTTTTCCTTGAAAATAGAGATGGCGAAGCGCAATGCGTTATTTGCTATAAAATAATGCAAACAAAACTGAAATTTAATTTAGAAAGACATTATATGAATTGTCACACTCGATTTCACCTTATTTCAGGTGAGGAACGGACACGTATTCTGTATGAATTAAAAGCCCTGTTTTACTTAAAATTTTATTTTGATGATGTTTCCGTTGTTGATAATGTTGCTGTTGTTGATAATGTTGCTGTTGTTGATAATGTTGCTGTTGTTGATGATGTTGCTGTTGTTGATAATGTTGCTGTTGTTGATGATGATCATTATAATAAAACGGTTCAATTAAAAAAAGCTTCTTACATTGCAGCTATGTATTTAGCAAAAAAAAGGGCGTCCATTTGATGATGGGGTCTTCTTTAAAGATATGGGCATTGAATTTTTTAGCTGTTTTGGCGAAACTGGGAAGGAGATCTGTAAAATTTTAGAGGCCACTCCATTATCTCGCCAAACCATAACTCGGCGAACTGAAAAAATAAGTTCGTACATATTTGCCTGTACCCGAGAAAGACTCCAAAATTGCATTTATTTTTCTATTTCTTTAGATGAAACAACGGACATTAAAAACATAAGTCAACTAATTATTTGCGTCAAATCGGTAAAGGAAAATTTAGAAATATTTGAAGAAATGCTTTCTCTTGTTCCCTTTCATGGTAATGTAACTGGAAAACTTATTTTCGATGCTGTTACAGAACATGTTCTTTCTTTTGTTGATTCAAAGAAGCTGAGTTCAGTCTGCACTGATGGTGCGGGAGTCATGGTTGGGCAAAATATTGGTCTAGTAGGATTTCTTCGAAAAAATAATATTAATGTTGCCACATTTCACTGCATTATACATCAGCAGGCTCTGTTTGCAAAACAATTAAATATGGTAAATGCAATGGAGACGGCTGTCAATATTATAAATAAAATTAGAGGGGGACACCAAGCCCTTCGTCATAGAAAATTTAAAAAATTGTTGGAAGAATTGTCTGCAGGTTATGGCGATTTGCTAATGTACACAGAGGTTCGATGGCTAAGTCGTGGAAAATGCATAGAAAGACTCCTAAATTTAAAGAATGAAGTCAAGATTTTTGTTCAGGACGGCAATAACCCTGAGTTATTAGAATTGGGGAATAAAATGGGGGATAAAGATTTTTTATCAGATTTAGCCTTTCTTTGCGATGTAACGACAATTGTTAATGAGTTAAATCTCCATTTGCAAGGCAAAAATAAGAATATTTTTGACTTAATTGCATATGTTCGCCAATTTGAAAGGAAAATTAAAATAATAATAGAGCAATTAAAAAATGAAAATATGCTAAGCTTACCAAGAACCTGTGAGATAATAATGGATTATCAAAATCAAAAGAAACTACCTGAATATGTAGTAGTGTTAGAATCGATTTAAACAAATTTTAATACAAGGTTTCAAGATTTCAATAAAATTCAGCAACTCATTTCTCTCCATAATGATCCTATAAATTGCGTTATCGAAGAACAAGATGATAATTTTCATGAAGAAATACTTAGAATGCGAAATGATTCTAAGTTACATCTAGGCGCGGGTAAGGAATTTTGGAGGAAAATTAATTCACAGTCGTATCCAAAAATTAAAAATGAAGTATACAAGTTATACTCAATGTCTGGATCGACTTATAATTGCGAAGCTGCGTTTTCTTCGCTTAAATATCTTCACTCGAAATTTAGGAATTCAGTTTCGAATAAGCATATAGAGGACTTAATGAGAATCAAAACTTACGATCTCGTCTACGTCGATATGGAAAAAATCATGGAAAGGTAAAAAAAAATTGACAAACGTATTTGCTGTTTTTGTTGTTATTATTGTTGTTCTTAATTCCTTTTTTAATCAAAAACCATACTTTTTTATTTTTTTCTAAATTTTTAATAACAAAATAAACAAATAGCACGATTTCACTCAGTGTACTAAGCAAACGCGCGCACACAATCATACGCTAGCAGATATCAAATGTGTGATTGTATGCGTTGCTAAATAAATTGCGCATTATTTTGGGCGGCTCTGCTATATGCATTTTTCTACAGCGATGTCACAGGAAAAGTAATGTGTCGCTCGCAACAAACTGAAGCGACGAAGTATTCATTGCCTCTTATATTACTTTTTATAAATGAAAATATGCAATACTACGGACACATTACATATCAAATTACCGTTTATGAATGAAATCATGTATTACATGGGATATATTACATCAAGCATTACTTTCTATGAGAGAAAATATGGATTACCTGCAAAACATTATGTGAAAATCACAAACTAAGGAAGCTATATTTTAAAGGCACATCTACCACCGGTCAACCTTGGCGAGTAAAAGGGGCTTTACCATTTAGCTCTGCTGCGGCAGATGAGATAAATTCTAGTTTTTTTCAGTCATCTCGCCATTTCGATCAGCTGGTCGTATGGCAAGATGATATACCAAGTAAATATAAGGCAACCATAACTTCACATTTTATTTAAATTTTACATTTTTTAGAATGGAGTTTAAATTTTTTCTCAAAGGATCCTTATGTTAAGAAAACATAAAGCACAGTGAAAAAAATCAAAAATGTAGTACTACAAATCAAAATAGAGCGACTCATTACTCCTGTGATTGCTTTTGGATTGATCTTTTCTCACAACAATTTTATATCTTTTTTTTTTTTTCTTTTCTTTTTTTCAGGCGATGTCGATCTTGAGATCATTAATATATACCTACCTCTGTCACCTGTTGCCCGAGAGGTTATCACCCCTCCATTCGTGTATTACCCAGAGGCTATAATGATGTAATCCTCGGATACTTTAACGCACTCAAGCCTACAGGTCGATGGTAGCGGACAACAAATAGTCGATTCGGCGTTCTGCAAGGTGCAATGCTTCGACCCTGCGATCTTTACATCAAGGATCACAATGCGGAATTCAGATGGCTGGTTTATCAACACAAACGCGTCAAGTAGGAGGAGCCCCTAAGGTCCTCTAATCTCTCTGTTGGTGTTGGCAAATTGTTGTCCACAGTCCTTGTTCCATCCGACTAAGCCTAACGACAAAATAGCCTCGGCGACAACGTTGTAACGCGTATTTCTTTAAACCAAACATTTTACGCTTTTTATAAGCCATATTTCACTTGATTATATAAAGCGTTACAGACGGTATAGTTACATATATAAGTTTTTAACTTGGGAACCAGAATTAACACTAAAAATAATGTTACATTAGAATTCCACTGAAGAATCACTAGCGCAAACAAGCGCTACTTTGGACTGAGTAGACAATTGAGAAGTAAAGTCCTCTCTCGAAGAACGAAAATAAAAAGTCACTTATCGTACCCGTCTTGGTTTATGGTGCTAGTTCAATTGAACAAATCAGTTCACTGAATGAAGGAACTACTTCCTTCAAAGGCTTTCAACCTCGTTCAGTGAATGTAGTAGTTCAATATGCGATGCTCGATGCTTTTATTGCTCTTTGACTGAACGGTCGAACGACTAAACAAAGTGAGCGACCTAGTTCACTTTTGAAAAAGGACTAGTTCTTTAGATCATTCAATTTAACGAAATTGCGGACACCAACGAATTAAACCCCAGCGGCTTCATTGACTGCGTCATGTTGAAGAATGAAGATGCTCTGGCCCAGAAGGTATTCTTACAGGCACCCGCCGGTGGTAGCAGAAGAAGAGGGAGACCACCACTCCGATGAAAGGACTAAGTAAACACCGATTTGTGATCCCATGGTGTTTCCAATTGGCAGAAAGGCGTTACACGGTTAATCGCCCTTTGGAGAAGAAGAGTTAAAAAGGTGCGTTCTGGCGTAGAAGTGGAAACCGCAATTTGTATAAGTTATGAAATGATGTTTTGTAGCAGCTCTGAAGTGCGTAAAAACTAGTTTTTGGCATAAGATAAGAACCTTCTCCATAAATTGGTTTCGGCCACTATATTTTGTAAATTTGTGTAATTTTCTTAACTGTGGTTTGTTGAAAAAGCGAAGCGAAACCTCTGAAGTCGTAACTCCACTACTAAACCTTTTGCGAAATCCACCACAAGCGCTTAATCTATCTTTGTGTGTTGGAGCTTATTACGCAAAGGCAGAACTCACCGTTTTTGAGTTATGGTTTTTTAGTTTTGTGTTAGCAAAAATGCTAAATGACTGCTTTTATTATTTGTACAATAGTTTTTAATGTTGACCCAAGTATTTTGCAATACTAAGCAATAGAGGAAACCATGAATTTATTAATAAATGTGCCAACACTATTTTTTGCCAACTTCACACTGACACTTTATTATAAATACTGCATATCCAAATTTTTTATGAAAATTTTTATTACAGAGTGTGGAATTTTGATGAAACTTGTTTAAATTTTCCCAGGTTTTGTACAAAGTTTGAAATTTGTTCTTGTATGTTTTTTATTAGTTAATTCTGCTCCCTATCTCTTTTTCTGCCACTGTGTGCTCTGATGAGCGTCCACACACTAGTATTTTCAGACCGTTTGTATTCGAATTTTAATATACGTGAGAGATACGCGAAAATTAAGGTAGTATTTCAGTTTGCTATTTTATTACTACCAGAACCAATGTGCACGCATATCAAAACCGGTTTTATCGTCTTGAAAGCCTAGTGAATATCGTAGAAGGTCTGAAAAGAATAGTGGTAAGAATTAGTGAGCCACCTAAAATTTTTTCGAAAGTAATGTATTTTAATAAAATTGGGTGGTATGGCTCACAACAATGAAACAAAAATACATGTTCAGAGTTCGGAATAGCTCCTAATGCGCCAAGCAGATACAGTACTTCACCGTCGACGTATACGTCATACGTAAATGTTAGAGCAAAATCTGCTTTGCAGTATCCGTCGAATCTGTTGTTACCCACTTAGCTGTCAGTTTATTCAACGTATTGCCGTATTGTATCTGCTTAGCGCATAACGCATGTAGATGCACACATGTTAACACATTCAGCCGCTGCCCAGTCAAACCATTTTCACGTTCGATCAACACACCAGCCGCAACGTCAGCACATTTATCCACCATTGATCGTTGCACGAGCCGCAACGTCAGCACATTCGCATTTCACAATGAAACGCAATACCTGTAATTTGGTAATGTGGAAAATCAAGGTCATGGTCATTCCCACTTGTAGCTTATGCACAATTGCGTAAGAGTTGCGCCGCTGCCGCCGACGCTGAGGTTTCTTGGGCTAACAGCCAAGAACGTTTGGGCAGTTGCTGTTGGGGTTTACCGACGATCGGTAGTTTAATGATTAGAATAATCTAATTGTTTGAATGAACTTGTGTTTTCTTTAAGGGCGAGTTGGCCCTAGTGTATTTTTTTAATCCAAAGGACTTTGGATTTGTTAAGTTGTATAACTATCAAACCTATGCATATCTTCTTAATATGTATTATCGCGAGACCGCTATCGCACTTTTGTGTTTGTCTGTCTAGGACAATAACGATAGGGCTCAAGTGTGACTATCAGGTAGATAAGACACACTTGAGTACATAATATATTTACGTTTCACTATGCTACATAAAATATATGTAAATATATACTGAATATTTTAAGTGATAGATTTCACATACATGTGCCATCTACGCTGTTGGGTTTACTTAGGATTAAGATATACAGGGTGGCTGATAAAAGCCGCTACCAAAAAAAAATTAAATAACTTTTTTTCTATTTAATGAATCAGGTTAATTTCTTTTTTAATTTTGCAGATTGACTTTTACATTTAACAAAAATGGATAACTGGGACACTGAAACAAGAATTTGGATTGTCCGCCGCTATCACGCACTGGAGTCCGTAGTTTCGGTTCAAAGAGAGTATAGGCGCACGTTTGGCGGCAATCCTCCGAGCAGAGGGACCATAATAAGACTTGTAAACAATTTTGCCGAGCATGGGACAGTCAACAGAAGACCTTACCATCGAAACCCTTCAGTTCGAACGGAGGAAACAATCGCTGCTGTAGCTGCTGCCATACAAAACAATCCACGTGTTTCGACAAGAAGCTTATCTGCTCAAATGGGTGTAAGCAGACAGTCATTACAGTCAATTATGCACAAAGATTTGGACTTATTCCCATATAAAATTCAAATGGCCAACAAACTGAACGCTGCAGACTTGCCGATTTGCTTGGAATTTTGCCAGAAGATGCTTCAAATGGTGGAAGAGGATGGAAACATGTTGAACTGTCTTTTCATGTCTGACGAGGCCCATTTCGATTTAAACGGCAACATAAACAAACAAAATTGTCGAATATGAAGTGCTTCCAACCCACAGATACTCCATGAGACGGAATTGCATCCACTTCGTGTCACAGTGTGGTGTGCAGTTTCATCACGCTGCATTGTCGGGCCCTACTTCTTCGAAGAAAACGGTCACACCGTTACGGTTACTGGAGACCGTTACTTGAGCATGTTGAGAGAGTTTTTCTATCCAGAATTACGCCGAATGAGAATTTCTTTCAACTCTGTGTGGTTTCAGCAAGATGGTGCAGCTCCTCATATAGCCCAACCTGTTATGACAGAATTGCGACGAAAATTTCCCAATAAGCTGATATCCAGAAACTCCACATTCCGTTGGCCACCCAGGTCGCCTGACCTTACTGCACCTGACTTTTTCTTGTGGGGTTATTGCAAACAGGAAGTCTTCAAAGCAAAACCAACAAATTTGAATGAACTAAGGCAATCCATTCGAGAAACAATTGCGGCTATTCCTGTCTCAACTCTCCAAGCAGTAATGAACAACTTTTTGGTAAGATGCCGCACATGCATCGACGAGCAGGGGGGGCATTTAAATTCCATTATTTTTAAAACTAATTAAGCTATATTTAATAAAATTTAGTGAGCTTTAATATGAATAAAATAAAAATGAATTCCATACACTGAAAAAAAAAATTATTTGAGTTTCTTAATGTAGCAAAATTCATCAGCCACCCTGTATGTATATAACATAGATAATGTACATATCGTGACACTGCAAAACCGCGTAACGCATAAATGCAAAACCGCGCAAGTGATATCTCAGTATGGCTCTTTTTCCACTAAAAATTCCTTAATTTAAGGAAGAATAATGACTTTGTGGCAAAAGTTCCCAACAAGATCGATTCTTTTAATTATTTTCCAAACCACCATGTGGTTTCTTGAGAATAAATTAATAAATCTTGATGGTAGGGGCCTATGAAAATTTTTGACACAAATGTCACTTACGTGGTTTTGCAGTGTCACCGACGATATGCCTACACATGTGTACATGTGTGCTACATACAATAGTTGGATTAAGGAAAATTAGTATTAATAATAACCCCTTTCCATTGTCGGGCCCCAATTTTTTTTCTGGTAATAGTTTGTAAAGCGCGATCTGAGGCGATAAAGAAGTCACAAATGTTTAAAAAATTTTTCCAAAAAAATAAACATGCCAAAACTAGAAAAGCAGTTTGGTAGAAGATACCATCTTGTACACATATTGCAAAAATTAGTCAAATCGGTTTGGCCACCAAGAAAATTGCTGAAAACTATGGAGCTTCGAAAATAGGTTTATAGCTATAACTTTAAAAATAATTAGAATTTTGAAAAACTAGCCCAAACATATATTTATGTTGTTGTTGTGAACTACATAAACATGTTTCAGAAAAAAAGTCGAACTTAAAAAAAAAGTGGCCCACTTCAAAAATTTCTACCCCAGCATATATGTATATGTATATTGGCTTAACATACAAAAGCATAATCGACTAACAGATAATTTCATATATTCATAAAAATGTACTTTGCCATTAGTCTGAAACAAGAAAATTATAAATCAGAAGCATAAAATGGTATTGTGCTATTCAGTCAAAAGTAACAAATTAATAGTTGGTTGTCGAAGTGGGAGGGCGGGGAGGTGTATCCCCACAATCCACCATGGCTCCGTCACTGATTCCAACTAACATACCATTCCTGTTTAAATGTCTACAAAAGTCGAATTTTCGATAACCTTAAATAAGCGTCAAGGGACAACACTGCTGCCAGGAATGCATCTAGGATCCCCTTGCTCGTGTTGGATGCTCGTGATTGTCGAGAGCCGAAAACCTTTCGGTATATGAGAAAAAAATTTGTCAAAAAAGTTTGTTTACAGAGGTGTCTTGCGCTAAGAATTAATATTTAAAAATTTCCTATCAAATTCTATGTTAAGATTCAGTGAACTTTGAGAATAAATATGAAAAATTTTACTTAAGTTTAATGTTAAGGGTCAGTTTTTCATGTAAACTTTAAAAATAAACATTTAAAAAAAGTTAGAATTAAGTGCTATATTAACACTCGTTTTCATATGTAACCCTTAACATTTATTTGGCTGATAAGTAAAAATGACCTTAGAAGAACTTTGCTTATTTTCTTCGTGCGGGCGGAGGCGCGGGTAAAAGCTAGTATGTACAAATGTATCTTAGTTATTAGAATGTGTGTGTGTAGGTAAGTATATGTTTACCCTGTGGGGAAGTCATTAGCTAGTGAGAACAATTTCTGGTTCAGAACTATACTATACTATATACTCTATAGAGATGAAGTGGCTAGTAGGAACTAGATTTTTAGTAGTTCGAAGCCGGATTCGCATTTGGAAAAATGTTTTGTTCTTATAAGTATTAAATAAGGACATTTATTGTTTGAATTTAGGTTGTTGTATTTTATATTTTACAATAAGTAGAGAACTTATTTGTAATTCAAAGCCAACATAGCACGTTAATTTAATAATAATTAACTAGCTGGACCCGTGCGCGCCTTGCGCAAAAAAAAAAACAAAAAACAAAAATGGTTTGAAACCTTTTAATAGTCCAGGTCCAGGATTTTTCAAATCTTTTTCCCAAATAATAAAAAAAGATTTTCAGCTGCACTTGTTGTGAGACCACAAAAAATTATACAAATATGCGCAAACAGCTATTTGAAATTCCACCACTTATATTACATTCACATTGAGCCATAAACTTGAGGTGATTGACAACATCAATATGAATTTACTCAAAAATGTCTCTTTAACTCGAGTTTATGACCCAATGTGAACGCAGTCTTATTCACTTATTTTAGCAATGTTCAAGTGTAGATGGCGCGCTCGCAGTGGGTTGAGCGCTGTGATATTCGCAATGCCTTTAATTATTCTAGCACTGTTCAGTCTTAGTATTCAAATGTAGATGTCGCGAGGCATGTGAATGTCACAGTCACAATAGCGTTGCAGTACAAATTGATTTTTTGTGCATCCACAATCGTTTATTTTAAAAAATTCATTTTTATAAAATACGCTTAAACAAAAGCACTCCGCTAATTAAAACATGGTTTTGCATGTAGAGCTAACCCCCACCGTTAAAACGATACCTTATTTATTAATATTGGTTCCAAATGAGAGCAGAAAATTAGGAACTAACACAAAAAGACCCTACAGAAATAATATATACTCGTATGACTAGCTGGACCCGTGCGCTCCTTGCGCAAAAAAAAAAAAACCAAAATGGTTTGAAACCTTTTGTTAGTCCAGGTCCAAAATTTTTCAAACATTTTTCTCAAATTATAAAAAAAGATTTTCAGCTACACTTGTTGTGAGACCACAAAAAATGGTAATTCTATACGACAGCACGTAACTGCTAATATAGGTCCAAAAATCTCGGGAAAGGCATCAAACGACCCATTTTGATCTCTGTATCAATAATCCGAAAGCGGAAATTAAATAGTTTGTTTCAGTGAAAAGTTATTAGTAAAAAACCCAAAACTTGCCTAGGTCCGATCCTAAATAGGGGACTTGATCCAAGGTATTTTGTGCACAACACCTTTCTGCGTAGGCTTCAAAAAAATAACCTTAGCCGGTCCAACACCGGCTACGCGGTCCACAATATTTCTGCACAGAACACATTTCTGCACTTTTCGGTACACCCTATTCTGTGATTACAACAACCACATGAAAATGACAGAAAAATTTCAACTTTAATTGCAAATATCTCTGAACAGACATAAAATATCGAATTTCCGCTTTCGGCTTATTGATACGAAGGTTAAAACCCGTCGTTTGATACCTTTCCCGATATTTTTGGACCTATATTAGCAGTTACGTGCTGTCGTATAGAATTACCCAAAAAATTATACAAATATGCGCAAACAGCTATTTGAAATTCCACCACTTATATTACATTCACATTGAGCCATAAACTTGAGTTGATTGCCAACATCAATATGAATTAACTCAAAAAATGTCCCTTTAACTCGAGTTTATGACCGAGTGTGGACGCAGTCTTATTCACTTATTTTAGCAATGTTTAAGTGTAGATGGCGCGCTCGCCTTTAATTATTCTAGCACTGTTCAGTCTTACTATTCAACTGTAGATGTCGCGAGGCATATGAGTGTCACAGTCACAATAGCGTTGCAGTACAAATTGATTTTTTTGTGCATTCACAATCGTTTATTTTAAAGAATTTATTTTTATAAAATACGCTTTGTCCAGGATTTTTCAAATCTTTTTCCCAAATAATAAAAAAAGATTTTCAGCTGCACTTGTTGTGAGACCACAAAAAATTATACAAATATGCGCAAACAGCTATTTGAAATTCCACCACTTATATTACATTCACATTGAGCCATAAACTTGAGGTGATTGACAACATCAATATGAATTTACTCAAAAATGTCTCTTTAACTCGAGTTTATGACCCAATGTGAACGCAGTCTTATTCACTTATTTTAGCAATGTTCAAGTGTAGATGGCGCGCTCGCAGTGGGTTGAGCGCTGTGATATTCGCAATGCCTTTAATTATTCTAGCACTGTTCAGTCTTAGTATTCAAATGTAGATGTCGCGAGGCATGTGAATGTCACAGTCACAATAGCGTTGCAGTACAAATTGATTTTTTGTGCATCCACAATCGTTTATTTTAAAAAATTCATTTTTATAAAATACGCTTAAACAAAAGCACTCCGCTAATTAAAACATGGTTTCGCATGTAGAGCTAACCCCCACCTTTAAAACGATACCTTATTTATTAATATTGGTTCCAAATGAGAGCAGAAAATTAGGAAATAACACAAAAAGACCTTACAGAAATAATATATATGATGATGACTTCTGAGGTTTTCTAGGTACATATATGGAACTAGTTGGGTACCCGGCGTAGCCCGTGTGCAGATATTCTAGAGTTTTATTAAAGATGTGTGGATGCATACATAACAAAAATTATACAGAGGCATGCTTTGCGAGCTGTGCTACCGTAGTTCCAAAGCAATGAGGTGGCAACTGGGGAAAGTGCAACCCGCTTCAAACGCCAGAGGCCAGACGAGGACATCAAACCTCCTTCCAAAAGGCACCAACATCACCCTGGTGTGGGCAAGCCCTGCTTTGCCGAGGTGGCCAAGGACCGGATAATAATAGGTATCCTGGACCGAGGGAATGACCGTGGGGCCATTCCGTACGTCCGGAACGTCATCGCCAACGCCGTCCTCGAGGTGCTGATAGACGCTTCGGGTAGTCCGGCGCGAGGTCCTCATCAATATCCTCGCTTGTGACACTGTAGGTTACAAAAGGGAGGTCGTTCTGGACTTAAATAAGGAGGCTCTTGAGCCACTAAAGAAAGCAAATGGCCGTGTGCATTACGGCATCGGCGGGGTCGTAATCCACGTATACCGTTCGGGTGCTCCGGTGACCATTAACATCGAAGCGCCGGAATAGGAAGCGAAGCTCTCCGATGCAGAAAGCATGGTGTCCGCCACGTCAAACTGCGCAGGTGATCTGCACAACTTTGCGATGAAGGATGCCCTGCCGGATGGCGACCTAGAACCGTGGGTAAACACTTCACGAATTTGCGTACTGGGGACTAAGGAATTTAAGCTCATCCGAGCTGACGCAGAAGGTAAAGTTAGAACCTGTATTTTGGTTAGGTCTGACCTAATCACTTTTCTCCTACCTAACTACAGCAATGGCGACGTCACATCGGTCAACCTTTCAGTTGGGAATTTCCACCTGACGATTTCCTCGGTATACATGCGCTATGACGCGGACAATTCTCCACCGCAAAAAAGGTGAAGGAATTGGTGGCCAACTGCAGCAGGAACCACTTTATTATCGGAACGGACGCAAATGCACACCACGTCCAATGGGGGAGTTCCGATATTAACGTTCGGGGTGAGTCACTATTCGATTTCCTCTTAATGACTAACCTTGTAGTTTGCAACGTAGGTAATGAACCAACTTTTATTACCAAAAATCGCAAGGAGGTCATTGACCTTACTATATGTAACGTCAGATCGATAAACTAGATGAAAAAAAAAATACAATTCAGGGCGTATATAGATGAGAAGCTTTCTCATCCATGCCGGGCTATGGAATATAGTGAGTGAAAAAAGTGTTAAGGCCAAGGACGCAGTCCCTCCGGATTGGAATGCGCTAGATGGAAAAGCGTTGACCACAATAGCTCTCATTGTTAAAGCATCACAACGTAGTCATATAAAACACTGCAAAACAGACTGTTATGAATAGGCGTAACTACAAAACGGTAATCCACAATTATTGTGATGTAAATTAAATTGGATGCAATAGGCCTGATTACATTCAAGACGGCGACTGCAAAGCGCCATCTGTCATATTATTTTTACACACGTTCTTATGTAAAGCATTATTTTAAGCGCGTCATAGCTACATGGCTACAAACCACCAATGCCGCTGTCGCCAGATTAAAGCTATTTTTTTTTGTACAAGCAACAGATCGTGGCGTTGTTTTCTTCTTGTCAATAAAAAACGAAAGCAAAAGTGAATAACTTGTAATATAAGTTTCAATTATTAAGGTATATGTATCTATCACACAATTTATACTTTTTCAACTATTCTTTGCTACTTTTTAAGATAAATCACACCAGTCTCTGCTGTTTTCATTGTAATCAAGTAGCCAATTCTTGACTACAGTTGTCGAAAAGATTTGTTTTATTGTAGCCGCCGTATTTAATATGTTCAGCCCTAAAGTATATGTTTTTTTTCCTCTATCCGGCACTCTAGCTGTTTCTTGATCTGTTCCCCTTTTCCGATAATGCTTTTCTAAAATTAGGTTTAAATTATAGTTGTATGTATCTCGACTTACTTCCACTTATGCACTAGACTGAATATTAGATATAAGTTTACATTCCATTGTAATAGGTTAAAAATCAAATATTATTAATTTAATTTTGTTGATGTGCTATAAAAGACTAAGGTCTTACATATACTGACTAGTAATTTAAATAAATAAATAAACATCTACAGAGTCATGGAAGCCTCTAGGAAATGTGCATCAGCCCAGCGGGCCTGTGAACAAGGTTTCCTTATACAAAAAACTTGTGAATATGAAACTAAGGGATAAGGAAAATATGTTACAATACTTAAATAACTTTACATGCATCGTCGAGAAATTGTGTGAAGTGGGTATTGAAATAAATAATGAATTGGTCCGTATAATTTCGCTTTCAAGTTTACCGAAAAAGTATGAGCATTTTGTTGTTTCAATTGAAACGAGAGATTCACTGCCATTGTTAACTACATTAAAAGTAAAGCTCCTAGAAGAACCCGAACGTAAAAGTCAAACGGGGCACTCTTCTCCTGAATTCGAAGGGGAAACGCAAGCATTTGCTGTATTGGGGAAGAATGGGGAAAACAAGAAAAACTCAACAAAAAGTCGGAGTAAAAATATGCAAACACTATGCTGTAAACTGCATATAAAAGCTTAACAGAAACGAACAACAAAAAAGAAACGAACATTCATATCGTCGGTGACAAAGCCGCGTAACGCACAAATGCAAAACCCTGTAAGTTCCGTTTGTGTCAAAATTGAGAATTGCTTACCAGGGCCTCAGGGGAACAGGCTTCATTGAATAATACCAAAAATTGGGTTTTTTGTAAAATAGGATGCCATATAACGGCACTAATGCAAACCCGCTGATAAATAGTTACATAAAATTTGGCTTCAAAACCGCGAATGTGTTAGCTCGTCAGTTGAAATAAATGTACTTTCTTCAAGTAAATAAAATTGGAATCACGCAAATTTATTTAATTTTAAAAATTCCTGTAAAACGTATTATATTTTTGTTTCATTAGGGGAAATTCAAAGCATTCCCTTATCGATGTACAACTTTAACCCAGACTAATACATAACAAGGCACCAATAATTATCCCGACTCAGTTTCCAATATTCGTCTAAAGGTATTTATATTTAATTGACGGGTCTGTATCCTCAATAATCAAGGTGTAATCGGTAGTGCGCCTACCTTACCAAATTCCCCATGTTCTATTCCCGATAAGTTGATGTTCAAAACTTAAATACTTCGGACAAAAGACCGCAAAATTAAAGCTTTTAATATGTTTTCGATAAAAGTGTAATGTTCGCATATAAGCCTAAAACTCAGGAAGCTGTGATGGATATTTCGTAAATCAGTTTTAAAGATTTTCCCGATATGAGTCTAGTAAAAGAATAACCGACAAAGCATCTGTAAGTATAAGACATTAAAATGGAAATACGAGTAATTATATTAACAGAAGTTAAAATCGGCCGTTATTTCTTATAAGAGAGTTTGATAGACTTTCTTTCTTTTTTAAATGTAAATGAAAGTGTTGGCTTTTATTAAACGTTGGTCTAAGGAATTCAATAAACGTTACACTACCAAAACTCTTTTTACCTCTTTAGTAAGACCGATTTTGGAATACCGAGTTTTAGATTTATGCTGACAAAATGTACAATTGAGAGCGTTACGGAATCTCCCTTCTTATTGCAACAGTCTAAACTTCAAGGGCGGCCTACATTACAGTAGCCGAGCAATGCCTGGTGTTTAGTTCACGTTGAAACTTTTGTGCGGCATGCTGAGTAGTTCATTCTACTTGTCGTCATTATGTCTATTGCCCCTATCAGAAACATCTGACTCAATTGTCGTAGTTGAAAGGTTTTTATACTATAGTTAAATTAATAAATTGATACACTGAGGTTGGCTTTGAAACCTGTCCTTTCAAACCTTGCAGTCATAGCTACTCATTTGAAACGCAAAATCTACAAAGTCTCAGTGATCTTACACTCTCCTGCTCGGAATCGCATATATTTGGAGAGCGAAAATTTATTAAATATGTTCAATTACGTTTCAGCTCATAACGTAATATTATATTGCGATACTTCGTCTGTAAGACTTGTTGAATCTGTATACTTAATAAATAAACAAATTAATGCAATTTTTCGATGGACGCCAGGGGAAGATTCCAATTTTCTTCTTATGTTTTTCCTACAAATCGTCGAGACCGAGTCTGAACGGCATTCCCTGGAATTACATTCTTAGGACCTGTTAGCGGAAAGCAAATCTATATTTAAAAACTTTCCGAAGAATTCTGATTCTAACTACCCTGGGACCTTCGGTAAGGTATACCAAAACTCTACCCCCTATAACACGCCGACTGCCTGGCTGTAATTTAACATATTTCTTTTTATAATGCGACATGGAAGAAAAAGTTAGGTGTGCAAAACCACGGACATTGTACAAGATGAGCCAAAATAAAATTTGCAAAACCGCGTATGCTGCAATGAGTCGGATAATAACCATGATTATGCTCTTCTCACCAAAACTTAAAGTTGGGTTGGAAATATATTTTAAAAATCTAGGTTTATAGAAATTTGTCCCACTAGATAACGGTTAGTGTTCAAGTAAAACAGTTTTTTGATATTCCTGTAAAATTTGAATGTCAACACTTACGCGGGTTTGCATTTAGGCGTTACATAATTTCGATGATTCGGCATGGCTACTTGACAGTGGCGTTAGAGCACACATGTCCAGTAATCGAAGTATGTTTTTGTCTCTTCGCGATCACAAAGAGAAAATTACCTTAGCTGGAGCGAATTATCTGTTTTCTAAAGGTGTGGGAGACGTTTGTATAACATCGAAAGATAGCGATATTACGCTTCGAAACGTTCTTTATGTACCAAATATGTGTGGTAGTTTTATGTCAATAGCAAGAGCGGTCCAAAATGGGTTGAAAGTTAGTTTCAAGGAAAAGTGTCACGAACGGTATAGACATCTAAACTACGGTAGCTTACAAGAAATCTTATAAATAATAAAGTTGTAAAGACTACCTAATGACTTGTTATCTGTGAGTTTTAGTATTAAAATTTTTTTTATCCTTCTGATGTACAGCTTTTAGCCTTTTTCCAGATCCATTACGATATGACCGTTTCGCTTACACAAAAAGAAACAAGCAAACGATGATTTAATTAAAGAATACCTTAGAACACAATCAATAGTTGTGATCCCGTACGAGTCAGAAACGGGTGTTATTTCCTCAAAAAAGGATATAAAGCCTCCCGGCTTCGCAAAAGAGCATGTGACCAATGCCAGTTTTTATCCCTTTGTATGGGTTGAACTGATCCCTTTTGTTTAAGCATGTCCTATGAAGAGACCAATTTTACAGTTTACGGCCAAACGGGTAGTGTCGGACACATCCCCTTTGTTCCTTTACGGGTACAGTTGGACAAGTTTGCTTCCAACTCCTATAAGTATGCTACACAAATTAAAACTGGATTATCCCAACTATGCCCATATGGGACGAGTTGGGATCAATTATAGCCCACTATAGGCGAAAGCGATGAATCGCGGCCTACTCCCTTTAGAGATTAGTGCACGATTTTTTGCAGGGGTAGGCCAACACACTACCTCTATACCACGGCGGTTTTATTATGCGTAATATCTGTTATGCAGGGAATAATACTTCGTTTGTTACTCGTCTTATTTTTGTTTTTCCATATACATATCCGTACATATGTCTTTCGGATGTAAGTATAGCAAAAAGTCATACAACAATCGAAGGAATTGCACCAGTACGATCAGAACATCGTAAAATTATTTGTATTTCGCTATGTAATTTTGAAATAGCTGCTGAAAAAAAAGCAAAAAAATGATAGTTTTACTATCTTTCAGTCAGCAATTCGAAACATAAATTCGGCTGTGAACAAACTGAAACATATAAAAAATGGAAAAACTTCAATATAAAAAGCTAATAGCTTTAAGCATCAGCAATATTCTCAAGTTTTTTTTCTGCTGTTTGCTGAAGCTCGTTTTCGTTCAACTTACTGCTGAAGTAAAATGAAAAAAAAAATTTTTTTATTTTGCTTATTTTTAGTTGCTGAAATATTTTTGAACTATAAATGTAGGCTACAAGCAAATTTTCGAATCTGACAAAAAACTGATTTCTAGTTAAGCTAAAAATTTCAAACTTTTGCTATTTTTCAGCCAGCAATTCAAACCCTGGTTATAATCAATCATCCCAACCAAAAATATTTCAGGGTCAACAACAAAATGAGAATGCACAGAAATGACAATTTAACCAGCCAGTAAAAAGGAATATGAATTTTAGTGATCAACCAAAGTTTAAAGAGCCACGAATAAATAATTTAAACGAGAATCATTTTTTAGACCAGACCTCCACTTGCCCTACATTTTCCGAACAGAAAGACATAGCGGAGCAGTAATGAGAATATTAATAGATACCGGTGCGACGAGTTGTTACATCAGGAAAGGTATATATAACAACGGTAAGGAATTAGCAATTAAGAAGAGGGTAAGAACCATTCGTGGTTCGACCATCATTAATTTGTACCATAATGTACACTTATTTGGATTCAAGGAAAGATTTTACGAAATAGATAACTTAGAAAGTGACTTTCTGGTAGGAGTCAACTTTTTGAAAAAGATTAAGGCAAACATAGATATAGGGAAAGCAGAACTTATATATGGAGATAACAATAAGGAGAAGTTATGTTTTGTGAACATGGAAGAAATGGTAAAGTGTATAAAGTGAACTCCTTGGGACAAGAAAGTCCTGAGGCTTCCGCCGAAGTTTTTACCGGCAAAACGAAAAGTGAAAAATTAAACCTCTTGGGATAAAAAATCCTAAGGTGCCCGCCGATGATAATTCCGGCAATTCAAATAAAAAATATATTGTGTAACAAAAGGGTCCTACAACGCCAACTGATGAGTCATACCAGTCCAAAACTAAAAATTTAAAACAACTTACATCAGAGAAAGAGATCCCTGAAGCCTTTACCAATAATTTATTGGAAATAAATAATATACAATTTGAAAAAAGTGTTAGCAGTGGCGAATTTGCTGATAAATATATAAATAAAGAAACAAAAACTGTCAATATTCCGTTGTTGAGATAGGACGTTATTAAAATAATAGAAAAAGCTCATAGAGATGTAAATATGGATCTGCCCTTCAGAACTGATATAGAAGCGGAAATAAGAACTGAGGATGGAAAGCCAGTATGGTCAAAACAATATCCATATTCTATATCTGCAAATAGTTTTGTTAATGAAGACATTAAGAGTATAATTCGCCTGTTTGGGTTGTTTCTAAAAAGGGAATGAATAAAGATGGAAGTCCTAAATTAAGGATGGTCATAGACTTTAAAAAGCTAAATGAAAAAACCATATCTGATATGTATCCAATGCCAAATCCTGAGGTTATACTTTTTAATTTGGGAGAGTCGAAATATTTTTCAACAATCGATTTGGAGTCTGGATTTCATCAGATACTAATGAAGGAGGAAGATATAGAAAAAACAGCGTTTTCGGTAAATAATGGAAAATATGAATATCTGAGAATGCCATTCGGGTTAACAAATGCCCCAAGCATATTTCATAGAGCAATGAATAATATTCTGCATGAGTGTATTGGTAAATTCTGCCATGTTTATTTAAACATTTATATCAAAGGCTCTGAACTCCACTGAACAAAATTATGCAACAAACGAAAAAGAGTTATTTGCGATCGTTTGGGCATTGAAGGCATTACGTCATTAAATTTATGCCGTAAGGGATTTAGAAATTCACACAGATCATCAGCCATTATCGTTTGCAATGTCTGAAAGAAATCCCAATGTAAAAATGTAACAGATACGAATAATGAAGATTCAGATTCAAGTGATTCACTTACAAATACGCAGCATTCGGCTGAAAGCAGCGATGGATATCATATTGAAAGAACGAAAAAGCCATTAAATCATTATAAGCAACAGATATTTATAGATAAAGGAGAAAGAGTTACCACTCAGGAAAGAACTTCATGTTTTGGTAACAACAGGTATTTAATCGAATACGACACACCACAAAATATTATTCCCGTTCTCTCTAAATATTTGAACCCCAGAGTAATTTATGAAATGAAAACGGTGTTAAAAACGCCTACCCAACTGCGAAATTTTTGCCGGCTAGCTGTTTTGCTAATGATATTATTAATAAGGAAGACCAAGCAATTATTATAGAGCAGACACATGACAGAGCTCATTGCAATTATAGAGAGAATGTAATACAGATTCGAGAACAGTATTATTGGCCGCAGATGGTAAAACAATTTAAACAATATGCCAAAAATTGCAATATCTGTAATAGCAATAAGTACGAGAGACACCCAAAATTAATACCTATAGGTCAAGCTCCAATACCTAGTAGGGAAGGAGAACAATTACACGTAGATATATATTTTTGCCCCAGAAATTAAAGTTTATTATTTGTATAGATGCTTCCTGAAAATTCACAGCTATAAAATGTATAGAGAATAAATTGGATATGGATGGAAAAATTCTTGAGATTCTGCAGATATTTCCCAATATCAGAAGTGTAATTTTGGATAATGAACCTAGTTTTTGTACCGCACAATTTAAATCATTAATGAATAGATTAAAGATCCAAATTTTCTTTTGCACCCTAAGGCATAGAACTACAAATGGACAAGTGGATGGAGTTCATTCAACAATAGTTGAAATAGCTCGATGTTTAAAACAAGAACATAACTTAATAAGTGATTTGGAGGCAATCATAAGAGCAGTACAACAATACAATACATCAATTCACTCGGTAACGGGGAAGCAACCATATAATATTTATTTAACAAAGAAAACCATTCTGATGTGCAAAATAGATTGAAAGTTGCGCAGGAAAAACTTTTGAATTTTCATAATAAAAAAAGAATAAATAAAAATTATCATCCAGGTGGAATAGTATACGAAAAAATTTTTGGAGAAAAGAATAAACTTAAGCCAAGATATAGGAAACAAATGGTTTGTGAGGATTTGGGAGATAAGGTTAAAATAAGAAAAAGAAATAGAATCTTACATAAAGATAACATTCAGGCTTAATTTTTATGAAAAATGAAACTTTCAATAATATTAATTACAGTTATATGGGGAGTAAGCTCAGATTTGATTGACTACACTAGAGAAAATTATGTACTAATAGAGGAAGGAAAGGCAGCAATATTTGAGAAATATGAATCAATTTTTCATTTAACTAATTCATCCGTTTTTCAAGAAGTAATTGAAAGTTATAAAAAACCGTATGATTTTGTTTTAGTAGATAAAGATAGAGTATATTTTGAAATAGAATTGATGGAGACACGTTTAGGACAATTAACGCAAAAATCAAATAGACAAAAGAGAGGAGTTAATGAAATAGGAACATTGTGGAAATGGATTTCAGGAACACCTGACCATGATGACTTTTTAAGGATTACAGACAAGGTTAACGATTTAATAGAGAATAATAACCGACAATTTACCACAAACTCCCAAATATTTAAGACAATAACAGATTTAACACGTATAATAAATTACTTACAGGAAAGTGTAAGCAAGACAACAATAGAGAAACAAATAAATAATTTTATTATAAATGAATTGGAAAATTTATTACAAACAATTACTTTATCAAAAATAGCTATTTTAAACCCAATTATATTAGATTAAGATGAAATAAACGAAATAATTAATTATGAGGTTAAGAATGTAACAATATCTGGTTTAATGGATGTATCAAAATTGTACAAATAAATGACGTCATTATTATATACATTAAATATCCAAAAGTTATAAACATAGGTACTCTGTTCAATGTAGAAGCTATTGCGCGACAAGATGGAAAATTATTAATTGAAAATCAGGTAATTAAATGTGAAAACAAATTTTATGCAATAGACAACTGCAAAAACGAATTAAATCAAGCCTTTTGTATGATAAATAAAAATCAAACTGGTTTAACAAATATTTTAAATAACGAAAGGGCAAATTGTACAAAAATTAAAGAAAAAAATGAACAACTTAAAATAATAAAAGAGGGAGCAATATTAATAACAGAAAAACATAATGTAGATAATCACACAATAGAGAAATATATTTGGTTACTTTTAATAATAAAGTTGTAATTGAGAATATGAAATTTGAGAATCCTACTGGAAATATTTTGAACTATTTAAGAGAAGGGAAATTTAAAAATTTTTATATTAAAGAATATATTGAATCGAAAAAAAACATTTAAAATTAAAAAATATTAATGTTTTTAATAAATTGAAACAGGAGATGCAACAGAATCCGATTTGGTGGTCCTTTACTGCGGTTTTGGTAGTATTCTTACTAATATATGTTATATACAAGTTTTCGGTAATATTTCAAACTAAAATAAAATTGGAAAGAGAAAATCATAAAGAAGCCGTAATGAATGATATTGCTTTTAAAATTCAAAAAATTTCAGACGTCTACTCGAAGACGGGACGCTTCGATTTAGAGAAGGGGGAGTTAACACCCAGCTTCAATAGGCCGCCTAACGGCAAATATAAACAAATATTCAAGAATTCAAGTACCTAAATGGTACTCAGTAAATTGCATCATTAGGCATTATGTAAACAAAGCGATCTTTTGCTTCTTTGTTATTGCAGCTGCAGTTATGATCCTGAATGGATGCTTCAAGTTACTGAATTGTAATGACAAAAACATCCTGTTTACTTCATGGGATGTTGGCGCATCTATTCAGATGCAGGAAAAATTGATATACTTGTTTCAAGGCCAATTAGAATGTAAGCAACTTTGGAAACTAATGAATAAGAGTAGACTACAAATTAAGCTCAGTTCATAAGTTACCACGGTTCAGTGAATTCGGCCGCGTTCGCGGTAAATAAATTTGTAAAACCATAAATGTTTTATGAGTATTACTAATTTGCATGCCTGCAGATGGGAATCTAAGTGTTCTCTGCCCAATCCACAGGAAGGCCGATCCTGCAAACTGCGCCAACTATCGCGGAATCAGCCTTTTAAATATCGCATATAAGGTCCTATCAGGCGTAATGTGCGAAAGACTGAAGCCTTATGTGAACAGACTGATTGTTGTTGTTGTTGTGGTAACGACAAAAACACTCCCCGAAGGTTTTGGGGAGTGTTGTCGAATTAACAGTCCTTGGCCGGACTTGAACCCGGTACTCCCTTGCGGTACTGCCCGACTGTCGTGCGATTTTCGACCAGTGAAACCTTCTAGGCCATGTGACCCCTCCTTCCGTAAGGCAGGATAAGATGGGTATTGAGAGGAGAGAGGCATCATATCCGTAGATCAACCATCGAGTTGCACGTCATTACCTTTGTGCATATTAATCGCCTCTTACGACCGGTATGCCTACCTCGGGCATATTCTAAACCCCTAACCCGCAGGGGTTGAACATTGAACAGACTGATTGGACCTTATCAGTGTGGCTTCAGACCTGGTAAATCTACCATCGACCAGATTTTTACAATACGCCAAATCTTGGAAAAAACCTGTGAAAAAAGAGTCGACACACATCATCTCTTTGTTGATTTTAAAGCCGCTTTCGATAATACGAAAAGGAGCTGCCAATATGCCGCTATGTCTGAATTTGGTTTCCCCGCAAAACTTATACGGCTATGCAAAATGACATTAAGGAACACCGCCAGCTCGGTCAGAATTGGGAAGGACCTCTCTGATCCGTTCGAGACTAAATGAGGTTTCAGACAGGGTGACCCCAGCAATGCTGGAGAAAATAATACAAGCTGCAGAACTTAACCGCGCTGGAACAATATTTTATAAAAGCGTGCAACTTTTGGCGTATGCTGACGATATTGATATCATCGAAGCGGAGAAAATGGGATTGGTGGTGAACGAGGGCAAAACGAAGTACTTTCTGTCATCATGCAAAGAGTCAGCGCATTCGCGCCTTGGCAACCACGCCACTGTTAGCAGCAATAGTTCCTAAATAGTAAAGGACTTCGTTTACCTGGGAACCAGCATTAACACCAACAATAATGTTAGCCTGAAAATCCGACGAAGAATTACTCTTGCAAACAAATGCTACTTCGGTAAAGTAAAGTCCTCTCTGGACGAACGAAAATAACACTCTATAAGTCACTCATCGCCCCCTCCTGCAATATGGTGCAGAAGCGTGTACACTTACATCTGATGAGGCGGCTCTGGGAGTATTCGAAAGATTTGTGGACCTCTACGCGTTGGCGATGGCGAGTACCGAAAAATATTTAATGATGAGCTGTAAGAACTTTACGCGACGCCGACATAGTTCAGCCAATTAAAACACAGCGGCTTCGCTGGCTAGGCCACGTTGTCCGAATGAGCGAAGATGATACAGCCCAAAAGGTATTCTTATCGGCACCCGCCGGTGGAAGCAGAGGAAGAGGCAGACCACCACTCCGATGGAAGGACCAAGTGGAGACCGATTTGCGATCCCGCGGTGTTTCCAATTGGCGCCAGTTGGCGCAACGAAGAAACGACTGGCGAGCTATGTTGGACGGTCAAAATCGCCCAGGCGGTTAGATGACCATTTAAAGAAGATATGTTCACCCATATTACAGAACATATCGTCGCCTCAGAAAACGAACGTCGTATGTGAAAATTGGCTATTTTCAGGTTTAAATGCAGAATAACTAATTCGATCCCGATCTTCTCATTTTTGCAATCCATTTTTTCCTATCTTCCTTAGTTTTTGAGTTATTTTGTGTGCGTCTTGTCGTATGTTACAACAAATAACCATTCGGGTATGCTTTTGTCGTATGTAGTGGAAATATATTACATACGACAAATTTCTATAGAAATTTACTTTTGGTTATCGTTAGAAAACATTTGTCGCAAGTCCTGCTAAACTGTCAATATACAACATTTGTTTACAGACAAGCTGTAAGCATTTGTCGTATTCATGCCTAGCTAAGCAGGTTATTGTATGAAATTCGTTCAGTCAGCTGTGTATAGTTGAAGAAGTACGATGGAGGTGTCGTCGCCTGCCGCTAATATTGACGAAGATCTTTCAACGTAAGTAAAATAAATGAAACATTTTTGTTAATTTGTAACAAGTATTTTAATTTGAATTGTAAATTAATTTAGTATGATGGATGAAATAATGGATGACTCCAATCATGAATGCGAAACCAGCGACACATCGTATGAGTAAGTACTTAAACACATTCAAGCAATAACAAAAGTAAGCGAAATAAAAACGAATGTTCTAGAAATTCATCTGAAGAAGAAAATCTTCACCCGTGCAACCTTGGAAAGTATTATGAAAAGGCTACAGACATCCTTGACATAAGCGCATCAACAAGTACTTCACGGCCCATCTTGCGATCGTTACCCTCTGACTATAGTTCTTGTAAGTTTTTAAAGTTGCTAATAATAAGAGTACTATGACTTCGCGATTTCAGCTTGCACTGAATCTCCTACGCCCACAAGGAAGCGGCAAAGAAATCCTAACTTATGGAAGCAAAATATAAGGAAGAAATTAAGAGAAGAGGGAAAACCTTACACGGATAGGAAAGGTAGGCAGAGATCTGGAAGAAAGATGGGTTTACCTTGTGGAGAGAAGTGTTTTCATCAATGCTCAAAATATTTTGATGAACAAACTCGTGCAAATCTTCACAAAAAATATTGGAACCTAAATGACTCAGAAAAAAGGTGCTATCTTCTTTCTTTTGTTAAGCCATCTGAAACAAAGCGTCGCCGAAAGTCTTCGGAAAGATCGGCAGTGCATCGCAAAAGAAGGTCTTTTCATTACTATTTTAAAACTGATAATACAACTTTGCAAGTTTGTAAAAAGTTCTTCCTCAATACCCTCGGAACATCGGAACGAAAAATATACTATTTATTTAATGTTTCTGCAGATGAAGAAGGAGTTGTCCATTCTACGCGTAAGAATCATGGTCGATCGAAAACGAGCATTGCTAAGGTTGAGGAAGTGAAGGCACACATACTCAGCTTCCCCACTATTGACTCTCATTACTGCCGCTCGTCGACTTCTCGTAAATATTTAGAAAGCCATCTAAATGTACAAAAAATGTACAATTTATATAGAGAAAAATATATGGAACCGGTATCTCTAAATATTTACAGGAACGTTTTTAATAATTCATTTAATTTGTCATTTTACTCTCCAAAAAAAGATCAGTGCGATCGCTGCGTTTGGTACAAAAACAACGAAAACGAGTGTTCTGAAGAAAAAAAAACTGAATATAACAAGCACATTGAAGAAAAAAAGTTTTGTAAAGCTGAAAGAGAGAAGGACCGCCAAAATATTGATCAAACGCTTGCTATTCTTTGCTACGATCTCGAAAATGTAATAACTTTGCCCAAATGTTTCGCTTCAAATTTTTATTACAGGCGTAAGCTTAATACGTTCAATTTAACTGGAACTTTAATTAAAGCAAATAGAGTAAAAGAAACCTATTGTGCCATATGGTATGAGACTTGTGGAGGAAGGGGAGGGAACGATATAGCAAGCGCGTTGATCAAAATTTTGAAGGCTATAGAGAAGGATCACCCTGAAATTGTAAAAATTGTATTGTGGAGTGACTCATGCGTTCCTCAAAATCGAAACCAAATAACAGCAACTGCTCTTTTATACTTTTTAAATAATTCTTCAATTGTAAGTATAATACAAAAGTTTTCAGAGCCTGGACATTCCGTAATTCAAGAAGTGGATTGGGTGCATAGCACGATTGATAAAGCTTTAAAAAATTTAGAAATCTCTAGTCCTTTAACTTTAATCCGTATTTTAAAAAATTCAAGATATCCAAACACTCATTTACATGTCCTTCAAATGCTTCCTGAAGACTTCAGAAACTTTTCACAAAAAGCAGGGCTTTTGAACTATACTATAATACCTTTCTCAAAAGTGAAGTTTTTAGAGTACAGCAAAAGTATATTGTTTACCATTGGATTCAAAACAAGCCACCAGGAGCGTGACATTAATTTTAAGTGCATTAAAAAGGATTCTAGAGGACGTTTTGTAAATGAAACGCCAAATAATTTGTTTCAACAAGCTGTGCTTGTATTGAGCAAACCTAAATTGGACAAAAACAAAGCTAAAGACTTAAGCCAAATGATATCGTACCTTGAAAGTGAGACTGATAAAAATTTTTTTAAAGCAATTTTAGAATACTCTTAAAGCACTGATTAACTTAAATAAAACAAAAATGTACAACGTATTGAATTCTAAGTATTAATGTATAAAATAAACCATTTTTTATTTATGTAACTAAGTATGTACAAATATTACATTTAAATTGAATTTTTATATATACATAGTAAATACATATAAACATTTTGTTCCATGTTATGTTTTAAAAATAAACCAAAAACTGTGTGAAAAAAATTATGTTTTTTACTTAAAATATATTAGTCGCGCTCATATTTTCAATGTAAAATATGTCTGACATAAAACAAGAACGTTAGATCAGACATTTTTCATAAAAAAAACTCTTAGGCTCATTGTTTAAACCCCCATAATTTTATAAAGTAGCATACGCGATCTGTGGATATTGTATCTACTTTTCGTGTTAAGGCAAAATCTGAGAATTTTTGTCGTATGTGCTATGAGTAAAGCATACTTGTGAGCAGATGTCACATACGACTATTGCATTCTAAATCAAAAGTCGTATATCTTCCAAAGTTTTGAAGATATTAAATTTTTGAAAACAAAGAGCAAAAATAAATACTTCTCTCTAAAACTCGTCCAAATATAGTGAAAATGTACCGTACAGTTTTTGTATAACTGCCCTTCAAACTTTAAAGTCGATTTTCTCGAAACTAGATTTTGTAACATACGACGTTCGTTTTCTGAGGCGACGATATGCAAAAATAACTGTTATCAGTGTAGTATTGGGCTAACTGTGCTGCTGTGTTACACGTCCGTACTATTTTGCGAGAATTCGATTCTTCTGAATGCGAAGTAGGCTGTAAAATAAGTACATATGCACCTAAAACAAAAATATTTACAATCTCCTTTTTGTAGGTAGCACTAAAAAGTACTAAATAAAAAGATGATAAAATAGTTTTAAAGACGACCTTTATATTTATGTCGCCAAAAAGCGGCAGCAAATATGTCCCTAAACAAAGACTTGGTATCTGTTGCCCTTAATCATAGTCGTTGCTTAACTCGCGTTTTAATTAAAATCTTTACTTAACTTAAAAAGACAGTTAAAATGTTGGTCAATCATAGTCATATAAAACTAAGATTTTAGCTAAAATGAAATGATACAGGGTCTCCTTATGAAAAAAAAATTTAATTGGTTGGTGGTATGAAGAAATTGTTTGTTTTGCAAGGTCACGCTGTGTGAACTATTTTATTCATAAACCTTAGTATACTTTGGTATGGTATGGTATATGTCTTGGAGTAAGCAAAGTCACAAACAATCATAGACACATACTACGATTTCAAAATATTAAAATGGATTTTTCCTCATTTTAAAATTAAAACTCCGTCTTAGACATAAAATGTACATAAGGTTGACTAACACATACATAATATGATGTTTATTTTACAATCATGTTTAAGTAGATAATACTCTATTTTAATTTGACTATGGCTACTAGTAGTGGGACTATTTTCGAATAATATTCGAACAAATACTATTCGAATAAACGAACAGAAATATTCGTTTAAAAAAATTCGTATAGTATTTATTCGAATAATTTATCCGTTTATTCGAATAGAATTATTCGAATAGTGGGATTCGAATAGTTGTATTGAAATGCGAGAGATGTCGGAAGCGAAAATATTAGTCATAGCAGTTGCAATCAATTTCTGATATTTGAAAATATAAAGGTGGAATGCACATTTCCAAACTAAGGCCATTAATTAATTAATTTGTATTATTTTCTCCAGCATTAAATTAAAGAAATCGCACGATGTGGGGTCACCCTGTCTGAAACCTCATTTAGTCTCGAACGGATTAGAGAGGTCCTTCCCAATTCTGACCGAGCTGGCGGGGTTCCTCAATGTCATTTTGCATAGCCGTATAAGTTTTGCGGGGAAACCAAATTCAGACATAGCGGCATATAGGCAGCTCCTTTTCGTGGTATCGAAAGCGGCTTTAAAATCAACAAAGAGATGATGTGTGTCGACTCTTTTCTCACAGGTTTTTTTCAAGATTTGGCGTATTGTAAAAATCTGGTCGATGGTAGATTTACCAGGTCTGAAGCGACACTGATAAGGTCCAATCAGTCTGTTCAATGTTCAACCCCTGCGGGTTAGGGGTTTAGAATATGCCCGAGGTAGGCATACCGGTCGTAAGAGGCGACTAATATGCACAAAGGTAATGACGTGCAACTCGATGGTTGATCTACGGATATGATGCCTCTCTCCTCTCAATACCAATATTATCCTGCCTTAAGGAAGGAGGGGTGACATGGCCTAGAAGATTTCACGGGCCGAAAATCGCACGACAGTCGGGCAGTACCGCAAGGGAGTACCGGGTTCAAATCCAGCCAAGGACTGTTAATTCGACAACACTCCCCAAAACCTTCGAGGAGTGTTTTTGTCGTTACCACAACAACAACAACAATCAGTCTGTTCACATAAGGCTTCAGTCTTTCGCACATTACGCTTGATAGGACCTTATATGCGATATTTAAAAGGCTGATTCCGCGATAGTTGGCGCAGTTTGCAGGATCGGCCTTCCTGTGGATTGGGCAGAGAACACTTAGATTCCCATCTTCAGGCATGCAAATTAGTAATACTCATAAAACATTTATGGTTTTACAAATTTATTTACCGCGAACGCGGCCGAATTCACTGAACCGTGGTAACTTATGAACTGAGCTTAATTTGTAGTCTACTCTTATTTATTAGTTTCCAAAGTTGCTTACATTCTAATTGGCCTTGAAACAAGTATATCAATTTTTCCTGCATCTGAATAGATGCGCCAACATCCGATTAAGTAAACAGGATGTTTTTGTCATTACAATTCAGTAACTTGAATCATCCATTGAGGATCATAACTGCAGCTGCAATAACAAAGAAGCATTATGTTTACATAATGCTTAATGATGCAATTTACTGAGTACCATTTAGGTACTTGAATTCTTGAATATTTGTTTATATTTGCCGTTAGGCGGCCTATTGAAGCTGGGTGTTAACTCCCCCTTCTCTAAATCGAAGCGTCCCGTCTTCGAGTAGAGGTCTGAAATTTTTTGAATTTTAGAAGCAATATTATTCATTACGGCTTCTTTATGATTTTCTCTTTCCAATTTTATTTTAGTTTGAAATATTACAGAGAACTTGTATATAACATATATTAGTAAGAATACCACCAAAACCGCAGCAAATGACCACCATATCGGATTCTGTTGCACCTCCTGTTTCAATTTATTTAAAACATTAATATTTCTTAATTTTAAATGTTTTTTTTTCGATTCAATATATTCTTTAATATAAAAATTTTTAAATTTCCCTTCTCTTAAATAGTTCAAAATTTTTCCAGTAGGATTCTCAAATTTTATATTGTCAATTACAACTTTATTATTAAAAGTAACCAAATATATTCCACCTATTGTGTGATTATCTACATTATGTTTTTCTGTTATTAATATTGCTCCCTCTTTTATTATTTTAAGTTGTTCATTTTTTTCTTTCATTTTTGTACAATTCGCTCTTTCATTATTTAAAATATTTGTTAAACCAGTTTGATTTTTATTTATCATACAAAAGGCTTGATTTAATTCCTTTTTGCAATTGTCTATTGCATAAAATTTGTTTTCACATTTAATTACCAGATTTTCAATTAATAATTTTCCATCTTGTCGCGCAATAGCTTCTACATTGAACAGAGTACCTATGTTTATAACTTTTGGATATTTAATGTATATAATAATGACGTCATTTATTTGTACAATTTTGAATTTTGATACATCCATTAAACCAGATATTGTTACATTCTTAACCTCATAATTAATTATTTCGTTTATTTCATCTTAATCTAGTATAATTGGGTTTAAAATAGCTATTTTTGATAAAGTAATTGTTTGTAATAAATTTTCCAATTCATTTATAATAAAATTATTTATTTGTTTCTCTATTGTTGTCTTGCCTACACTTTCCTGTAAGTAATTTATTATACGTGTTAAATCTGTTATTGTCTTAAATATTTGGGAGTTTGTGGTAAATTGTCGGTTATTATTCTCTATTAAATCGTTAACTTTGTCTGTAATCCTTAAAAAGTCATCATGGTCAGGTGTTCCTGAAATCCATTTCCACAATGTTCCTATTTCACTAACTCCTCTCTTTTGTCTATTTGATTTTTGCGTTAATTGTCCTAAACGTGTCTCCATCAATTCTATTTCAAAATATACTGTATCTTTATCTACTAAAACAAAATCATACGGTTTTTTATAACTTTCAATTACTTCTTGAAAAACGGATGAATTAGCTAAATGAAAAATTGATTCATATTTCTCAAATATTGCTGCCTTTCCTTCCTCTATTAGTACATAATTTTCTCTAGTGTAGTCAATCAAATCTGAGCTTACTCCCTATATAACTGTAATTAATATTATTGAAAGTTTCATTTTTCATAAAAATTAAGCCTGAATGTTATCTTTATGTATGATTCTATTTCTATTTCTTATTTTAACCTTATCTCCTAAATCCTCACAAACCATTTGTTTCCTATATCTTGGCTTAAGTTTATTCTTTTCTCCAAAAATTTTTTCGTATACTATTCCACCTGGATGATAATTTTTATTTATTCTTTTTTTATTATGAAAATTCAAAAGTTTTTCATGCGCAACTTTCAATTTATTTTCCACATCAGAATGGTTTTCTTTGTTAAATAAAATATTATATGGTTGCTTTCCCGTTACTGAGTGAATTGATGTATTGTATTGTTGTACTGCTCTTATGATTGCCTACAAATCACTTACTAAGTTATGTTCTTGTTTTAAACATCGAGCTATTTCAACTATTGTTGAATGAACTCGCTCCACTTGTCCATTTGTAGTGCTATGCCTTGGGGTGCAAAAGAAAATTTGGATGTTCAATCTATTCATTAATGATTTAAATTGCGCGGTACAAAAACTAGGTCGTTATCCAAAATTATACTTCTGATATTAGGAAATATCTGCAGAATCTCAAGAATTTTTCCATCCATATCCAATTTATTCTCTATACATTTTATAACTGTGAATTTTGAGTAAGCATCTATACAAGTAATAAACTTTAATTTCTGTGCAACAAATATATCTACATGTAATTGTTCTCCTTCCCTACAAGGTATTGGAGCTTGACCTATAGGTATTAATTTTGGGTGTCTCTCGTACTTATTGCTATTACAGATATTGCAATTTTTGGCATATTGTTTAAATTGTTTTACCATCTGCGGCCAATAATACTGTTCTCGAATCTGTATTATATTCTCTCTATAACTGCGATGAGCTCTGTCATGTGTCTGCTCTGTAATAATTGCTTGGTCTTCCTTATTAATAATAATAAGCAAAACAGCTAGCCTGCAAAAATTTCGCAGATGGGTAGGCGTTTTTTAACACCGTTTTCATTTCATAATTTACTTCTGGTGTGCAATATATTCCCGTAACAAATCTAGGGTTCAAATATTCAGAGAGAACGGGAATAATATTTTGTGGTGTGTCGTATTCGATTAAATACCTGTTGTTACCAACCTGCTGTGGTAACTCTTTCTCCTTTATCTATAAATATCTGTTGCTTAAAATGATTTAATGGCTTTTTCGTTCTTTCAATATGATATCCATCGCTGCTTTCAGCCGAATGCTGCGTATTTGTAAGTGAATCACTTGAATCTGAATCTTCATTATTCGTATCTGTTACATTTTTACATTGGGATTTCTTTCAGACATTGCAAACGATAATGGCTGATGATCTGTGTGAATTTCTAAATCCCTTACGGCATAAAGGTAATGACGTAATGCCTTCAATGCCCAAACGATCGCAAATAACTCTTTTTCGTTTGTTGCATAATGTTGTTCGGTGGAGTTCAGAGTCTTTGATATAAATGTTATATCAAAGACTCCCTCCTGGGATAAAACTGCACCCACCGCTACATTGGAAACATCTGTAGTTAAAATTAATTTCTTTTCAAAGTCTGGTTGAGCTTATTCAACTTGTTCTCTTAATGCATTTTTTAAAGTTTCACAAGCCGCTATTCCCTCTTGGGCAAGATAAATGTTCTTTCTTTCTTAATTATATTACTTACATAAACAATCATATTTTTAGATATTTTTGTTGCATCAGTTACTAACATGCATGTACATGAGTATAGAAGAAAAGATTAAGTAAACAGGGCTCGCAACTTTTAATTACCTCCTCCAAATATTTTCCTTGGTTCGGCCACCAACAACACTCACGAGCCATGCATTTCATTTTCACAAGTGTGTCGCGTGTAAAAATTCCACAACTTTATTTTAGCAACGCTTTTGGGACCACAACCCGAAACCCCCAAAATAAGCAACCTGATTCTTCGCCCAATTCCAGCCTTTTATTAAAATATGGTAACAAATCTGGCTCCCGACATTTCCCTGGCCATCCCTCATGGTGAAATTTCTTTACTCGTTGTAGCGTACTATCCTGTGCAGTCTCTGTTTTAATGCTTTCTAGGTTAATCATTTCGCTTCGTCCACCAAGCTCTTTAAAATAATTTACATAAACATCATCAGGCAGAACGCATTGATCCTCGGCACTTCTGTCGGGGTTTCGCGAAAAATAATCGGCTATATTGTTTTTAGACTTGACGTATTCAATGTCGAAACGATAACCTGATAGCGTTAAAGCAATACGCTGCAATCTATTTGACGCCATTTCTGGAATTCCTTTTTTCGGACTAAAAATGTGTTGTAACGGCTTGTTGTCAGTAACCAAAGTGAAATGCCTACCAAAAATATACTGATGAAACTTTTTTACACCAAACAGTATGGCCAATGCTTCTCGGTCAAGTTGCGAATACCTTTTTTCCGTATCCGACAATGTTCTTGAAGCAAACTCAATTGGTTTCTCCATTTCACCAGCCTTTACTTGCGTAAGAACCACACCTACTCCCGTGGGGCTAGCATCCACCGTTAATTTAATCCTTTTTTCGGGACAAAAATGGGCTAGGCACTTCTCTGATACCAATAAATCTTTGAGTTTTGAAAATGCTTCCGAACATTCTTTTGACCATTCAAATTTTGTATTCGCCTGCAACAACTGATAAAGTGGGTGAAGCAAAGTAGATAAATTAGGTAAAAGTCTTCTATAGAAATTTATCACCCCTAACAAGGATTGAAGCTCTTTTACGTTTGATGGCTCTTTAGCGCCTCTAATATCTTTTACTTTATCAGGATCCATATGCAAGCCCTCTTTATTTATAATATGCCCTAAATATTTAATTTCGTCAACAAAAAACTCACACTTAGCTTTAGACAACTTTAACCCTGCATCACTTAATAGGGCTAACACTTTTTCAAGTATTTGAGTAAGAAGCCTGACGTTGGTTGCTGTTATGAGTATATCGTCGAGAAATGCTACCACGCCCTCAATGCCTAATAATAGCGTGTCCATAATTCTTTGAAAAATGGCGGGTGCGGATGCCAACCCGTATATAAGTCTTGTATGCTGAAAGAGGCCTTTTGACGTCGAAATTGTTGTGAATTTGCGAGATTGTTCATCCAATTCGATTTGCTGGTACGCTGTACTTAAATCCAGCTTAACAAATTTCACCCCGCCATGCATCTTGGCAAAAATCTCTTCGACACGTGGTAAGGGATACTTTTCCACATGCAGATGTGGGTTTAAGGTCACTTTAAAATCACCGCATATGCGAATTTCCCCATCTTTTTTTGCACTGGAACAATCGGTGTCCCCCACTCGCAATAGTCTACTGGCTCCAAAACATTTAGTTCTAACTTGTCTATCTCCTTTTCAACTTTTTCTTTAATCGCTAAAGGTAATGGTCGAGGCCTAAAAAATTTCGGTTCGGTGCCTTCCTTTACATATAAATGAGCTTTACTCTTCTTAAATAATCCCAAAGACCCATCAAATAGTTTGGAAAATTTATGTAAGACATTGACGTCGCATCTGATTTGTTTAGAAAAATGTAAATTAGATAATTCAATACCGAAACTGTTTAAAAATTTGCGACCTAACAACGGCGGACCGCCGGCCTTAATAACCAAAAATGAAATGCTTTTGCGTTGCTCTTTAAAGTGTACATCCACCTCAAACTCACCAAGCGGAATAATACTACCACCGTTGTATGTCTTCAACAAAATTGATATCTCCTTTAGCTTATTTTTTCTAAAATGGATTTTGTATGTCTCTTCCGATATCACATTGTTTTCTGAACCTGTGTCGAGTTGCATATCAATAGCCTTACCTTCAACAAAAATGGTTACACTAATAGGTTTATCTTTCGAACTATTAAGTGAGAATAAACTCAACTCATCTGCGTTATTCAAAAAATTTAAACTTTTCTCTTTGCACATTTTTTTTAGGTGCCCCCTTTTTTTACAATTATTACATTTATAATTCCTAAACTTACATTCACTTTTGCTATGGTTAGTGTTGCCGCACCCTTCACATGGTTGCTGTTTCTGCTGGCCTTGATGTGACTTGTGTTTCCAATTTTGCTGCTTCTTTTCCTCTGCTTGCGACTTCTGATTCTTCTTCAAAAAATTAAGCTCTTCCTGTTTTACTTGTATGGTATCAACTTGTCGTTGCTTAATGTAATCTGCTGTATTTGCTATCCCTACCACTTTTTCGAAAGTTGCGCCTACATTTTCCAAAAAAATTTTGTCCCTGGCTGGACCCTTTTCCATACCCATTACAAATTTGTCTCTTACCGCCATATTTAAACTTTCGCCAAATTCACACTTTACTGCCAACGCTCTCACTCTAGCTGCCCAATCATTTATTGATTCTGACGCTGCTTTTGTAGCATTGTAAAATTTGTAACGCTCCACAAACGCAGATGTTGTTGGCTTATAATGGCTTCGCAGACAAACGAGACACTTTTCCAAAGTTACGCTGTCATCTTTCAACGCCTCCGGACGTACTAAGTTGTCCAACAGAGTGTACGCACTTTCGGATAACGAAGTTCACAATATTGCCTTTTTTTTGCATCCTCACTGTCAGTAGCAATGAAGAATTGCAACAACTGCTTCTCAAAGACAAACCATGAGTTTTTTTCGTGATCAAAAAATGGAATATTAAAATCGTTGGTCGCCATCTTGCCAAAATATTATTATCCGCTGATCACAAAGCACTTGCGTTTATACCTCAGTTTGGATTGTTTTCTCCTCGTCGCCACTGTGATATATTTAAATATATAAATGAAATTAGGAAAAACGTCGTCTTTGTGTAATTTGCCAACCGGAAGAAAGCGCCTCTTATTGTTTCTTTATTTGACATTTGTTATAGCATTGCCACATCGACATATACAAGAACTTAACCTAATGGTATGTTCACATAGTTAACTTAACGCTACGTTTTATGTATTCGCTTATTTTTCACAGACGTATACTGTGATATTTTACCATTTTCTCCTTTCAAGTGCTTCGTTATTGGCTTAGCTATCTTTGCACAATCCCTAATAAATTTCCTATAATACCCTGTCAGTCCCAAGAATCCTCTAAGTTGTCGTAAAGTTTTGGGGATTGGGTAATTTTTTATTGTTTCTACCTATTTTTTGTCTGTTTTTATAACTTTGTGGGAAACAACATATCCCAGAAATTCGACTTCCGCTTCTATAACTCTTGATTCTTCTATAATTATTTTCATATGAACTTTTTCAAGTGTTTGAACTATATGCTATAAATGATTTATATGTACCTTTAATGTTTTTGAATATATTATAATATCATCAACATAAACATGGCAGAATTTACCAATACACTCATGCAGAATATTATTCATTGCTCTCTGAAATATGCTTGGGGCATCTTTTAACCCGAATGGCATTCTCAGATATTCATATTTTCCATTATTTACCGAAAACGCTGTTTTTTCTATATCTTTCTCCTTCATAAGTATCTGATGAAATCCAGACTCCAAATCGATTGTTGAAAAATATTTCGACTCTCCCAAATTAAAAAGTATAACCTCAGCATTTGGCATTGGATACCTATCAGATTTGTTTTTTTCATTTAGCTTTTTAAAGTCTATGATCATCCTTAATTTAGGACTTCCATCTTTATTTATTCCCTTTTTAGGATCAACCCAAACAGGCGAATTATTTGGGCTTTTACTGTGCCTTATTATATTTTTTTCTAATAAACTCTTAATTTCTTCATTAACAAAACTATATGCAGATATATATAAGTATCTGATGAAATCCAGACTCCAAATCGATTGTTGAAAAATATTTCGACTCTCCCAAATTAAAAAGTATAACCTCAGCATTTGGCATTGGATACCTATCAGATTTGTTTTTTTCATTTAGCTTTTTAAAGTCTATGATCATCCTTAATTTAGGACTTCCATCTTTATTTATTCCCTTTTTAGGATCAACCCAAACAGGCGAATTATATGGGATTTTACTGTGCCTTATTATATTTTTTTCTAATAAACTCTTAATTTCTTCATTAACAAAACTATTTGCAGATATAGAATATGTATCATGTTTTGACCATACTGGCTTGCCATCCTCAGTTCTTATTTCCGCTTCTATATCCGTTCTGAAGGGCAGATCCATATTTACATCTCTATTAGCTTTTTCTCTTATTTTAATAAAGTCCTGTCTCAACAACGGAATATTGACAGTTTTTGTTTCTTTATTATTGGTAAAGGCTTCAGGGATCTCTTTCTCTGATGTAAGTTTTTTTTAAATTTTTAGTTTTGGACTGGTATGACTCATCAGTTGGCGTTGTAGAACCCTTTTTTTCCACAATATATTTTTTATTTGAATTTCCGGAATTATCATCGGCGGGCACCTTAGGATTTTTTAATCCCAAGGGGTTTAATTTTTCACTTTTCGTTTTGCCGGTAGAAACTTCGGCGGGAGCCTCAGGACTTGCTTGTCCCAAGGAGTTCACTTTATATATTTTACCATGGTTAGTTTCTTCCATGTTCATAAAACATAACTTCTCCTTATTGTTATCTCCATATATGAGTTCTGCTTTCCCTATAGCTATGTTTGCCTTAATCTTTTTCAAAAAGTTGACTCCTACCAGAAAGTCACTTTCTAAGTTATCTATTTCGTAAAATCTTTCCTTGAATCCAAATAAGTGTACATTATGGTACAAAGTAATGATGGTCGAACCACGAATGGTTCTTACCCTCTTCTTGATTGCTAATTCCTTACCGTTGTTATATATACCTTTCCTGATGTAACAACTCGTCGCACCGGTATCTATTAATATTCTCATTACTACTCCGCTATGTCTATCTGTTCGGAAAATGTAGGGCAAGTGGAGGCCTGTCGGCAATCGAGATTTTTACCGTAAACGTATATTGCTTTCATTAACGATTGTGCGATTCACTATCTCAGATTTAACAACACTTGTTATCAATGTTTTCAATTTGAGAAAAAGTGGCATCACTGATACTGAAATGTCAAAATTTACGAAAAGTTCAAAGAGGAATAGAACAAAAATTATTGTTCGCGCCAATTGTTTGTGCAGATATTCCAGCAAAGGGAAGTATTTTTAATATTTATTGGGTAATTCTTTCCTTTAGGAGACAACTCCTAAAACACGCTCAAAAATATCGGGAGAGGTATCAAACAACACGTTTTGACTTCGGTATCAACAATCCGAAAGCGGATTTTCAGTTTTTTGTTTCAGTGAAAAGTTATTCGCAAAAAACCCAAAAATGGCCTAGGTCCGATCCCAAATAGGGGGCTTGATCCAAAGTATTTATGTGCACAACACCTTTCTGCGTAGGCTGCCTTCGGCCGCGCTTCAAAAAAATAACCCTTAGGCGGTCCAATACCGGCTGCGCGGTCCGGATTATTGATACGAAGGTTAAAACCCGTCGTTTGATACCTTTCCCGATAATTTCGGACGTGTTTTAGCAGTTGTCTCCTAAAGGAAACAATTACCATTTATTGTATTTTAGTAAACAAAACTTTAACAGCACAAAAAGAATCTGTGATAAAATAACAATTTACCAATTGACAACGATAAATTATCGAATTTAAAGTACGAGTAGCAAAAAGTAAGTGAATAGCATAGTTTGTTAAAATTGTTGTTAAGTTAATTTATCGTTGACAAATTGTGTTAAAAAAGTTAGTGAATCGCGCTACTGGTCTAAAAAATGATTCTCGTTTAAATTATTTATTCGTGGCTCCTTCAACTTTGGTTGACCACTAAAATTCATATTCCTTTTTACTTGCTGGTTAAATTGTCATTTCTGTGCATTATCATTTTTTTGTTGACCCTGAAATACTTTTGGTTGGGATGATTGATTATAACCGAACGTTTTTTGTTGAGGTGTCTGCTTATAACCAAATGTTTTTTGCTGGCCAAGTGGCAGATTATCGGATGATGTATCCATCGGTTCTGGTTTTGGGAAATTCGTATTATTATTATTTCTCATTTGTGGGTATCTCAAATGGTTTTGAAATTGATTTTCCCCCTTTGTGTATTATTCCTAGGACTCCGTAAATTATTATTAAAAGTTTTATTTTCTGGAAGGTAAGTTCTTGAAAAATTCTCAGCAAATTCGGACCGCATCTGCTTTGAAGCTCCTGTGCTTTCGCAAGGGCATTTGGCAAATCGGCAGGAGCCAATGTGAAAAGTACTTGGTTTAAAGGAGGATTTTATCCCGTTATAAAGGTTCTTAGAGAGGTTTCGCGATTTTTAATATTTAGTTGCTTTGTAATTTCGGAATTTGTACCGTGTGTCATAATAGTTTTATTTATTAGAAGTGTTAACTTCTAGTTTACTTCATTGTAATAATCGATCAAGGATTTTGATCCTTGTCTTAATATACTCATTTCTTGTCCAATCACGTGGATTGGTCGTTTGTCTGCGTAAGCGAAGTCTAGCCTAGCAAATACAGCTTCTAAGTTTAAGACAGTGCCATGATTAGTAAGGATATCATTGGCATTTCGTACTATTTTATTTCGAAGTATGGTTAATGCTCCGAAATACTTCCTGCTTCCTTCGATATACAAACTCATCGAATTTTTTGCAGCCTCTCTCCAACTAAACTAATATAAGATTTACCAGAGAATTCTGGCAGTGACTTAATTATGTCTAAACTTTCAGTACACGCTTCTCCGTCATCAATAGTTTGTGTACGATATTCGGTCACTTGCGTAGTACTAGTTAATGTCTTAATTTAATTATTCAGTTGGTTAATTTCATCCCTAAGATAAGCAGTTTGTGTAGCTACTATCCTAGCGATATCTTCTGTAGAAATATTGCTGACTGCCATTTTGGAAAACTGGTTAGTTAGTTCGACCACTGCGCTTTTATTTATTTTTAAAGTTACTTCTTTTTTTCCTAAAGGGACAACTGAGGTTAATACAATACAATAGTCACAATAAAAAAGGCTTTCTTATTTAATTCTCGTGGGATGGTTTCCCATTAATTTTTTAAAGGCTTTCTTAATATTATTCATTATCTTAACTGACGTCAGCTTCGTTGTTGGTTTTTGGTTGCCCTCCTACGTTGTTGTCAATTGAATTGTCTGTGGTCCCACGTTGACAACGTCCCGGCGTGACGTGCAATACCTCTATTTAATTTGGTTTTAATTTTTCTTAACTTATAGTTTTGCTGTTTTTTTCGGTTTTTTTTGAAGATTGTTTTATTATTTCTTTTCATAAAATATTTTAGTTTTGTTGAGTTTTTTTATTTCCTTAACACTTTATCCCTGTTGTAGGACACCTGTTTTTTTATTAGGAAAACGTTCGCACAACGGTTTTGTAATTTTACAATTTTTTTTTTTTTTGCACTGGGATACTCTTTTGTTTTCTCCCTTTTTAGTCTTTACACGTTTTAATATTTTTGGGGTACTTTGTATTTTTTGCCCTTTTCCCTTTTTTATGTTCTTTTATTATACCTTTCATGAACATGAAATGGTATATTAACTTTGGTCCGATGTTTGTAACGTTCAGAAATATAAGGGATAGACCCACCATTAAGTATACCAAATTGATCAGGACGATGAACTGAGTTGATACAGCCATGTCCGTCTGTCCGTCCGTCCGTCTGTCCGTCTGTCCGTCCGTCCGTCCGTCTGTTTGAACGCAAACTAGTCCCTCAATTTTTGAGATATCTCGATGAAATTTGGCACACGGATGTATTTTTGTATTATAGTAGACATTTGTCGGATCCGGTATGATCGGGTCACTATAGCATATATCTCCCATACAACCGATCGTTCAGATAAGAGGATTATGGCCATTTAGCCCTCATTTTGGAAGATTAAAACTAAAAAAAAAAAATTAAATGTATTGCTGACAAAGTTTTAGAGAACTTTAAACAATGCGTATTTAAGTTTGCACGTATTCATGAAAGGTATAAAGCCTTCGGCACAGCCAAAGACAGCGCCGTCCTTACATGTATACCTTTCATGAACATGAAATGGTATATTAACTTTGGTCCGATGTTTGTAACGTTTAGAAGAGATAGACATACCATTAAGTATACCAAATTGATCAGGACGATGAACTGAGTTGATACAGCCATGTCCGTCGGTCCGTCCGTCCGTCCGTCTGTTTGAACGCAAACTAGTCCCTCAATTTTTGAGATATCTCGATGAAATTTGGCACACGGATGTATTTTTGTATTATATTAGACATTTGTCGGATCCGGTATAATCGGGTCACTATATCATATATCTCCCATACAACCGATCGTTCAAATAAGAGGATTATGACCATTTCTCCCTCATTTTTAAAGATTAAAGCTTGAAACTTGGTGAGATATTTTCTTATGGATAGTAAAAGATTTCGTAAAAAAGTCAGCAAGATCGGCGCTATATATAGTATATATCCCATACAACCAATCGTTCAGATAAGAGGATTATAGTCATTTATCCCTCATTTTGAAATATTAAAACTTGAAACTTGGTGAGATATTTGCTTATAGATGGTAAAATATTTGGTAAAAAAATCACTAAGATCGGCGCTATATATAGTATATATCCCATGCAACCGATCGTTCAGATAAGAGGATTATGGCCATTTCTCCCTCATTTTAAAAGATTAAAACTTGAAACTTGGTGAGATATTTTCTTATGGATAGTAAAAGATTTCGTAAAAAAGTCAGCAAGATCGGCGCTATATATAGTATATATCCCATACAACCGATCGTTCAGATAAGAGGATTATGGCCATTTCTCCCTCATTTTAAAAGATTAAAACTTGAAACTTGGTGAGATATTTTCTTATGGATAGTAAAAGATTCCGTAAAAAAATCAGCACGATCGGAGCTATATATAGTATATATCCCATACAACCGATCGGCCAGATAAGAGGATTATGGTCATTTATCCCTCATTTTGGAAGATTAAAACTTGAAACTTACTGAGATATTTGCTTACAGATAATAAAAAAGTTGGTAAAAAAATCGCTAAGATCGGAGCTACATATAGTATATATTCCATACAACCGATCGTTCAGATAAGAGGATTATGGCCATTTCTTCCTCATTTTAAAATATTAAAACTTGAAACTTGGTGAGATATTTTCTTATGGATAGTAAAAGATTCCGTAAAAAAATCTGCAAGATCGGAGCTATATATAGTATATATCCCATACAACCGATCGTTCAGATAAGAGGATTATGGCCATTTCTCCCTCATTTTGGAAGATTAAAACTTGAAACTTACTGAGATATTTGCTTACAGATAATAAAAAAGTTGGTAAAAAAATCGCTAAGATCGGAGCTACATATAGTATATATTCCATTCAACCGATCGTTCAGATAAGAGGATTATGGCCATTTCTTCCTCATTTTAGAATATTAAAACTTGAAACTTGGTGAGATATTTTCTTATGGATATTATAAGATTTCGTAAAAAAATCACTAAGATCGGAGCTCTATATAGTATATATCCCATACAACCGATCGTTCAGATAAAAGGATTATGACCATTTCTCCCTCATTTTAAAAGATTAAAGCTTGAAACTTGGTGAGATATTTTCTTATGGATAGTAAAAGATTCCGTAAAAAAATCAGCACGATCGGAGCTCTATATAGTATATATCCCATACAACCGATCGTTCAGATAAAAGGATTATGACCATTTCTCCCTCATTTTAAAATATTAAAACTTGAAACTTGGTGAGATATTTTCTTATGGATATTAAAAGATATCGTAAAAAAATCACCAAGATCGGAGCTCTATATAGTATACATCCCATACAACCGATCGTTCAGATAAGAGGATTATGGTCATTTATCCCTCATTTTGAAATATTAAAACTTGAAACTTGGTGAGATATTTGCTTATAGATGGTTAAATATTTGGTAAAAAAATCACCAAGATCGGCGCTATATATCGTATATATCCCATACAACCGATCGTTCAGATAAGAGGATTATGGTCATTTATCCCTCATTTTGAAATATTAAAACTTGAAACTTGGTGAGATATTTGCTTATAGATGGTAAAATATTTGGTAAAAAATCAAAAAGATCGGCGCTATATATAGTATATATCCCATACAACCGATCGTTCAGATAAGAGGATTATGGCCATTTCTCCCTCATTTTAAAAGATTAAAACTTGAAACTTGGTGAGATATTTTCTTATAGATAGTAAAAGATTTCGTAAAAAAGTCAGCAAGATCGGCGCTATATATAGTATATATCCCATACAACCGATCGTTCAGATAAGAGGATTATGGCCATTTCTCCCTCATTTTAAAAGACTAAAACTTGAAACTTGGTGAGATATTTTCTTATGAATAGTAGAAGATTTCGTAAAAAAATCACCAAGATCGGAACTCTATATAGTATATATCCCATGCAACCGATCGTTCAGATAAGAGGATTATGACCATTTCTTCCTCATTTTAGAATATTAAAACTTGAAACTTGGTGAGATATTTTCTTATGGATATTGTAAGATTTCGTAAAAAAATCACTAAGATCGGAGCTCTATATAGTATATATCCCATACAACCGATCGTTCAGATAAAAGGATTATGACCATTTCTCCCTCATTTTAAAAGATTAAAACTTGAAACTTGGTGAGATATTTTCTTATGGATATTATAAGATTTCGTAAAAAAATCACTAAGAGCGGAGCTCTATATAGTATATATCCCATACAACCGATCGTTCAGATAAAAGGATTATGACCATTTCTCCCTCATTTTAAAAGATTAAAACTTGAAACTTGGTGAGATATTTTCTTATGGATAGTAAAAGATTCCGTAAAAAAATCAGCACGATCGGAGCTATATATAGTATATATCCCATACAGCCGATCGGCCAGATAAGAGGATTATGGTCATTTATCCCTCATTTTGGAAGATTAAAACTTGAAACTTACTGAGATATTTGCTTACAGATAATAAAGAAGTTGGTAAAAAAATCGCTAAGATCGGAGCTATATATAGTATATATCCCATACAACGGATCGTTCAGATAAGAGGATTATGGTCATTTATCCCTCATTTTGAAATATTAAAACTTGAAACTTGGTTAGATATTTGCTTATAGATGGTTAAATATTTGGTAAAAAAATCACCAAGATCGGAGCTCTATATAGTATATATCCCATACAACCGATCGTTCAGATAAAAGGATTATGAACATTTCTCCCTCATTTTAAAAGATTAAAACTTGAAACTTGGTGAGATATTTTCTTATGGATAGTAAAAGATTCCATAAAAAAATCAGCACGATCGGAGCTCTATATAGTATATATCCCATACAACCGATCGTTCAGATAAAAGGATTATGACCATTTCTCCCTCATTTTAAAATATTAAAACTTGAAACTTGGTGAGATATTTTCTTATGGATATTAAAAGATATCGTAAAAAAATCACCAAAATCGGAGCTCTATATAGTATACATCCCATACAACCGATCGTTCAGATAAGAGGATTATGGTCATTTATCCCTCATTTTGAAATATTAAAACTTGAAACTTGGTGAGATATTTGCTTATAGATGGTTAAATATTTGGTAAAAAAATCACCAAGATCGGCGCTATATATCGTATATATCCCATACAACCGATCGTTCAGATAAGAGGATTATGGTCATTTATCCCTCATTTTGAAATATTAAAACTTGAAACTTGGTGAGATATTTTCTTATGGATATTAAAAGATTTCGTAAAAAAATCACCAAGATCGGAACTCTATATAGTATATATCCCATGCAACCGATCGTTCAGATAAGAGGATTATGGCCATTTCTCCCTCATTTTAAAAGATTTAAACTTGAAACTTGGTGAGATATTTTCTTATAGATAGTAAAAGATTTCGTAAAAAAGTCAGCAAGATCGGCGCTATATATAGTATATATCCCATACAACCGATCGTTCAGATAAGAGGATTATGGTCATTTATCCCTCATTTTAAAAGATTAAAACTTGAAACTTGGTGAGATATTTTCTTATGGATATTGTAAGATTTCGTAAAAAAATCACTAAGATCGGAGCTCTATATAGTATATATCCCATACAACCGATCGTTCAGATAAAAGGATTATGACCATTTCTCCCTCATTTTAAAAGATTAAAACTTGAAACTTGGTGAGATATTTTCTTATGGATATTGTAAGATTTCGTAAAAAAATCACCAAGATCGGAGCTCTATATAGTATACATCCCATACAACCGATCGTTCAGATAAGAGGATTATGGTCATTTATCCCTCATTTTGCAATATTAAAACTTGAAACTTGGTGAGATATTTGCTTATAGATGGTAAAATATTTGGTAAAAAAATCACCAAGATCGGCGCTATATATAGTATATATCCCATACAACCGATCGTTCAGATAAGAGGATTATGGTCATTTATCCCTCATTTTGAAATATTAAAACTTGAAACTTGGTGAGATATTTGCTTATAGATGGTAAAATATTTGGTAAAAAAATCACCAAGATCGGAGCTCTATATAGTATACATCCCATACAACCGATCGTTCAGATAAGAGGATTATGGTCATTTATCCCTCATTTTGAAATATTAAAACTTGAAACTTGGTGAGATATTTGCTTATAGATGGTTAAATAATTGGTAAAAAAATCACCAAGATCGGCGCTATATATCGTATATATCCCATACAACCGATCGTTCAGATAAGAGGATTATGGTCATTTATCCCTCATTTTGAAATATTAAAACTTGAAACTTGGTGAGATATTTGCTTATAGATGGTAAAATATTTGGTAAAAAAATCACCAAGATCGGCGCTATATATAGTATATATCCCATACAACCGATCGTTCAGATAAGAGGATTATGGCCATTTCTCCCTCATTTTAAAAGATTAAAACTTGAAACTTGGTGAGATATTTTCTTATAGATAGTAAAAGATTTCGTAAAAAAGTCAGCAAGATCGGCGCTATATATAGTATATATCCCATACAACCGATCGTTCAGATAAGAGGATTATGGCCATTTCTCCCTCATTTTAAAAGATTAAAACTTGAAACTTGGTGAGATATTTTCTTATGAATAGTAGAAGATTTCGTAAAAAAATCAAGAAGATCGGAACTCTATATAGTATATATCCCATGCAACCGATCGTTCAGATAAGAGGATTATGGCCATTTAGCCCTCATTTTGGAAGATTAAAACTAAAAAAAAAAAATGTTATGTATTGCTGACAAAGTTTTAGAGAACTTTAAACAATGCGTATTTAAGTTTGCACGTATTCATGAAAGGTATAAAGCCTTCGGCACAGCCAAAGACAGCGCCGTCCTTACTTGTATACCTTTCATGAACATGAAATGGTATATTAACTTTGGTCCGATGTTTGTAACGTTTAGAAGAGATAGACATACCATTAAGTATACCAAACTGATCAGGACGATGAACTGAGTTGATACAGCCATGTCCGTCTGTCCGTCTGTCCGTCCGTCCGTCCGTCTGTTTGAACTAGTCCCTCAATTTTTTAGATATCTCGATGAAATTTGGCACACGGATGTATTTTTGTATTATATTAGACATTTGTCGGATCCGGTATAATCGGGTCACTATATCATATATCTCCCATACAACCGATCGTTCAAATAAGAGGATTATGACCATTTCTCCCTCATTTTTAAAGATTAAAGCTTGAAACTTGGTGAGATATTTTCTTATAGATAGCAAAAGATTTCGTAAAAAATCACTAAAATCGGAGCTATATATAGTATATATCCCATACAACCGATCGTTCAGATAAGAGGATTATGGTCATTTATCCCTCATTTTAAAAGATTAAAACTTGAAACTTGGTGAGATATTTTCTTATAGATAGTAAAAGATTTCGTAAAAAAGTCAGCAAGATCGGCGCTATATATAGTATATATCCCATACAACCGATCGTTCAGATAAGAGGATTATGGTCATTTATCCCTCATTTTGAAATATTAAAACTTGAAACTTGGTGAGATATTTGCTTATGAATAGTAAAAGATTTCGTAAGAAAGTCAGCAAGATCGGAGCTATATATAGTATATATCCCATACAACCGATCGTTCAGATAAGAGGATTATGGTCATTTATCCCTCATTTTGAAATATTAAAACTTGAAACTTGGTGAGATATTTGCTTATATATGGTAAAATATTTGGTAAAAAAATCACCAAGATCGGCGCTATATATAGTATATATCCCATACAACCGATCGTTCAGATAAGAGGATTATGGCCATTTCTCCCTCATTTTAAAAGATTAAAACTTGAAACTTGGTGAGATATTTTCTTATGGATAGTAAAAGATTTCGTAAAAAAAGCACCAAGATCGGAACTCTATATAGTATATATCCCATACAACCGATCGTTCAGATAAGAGGATTATGGCCATTTCTCCCTCATTTTAAAAGATTAAAACTTGAAACTTGGTGAGATATTTTCTTATAGATATTAAAAGATTTCGTAAAAAAGTCAGCAAGATCGGCGCTATATATCGTATATATCCCATACAACCGATCGTTCAGATAAGAGGATTATGGTCATTTATCCCTCATTTTGAAATATTAAAACTTGAAACTTGGTGAGATATTTGCTTATAGATGGTTAAATATTTGGTAAAAAAATCACCAAGATCGGCGCTATATATCGTATATATCCCATACAACCGATCGTTCAGATAAGAGGATTATGGTCATTTATCCCTCATTTTGAAATATTAAAACTTGAAACTTGGTGAGATATTTTCTTATGGATATTAAAAGATATCGTAAAAAAATCACCAAGATCGGAGCTCTATATAGTATACATCCCATACAACCGATCGTTCAGATAAGAGGATTATGGTCATTTATCCCTCATTTTGAAATATTAAAACTTGAAACTTGGTGAGATATTTGCTTATAGATGGTTAAATATTTGGTAAAAAAATCACCAAGATCGGCGCTATATATCGTATATATCCCATACAACCGATCGTTCAGATAAGAGGATTATGGTCATTTATCCCTCATTTTGAAATATTAAAACTTGAAACTTGGTGAGATATTTGCTTATAGATGGTAAAATATTTGGTAAAAAATCACCAAGATCGGCGCTATATATAGTATATATTCCATACAACCGATCGTTCAGATAAGAGGATTATGGCCATTTCTCCCTCATTTTAAAAGATTAAAACTTGAAACTTGGTGAGATATTTTCTTATAGATAGTAAAAGATTTCGTAAAAAAGTCAGCAAGATCGGCGCTATATATAGTATATATCCCATACAACCGATCGTTCAGATAAGAGGATTATGGCCATTTCTCCCTCATTTTTAAAGATTAAAGCTTGAAACTTGGTGAGATATTTTCTTATAGATAGCAAAAGATTTCGTAAAAAATCACTAAAATCGGAGCTATATATAGTATATATCCCATACAACCGATCGTTCAGATAAGAGGATTATGGTCATTTATCCCTCATTTTAAAAGATTAAAACTTGAAACTTGGTGAGATATTTTCTTATAGATAGTAAAAGATTTCGTAAAAAAGTCAGCACGATCGGAGCTCTATATAGTATATATCCCATACAACCGATCGTTCAGATAAAAGGATTATGACCATTTCTCCCTCATTTTTAAATATTAAAACTTGAAAGTTGGTGAGATATTTTCTTATGGATATTAAAAGATATCGTAAAAAAATCACCAAGATCGGAGCTCTATATAGTATATTCCATACAACCGATCGTTCAGATAAGAGGATTATGGTCATTTATCCCTCATTTTGAAATATTAAAACTTGAAACTTGGTGAGATATTTGCTTATAGATGGTTAAATAATTGGTAAAAAAATCACCAAGATCGGCGCTATATATCGTATATATCCCATACAACCGATCGTTCAGATAGAGGATTATGGTCATTTATCCCTCATTTTGAAATATTAAAACTTGAAACTTGGTGAGATATTTGCTTATAGATGGTAAAATATTTGGTAAAAAAATCACCAAGATCGGCGCTATATATAGTATATATCCCATACAACCGATCGTTCAGATAAGAGGATTATGGCCATTTCTCCCTCATTTTAAAAGATTAAAACTTGAAACTTGGTGAGATATTTTCTTATAGATAGTAAAATATTTCGTAAAAAAGTCAGCAAGATCGGCGCTATATATAGTATATATCCCATACAACCGATCGTTCAGATAAGAGGATTATGGCCATTTCTCCCTCATTTTAAAAGATTAAAACTTGAAACTTGGTGAGATATTTTCTTATGAATAGTAGAAGATTTTGTAAAAAAATCACCAAGATCGGAACTCTATATAGTATATATCCCATGCAACCGATCGTTCAGATAAGAGGATTATGGCCATTTAGCCCTCATTTTGGAAGATTAAAACTAAAAAAAAAAAATGTTATGTATTGCTGACAAAGTTTTAGAGAACTTTAAACAATGCGTATTTAAGTTTGCACGTATTCATGAAAGGTATAAAGCCTTCGGCACAGCCCAAGACAGCGCCGTCCCTTACTTGTATACCTTTCATGAACATGAAATGGTATATTAACTTTGGTCCGATGTTTGTAACGTTTAGAAGAGATAGACATACCATTAAGTATACCAAACTGATCAGGACGATGAACTGAGTTGATACAGCCATGTCCGTCTGTCCGTCCGTCCGTCCGTCTGTTTGAACTAGTCCCTCAATTTTTTAGATATCTCGATGAAATTTGGCACAGGGATGTATTTTTGTATTATATTAGACATTTGTCGGATCCGGTATAATCGGGTCACTATATCATATATCTCCCATACAACCGATCGTTCAAATAAGAGGATTATGACCATTTCTCCCTCATTTTTAAAGATTAAAGCTTGAAACTTGGTGAGATATTTTCTTATAGATAGCAAAAGATTTCGTAAAAAATCACTAAAATCGGAGCTATATATAGTATATATCCCATACAACCGATCGTTCAGATAGGAGGATTATGGTCATTTATCCCTCATTTTAAAAGATTAAAACTTGAAACTTGGTGAGATATTTTCTTATCGATAGTAAAAGATTTCGTAAAAAAGTCAGCAAGATCGGCGCTATATATAGTATATATCCCATACAACCGATCGTTCAGGATAAGAGGATTATGGTCATTTATCCCTCATTTTGAAATATTAAAACTTGAAACTTGGTGAGATATTGCTTATGGATAGTAAAAGATTTCGTAAAAAAGTCAGCAAGATCGGAGCTATATATAGTATATATCCCATACAAACCGATCGTTCAGATAAGAGGATTATGGTCATTTATCCCTCATTTTGAAATATTAAAACTTGAAACTTGGTGAGATATTTGCTTATATATGGTAAAATTATTTGGTAAAAAAATCACCAAGATCGGCGCTATATATAGTATATATCCCATACAACCGATCGTTCAGATAAGAGGATTATGGCCATTTCTCCCTCATTTTAAAAGATTAAAACTTGAAACTTGGTGAGATATTTTCTTATGGATAGTAAAAGATTTCGTAAAAAAAGCACCAAGATCGGAACTCTATATAGTATATATCCCATGCAACCGATCGTTCAGATAAGAGGATTATGGCCATTTCTCCCTCATTTTAAAAGATTAAAACTTGAAACTTGGTGAGATATTTTCCTATGGATAGTAAAAGATTTCGTAAAAAAGTCAGCAAGATCGGCGCTATATATAGTATATATCCCATACAACCGATCGTTCAGATAAGAGGATTATGGTCATTTATCCCTCATTTTGAAATATTAAA